>OV656872.1:72803289-74227985 GCA_927399465.1 Sarcophaga caerulescens | reverse complement strand
TCTGAACCGATATCCAAAACTTAAATCTTATTAGAAAGGAGAGGGATGGGTCTTTAAAACGATACACATATATACATATATTATTTGACATAATATGCTGTGAGGTTTGATGATGTAAACTTGGCAAATGCGAATTTTTTTCATATTTTTTCAAGTTTGTCTGTTCATTGTAGCAAACTTTAATTAAAAAATATTAAATAAATGATGAAATTCTGAAAGTGCATTGTCTTGGGAAGAGATTGATTCTTCGTTTGATCAAATCGGATAAAAATTATCGTAGTTATTATTTAAAGAGTCTAACAGTCGAGTTATATTTTTCATATACATATATGAGCAATTTCGTGTCAGGTTACCCAATTTTTAAAATCGATATCTTCCGATTTGGATGAAATTTGTTATTAATTTAAAAAAAAAAAATTTTCAAAAAATTAAAAAAATTATTTTTGGAAAGATTGAAGAAATAGCTATCTAATATCCTTTGCTAGGACCAATAGGTGAAAAGTTACACACATTTTAAAAAAACCCTGTATGACCAAAATGTCCAACTTTGACCCCCTCTAACTCCGGCAGTTGACTGATAGAGCTGAAAATTTGTATCTGGTCAACTATCCAATAGTACTAACCTTGGTGCAAATTTCATCCAAATCGGAAGACATTGATTTTAAAAATTGGGTCACTTGACACGAAATTGCCCATATGTATATATTTTCTCAAATGAACTTTAAAAAAAAACCGTGTTGAAACTTCAAGTAAACAGTTATTAAATAAAATAAGTTTGGAGGGTTCAAGAAATATAAAAAAAGGTATTTTTGAGTTTTACTCAATTTAATGTACAACTTAGACTATATAATTACTTAGGTGTATTTAATTTTTTGTCGCATATTTACTCAATGATCGGAATATTTTATTTTATTAACTTTTTGTTCAAATCAAATTATGTATTAATAAAATATTATTTTTAAAAAAGTTTAGGAACATGTTCAGTAGGTAAAAGTTCTTACAAATTTTTTGGTTTTTAATATCTTCCAACACGGAAAAAAAAGGCTGATAATGGTTAACTTGGCTAAAATAGTATTACTGATGATAACAGCCAACCAATATTTTAAAATTTCACTTGAAAAAAGAAAGAAATACAATTAACCGAAATTCAATCGCTATCGACCAATATCGATCGATGTATTACTTGCTAAACGTTTATATGTATGTATGTCACATTAATGTTGTTGTAGATCAAAATGTTGATCCTGGTGAGATGTGATTAAGAGCATGTAAACTAAAAAATCTTTTATCGCTTTTACTGGATTTATACCACGTGTATGGAAGATCATACACTTAACCAATCATGTACCTAAAAAACGTCATATAAATTTCTAGATTAATTATGTTTTGTATATCAAACTGTATTTAAATATGTTTTAGTAGAAATAAACTTTAACATATTTATTGCATCGTTCATTAAATCTTGAAATAATAAGATGTTAACAAATCTTATATGTATTTACAAAAGAATTGCTTATGCAAGATCAAAAACAACCTTTTAAGGCGAATGTGGCCAAAGTATTTCATAATTTTACACGGTGAGTTTGACCTCTCATAAAAAGATTTATTTTCCATATCAAAACAATTACACTACACTAATCAACTTGAATCTTTGTGAGGACAGATTTTGAAATCTGAAATAAGAAAGTTAATCGTAATTTTGAATAGATAAAGCAGTGAATAAAACCAAAATTGGTGAATTGAGCGGTGTTCTCAGCATTTGTACTGATCTTCAATTATCATACATTTAATTTTGCATTAGTTTGGCATTTGAAATTTTACTTACACTGTTATATAATGAAAATTTTAGTCTGGCGATTACAATGCAGCTTAAAGTTGCCTCAAAGTCAATGGATTACAATATCATTACATTTTGACTTCAATGAGTTTGTCAATGATATCAATGAGAAAATAAATTTGTTTGAAACGCCAATAACAATAAGAATAAAGCGCGAAATATTTAATTCAGAAAAAATTGTGTCATCAGGACGATTAGACAATTTTGAATTTTTTCAAAGATAGTTTTAGAGTTTTTTTGAAGAGAAAGAGTACATAATATATATATATAAGAAGTATAAATATGAAATTGGAAATATATCTTCTTTATACATTCTGTATAAATGTTCTTATTGCGCAAAATATATAATTTTGATACAGAATTTACACTTTACTGAACGTAAATGGCAATAATTTTAATGCAAAAAGAATTTCGAAAAAAAGTTATATTTTTTGATTTCGTATCATATGGCTTATAGTCGCTTATAGTTGTATCAACTTAAATCTGAAAACTTAATTGCGTACCACGACTATATATTAAATATTGAGTCTTAAGTAAACTTTTGTCAAAGAAAACAGAAGCTTCAATTATTATAAACAAATAATTGGTATAATAGAAGAAACTTTTATTAAAGACTTAATTTTATTTTAAGCGGCAAAATATGTAAATTATTCGAATAAGTTTATTACTTTTATTATTTTATTTGTTTTTAGCAAATATTCACATTTTTTTAAAATTGAAAATATTTGTTGCATATGATGATAATATTTTAAAAAATTAAAAAATAATGAATGGATTGTTTAAAGTAATTTTATGAATTAGGAAATCTACTTTAAAGTGACGTGAGAAAAAGAACTGCAATTATGTTCAGGTGAAAAGTGTTAATAAATAAAATCTTAAAAACCAAACTCATTAAAAAAATAATAAAAACAATAAATTAAAATGTTTAAAATATTTTTAATTTTATTTTTCTATTTATTGTTATTATTTATCTTATTTACCAAATTAATTATTAATTATACTTTTTTATTTATGGTAAGTATTAGTAAATATTTGTTATTCTTGTCGAACTTTTAACACATAATATGCAAAATTGCAAAATTCTCTACTGTTTATTCTTTTTTTTTTTTTTTATTTATTTATTAACTATTTATAATTAATACTTTTTTTTTTTTTTTGTTATTAGTTGATCATATAAAAATGGTTTTGTTGACTTTACACAAAAACTCTTTTTGTTTATTTACTTACATATTTAAAGATTAATTTTTATTTCATATTTATCGGTTAAGTTATTATTTTCTGTCTTTTTTTTTAAATTATTTTTCAGTATTTTCTGTTTTTCTTTTGTTTGCTACGCCAAAATACCTTTTTTTCGAATAAGGCTTTTAGAGAGATTTGTTTTTTTTTTGTTTTGAGTATCATTAGATTAGATTTTGATGATAAGAAATAGTGATATGTCTTCAGTTTAGATATTTTATTATTTGGAAAAAGCAGGTAAAAAAAATATGTTTTAGAAAAAATTAAAAAATAATTGAGTTGTTATTTATTTTTCATTTTCATTTTTATATATAAAAAGTTTCTCTTTTTTTTATTTGTTACAATTTATTCTTTTTTTTTTTTTTTGCTTATACAATACATCATTGTCCTTAAGGTTAAACTTATCGTATATAATTATTTTATATTTTGTAATATAGTATGTATGTATGTATTTATATAAATCTATACATATAAGTATTTAATTTTATATATGCTTGCATATATGTACATATGCGGGGGTTATTAATTTTATTAGAATTTCATTAATTATAATTAACATGTTTTCAAGTTTTATTTTTTAATGTTTTTTTATTTCAATTTTTAATTCTAATAATGCTTTTCAAAAAAATTGTCATGTGGATTTTTTTTATTTTAATTTTCTTTTGTTAATACAAAAATTTTGGTTTCTTTTTCATTTCATTTCATTTCATTAAGTTTTTGTTTTAATAATTTTAGTTTACAATACTACTTTACTTGTTTTGTGGTAAAGATTTTTCGATTATTTTCTTTTACTTTTTTCTTTTTTAATTTCAGTTCATTAACTGACTTTAATTATGTATGTATGTATACATGCATAAAAATACAATTTAAACGTTGATTACAATTTCGAAATAATATTTGTGTGTGTTTTTTTTTAAATTAGAATACAGATTATGTTATTAATAGTTGCTAATTATAGAAAAACAATTATAACTAAGTGTTAATTTAATTTAATTTAAATTATATTTAATTTATTTATTGAAATGCTCGTATGCCATCTAAAGATGATCGCAGAATGACACTGCCTTCA
Source organism: Sarcophaga caerulescens (assembly GCA_927399465.1). NCBI lineage: Eukaryota > Metazoa > Arthropoda > Insecta > Diptera > Sarcophagidae > Sarcophaga > Sarcophaga caerulescens. The sequence goes on along the minus strand of OV656872.1, from coordinate 74,223,843 downwards.
ACCCAGAAATTGGGACGATCGAGCATATTTTGCCACAAGGACAATTCCTTACCGGAAGCATCCATCCAGTCAACTTGGCGACCGTAACTCTTACCTAAAAAAATTAAAAAATATAATCAATAAATAAAATTATATACACTGATTTCATGTTGTAAATGTAAAACAGAAAAATATGACTCTATTTAAGCCATCTATTTAAACCAGCATCTTGATTCTAATAAAAAAAATTAAATCTAGAAATTTATCATGACTGTATCTCATTGATTTAAGTTTCAAATTAACTGTAAAAGATATTAAATATGATTATAGTAAACATCCTACTCCACGCATATTGTTGATATTCATAGTTTCATTCAAACAAGGCCAACAAATTTAACGTCAACTCTGAATGATACATTTGCGTAGCTTTTTTATGGAAAATAATTGCTCTCAGAGCTAAAAGACGTTCGTTATAACTGATTTCTATATGAGAACACACATACATAATTGGTCATTACAACCCTTTAGTTAGGATTACGACCCAGCTTCCCACACTACCTACGCTATGTGTGTCAATTTTGTACATGAATGGCGGGAATCGACAGTTTAAAGTCGACTCTTTCCAAGGCAATTTTATTAACTCTCAGAGTTTTTGTCGAAAATCTTCTAAGAAGAAGTCGCCGAAGAAATTTTTGTTCATATTTTGTTTTGTTGGATATGTCTGGCCTGGGGTTTGAAACTATGTCTCACGTCTAATAAGCCTACACGCTAACTACTGTACTACAGCGAAAACAAGTTTTTTTTTTTTTTGAATAGAAAATATTAGTCATAAACGTGGTTAACAATCCAAGCATTTAAAGTCCTATTTTATTCTCCAGGGAATGGCAGTTAAAAACTCTCAATTGAAGAACTAACTTGCAAAATATATACTTAATCGTAAATATGTAGTTTAGAAATATTAAACTTACATGTTCCCAAAGAAAATCGAACACCACCCAAAAATTCATTGCTCGCCAAACGATCATGATCCCAAACAGTTAATTCCAAAGCTCTTTCGGACAAATCTTCTAATGAAACATCTTCATAAATGAATGTATAATTCCAGCTGGGGTTTGTTGAACGTTTCACTATGGGCGTCTTTTGTTTGGAACTGCGTGTACGATCGGGCAATAAATAGCTAAAAATATATAGAATTTAAAGAATTGTAATCGATTCATTACATTTCTATCAATTTATAGCACACTTACCTTTTACAGAAGGCATCACAAGAACCGCTGGGCTTGATGGGCGTTAAATGTTTGGCTTCTTTGACCAAAACATGTAATTGTCCACCCTTAGCGGTACGATCGGTTTTTGAACTTGCCACAGATTTAATACTGCCAAATTTACGTAAGCCTCCACCGGTGGCCAAAGAAGCAGCGCACATAAATTTCGATTTGCTACCTTCGGGTGTGACATATTTAAGGCCCACCACAATATCACCGCGATAAGTGGCCACCTCATCAAAGGGTTCACTCTATTGAAAATTACAAAAATGTTTACAGTTATTATTTTTCAGTCACATTTTAATTGTTATATACTGTACTCACCCTTTCTTGTAATAAATACCACTGTGATTGAGGATTATCAAAGACCCGACCCTGTAGATTAACACTGACTTCACCCAGAAAATCATTGCGACCAAACATGTCAGAATGCCACACGGTTAGCCAAAGTGTACGCGATTCTAAATTCGAAATTGGCATATGGAAACGTAGGACCTCATCGAAGATGGGATTTAAGGTGTGCTTTTTCACTTTTGTTTTACGTTTGCCAGCTTTCGACTTATCGGGCAATAAATAAACCTTAAATCAAATGGGAAAATCAAATTAAATTAAAGATTTTAATGATGAATAGCGTAATAAACCAATACCTTAACGTAGGGATCACTTCGATTTCGCTTTGAATCAACAGCTGCCAAATCTTTACATCGTACCACATGTATCTCCAGTGCTCCCAATTTATAATTATACTGCATACCGAATTCAACTTGACCCTTGACCACAACTGTACCATAACGACCCTCACCAGCTCCTGAATAAACACTGGCCATTGAATCGGAACGCAACTGTAAAATAGCAAAAATAGTATGATTAAGTTCAATGTTTAATTTAATCTGTTTTTTTTTCGTTGTTGTTGTTGTGTTTGGAAATTTATTTATCGTTTTTGTTTTTGTGTTTTGCATCTAAGCGCAGCAAAATCTTTACACAGAGAGCGTACATATTTTCGTTTCTTTGTTTAATCTTGCTTTCTTTTGATTCTTTCATTTAAGTTCTGAGTGAAAAACGAAAAACAAAAAAAAAAAAAAAAAACTTGCCTCATTTCAATGTGAAAATTATTTTAAATATGGTTTTAGGAAAACATATGTACATATGTCAACAAGATTTTTGTATTAAATGAATCATTGAAACCAATTATTCGGATTAAAACGAAATCAATTGTTATCAGGTGGAAAAGATGTTACATGGAAATTTTAAATTAAATTTCGAAACGTTGTAGTTCTCACTTACAATAGGTTAGCTAAGTTTAGGTTAGGTTGGCTAAAGACCCTCCCCGAAAGCAAAAATTCGCACGTAGGCCCATAGTATAAGCCTATGCTCATAAAACTATTTTGACCACGTTAAGTTTATGCCGGAATGCAAAAGATTTTCAATCTTAAAATTACTCAAAACAATAGTGGTTAACTATTATTCCTTTATTTACATATACATATGTACATAATTGGTCATTCCAATCCTTCAGTCAGGATTACGACTTAGCTTCTCGCACCACTTATGTTGTGCGCGTCAATTTTATACATGGATGGCGGGATCGACAGTTTAAAGTCGACTCTTTCTAACTCTTAGAGTTTTTGCCAGAAATCTTCTAAGAAGAAATCGTCGAAGAAATATTTGTTTATATTTTGTTTTTTTGGAAATGTCTGACCTGGGGTTTGAATTCATGTCTCACGTCTAATGAGTCAACACGCTAACTACTGTACTACGGCGAAAACAAGATTTTGGAGAAACTTTTTGATGGCAATTTTATTAATTTTTGCCAGAAATCTCCTGAGAGGAAGACACCGTGGTAATATTTTTTCATATGTATTTCATTTTGTTGAATATGTCTGACCTGGACCTTGAACCATAGCCTCATATCTAATAAGCCAACACACTACCTACTAGACTACGGCGAAGATTTCCTTTATTTATTTCTTATAAATAAATTTTTAAAAATGATAAGTACCATATAACACATCCATATTAGGGACACTCTGTTACAATCAGCGTTGCCAGATTTTTATTTTAAAAAACTTTTTATTTCTGGGAAAAAAACTTTTTTTTTTACAAAAAAACTTGTTTTCTACAAAAGTGTCAACATTTTTTTTGAGGAAACACCGGAAATTTTGAAATTTTGAATTTTTCGAAAAAACTTGTTTTGTTAGAAAACAACTTTAATGAAAACTTTTTCGCATCTCAAAAAACTTGGAAAAAAAGGGAAAACTTGGCAAATAACAACGCTGGTTACAATTATACTAGAGAGCTCGTTTATGAGACAGTGTATACATTGTTATATGCTATTTATACTATTATTTTGTTTATTTGTACTAATTATAATAAATATTTTCTTTAAATAAAAAAAAAGAAACTGTTACATTAAATTTATCATTACAGCAGGGGTTACCAAACATTTTTTGGTTGTGTATTAGTAAGTAAGACAGAGAAAATAAGTTGAGAGCTTATAGTCATAGAAAAATGTTACTAATATACCCTATTTTGATTTTCATTTCATCAACATACATAAAGTTATACAGCTTTGACTTAGTAAATAGGTAATGGTTTTCAGATATTTGCTGGATACTAATTTTGATTCATAAATTTCCTCTCCTGCTAATAACCAACCTTTTATTTTTTCCAAAATATTGCTTTATGTCTATAAAAAAGTTGTTTTCTTTCCATATCATCTAAATTATTTATTTGGTTTTAAAACAATCAAAATGTGTTTTAAGAACATATAAGCCTTTGAATTTTAAAAAAATAATTTTTTAAAATAAAATATTTTTTGAGTGTAAACATAAAAAAAATATTATATAATCCGCTGACATGTGTGCTTGTCGCAGTCTGATCGACGACTAAATAGAAGAGTATAAGCAATGTGTGTGAATTTTCTCTGCACAATTGTGCAATGAAATGGTAATCCCTGCATTACAGAATGGGTAATGCTATTACAACATTGCTTTTGTAAAATTTATGTGACAAGAATCGTTGAATTAGATAATGTATATATGATATCATATATCAAATGATGTATATGATATGTATGATATGCATATATGATATCACCTGTGTATTCAAAGACCACTGTCTGTAATTGGTCATTACAACCCTTCAGTCAGGATTTCGACCTAGCTTCTCACACCACTTATGTATGTTGTGTGCGTTAATTTTATACATGAGTGGCGGAAACTACAGTTTAAAGTCGACTCCGAACGACAGATTGTTGAGAAGCTCTTCATGGCATGTTTATTTACTCTCAGAGTTTTTGCCAGAAATCTGCTGAGTTGCAGTCGCCGTTTTGATGCCTGACCTGGGATACGAAACCGGGCTTTTACGTCTAATAAGCCGACAAACTATCTACTAGACTACGGCGACTACAAATGCAACAGTAAAGTTAATTAATAACTTCAGACGTCATGATAACCCTTTAGTCAGGATTGCGACATAGCTTCTCACACAATATTCTAATACTTCTGATAATAAATGCTGATAAGTAATGAAAATAGAAAATTTTGTTGTTTTGTTTCATTATCTTTTTTATTTTCACTTAATAAAAAACTCCAAAACAAAAGCATTATATAGCTTGTCGTACGAGTATATATACCATACCATACAAATGTATGTTAAAATTAATATTTATCGGTTGAGTATTTTCCGTGCTAAGCAAATACAAAATATTCGCTGACGGCTATAATCCGACTTGCAGTCAAACGGCTTTGGTTTTTATTAATGTTGTTGTTATTTGAAAATCATTTGTTGTAAATAAGCAGGGATTAAATCAGATGTATGTACGTTCATAAACAAATATTATAAATTGCCAAAAAACAAAAATAAATTCAAAATTAAATGCAAAATACATGTCACGTAAAGGGGGAGTTATCCATGCACAAAACAATACTTAACATGCGTGTGAATAGAGCAAATAAACTTACTTATAAATTGAAGTAAAAACCAATTATTTTTCTAATACAAACACATATGTACATAGATGACTTTAGAAATTTGTATTTTGCATTATATGGTACTTAATTGCTAGAGAATCACGTTATAGGGCGTTAGAAAGATTCGATTTTGTACTAAAAACTGTAACCGTAAGTCAGTTCATGTGTCTGTCAAATTTCGCATGCTATTACAAAATATGGAAATGGGAATTAGGTTAGGTTAGATTGGAGTGGTACCTTTGATACCAAAGCTCACTTGAGCTCACATAGCGGGCCGTCGTGATGCCACAGGTAAGCGCAGTCGCAGCAGGAGAAGGGAATAGTGTTTCTCATCAAACATGAGCACATTAAGGTTTCCACAATTTCTTTTCGGAAAATTTGACGACGACAAAGGTGCATTGCGTTGTGGCAGACCGAGATAATAAAGCTCAAAGTGTCTGACATTCTTTAAACTTTGATTCATTTTTCCTACGGCTAAACATTGTTTAAAATATTAAATTTTTCCTTTAATGGCTAGACAACAAACAAAATTGTTGCATTTAAAGTGTAAGGATGGTAAATGCACCCTGAAAAAGGCACTGTTTGGTGCGATATTCTTCTCAATATAGTAAAGTACCATACAACGGTTGCTGATTTCTTTTATGGGATAATGCCTTGGCAGGCGAAACCATAAACATATTGAGAGGTTTGCTTAGTGAGTGATTAGAATTTGGAATTTTTTTATAAGGATAGGTAAAATTTTTCAGTCAAAACGCTAGCACTGATAAGCTACATTATAGCTGCCATTTGTGAGATACCCGCTGAAATTCAATGGACCAAAAGAGGAGCTCACGGATGGGCTACCTATACATTTCAAAAGAAAAAGAGAGGCATACATACATACATATGTATGTACATATATTGCCCCATTTATAATATTTAATTAATTTTTGTAAATTTATTGTCATTTTTCAATTTTCATATTTCAGTTGAAAAGGCATCCGATAGTATGAAGAGAAGAATTAAATTTCTGAATTTGTTTTTAAAATTTTCCAAAGTTTAGATAACAAAGCATTATTCTCTTCCATAATAATGACGTGAACATTTTATTGTTTTTTACTCTTCAAGCGTAATCAGTTAAAATTATTTTATTTTTTATTTTCATGTTAGTAGCATCGCCACGAAATGTTTACAAGTCTTTGCTTGTGGTATAGACGCTGTTATGACGTAAATTGAATAATTATTTGGAATTACTTACGCCTAATGAACTTAAACTGCTGCGATTTTGATGCATTGCCACTAAACGATCGATATCTTCATCAGATTGTGTTGGCCAATTATCGCTGGAGCCGGAGCCACGCGATTGTATGGGACTAGAGGTGGGATCATTACGTTGCCCCATAACAGGGGAGCGGCTAAGTTCTTCTGCAGCTGCTTTGGCCTCTTCTGAAAAAACAAAAACACACACAATTTGAATCTATAAAAATTGTTGATAAAAATTTTAAAATAATAAATACAATTGCAATGTTTGTTGCGTTTTTCATATGTTCATACGATCACATTCGTACATAGTAGTAGTCATACATTATTTGCGTTTTTTTTTTTAATAATTCTTACAAATCGAGATAAAAATGTTTGTTTAATCATTTTACAATTATAAATAGTGGTTTATCATGCAGTTTTATTATGACTTTTTATGTTTGCTTTATTCTTTATTTATTGAAAATTTTATAATTATTTATCTCAACCCTGACTAACAATAGATTGATTATTACACTGTTTCTAAGGGAAAATAACAAAAAAATAAAAAGTATTTTTATTTTGTTTAGAATTGTTCATATAATAGTAATTATGATATATGAATACATATAATTAACTGGAACTCAATGAAAAAATATAATTTCAACACAATGAAATAAGAAAAGCAAAATACTTTTGCATCGTTCCAAACGAGGCGGCTGCTGACTGATGAGTACAAATATTCAAAAGTCATAAAACTTTCTGACTTGATTGTCACAAGGGATTTTTAAACAATCAACAACAAGAATCCAACAAGAAATCTAGGTATTATATTCAATGATAACTTGACTTGAACTGACCATATAAACTATGGTTCTATGCTAAGAAGTTTGTTAAAAAGACGTTACTTTACCCTATTTAGTCTCAGTATTCTTTTACGAATGTGAAATCTTCGGCTCTTGTGATTCTGCAGGCTTAAGAAAATTAAATAAAGCTTATAATGCTGTAGTAAGATATGTCTATGGGTTATTAAAGTACGAAGTAAAGGGGTTATTTTTAGAAAGTCGAACTAAATGGGAATTCCGCTAGAAGCGTCAAATTGTGGTTTCAACAGAATGAGGTGCCTGTAATGGAGTGGCCGTCCCAATCACCGGACTTAAACCCCATTGAACACTTCTAGGAAGTCCTAAAAAATAAAATCGGCAACTTTAAATCAAAAAATAAACAGGAATTGTGGGAAAAAATTTAGGAGACATGGTATTCAATTCCCTCTGACGTCTTGTGGGATCTATGAATCGTCGCTGTCAGGAGGAAATAAAAATGAAAGGTGCTTCAACCAAGTATTGAAATAATATCTGGAAATGATGATAATGTTTAACAAAATATAAATATTTTTAGCATAACATAAAGTGTCCCTATTATTTTTTCCAGGCCTTTTTCAAATAAATTATATTTTTTTTAAGAATTTGGCAGAACTAGTCATTTATTTTTATTTTATTAGTTAAACTATTTGAATAGATTTAATTTAATGTATATTCTTTGTAATATTTATGGAAAAGTAAATAAAAATATAAGAATATATTGAAAAATTTAAGTGTCCCTATTATTTTTCCAACACTGTATATCTTTGAAAGAATTAGTACTTTTCCTCGGCCTCAGAAACTAAATGATTTCATCCAATTTAGACACCGAACTTCAGTATCGGAATGACAATTTTTTATCTCTGCTATTCGTCTTTGGAATTCATTAACTATGGGAACAAAACTGCTAAGCAATGTTTTGCAGTTAAAAAGGGCTCTTTTCCATTACTATTCTTCATCTCAATACATATAATTAAACATAATAGTTTTAAATTAATTGTTTTTGTATAATTATTTTTAATATTGTTATATTTTTATTAAATACTCTTATTTTTATTATTTCTATTTTTATTGACATGATTTTAATTTTTATTTCATTTATAAGTTGTAAACGTAATACAAGTTCTGTACTATAATTACACGGTGCGACAGTAAAAATCAACCAGCTAATGACATACATAGTGTAGGTTATGAGTTTTGTTGTGTAGAACTAAAGAATATTTTTTTTTATATTTCTTGAACCCTCCAAACTTGTTTTATTTGACAAAAACGGTATTTTTGATCTTTTCACACAAAATTATTGATTACATAAATATTTTTTAATCTATTTTCAAAATCCAAAGTTTTTTGAAAAGGGGACAGATGAGGCTTTAAAATGGTATACATAAACATATGATTCAAACTTACATGTCATGAGTTTTGATCGGGTAAACTTAGAATATATGATATTTTTTTTCTCTATTCTTAATTGAAAAATTTAATTAAAAAATACAAAATATGTACATAAGTGATGGCATTCTGAAAGTGCATTATCTTGTGAAGAGATTGACACTTTCTTTGATCAAATCGGACAAAAATTACCGTAGTTATCATTTAAATATTTAGTATAGCAGTTGTATGGTCGACACTGAAAATGTTCACTGACAAAAATAAATTTGATCAAAAGAAAATATGGCGGCTCGAGCATAAGCAAGTAACAAGGTTGCATGTTTTCGTCCGCTAAATAAAAGTGATAAAATAACGAACATAAAGAGAAGCAGAATAAATGAAAACCTGAAAGACTTTGTCTACGATATTGTTCTACTCGCTTACATTAAAAAGTAAACGACCTTGCCTCAGCAGATGCAAAACTTGGTTTGCATTAAAAAGATATTAGAAAAACTAACTCGTTGCTTTTTTAATAACAAAACCGCTACCAACGAAAATGTCGAAAAATGTTGTTACCTGGATAGCATCATAACGCCTCAGGCAATGTGGAAATTCGAATATAAAATGCTAGAAGCGTGTTTAGCCTTACAGTCTTACTGGTTCGGAGACAGACGAAATTAGATGCTTGTGGAATATTTTGACAGTATTTAGAAGCCACCACCGAACTATTAAAAGCGGCCTAAGCTGTAATGTTTAGGGCATAACCTTAGCAAATCTTATGATGAAATTTGCTATGCTACAGTTGAAAAGCGCGTACAAGACACGCAGGCTACTTAAAACTAAATAGAGCTGGATGATCCAGAACGAAACTGGCAAATCTTTCAATGAACAGCAATCATTAACAAATAATAGAGAACATAGGCGATTCTTGGTTCCATCTTGATGATGATGATGTGTATGTATGTATCATCATTAAGAAAAAGGCCATATGATAAGAGCGATAAGAGACATTTGGAAAATATTGAAAACAGGGTGCGATTTCCTTATTCGTATACATGCATGTGAGTTTTGTGTCAGCAATTTTAATGGCAAATGATTATTTACAATGATGCCACATGTGTCGTTAGAATTTATAACAAATTTGATTAAAGATTTGTTTTGCACTCACTACCTCCATGTATTACCACAAAATCATCAATTTCGTCATTATCGGCTGTGTCAGCATTGTCTGCAGCCAGCAATTGCTGTAGAGATGGCCGGCTGCGTGTTACACTGCAACGTGAGCTATTCACCGATGTGGAGGCGGTATTAATTATTGATTCTGGCACAATAACAAACTCACTAATGTCATCATCTTCTTCTAAGGTTTCTAAAAAGCGATTAGAATTTGAACGCAAACTATCGTCCCAAGTCCATACGCGATGAGTTTTACTGTCTTCTGCTGATTGTGGTAAATGTTGACTGTGACGTCGTTGTATCGTTACATTGCAATCGCTTGTTGAAGCATCGGAGCGTGACGTTGTGCCGGCAAAGGAAACTCTATTATTGCAATTGGTATTGTTGTTAGTAGTAGTTGTTGTTGGTGTAGTAGCAGTAGTAGTTGTATTGGTGGTGGTAAATGTTAATTTAATTACTTGTGTGGGTGTAGTAGTGTTGCAAGAATGTGCTTTTATTCTATTGTTAGTTGCATGATTAGTGTCTACTTCTAGTTGTGATGTCATACTTATTATTGGCAATTGTTGCGGCTTAATAGTTTCGGTTTTATTTGAGGCACTGTTGGCTTTGGAGAATTGCGCCAATTTCGTTTTTTCTTCCTCTTCAGCTTCAAGAGCATCTCGACGTTGCAATTCAAAGACATAGGCTTTAAATTTCGCATCGATGTCGTCATCTTCATCAGAATTGTACTGATAGTGTGACGATGAATGTTTGCAACAGCAAAACAGTCTTTTGCAAAGATGACGCCAACATGAGATGTGACGTTTTAAACGCCATGTTTTTAATTTTCTATTACGGCCATAACGTTTCCACCATAAATATGGCCATTTACGTTTTCGGTTGACTGTAAACGATTGTGTCGATGTGCAATTGCTGTTGCGCATGCGATCTAACGAGGCATAATTAATATTGTTGTTGCCACCACCACCACCACCACTGCCATTCATACAGACGGTGCGTGATTTTGTTCTTGTTGTTGCTGTTGCTGTTGTTATAGCTGCTGCCGATGACGATGATGATGACGACGACATTCCAATTGTAGTTGCATTTAATTGTTGTTGCTTGGATTTCTTGTTCAGTTTGAAAAATTTATTACGATCAACAGCTTTCGTTTTCGTTGAGTGTGCTATTGCATCGGTTGGTTCTTTATTATTTTTATTGTAATTATTATGGTGCACTTTGGGTTCCAAACGCATTGTCGATTTCATTTTCGTTTTATTTTGAAATTTTGCTTTTGTTTGTGGCATTTCATCATTTCCGTCATGGCAATCGTTGCCATTATCACCGGTATCGAATGGATTATAGTTCCTAATATTTTTCTTTTGTTTCGCTTTGTAATTCATTAATCGTGTCAGTTTCTTCATGGCATTTAAAAATTATTTAGACTTGCTTTAGTTGTCTGTTTTTTTTTTTTGCAATTTAATTACAGTTTCAATTAAATTTTAAATGTAAACTTCTTGGCATTTAATAATACTTATGCGTGAAGCAAAATTATTTTCCACAGCAATGATTTTATTTTTTTTTTTTAATATTGTCAAGTGAATTTTACTATGGATTATGAAACTTTTAAGAATAAAATTATTCAAAGCAAAACTAAATTAATATCGGTGGTTGCCATAAATTGTTAAAGAAAACTTTAATTATATTTCTTTTATTCCAATGAACGTTTTTGCATGTACAGCTATGGACATTAAATTAGCACAAAATCCATTTATAGTTTGATTATGATTTGTTTCCTACAAGGATAAAGACCTCTCATTCTGGAAAAAAATACTTTGGAGTGATGAAACAAAGATAAATCGTTTGGGAGCGGATGGTAGAGTCTTTGTTCATCGGCCAAAATATTAGACATTTAATCCACGTTACACTCAAAAGACCATAAAGCATGGTGGAGGAAATATCATAGTGTGGGGATCATTTTCATGGCACGGTGTGGGTCCAATCGTCAAAATTAGTAGAAAAATGGACAGTTACAAGTATTTGGACATTATGAAGAACAAAATGGAACCATATGCTTTTGAAAACATGCCAGTTTCATTCATATTTATGCAAGATAATGATCCCAAACACACGTCTAAGCTGGTAAAGGATTGGTTTTACAAAGAGCACATTCGCGTTTTAGACTGGGCGGCGTAAAGTCCTGACTTAAAGCCGATTGAAAATCTCTGGCACGATGTGAAATGTGTAATTGCTCAACAAAAGTACAAGAATTTGGACAATTTATGGCTTGGAATACGGAACGCTTGGTACTCGATTCCCAAAGAATGTTGCCAGAATTTGATTGAAAGCATGTCCCGTAGATGCCACGCGGTGCTTAAAAATAAAGGCTATTCTCCCAAATATTGACCAAGTAAAGGAAAAACAATAATATTTTTACTATTTATTAAAATATATTATTTTTATTTCAAAAAATTTTAATTTTGTGCTATTTTACTGTCCAGCTAAAATCTAGCATTTGATATGTTGCAGGCCTTAATGAGCATACGATCGGCAATTTAGACAAAATTTTTGTTTTTGCTTTAAAGAAGAATATGCCTTTTATGTTTTTATGTTTGAATTTTTTTGTAAATAGACTTAAAATACTATAAAAAATTAGATTGTTTTTATGACAAATTTTTGTGCTAATTTAATGCCCATGGCTGTATATGTGTACGAAAGTAATTTAAAAATATGTTAAAATTAAGCGATAGTCCCTATCTATCTGCCTTCCTACCCGGATGTGACGAGGAGTTATTGTAATAAATATTCCTCAAAAATGTGATCAAAAATTTAAAATAAAAACCATAATAAAAGCAAATTTATTTTTGTTTATTAACCACCATTCCTGTATGTATGTATACTATGTATTCCATATTGTCAACGGCATTCATTATGTATGGCTGGCTAAGAATTAATTTCAAACAAAGAAAATTACATATTTACCCCTGTGGCCGCATCTCTCCCCAGAGAACAGAATTGGTAGTATTTGTTAAAATTAATTAAAATTTCCAGAAAGACTACAAAGACTACATAACAAAACAACAAAATACTTTAAACAAAAACAAAACACTTGTGTTTAGAAGGCAAGTCAACAGAAATTTTCAACAATCGACTGCCATATTTAATAGGAGACAGTCATAGATTAACAGACATTTTGCTCAGACATTACATATCATAAACGTGTTTACGTGTGAGAGAGTACATGAGTACAAGCATTTAATATTGTATTGACTCTCACTTACATTTTGCAACAACGTTACACAAAACTCTTGAATTTCCCATATTAAACGGTATAAACAAACCAACTTGTTGTTGATATTTTAACAAAAATATTTGATTTCATTTTTTGCAAAGAGAACTGCTTGAAAAAATAATAAAGACACGGGAGAGAGAGAGTGTGTGAGAGCGAGTGACAGAGTGAGAAGGAGTAATGAAAGTATGTATGTTATTACATGTTATTTCTTTTCTTCAGGTAATTTTTATTGTTGTTTATATTCTGCCATATTTTTTTAAGTTGTTTACACGTTTTTATTTTTATTTTTATTTTCTTTTGTACACCGTGTATTAAAATATTTGTTTTTCTATTTTGTTTTGTTTTTTTTTTTTTTTACTACAAAATTATGTCTGTTAGTCTGCCATTTGTCAACAATAGTTGACGGTCAATATGTATGTATTTATGTACATACGCGTATGTATGTATCTATACAATACTTACATGTATACGTAGTTTATTTGTACGCACATTAGTATGTGGAGTATTCATAAATAATATTACAAATCTGTGTACGTTTTTTTTGTTCATAAAATAAAAACAATTTCTTTTTTACATACACATTCACATTCAGTTTAAAGTTGAAATTTTGTTTAAATATGTATGTATGTATGTGTGAATGTGCACAGGTATATTTTTGAGGGGCTTCTTAAATTAGAGCTTTAAAACAATACTTTCTTATTTTCGCATAATTTTAAGCTTTTTCTACTAAAACACTCCTCCTAAAAGTTGAAATCATACACATATAGTTGCCGCAGTGTGCCATAATGTAGCAAACCCAAACACTCATGCCGAACACTTGGCTAAATTGATTTGATTTGATTGAGCATTTTGATTTGCAACGAGTAGTCTGGAATAGATCAAAAGAGATTGTAGAACTCTTGTTACATTCCCTGTCAAGCAGTTTGTGATAATATATCACTTCCAGGGCAATGTGTATCATTTTCGGAACACGGTACTTAAATAATCTTCAAAAAAAATTATATTTTTTTTTTTGTAATTTTGGGTCATTACAAGCCTTTAGTCAGGATTACGATCTAGTTTCTCATACCACCTATGTTCTGTGTGTTAATTTTATACATACATACAATTTAAAGTCTCCGGACGGCAGATTTTTGAGAAACTTTTCATGGTAATTTTATTTACTCTCAGAGTTTTTGCCAGGAATCTTCTGAGAGGAAGCCGCCGAAGAAATATTTTTTGTCTGCCTTGGGGTAGCCTCACGTCTAAGCCAACGCACTACCTACTAGACTACGCCGACTTCATTTATCAAGATTATTAATATTAGAAAGCAAAACATGGTCAAATAAAGGGCTATCCATTTCGTGGTTTCAAAAGTATGGGACTGGAATTCGGCATCTGTCAAACTAAGTTGTGAAACCAATTTTTTTCTTTTCAGTTGAAAGTTTGACATTGACGAAAATGGATTGCTTAACTATCACACAACGTAAGAATTATCAAAACCTACTACAAAAATGGTGATTCTGCCACAGCCACGTATCGTGCGTATCGGCAATTTTTCGAGCAAAATTTTCTTCAGCGATGAAGCACATTTCACACTCGGTGGGTATGTTAATAAACAAAATTGTCGTATTTGGGGTTCTGAGAATCCTCAAGTAATTGAAGAGAGGCCATTACATTCAGAAAAAGTCTCTGTTTGGTGCGCTCTTTGGTCCGAAGGTGTGATTGGACCTTACTTCTTCGAAAACGACGATGGAACGACTGTCACCGTCAATTCGGAGCGTTATGGTCATATGAAAACCGACTTTTTTTTATCTGCTATTGAAGAATACGACTTGGAGAATATGTGGTTTCAACAAGACGGTGCCACATGCCACACAACTCGAGCGAATATGGCTTTATTACAAGAGACATTTCCTGTACGCGTAATTTTCTCGTCGTGGCGATATCAACTGGCCACCAAGATCATGCGATTTGACACCATTAGACTTTTTTGTGGGGCTACGCAAAAGACCGTGTTTATGCACATAAACCTTCAACTCTTGAGCACTTAAAAACCAACATTCGTCAAGTTATGGCTGAGATACCGCCCAATATGTGTCAAAAAGTGGTCGAAAATTACCTCAAAAGAATCAATGCTTGCAACACTTCGCGTGGAGGTCATTTAAATGATGTAGTGTTTCACACATAATGTCAACGTTCAAACTTTACAATTAAAAAAGAAATATCATGAAAAAAATATTTTATATGTGTTTTATTTACGTTTACTTTTGAAACCACGAAATGGATAACCCGGTATAAACTTTTTATATAATAGTCCAGCTTAGCGTACAAATACAGTTTAGTGTGATCTGAAAAAGATACACGTGGTAAGTAATGTGTTAATTGACGATTGAACGATCTAAGCTGGCTAGTATTGTTGCTACAGTTTTAAGTGATTAGAGGCAAATATCTCTCATAATTATATTTATTTTTTTATTATTTCTTTGTTTATCAGGAATAATAAAAATGCTTTTGCAATTTTCGATTGACCCCTTTATTAATATTAACACCATTAATCATTAATTAGGCTACAAATTGCTACTTTGTCTACCTTGTCTGCCAGTTGTTAACATGAAGGAAAGGCTCGGCGGATACGCATATACATAAGTACGATTATTCATACCCAAATCAGCCTATACCCAAATCTATTTTGATGACAGCGACAAATTCTAGTCTTTGAAGGGAATGAAAGAAGTTGGTTAAGATATTAAAGTTAAAGAAGAAAGGGTACCATTTACTTATCGACACATCATCATACGGATTGTCAAGTTGCAATATTACCACAGTTATCACAGCAATCAGAATATGAAGAGGACGCTCAATGTAATTGCATCGCTTGTAACAATTCATTCCTTTAAGTCCCTGGTAATATGTAACATTTTTTATAGGTTGTCTTAAAACAACAATTTATTATGAATTTATGATGATGACGCCGGTGGTGATAATGTTGCTACTTGAAATGCGACGTGATGTTGGAAAATGCCAACAACCAAGCATTCATCGTATATATTGTACAATCTATCATATAAAAACGCATTATACGAGCAAATCTTTTATTTTTTTGAGGCACTTTTTTGTGTTTTGTTTTAACCAATCTTTTTTGTTTTTTTTTTTTGTTCACTTTTTATTTTCTTTAGTATGTCAGTGTGTTGAATTTTTAATTAAAAAAAAATGTTGTTTTGTTTAAAATATACGCACTCTTCTCTCTCACATTTCGAGGCACTATCGCCGTCTGCTAACAGAGTACCTCAAAGAAATAGTACTGTTGGTACTTTAGACTTGATTTGTACGTATAATAAAGAAAAGCTATTGTCACTAATGTTGCTATTAAATATTGTCTTAAACGTAAATGTCTTCATTTTAGACGTTTCATTATTTACTTTGACATTCATTCACGTTTTTTGTAGTTTCGACCGACAAAAATAAATAAAATTCATTAAAAAATACAACAAAAAGAACGGGAAACAATAAAATAACCGCATTTAATTTCTAGGTTTTTTTTTTGCGAAAACACCATCAAATTTGAATTCTACGAGCATTTTATTCTCTGAGCATTTGAATTAAGTCCGAATATTTTATTTTTTCTTTCTTGATGATGAGAGATTGATGGCATAGAAATTTTGAGTTTGTTTGTTAAACATTTATTTTTATATATTTTGGTAATAACTTTGGCTTGCATACCATCTCAATTAACAGTATTAGAAAAAATTCATTCTTATGATCTTTTGCAGAAAAAAATATTTTTTAAATTTTATTTTCCAGTAAGATTGCCAGTGTGATTGTCAGAATTAAAAAATAAAATTCTGATTGATGTTCAAGGTTCTCAAATGGTAGAGAAGAAATAGTATTTTTGCAATACATTTTAAAATTTTTATGTAATAAGAGTGTACATACATACATTTATGAAAATTGAATTACAATTAATAAATTTTATAAAAAAATTTTACTCTTAGATAACATTCTTAAACAATGAACCATAAAAAATTACAAAATGCAAAAATACTACAAATTGCAAAAAAGAACGCAATTTTAAAACGCAATTAAAAAATATAAAATTTATATAACCGTTCGGGTTTTGAAAATTTTGAAAAACACAGTAAATTTGCAAAGTGGATAATATAATATACTAGCTGACCCGGCGAACTTCGTCCCGTCCAAAATTGATTTTTTTTATTGCCCAAAAGAGGTCACATTATATATTTATTGTAATACGCTGCATAAAACAGTTATATAAAAATAATTAACTTACTATAAGTATGGGGATGTACTTGTAATCGAAAGCGTTGTAGTTATAAACCATCGAATTAGCCGACTTATAGGTATCTCTTAAAGGGGAGGGTTGCCACGCCCATTTTTGGTGAGTTTTTCAATATCGACTCTACGAACTTACTCACCAAATTGCATTCGTCTACGATCACTATGTCCCTAAATATTAAATTTTAAAGGTTTGCCACGCCTACTTTTTGCTATATCAAATTTTTTTTAAACCATCTAAACCTGATAAGCTTTCAAACAAAAAAAGAATGGTTAAAATCGGTTCAGTAGTTTAAGAGTTATAGGCATCACTTGAAGGGGGAGGGTTGTCACGCCCATTTTTCTCTACAAACTACGAACTTACCCACCAAATTTTATTCGTCTACGATCAACATATACTTAAATATTCAAATTTAACGATTTGCCACGCCCTCTTAACATTCAGGGATATGAAAAATAGATGTTGTCCGATTCTCAGACATACCCGATATGCACACAAAATTTCATGAAAATCGGTCGATCCATTTCGGAGGAGTTTAACCACTAACACCGTGACACGAGAATTTTATATATTAGAAGATATTAATGGCGATAAATGAGTGTCTGTCGTTTACTTTGCAAAGATTATTTAACGTAAAAGTTGTTCGTGGCTGCGGGATATTATTACACACCAAACTCACCACTCAATAGGCAATTATAGGTTAGAAATTATCGCACTGTATATTGCTCTATTAAGTTTAACGTTATGATTTTCATAGTTTTTTTAAGGAATACAGTCTAGTGATGCAATCGGCCCACGACTTGTGGCAAACACAGCATCTTTCAGGGTTAATTGTCAGCTGCTTTTGAACAATCACGATCTGTTCTTCATACTAAATTTGTGAAATTGCTTCATCGTTGAAGATAACATTTCAATACTAACATACTTCTTGCGCAGCACGAAGTGATTTGCTATCATTGTTATATAATAATATATCTTACTGGGTATGTATTGCAAAATGTCACGAATCTTCCTCTATAATGCAAATACTAACACTGATAAACCAAATGACAAAAATGTCACCCGTTACTTTATATTATTAAATTTTAAATAAAATGTTAAATTATAAATACAAATACGATTGTAGTACAAATATGTATGTACACTGCATTCATGTGTTTGCTTATTCTCTTCTTAACAACAATCAAAATTTTTTTTTAAACTACTTTGTAATGCTCGTTGTCTATTCACCTATTGTTATTGAATGCGAAATGAAAACTTATTTAACCTTTAACCTGTTGAGCATTTATCTGTTCGTTTATATGCGGAATGACTTGGTTTTATAAAAATAGCTTTGAGGGTGAAATAATTTGTAAAAAATTGTTTCGACTGCTAAATTAATGCAATAGAATCGTTAAACACTGGGATTTCAGTTTTAAAAAAACCTCACGTTTATTGTGCTTTTTTTAACTTTTTTTTGTAGTGGATTTTTGCAACAAATATTTTCATAAAGAGTTTATCAAAAAAGTGTTAAAAGAGTCATAAATAAGAATGCCAAACAATGGTTGAAGGTGATCAAAATACAAAAGGAATAACAAAAAAAAAAAACCGAAAATTAAATAAAATATTTGTTTTCAAAAAAAAAAAAAAAAAAAAAAAATAAAAAACAAAATAAAACAAAATAAACAATAATATAAATTATTGTATATTATATTTGTTTATAAATAATGTTTCAAAGCTACTGCTACAGCTGCTGCTACTGCAGTCGCATCTGCTGTCGTTAATAATTTGTTCACCATATTTTATAAGAAAAATTCATGACTTCATAAAGCCAATAACTCGGGAGATATTTGCTGTGTTGTTAATGATGTGATTGTGGTTTTCTTTTTGTATTTTTTTTCTTTAAATATTTTTCTTTAAGATTTATAATACTTTTCCACATCATCATCGCTGTTATTATATGATACTAGCAGATTGTACCCGGCGTCGCGCGGGTTATGTAGTTTGGATTAGTTTAAAAAATTAAAAAAAATTATTATTGGGTCATTTTTGCATTAAAAATAACAATAAATGAAAAACAGGTTTATCGGTTTCGAAACCGGTTTTGAAACCAGTTTCTTTAAAAATGCAATTTTTCAAATTATTCGGACATCGGTTTAACAAACAACCCAGTTTTTTGAATACTCTAAGTCCTAAATATAAATGCAATTAATTTGCCCGTTTTTCGCCCCTTTCTTTCTTTTTGGACCCTTTTTGGTCCAACTTTATAAACGGAACACCTCCAATAACTATTTGGGAAACTTAACCAAGCTAAATCGTAAAAAAAAATACCTTTAAAACAGATAAAATACAGCACTTATGCATAAAAGTACTAATTTTTGCCCATTTTTTCTCCCTTTGTCCCATTTTTTCTCCCCTTTTGGTCAAAATTTTGAAAAGATTTATTGTTATAGGCAATGCACCGACAAAAGCTCGATCTATATCCCAAATTTCAAAAAAACAGACTTACAGAAAGATTTATAATATATATTAGGATTTAAAATATACAATAAAATTTAATAATTTTAGCATAACAATCGATTGAAAAATATTTATATTTCTTTTTCATTTTATGTTTACATATATATTTTCTATTCGTATACAATTTCTATAATACAAAACGAATCACTTTCACTATTCGTTAATGAAGTCAGGTAGTCAGGCAGTCAGTCATGTTCGACAGTTACAGCGAATTCAGTCGTTCGAAGTTATTGCACATTGTAGTAGACCCCGATCGATGTTTATGTTTTAACTTAACGGCGTATAATTATTTCGGTTTTTTTTTTTTTTTAGTTTTAATGCTCTTTCCATTTCAATCAATTAAACAATGTATTAAAGCATGCAATTTTAATTGTTGTTGTTAACATTTTGAAAGTATTTTATTTAATTTAATTTGTTTGTTTTTTTCTTTCTTTTTTTCAATATTTATTTAAATTATTCTTTTAAGCCTTTCTGTTTTCTTGTAAAATATTATTTTTATTGTTATTTTTAAACCGTTTTGCAAGACCGTTTCATTCTAACTGATTCATAATTTTATTTCAATAACTCATACAAAAATGATGATGAAGAAGATGAAAAAATAAATATGTAGGTACGTAGAGATCATTTTCTTGTCATTCGAATTGTTTAAATTGATTAATTTAAATATTGACACGATCTTTAAATGTTTCTAATTGCATACATACATAGTACAAGTAATATAATGTAAAAATAAAGACTCTCTGGAAACTCTTTCGGCATTCTTAGGGAGAATTTCATTGACCCTACAATCGGTATTGTTACAGTACAAAGGAAAGTTTGTCTCTTGGTAATATCGATACTTTTATTGTCTATTATTTATACGTCAAATATTGTAATAAAGTGTCTGTCATATTTGTTAAATAAAAAATGACATTTCTATTTCTGCTAGAATAAGACCCTTGAAGAGTCTGCTGCGATTCAATTTCCTTCAGCAATTTCTTCGCTGTGATCTCCGAACTGTAAAAGATGATCAAAATTCTCTCCAAGAGGGAATACGAAGCCATTGTTGTTAATGAGGTGAATAGAATTCTATCAGCTTGAATGACACGCGGATATTTGTTTTCTAGTGCGGGATTTGGATATAAGAATTCATACATACATATGTACATACATAATTGGCCATTACAACCCTTCAGTCAGGATTACAGCCTAGCTTCTCACACCACTCATGTTGTGTGCGTTAATTTTATACGTGAGTGGCGGGACCTACAGTTTAACATCGACTCCGAACGACAGATTTTTGAGAAACTTTTTCATGGCAGGTTTATTTACTCTCAGATTTTTTCCGCTGAGAGGAAACCGCCGAAGAAATTATTTTTTTTCATATTTCGTTTTGATGCCTGACCTGGGATACGAACCCGGGCTTTACGTCTAATAAGCCAACACACTACCCACTAGACTACTGCGACTTCATATACATATGATATGGTATATGCCTAGTAAAAATATAGAATCATAGTTTAACCGTTACATCGCACACTACTCTAAAATGGAATTCATGTAGTCCATGAGTTTTTCCGGAAGGGACTAGTCCCAAAGACTAAAATTGAAAGACCAATAAAGCGTTGTTTTATATAGGGTGGGCCATAACCCTAGCATGTAGTATTATAATGTAGTTTCGCGTGGGCCACCGATTATTTCGAAACTGGCAATACTTCTGTCATTCAATTCTGTCACAAAATTCAGTATATTATCTCCATTGAACGTAATGAACAGCATGATTTTTTGGGCCAATGAGAAACAGTACGACAATGTCGATTTTGCAAAAAAATCATCTTATTTTCTAATGAAGCTTATTTTCGTTAATAAGCAAAATTGCCGTATTAGGAGCTAAGAAAACCCACACATGGTCTTATAGAAGCCATTGCACCCATTACGAGTGACTGTTTGGTGCGGCTTGTGGAGCGGAGGAATTATTGGTCCATATTTCTTTGAAAATGAAGACGGCGCAACCATTACGGTCAATGGAGACACCTATCGCATCATAACTGATTTTTTTGTATCCGCACTTCATGGTATGGTGCAACTTGCCACACATCTCATGGCACAATCGATTTATTTCGTCAAACATTTAATGCCCGTTTAATTAGTCGAAATGGTGATGTCAGTTGGCCGCCAAGAAGCTGCAATTTGACACCGTTGGACTATTTTCTGTGGGGCGCTGTTAGAGAAAAGTGTTATGCCGACAAACCAGAGACAATTGAGCATTTAAAGGCCAACATTCGGGATGCCATGGCCGAGACAAGACCATATACACTCGAAAAACTGCACAAAAATTGGTCCGATCGAATGAGATGCTGTGAGGCTAGCCGCAGCAGCCTTATGAATGAAATAATATTCCATTTTTAAACGGAAAAATTATACTTAACAACAAAAAAAACAAAAATGAAGTTGGCAAAATTTCAAAACGTTTTTGTTTTTAATTGCATTTTTAAACTTAAACTTTTAAATTTTCCACCCATACCACCAGATGAATAAGCAATTTGAAATAAGCAATTTGATATCATTCAGTGATTATTTTAGAAAAAAATGAATTAAATTTGGATATTATTATTGATAAAAAAGATTTCAATCTAAAGAATAGCGTATCCGAAGTATTTAAATAGCCGTGCATTAAAAATACTTACAAATACAAATTAATTCTTCATTTATGTATGTACAATTAATGATTTCTTAGACATTTTATCGTTTTTAATGGCTGGTTGGTTAGTGATGGCAAAAGGTTAATTTAATAAAGATTTGATGCTGCGCCAGAGCAGAATAACATTCATACGTACTATACCGTACATATGTATGTACATACAAACAACGCAATAAAATCACATTTCTGAGAATATTTTTATTTGTTTTTTTTTTCATTATTTCACACATATGTACATATGTATGTAATTAAGTAGCAATGCAGGTTAAATTGTAAAAGAATTTAAGAAATACTACTCATGTATGTACTCTGTCTCTTAATAATTATACTCGTGAAGGGCATCCATAATAACAAATCCAATGGTAGTCTGAGGTTAAGATAATGTTCTTGTATTAAATGTTTAGACGATAAATAAAAAAGAAATATTATAAAAATAACAATTATTAGAAATATGAATACTCATGTAAGAGTGGGAAATAGCTGAAGATGATTTTCTAAAATATTTTGATTTCTTACAGAAGACATGTTTGGACATGTTAATTAATTTCAGTCGCAGTACACTAGATTGCCGAAATATAATTGAAACTACTATTGTTAGTTGAAAGTACTTTTCAAAGGCATTTTTTTCTTATTCATTATAACGTAAACAGCATAATTTTTTTAACTTTGAATTTGATGAGTTCGTTCGCTCCAAAGAAAAGGAACAATTGAGAGTCATTGCACTTGAATTTATCGAACGGCAAAAATCTGACGGTGACATAAACTAATGACATTGTATCGATATTAAAAGGAATATGTGATCGTACAAATACTTAGTATTTTCCAGTAAATGCTGTATGTGAAGTTTTCTTCAGACATTTTACTTTCTGACTTCAATTTAAGAACATATTGTACTTAAAGCAGAAAGGTGCTCTGGTAGTCTATAAGATGGTAGTGCGCTAGACTATTGGTGTGAGGGTTGTGGATTCGATTCACACCAGAGACTCTGACCTGCTACTTTACACCGGGCACGAAATCTAAGTTACTCAGCCTGTAATAATTATAATACATATAATTTGTAATTCTGTTTTAATTTATAAAAAATTTAATACTTTAATCAGGAATACTATATTCATACTGTGTATGATGTTTTACTAATAAAAAAGCCATAAAAACTTTAAAGTATACTCAATGTTTGAAAGAGGTTCTAATTTTATTATGTTTAATTACAAATAAAATAAAAAAAACAAAGAAATACAATTTTAAACATCATCTAGATATCATAACGACTGACTAATGGGTACCACATGGCGGCCTATTACGTAATATATGGCAGTCTAAAATCGTTAACCTAAATGATATCGTAAAAATTGTGGGAAAAATATTTACTTGACGGTACTAACTCCTATACAGTTTACAAAAACAATTTTGGTGACCACGGTATGTCGGATTAGGCATTTGACGATTTAATTTTAAATCCAATGGATTCACAAGGATATAATAGCTTACATTTGAAAATTTTTATTAAAACAAAGAAATAACAACCTCCATTAGAAACATAGGCAGCCAATCTTAGTTAATTAGGAGTTTTTAATATTTCTTTGAAGACTATTCATCTTCATAAATAAGGCTTAAAGCCTTGCTCGATTTCTAGTCCCTTGTATGTTCCATTTAGAAGCTTAGGGGCAAATTTTGCCCCTTTAATGTTTCCTTCACTAGCCATGTTTCTGAGCCCTATAATAATATGTCTTATACACATAAGTTAAAGAGCTCGAAATGAATGTTTATTTATACTCCCGTATGTCACGAATATTTGAAATAATGTTACTATACAAGTATACAAGATCCACAATTTCTATTGGCATGTTGTTTAGTACAAAGGTTGGCAGTTCTTCTAACTTCATACATACATATATAAACCGCACAGACAAAATTGCTTTTCATATTTTACACATCCACCATCAATGCTGTAATAACTGCAGAAAGCAGTTCGATTAAGGTATAATTATGAAGTTTTCTTGGGGTATTTCACTAAAAATTTATTTATTTTATTTCTTGAGCTCCACAATAGCACCGACCCGATTATACGTACATACATACATACATAATTGATCATTACAACCCTTCAGTCAGGATTACCACCCAACTTTTCACACCACTCATGATGTGTGTGTTAATTTTATACATGAGTGGCGGGGCCTACAGTTTAAAGTCGAATTCCGAACGACAGATTTCTGAGAAACTTTTCACGACAATTTTATTCACTCTCAGAGGTTTTTGCCAGAAATCGGCTGCGAGGAATATGCCGAAGAAATAATTTTTCACATTTTCGTTTTGATGTCTGATCTGGGGTTTGAACCGTGGCCTCACGTCTAATAAGCCAACACATAACCTACTAGACTACGGCGATTTAGAAAATAATAGACGGTAATTGTTTTGTGGTATTTAGAATAGGCCTTGAACACTTTACAGAATTCTATAGGAATCACATGCAATTAAAGTGTACTTATTACGAACATATTATTTTTAACCACAAACTGATGTTTAAAATTTGTCACTAAATTGACTGTGAATCCATGATCATAATCTAATATTAGAGTTAATATACTTTGGGACATTATTTCAACTTGCCGTTAAACTTGGGTTTAGTTAAAGGTACCTTTAGCTAAAGGGAGCTGTAAAGTTACCTTTAACTGATTTTCGTTATTACAACTTACAAATAAAATAATAAAACTGCTCAATTAAACTAGTTTTTTTTTTAACGCAGTGGCAACAGCGGACTTCGTTATTTTGTTGGATATGCTCATTTTGTTTAAATTTGAAGTTGCCATATTAAAAATAGTATATGATATGGCAAGTTCAAACATAAAGTGACCTTTAAATGTTAAAGGTAGGATGATCTTCCCTTTAGCTTAACGATCACTTCTATCTTATTGGGTACTCATAATAATGAAAAACAATTTATCTCCCCGTCCCTAAAGGCCATTATTACAACTTGCCGTTAACTAAAGGAATGATTTTAACGGGCAGATCAATTGTTTTGAATTGTAGACAATATGGTAGAAGTTAGCGTTAAGCTAAAGGGAGGGCCATCATACCGGTAAGTTTTAAAGTTAAGTTTGTGTTTTTATACATTATTTTCAATGTGGCAACTTCAAATATAAACAAAATAACCAAATACAATAAAAAACGACGCTGCCAATGCGTTTAAAAAAACTTGTTTAATTAAGCAGTATTATCGAGATTGCTCCGGCACTGCCATATTTTTGGAAAAAGTTAACTTTATTTTATCTGTAAGTTGTAATAACGAAAATAAGTTAAAGGTAACTTTACGGCAAGTTGTAATAATGGCCCTTAGTAAAGTATATATTAACTTTATTTGTTAATTTTAAGTTTATAATATATGTATATTGGGTCCGCCATCTAACGTTTTTTTTTTCAACTGGTGCTTATTTCGTGAATGGTAACACTTAGCTCATGTCTGATTTGACAGATAATTAGTTTCATCCTTCCGCTGAACGAATATGGTTGTGTTTACGCTTGAAGAACGCTGGGAATTATTGCGACATTACATTGAAAATCATGGTAATGTTGCAGAATGTGTGCGAAAATTGCGTACGGATTTTGGAAGAAGAGAAGCACCGTCAGCTCCGTATGTTCGTTATCTTGTGAAAAAAGTGAAAGAAACTGAAGAAAAACATCCTCATCTATAAACCAAAGAGTGAAAAGCCAAAAACAGTGCGTACACCCGAGAATATTGCTGCTGTGGCAGAAAGTGTGCGTGAAGCGTCATCAACATCAATTCACCGTCGTTCTCAACAATTGAAATTTTGCATAAAGACCTTGGCCATACAAAGTCCAATTGGTACAGGAGTTGAAGCCAATTGAACATCCAATGCGTTTTCGCTTCGCTAAGTGGGCCTGCGATCGACTAACAGAAGATGCCGATTTTGGCAAAAAAAAATCATCTTTTCAGATGAAGCTCATTTTGATCTTGGCAAACAAGCAAAATTGTCGCATTTAGGGCACAGAAAACCCGCACGCATACATTGAAAAGCCGACGCACCCAAAACGAGTCACTGTTTGGTGCGGATTTTGGTCCAGAGGCATAGTTAGGCCATTTTTCTTCGAAAATGAGCAAGGAGTGGTCGTTACAGTCAATGGCGATCGTTATTGGGCCATGTTGAACGAATTTTTGTTCACAAAAATTGAAAAGGAGGATATTGGCAACATTTGGTTTCAACAAGACGGCGCTACGTGCCGCACAGCCGAAGCTACACTCGATGTTTTGCGCCCTGTTTTTGAAGATCGCATTGTCAGCCGCAGATAATGCGTTTGGCCACCTCGGAGCTGCGATTTGACACCGTTGAACTATTATTTGTGGGGTGCCGTCAAAGATAAGTGTTACGCCGACATGCCAGAGACAATTGACGCTTTAAAGGACAATATTCGTGAAGCCATTGGTGAAATAAAGCTGCACACAATCGATAATGTGCTTAAAAATTGGACCGATCGTGTAGGCTACTGCATGGCCAGCCGAGGCAGCCATTTGAATGAAATTAATTTCCATTATTAACCGGAAGGATTGTACTTTCAAATAAAAAACGAAGTTTGAGAAAATATTCAGTAGTTTTTTTTTTAAAGCATTTTCAAAAAAAAAAAGTTATTTGGCGAACCCTATATATAACGAAGTGAATAGTGAAACTAAAAGTTTAAAAAAATGTCAACATTTCTTAAAAAACATTCCATTCATTTATGATTATAAGTACATACGTATGGATTTATATTTATGTTGGTTTGTTTGTTGTAAAAATTTTTCTATACTTTAAAGACAGGCTTAGTGCTTCAATGGAGTGTGTATTACAATATTTACGCGTTCACAAACATTTTCTATCAAAAAGCTCTTGACTACTCGCTACCTTAATTTTCTTACAGTTGCAATAGAACGAAAATATTTAATTTTTAAAAGATACTGAGATTACTTTTCAACGTTTTTAATGGGTTAACCGAAGTTACACGTATTATGTAGAAAAGATTTTAAAGCGTTATTACACGTATAAAAACATGCTCATCAAATTAACACATTTTGTTCAGACTAAATTACTGGCTATCTAGAGCGAAATCTAGATTCTAAACTTATAATGATAACGATTCTTAAAGACAAAAAAAAAAATAAAAAAAAAATAAAAATAATAACGAAAAAGAGAAAATAAAAGAAAAGAAAGACTATTTAAGTTTTTTCTTTCTTTCGTTAATGATTTCTTTCTTTTTGTAAATCTAGTAACGAATGAATGAATCTTCAGCTGTTAGTTTACGCCTGAAACGGTATTCAAATGTGGCGTAATTATGGCGGCCCTTAATAGCTTCTACATTCAGAGAATTTCAACGAAACTGTAAGAATTTTTTTTTGTAAAATCCAGTGAATTTTGCATAAAACAAAATACCAAAAATCAAGAGAAAGTAGAAATCAATATGGAAATATTTTCTTCAATACTAATTATGAATTAAATCATGTTGAAAGACAAAAATTTAAAATAAAAAAAAAAAAACAAATACAAAAATTAACTTTAAAATTTGCTAAGAAATTATTATTACAATAATAAATGTAATAATTATTATTACAGGGAGTTGAGTAATCAAAATATATGTATGTACGTATGTATTTTGATAATTATAAGTGCACAACTGGTATGTAAGTACGAGTATGTTCGTTGGTTAGTTTATGTTTTTTTTTTATAATTGTTATGTACGATCGAGTGAAGTTATAATGCAATCATACATTTTTTTAAATAAATTTAATTTAAATTTAATTAATTATTCAGGAAATGTATACCAAATGTAATAAATACATACATACATACGTACATACATACGTGCATACATACGTACATACATTATTATATGTATGTTACATACAAAATTGAAAATGAAAACCCACAAACTAAAACTTAAAAAAAAATTAAATTTTTTTTATCGTATTGTAATCATATTTACAAAAGAGTTATGAAAAGAATTAAAAATATTTCCGTCAATATTTATGGATTCATTTATATAAAAAAAAAAAACAGAAACAAAAACAAATCGCGTGCATAGAAATTAAAGTAAAAAATATTTTGTTTTTATTAAAGCACTCGTAATATAAACATATAACTCGTAAACCGAGTAGCACATTGGGTTTTATATTGTATTTGAAACACATTAGTTGAGGAGTTTTTCAGTTTTTACTACGAGGAGACACATTGGCTGCAAACAGCGTTCGCTAGAAAATTACGTTAAAATTCGACTTGTTTTTAGCATTGAATATATGATGTGTCAAAAATCAATGTACAGTAAGACCCCGCTTAACGCAAGGGATACGTTCCAATAAGTTCCAGCGTTAAACGAAACATCGTTAAACGAGGCAAGTTAACACGTACATATGTATGTAAATACATTGCGACTTCGGAAAATACAGTTGGAATCTTTATTCTGGACAGACTAACAAAAGAGCGTTGAAAAAGATACATAGTATACACCGTCGCTATATAGTGCACCGCTTTTGGTTGATGCATCTCCGTTTTATTTGCACACATATACGACAAGTATCAATACAGTGTGCGATTTAGGGGAAACCCAATACTACCGCGTTAAGCGGAGCAGCGTTAAGCGGGGTCTTACTGTAATCTGTAATAAAAGAACGATGCTCAAACATTTCATTCGAACGTAAATGTGATAGTTAATCCTCAAATGAACAAGCGCCTATTTTTTCAGTATTCAACTTTACTACACGCATAAACAAAAATAAATCATTAAAATTGCCTTTTTGACGTGAGGCCACGGTTCAAACCCAATGTCAGATATCTCGAACAAAACGAAAAATGAAAATATATTCTGATAAAAACTCTGAGAGCAAAATAAAATTGCCATGCAAAGTTTCTTAAAAAATCTGGCGTTCGGAATCGACTTTAAACTGTATGTTGCGCCGCTCATGTATAAAGTTAACACACACAAGATAAGTGGTGTGAGAAGCTAGGCCATAAACCTGATTGAAGGGTTGTAATGACCAAATTAGGACTGTGTATGTATGTGTGGATCATAAAAATTAGTGTAAAATAAATCGGAGGACTGTTAGAATTTGAAACGAATCACTTTCTTGTATGTGAAAATAACGTTAAAAACAACAGTATTGTGCATTAGAGGGTTAAGTAAGAATGGCTAGAAAATCCAAAAATCCATTCTAAACCTGGTTTAATATGTCGTAAAACTTAATGCTTCTGTGGCCTTGTAAATAATAGTACAACATACTAGCACTTGTATAAAAATATGCTTGACATCGTTAGTCACGTTTGAGTTTGCCATGCCTGAGTTTGACTGGAAATTGTATTTCAAAACGTTGTATTGTAACGAAAATTATAAAAAATTTAATTGTTCTCGTTTTAGGCTTTTGGAAATGTTTAAATAACTAACAATTTCAAATTATTTAAATTAAAATTTTAGAAAGAATGAAACCGAAAATCAAAATTGATTTTAAATTCGTTTCAAATACCAGTTTTAAGTGTAAAGTTATGTGTATACACAGAATATGACCGCGACGATTTCTTAAAAAACGTTAGTAAGTGGCGGTCATGATATAGAATCTCACCCATTTTGTTTTAAACTTTTAAAAACGGAAAATATAAAATCGTATAATTATTGTTTTTGTATCAGTGGATACAATGAAATATTTAGTGTGTAGAGTTACGTTCGACAGTTTTGTTACGGGCCATATTGACGGTTGTATTCTGTTCTTTTAAAAAGGCGGTCTTATATTAACATCCAGAGCATACGTTCATTAAACTTTCTTAAGATTTGTCATCAAATCATTCTGTTGAAGGTGAGATAGACCCTGCAATATTGTTACGAAAATCGAAATGCTGTTCTTAAAAATGATAAACAAAAGCTCCAAAAACAAAAATAATGGACTTATTTACACGATCAGCGAATAAACAAAAATATAGCAACAACATCAGTATAAAAAAAAATAAATGGACAAAGAAATAAACAGCCAACAACAAAGTGTAGTATAAAAAAAAGCAGATAAACAGTAAACAAGATACACAAACAACAATAATGAAAACAACTTGTTTACATTTTTAGATATTTCCCGAAGGCAGTCATTCTCCTTTAAGAGTATTCATCACACTATTGATCCAGCGATATAAAAGGCAAGACAGAGCAGGCAACGGCGATTCAGTAAGAATTCGGTCAGTCGTGTGTGAAGACACGTGAGTTCAGTCAGTCTTATGTGAAGATCTCCGTATTGTTGCTTACAAAAAGGTTGTAAGCAGAGAAGAATATAATATTTATTCTTTACAGTAAATGTTTCCGTTAATTATTTTAAACAGTACCAGTTCATGAATATACGAACTCAACTTAAAATTAAAATTGCGGTCATACTATTGAATATCGCAAGCCACGTTGGCTACACTACAACATTGTGTCACTAGTAATGGCAGAAGTTATTAAATTTACGTAAAAGAGCTAAGTTTTGGTTGTTATTTTAAAATATTATAATTTTGAATTGTTTATTCATTTATAATCAACATCGATTAAATAAATTTCCAAAAAGTTAAAGTAAAAATTTTTTGAAAAATTAAAATTTTTGTATGAATTATTGACAACACAAAATAAACCGGAAATACAAGATGAGATTTCAAACAAATTCAAATTTCTGTTTGAACTTGTATCAATTTATTAGTTATTTTCATTGACTGTAATCAGTCAACGGTTTAGAGGGAGAGACATGAGCTGACTCCCTCCCACATAAAACAAAAAATTCTTGTCAAATTAAAAAGAAAAGAAAAAAAAATCTAATGAAATCAAATATTATGTGGTGTGTTACAGATAAATGTTGTTTGTTCGTGAAATGATTGTTTGGCATAAGATAACAAAAATCCGCTTAAAATGGCCAACGGTTAATTGACCTTGATTGTATTGCTGTTTTATTTTTTATTTATAACAAAAAAAAGAAAAAATAACAACAAGAAAATATTTCAAAGCGGTATTATAAACGTTCAGATGTAGTACATGGACCGAGAGCTTTAGTCACACCTTTAGGCTGAACGAAAACAGAGAAAAACATTCAATGTTCTCCATTCTCCATTGTCTGTTTGCCAGTTGTTTGCTTTGATTTTTATTGAATATTATTATGCTGCTGTTTGTTTCTAAGAGTTCAGTTGATCTATTCTATGATTTTGATTGCCTTCTGCACACAATACATATTCCAAAGATAAACAGGCAAACGTGTTAAATTGCTGCTGCTTAAGCTACTACTGAAAAGATTTATTGACCGACCATTTGAACATTCTGCAGCATTTAAATTAATTTCTTAGTATTCCGGAGAACAGCTTTTATTTTACGAATTTATTTATTTTTTGTTTCTTTTTTTTTTAGTTAATTTCAATATTGTTTTAAATTCGAAATTTAATGGTTTTTTGTTTTGGAGTTAAAAATTTTCTGGTGAACTTTTGAGTCATCAACGTTAGTTTGAGAAAATTTAGCAATAACCTGCGGTGTTAATTTTTTTTAATCAAAATTTAAAATACTATGCTTTCTCTCTTTCTCTCTATTCTTACTAACTCGAGTGAATGAATTAATGCCGAATTTAAAAGTTAAAAATTGAAGTGATTTATCAAATGGAATCAGCTAAACAGCTCATCATAAACGATATTTTTTTTCTCTGCAAAGAATCATTCGTTTTTAGATTTAAAAATCCAAGAATCTGTTCTTTCGTCGCATTGTCAACAGACACGTTTTTTTAATTGTTAACTTTCTTTCGATTTGTATCGAATAAAATTTTCATTCATGAAAAGGTTTTTGCCATTACCACCAACATTTTGGTGTCAGGGCCACCCGTTAATTATTTACTACCAAAAATAAACACAATTTTGCACCACCAACTACAAGTGCAGACTGACACCACACCTTTAAAAGTCGAAAATAAAATGGGGAACTAAACTGAAAGCCATAAAAATCCAAAATTAAATTAAGACCTTAACCCCACCCTCAATATGATAAATGAAAAAAAAAATTTTAAATAAAAATAGAAAACGAATAAAATTATAATTAAAATAGTGCTCACCCGTGGTTAGATTTAAACGTTTACGTGCATCACGTTTAGGATATAAGAACTGTTGCAATGCTTGGGCATTTGTTTGGGGACACTTTTTCACATTCAATGAACCATAATTGTGATGGGTTTTAAGGCCAGGTGGCCTATACCGTGCACTCTTTGCACTGTTGCTTGGTGTAAAGTTGAGAGAATTTTGCGATTTCGATGAAATTGGCGTCGAAGTGGCAGATACACCTGATGCCAATGCCGATGTAGAACTTGCCGTTGCGGCTGCACCTAATGCTAGTGATGTGGTGGAAGTTGTTGTCTGATTGGCGGTGGTAGGTAGACGTGGCAGTGAGTTTGTAGTAGACATTTGGGTAACACCCAACAGGCTACGTGGCAGTGTTGAACGTGTGCCTGCGAATGGTTCTCCGTCGTCGGAAGAGGAGGAATCCGTTTCGTAAATAGCATCTGGCACACTGGAGCGTCTGGCGTCTTTGGAGTCATTAGAGGAGAGCCAAGGTTTGGCTGGTGATGCCTCCAATACATGATGATGTTCATCGCCACCGCCAATACTGCCACAGGAACGTACACGATCCAGTTGTTCGCGACTCAGACTTTTATGATTGAACAACAAATCTCCTGCTGAACGGCGCTTTGCAACGGCCAAAGCGGACGCAGACGATGAGTTGTCACGATCGAGTTGGGATAATTTAGTTCTGGAGTCACCATTAGCCAGTAATGCTGATTCAAAACTACCGCGCCATGAGAAGCGCTCATAATCGCTTGCCACTCCACACTCTTCGCCGGCGGTATCGCTAACACCGCTGCTCGACTGATGATGATGTGGTCGATTATGGGCAGTCGCTGTGTTGTTATTGCTGTTGCCCGTGTTGTTGCTGCTATTCGTCGCAGTCATGGATGTGGCTGAGTCTAATAGAAGATCGTGTGATTTACTACGTGCTAAATTATAGGCTTCATCTTGTGAGTAATTGTTCGTGCGTGACGCTTGATAGATATGCTGGGCATGTGAGGGATGTAAATACTGTGCACCTCTTGAATATTTTGAGGAACGTTCTTCTGTCGGTGTGTCTTCCTCATCTTCTGTGGTCGTAGCCGATATTTTGGCCTGCAAGCGCTTGTGTTGATTGCGTTGTGACGGCATGGGAGAATTAGTTCCATGGCTGTCGTTACCGCTGCTAACTTCATGCATTAGAGCTACCAAACGTGTTCCGATGTGTTGCATAACCCTGGCGAATAGTTGTGGAGATCTTTCATTGCTACGATTACTGCCTGTCGAAATGCGATCATCCTCTACTGCCAGCTTAGGCGGCTCAGACAGTTTCTCACTGCCACTGCTACTAGCATTTTCAACATTTTGTATTTCGTTTAGGTTTTCGGATTGTTCATCCGAATTTGCATTATCCACTGCCATTTTTGAAAAAGAAGCCACCAATTTTTGGTAGACTAAAGCGGTATCCGGATTAAGTGTTCGGGTTTCATCTAAAAGGCCGCCGTCACCTCGGTCTCCTTCCTCATCCACTTCAAATTTGTTGATGATTTGCTGGCAACTGGCAGAGATTTGCTGTTTGAGTTCATTCCTTCTCTGACTACTGCCTTCCAAGTCGGAACTGGTGTAATCGGAAGAATCGTACGAATCAGACCAGGTGTCCTCACTGCTCAGATATTCGACAATTTCGCGTACTTGTTCATCATTTATTCCCGGTACAGTTTTCATAAGCCGCGTTAACTCATTTTCGAAATAGGCCAACGTAGCAGGACGTGATTTCATGCGACGTACCGAGATGGGCGTTGTTTGATTAGGCGTAGTAGATTTGGAATTATTAGCCGAGCCTTGTTGGGCATTTGCTGTAGCCACTACTAGAGTCTTGAAGAACTGGCGCATTTTGGACATCATCAAGTTAGTTTCCTCATCAGAACTCCAGTTATTGAAGCTGTCCTTACGTACCAGATTTGAGCTGGAAGTGCTAGACGATGTTTGGGATTGTTTTTGCATATTTTCTAGCATTTGGCTAGTGGTTGTTACGCTTGGTAAGGTACTTAAACGTAAGGCAGGTATAGGAGGGGAAGTTTTTTCATTGTCTTCTTTGATTTTCTCTAAAGTGGTAGGTGATTTCGTGCGAATAGTATAGGATGACGTGGCAGTTTCATTTTCGGGTGACTTAAGCAGATCGTCGTTACTACCCACGAAACCACTATCTCGACTGTGGTGTTGCTGTTTTTTAGCTTGCGAACTACTCATGGACCCAGGCGTGGGAGTGCGACATTCTATGCTATTTTTGTTACTTTCTTCTAAAGAGGTTTCGAGTAGTTTCTTTTCATCCAGAGAATCGTGGCGTTTGCGTAATTGTTTTTTGCGTTTCATGGTATCATTGCCGTCTGATGCTCTCTCACTTGCACTGCTATTGTGTATGACAGTTTCATCACAAGCTTCCGATTCGGAAGAATCCATAACATCTTGATTTGTGGCGGACATTAGGGTGTTCTCTAAGCTATCATTGTTTTGATTATCCACTAAGAGGTTATCCAGCGACGAGTTATGGGATCTTGGAGTTGTACGTGCTCTTACCAGACGTTTTCTACGTTGACTGGGACTGGGATGACCCTCACTGTCACTGCCCACGCTGCCACTTTCATCAGAATCATTATTCTCACTGGCATTAAAACCCATAAAACCTGATAAGAAATATTTCTCTAAGCGGGAAGAAGCCAAATCTGCAGCTTGACTCACATCATTAATGGGCTCATCTGGTATGCCCATGGAGTCTAAGCCTTCCGAACAAACGCTGCTAACTTCTGAAGCCGTATCTTCACCACGGGTGTCTATAGAACTCATTACTTTACCATCTCCCAGACCAAAGAAGAAATATTTTTCTAATTCGGAAGCTGACAAACGGTGATGATGTTGTAACGTTTTCTGTCGTCTCCTCTCCAACTCGTCTAATTCATCGTCATCTGTGTGACTTCTTAGTGACGCTACTTCACTTTCTTCACAACTTTCTTCCACTATGGTGTGCAGAGTGAAGTCAATAGCTGTACGATGATAGCCTCTTAACTCCTCCTCACGATCATGAAGCATGCCTATGGAGTGGGGATCATCACCATCTTCTGAATCTGTACAAGTTGGCGTTGTATCATCCTCTTCTTCCAGCTCTTCTACCAGACCATTGTCATCATTGACATCACCAGCTTCACTGAGTTCCTCCACCCAACTATCATCATCCGCCAGACCATCCTCCAGTATCAATGGTGGTATTTTTGTACATCTTTTCATAGGTGTATTTACGTTATCCACATACTCTTCAAAACTATCGTAATCATCGTCAACGTCGTTCTTATCATTGTTCAGATCATTTATGTCTGTTTGTATTTCTGTTTTATTTTTAACACTTGTTTCGTTTAATGATGATGATGAAGGTGATGATGATTCATCGTTATTACCATCAGTTATTTCTGTTGTTATTGCTGCTATTTCACTTATACTTGACATTTGTTTGATATTTTCTTTCAATTCACCAAAAACACTTTTTTCTTTATGAGCAATTTTATTAATTTCTCTTTTTATTTCTTTTTCTATTTCTATACTATTTTGATTTTGGTTTTCATTTTCAAATTCAAATTCACTTTGTACACGTGCCGTTGTCACGTCACTTTCGTTTGATTCACCGACATCTTGACGATCTTTTGTTATCATTATCAAACTACGATATTTGGCCGACAAGGTATTTGGGGAACTATTTACATGCGTCGTACGATATTTCGTTGGCGTTCCGGCGTTAATCGATACATCCGCACCATTACCGTTCGAATCTAAATGTGTCTGTGCTATCGCAGTCGAGCGATTGAAGAGATACTGGCGATTATTTTTAGCGGGATTATTAAAACCGAATACGTCTTCGTCATCACCGTAACTGTTGCGACCGTAAGCATAGCCCTTGACGTCGTCCTCGTAGTTCCCCTCTACCCTTTGATTGTGATCGTCTCCTCCACCTCCTCCTCCTATTGGGTTCGCGTCGAGTGAGTCGCACAATTCTGCTTTGTCTCTATTATAGTGCTCCACTTTATTGTTGTTTATATTTAAATACGATAGAGGTTCACTTGTAATCGTTGCTGTTGTTGTTGGCATAAAACTTTGTGGTTTTTTTAATATCGCACCTAAATTATCGTCTTCGCAATTGTTATCTGGCTTATTGTGTATTGCTGTTGGCTTGAACTGTAAAAGGTCTTCCTCCCGTTTACCGTGTGTTTCGTTTAACATTTCATTTTCAACTGCTTGTAACGAAGCACGTCGAACTCTACTAAACAAAGGCATTTCGATCTCTGAGCATAATGCAAACTCTGCGCTCTTTACTAATGTTAACTCACCAATACTACTACTACTACTATTTCGTTTGCTCACATGTCCAACTACCTGTTCTGCTTCTTCATTGCCATAGTCAGAGTCTCTTTTATCTGCTGTTGGATTAGTAGCAGTGGTAGTGGTAGTCGTAGAAGTGGTTGTAGTGTTAGTCTCAAGTGAGTCCATAAAATATTCTGTGAAATTTAAAGCAACGGGAGTAATGGTTGTAGTAGTGTTAGTGCCAATGGTAGTAACAGTTGTG
Organism: Sarcophaga caerulescens; assembly: GCA_927399465.1. NCBI lineage: Eukaryota > Metazoa > Arthropoda > Insecta > Diptera > Sarcophagidae > Sarcophaga > Sarcophaga caerulescens. The sequence goes on along the minus strand of OV656872.1, from coordinate 74,186,607 downwards.
GAAAAAGCAGAAGAAGAAGAAGAAGAAAAATACTCGTCATTTATTTTGCATGCTTCGTTGATTGCTGGTTCCTCTTGTTCTGTTCTGTTATTGTTAATTACTCTTAAACTTCGTTTATTAGTGGCTGCTTTTTTCAAATGATAATAATTTTCATCATTTGTTTTGTTTACCTGTTCGTTAAACGATTTGTTTGAATTTTTATCTTTGCTAGTGTCCGATTTCGTACAACTAGTGCCACTGCTGTTACGGGTACTACCACCACCACCACCACCACCATCATCATCATTGTTTGTACTCGAGTAGATATTTATTGTTTTTGTAGGTTTGTTTTGATTTCCATTCGTTTCACAATTACTTTCGTCATCATGATGGTATTTAACTGCTTCTTCTTCTTTAACATCATTATCATGATCATTGTAGTCGCCGTAGTCATCGCTATCGTTATCGTGTTGATGATCAGTGGCGTAACGTACGTAATTGATTTTAAAATCTTCTAGAGAGTCACGTTTTGAACACAATGTTTGTTGACTTTTTGTTTCTACTACTGCTGCTGCTGCTGTCGTTGTTGTTGTTGTTGTAGGAAAAATCATATTAAAGTCGGTAATAAATTTATTTTCATATTCATTTGTTGTTGTTGTTGTTCTTGCTGCTGCTTCAAAACTGACAGGTAATTCCACTTTTTCTAGCTCATTTTTTAATTTCGTATGGTCTTTACATGTTCTAGATGACGATGATGATGACGTTAGGCATTCGCTTAGAACGTTTTCATTAATATTTGTTGGCTTTTCTATTGTATTTGTTGTTGTTGTTGTTATTGTAGTGGTGGTGGTGGTAGTTGCTGGTATTGTACGTATTGCATTACCGCTTTTGAAAGGTTTATTTTTAGTTTCCACCTTTAAGCCCATATTACACAATTTACCATCACTTTCCACCACCTCTGTTTTCTTTTCGTCTGGCCTGGTCTTTGGTAATGCCAAGGAAACCTTTGGAATGCTTTCGTCGCTGTCACAGCTAGTTTGCATGTGTTTTTCTTGGTTCTTGGTTACGACGACGAGTGCGTTTGTGGTTTGCAATTTGTCATTTAAATGATCCTGATTGATTTCAGCCACACCACGTTTAAGTTTTTGCAATTTCAATTCCAATTCGGAATTCTGTTTGGTCAATGCTAATAAGCGATTCACATCGTTGGAAATGCTATGTAGTTCCTCACAAGCGTCATCTACAACCAGTTCGGGTATAACGTCTGATATGTTTTCTTTTCCCTCTGCTCTTTCCATACAGTCAATGGCCGTAATCAGTGAAGCTTGGCTGGCAGCACGCGTTGTTACATTCGAATGCTCTAATTGTTGCTCTTCATGCTGCTGTTGTTTTTCTTGGTGTTCGGTTGGTAGGCAGCGGTTTTCTTTATTTGCTGCTGTAAGCGAGTGCAGCGTTAAATGTTTTTCACTTGCCACTTTCTTGCTATTTATGTCATGCTGATGATCATTGATGGCCTTAAATCTTGAAATGTTAGCATTTTCCTCGCTATTCAATTGTGTGATTCTTTGCAAAACAACACCCCCATGGTTGTCGTCGGTTTGACCGCCAACGACAAAAATACAATTGACAATTTCATCGCGAGATGTGCTAAACGATTTACACTCACTTTCATTGTCGTCGACGCTGTTTTCTTCGGCTACGACGACAATTGCTGGTAATTCGTTTTGCTGATGATCATTACGATTGCGTTTATATTCGTGGGCACTTGAATCACTGCAACTGTCACTTTCATGCAACGAATCGCGTATTTCTTTCTCTTCATTCCTATTGTCATTGTTTATGCCTTCGTCGTCTTCGTTGAGCAATTTTATGCGGCGCAAAATCACGCCACAATGGCTTCTTTCAGTATCTGTGTCATTATCGGACGAGTCTTCCAAATTTGCTTCAGACGATGACTGAGTGCACGAGTCACTGCTATAGTCATGTGAAGCCCTACCGCTACGTTTATGAGATCTACGATTTACCACGAAAACTTTGGCGAAGTGCTTTTTACGCGGTCTACGATCGGCCACGTTACCGGTATCATCGGTGTCTACGGATTCGGAACTTGAAAGACTCATATCACTGTCACTAATACTTTTATTCTCCTCACCTTCCGCTTCCCCCTCTCGACCGTCCTTACTCTCATCCGTGCTCTCCTCCTCTTCTTCCTTTTCACTAGAAGAGTTAGTAGAACTACTGCTTGGTGAATTTTCCTGACTATCATTGTTATTGATAATATTGTAGGAACGTTTAACGGTTCTGGAGGACCTCCTCATTTTAGTTTTCCTTCTGTCGGTCACTTCATGCTCTTGTTTTACATTTTCGTCTTCGCTCTGTGTGCTCTCAGAGTAGGAGTTGTCATCTGTTTCCGAATTTGTTTCTGCGTCTGTAGAAAGGAAATTTTTTTCAGTTTGCAAGTAACCCCCTTCTTCTTGTTCTTCTTCTGAATTTGTTAAATTTTTGCAGGCCTTTATCATGTTTTTGGGCGTTTTCGTTTTCGTTAATGTATTGACTGTGGCTGCTGTTTGTTTTATTGCCAAGGGTTTTGCACTACCGCAAGTAACAGTGCGTTTATTTAGGCTATTAGTGGCTGATACGGTCGCCGCTTGCACCACTGATGCGTTTGGCGTTTTTCCAACAACTGCAATTGCTAAAGCTTTTTTCGAATTTAATGTTGTTGGCGTAATTGTTGTTGTTTTTGTTGTTGCTGTTGTTGTTTTTGTTATTTGATTTTTCACATTTTCTTTTAAATTTCGTATTGCACTTTGAGTTGGTGATGTTGTTGTTGTTGTCTTGTTTACAGCAGTGGTTTTACAACTTTTTTGGCCGTCTTTAGTATTGCCAACAACAATAACATCGTCGCCTTTGTTAACGACTTCATCGTCATAATCATGTGTATTAAAAGATTTTAAGTTGGCCAAACAAGTTTTTACCGGCTTTACAGCATTTTGGTCATTCAGAGTGTTGTGGCTGTGACTGTGAATGTCGCTAACGCTGTCGTCGCTGTTGTGTTTGTGTTTTTTAATATTATAGGCGGCATGAACGACAACATTGTTTATATCATTATGCTTATTTAACAACAATAATTGTGTTTCATTGCCACCGCATTCCTGTTGTTGTGAAGAATAAAAAAGATCTGAGTATTTTTTACTCTCAGTCTCTCTCTCTATAATTCTCTTCGATGGCTTTTCGTTTGTTTTCGTTGGTTTTGTTGCTGTTGGTGCTGTAAACGTTGAATTGTTTTGCAGCTGTTCTGTGTCTGTGTCTCCGTTTGTTTTAGCCAAAGCTGTTTGTTTATTGTCGTCTATGCTTTTGGCCGTAATACTGTTGTTGGTTTTCGCTACGGTGGTGTGTGTAGAATCATTGATACCACTGGCAGTGGTGGATGTGGAAATGGTAGTGGTAGTGTTAGTGGTGTTGGTGTTGGAACAACTATTTTTATTTTTTGTTGCTGTATGAAAAACTTGTTTATTCTCTACTTCTAATCTTTTATTTGCCAAAGAATCGAAATTAATTTTTAAATTTTTATCGAAATTCTCGAGATTTAATTGAAACGATTTATTTGGCAATGATTTTGGTTGATTTTGTTTGGTAGTATTGTTTTCGGTGGATTTAAATAATATCGACGATGTCTGTCGTTTAGTATTTTCAAATTCTGTTTCAATTTCAATTTGTTCACTTTCTCGTTCCCGTACCGCGTCGTCGTATGTTACGCGTTCACGTATATCCGTTTGACTTGAAGTACGACTTGAACCCAACGAAGGTTTAATACCAACTAATACGCTTGATGTATGGTGAGTTGGTATACAGCTGAAACTATTACCACAACCACTGCCACTGCCACTACCACTGTAATCGATAACATCATTATCGTTTAGTTGCTGCTGCTGCTGCTGCGCCGGCAACTGTTGTTGCTGCACATATAACTGGTGCTGGTGCTGGTGGTGGTGGTGGTTGTTTTGTTTTTGTTCCTCTTCATCGACAATCGCTGGTATAGTGTGCAGGGAATGTCTTTTGGTAACATATGGCTTATCAGATGAGTGCTTATTATGGTGATTAAACAAGGGGTAGTGGTGTTGCTGGTGTATTTCATGGTATTTCTGTTGTTGCTCAATATCACCGGTTGAGAGCTTTTCAACATTCAATAGCGTTTCCAAACTGCCACCGGTAGTAGTGTTTGTACCGTAGCCGGAAGAAGTGGAACAGTGTGATTGAGTCATACCCACCAGAGAGTAGGTGGATGAACTTAGATCGGGAGCTGAAGATTTAAAGCTACTATCCATTTTATGACCTGCCAATTTCTGATAGGTGGCTGCCACAGCTGCTGCGGCTGCCGCTTGTAAGTTGCTAGAACTAGTCGAGCTATTAGGTAAAGTGCTTTGTGCCGTGGACCAAAGCTTTTGTAAAGATGCACATAAATTATTCTCATCCGCACTATGACCTAAGGCTTGTAGTTGTGGCGTTAAATCACTGGCGTTCCAATAGGGATAGGCCGTCATGGGTACGGGAATAGGAACTGGCACGGGTATGGGTACATATTGAGGCTGAAAAGAAGAACCTGACGTAGGACCCTCTGTCTTAAGTGACGACTTTCCATTAGCTCCACAACTGCACGAATCCGATACTTGGCTTCTACGTGGTGAGCTATGACGATTTTTACTGTAATGATGGTGATAATGATGTTGTTCTTTGTTTAATATTTTCGTCCTGATCCTAGTTTTCATGCTCAGTTGCTGTTGACTGCGTGTTGTTGTAGTTGAGGATCTTGTAAGATAACCATCCGAACTAGAACTTTCGCCTTGCATTAAAAATTCCTCATCTGTGCCGGTATCACTCTCCCTTACCCGTTGGCAAGTCAACATTTGTTTGCGGTACATTAACGGCGAGTCCATGGGTGAAGCAGTACTATCGCTAGATTTTAAGTCTCTGTTAAGATGTCTTCTGGTCTGTAAAGGTGAGCCGCACGGCGAGTAGAGTACACGCTTCGTTATACTGCTGCTAATCATAGAGGGTTCAAAGTAGTCCCAATCGCAGTCGTCTATAGCTATGCTACTGCAATTGTGTGTGGAGGAGGAAGTTGTTGAACTGCTGTCTTCAAACTCTTCCTCATCACGACACGAAGAGGAATCGGCGGAATTGATAAAAACTAATTTGAATTCATCGGCTTCCATATTGTATTGGGCATGGTTAATGCTAATCGATTTGAATTCCATTTCCGAAGAGGTCTCCATGGTGTCGTAAGCATCTGTGGATAACAATGTTTCATTTCAATACCATTTCGTTTCATTTTACTTACAATTTTAAGTACATTACCCAACACCGTTTCGTTTTCTTATTATTTTGTTTGTTTTGTTTATTCAAAAGCCATAAACCGGGTTAGTATTTCTGTTTAAATTTTTTTTTAGTATTTTTGTTTTTAGTTTTTTAATTTTTATTTTTTGTTTATTTTTATTTACCAGATACCAAGTTGTGTGAACACCGATAATGTTTGTTGTTAATGGGAAATGTTTAAATTCGTACAACATTTTTATCACATACAAGAATAATACGCCCACAATTTCGTAATTTTGTATTTGAAATTATTATTCTTATCAATGAATTTTGTATGGAATGATATAATATAAACAAAGAATATTTAACCATTTACCAATTTGTTAAATTAATTATTAATTGATTAAAACATATAAATTTTTTAACTGATATTAAAGAACCATTATGCATCCATTTTACCCAAAGAAAATATGTACTTGTATACCGATTCACGAGATTACATAAAATACATAATTGGTCATTACAAACCTTCAGTCAGGATTACGACCTAGCTTCTCACACCACTTATGTATGTTGTGTGCATTAATTTTATACATGAGTGGCGGGACCTACAGTTTAAAGTCGACTCCGAACGACAGATTTTAGAGAAGCTTTTCATGGCAATTTTTACTCTCAGAGTTTTTGCCAGAAATCTGCTGAGAGGAAGTCGCCGAAAAAGTAATTTTTCATATTTTCGTTTCAATGTCTGACGTGGGGTTTGAAGCGTGGCCTTACCTCTAATAAGCCGACACACTACCTACTAGACTACGGCGAGACACGAGATTACGAAGGATAATAAACCAGGAGAATAGATCAACAGGCCGAATTTAAATGTGAATTTGAACTGCATACATGGTATTAAAAAAATTGAAAAGAAATAGAAATTGCGATGAGAAGAGATTGAAATATAGGGTGATTTTTTAAGAGCTATAGGAAAATTTTTCAAAAGATACCGGCCGAAATGTTGGAAAGAGTATGCCAAAATTTGACTAAATGGATGGACCATTTGAGGCACATTCGCGATCAACATTTGCATGAAATAATCTTCAAACATTAAATTATATGGACCGTACATACTATCGATTCAAATAAAGATTTCATGTATTTTTCTGAATTTTTTTATGAGTTTTTTTTTGAAAAATTTTCCTATAGCTCTTAAAAAATCACCCATTATTTAGGCGGTAAAAGAATTCATACCATTTGCCATTTGTAAGTGCCAATTGTTTCAGCGCTGGCATCAATCGGTTCATACCTGTCGTATGTCAACCAAATCCAATTCCTCCATAAATAAATAATTCAAAATATTCCCATAAAATTATGAATCGACTGTATAGAAACAACAAAAAAAAGATCGGTTTTACAAGTTTTATAGCACGATGATCTATCTTGTCGATGATCTGCTAGCCTGTTGCAGATTGATTTTCTGATCTAAATCGAAATCACATTTCACTCAGTCATAAAAAAGTATCTTCGGTAAGTACTGAACTTTTTAAGCCGTCAATATGTGAAGCTTTTGTTAGGCGGACTGCTCTCTTGATAGATTCCCGTGATTTTATGCGGTTTTTAGTTAATTTTTTATGATGCTGAAGACCATTTCGAAAAAAATGTTTGAATTACAACGAAAAACGTTAGACTTTCGTCGGCTGGTAAAGAGTACAATAGACAACGGATTGATTAACTCTTTGATTGCTAAGCTTAAGACTGATCCTTAAGTCCTTAAGAGAAGAAAATAATCAAAGGACGTTAATTTGCTGCAAATACAGGTTTTGTATGAAGCTTTTAAGCTCTCCAAAGGAACTTATTAAAAAGTATGAAAGAAGTTTAACAAATTAAAATGCCATTGAAATGCTTCAGTATAAGGAACGGTAATAAAGTTGAGGTTCGAAAGAAAACTATTGAAAACTAAACTATTTCAATAGTTTGACTCCACGAAAGCTGTAATTCCCTTTCTACCATTTACCACGATTCCATCTAAATATTCTCAATAACACTCATCAGTAGTTTTCCCTGGGCAGCAGGTTAAATATATGCAACAACTTAGTAGTCTTCAGCTATCATATTTAAATATGGTCGCCGTAGTCTACTAGGTGATGTGTCGGTTTATTAGACGTAAGGCCACGGTTCAAACCCCACGTCAGACATTGAAACGAAAATATTTCTATGGCGACTTCCTCTTAGCAGATTTCTGGCAAAAATGCTGAGAGTAAATAAAGTTGCCATGAGAAGGTTTCTCAAGAATCTGTCGGTTGGAATCGACTTTAAACTGTAGGTCCCGCCACCTATGTATAAAATTAACACACACAATATAAGTGGTGTCAGAGGCTAGGTTGTAATTCTGACTGAAGGATTGTAATGAGCAATTATGTATGTATGTTAGGTTATTAATTTCTGATCGTTGTTCGTTTCTACGTATTCTCTACTTATTTAAGTAACAAACAACACAATTTAATTTTCTTATTAAATGCAGATGAAAGCGAAGTTTTCCTTTAAAAGTAAATAAATTCAAAGATTTTTTATCGTAATTAAGTTTCAAAAACCAGAAAATTAATCTCAAACATAAAAATTAATTCCGCAAATATAACAAACAAAAGAGGAACATTATCACGATAGAATAAGATGGCAAAACGAAAAGAGAATTAAATCTTGAGACTCAAGCAATTAAAATTCCATGAATTTTGTATCCTGGTCTGCTATACGAACTATTAAAAACACATTCAAACGGATGAGCACAATATAAAACGCAAGTAATAAAAGCAAGCAACAAATCCTATCTTAAAATTTAAGAAAGAAAATGGTGAGGAGAGAAAAGGTGAGTCGTAAAGCGTAAAGGTAGGACTAGTGTTTCTATATTTTTATGGTTTTTCTATTTTTAGTTTTGAGGTGATTTAAATAAACATAAAAACAGCAGCAACAACCACAAAAATCTCTAAAGATTTCAAAGGAATATACCGAAATGAATGACCATAAAACCCATACTATATTACCAAGGAAATATATCGTATTAGAGTGTACATATGTATGTACATATTTATTGTGTGGAAGTAACGCTCTCACTCACACGCAAAAACGCATAGCAACAGGAGAATTTAAGTTCACAAAGGAAGGATTTTTATTTAAATTAATCTCTCTCTCTTTACTCTCTTTTAGCTGGTAATATTTGTTTTATTTGTATGTAGAATATACATACATACATATATGCAATATACATATGGTATGTAAGTACAGACGTATCTATTTGTGTGATAGTACGTTGATTTGGAAATGTGTTACAGTAATCCTTCGATTTACGTCGCCTCGATTAAAGTTGTTTCGATTTACGTCGTCAAATTTTTTGTTCCCTTTAACTTCAATTTGCGTCGTCATTCGATTTACGTCGCCTTTTTTTGGAACCAACTGAAACGTAAATCGAGGTATTACTGTAAATTAATATAACTTTTTTAACACGTTGACTGCCGCGGCAATTTTCAGAAAATTTGCCAAAAAACGACAATTTGATTTTTTCACATTAATGAGTACGAGGGCGCCAAACTCGTAGTTTGGCGCCCTAGAAGGGAACGCAATCTACGAGTTATCTCGTAGTTGGCAGTCAACGTGTTAAGTTCCTTGTTAAAAACATACTACTTTGTAGTATGAGGAATATGAAATTCGATTCACGTTGCCTTTTTTTTGAACCAACTGCGACGTAAATCGAGGGATTACTGTATATTCGTTCATGGAAAAAATAAAATGAAAAAAAACTATGATCATAAAACATTAATTTCTGTTGTATGTGGGTGTTTTTGTTATTGTTTTTCATTCATTTGTATATCACAGGTAGACAAAATATTGTTGCATGTCCAGATTCATGAAATTTAGCAAAAAAAAAAAAATCATGGAAAAAACGCAAATAAAAACGAAAAACGTTGAGGGCATTCAATTCGTACATGTTTGGGAATATGCCACAGCATTTTATCGTATTTAGTGGAGATCATAAATTTAATGGGTTAAATACAATATAAATTTGAGTTTTATTACTCTTTTGGAAATTATGACAGCATAAATTTACTCCTTAACTTACTTAATTACATTATTTGGATACTTTGTCGTCAAGGCGTGTCTGACCACTGAAGGGGGTACAAATCAGGGCTAAAATCTTTTGTAGAAAATTATGGAATCATTTGAGCATTTTTTAGAACCCCATATATTGAGAAACTTACTATATCTGAATAAGAATAATCTGAGCGGATGTTGAGGCACTCGACTTTGCAATTGCATTTAAACAAAATAACAACGAATGCAGGGCAGGTAGATAGCACAAAACAATGGGTAACCCTCACTTTCATTACCCAGCCTTTTGACGAATAAAATTTTAATATTTTAAAGGAAATACTTTAAAGAGGAGTGGATTAGAATAATCTGAGAAAATAAGGGGGCCATCCTATATGTATCCTATGAATTTGAATAGTTAGTATCTCTAATGATGGCTTAGGTGTATGACGATATGGTATGGAAAAATTTATTTTCATATTGAGGGAAAGAGTCCTTCAACCTATCTACCTAGTGTATTACACAGTAGAACAAAACTCATCACATTTTCCAAATTATGTTTGAATAGTTTAACGTCGTTGATCAGGTAATTAGATTAGACGAATCAATAGAAATATTTTATTAAAGAATGTTTAAAAACTAAAGGGAACAACGCGTAGGAGAAAAAAGTAATTAATATTGAATATGTTCGATAAGAATTTAGAATTTTAATGAACAATTTTCAATTCCTTTTTGAAGTTAATTAGGGTATTAAAGATTTTTTGTGTGTTCTTTTTACTATTATTATAAAATCAATTTTAATGTTTCATTACTTTTTTAAAATTTTTTCTGTACATCGGAGTATATTTTCGTTACTCGAAATAATTTGGAAAGAGTATTTCCAATATTAGTATTCGCCGTAGTCTAGTAGGTAGTCTGTTGGTTTATTAGACGTTCAGACATCTCTAACAAAACGAAATATGAAAAAAATATTTCTTCGGCGACTTCCTCTCAGCAGATTTCTGGCAAAAACTCTGAGAGTAAATAAAATTGCAATGAAAAGTTTCTCAAAAATCTATCATTCGGTATCAACTTTAAATTGTAGTTCCAGCCACTCATGTATAAAATTGACACAAACAATATAAGTGGTGTGTGAAGCTAGGTCATAATCCTAACTGAAATGTTGTAATTATTATCAATTATGTTTGTATTTCCAATATGAGTTTCCCTAATTTGAATTCACTTTGTTAAACTCTGTACCATCAATTTCTATGGCAAAAAAGGAATTCAGTGAAATTTTTCCACGAAAGAGGCCCACTTGAGTTATCTATAAGATCTCTCAATTAACAAAAATTCAGTAAATGGTATCGGCCGATATGAGACTTAAAGTACTGGACTGTAACAGTCGAATGCATTTCAAATGTCTACGTTGTTTCAATTTTGAATGGTCACTTGAAACGAAAAATGTTTCGACCACAAACGCTAGCGTTGTTCCACCCCAATAAATCAATGATAAAATCCATATTGGCTACCTTCAAAAGAGTAAAACAATTTGTGAAGAATATTATTTCAACCTATTGGATCGTTTTAAATTGGATTTAAAAAATCGATCGCTTTTGGATAACAAAAAAGTTTATTTTTGTGCAGCAGGACAATGTAAGGGTTACGAACGATTCTTTGAATTTATGTGTGTTCGAGTAACTTCCAACCTAAATAAGTGGCTTTCAGAAAAGATAATTGACTGCTACAATGAAATCATTTCAAAAATATATTTCGGAAGAATTGAAAATGTTCCATGTCCCTTGTTTTGAGGATAGAGAATTTAAGAAAGCTTGTGAATTGCAATAACTCTCCTGACATTGACAAGGCTTAAATATGGTAATATAATCTCCTAAAAGTAAAGTATTTTAGGTTTCTCAATTGTTTGATAATATGTACCATGTATGTAAGCAGTCGTAAATTTATTCTAAAGAATATGATTTGTAAAGTTTTTTTCCAGCCGTTTAATACCAGAATCATACTAGAAATGATGACTGCAACAGAATGACGAGAGATTAGAGGAGATAACAAAAGGCAACTCTCTGTCAAAGTGTAAAATTTTGTACAAAGGTTAGGTTTTGTACAAAGAATTTAAATGAAATTTTGAAAATGTGGATTACAATCTACGCTTAGAGGTACACAAAAGACTCTTTTAATGATTTTTGTTTTTTTTTTTTTTTTGATTAAAATTAAATTAAAATTTCCATCACTGACCTCTAGCTCTCAGACCATCTACATCTGTGGTCAAACAGTTTCTAAATTTCAAGAGCATGTATACATACATACGTTATAAATTTACACAACATGTAAACAGATTTAAAAACAAATCCTTTCCTTTAAACTTTTATCTCACACATACACAAATAAACAAACAACCAAACATACACACACACACAGAAAATAAATTAAAATAACATGTCGTTTACAAAATATGATGAATATGATTTGAGAAATGAAAGTATGAATTAGAGTTGGATTTCATGTAAACAATAATAAGAAGTGAGAGAAGAGAACAGATGGAGAGAGAGTATGTATTTGCAATTGTTTATACAATAATTAAATGTATCAAATAAATGTTTGTAGAATTTTTGGTAATTGTTGTTGTTGTTGATATTGTAGCTGATACGGTTGTTTATATTGTAAAGACGTTGTATGTTTGATTTGATTATAACAACAGTTATTGTTTCTGTAAAGATAACTGTTTGTGTGTTAAATCTGTTTAAATTGTAATTTGTAACGGAATATGTATGTTGTTTACCTTTTGAAAAGGGATACAAACAAACATACATATATATACATATAAATATAGACTTTGTTGGATGTGTGTGTACAATATGCTTATCCCATCGAGTTACACTGATAATTACTTAAAGTTACGACGATGAAGTTAATTTGTAAGAAAATAACTTTTTAATAGCTTTGTACATACTTATATCGAGTGGGTGTAAATTAGAACCATCTATTATTTTGAATCTGACAATACAGTGGACGTCCAGTAGTACGAACGCTCTTTATTACGAATTTCCAATAATATGAATGGCAAAATTTTTGCATTGATTGTATTTTTTTATAAAAAAATATATACATATATTAATAAAATCTAAATATTTTATGTGAATTATTTGAATTGGAACATAAAAATGCGTTGTTCAATAATACGAATTTTTCAGTACTATGAAAGGGCCTGACAATATATAATTCGTACTAGCGAACGTCAACTGTACTTATGTCATTCTATTCTGTCACAAAATTCAATATACTATCTCCACTGAACGTAATGAATCGATTTACGTTTGAGCAACGTTGGGATTTATTGGAGATTTATTTCCAAAACAAAGACAATTGGTCTGAAATTGCACGAAAATTTCTTACAATATTTGGTCGCACAGAAAGACCACAGGGCCCGGTCCAATATCGGATTTTTCGAGTTCTATCAAATGATGAATTAAATTCTAATACGAATTCTTTTTGATTATCTTCTTCAATATATTCGTTGCTTTCCAAAACTGTGAAGATTCAATTTAAAATGACGACGAAGTTACTGCCAAGAATTGTTATTTAGGTTTTTGATTTCTGGGTTAAGCTTCTTGATTTAATCTGTAATTTTGCAATAGTTGCAAGGGGTTGCCATCTTTTTTTTTTAAAAGATATATATACGCAAGTTTATTGCTTATCGTGAAACTGGTTTCATTGTTGATGTGCCAAGACGCAAGCGTGCGTATACCCGAAAATATCGAAGCTGTGGAAAGTGTTATGTCGACAAACCAGAGACAATTGAGCATTTGAAAGCCAACATTCGTGATGCCATTGCCGAGATACCGACCCCATGCACTCGAAAAAATGCACGAAAATGGGTCCGGTCGAACGAGATACTGTGAGGCTAAGCGCGGCAACCATAAGAACGAAATAATATTTCATTTCTAACCGCAACAATTATACTTCACAACAAATAAATAAATTTTGCAAAATTTCGAACCATTTTTGTTATATTTTTATATTAAATTTTTAAATTTAAACTTTCAAATGGCCCACCCTTTATATGTATCATTATTTGTGTCGCTCATTAAAGTATTCAAAAAGTTTAACATTTCAATTTAAATTTTTGAATTGATCGATCGATTGATTTAGAACCCTTTTTTAGAATTCATTGAAGGAAATCAGCTAAATTTGTTGCATTCTATGAGAATTTGAAAGTTCATATGTACAGACATACAAAAGGACGTGAGGCAAGTGTTTAATTTTTATTTAATGTGTTAATTTTTAAATAGAATGCAATAGAACGCATTTTGTTGGGTGTTTTTACTTTGTATTTGAGTTTTTAGAGTTAATTTTTCCTGCATAAAAAATTTTACTGACACTATAGCAATTTCTATACACAATAAAGTTTGTCATTTTATTTCGAATAGTCTAACAAACGAACACCGATTGAATTTTATTATCAGCAATGGTTTGCATTTAATATAATATATTAGGAAGGGGGAAAAAAGAAGAAAGAGAAATTAATTTAATTAACTCATAGAATGGATGATGATTTCAAATTTTTTTGTGTAATAAAATTCATATTTATCGCCAAGTCCATGAAACTAGTAAAGTTTGAAAGAGACAGTGGGAAATGTTCAATCAAATGTTTGCTGGGTTAAAGACTATATACGGATATATACATATGTATGTATGTTTACAGGTGTATTTTTAAACAGAAAAGGAAAGATAAAAAATATTACATTTCAAATTAAACAATCTTAAATATACAATACTAAACATATTAACTTGATATTTTACAGTGTATGTAGAAAATATTGTGTGTATCACACACTCACATGCATATGTACATATGTATGTATGTATTTATGTGTACATTGTATTGCATGAGTATTGAGCGTTTCCGTTTCAGTTGCAGAAAGGATTTCTGTCATGTCATATGTTGTCTGTTGACAAAATAATCAATTTAATGCATCTGAGATTTCAAGTGTTTAACTTTAACTCTGTTTGCTTTCGCAAGCATGAAGAGCATGAGAACAATTTTTAAAGATTTTTTGCTATTATTTTTAGTTTTCTTTTTGATTTTGTCTATTTTGTATTAAATTTCATATAAGTTTGATTTGTTTCTGACAAAAAAAAAGAAAATACGATTTGTGAGAATTTGATAGAAGATTTTATTTTATCATGGATTATGTTTTTAATATTTTATGAAAACACATACATATATAAGAGGTTTATAAAAAATTCATACGTAAGTATTATATGTTTACGTATGTAAATCTTTAGTTTAATATTGAAATGATTTATTTTATTTTATTTAATAGTGTTTTGTTGGAAATATAAATCTTTCATATTTTATCTTAACGACTAACAAAATTAAATCAGTGAATAACTTTATATAAATAAAGAATATCACATACGTAAATCTATTTTTTTTTACATCAATCATGTATACTTTTCCATTTTCCTAATTTTAGTTTCGTATCGTAGTAAGACTTAATGGAAAAATCAGTATAAAAAATGAAGTAAGATATTAAATTATTTTACAGACAATTTGATTAACTTGCCACAGCTGCGGGCCAAAAAAAAATTATAACAAGTAAAAATTATATTGTAATCAGTAACCAAACGAACGTCATAAGCAAATGCCAAAAGAAATTTTACTTGAAAAACTCTTCTTAAAAAAAGATGGCAACCCCTTGCAATTATTGCAAAATTACAGATTAAATCAAGAAGCTTAACCCAGAAATCAAAAACCTAAATAACAATTCTTGGCAGTAAATTCGTCGTCATTTAAAATTGAATCTTCACAGTATTGGAAAGCAACGAATATATTAAAGAAGATAATCAAAAAGAATTCGTATTAGAATTTAATTCATCATTTGATAGAACTAGAAAAATCCGAAATTTTAAATGAAATCTTCAAATTAAACCATTCAACGGCAATATCTTTAAGAAGTAACCCGTGAAGTGGGTAATGTTTTTGAATGTTTCCTTTCAACATTTCCAGTGAGGGTACTTCTTTAGGAAAAAGTCAATCAGCAAAATGATCATCTTCACTATACCCAATACATTACCGCAAAGGGCACTGTTTTTAGGAAAATATAGGCAGATATACTTTAAAATTGGAAATAATTAGGTGCCCTGCTAGTCTAGTGGGTAGAGTGCTTAGACTATTAGCTTGAGGGTAGTGGATTCGATTTCCACCAGGGACTCTGGTCTATTATACAACACCGAGCGTAAGATGTAAGTTACTCAGGTCGTAATAATTAAATATAATTTGTAATTGTATTGTAATAAATAAATAAATAAATAAATAAATAAAATACTAAATGAAAAACACACAGATCAATTCACCACATAAAATAAGTTCTCGTCGAAAGGAAATATTTGTTAAGTTTTGGGTTGAATGATGAAATAAAATTTGAATTTCTATCTGTAATTTTAGATATTTATTTGGAAATTTATTCTTAAATATGTATTTTTTAAGTTCACCACCACCGCCCCTTTATGATTATTATAGGCCGAAATGATCACATGTTTCCACAAAGCTGATTGGCACAATTTCTCAGTACATATATATCTTGAACGATTTTCTCAAAAGCCATAACGATCAAAATTAGATTGAAAAGAGCTCAGTTAAAAATTAAGAACGCATACACAATCTTCAATTATAAATGTGACTTCACAAGTAAATTTCGACATTATTTAGTTCAATTGTAGGTCACCATACCAGTATCTAAATTAAAGCAGAATCAAAGATAACTTTTAGGACGACTTCTGTCTCTTATTTTAAAAATTCGATAATGCATAAATCCTTAAATGTACTACTAGACATAATCAGAAATTGCAAGTTATGTATATGTGGCATCACTGACACATGCCAAAGTGTTAATTAGGACGTAAAGGTGCAACTATAGAGTGGGACATCTATCGGTTTAAATTTGAACCAACGGTTATTGTGAATCTGGCAATACTTATGTCATTATATTCTGTCACAAAATTCAATATTATTACCTGCACTGAACTAAATGAATCTATTTACGCTTGAGCCACGTTGGGATTTATTGGGACAACGAATAACTGCGCAATGATGACGATTTTGCAAAAAAAAAAATTGTCATTTCGGATGAAGCTCATTTTTATCTTGGTGGATACGTTAATACGTAAATTTGCCATATTTGGGGCTCAGAAAACTTACACGTGGTCTTAAAAAAGCCAATGTACCCATTACGAGTGACTGTTTGGTGCGATTTGTTAAGCAGTGGCATCATTGGCCCATATTTCTTTGAAAATAGAGACGGCGCAACCATTACAACACTTATCGCACTATTATAATCGGTTTTTTTTGTACAAGCTCTTCATGGTATTGATGTGAACGGGGTTTGGTTTCAATAGGATGTTGCAACTTGCCACACATCTTTTGCCGCAATCGATTAATTTCGTCAAATGTTTGATAGCTGTTTAATGAGCCGAAATGGTGATGTCAATTGGCCGCCAAGAAGCTGCGTTTTGACACCGTTGATCTATTTTTTGTGGGGCGCCGTTAAAGAAAAGTGTTATGCCGACAAACCAGAAGCAATTGAGCATTTGAAGGCCAACATTCGTGATGCCATTGCCGAGATACTACACCTACACTCGAAAAAGTGCGCAAAAATTGGTCCGATCGAATGAGATACGGTGAGGCCAGCCGCGGCAACCATATGATTGAAATACGATTCCATTTCTAACCGGAACAATTGTACTTCACAACTAAAAAAATTAATTTGGCAAAATTTAAACCGTTTTTGTTTTATTGCATTTTTAAATTTAAACTTTTAAAATACCCACTCTATACAAACCTTGCTTTAAAGAATTTCAAACGACACATGTCGACTTGAACATATAAACACTTTATTATCTAAGCATTATCCCAAAGAAGTGATCTATTATGGAGGAAAATTGTCAACAAAGATAATGAATCGATGAACACAGCATCCGAACAACGTATGAAGTATTTTCGGGCAGACTTAAAGACTTAAATTATCTGCGCTATAGGAACGAGTTATACATTCTTACAGTTTTTTTTTTATAAATTTAAGTCTTTTAATCTTACGACAAAATTTTTGAGTTCACCAACTGAATTGAAAGTATCTTACATTTTAAGACTCATGCACAAATGCCTTATTTGAGTATATTAAATACAATAACTACTTGCAACAATATTTTTAGTTTAAATTTTATAAGTTAATCCTTTTGAAATTTGATCACAAATAACTAACGATATACAGTACTTAATTAAATTAATTATGAGTTAATAACTTTTAACATAAAAGTCCACCATCAAAAAAAGTTTTAATTAAGTTATTAATTAGAAAGCAGTACGAGACCACATACTTATTTATAAATGTTAGTAAAATTATTTATTTTTTTTAGGTTTGTATTCCCAGTATTCCTGCTACCAAATGCTACATTATTAATACAGATACTTTACATTTTAAAAATTGTTAGGATTCAATGCATCAAAGGACACAAAGAAAAAACAATAAAAATGAAAGGAAACATTTAGAATAACTTACCCTCTTCGGCTGCTTTCTTTTCTTGGCGTCGTTGTAAGACGACTTTTTTGAATATAACGGCCGCTGCTTCCACAGCATTCTGAATCTCCTGTTCGCCCAAAGTACTGGTGTGTTGTGCCTTTAAAACAAAACAAAAAAAAAAAAAAAAAAAAATACTTTCAATGTTAAAATTTCTCAAAAATAACAGTTTCTTGTTTTTGCTTATAACGAATACATAACATGCATAATTAATTGGTCATTACAACTCTTCAGTCAGGATATGAACCTAGTTTCTCACACCACTTATGTTGTGTGTGTTAATTTTATACATGAGTGGGGATTTTATTTACTCTCATGGCAATTTTATTTACTCTGAAGAGTTTTAGCCAGAAATCTGCCAGAACCGTGGTCTTACGTCTAATAAGCCAACACACTACCTACTAGACCACGGCGACTTAAAATAATAAATAAATAAATGAAAATACACATTAAAAATTCAGTCAATAATTGAAGGTGTAAGCCAGTTTTTTTTTTTTGGCAAATTTAATACATTCAATTATGTGTGTATGTCCCATAGAAACTCTATCCACTATTGGCAGAATTCGATTTTCATAAGTTGCTATTATTTATTATCAACAAAATCATTTGTTATTAACACCCTTGATGTGTCTTGTCTAGAGTAGTCCTATCGGAATACAATTTTTGTTTCATTGGCGAAACCTTGAAGTCTGAAGGAGATTGCCTTGAATAAAGGGTTTGGGCATTGCGGAATGCTGCCAAGTGAGTCAAAAATCAAAGAAAAGTCTTCCTGTCCGTTAATCGTTGTCGGCTAGTTATTAATCAGTTGACGTTGTATTAAGTGATGTAATTGCCATCAGCATTTGTATCGACATTCTGTTCTGATTCTGTTAAGATTCGAATAATTAAAGGAAAAAGTTTTTTTCGTTGATCGACTTTGCTTTTTTGTGCCGTTATTTAACTGTTACTCTTGGCTGACATTTCTCAAGTGGTAGTCTAGTAGTCAAGTCGCCGTAGTCTAGTAGGCATATTAGACGTGAGGCCACGGTTTAAACTCCAAGTCCGATATATCCAGCAAAACGAAATATGGAAAAAATATTTCTTCGGCAACTTTCTCTCTGAGAGTAAAATTTCTAAAAAATCCGACCTTGGGAGCCGAATTTAAACTGTAAGTCCCCACATTCCTATATAAAATTAACACATACAACATGGGTGGTGTGAGATTCATATATCTCTTCCGGCTATACACTCTTTGTCAGTATATTTCAGGTGTTCTAAAAACAATTGTCTCAGAATCCCGTGTACCAAACAATGACACAGAAGGTGTTCTGTGCCCTCTTCCCCATCATTACAGCATCTGTAGAATATTGAGCATATCTACACAGGGAACAAAGTTCCGTCAATACGAATTCTGTTTAGACTCAACGTAGTTTGAATGTTCTACGCATATAACGAGAAATATTGATCAGGTCTCTATACATGCGTACATTTTTTTATCTTGCCTGCACGAACGTGTGAAGGCTGTGATATACGTATTAATTGCTTGTCGCTCTGCCGAGGAATTCCAATCTCACGTAGGAATTCCTTCGAATAAACTGTTATACCAGCATGTATACTATCAGTAATATTGGTACACCTTCACTCGATATATTTTAAATATGAATTTGATGGAATCGGGTAGTCTAAGCGACAATCTAATCTGTCATCGAATACTTGGCTGAACCATTGTCATATTTAAAATGATAACTCTAGGATTTTTTATCATAAAACCAGAATCGAATCCTTTGGTTTGTGTTTCCGCTTTTGCCTAAGAAAAATTATAAAATTTGGTGTATTTCCTCGTTACCTTTTAACACATAACACGGTGTGACAGTCAACATACACCCATCTAATGACATAGTGTAGATTGTGAGTTTTGCTGAGTCGAACCCTCCAAACTTGTTTTATTTGACAAAAACGTAATTTGGATCTTTTCACACAAAATTATTGATTACCCCAATATTTAATAAACTATTTTCAAAGTCCTAATTTTATGAATTTTTATCGGGTAAACTTGGAAATTATGATTTTATGATAAGTTTACCTTTATTTAATACATTAATTTTCTACATTAATATTCTATGAAGTCGAATAATATATATACGAGTACGTATATCATTTTAAAGGCACATCTCTCCCCTTTCTAAGAAAGTTTTGGACATCAATTCAGAAATGTTTGTGTAATCAATAAATTTGTGCGTAATGTTCAAGAAAACAAATAAAACAAGTTTGGAGGGTTCAAGAAATATAAAAAAAATATTTTTGAGTTCTACACAACAAAACGCATAACCTACACTATGCCATTAGATGGGCGTATTTAATTTTTTAATTTTGTCGCATTGTGTAATGGGTGAGAACAATCACTGACAGTAAGCTCACAGCAGAGCTCTTATGACTCTATCGCCATTCAGCGTGATCCAAATACAACGTATCGTTACTGTAGCCAATATATATAATGGATTTATTTTTACGAAATCTTATGTTAAAAACTACATTTCAACAGACTATGAAACTGTCTTATTAACGTGAATGCAGGGATCAGACAAAATCTAATGGATTCGATTTGGCAATAATAATTCGATATGGCGAAACAACTGTCAAACAATCAAGGTAAACCCTTAATCGAATGTAGTTTGTTTTTTTTAAATATTTTGCTGGGTTATTCGTACGCTTTAGTTAAATAATCCTTATGGCCATGTTATACACTCACTAACTCACCTTTGTATTTTGGTCATTTGAGTCTGTTCCATTATCGGCTGCATCATTGTCAGCATCAGCAGTTGTTTTAGTTGAATCCCTGGAGACATTGTTTGTTGATTTGTTTTCATCTCCTTTGGGGGATTTTCTATGGAATTTTTGTTCATCATTTTCTGTTGTTGTTTGTTGTTGGCTGTTGTATTCTTTTGTATCTGAATTAAAATTGTTTTGTTGTTGTTTTTCATCGTATTGTTTTTTATTCGTTTTCGTACTTAAATCGGAATTTCTTCTTTCGTTCAAATATGATTTTAAATTGGCGCCTAAAATTTGCAACAGGAAGCAAAAGAAAAACAAAATTATCCATGGAGTTTAATTAAATGATGATTAAGATAATGTAAACAAATTAGAATGAGAATAATTAAGAAGTGTTAATTGGGGAAAACCCGAAAGTAAATTGAAAAATAAATACATTGAAGAAAAAAACAAATTCTGCAGATTGATTTTGCCTCGAATTTTATAATAACGGGTCATATTTCGTCAAGCATGTGCGTGTACTTATAACAGCAGTAGAGGGGCTATAATTATCGGCACTATTTATGGTGTATAGGCTGTTACTTTGTTCACCAATGTAAGGCTTTTAGCTAGGGTTACGTCCTAGCTTCTCAAAAACATAAATCTAAGAAGTGATATGTATGTAGATTTACCTCAAAACTGGAACAAGCTAATAATGGAATCTACATCAAACAGGTTAGTTATGAGCTTTTCATAGAACTTCTCTTTCTAACTCCTTCTATATTCCGAGAAGCTTTATAAACTCGTTCTTTAGAAAGTGAAATATCACGTATTCATATCGGACAATACTCCCTGACCCTTTCATTCTAAAATAACAAATACGGAAACCATCACTGCAAGTTAGTTTACGTGCAAAGAGCAGAGAAAGAGTTAATGCAGACGTCACTGAATTAAGAGCATGGTATTTCCCCAAATGAATGACACAGTGATTGATGAAGTATTCGAACATAATGCTACATACATACACAACATTTATGTTTTACGAGGATAATTGCATAGAATGTTGCTCACGTTAACATTTATTGTGCAGAATATAAAACCCTAGCTCAGATTTGAATCCCAATAACAATAACTTACCATCATCGTTTTCAGGGCCTTTGCTGTTGCGTCGTCTCGGTGTTGGTATTTTAGTGTTCGGTCGTGTTTTATCAAAAAGATCAGCCAGTGGCTTAGGGCTGGGTATTTTAGTGGGTTCCTGTTTTTTGGGAGCCTATGAAAATACAACAAAAAAATATTAATTCCAGACAACATTGTGGTACAACGATGTGCCAAATAATAATACAAAAGTACCTGTGTTTCATTTTCGGGATGTGATAGGGATCGTCTGGTCGTAGGCTTGGGGACATTTGATTTTGCTCCTGAATCTTCCGATATTGAACGCATTTGTTCCGGTTTGGGGCGATCATGCGATTTTTCTTCTGTGACTGTTGCTACACCACCATTATCTTGCGAAATTTTGCTGGCTGCAGTGGTAGCCATATTGTCTACATTTTGAGCTGCTGCAGTTTGCAGTTGAGCGAATTCATCCTGCGCTATTTGCAAGTCTCGCGATTGTCTACGTCTTAGGCGATTATGCATAAGGGGCGTCCGGGGTAGAGCACCGCCGCTGGCCGTTAAACTTGGGCCCAAAGAATGTTGGCCGGTATTGTTGCCATCGGTATTGTAATAACCATAGGTTTGATCGTGCGTTAACATGTTTTCAGCACTATGAACCATTGGTCTCGGATAGGGCTGGTAGCTGCCATCATCGGAACCATCATTATAGATAATACGGGGTTCGCTACTAAAACCTGTGTTGTAAGTTTTCTCATATTGCACTTCATCGGATTCCAGAAAACTGCTGGTACTGTCTCCGAAATAGTCCACATATTCAGGACGATTATCGTCCTCTTCAGTAACATTTTGGAATTGATGAAATTGTTGTTTGGCTTCACCAAAAGTACGCATATGACCTTCGGTTGGGTGCGTCATCGAACTGGTGTCTTTCAGACAGTCCTGTCGAACCAAACGACTGGGTGAACGACTCATTGAACGACCAACTGTGGGTATTTCGGGCAACAGACGTCTAGACTCTGAGTGGTGAGCCTTGGTAATAGAATACTCCTCATTGCTGTGACTGCGTACTTTAATCATTTTAGAATGATCGCGATTATGATGAATATTAACACTCTGACTACTGGAATAATGTTCGCCTGTAGCAGCTACAGGCTCTGAAACTCCCACAGCAGGGACATTTTGTTGCGATAGAAACGGCCGAGGATTTTGTACATTTGGAAAGAGAAAGTTTTGTTTTTGTCTAGGGGATATGGGCAGGAATTTCTGAGAGCCTGAGTTAGGGCCATGCACAGTCAATGAATTGGTATTGAATGCTTCGGGATTAGGGAGAGTTTGTTGGCGCATGAATTCAGGAGACCGACGGAATTGAGGAGATGTCTGACGTTTAGGTGGTGAAGTGGGCAACAGTTTGACATGTTGATCTGGATTTGGTAAAGTGGCCTGACGCATCATTCTCGACTTGTTCATGGAAGATGGTGTATATTCTACATCCTCTGCAGAGGGCTGAGAAGCCTGATGTTCATACGATTGAGTTGTTTGTTGTGGTGGGGTCGTTTGGTAGTTGGTGGTTTGTGGCAATATTTTGCCTCGATGCAGAGGTGAAGAATAAGCGGTAGGTGGCGAATTGCCTAAATGCATTTGCTGACTTTGGGCCTGTCCCGGCTCAATAAGGTTACAGGGAAAAGAAGTCTGTCTCATAAACGGAGGGTAGCGTTGTTCTCCTGGTGAACGTTCAGGTGAGCGGCTGTAGCCACGATTGGGTGATGTTGATAAATACATGGGTGGTTGGCATGGATTTGCTGGTAGGGTTGATTGGCGCCGCACCTGGGTAAAAGGATAAAAATGTAAAAAGAAATCGTTAAACTTTTCTAACGCCTGCTGCTATTTCGAAATACCTGTAAGCGATGATGCGTCGGAGGTATGGGTTGTCCTACAGATTGACCTTGTTGCTGTTGTGCTGGTGCTGGTGGTTGAGCTATTTGAGTTTGTGACTGCGTTTGAGAGTAGTTATCACACTCACTTGTTTCTACGTTAATAATATCTTCGCTATTATATGCCGTGGGATATAGAGGACCCTTTTGCATTTGGTGTGGAGAAGTGGGGGCAGTGAGATTGACACTGTTGTAATGTTCCAAATTGGAGCCACTGCCACTTAAATTTGGATCATTATTGGCTAGAGTTGAAGGCAAAGTGGATTGGCGTAACACTCGACGCTGCGGATTCACGTGGTAGGGTGGTGTTGGACCCGATGAATTGACTCCTATCGCACTAATTGTTATGGCACTTCCCGTATTATAATTTATAATCGGGTGGTTACGATGCAAAGAAGGCTGATGGGGCAAATAATGTTGTTGATGGTGGCGCACGTCTAAAGTGGGATAACTACCAGCAGATTGAGCTTCAATAAGATTTTGCTGTTGCGGATAAAGATTATCAACAACTGGATTTTGTGCGTTTGGATTGTTAGGATCGTCCTCGGGATCTATTGAGTAATAAAATGTACTTATTTTTCTTTGAACAACATACATATGTATGTAGATAAGAAGCAACAACTCACTTGATATGGTCCAAGAACGTCGTATACTTTTCCTTAAAACGTCGCTGGTTGGCAAATGATCAACAGCATCGCAAGATCCTTTTATCCATTCAGTTGAGACGGCTTGTAATTCCCTGCAAGATGAAAAACAATTGCATTTAAACCAGAGAAATGAAAGCATTTTTTTTTGTGTTTTTGAAATTCAACGAGAATTTCTAACAAATTGACGCATCGACTTAATTTGTGACTGCGTTAGTTATGAGATCTCAATGTTAAATGACAGCATGAAGTCATGTTAGTTTGAAAACAAAAAACAACATCCGCAGATAAAATAATTAACATTTACAAACATTTTTAGGGTACACAGATACAAATTTCTAACACATTCAACATCCGACATGTAACAATTTCATGTTGAGATTCATTCATTCAGAAAAAAGCGTTTAAGCGACAATAAATTTTTTTTTTTTAAAAACCAACCCAATATCAAATTTTGCATTGCCTTCTAACAACTGAACTTAAAGCCAACAGCAATTGCTCATTTTTTTGTTTCTATTGTTGGTGTTATTGCTAATTAAAGCCAAAGTCATAACACATGCAATCCCAGCTCCAAATAAAGCATATTCATACGCACATAAAAAATTTAATCTGTGAGCTAACATTAGCGCATCATTATTGCTTTTTTTCTTTTAAAACTCTTTTTTAATGTATTGTATTTGAATTTCAAATCTAAAAACATTAACAAATTAACATTAACTATGAAATAAATAAATAAGAAAATCAATAAATTCTACGAGTTCTATTCTTAAAGTTTTGTTGAACATCGAAGATCTTGCAATTCAATATTGAAAGACAAAGTGGCACGATACATTTACAGTGACAAACAGTTTTTTTTATCACGTTTCTAATCTATAAGATATTTAAATATAAACTTTTATAAAATTAATCGCTCTTCATTAGTTATTTGAGTTAGAAAGATTTTATTGCTACTGCAGTGGTCTATTAGTTTGAGGGTTGTAGGTTCGATTCCCACCAGAGATTCTGGTCTGTTACACTGCCTTGACCATAAGGTCTAATTTACTGATCTCGTAATAATTACAGCATAATTTATAATTAATAAATTAAATAAAAATAAATAACATTTTAGCGCTCCACTGTAATCGCAATATTTTTAAATAATCTTTGATTTGGGATTCAGTCAGTCAATGAATACACTTAAAACCCGCCAACACATTATGGGTTGGTAATCACATGCTAAAGACATCCCATTCAACAAATTGCAGAATAATTAACCAGAAATTATGATCGCCCCCCTAAGAAAATCTTTATTCGTCGTCTACAGCCATAACAGTAATGGCAATACGTTCACGAATACGAATGACAATACGAATGAATGTATTTCTACAGATAAATCAAATACAGTTTCTAAATGTATGTATGTATGTAGTATACATAGTTGTTTTGCAGAAAAAGAAAAAATTCTTATGATTTTCAACTACCTACGGTAAAGGGCTATCCATTTCGTGGTTTCAAAAGTATGGGGCTGGAATTCGACATCTGTCAAACTAAGTTGTGAAACCAATTTTTTTCTTTTCAGTTGAAAGTCTGACATTGACGAAAATGGATCGCTTAACTACAAAAATGGTGATTCTGCCACAGCCACGTATCGAACAAAATTTTCTTCAGCAATGAAGCACATTTCACACTCGGTGGGTATGTTAATAAACAAAATTGTCGTATTTGGGGTTCTGAGAATCCTCAAGTAATTGAAGAGAGGCCATTACATCCAGAAAAAGTCACTGTTTGGTGCGATCTTTGGTCCGAAGGTGTGATTGGACTTTACTTCTTCCAAAACGACGATGGAACGACTGTCACCGTCAATTTGGAGCGTTATGGTCATATGATAACCGACTTTTTTTTGCCTGCTATTGAAGAATACAACTTGAAGAATATGTAGTTTCAACAAGACGGTGCCACATGCCACACAACTCGAGCGAATATGGCTTTATTGCAAGAGACATTTACTGGCCGCGTAATTTCTCGTCGTGGCGATATCAACTGGCCACCAAGATCATGCGATTTGACACCATTAGACTTTTTTTGTGGGGCTACGCGAAAGACCGTGTTTATGCAGATAAACCTTCAACTCTTGAGCACTTAAAAACCAACATTCGTCAAGTTGTGGCTGAGATACCGCCCAATATGTGTCAAAAAGTGGTTGAAAATTACCTCAAAAGAATCAATGCTTGCAACACTTCGCGTGGAGGTCATTTAAATGATGTAGTGTTTCACACATAATGTCAACGTTCAAACTTTACAATAAAAAAGAAATATCATGAAAAAAATATTTTATATGTGTTTTATTTACGTTTACTTTTGAAACCACAAAATGGATAACCCGGTATGTAATGTCAATTTGATTAGAATTTGCTTATCCCTTGTATTTTTTAGGACCGAACTGTCTTCTTAAAATATAATTAATTTTTCTGAAAATCTCCCAAAGGAGATGAAAACAAATCTACAAACAATGTCTCCAAGGATTCAACTAAAACAATTGCTGATGCTGACAATGATGCAGCCGATAATGGACAAGACTCAAATGACCAAAATACAAAGGTGAGTTAGTGAGTGTATAACATGGCCATAAGGATTATTTAACTAAAGCGTACGAATAACCCAGCAAAATATTTAAAAAAAAAAAACTACTTTCGATTAAGGGTTTACCTTGAATGTTTGACAGTTGTTTCGCCATATCGAATTATTATTGCCAAATCGAATCCATTAGATTTTATCTGATTCTTGTATTCAAGTTAATAAGACAGTTTCATAGTCTGTTGAAACGTAGTTTTTAACATAAGATTTCGTAAAAATAAATCCATTATATATATTGGCTATAGTAACGTTACGTTGTATTTGGATCACGCTGAATGGCGATAGAGTCATAAGAACTTTTCCTTCCTAGTGATTGCTCTCACAAATTATGTGTTAAAACGCAAACGAGGAAATACACCAAATTTTACAATTTTTATTATGCAAAAGCGGAAACACAAGCCAAAGGATTCGATTCTGGTTTTATGATAAAAATTCTCGAGTTATCATTTTAAATATGACAATGGTTTACACATCTTATCACCCAAGTATTCGATGACAGATTAGATTGTCGCTTAGGCTATCCGATTTCCTTAAATTCATATTTAAATTATATCGAGTGGAGGTATAACAGTTTATTCGAAGGAATTCCTACGTGAGATTGGAATTCCTCGGCAGAGCGACAAACAATTAATACGTATTGTTCACACGTTCGTGCAGGAAAGATCGAAAAATGTACGCATATTTAGGGACCAGACCAATATTTTTCGTTATATGCGTAGAACATTCAAACTACGTTGAGTCTAAACAGAATTCATATTGACACGACTGGGTATACATGCTCCAGATTCCACAGATGACGAAAAAGAGGGGATAAAAATCTTCTGTGTAATTTTTTGGTACCCAGGATTCAGAAATAAACGATTTTAGAGTACCCGGAATTTATTGACATAGAGTGTCTGGCCGAAAGAGATTTTGATTTTATCCATACATATGTACATACTACATCTCACATCACCCATGATGTGTGTGTTATTTTCGTATTTTTCGTTTTGTTGGAGATCTCTGATCTGTGGGTTTTAACAGTGGCTACACGTCTAATAAGCCAACACACTACCTTCAAGGCTACGGCCACTCTCATTATCCATTTTATTATCGTATAAATTATTTAACAAATGGCACGTCCTAAGTTCAACTTTGACTGAAAATATTTGTAAACTGCAGAGGTATAACATTGTTGTCTACAACATAAAAATATCCGGCACATATTGTTTAACTAATAAACAGGCAGTATTTATAATTCCGGATATTTAGTGAGTAGTTGATAGAGTTAAATGCCCTCTTAAAATGTCAAAGTGCCAATACTTTAAATGGGAATTTAAATGTCATCGTATTTTGCACATTGGAACTTTTTTAACTTATGTATATATTATAGCCCCAAAACATGAATACCCAAAAATATCGAAAATAAATTAGTTCCACTAAAATAAAATTAGTTCTTGGTTTCCAGACAGCTCTAACGTGTAGCCAAGAAGATTGTTTTCTCCTTAAACCTTTACTTCATCTCACAAAACTTTGATCCTAAATAAAAACCACTTAGTGGACTCTAACTAATAGATGGTTAAAGGCTTCAGTATGTAAGAAGATCAAGTCTAGTGTATTGAATCAAATAACTTTAGTTTTCATGATGATGATGAATGAAATGGAAACGGCAGCATTGGGATCTACTAGACTCTCTTTGATTGCCTCTGCGTATGAAAGGTTCTCAGAAATGTTTTGTATTAACGTGCTTCTCTGTGGTAGTTCTTTGTCAACTGCAGTATCGAATACTATTTTTTGTCACATACACACAAGGGTTAAATTGATAATAAACATATTGACAACCCTGGTTACATGTAATCCTACTGTATTGTTGGGTTATTTTCCAAGTTTATCTTAAGTGGGAGGTTATTTGTGGTGGTATTTTACAACGACTACACTGTATGCCATTTGCAAATAATGGTAATTTTTGGAAAATCAAAAAATAATTGAATGCAATAGGTTAATTGAAATAAATGTGCTTTATTTATTAATTTTATGGAATTAATTATTTGACAATTTATGACACGAAATGATTTTTCTCTTTCAATACAAGCTCCATTTAATTTCCGTTCTATATCTACAGCATTTGTTCTTAAGCCTTAGCTTAGATAACTTTAATCAATTTTGAATACCAAATGGCGTTTAATCGGAGCAAATATTACAAATATTCACACGTAAAAAAAGTTAAAGTTAAAAGTACAAACACATTAAGGGCCATTATTACAACTTGCCGTTAAACTCGGGTTTAGTTAAAGGTACTTTTAGCTAAAGGGAACTTTAAAATTACCTTTAACTACTTTTCATTATTACAACCTACTAATAAAGAAAATTTAACTTTTAAAGGGCCATTGTAACAACTTGCCGTTAAACTTGGGTTTAGTTAAAGGTACCTTTGGCTAAAGAGAACTGTAAAGTTACCTTTAACTTATTTTCGTTATTACAACTTACAGATAAAACTTTTTCAAAAATATGGCACTGCCGGAGCATTGTCGATAACACTGCTCAATTAAACAAGTCGCCGTAGTAGTCTAGTAGGTAGTGTGTTGGCTTATTAGACGTAAAGCCCGGGTTCTTATTCCAGGTCAGGCATCAAAACGAAATATGAAAAAAAAAAATATTTCTTCGGCGACTTCCTCTCAGCAGATTTCTGGCAAAAACTCTGAGAGTAAATAAAGCTGCCATGAAGAGCTTCTCAAAAAATCTGTCGTTCGGAGTCGACTTTAAACTGTAGGTCCCGCCACTCATGTATAAAATTTACACACACAACATAAGTGGGGTGAGAAGCTAGGTCGAAATCCTGACTGAAAGGTGGTAATGACCAATTATGTATGTATGTATACTAATTTTTTTATATTTGAAGTTGCCATATTGAAAATAATATATATGTGTGGCAAGTTCAAACATAAACTTAACTTTAAAAGTTACCGGTAGAATGATCCTCCCTTTAGCTTAACGCTCACTTCTACCATATTGTCCATTTATAATACAAATGAAAAACAATTTATCTGCCTGTTAAAATCCTACCTTTAGTTAACGACAAGTTGTAATAATGGTCCTTAGATATTTAATTTAATTTACTTCAATTATTATTACTTAATAATTTTATTTATTTATGGTATATGTAGGTATGAACATATACATTTTTATTTGATAACAAATGTTGCACCCTTTTTTCTTTGCAGCATTTGGCAGATGATTTAGTCATGAATTAAATTCGTATCGCATCAGCTTACACTACTCAACGCCTTATAAAGTGTGACAGAATTTTGTTGTTTGTAATTAATTTGCATTAAACTGTTGTATACAAATAATTTTCTTTTTTTTTTTAAATGTTATAAAGTTAAACACAATTAAATCACATTTACGAACACTACTGCGAAATGGTACGAAATGAATGGTAGGTAACGCTTGTACTTGACATCGTGATCTTGTCTAATTAACAGTGACCTTTCGCAATGTGTTTTGGCTTGAATCATACACTCTTCTGTTGAAAGAATTAAAGTGTCTGCCTCCGTTAATGTTTCTATTTATGAGCTGTGCATGGGATAGATAAACAACACGTGTTGCCAAATCATTTCATTCCACGTTGTTACCATTATTATTGTTATTTTATTTTATTTTATTATTTGCTTTGTTTATGTTTGTATTTATATTTTAAATTAATTTCGTTTTTTTCATTTTGTAAACAAAAGAAACAACAAATACTCGTATTTCATATTTTTATTATGCAATGTTGGACGATTTCAGTCGCAAATTTAATTTCATTTGATAAATTGTTTTATGAAAACCGTGGCTGTGGATGTTTTGAAACACAAACAAATTCAAATGTTGAATGTATTACGGTGTCAAATGAATGAAATTATTATGATTATTATTATTATTATGACATTCGTTTAAAGGTTCATTTGGGATGGCATGATGACTGTACTAAAGACAGAAAAAGGTGTTGATGTGTTACCATTATGAAAATATAATTTATTTTGAATACATACATAAATACATACATATATATGTATATATTTACTTGTATATTCGATTAAAAGGAACTCCTGTATTGTGAAAAACATTTTTATAAATACCATAATTGCAAATTAAATACAGTAGGACCCCGCTTAACGCTGCCCCGCTTAACGCTGTTTCAGTATTACGCGGTAGTATGGGGATTCCCCTAAATCGCACACAGTATTGATGCTTGTTGTATATGTATGTGTGCAAATGAAACGGCCATGCACCAACAAAAGCAGTGCACTATATAGCGACGGTGTATACTATGTATCCTTTTCAACGCTCTTTTGTTAGTCTGTCCAGAAAAAAGATTCCAACCGTATTTTCCGAAGTCGCAATGTATTTACATATGTATATTAAGTTGCCTCGTTTAACGCTGTTTCGTTTAGCGGTGGAACTTATTGGAACGTATCCCCCGCGTTAAGCGGGGTTTTACTGTAAACGTATTTTTTAAATTTAATGAAGTTATCGTGTAATTATGTTTCATCATCGTTTACAATATAAAATTATTATTGCATTGCAATTTATTTTGTAATAAATAATGAGAAAGATTAAAATCTTAATGCTGTTGCCCTATAAAATTATTCACGCAAATCTCGCAACAGCGTTCACTAGGGTACAATGTGTTTCGAGTGTTTTCCACTCAATAGATTAATAATTTTAGAGAGATTCGAATATACAGTATTCCCTCGATTTATGTACGTCGTAGAATGTTCCGGAAAAAGGCGACGTAAATCGAAACGACGTAAATCGAATTTCATATTGCTCATACTACAAAGTAGTATGTTTTTAACAAGGAACTTAAAAAAGTTACAGTAATCTTTCGATTTACGTCACAGTTGGTTCCAAAAAAAAGCGACGTAAATCGAATGACAACGCAAATCGAAGTTGAAGGGAACAAAATTTTTGACGACGTTAATCGAAACAACGTAAATCGAGACGACGTAAATCGAGGGAATACTGTACACAGGCCCGCAAAAGTATACATACGATTAACAAGTTTCACAAATTTCTGAACCAATGCAGAAGACCGTCTTAAAATCGAGGAAAGTTTTCAGACAATTATAAAGATTTTCAATGAAAACGGATTGGTTAAAAAATTTCTGAAATTTGTTAACTGTATGTATTCCATTGTGGCTGAGTGTACTTGGCAAAAAGTGACGTTTACTAAAGGCGATGAGTTATGCCACCCATTTGGATATACGTAAACATAATTGGTCACTACTACCCCTCAGTCAGGGGGTTACGACCTAGCTTCTTACACTATTTATGTTGTGTGTGTTAATTTTATACATGATTGGCGGGACCTACAGTTTAAAGTCGATTCCAACCGACAGATTCTAGAGAAACTTTTCATGCCAGTTTTATTAACTCTCAGAGTTTTTGCCAAAAATCTGCTGAGAAGAAATCGCCGAAGAAATATTTTTTCATATTTCGTTTATTTGGAGATGCCTGACATTGACCCGTCGACTCACCTATAATAAGCCACCACACTGCCTACCTACTAAACTACGGTGACTTTGTGCTTTATTTGCCTATATTAAAATGTATACACAATTTTTTAATTTCAGAACCTCAGCCAACTTAGGAATCAAAGTTAAGAAAGGAATTCTGTAATCTTTAAACAACTTATGGTCTTTAAAACAGATGGGACAATTGTTATCAGTACAGATTTTCATTAAGCCGTATAAAATAGCAGTATAAAATATTGCCTATTGAAATAAAGAAAAATTTGAATTAATTCTGGCTAAATGCATCAAAGTTTCCAATTATAGAAGAAACTGTGCTCTACTTTCGTTGCAGCAGACAACCGTTTATTTAAAGTTCGGAATGAAAATTTACGAACATTATCTGAACAATTTATAAAATATAATGCTTTTTTATTTGATTTTCTAGTAGCATGATTGTATGATTCAGAAAACATTTTCTGTTTTCAAGATTTTTTTTTGATTTTTTTGGATTTTTTTTTTGGTTATGATACAACGTTTCAGATTTCATGTTTCTGCTAAACTGTAAGGGCACTCTTAATCTGCAAATCTGTTGAAAACTATCATAATTTAAAAAAAATTAAATATATTTTAGGACATATTGAATATGATTTTTATTTTAGAAATTCAACACACAACATTCTTCTGATATTACGATATATATGTATACGCTGTGTGTAAATAATGTCAAATATATTTTAATTTTAAATAAAATTCTGAGTAAAAAAATATGTTGCTTTTATTGTTCTTTTAGTTTGGAAATAAATTTCGTTTTATATTACGTTTGCAACGAATGTAATATTCGCACTAAAGCCGAATGAAGCAAATATTTTACTTAAATTTCAAATGTAAATTACATACATATGTATGGGTGTCTCTGACACAAAAATGAAGGTGTAAAGTTTTATGAAAAAATCTGAATAAAAATCACAAGAAAAAAGACGTACATAAAAATAGTTGAAGAAATACAATGACACAATACGAGTATACCGATGAAAGCAGTCCACACACACACAAAGGAATGTGAGGACTAACATTTAAACTTTTACATACAAATTGCACGTTATATATATATTGCAAGTTATACCCGTACAAGAGTAAAAGAAAAAAAAAAATATTGAGATATTGAAGTAATACACGTAGAAAATGTAAAATTTGTTCGAGATGTACATGTACGGGCGGATGCTATTCACTTAGCAGGCCTTTTTGAATACCTGTTTAGAAGCTCATTATTACCTGCTTTCCATTATATCCATTTCCATTTGCTACCTTTGGAAGTAACTTTTGGAATTCTTTAGAAAACTCAAAATAAAATTGTTTTCTTTTCAATATTACTCGTATTGAAAATGATTAGGTGGCATGTATTTTTTTTTTTTTTTTTTGATCAAACTGTGATCGAACTCATTGATTGTAAAACTACATCACTTTCTTTAACTGTTGCATGCTTCACATATTTAAAAAGAAGAATTTAGTTCTGAAGAAAGAGAATTTTTTATCATTTCTACTCGTGAGATCTATAAGACGTACTTATATTCGTGTACAGTTAGACTGGTAGTGCTTGTGTTCGTTCGCAAAATATAGGCCTTATTGAAAGGCCCCTCTACCCTTATTTTACATTCTAAAGTGCTCCCGTTACAGGTTTTTGCTACTGTCAACTACATTGTAAAATGTATTCAGGTATGTATGTACATGCACACACATGTGGTATGTGGTGATATAAAAACTTGCTTGAACGTTTTCATTTTTTTTTTTTATCATTTTATTGTTTTCTTTTATATTTTTTTTTCGTGCAGAAGAGTTAACGGCACCACACACACTCAATTGACAGTGTTTCCCTTTTCAAAGCGGCAAACTTATAGTTTTTCATTGTTAGTTTGTTATTGATGTATTCGTTTTTGTTTTTGTTTTTGTTTTTGTAACAAAGTAACACATAAATTTCATTAAAAATTTATCACTGTTTCTCTTGCAAAACGAAACTTAAAAGTAAAAAAAAGGAAAAATTATTTTTTCCTCAACATTTGATTAAAATGTGTTCAACAACAACTGAGTGACATTTGATAAAAGAATAGATTTGATACATAAACGATTGGCATTGTTCTGTTTGCCTGTCATTTGAAATTGAGAACTCGACATGTATGTACATATGTAGGACTATAAATAAGTATTGTAAACTAAATTTAATAAAAAATATTGGCCATCAAATATTTTGTTCGGAATCGATTGATGACATAAAATATGAAATTTTTAAATACGAAAGACGCTTGACATTTGAGATTAAAATAATCAAAAATAAATAGAAGGACATCATATATTACAAGTCGATGTGATTTTTGTTATGGATTTTTATATTTTTATTTCATATTTTTTTCTTGTACTTTTTGAACGTATCAAAGTTATACCTTTGTGAATACTGCAATTTATTTGTTAATTGCAATTTAATTATTGTTATTGTTTTGTATCTACTTGCCGTTGTCGTAAATCTCTATTCAGAAGGATTGACTAAAGGATTGATTGACTATACTTTCTTTTGTTACAGATGTTAACAGTTGAAGAAACGATGATGAAGGCTGTATACAACGGACTCTAATTGTTTTACAAAACTTTTGAATTTCAGTCACATACAAAATAAAAACCCAACAGAATTTAAAAGCAAAATATGATTTTAATTTTATGTGATGAAGTGAAAAAGCTGAACTTGTTTTTAAAATTGTAAGCAATTTGCTAATATCGCCTTAAGAAAAAAATTAAGTTGTGATGTTTTATTGTTGTATCTAAAACGTGTAAAACTTACATGCACAGTTTAGTTAAAATCAATTAATTGTACTTAAAGTTCTATCACCTTAATTGAAATTTATAATGTGACAGTGAAGTCACCGTAGTCTAGTAAGTAGTGCGTTGGCTTATTATACGTGAGGCCACGGTTCAAATCCCAGGCCAGATATCTCCATCAAAAAATGAAATATGACCAATTATTTCTTCAGCGACTTTATGTCAGCAGATTTCGGGCAAAAACTCTTAGAGTAAATAAAATTGCCAGGAGGAGTTTCTCAAAAAAAAAATCTGTCATTCGGAGTCAACTTTAAACTGTAGGTCCCGCCATTTATGTACAAAATTAACGCACACAACATATTTGGTATGAGAAATTAGATCGTAATCCTGACTGAAGGGTTGTAATGACCAATTATGTATCTATGTATGTGCAAAAAGTTGAACATGAACTCGATTTTAAAATGGTAAGAAATTTTGATAATATCAGCTTAAGGCATAGCTTTGTATTTAAACTAAGTTGTAAAACTTACTTTCGGAGTTTAGTTAAAATCGAATAGAAGTACTTAAAATCCACTTTAAATGAAATTTCTAACGTGACATCTTCTGGAGTCACCTGTTAGTGTTGTGATTGAATTATAATACGATTAATAAGAGCGAATCCACATACAATCTTAACGTACTATAACTCCACTACGAATATACAAATGCGACACAAAGAATAATTTAATTTTTTTTTGAAATTAAAACAATCGTTCACAACAATAAACGCACATCATAAACTGAAAAAAAGAACATCAATTGCCAATCATGCTTTAAACACAAAAACACAAAGAGAATGAAGCCAACAACTTAAAGAACAATAAGATGAAGAAATAAAAATACAAAGAATAGAATAAAAGAAAACAAAACAAAACAAATGAAAACAAACGAAAACAAAACCAAACAGAATGGTAAATCAATTGAATTCACACGGAAACAAAGAATCAAAAGACACATAGAGAGACAGACAGGCAGACAGAGAGAGAGAGAGAAAAGAGAAAAATATGTCGCTTACATTTGTTTGTGACAAACTATGCAAACCCAATCGGTGGTGCGAGTGGTGAATTCTCGACATGCCTTACAGACCCGCAGTTTACATACGCGACAGGGAGCTCCTCGATTTGTAATGCGACCCAATTCCGTATTACAGCGGGCACAACGGCGATTGGATTCATTGACTAAAGTAGGGGCGGGTAAATTGTGATTGTTTTGTTCCAGCTGATATAGTTGCTGTTGCTGCTCCTGCAGATATTGCTGTGGATTTTGCTGATGCATATGTTGACGGTACTCTTGCTGTTGCATTATTAATGCTGTACCATCGTATGGTGTGCTCGTTACAGTGGCATCGCTAGTTCCACTATTCCCAATTAAACCGCCACCGATTTTAAGTGCTCCTCTACGCTTTAACGATAAAAGTTCGGCACGTAACAGCCTAATCGTCGTGTTAAAGTTTGTAAATAAACAAACACGTACGTTCACATGTACAAATGTACACGATTGTAATAGAATAGGACGAAAATGTAAACACACCACACTCACACACGCACACGAACACGCCATCCATAATATAGTCAATGTAAATAAATATCAAATGATGAATGTTTTTGTTATTGTTTTTGTTGTTGTTATTATTCAAATAATGAAAGAGAGTGTTAAAACCAGATCCCGTATAGAAAAAAGAGTGGAGTAGAGTAAAATTTTATGTATTTAGCAAATGTTTGGATGAGCATGATGTTAATTTTTTGTTGTTGTTGTTGTTGTTATTTCATTTTGTATTCATATGGTGGGTGGTTAGGTTTTGTTGTTTATTTTTGTTTACATCGAGTTGTTGTTGATGTTTTCGTTGTTGTCGAATAGAATGATAATATTTGTTGATGTTGTTGTTGTTAATATTGTTAGTAGTATATTATTGAATTGAATAGTAGATTATTTTGCAGTTTAAGTGGACACGCACACACACATACAGACATAAAAAGAGAGAAAGAGAGAGAAAGAGAAAAAAACAAATAAGAAAAAAGTGCATTTAATTTTTTTATTTTCTTTTTATTTTTATATTTTAATTGATTTTATTTTAATTAACTTAAGATTATTGAGCCAATTGTTAAAGTAAATTAAAAATTTTCATTATCAATATCTCCAGGTGGATTTTATTGAAAAATACAATAAGATTGCAGGGAAAGTTAAAGTAAAAACAACAAATGATTTGGTTTTCACTGATTGTATGTGGAATATTTCTTTATTTAGTAACACAGGACGTATAAGTATTTTTGATATTATCTGAAGAATATTACGCATACGACTATATGTTCTCATTGTTTCGCAATTCAAAGAATCACAATTAAATTGAAAAATTGGTGTGTGTTCAGACCACTGTTGCCAACTTTTTTCCAAAAAATATCGCTAAAGTCGACTAAAGAATAGCTAGAAAATAACTAAATTTTAAAGAAATTTAAAAATTTAGCGATAAATCGCCGAAACAATAAATTTTAAAAAGTTTTTAAGAAAATTTATTTAAAACATAGCTAATTTTTTGGGAATTTTAATAATTTGTAAAAAAGACAACGATTTATCGCTTAATTCTGAAAAAATACTCGCAATAAATTAAAATGAATTTTTTTTTTAAACTGTGTACATATATTTAATGTATGGGGCTCTAAAACGTTTTTAATTATTGCAGTACATTTGGTTCTATAAACACGGATTTTATTGGTATCATCAAAATTGCTTTTACACATATCACTAAGGTGATCAATAGCATTGTTCGACGTATGTTGACATACAAATGTATAGTAGCCTCTTTCTGCTGCGTTTTAACGTTATCAACAATATTTGCATTTGGGGAAAATTCCAATTTTTTTCAAACATGTTCCCCTAAGCGATGAGGCTGATTTGTGTTTTTTTAGTTTCCGCGTGACTTAATAGGTTGTAAAGTTTTCCAGACAAGGAGCATCTGCAATACTTACAGAATCCTTTTGTTTCGTCTTGAGCCACCCACGTTTTCAATTTTTCGTGATTTAGCCACTCAAGGCGAAATTTTTGGTTATATTTAGGAATGGGGCCTTAAGTTGTTATAGTTTTTGACAATATTATTAAAAGCATACAACTTAATTTTATACTTTAATTTTCATTCACTTAAACACTTGTCACAGAAATACAGTAGAAAGAATTCGCATTGTTTGTTTATGTTTTTCTTTTCTTTAAAAACCGTTATTTGAGTGTTACTTTGTAGCAACATAAAAATCACTAGATTTATAGCTAATAGCTAAATCGTAATTTTTTCCCCCAAATTGGATTTAAAAATTGCTAGATTTGACGATAAAATAGCTAAATTGGCAACAGTGGTTCAGACAGATCACCATGGTGATGTAAATTCATTTAGCAGACCGGTACGAAATGGTGGCCCTCTGCTATACATAATGTACTCAAATGACCGAGAAGGTCGGTATTACTCACTGCGGTATTCAAATACATGACGATGACATCCAACTCTACATGAGCTGTTTTAAAACAGACATCGAAAATTGTATATTGAAACCGAACCAGGACCTTGACAATATTTTTAAATGGGCAACTGCAAATGGTCTTTGTTTGAACGCAAATAAATCAAAGGCTATCATAATTGGGAAAAGGAGGACAGAAAATTCACGTTATAACTGAGATGCTTTAAAATGTATTGGCATCAATATAATAACATGAAATTTAACATTTTGAATTTCAACGAAAGTTTTTGGTGGGTCGTGTAGCGTCGTTCTTGAAAAAATTTAAATTTAATAAATAAATTTAATTTATTGGTCAAAATTCCTCATTTTCTTCTTCCTAGACTTAGTAGACCCCAAAAAAAGAAAATTTCACTGTGAATGCTATTTCTAGGCAGACGCGATACGTTAACGCTGTCATGTTAAGACTTATCACTTGTCTAGTTAGTAAAATTGAAAGAAGAATGATGTTTTATTAACTAAAGTCGCCGTAGTCTAGAGGCCACGGTTTAAACCCAAGGTCAGGCCTCGCCAACAAAATGAAATATGTGAAAATATTTCTGCGGCGACTGCCTCTCAGATTTCTGCCTAAAACTTTGATTAATTATTTATTTATTAATTTAAAATTGCCATGAAAAGTTTCTTAAAAAAGAAATGTCGTTCGGAATTGTCTTGAAACTGTAGGTGCCGCCATTCATGCATAAAATTAACACACACAACATACATAAGTGGTGTGAGAACCTACGTCGTAATCCAGACCGAAGGGTTGTAATGACCAATTATGTATGTACATATATATGTACTACTCAGTGAAAAGAGCCTAGATTTATTTTAAAAAACGAATGTCAATAGTGGTGTGCTTAAATCTCAGTTATCTTAGTGGATAGATCCCTATTTACCCTCGAACTGGTATAGTTGGATGTAATATAATTTTAATTAATTTAATTTTCTTTTCTCTATTGATAATATACTAACATTTGTATTCTTCATATTTCCCGTTCTTTTTTTTACTTTCATATTTCTTGTTTAACAGAATTGAATTTGAGACTCTCTCACCTTCAGATTGATACAAGGAAACAAACTAAATGTAAACTAATATGCTTTATCCTTTTAAAGATTAACTTTACAAAGGTATATTATCAAAATTTTTGTAGCATCTATTGTGTTTTCATCTACTCCAGCAACAATTTACTTTCCTTGTCAGTATAACTGAAGCGATGCTTGGCTGATACTCGTGAAATGTAAAAAAAATTAAAAAGAATTTTTACAATTTAAAATATTTTCTTTATTTTAAATTACTTTTAGCTGACTGTCGTTTATTATATTTTATTATTTCAAAGGGCCAAGTGCACACAAAATATTGCTGAAGTTTGCCTACGAGCGAGTTAATTATAAATTTTAATTACAACGAATATTAGGGGTGACTTGCTGAGGTTTCATTTCATTTCTATTTTTGGCTTTATTTCAATCATGCTTTGAAGATACAATTGCAAAGAAAATTGTTCACACAAATTGTTTCAGTTTTTTTGGCCATTTGCCATACCAACAAACAAGACAAGACTGTTTAAAATTTCTGCCATAATTGTTTCCCACGTATTCATTTATAAATTTTATTTTCCGCATCAAATTCTACTGGAGAGGGAAAAGAGAGCGACAAGAGCACTTTACATCTTTAAGAGGGCTATGGCAAGAGGCTTAGATCTGCCCTCAACACCTGACACTGAAGTGATTACATTTGGAGAATGGTTTGCAAATACTACTGCGGAAACTATTGACGGGCTGTACAGGCATTTAGCACTTTAGCAGATCTTCTATTGCAGCAGAGGGCAAAACCGGTGACAGTAACGTTCAAAGCGGTTAACTTCTGGGCCAACTGGGACTATAGATATGTCGCAAAATACAAAGCCGTAGATCTATACGAATTAGTTGCATGGTACCTTATAATTTTCTTTTCCTATCAGATGTTTCCGGTAATGCTTTTGAGCAATGTATGTATATAACGATAGCTCAAATATGTTGGATATAGTAGGTCGTCGTACATATTAATTGTTCCAACATTAGACTTTTCCAGACGACGAAAGTCATGGTCGATTTGCACATTGTTTGTTGGGTGATGTGATTTTCCCTGAAATGCCCTGATTTTCCTCAGACAGCCAGGTTGTGATAGAGTGTCCCACGAGCGTCATCTCGTCCATGAATATCGGAAATTTCTCTGACAAATTTAAGATCATTCAATAGCAATAGAGACAGGACATACGTATATCGTTGAAAATTCTGTTGCTAAATGACAGCTCACAGCTAGTGCAGAGGTCTCAATTTCCGACATTTCACAGAGCAAAGATGTTCCTTCCGACTGACTCAAATTAAAGTTCGTTAGCGGCATGATGGTACGTGCAGTATTGCTAGGCTATGCTGGACTGATATGAATAAGAAGAAGACTGATTGTTTTTTGTCTTTAAATCCCATAGCCAATGTCCAATAGGAATGAATACCGATAGGCTTGGCAGTCACTCAAGTGACTCATGCAGGAGTTTGGGTCTGAGGAAGAGGTTATCTTTCCCCTCATGTGTTCTAAGTGTTAGGTACTTGTCATGTAGAGATTCCGCGGGGATTTTTAACTT
Source organism: Sarcophaga caerulescens (assembly GCA_927399465.1). Classification (NCBI taxonomy): domain Eukaryota; kingdom Metazoa; phylum Arthropoda; class Insecta; order Diptera; family Sarcophagidae; genus Sarcophaga; species Sarcophaga caerulescens. The sequence goes on along the minus strand of OV656872.1, from coordinate 74,145,231 downwards.
TCCACTTTCTGTGGCCTTTGACAGAACTCGACAAATTAGACCTTACTGTAGGAGATTTATTTTGTAGTCGGCATGTTTTTTTGTAGGGGCCCCCGGTTTTAATATTGGTTTGTAATATTCCACTGAGCCTAACCTCTGGTCTGAGGAGGATCCTACACTTTATGTGGGATCTGAAACTAAACCCAACCTTATCTATGTTTTAAAGTCACTTTTGGTATAATGTGTCAATTGGGAACTTGAAATTTGGATTGCTTCAACTTTACTTTATTTATTACTTAAAAAAACTTGCTCTCTTTGTCCGGAATCAAAGAATAAAATTACTGCTTATAAGAATGGAAACATAATTTTTTTTTTAAATGGAAATAGTGTTTGCTTTCTACAAAATGTTATCCCCACTATTAAGGCCTTAACTTTTAATCTATGAATCGATGCAGACGAATAGAAATTTAATATTTTTTTAAATTATTTTGCAAAAGCAATTGTTCTAAATAAACCTCATAGCAATTGGTAGGGGATTAATAAAATAAAACATTCCACAACAGAATTACTGTGCTTAAATTACTTTTGGCCTCCATTTAATTATATGCTTGCGAATATGGTAACCAAATCTGTTGTTTACTGGCTTAATAGCATAGTTATGTCAACACACAGGTGAACAATAAAAATACACACACTTATACATCTACACAAATACCATGAAATTTCCAGACAAATGTAAACGTATATGTATGTGTGTCTGAATGTATGTGTCTGAATATGAATCAAAGATAATGTGTATTTGAATGTGTCGCTTTTTATGCGAATTCAACAGTTTGCTAGAATACGTGCAGTTCTTAATGCAAAAACCCCCATTAAAAGTACAGAAAGAATATTCTGCCAATGTATGATAAGACAATATAGGTAAGTGAGTTTGCCTTGGTCATAGCATGTGAAAATAAATTTTTCACACACACGGATTTTTTGTACAGCTTTAATGTCTTTGACGTCTCACAAAGATTTAATTTATTTGAAAATAATTCTCAACAATCATACATTCATACCAGAGATCAGCAATGAGTATTCAAAAAGATGAGTAGAATCGAATTATACTCATAATTTCTGATAATTATACGCATTCATACTCATTCTAATATCATGGTACCTCTTCTAATCGTATTTAAAGTTTGAAGTACTCATCATATTCATAATTAACCCATTCGTTCCCACTGTACTCGCTTGAGTACACCGACTTTATAGCGCTATATATACAGAAAGTTACTGACTTTTTTAAAAAAAATTTTTTTCATAACATTAATAGAAAATATAAGGAATTAATAAATAGTAAAAGAAAGTGAAAAAAATATAACGGTAAGTTATCAGACCCTTTTATCTGTGAGTGTTTTTATATTTTCTAATTTTTTGCACTTCTCATCACATGTCAACGTATGCATATACATGTATATCTTTTGTATTTTAAACTAAATGCAGTCGAATTTAAGTGAAAAGTAAAGTAAACAGATTAATTAACTATAATTTAATAAAAAAAATGAATTAAAAAATTTAGGAAAGTGTTGTTTGGTAAGCATAAATATTGGGGGTACCGCACCAAAAACATATTTCCCAAAAAAAAAAATTTAATTTTTTTTTTATTTTATTTTAAGGTAGACCCTAATAAAATATATTTTAACACAATAAAGTATTTTTTTTTTTTTGGTTTTAAAGATGGTTGAGATCTTATGGGTTAACAACACGTATGATGTTGTTGATTTCGACTCTCCTTTACTCAACATTTACAAGAATTACAAAATAAATATGATTCGCGAACGAACACTAAAATTCTTATTATAAGGTTGTGTGTTTGCTCCGGTTGCTGCTCTGTCTTTTTTGCTTATGTGTCTAAATGCCCAGCAACTAAGACAGTAAATTTTGATGAATGATTCGAGTCACTCAAATCATTTATAAGTATTTATGGTATGAGTTTGATGTCAACGTTGTACTCATACACATTGCAACCTGTACTTATAAATCAACGTTGTAGTGAGTACGAATTAACCAGAGCGTGTATTTAAACTTCAATATTGTTAACTCACTTATACTCAAAATTTCATGAGCGTTTATGAGTAGCGAAAAAACGATTAATTGCTGATCTCTGATACATACATACATAATTATTAATATAATTATTACTACCCTTCAGTTGGGATTACGACTTAGCTTCACACACCACTTATGTTGTGTGTTTTATGTTTATACATGAGAGTCGACTCCGAACGACAATTTTTGCCAGAAATCTGCTAAGAGGAAGTCGCCGAAAAAATAAAAATTTTTCATATTTCGTTTTGTTGGAGATGTCTTACATGGGATTTGAACCGTCGAGTCTAATAAGCCATCACATTTCCTACTAGACTATGCCGACTGCAATAACAACGTCATTTAGCTCAGTGAGAAGATATCCAAAAGTATTTCATTCAGGACGAGAAGAAGGTAATCATCATACATGAAGATTGGTCAGTTGGTTTACGAGACTAAATGTCAAATAACACCCTCACCTAAAGATGAAAATAGTTGCTTAATTGACTAGGTTAAGTGAACAAGATCAATTCAATGGAATTTTTTTTCCATTTGTTATTTTTAATTGAACACAAATCAATATACTCGTATGATGTATTCAGATATATATTATTTGTCACATTCCTATCTTCCAGAAATTCCATTAAAATACATACATACATACATATGTGTGTATACAGTAGTACACGATGTTTATTTTTAATTCTACTACCCATAAAACGAAAATATTTTCCTTTCATTCGAAATTCACTCTGACTTCAGTTTCACTGATAATAGGAGCCCTTTTAAATAATAATCATCACAAGCAACACATTTGCACGTTTTGTTACCGTTATAGCCAAATATTCTCGCTTAGTTTATTAATTCTCGTATACCGGAATAACAACAACAAAAACCAAAAATTTCAACTTTCTTTGTTCAGGCCGTATAAACAACTACTTGAGGTTAAAATAAACGTCGAAACAAAAGACTCCACAGCTCTAACACATACATACACAGAAGCCACTCATTCATCCAGTTAATTTAACCTCTCCATCTCTCTCCCACTCTCTATCGCCTTCTCTCTCTCTGACTTGGTCTTATAAACCACCATGTTTTTGCTTTCTTTTTTTTCGCTCTTTTGCTGTCCCTCCAAACCACAACTATTTTGAGAGTCTAGTTTATGTGTCATTCATGTTGGTGAGTGCGAGTGTGCGTGTGCATGTTAAGTATACCCAGGATTAAGTGGTAATTTGAGAGTGTAACCATGAACCATGTGTCTGTGTCTGCGTGTGCATGGTTATTGTAGTCTTATTTTGTAGAGTCGTAAATCCTATTTTAATGTTATTTCAACATGAATTAATAAACCTTATAAACCATTATGGAATAGTCTCTGCTCTACACATAATCAAAATACACACACACACACCTACACACACAAAAGCATAACCGAAACCCCTTTTTATCAACTACAGATACAACTACGACTTTTGGACTACCACACACAGTAACAGTTAGCACAGCAAAAGCTTCCCTTTCATAATAATAATAAAAAAAAAAAATTACATCTGAGGTAGACGTCGTTCATTTGCTAAATATTGAAGGGCTTTCTAAAAAATTGTTTCAATAACACCATTTCCCTTGTCAATTTTTTTAACTAGAAATTGTTTACGTTAAAATACACAATGTTTTAATACAATCGGATTAACTGTAAAGATAAATATTTTACGTTTTACAATTTGTGCAAGATTTTATTTCCCAGATTTTATTTTCCTTGTAATACAATGGCGTGGATCAGATACTGGTCACTCGAGTATCTTGGGGAAATTTGAGACTATCGGGAACATTGATTTTATCATACCACGATATGTCTTCTCAATGAAATTCACGACGACCAGTCTGTACAAAAAAGGTCTGTGGGAATGGTGCTGTGCACCTCGCAAAAGACTCTGTGCAAATCTTCACTGATGAATACAAACTGAAAGGAACCGTTAATCAGAATTAATCGGTACAGCCGAATCAATCAGGCTGATGAATTACTGCTGCGTTTTTCAGTTGAAAGTGTTGGCAATACAGGCTGTGGTTACGATTATTTGGGATGCAAATGTACCCAATCGAACCGTCACCATACTCTCCGATAGCCAGGCGGCTATTAGGGCATTGGGCATCAATGTGGTGAACTTGAGGACGGTCTACTGCAGTCGCAGACACCTATATAGGGTGTCATTTGGATTCCGGGACACAATGGTAGCCCGGGTAAGCTCATAATTAACAATGCGGTCACAGACTCCGTTAACCGCAGGTGGGCGGCTTCGGATACGTGCAGAACGGCGCAGAATATCTGGCCAAGGCTGGATGGAGGACGCACTGCAAGGCTGCTTAAATTCCAAAGGAGCACGCTCAGTGTAGTTGTCGGAGTCATGACGGGGCATTGCATTATGGGTACGCAGGCGAGGCACATTGGCCTCGGACACCTTACAAATGATTTCTGCAGAAGCTGCAGAGATCAGGAGGAAGTTGAGACTGTTCTTCACCTACTGGGCATATGCCCATCACTATGTCAAAGGAGAAAGAGATTTCTTGGTGCCTACTACATCGATGATCTAGGTGATTTATCGAACATTGTCATCGGCAGTTTGTCTCGCTTCATTGAAGTTCTAAGTGAATCCAATACTAGGGGATAATTGAAGAGAACTGTGGTCCAGATGTGGCCAAAGTGTGTCCATCCTCTACCTACCTATCTATCAGTAATACCTCAATTATGTTTCGAAAAAATGAAAGTTCTATTCTTGTGTTACTACTGTGCTGCCCAGATCCATAAAAAAACTTAAACAAAATATTGATTCACCTAGCTTCACACACCACTTATGTTGTGTGTCTTAATTTTATACGCGAAATACAGTTTAAAATCGTAGTCGACAGCCAGCAGATTTTTGAGAAACTTTTCATGGCAATTTTATTTACTCTGAGAGTTTTTGCCAGAAATCTGCCAAGAGAAAGTCGCCGAAGAAATATTATTTCATATTTCGTTTTTGTTGGAGACGTCTGACTGGGGGGGTTAAACCGAGCTGACTATTGACCTACTAGATTACGGCGACTTACTTTATCTGCTTTTGTTTTATTTCATTTCTATTGAAGTAACAAATCCCATTAAATTTAAGCCGAATTCATTATTTTCAATTCCTTTTTAAATGGTGTTGTGTAATCAGAACACCAGAGCAATATTATAAGGTCAGTTGTTACATTAATTTGTTACTTGTTATCCTTTCCATCTATGTATATGTCCATTCAATAGTTATTGGCTGTCATTTTCCTATTGTTGCTTCGATAAATTGTTCTCTTTATTGTTCCGCAGTTAAGCAGTGGCTAGTTTCATCAGGTTCAGAAATAAATTTTGCATGACTTTGTTTTGTCTTTCTGCCTTTCTGCATGATTGAATACAAAATAAACGGGATACAATGCGATTACTTGTCATAAATAATGCAATCGACGTATAGAATTTAAGTGATTTGTTGCCTTTCTTTTCTTTTTGATTTTTTGTTTGTTATTTTTAGCAAATGAAGCTAATTTGTCAAAATTATAGTCCGAATGAACGAATGAATGAATGAATGAATGAACGAATGAATGAATGAACGAAATTGCTATACAAGTGGCATGTTAATGTTGATAAGTTTCTCAGTTGATTGACTTGCTAAACAAATTATCGCAGATTAAAGAACTTTCTGTAGTAATTTGTTAAGCAGATTTGAATTGAAATAAAATTTATTTCAAAATGTCGCCGCTCTTTAAATGTACAGTGGGTGTAACAAAATTTATAATTGAAATTCCACCAATTTTCTCCCCATCAAATGTGAAATTCAAGTGAAATTTATTTTTAATTTTTAATTTCTCTTGCCATTCAAAGCCATTTGAGTGACTTTTATACAAAAAAAAGCAAAAAAACAAAAAAAAGTGAAACCATAATTTCATTATAAATTTCCACTTCAAAGATGCGTGTCAAACCCAAAGCCACAGGACGACACCAGAAACAAAAACGTAAACGTAAAAAAGGACATTAAACAATAAAACACCTTCAAATAAAATGAGAAATGGGACTGAAAAAGTGGAAAAAAATTAACGGAATTTAGCTATTTTTTTCCTTTTATGTCATATTAATTATTTAATGAAAAATAACCGCTAAAATAACCAACAAACTTCCGTTTAGCATTCGCTTTTCTTTTTTTTTTTCGTATGCTTTTGCTGTTTTCTATTGTCAAACATTTTAATTAAAAATATTCAACGACCTTTAAACATAAAATCAACAATTAAAACACTTTAGTGTTGAAGACTGTGGTATTTTTTTTTAAAGCATTATTATTATGTATGTATGTATGTCGTATATATTGGTTTCATTTTGTTTGTCAAAACAGAATTTCTGTTTTAATGAAATTTTTAAAGTGAGTGATTGAATGAAAATCAAGGAGAAACCATTTCAATGAAAATGTCTAAAATAAAGAAGTTTAACTGCCTTCCGGTCATTTGAAATTGTGATTTCAACTTTGATGCCCTTTTTTTAAAAAACAAAACAAAAATTAAATTCAGAAAGAACAATTTTTATTTTTAGCAGAAATTAAAGTTGGCATTATAATTGGTCACATAATTCTTTATTTTTCTGATTATGACCTCTTTTTTTAAATTAAAATTACCACAGTAAAAAAGGGTTACAGTGAACTGGCGAAATCGTGAACACTCCAGAAACCTGAACATTTTTCTGTTCATATTGACACTATGTATTCTAAAACGTAAACAAAAGTTGAATGATTAAGTATATAAATATTGTGAATCCCCGCATAAAAGTCATTATCGCTTCGTTTCGCCTTAGTTTAGCAGAGACCAATCGTCAACGTGAACAAAATCGAACACCTTTTGCAAAATATAGTTCACATTTCTGCAACTTCTCTGTATTCGTAACCAATTACTAAATCTTTGCCATTTCTTTAAACTCTTTGGATTGAGTTGCAAAGAATTTAAGTTTCCAAGAATTTAATATTTTAAAATCCCAGATGCTGTGCGCTGGAGTGCTTTCCTTGAAAGAAATCAGTGAACGTACAATATATTCCGTTTAGTTTCTTTAAGGAACAAAGGGCTGTCATAGTTGACTGGCCTACTGAAATTGATGTGGCAAAGCCTATTTTAAATTATTACACATTTCATTATAATACGTGTGGTCATTTAGATTTGCTTGTTGAATTCTAAAATTTATATAACCAAGTTTTATAAAATAGTATTCAAAATTGAGATCTAAACATACTGATCTCATTGATATCCAATCAATAGAACTTATTTTTCAAACAAAAAATCTTTTTGGTATTTCATAAACTTAAATAATAAAGACATACATGCATTCATAATTGGTCATTACAACCCTTCAGTCAGAGTTACGAATAATCTTTGCACACCATTTATGTTGTGTGAGTTAATTTTATACATGAGTGGCGGAACCTTCAGTTAAAAGTCGACTCAGAACGACAGATTTTCGACATTTCAGAGTTTTTTACAGAAATCTGCTGAGTGGAAGTCGCCGTAAACACATACTTTCATATTTCGTTTTTTGATGGAGATGTCTGGGTGTTGAACCATGGCCTCACGTCTAATAAGCCAACACACTACCTACTAGACTACGATGGCTTTGTATAAAGTATATCTATTGCTTAATTCGTTACAAAAATATTTGCTTGACGATAAATTATTTTTTGAATTGTTGTAATGCATACGATATTAAATAATTTCATTTGAATAATTTAAACAAATAAACAAAATTTGATTCTGTTAATGCGATATCGTTTCAATTCTCAAAAGTGTTACAATTTATTAACCGGAAACATTACCTTCGTTTTAATCATGTACATGTATTATCACAGCAAATGTGTGTATGTGTGTGTATGTTTTAGTACTTCCTTAAAGCGAAAACCCTTTCCCGTGAGGTATTCATTATAAAATGAATTCATTAGTATTTGTTTAATAAGCATAAGGTCAAAGGTAAATAAAGAATCCTTAAGTGCTTTAATCATTTGTTGTTTGCTTCTTATCCTCGGGTAATAAAATGTGAATTAAAATATTTTTATTGCCGGTTTTTGCTTTCGTATCAACACGACTGTAAATGGGGTCTTCATAAATCAGTTGGATATTAAACAACCTCGTGTATGCATACCCACCAACACATGCACACATGTAATCATGCTCCCTTTGGTCGCATATGCGAGCGTATTTTGAATTTTTTTTTAAGTAAAATATTCAAAACGGTAATACCAACGGTAAATATGTATATGCGTGCTATTTTAGGATTTTTATTAGTTTCTCTTCTTCTTCTTCATCTGTTTTTCTTTTTTGTATTTTCATTACATAACACGTATACGAGTATATGTACAGAGAGCGTCAAAAGAAAGTGTACAATATGGATAAAATTCTAACAATCAACAAACTCAACTTTTACCACTTGTAAGGAGAGTGCCCGAAAAAATTTGACAATATTTCGAATTTGTAATTTTTTATATGGTTTAATTATAAAAACTGGCGATGTAACAATTTTAAAATACAAATAACGATAATTTAATAATGTATAGTTTTTTTATGTACACTTTCTTTTGACGCTCACTGTATGTAGGAGTACTAGTGTTTGATTATTCTAAATATTCGTCTGACATGTACTCTGTACACATATACATATACACATCAAAAACTTTAGTTTTCATGATATTTTTAAAGTCTTATCGTAGTTTTCTAGCCATGAAAATGTTTTTTGTGGGTGCAGGTTATTTCATTTGAAAGTGTACAATGTTGTATTTTTGTGGGGGGCTAATTGAAAATGTTAAAAAGATTTTCGTCTACAGAATTTGCTTACAGAAATGGCAAAATGTCACAAATGACTTCTGTGTAGATGACTTAAATTTTTTTTTCTATCAAACTGTAATCAGCGCAGTAAATGATACTCAAGGTTTTATTTCAAATACAAGTCCTTACGTTAAAGTGCTAATTAATGTATCACAAAAAATACGGTTACAAAGACGATTACGGGGAGAATGTGTTGTTTTGCGTTGTTAGATTGAAATGTTATGAAAATCTTTTCATAAATATCTAAATACGGTTTTTTTATGGATTTTGAGGGTTTTTCGCTTATAAAAGAAAAGTAAATAAGTAAAGTTACTAACAAGTATTCGCTTTAGTCTATTAGGTAGTGTGTTGGCTTATTAGACGTGAGGACAGGGTTCAAACCCCAGCTGAGACATCTCCAACAAAATGAAATACGAACAAATATTTCTTCGGTGACTGCCTCTCAGCAGATTTCTGACAAAGACTCTGAGAGTATAATAAATTGCCATTGAAAGTTTCTCATAATCTGTCGTTCGGAGTATACTTTAAGCTGTAGGTCCCGCCAGTCATCTATAAAATTAACACACACAATATAAGTGGTGTGAGAAGCTGGGATGTAATCCTAACTGAAAAGTTGTAATGGCCAATTATGTATGTGTGTAATAACAATGGCATGAAATGATTATAAAATAAATATGACAGGTTAGCTTAGGTTAGGTGGCGGATAGAGATCCCACTTAGGCTACCATTTAGGTCCATTGTGATACCACCAAACCACCAACCCTTCCCTAGAGAAAACCATTCTGAGTCGAAAATGAGGCCTGCTCTTTCAGCAATCTTAATATTAGAGAGCTCGGTCAACGATGTCAGAAAATAAATGCCCATCTCTTCATGACAAGAGCAGGGCACTGATATATGAGGTGAAAGGTAGTCTCTAAGTATGACAGTTATATTCGTATTCGTTCGTATTTCTAAAAAATAAGATTATTTTCATGAGAACTGAAATGTTAAGATTGTGAAAGTCTGTTTTTAATTCTTAACCAAAGGAGTAGTTGCTTCGAGAATAAATCACTCATATCAAAAATGGTATGAACATAATTCTCATGAAACACGCAGTTCTTTAGTCAAATCGAAGCTGGTAGAAACAATAGAAAAGAAGAATCTGTTTAACATATGTAGTTGGTTACGCAAATAGTCTGTAATTAATATCTGGCTAGGAACAGCGATAGTTTAGCACATTTAAACTGAAATCATGTTACATTTTCCATTTGTTCCAGTATATTAATATCAAAAAAGTAAACAACTTTAACAAAACAGATCAAGTGAAATAAATTTTTGATTCAAATTTCATAATTTCCCACATTAGTCAGCGATTTTTAAATGTTTAAGAGAGTGGAAAATGGCATTTTATAAACAAAAAAAAAAAATGGTTTTATTTGATGTGGTTTTAAACCTTTCCTCTTGGTAGTAATGAAATCAGCTTGTTTGGTATCTGTTGCGGCAATAAGTGTGGTCTGTTGCAAGTAAACTTTTATAATAAAAATATTTAGAAACGAAAAAAAAAAAACACAGAAAACCAAAGAAAAATATGAAAATAAAAATGTTTAAATAATAACCACTAGAAATTTACAAAATTGCGTGTTTCATAAATGTTGTACTGCATGAAAGTATGGTTCACTTCAACTAAATAACCACAATTTAAAACAATTATCGTTAACAAACTCTGTGCACACAAACTCGCCTAAATTTCCGTATAATTTAATATAAAAGAGCTCCCAAAAAAAAAAAACAAAAACAAAAAAAGGAAAATATGTGTCAACCAACCATATTAATTTTAACGCAATCATAATATTTTTATTTTCTTTTTAAACATTTTTTTCTTTCTTTTTTTTATTTTATTGTAGTCGCACACCCAGCCAGGCTAATAGGCATGCCACATCCATGGCAAAGAAAGTGTAAGTGGGGGGACGGGGTACCTAGTTTATTTTAATTTTTTATTGTAGAATTTTTTTTTTAAAGGGCAACTACCACGGTGTCGTATGATTAATGTGGATTTCATTTCGTTTGTATTGTGAGTACGATTAGAACAATATGCGTGTGTTTTATGACTTCTAAAGATAATAATTATTGTGACCATGTAAGCATAGTGTTGTACTCTTTTATTCTTTCGCTTTCTTTCTTTCTCTCTCCTCCTATTTGTGGATTTGATGATGGTCTCTTTGTTTTGTTTTCCATTGTATGTACTATATGAGGGTACTTTAGTTTAAATGTGAATAATTATAGTGACTGACTATCTTTATTCATTTCTTCATTCATATTTAATATTTTTATATTCATTTCATATTCGTTTCATATTCATCGATTTTTTTAAATTGAAAATTTATTTGTTTACGAATGCATTAGGTTTGGATAGGAATCTCAAAAAAACTGTAATTCTCCAATGATTAACCGATTAAAACATTAATTCCTAATCACTTGTAGATTACAAAAGATTTTAGTACAAATAATCGATAAAGCCGTTTCCGAGAAATGAGGTTCTTTCAAAAATGACTGGAAAAATCCTTGGAAGCGAATAGCTTAAAATCTAAGGCTCCTCAAGAATTTAGACATATAAACTATGAATCCATAGGCTGGCTCTCTGTATTATAAAAAATTTTGCTTGCAAAGAGTCGTTAGAGCCGTTTGAACGTATATAAGTGAGTAAGTTATTTTTTTCCAAAGATTTTTGTAGTCACTTTTGGAGGAACTTCAATTACACACTGTAGGGAAAGGAAGCGAAGATGCCAAGCTTGAAATAAGGAAAGTAGAAAAAGAGCGAAGGACAAAGTTTCCAATCTGTTATTGAGTATTTAACCGAGAATTGCATTAAAAATTACGGCGTTAAGAACAGTGGTGTTGAACAACCATAATTTGATCGTTTTTAATATTCAAGCAAGTTTTATACCAAAATATTATAAAAATAAAAAAAATACAAAAAAATACTGCGATAGTTCACTAAGTTTTGTGGTTGTCTCTCCGCGAAAGTCGACAAGATCAAAATTCTTATAATATATTTTGTTTTAGTATACTTTGGTTCAGTGCTCGGCACCAATAGCTCCCGGGGGCCGAACATCTTCGGGTTTTTACACACATAGGACACGAACATCAATAAGTTCGTAAAAAAGAGAGTAAAAATGTATTAAGGTGCTTGTCAGCTTCTAAAGAAGAAGGTTCATGTCGCTTTTTTCAGGTTTCAATTATACACCCAAAGAAATATTACGATAGCATTAACTAATAACAATAAGAAATGATCTCGGTTTTTGGAAAAATATTTGTCAAGTTAAATACGCTGTCTTTAGGGATTTGGCGCTGTACTTTTTTTCTAAATTTTCTACAACATATACATACATACATATTATTAGGTTATACTTGAAAATATCACTAACAATTTTCCCCTGGGTTATACACATGCTTCTCACAAATCACTCACATTTTATTCATGTTCTCTTTGTGCGTACCAGGGTCACAATATATTTTCTCCCTCTTCTTATATTTTTTTTTTTGTTCCAATTTTTTACGTTTTTTCATCTAAGCAGGTTATTGGTCTATTTGTTATGATACTCTCTGTAAAAGTTATTGCATTGACTGTAATGGTGAGAGAGTTTGCTCCATGGGTCCTATTCTTTCTTATATTCCTTAATAGATTTAGGACCGTTATTACAACTTGCCGTTAAACTTAGGTTTAGTTAAAGGTACCTTTAGCTAAAGGCAACTGTAAAGTTACCTTTAACTTATTTTCGTTATTACAACTTACAGATAAAATAAAGTTAACTTTTTCAAAAATATGGCAACGCCGGCGCAATGTCAATAACACTGCTCAATTAAACAAGTTTTTTTTAACGCAGTGGCAACAGCGGACTTCGTTTTTTTTGTTGTATATGCTCATTTTGTTTATATTTGAAGTTGCCATATCGAAAGTAGTATATGATATGGCAAGTTCAAACATAAAGTGAGCTTTAAATGTTAAAGGTAGGATGATCTTCCCTTTAGCTTAACCATCAATTCTATCTTATTGGGTACTCATAATAATGAAAAACAATTTATCTGCCCGTTAAAGTTAACGGCAAGTTGTAATAATGGTCCTTAAAGCTTTTAAAAATTGCAAAAATACTGGCTAAAATATTTTGGCCTTGAAATATTAAAATAAAGAAAAAACAATTTTAATTGTGTTATAACAAGTGATTAAATACTCCATATCACCCTGAATAGATTTATAAACGAACAGTGTTTATAAATAATTGAATTTTATTATCAAAATTAAAGCTGCGTCATCAATATTATCCTCAACGATGAATCCTACTTTTGGTTCATTGGGGCCATATTTAGTGACGCAGCAGCCAAAGGCAGTTGAAGACCTTTCTCAATGCACCTTGTAAGGTGCACTGTTTGGTAGACAAGTGGTATTATTGGAACGTACTTCATTCTTCATGATAAAAATCCCAAAGCTACAGTCAATGCATTGAGATACTTAGTTGACGTACATACGTTTTCAATGAGACGGTGCCACATGTCACGCAGTACCCTTGAAGCCTTTGTATATTGGAAGCCAAGACCATGTGATTTAATACCACTAGAATATATTTTATTGGGATATGTAATGTCCCACCTGTACAGAGACACAATTCGAATTGTGCCATTGATAAGATACAAGCTAAAATGTTGTAAAATGTTCACGGATTGTCCAACTACGTCGAAGCCACGGGCAATATTTACATGAAATAATTTAAAAAAAATAAATGTCAGGCGTTCATTTATAGCCCGAATATATATTTTATTCACTTTAACATATTTTTTCCATGAAATACTCATACTATTATAAAATTAACCGTTATGTGGTAAAACACATTGTTTAATAGCCGTAACTATCGAATAACAATTGTCTTCATTATTCTGATATAATACAGTGGAGAATACGATTTAACATATTTTTGTTTTTCTGCTTATTTGTTGTCAAACATTAAAAATGTTCAATTCACTTGAATAAGGAAAATTTATTATCTTCAGAAATATTCGAATTTCATTTTCTTTAATTCAATATAACACTTTATGATCTATGTATTAGCGTGTTAGAATGTGGGTTCAAAATTTCTTCTTTATTGGTCAATACAATTCCTTAGTCAGGATTCAAACCTAGCTGCGCACTCCACTCATGTTGTATGTTTTAATTTTATCCAAGTGTGGCGGGATCCTCAGTTTATCGTCGACTTTTATATTTTTTACTGGAAGATTGCGGCAAAAGAAATATTATTTGCATAATTCATTGTATTTGCATACTCTGACTTTTGGGTCTGGTCTACTGATTATGGCGACTTCATATTTGTTTACACTATCTATACTGGCCGTTTGACATAAATTTGGGGATAATTAAAATTTAAAAAAAATCTCAGAATATCGCATTTCATTTAACTTTTGTTTATAATGATCCATCAATTTAAATTGAATGTAACATACAAGAGAATCGTCTTTGATGGGAATTGCGCCCACTGCTATTTTTATAAATATTGTTACGTTTTCATCTTCTTAAAAACGTTTAAAATATGAGTTCGTTGATTGCAAACAAAATAAAAATAAAAAACGCAGATCTTTACAACGGATATCTTCAAACCAGGACTGTTCTCTTCACACGCAACGCGACTTTACACAAGGCTGCCTGAATTCTTACTACTCGTTGCCTGCTTTGTCTTGCCTTTTTATATGCCCACGTAAACAGTCCAGAGAACATTCTTGAAGTAGAATGTTCGTGTTTTCGCATTCTCGAGAACTCTGATGCGACTTCATTGTTGTTTTTGGATTTTGTTCACATTGCTTGTTGTTGCGTTCGCTTACTTGTCTATCCCCTTTTCTCTCATACTGATGTTGTTGGTTTACTTGTAACAAGTTCGTTGTATTTGTTTGTGTAGCTTTTGTTTATCGTTTTAATGTTAAACGATGGCATACCGTTTCCATTTACATAACAATATTTTAATTTTTTTATTTTACCCACTATTTTCTGCTATCAATTTGAGTATAAAATAATAACTTTTCTTTTTTAATATTAAATACATGGCGATATATTGGTGTGAGTACTTTCATTGTTCAATTTATTTAGCATAACACATGATCATGGTGAATAAAAAATGTTTGTTTTGAAAGAAAAAAAAAATTATTTTTGCATTTGTCTGAATACGCGATAGTCATCCATCATATTCTGTTATTATTAATTTTGAAATATGAATTTATCATAAAATGTATCTAAGAAAACGAATAAAAAGACAAAAAAATTGTAACAAACATTGTAATAACGATAACATTAATAAAATAGACAGACAGGCTGGCATCTGGCGCATATGTTTCAAGTTCGAAATTTCCAAAACTTAAGAAAAAACGAAATTAAAACTTTTTTTCTTCGACAAGCGGTTAAAAATAAATAAATAAGCTAAGTACATATGTATGTGGCTTATGTATCCTTACAAATATTACAATCCAAATATTATTTGGCATACAAAAATCCATGTGAAGAAAAGTTTCCATAGAAACTAATGATAAGAAATTCAAAAATAGACAGAATAATAAATGATGGTTTACCTAGAAGACAAAAAGGCCATCATCACTTCACCAACGAAAAAGATGGAAAAGAAGATTCTTCGGAAGTTGCAAAGCAGAAATGAAAATATGCTGGGAATAAAAAGCCATTCCTCTCACTGAAGCTGTTTTTCATGGAAGAGAACTCAGTGAATGTATTTTTGTGTTGAAAGTTAACAACAATTCGAATAAAATTTTAATGTTTTAATGGAAATCTCTTATTTGAGTCAGTAGATGATTTTGTTAATTTCCTAATGACTTTGATATTCTGAAAAACTTTGAAATCAAAATTTTAAATACATACTTTACTACACTTAATTTGTTAATGGAAAGTACAAAATTTATTAATTAAACAATAAATTAAAAATATTCTTTAAGAATTTAATACATATATTAAGGCACATATGTATTTTGGTTATTTGTCGGGATAGCATATGGATAAGATGCTAAACCTCCGCGTTAAATGTGAAATAAAAAAATACAGCCCCAGTCTCTGTAAGTTTGCAACGATATAAAACGGACAATAACGGAATAAACAGGTTGTTTGGCTTTTGATTTGATTCGTTTCGAAAGATCCAGCACCCCTGATTGTCGGAGAAAAGAAAAAGAAAGGAATTTTAAATAATGTTAATACAACTGTTATGAAGGTCAAGGCAATATTATCCAAGAAATCCAGAATGGAGATGTGAATTCTCTCAAATTCTTTTTCCTTTTAATTTAAGGAACTGCAACAGCTAGGTCATGTAACCGGCAGGAAGGGGAAGTTTAATATTTGAGACTATCAGCTTGATGACCGTTAACACCTGAGCTAAAAGCAGCCGTCATTGACCGCAGTCAACCCAAAGCGAAATTACTATGCACTGACAGCAGAGATGATGATTTGCTTTTAAATTAAATTATCGAATAAATTGAAATGAGTTTAAATACAATCAATATGTGGTAAATATTCCTTATATCGATTGATAATATTGCTTTAAAAGAAAGTTATTTTGAAGAAAGTGACAACTTGTCATCAAATGCTTTTAGTATGATTGTCAGACTGGATGGATATGAAGAGGATCGACTGACTTCTGACCTTAAATCTTGTGACCATCCATCGTACAATGGTGATCCTAGGAATGCCGAAAGACCCGAGATTCCTATTAATGACTTCTGCAGGAGCTGTGGGTCTGAGAAGGGGGAAGAGACTGTCTTTCACCTTATGTGTCAGTGCTCTGCTCTTGTCATGAGGAGACGCAAGTTTTTGATCTCTCATTTTCTGATATTTTCCCCCTAATAATAAAGATTGCTGCAATAGCAAGATTTATTAATGGTTGAACCCCGGGTAGATATAATTGCGGTCTTTCAATGGACCTAAATGATGGCCCAAGTGGGACCTCTTCCTTCGAGGGGGTCCGCCACCTAACCTTATCTATCAGATGCTCTACAAACTATTTTGAACAAAATAAGTGCACGATCAGAATTGCCTGTGAAATGGGGAATTAAACCCGTCGTGCGAAAGGACAACATAATTTTTAACGAATACTTAAATTTTAAGATTTTAAGTTAAGAATACAATTTACTACTAAATAAGAGGTTTAGGGCATTTACTTAATTTTTTCATTCAAAAAATTTACTCTCACATAATTTTTTGGAACATAATAGTTAAAATCGAATTGAATATTGGAACAAAGTCTCTACACACACTATCTGTAGTCTGATTAAAATTTGACATTAATGAACAAACTATGCACAGTTGAATTTCTATTTTTTTTTTAAGATTTTATCGCATTTCGTAATACTAAATATTAAGAATTTCTGACACACACATACGACACGTATAATAGTTAAGTTTATCGTAAAAAATATCATACTTTTGAAACACATTTTAGGAGAAAAAGTATTTTTTTGTTTCCAAAATTACTGATTGATTGAAAAATTGTAACATTAGCCAAAACAATAAAAGAATTGAAAGGTAAAAATTTGTCATTGGAAATCATGTGCTTAATAAACGCACCATTAAATATTCATGCACAGAATATAATTCATTTATTTGTATATTATTTGGCGTTGTATGAAAGGCCCACTTAAAGCATAATTTGGTCTTTAAAGTGGTCAACTGCATATCAATACATGTGTGTAAGTATTCAGACAATTACCGTAATTATCAATGAAACTTTAATACTTAAATTTTCATATACATACATACATACATACATCGACATTCATATACAAAACGACATATGGACATAAATTGTACATGAATATTTTTACACTTCTTTATATGGACATACCCCATACATAAGCTGTTGAATAGTTTACATGTTTGAAAATATATTTTTCTTTTTTTCTTTTCTTGTTTGCATTTACGTTAAGACAAGTGTGTAAGTGTGTACAGGAAATCAATAAAATGAGTGTTTTTGTTTTTATATTGCCGTTGGACATGAAAAATATACAATAATTACGAATTTGTTAACTGTTATTTGATATGGAGTTCGAAAGAATAACAAATTCGGCACAAAAATTATTTGAATTTTGGTCAAAACGCTAATTACCTCCAAAAACATGCAGACATGCATACCACTTTGGAGGCTTACATCAAAATGTAAGATTTTTAAAAATTAACTTATTTGTTGAATCCATTAATTATCAGAAAAATTGCAACGATTGTTCTATTCTGCTATTATTTCGATAGCAAATGTGTTTGAATCGTTTACAGAAAATTTAAAAAAATAAATAAAATTTTTGTAATATTTCATTCATTAAAAAACCATGAAATTACAATAACAAAACAATCATGAAATAAAAAAAATATTACAATAACAAATCAATAGTAAGATTCTAGAAAATACTATATTATTTTCGATATGCCGCAGAGATCAGCAATGAATCGTTTTTTCGCTGCTTATAAGCACTTACGAAATTTTTAATATAAGTGAGTCAACAATATTGAAATTTAACTACACACTCTGGTTCATTCGTACCTACTGCAACGTTGATTTATAAGAACAGGTTGCAATGAGTATGCGTACAACAATGACATCAAACTCATACCATTCGAAATAGGTTTGATTCATAAGCCTGCTTACCATAGCTGCCAGATAAATAAAGCATCAAATCGTCAAATATTAGAAAGAAAATCGTCAAAATCGTCAAAGTCGTTCATGGAAATCGTAAAAAAATCGTCAGAGAAAACAAAAACATAAATTAATTGGCTTAATACTCTCTCTGCATGAGCTGAAGAATGTGATAATACTAATATTTTTTAATAAATTTAGCCAAGGCTGGAAATTAAAAGCTACCAACCCTCATTTTCATTTCGGATTTTTTTTTTTCGAAAATCGAGAAGTTTTATTCAAGAAAAAATGTTTAAACAATCTATTCCAGTGCTGTTTATTGACACATAAGCGCAGCAATAATATTGCATCATCTAAATCTATGGGTGGGGGTGTAAATAATAGGGAGTCAGAAGTTCTTGAAAATTCAGTGTGATCTACAGGAGAGGGCAAAGTTGCTCATTAATGTCGTTAGGGTATCGAACTCTACAGATTCATTGGACATCGTTGCAACGTTGCTTGTGTTTCATTGTTCTATCGCTATTACAACGGATTTTGCTTGAACGAAATAAGGAAACTTGTTTCCGAGAATCATGTATTCCCACGTAACACTCGTCTTTCTCGTTGAGCACATATGTATGTGATCGATTGCCCAGTGGATCGCACACTGCATTACAGACAAAATTCGTTCTTTAGTCGGACTATTCGTATGTGGAACTCCCTTCCTGCAAAGGTTGTAATTTTTTGGCTTTTAAGGGATGAAAAAGGCATAAAATACAGAAAAATCATCACAGATATTCGAAAATAACTTAAAAATATAATACTTCACTCCTCGTTAAAACTATTCTAAATTTAGCAATAGTAACAATTGCAAAGTAAATACAAATATTAAAGTGGCTTTTAATGTACTAAAGTAAAGAATATGTTGTAAATTTTTAATTCCTAAAAATCGTCAAATTAAGGGCATAAATCGTCAGATCGTCAATACGATATTTTTGGAGCTCAAAATCGTCAAAATGACGATAAATCGTCAAATCTGGCAGCTATGTTGCTCACTCAGATTCATAACTTTAGAGAAATACTTTTAATACTTATAAATAATTCGATTGACTCGATGTATGAATTGTTAAGTATGAATATGATGAGTACATACTTTAAACTTTAAATATGAGTAGAAGAGGTTCCATGATATTAAAATAAGTATGAATGCTTTATAAGTATCAGAAGTTATGAGTATGATTCGATTCCACTCATCTTATTGAATACTCATTGCTGATCTCTGATATGCAGTATAAACACAGTAAAAGATAACGTTACCAGACAATTACAGTAAACAGCATGACGTACATATATAAACTGTGAAATTTAGAAATTCAGAAGTTAGGCCTCTAGAGTAGAATTATGGAGCACTGATCTCGATTAATATGTTCTCAATTAGAGTAAGTAGAGGATTTAGTTGAACATAAACAACTATTTATGACGCTTGTTAGATCAATTTTAGAATATGGATCTGTGGTATGGGACCCTCAATATTCTGTACATTCAAATGCTATTGAATTCGTTCAAAAGCAATTTTTGTTGTTTTGTCTTCAAGGTTTGGGTTGGAGTCCAGATGTTAACCTGCCCTCTTATCGACATCGTCTTGCACTCATAAAATTACTTACATTAAAAAGCCGTCGACAGATGTTAAACATTTTGTTCCTATTTAAATTACTTAATGGAAGTATTAGCTCACCGTTTCTTTTAAATAAAGTTAATTTGAATATTCCGTTACGTTGTTCAAGATATTATGAATTTTTAAATATTAAATATTATACATCTAATTATGCAAACTTTGATCCTTTCCGTAGAATTTGTAATGAATTTAATTTATTGTTTCAACTAATTGATTTTAATAAAAATTTAGAAATTATAAAAAGAGATGTAATCTTATATTTAAACTCCTTAAATTAAATTAATTAATTAAACTTTTGTATAGTATGTATTTTTAATATTATATTAATGTCTGTAAGGATTAAATCCATAGACTTAAATAAATAAATAAAAAAAAAAAAAAAAAAAAAATAAAAATAAAAATAATAATAACATCAGATAAATGTCAACAATTTCTTTTATTGCAAATTTGTAAAGTAAGTACTTGTTCATAGCAAAACTCATATTGATTAAATTCATAGCTTAAAACTTAACATGGGCTGCATGAAAAGATCAAATGTTTGCTACATAGTCGCAACAGTTTGATACCACTTCAAAGTTGTTCGAATCCCATAAACAATAACAAAATTTTATGTTTTTTAAAAATGGTTAATGATGCTACAATAATGTTTAAATTGGTACCCACTGCTAGAGGCAACTAAAATTTATTCGTGTACACGTCTGGACTATTTACTTACAACTGAGGAGATAATGCGGCATTTTTAAAAAATAATGCTAAATTATCCAGTAACCGAAAAATAACATCAAATTTATTTGAATTATAATACAAAAAGTCTCGATATCCTCATCCAAAAAAATATGATTTACATATGTACGTACAGTGGCTCAATCGTATAATTGGACACTAGGTATGAGATTATTCAAATGCCGCTTTTTCCACTTCAATGGAAATATTTCAAAAGAAGGACTACCTGTACAGTGCCTACACAGTATCTACATAGGAACTCTTTACTTATGAGAGTAAATTTAACCTGTATGGATCAGATAAAAAGCACTACGTTTGGCATAGACCAAGTAATGAGTTTTTGCCAAACAATACTCAGACTATTTTCAAGTATGGAGGAGTTTCGGTACTGGTGGGGGGATATGTTTCAAGTGCAGGAGTAGGGTATGTTCGTTATGTAGACATTCTAATATTTGGGCATTTTAAAGCAAAATATGAGGCAAAGTGCCGATAAGTTAAATATATGGGACACATTCGTTTCTACCAGGGCTACGTTCCGAAGCACTTTGCGAAATTATAGCTTATGCATAATTGTTAAAAACTAATCCAAACACCGTCACGATCCCCTGATCTTAACACTATTTTTTTTTTCTGGTGAAACCAGCACTCAGGGGATGGCCCCTACTCATGCAGTGCATTGTGCAGGTTTTAGGAAAATAGGTTATAGGAAGGTGGAAGAGAGAGAGTAGTGTTTGTGGACATCTCAAGATGCGAACGGCAAGGAAACGAGTTGCTGCTGGGTGACTATAAAATGGCCAGTGCTATACCTTCACCATTAGACAGTCTACAGCAATCGTCCCCAAGAAGCCCGCACCCTTCAGTCCTAGCTTCTCTCAGTACTCATGTTGTGTGTGTTAATTTTATACATGAGTGGTGGGATCTACAGTTTAAAGTCGACTCCGAACAACAAATTTATTGAGAAGCTTTTCATGGCAATTTTATTTACTCTCAGAGTTTTTGCCAGACATCTGCTGAGAGGAAGTCGCCGAAGAAATATTTTCGTTTTGATATCTGACCTGGGATTCAAACTCGGGCCTTGAGAATGTTTGAGAAAGACTTGCCCCGTAAGCTCTATAAATTCAGTATCAGCAGAGTGGAGCAGTTGAAACTAGGAATTAAACGAGAAAGGGACAACATAACCCCGAAATTTTTCGTCAATCTCTTGCAGTCAATGCGTCAACGTTTATAAGCATTAAGAAAAACGAAAGGTTTTGATTCCAAGTGTAAAAACAGTGCCTTTTATTTGACTGTTCAATTATGCGTATGACATGAAATTCGTTAATATTGATTTCCTTTTTTGTATTAAAAAGCTTTTTTAATTCTCGATAAATCCGCACCAAAATTTTTATTAAATCTTTCCATTGAATTGGAAAAATCGGCATTTGAAAAATCTCATACCTAGTGTCCTACGTTTGAGCCACTGTACGTATGTATGAATATCCAAAGTGCGATCATAATAGACAAACACATTCTTTCTCAATACATATGTACATACTGCATTTTGAAATTATAAAGCAATACAAGTAAAAGATGGAATCACATAATCGGCCTCAATATTGTATCGCTAAAGTTCTTCATATTCACTGTACTTTAAATTGTATGTCACCCTAATCAAGTATGAACATAATGACTCGTCTTTAATAAAAATATGTACATATTTATTTATGAAAGTTTTCTTAAATACTGAATCAGAACACTTTGGAAAAAGTTAATTGTATTATGAATTTTCATTCCCCAACAATCTACTGTCAACAGGCTATTCTCCTTGTTTATTTTCTATTTTCTATGTTTTTGCAATCTTTTCTGTATTTTTTCCCTTTATTTTATTAAAAATAAATTATAAATGAAATGACATTTCCTTTGCAATATTTTACAAGTTAACGTTTATTGTTGACATTGACGTTTGAAGTTGTCTTGTATAGGTTTACTTTATCAAGGCATACTTACCTTACAAGGTAGTCGCAGTTGTTGCTTTTTTTTTGTATTATTCGTTAGAAACACTTTTTAATTTTCTTTCGATAAGTATCAGTTTAAACCCAAAGCTCTATTCAGTTTGTTAATAGAAAAATTCTAAACTTAATTAAATAAATTTAAATTAATTAAAAATGTCAAAAAATCTTAAATACGAATGCAATTTGTGCCAACAAAGAATCTACAAACTATAAACAAGTGCAGAAACCACTCAAAATGCTTCAACAAAACAATTTTAAGGTCTTTTCAGTTAGATATCCCCAAAAAGGGAAATTTCTTTTTAATTTTTTTTGCCAAAACTTACTCAGATCTAATGCTCACGTAGAAATTGAAACATTTTTTACTTCAGACATAGCAGCTGCTAAGAGAAATGCAGAAGTCGGATATTGAAACGTATTTTTTTTCGTAAAGTGGAAATGTAATCAGCTACTAGGATCTATGAGTACTGGCTTCATAGTTCAGACTAGATAGTTATTCAGATCTATCTTTCCGAAGTTGGTCAACAAACACTGGTCAGCAATTCTCTGCCAAAAACTTAGTGAGGAAAATTTTTACCATACGACTGTGTTGTCCTATCATGAAACTTAAGTTGGATAGATGATGTCAGAAGTACATACTTTCTCTTCAAATTAAATACAAACTGATATTTGACGGGTTTATGGGTCAAATAAACCCAAAATTCTTATGTTTCATGTTGTTGCATTTGTGAAATAAATACGGCCACCCGTTATAAATGTTTCGGTGTTATCACAACAAATTCATATTGTTACGAAAATGGAAATGGTGTTGTTAAAATAATAAGCAAAAGCTCCAAAAACAACACAATGGAGTTGATCACGCATAAAAACAAAAGCTCCAAAAACAAAACAATGCAGTTGTTCACGTGATCAACGAATGAGTAAGCATATAGCAACAAAAACAACAGTGCTTGTTTACAAGTTCGATGAATAAACAAATATAGCAACAACGACCGCGTATAAAAGAAATATAGCAGAAAGACAAACCAACAAAACAACAACAACTCTGCCTGGACGAAAGTAAATAAGTTAAACGAACAACAAAAAAAAATGGAAACGAGTTGTTTACATTTTTGGATTGTTCCCGAAGGTCGTCATCATCCCTCAAGGGCATTCATCACACTGTTGGTCGAGTGATATAAAAGGCAAGATAAAACGAGCAACGATGATTCAGTTAGAATTCAGTCAGTCGTGTATGAAGACACGTTATTCTCGGAGTTCGAGTGAAGTTAGTCGTGTGACGACGTCGCGTTGAATTAAGTGAGAATTCAACCAGTGGTGTGTGAAGATACGAGATCGAGTTATAATCCAGTCAGACTTGTGTGCAGACAAGTTGCGTTTGGGAAAACAGTTGTTAGTGTGGTGCTTACAAAAAAGGTTGTGAGCAAAGAAGAATAACTAACAAGTGTTGTTGCTTATAAAAAAAGGTTATAAGCAGCAGTGTTACCACCAACAGCTTTATGACTTACACACAACTGGCATCGAAATTACACATATGAAAAAAAATTACACACAACAAATTCTATTTTTACAAATATTGCATACATATATTATGTAAACATTAAAATTATATTTTCATACACATTCATACATAATTGGTCATTACAACCAGTGGTGTTGTCGAGCTGGAACGCTCCGAAACGTCGTTCCGGTACTTCCTTTTTGGACAGGAACGCGTTCCGGAACTAAAGATGATTTCTGATAACGAGAATTGGCAAATTTGGGATATGAGACCTAAAAAAAAACGCCGCCTCCAGGATTATCATGGAAAATCACCCCCGTCGTTAAATTTGGGACATGAGATCGCACAGAACGGCCCCCTACCCAGGATCGGCCCTGTCATATAATTATGGGTCCGCCAAATAACTATTTTTTTTGAAAATGCTTTAAAAAAAAAACTACTGAATATTTTCTCAAATTTCTTTCTTTATTTGAAAGTACAATCCTTCCGGTTAATAATGGAAAACAAATTTCATTCAAATGGCTGCCTCAGCTGGCCATGCAGTAGCCTACACAATCGGTCCAATTTTTAAGCACATTATCGATTGTGTGCAGCTGTATTTCACCAATGGCTTCACGAATATTGTCCTTTAAAGCGTCAATTATCTCTGGCTTATCGGCGTAACACTTATCTTTGACGGCACCCTAGAAATAATAGTCCAATAGTCCAATAGTGTCAAATCGCAGCTCAGAATATACCAAATATTGCCAATATCCTCCTCTTAAAATTTTGTGAACAAAGATTCGTTCAACATGGCCCGATAACGATCGCCATTGACTGTAACGGCCACTCCTTGCTCATTTGCGAAGAAAAATGGCCCAATTATGCCTCCAAATTACCAAAATCCACACCAAACAGTGACTCGTTTTGGGTGCGTCGGCTTTTCAATGTATGCGTTTTTTCTGTGCCCCAAATGCGACAATTTTGCTTGTTTACATACCCGCCAAGGTCTTCCAAAATCCTTATGCAATTTTCGCACACATTCTGCAACATTACCATGATTTTCAAAGTAATGTCGCAATATTTTCCAGCGTTGTTCAAGCGTATACACAGCCATATTCGTTCAGCGGAAGGATAAATTTAATTATATGTCAAATCAGACATGAGCTAAGTGTTACCATTCACGAAATAAGAGAAAAAAAACGTTAGATAGAGGACCCGATATATATACGCGTTCCGGTAAAAAAAAATTAGCACAACACCACTGATTACAACCCTTCAGTCAGGATTACGACCTAGCTTCTCACACCACTTATGTTGTGTGCGTTAATTTTATACATGAGTGGCGGGGCCTACAGTTTTAAAGTCGACTTCGAACGACAGATTTCATTGAATTTCATGGCAATTTTATTTACTCTCAGAGTTTTTGCCAGAAATTTGCTGAGAGGAAGTCGCCAAAGAAATTTTTTATATATTTTAGTTTTGATGTCTAACCTGGAGGTTGAACTCGGGCCTTACGTCTAATAAGCCAACACACTACCTGCTAGACTACGGCGACTAAACATTAACCTTACATATTTAAATTAGAAAGAGAAGAATGTATGTAGGCGTTTATTTTTGCAACCTGGTGTTAGAAATTGCAATAAATTTACATAACAAATGAGTGTTAACAAATTGACTGTTAAAAATTAGCGATTAAAGTAAAAGGTAGAACAAAAAGTAAAATTACACACAAATTACACACGAAGTTAATTACACACATGCTACACACACAATCAAAAATTACACACAATATGTGTAATTACACACAAGGTGGCAACACTGATAAGCAGAGAAATATAACGAAAAGGAGTACATATTGTGAAAGTTATCGTTGTATAAGTGAAAGAAGTTCGAACAGTGTCACAAGAGTTGTGCCGATAATAAAGAATTGATTAAAAAAATTAACACAGATTTATTTTTATTTTATTTGCAATCTACGAGCTCATATTTTTAACGTTTTTAAAAGGTAAAAACGTAACAATATTATGTGGATTGATGTTAACCTCAGTATTCTAGACTTGTGATTTCAACTAATTTATGTTTTCAAATACACTTTAGAGTTTTCAAATGCATTCGAATTTTTTCAATTAAAATTTTATTTATTACAGGAGTTTTTAATCAAATAATTCGTTATATTTTGTTGGATTTTTTAGTTGTTAGATTTTAATGTTTATGGTTTTCATATCTGTTGGACAAAAACTTTTAAATGAATTTTGAAATATTTTAATTAAAATACTTCACAGAACCTTGCATTTATGATTTGTAAAATATAATTTAAAACAGATTAGAGACACTGTGTAACAGAAAAAACTAAAAAAAACTTCTGGTAAGTGCTGTCGAGTACCACAAAAGACTCCTCTTAAGAACCTTTTTTAAGGAACAGTAAAAAAAATTAAATTATTTGTCGTTTGTATATTTGGATACCCATTGAGAACATAAATTACAAAACAAACATAGCACAGGATTTACTAAATATAAACTAAATTTAAAAGAGTTATTCTTATAAAATTTAAGAAGTTCTGCAATGGCTTTTTGTCAAACGGCATTATCAAGGTCTGAAGCCGTATGCTGAGTTATGAAAACTCAAGGCCACGCTTTAATCCTTGAGTCAGACATATCGATCAAAATGAAATATGAAAAAATATTTCGTCGGCGACTTCCTCTCAACTGATGTCTGGCAAAAACTCTGCGACTAAATAAAAATTGCCATGAAAACTTTCTCAAAAATCTGTCGTTCGGAATCGACTTTAAACTATAAGTCCCGCCACTTAAGTATAAAATTAACACACACAACATGGGTGGTGTAAGAAGCTATGTCGTAATCTTGACTGAAGGATTATAATGACCAATTATGTATGTTAGTAAAGGGTGATTATTTAGCTATTATCTTTTTGGCAACACTGGTTTAAACAGCTCACGCACGTTTCGTGTTTTGTTTCACTGTCAAACAAATTTAGTTTGGTCTATAATTTAACCATGAATCGTCTTACAAACGAACAACCCTTGCAAATCATTGAATTTGGCATCATTGGGCTGTACTTCTTCAAAGATGCTGCGAATAGTAACGTAACTGTGAATGGTGAGCGCTACCGTGAGATGATATCCAACTTTTTTTTGTCCAAAATGCAAGAGCTTGACTTGCATGACATGTGGTTTCAACAAGACGGTGCCACATGCCACACAGCACGCGTAACAATGGACTTATTGAGAGGCGAGTTCGGTGAACATTTTATTTCACGTTTGGGACCGGTCAGTTGGCCACCTAGATCGTGCGATTTAACGCCTTTAGACTATTTTTGTGGGGCTATGTTAAAGCTCATGTCTATACAGACAAGCCCGCTTCAATTGACGCATTGAAAAACAACATTGAAGCATTTATTCGCGAGATACCGGCCGAAATGTTGGAAAGAGTATGCCAAAATTGGACTAAGCGGATGGACCATTTGAGGCGCAGTCGCTGTCAACATTTGCATGAAATAATCTTCAAACATTAAATTATATGGACCGTACTATGGATTCAAATAAAGATTTCATGCATTTTTCTGAATTTTATGTGTTTTTTTTTTTTTGAAAAATTTTCCTATAGCTCTTAAAAAATCGCCCCTTATTTATTAGAATGCATTACAAAAAATATTTAAAACTGAAATTTTGAAATTTTCGAGCGATTTTCAACATGCCTTCTTGAATTTGTAAAGATTGTGTTGCTAATTAGAATACCAGGGAATTATTAAAACATTCTTCTGTATTAAATGGGAACCCATCTAAAGAGGAGGCAATAGTGTGGAGATATTTCCTTTTTTTAAATTAAATTTAATGTTTCATTACAAACCCATGATGTTGTTAGTTGTTTGATATTTTATTTATATATTTATTAATAGCAGGAATGGAATTAATCGTTTCTAAAACCTTTTAAATATATTGGAGAATTGATTAGTTGCTATAGCATATAGCTGGACTGCATGTTTAAATCATTATCACAGCGTCGTTATTATTTTCATTATTTATTCATATTCATTCATGTCAGCTCATGTAGTTTTTGAAATTGAATTGAAAACCTTTCTTGTAAAAATAGACTCGATAACACATTACAAAAATACAACAACAACACACAATATTCAGTTGACAGTGATGTGAAGCTATTAAAGGTAATATTTATACTCCCCCCTCTCCCCTTATAAATACAATTTGACTGCTTGTCTATTGTGACTTGACTTGGTAACCAAAAAGGGAGAATTGCTTATTGACAACTAAGGATAATTTGTGCTTGTAAGCAGTGTTGCCGTTTTGGTTATTTTTAACCAAAATTGGTTATTTTTATTTACCATGTGTACATGTGTATTTTTTTTTCATTTTGGTTATTTTTTGCAATCAAATGTACTAAATGCTGTTATTTGCTTTTGTTCTCTTTTTAAAATGTAAAAATTATGTAGATTTGTTCGTTATAGTTATTTTATGCAAGCGTACTATGTTATTTTTTTTCTTTGATTTTTTACTGTGTAGAAATTATGTAGACACTTCATACTATTTTGATAGGTTAGGTTAGAGGACGTTTACTTGTCAACTGTGACAAGTGCAGTACCCGGAGGTCGAATTGACCCATTGTACAACGTCCTAGCTTCTCACACGTGTTTGCAAGAATCTGATTTACCTCAAATAAAAAAATATGAAATAAAAAAAAAAAACATACAATCTTTTTATATTGTACTTTTGGATGAAATTGGAAAACGTTTTGATTTTTTAAACAAAGAATTAAAATATCTTTCAATTATAACTCCACACCAAGTTTTAAGCTCTTCAGAAATATCCAAAGAACCTTCATTAACATCTTTTTCAAATTTGACAAACGGCAATGAAGAAAAAATTTCTACTCAATGGAAATTATTAAGATTTTCTAATTTAAATCTAGAAGTTAAAATGGATATTGTTGAATTTTGGGACAATGTGTGTAGTTATAAAAATGGCTTAGAAGAAAAATCTTTTGAAGAGCTTATCGGTTTTGTTTTTAATTTAATGACACTGCCGAACAGCTCAGCTGCTGCTGAAAGAAGATTTTCACAGCTAAACTTAATAAAAAATAAATTTCGTAATAAATTAGATATTAAAACTATTAATAATATAATGCAAGCAAAATAATTGTGCAAAAACAATAACGATCAACATTATGTGTGGTCAGCCAAAGGAATATTTTAATGTATTTATTGATTTTTTGTTTAATAATTACACGGTGCGACAGTGAAAATACACCTGAGCAACTACATAGTCTAAGTTATTCACTATTTAAATTTATTTTAAAAAACCAAAGTTTTTTAGAAAGGGGAGAGATTAGCCTTTAAAACGGTATACATAAATGTTTTATCCAAACTTATATGTTATGAGTTATGATGGGGTAAACTTGGAAAATATAATTTTTTTCTTTCCATCTCTCCCCTTTCTAACAAGGTTTAAATTTTGGAAATCGGGTCAGAAATGTTTAAGTAATCCAGAAATTTGTGCGAAAAGTCTAAAAAAACAGTTTTTGTTAAATAAAAAAAGTTTGGAGGGTTCGAGAAATATAAAAAAAATATTTTTGAGATCTACTCAACAAAACTCACAACCTACACTAGTCATTAGCCGGGTGTATTTAATTTTTTTTATTTTGTCGCATAGTGTTATTTAATACTTAAAAAGTAATATTCGTTTTATTTTATTTAATTTCGGGTAATTGAATAACTAAACTAACAGTTCGAACAATTAAAATTGTTGTTATAATTATAATAAACTCAAAGATTCTTAAAAAGAATGTAAAAATAATATATTTTTAATTTTATGAACAACACAGTGATAAACATATATGTAATTAGTCTGTGTGCCTGAATTTACTTTTATTTTTATCTCCAGTAAATACATCTAAGTTTTTTGAACATACAAAAGAATTACTCATATTTATTTTTATTAATTTGTTATTTGTTCATTGTTTTTTTTTTCCTATTAATAAATATTTTTGAATATTAAATGTTAACTGTAATGTCCACAATAAAAAGTAAATATGAAATAAATAAAAAATAATTTTGGTTATTTTTTTGGAAATTTGGTTATTTTTTATTCAAATTTTGGTTAGAAAAATAATTTTGTTGTGGCAACACTGCTTGTAAGATCTATTGGAAATCGGTAATATAAATAAAAATACGGTGGTTTCATGTGTTAAAGACTTTTAGTTCGTCTATTAAACTTTTCTATACTTTTGCTTTAAATGATTATAGTTTAACTAGGTTTTACTGTAACGTACTTGCGACTACATTGCATTCCAATTACAACACAATACAATACAAAAGCAAACAACAACAACAACTAAAAGAATACCAACACACATCGTAATGCAAAAATTTTGTACTGAATACGAGTATATGCAATAAATGGCAAGTAATAAAACAAAACAAAAACAAAAAATAATAATAATAATAAAAAAAATAAACTTTAAAAAGTTTTATGTCAATAGACTAAAACATACACACATATCGTTGATCTCATGTAGAAAGGCCCTAACTCACATTTTGATAAAAACGCCTTAAATTTTTGTAAGGAGGTGTATTTGTTCTAAATGCATTGGAATCACAAAAAACTCAATTTCGAAAAAAGTGTGAGTTAGGGCCTTTCTGCATGAGACCAACGATATACATATAACAATTGCAATAGGAAGAAAAACAATAACAACACCAATTCCAATAGACAACTCTAAAAAGAAATTTTGTGAAGCTTTATTTTTTTTATAGGAAATCAAAACCAAAACCAAATACATACACGAGACAAATACAGAAGACAAGTATGTCAGTGTGTTTGTGTTTATTGCAACCAAAACTATTGTACAATAGAAGGAAGACAGATGGGAAAGCGTGTTTATTGAGTATTGAATTTAATACCATTTTTATTGTGTCTTCAACATTTATTGTCATTCTTGATGTGGACGTAGAAAGCAAAATTAAATCACAAAATCAAAATCAAAATGAAAAACGAAAAGAAAACTATCCGACAATAAAGGAAGAACAACAAATGGAATGGCATACAAGAAATATTGTATTTGCAATATATGTACATACATACATATGTACGTACTTATATAGACTACAAACACACATATATTGGATTTGAACACGATGTATTATGTTTGAGTATGTTTATTAATCTTATATGTATTAAGGCGTAACGCTACATACATAAACATCTTCGTCTTAACATTTATTAAGTTATCTATGTGTTCTTAACGACATATGTATTTACACAAACGAACAGAGTGACAGCCAAACACTAATAGCGTATGTATGTATGTTTGGAATTTATTTTTAGGTGACAGATAAAATGTTTCATTATTCTTACATTCTTATGTAATTTTTACGTTCCGTACATTCAAAATATGTAACTAGAAGCATACAATAAACAAATGAAACATCGCAAAATAAATTTAATAAAAAGAAATCTTCATGTGAAATTGGTTTACTTCAAAGGGATCACAATTATAAATTTAATCACAATAATGGTTCCACGAAATAATTCTCATTTACAAATTGTATTTCGACGATAAATTTCTTGTTCTTCATTGCACTAACAAGGTATTCATACACACAAAAGTGGTCATTACAACTCTATAGCCAGGATTATGGCCTAGCTGCTCACGCCATCCATGTTGTGCGTATTAATTTTATCCATGACCAGATTTTCGTCAAACTTTTCTTTTTGATTTTATTTACTCTCAGAGTCTTTGCCAAAAGACTGTTGAGAGGAATCGCCGGAGAAATATTTGCTTATACAGTGCAAGCTCGATTATAGCACTCTCGATTATTGTAACATTCCGATTTTCGCATCTTTATATGTGCAACTTATTATAAAAACGAGTCTCAATAAGTGCAACATATTTTTTTAATCATTTAAATTAATTTCTTCTTTTTTATTCCTTGTTCAGATACATAGATTTGTTATAGTGATCATATTTAGAAAAAAAAACATTAAAAAAAAAATTATTACTCGTAAATGAAGTCTCAAACAAATTTCACTACTTCTTCTCTTTTACAGTTTCTATACATCGTTTTTCTAACGAAAATTTCTAACTTCCAAGTAATAACATAACACAGCTCTTCTGAAAATATGTATGTTCAGTGTTGGATAGGGTCACTTAAATTTTTCAATATATTCTTATATTTTTATTTACTTTTCCATAAATATTACAAAGTATATACATTAAATTAAATGTATTCAAATAGTTTAACTAATAAAATAAAAATAAATGACTAGTTCTGCCAAATTCTTAAAAAAAATTTAATTTATTTGAAAAAGGCCTGGAAAAATAATGGGGACACTTTATGTTATGCTAAAAATATATATATTTTGTTAAAAATTACCATCATTCCCAGATATTATTTCAATATTTGGTTAAAGCACCTTTCATTTTTATTACCTCCTTACAGCGACGATTCATAGATCCCACAAGATTCGCACAGACGTCAGGCGGAATTGAATACCATGTCTCCTGAATTTTTTCCCACAATTCCTGTTTATTTTTTGATTTAAAGTTGCCGATTTTATTTTTTAGGACTCCCCAGAGGTGTTCAATGCGGTTTAAGTCAGGTGATTGGGACGGCCACTCCATTACAGGCATCTCATTCTGTTGAAACCACAATTTGACGCTTCTAGCGGAATACTTCGGATCATTGTCTTGCAAAAATTCCATTTAGTTCGACTAAATTTCTAAAAATAACCCCTTTATGTCATCATCATATTATATGTTCCGAACTGGGGTTGAAACCGTGATCTCATGTCTAAGAAGCCAACGCACTAACTACTAGACTACGGCGACGGTTATTGCAACAGGCTAGACTATTTGTAAGTTGCGGTAATCGAGTTAGCACTGTATTTCGTTATGTTTGAGATGTCTGGCCTGATGTTTGAACCATGGGCTTTCGTCTAATAAGCCTATAAGCTACCTATTAGACTACGGTAACTTCGAAGCAATGGTAGAGCTTTTATAGAACTTCAAAATCAGATTAGAAGTTTTATTTGATTCTATCGAAAAGTTTGATTAAAAAAACATTACAAATAAAAATGAAAATATTTTGACATGAGGCCAGGGTTCAATCCCCAGGTCAGACATCCCGATCAAAACGAAAATAGGAAAAAATATTCCTTCTCCTCCCAACAGATTTCTGAGAAAAACCCTGAGAATAAATAAAAATTGCCATGAAAATTTACTCAAAAAAACTTACACACACAACATAAGTAAGTGGTGTGAGAAACTAAATCGTAATCCTGGCTGAAGAGTTACATACATAATTGGCCATTGCAACCCTTCAGTCAGGATTACGGCCTAGCTTCTGACACCACTCATGTTGTGTGCGTTAATTTTATACGTGAGTGGCAGGACCTACAGTTTAACGTCAACTCCGAAATACAAATTTTTGAGAAACTTTTTCATGGCAATTTTATTAATTCCCAGAGTTTTTGTCAGAAATCTGCTGAGAGGAAATCGCCGAAGAAATATTTTTTTTTTTTTCATATTTCGTTTTGATGCCTGACCTGGGATACAAACCCGGGCTTTACGTCTAATAAGCCAACACACTACCTACTAGACTACCGCTAAATAGTTGTAATGATCAATTATGTATGTATGTATCGGGCCCGCCATCTAACGTTTTTTTTTCAACTAGTGCTTATTTCGTGAATGGTAAAACTTATCTCATGTCTGATTTGAGAGATAATTAGTTTTATCCTTCCGCTGAACGAATATGGTTGTGTATACGCTTGAACAATGGGAAATATTGCGACATTACTTTGAAAATCATGGTAATGTTCCAGAATGTGTGCGAAAATTGCGTACGGATTTTGGAAGAAGTGAAGCACCGTCAGCTCCGTATGTACGTTATCTTGTGAAAAAAGTGAAAGAAACTGGCATCCTCATCGATAAACCAAAGCGTGAAAAGCCAAAAACAGTGCGTATACCCGAGAATATTGCTGCTGTGACAGAAAGTGTGCGTGAAGCGCCATCAACATCAATTCACCGCCGTTCTCAACAATTGAACATTTGAACGAATTTTTGTTCACAAAAATTGAAGAGGAGGATATTGGCAACATTTGGTTTCAACAGGACGGCGCTACGTGCCACTCAGCCGAAGCTACACTCGATGTTTTGCTCCTTGTTTTTGAAGATCGCATTATCAGCCGCAGAGCTGATGTCGTTTGGCCACCTCGAAGCTGCGATTTGACACCGTTGGACTATTACTTGTGGGGTGCCGTCAAAGATAAGTGTTACGCCGACAAGCTAGAGACAATTGACGCTTTATAGGACAATATTCCTGAAGCCATTGGTGAAATACAGCTGCACACAATCGATAATGTGCTTAAAAATTTTACCGATCGTGTAGGCTACTGCATGGCCAGCATTTTCAAAAAAAAATTTATTTGGCGGACCCTTTATTTTATTTATGATTTGGCCCTTATTTGGTCTAAAACTCATAATAATTTTTTTTGCCAATGAAATAAAACTATTGCACAAAAATGAGAGACATTAAGAGAATTTGTTACGGCCCTAAATATAATTATTTCACTCATTATTTAATTAAAAAAATGCATCTTAAATCTGAGTAAAACACGAAATTAAATTCTAGTACAATCTGAAAAGGTTTTTAGCACATATTAAATATTTGAAAATGCTAGTTACTACGAAAAACAACAAGAAAACGTTAAAACCCCATTTAATAATAATGCATTTGATTGTAATACCCATAGTTTTTGCTTTTTTCTTTTACAATTTTAACTGGAAGTAACCGCACAATAAATTAAAAACGTCATACATATATATGTGTGTATATGTAAATACCAGTACATATATTTATGTCAATTTAAATAATAAATTAATGATTTTATCGATAAACGTTTAATTTTTATATATTAAAAATACAGTTGTAACCCATGTTTATAATCGTACCAAATGTGGAAACATTTCAATTTCAAACCATCTTTGGTAAAACAAAACCAGTTAACAATTGTTTAAATGCTTCGATAAAATATCAGTAAAAACAATTAGAAAAAAAACTGATAATATGGGGAAATTTTAGGGAAATTTTTGTGGAGACTCGACCTCTATATGAGCGGCATTTGATATCGAAAAAGTATATGGGGTATGTGGGAAAACAGTATACATTTTAGTAAAAAAAAAACAGACTCAGATGCAGTAGAAAATATGCTACACACCATGGAAATGGAAAATGTTCCATTGCTGAGACTGTAAATTGTTTCGCGGAATATAATTGGAAATCATGGTTGTGAATATAACATTCATGAAGAAAATTCAATGTCAAACAAACAAAATGTTTCTTATTTACTATGAAGCATATTCATAAGCTATTGGAGTTTTGGGAAACTGTGTTATTAATGAGAGATGAGTCCTCTTTTCAATTTAAGAAGTCATTGGGAGAAGCTCTTGGCGTCTCTCCAAAGGATTTAATGATTTCGGCGGTGTCGTACTAATAGTTTGCCGGTGTGCCTTACATAATGGATTTATAAATCTCGTACTAACAGGATAAGTTCTAAAGCAGTCAGTATACCTTGACATTTTGTATCACCATTGCCATTGTATCATTGCCTAATGACAATATGATTTTACAGCATGATAATGCTTCATGTCATATAACCTGGCTACCAACCAGATTGCTAAACAGGGTTGTTATACCATGGTTGATGACTTCAGTCACAATACAATGGCTCTAGACAGATATTTTCAATTCATTATGTCTGCATGCTGCAGGACCGAGCACCTCCATATAAAAGAAACGAAAGGAAAAAATTACAAAAAAATAACAATTTAATGTCATTATATGAATTCGCCTTTGTTATTTCAGTTATATTTGGCATTTAAGGGCACAGAAAGAAAGCAACAAATACATGTTAATTTTGTTAAAAATACTACGAATTGAGTTGGCTATATGTATAGACAAGATATGTACTGACACGATAGGAACTGTTATCAACACAGCTAAGTGTTTCCTTTTTTGTTATGTTGCCTCTGACATGTCAAAAGCAAGATAAAAAGTTTGTTTATGTTTACTTTTTACGTGTTTTTGTTGTTACTTTTACCGAAGATTTGTCATTTTTAGCAGGCGAAATATGCAGGGCGAATCAGATTTAAAAGGAGATGGACTTGAAAAACGACAACAAAGACATATGACATATTGTTTTTTGAAAAACAAATTCGTAGCGAAATAAATTGTTGTAATTCCACTACTACCTGTATTAATATATGTATATTTAGTGTATAGATTTGCTTGTGATAATAATTTTGAAGCGCACTTTAATTATTAGATTGTGTAAATAGATAAGCGTAGTATGTATGTATGTACATTGTATGTATTTGGCTAAAACTGTATTCTTAAAATGTTTAATGGAAACAAAAACTAAAATTATTTCACTTTGAATGCCATTCTCAAAACACAGTAATTAAAAATGCGTATGTAATTGGAAAAACCCAATACTACTACTAATACTACTACAACCATAATAATACATATGTATTCCTGTGTACGCATGTGTGCATGTCAAATGGTCTGATTATTTAAAATTCTAAAATTAAAACCGGAAAGTAGTGTCACACGCTTAAGTACATAAAATCGAATCGTCGGATTAACAATTCTAAACATGTTGATGTGATTTAATTTTTTTCCGCTTTTATGGACATTGTTTTCTTCTTTTCTTTCTTTATTTTCTTTTAAATTTCTTATCTATTTATTCATTTCTATTTTTTCTTTTTCGGTTTTTGTATACATTTTGGTCGTAAATAAATAAATATTTAATAACGCAGCAATGGCGACAAGGCAAGACAGAGAAGAATGAAAAAGACCAACAGAAATGCTATAACAGGAACTAAAAATATTCAAAACAACAATAAACAATGAAATAAAAGAACCGTTAACCTCTTAACATTTAACTCCAAAAGGAACCAGAGATGGTAAACCGACAAACACTGTATAAGCACTCTCTAGTACACTCAATTACATTTATAAGTAAATAGAAAATAAGAGAGACAGAGCGGAAGAGCGGAAGAGGGTAGCAAAAGATAGCAAAGAGCTTCAATTACATTTAACCGACCTGTTGTACATG
Organism: Sarcophaga caerulescens; assembly: GCA_927399465.1. Lineage (NCBI taxonomy): Eukaryota > Metazoa > Arthropoda > Insecta > Diptera > Sarcophagidae > Sarcophaga > Sarcophaga caerulescens. The sequence goes on along the minus strand of OV656872.1, from coordinate 74,107,695 downwards.
TATATTTAAAATTGTGCGTTTTTGTGGGCATAGGGTACTCTTTTACTCACTCTTGCCTTGGAATGTGTATGTCACTGTGACAGTTCATTAAACTTATCGGATCAAATTCATTAAAATTAAATATAATAATACGGATTAAATTAAATTAAAAAAATAAAAAATAGAAAAGAAAATAAAAAGGAAACGTAAATTATAAAATCGTTTGCTTTTAATATGGTGATGTATGGATGTATGTGTCTTTTATAAATCAAAAACATTTTTTATTTTATTTTCTACTAAATTTGTTGTTGTTATTAAAGTTTTCTATTTCATCTTATTATCTGACTTTATCTTTACATTTATCGATTGTACACGCACGTTTTAATTTCGTAATTTCCGATTGTTTTTTAAATGTTTTCGGTAACGTAAGAGTTCTTCAGTTTAAAAGTTAAGAGAAGTTATTTATCTCTCTCAACTCTGAATGCACGCACGTCTGTTGTAGAATTTTTGACACTCAACACGTCCCGCAAGCATCAAGCAAAAGTGGAACTTATAAAGTTTTGAGATTGAAAAGAATTTGAAAATGTGTTAGGGTAAAGCATGCCAAGTTTTGTTCAATAAACGTAGATTATTTAATTTCATTATTAAATTTTCAATTTGTTGTCAATAAATGTTCTAATTGCTCGTAAATATTTTTAAATTCCTCTGTGTGCCTTATTTCATTTAACAATTGTATTAGTCGCCGTAGTCTAGTAGGTAATGTTATTAGACGAAATGCTATTAGACGAAAGCACGCCCCATGCCACCGCCATAAAAAAATATTTTTTCGGCTTCCTGTCAGCAGAGGACAAAGTTCGTGAGCAAATAAAATTGCTGTGAAAAGTATCTCAAAAATATTTAAACTGTAGACCACGCCACACACGGATAAAATTAACACACACAACATGGGTGAAATGAGAAGTTAGGTCGTTATGCTGACTATTGAGTTGTAATGACCAATTAATTAAGCAAGTAAGTAAAGTACAACATAACATGACACATAATTGTTCATTACCACTCTTTAGTTAGGATTACGACCTAGTTTCTCACACCACTTGTCATAAACTGTTATTAACCGTTTGACTGCTACGCTGCGCAAAAGCGCTGCGTTCATTTGTTACGAAAACCGCATTTGCGCTGCGAATTTCAGTGAAAAAATTTAGTCAGAAAGCAAAAATAAAATTAAAAGACGAGAAGAACCTATAAATCTTTAAACATAGATTATTAGAATTTTGTAGATTTTTTTTATTATAATAATTAATTGTAGTTTTCGAGCAGTTTTCGAACGTTCTCACCAGAATCGCTTAGCAGTCAAACGGTTAAATTAAAAATATAAAAGAATTTAGTGATAGTAGCATGACTCATTAATTTTTGAGTAAGAATTCATATATAAATTTATTGATTTGAATTCAAAAAAGCTCCTCTCACTTATTTTTCAAGTTCTAGAGTGCTAAAGGTTTGATTATATGGTTACGCTTCTGTTTATGAATCCTCCGGTAGTGTGCCATATTTATAGCATACACACAAACTTTGCATATCCATTTATGCTTTCTGTTTATTGTTGCAAAGGAAGACAACATTAAACACTTGCGACACTGTAGTGGTTAGGCCACAAGACACAGCGAATAAATAAGTATGCATGTGGCCATATTCGGTTAAGAGTGTACTCATAATACTTCAAACAATATTACAAAGGCCTCAAAAAGACTCTATCAGTTCATGATTCAAACGGTGTATGAAACTTTTATGCAGATGAGACTGAAAGTCAAGTGCATTACTCAAGTGAATTGCAGAGAACGTCATAAACTGGGGTTAAATGTTATAGTTTTTATGATTGTTTGATTTTGGGTCTTAAAAGTGTGACGGAAATTTTCACCCACATGTGGCCTGATTATAAGTTTAATATCATCCTGTACAACACATTTTATGACAAGTTCAATAGAAACAGTGGGATAGATGGAGTTTAATTGTGATGTTTAAGTAACAGCTGGCAATAGCTCAAGGTGTCAAGCAGCGAATATGAAAATAATGAAATTTGTTTCCATAAACACACATGGGTTCATTAAACATGTTTTCCTTTTTAATTTCTTGGTGCAAAATTCCTCAAGTAGTTGGAAAATATTTTTTTACGGGGAAAAAGCAAATATTTAAAACTGGTTAAGACTTAAGTGGTATGTATTCGCTAATTGTGGTCTTTTGCCTTTTTTCCAACACAATTTTAACCGATACTTCTTCTTTTTCTCTCTTTCTAAGCTATTGTTATTGCCTTCAAAGTTTGCTAAACTCATGTGTCTTTGGGTTGTGCATGTTAATCATTTCAAATGAAATGACTTCTTTATGCGGCACACACAAATCCATATTGGCATTACCACAAACACCATTTCACAAATACGCAAACACATACAGTTATCAGAATATCACAACTTGAATGAAATTTACGTGACTTGTATGTAGAACAAATCAGCCCTATTCAGCAATTTAGAAAATCGTACTTAATAGAATTTAGTTTTTTAAACAAAATATTTCATACAATTGATTATTATTTCCTATAATTGATTACACAGCCCTGCATGGGTTTTGCAAATAAGATGGCACCAGGTGTTTATGAAGGCATTTTGCGTCAGGTTTTCAAGAAAAAGGGGGTTGAAACCCCTAAAAATAGCTTTTTTGCCCATTCTTGAAAAATTGTAGAGCTAAACACTGACGTGCTAGAACCATCGCTATTGTCAGAAATTGACAATTGATCTTTGCTCTTTAAAATGAGCCCAAAGCCAAAATTGATTGCATGCACCCTTAAAGTAGGGGGTGGGTTTATGTCAAGGGGTGCAAGAGAAAAAGAAACACATTACGGAGGTCTTTAAAAATTAATCAGATTTACTTGAAAATTGTTACTCAGGAGTTTTTGGGGTCGCTGATTACAGATCTTCATTCAGATTTAAAAAGTTAAAAATGGCGGATCCAATATGGCGGTCGTAAATCTGATTAATTTTTATAAACCTCGACCGCCATATTGGATCCACCATTTTGAAATTAAAAAATATTAAAAATCTAAAATGAAATGAAAATTTATCGTTTTAATGCTTCCCCGTCAGAATTTATTTTTTTAACGCTTCAAATAGTGAATTTTTCAACGACCATAAAATAAACGTAATTATGAACCAAATTTCTCAGACAGCACGACTTTTGTTAATAAAAAAAATGATTTGGGAGCGTTATTCGTTTGTTAAATGACAAACCATGGTGAAATGGTAAACCTGCTAAGTATTTTGGCTCTACTCTGTGCTGCGAAACCGTTAAGGGCTAAAATCAAATAAATAAATTCGATTTTGAAAATTTTAATGTTTTTTCATTTAAATTTTGCTACAAACGATACGGAGTTTAAAGAAGAACTTTTAATCCAACATTTTGTTCTAAGAAAGTCAAAATTCTATTTTTAAAAGGAAAAGTAGAACTTATTTATTAAAAGTTTGATAATATCGAGTCTTTCATCCAAAGTCTCATTCATACCTTTAAGCTTAAATAAAATAAAGTATTTGTGAAATATCATCCAAATTTTTTATTCGTTTGAAATAATTATTCACGTGCTGTATAGAACGGAGCACTGTCTTGTTAGAGCCGCATGTCGTGTGCGTTAAGTTCATCCAATTAAGATCAAAAAAATTGGTAATCATTAATCTATAGTGCTCGCCGTTGGCAGTGATGGTCTGGCTAATGTCGTTCGCAAACTTAACGCCGACAGTCAAAAATTCACACCAAACAGTAACTTTTTCGAGATGTACTTGACATACTTGAATTTAAAGTGGTTTGGCTAAGTCCCAAAATATAAAAATGTTCTTCGGGCCTGTACCAGAAATAGGTCTCATCGCTGAAGATGATTTTTGGGTAAAAATTGGAGTCTGTTGCCAAATGCTCCAGAGCCCATTCAGCAAAGGCACGTCATTGTTCGTAGTCGATTACCTTCTGTTCTTGGGTCAGTTGAATTTTGTACGGATGCTAGCCCAAGTCACGTCGCAAAATTCGCCAAAATCTGTTTTTTGGACGATCGTTTACTGAACAAGTGAACTCTCGGTAAGACCATTATGGCGTTTGTAAAATTGGAGAACCAAACTCGCGCCTGTGGTAAAAGAATTTTATTATTTGCACATGCTGTTGAATTGATTTGGCAAAACAGGCTGAAGGAATGACAACTAATTTGGCAGATATAGCTTAAACAAGATGGGTGTCTGAGATCAAAAGTCCCTATATATACATATGCATGTTTGTGAATACATTACATTACATTACATTATATACATTAGGATATATATATTAATAAAAATAAAATACGCCACTGAAATGCAAATTATTGTAAAATATTAAAAATTTAGTTTCGTTGTAAAACGTATAAAATTCTAGAACGGGGTTGATTTTTGTTTATCATGCGTGTATTTTGTCGGGGTTATGCATAAAAGTGTGAATAGAAATTCTTATAATAACATCACTCCCTCACACAAACACACAAATTAATTCCACACTACTTATATATCGTACAAGGAAAAGGCCTGAAGATGATATTTTCTGTGACAAAAAATCAAAATATCTGAATCAAAAAATCCTGTAGCCAAGAATTTGAAAAAAAATTTTTTGTTGATTTTTACGTGAATTGTTAACATCAGATTGAGTTACAATTTAATTCAGTGAATAATAATGGCATTTCATTATTAAGTTGACGACGGGTTAAAATCGAAATGGATTGCTGTCAGTCAATTGTTGTCAAATTATATGCGACAAAATCATTTCTTGGTATCTTCGGTAATCGTAAGGAGCACTACTATAATGAAATCAACAAAAACTTGGCCTTTTTTTTGTGCATTAATGAGGAATGAATGACTGCAGATGTCATAATGGCAAGAATAGAATAATTGAAAATAAAAAATTACTTACCGTTATAAAATTAAAATAAAATTTGAAGCAGTTATAATAAAAGTGCTCAATTGAGAATTTATTTTTTTTTATCACACACACTCTGTAAAATAATAAAATAAAAAAAAATTAAAAATTAAAAAGAAAATAATTTAAATTAAATGAAATGAGATAAAAAAAATAAGTAAATAAATTAAGAGAAGAATTCAAGAAATATTAATGACGATATGAGGATAGCAGATAAAAAAAAAAAATAATAATAAAGGGAATAAAAACTACAATTGACAATATTCGTTTACATAAGTTGTTATTAATTTTTATACTAATATGGTGTCCGAATGAGAATGATGGCATAGTTTTACGATTTCATTATACATTCTTAGCGCTGAATGAGCTTTATCAGCAGAATTGAAAGGCCATATTGATCAAAAATAAATCGTCGATGTTACACTCATATATTCTTAAAATAATACGAACACGCGTATTGCGAATGGGTCAGGTATAATTAACCGCAGATTATTATCATATTAGACTGTTTTGTTGTCTTATAGATTATAAGAATGGTATAACGATACATTTTCTCCCACTAAAAAAGGGAACTATTTTACTATTCTTTTTAAAAATTGCTTTTTGGCTGCTGCTTGTATTGGTTGCCGTTTAAACTGTTTAATTAGGACATAAGGAACGAACAGATTGAATAAAAGTGAGTAACAATAAGATGCATGTGATAGAGATTTTAAAATCACGATCCCTGCAATATAAAAATTAAAAACGCCAAAAAAAAGTTTTTTGCGGTACCACAGATTACGAAATCATAAAATAAATATTCAAAACTGTCAAAATTACAGATTAGCTGCAAATTTTTTAATTAATTGGCTGCTTAGTTCGCGACATTTGCTACCAGTAACATTAGTAGTACTAATGCTAACGTTTGAATGCTCAACTTGAATGCCTGTTCGTTTATGATACGTTTGTGCTATCACACCTATGATCTTTAAGATTTGCGCGAATAATTATATGACATAGTCAGACAGAAAACTGCAATCTCTATGCATATTGGCGTAGGTTGGATATCAACCGAACAAAAAATTGTACCCGTTTATGCCAAGTAATACCACATTTTTCAAATTTCTAACGTATAAACTAATTCAGACCAAACAACAATTGCGTTGAACAGTGAACGTTTGAGAACATGAGATGAAAAGTGGATTAGACAATATCAAACGAAGTCATTAGTAGTTTTAGTGCGCGTTAGTTAGGCATTGTTAGTCAGATATCAAGTTTATATATATTTTTCACACTGTTGCCAGTAAACTAAGAAGCCTTTAACAGGTTTATGTATTATTTTGACTGGTTCAACTTCCTGTTCTTCAGGGTTATTTTTAAGTATTGTTATAGTATTCAAACTTATAAACATAATACACATGGGAATATGGAACACATACATAATTGGTCATTACAACCCTTCAGTCAGGATTTCGACCTAGCTTCTCATACCACATGTGTTGTGTGCGTTAATTTTTATACATGAGTGGCGGAACCTATAGTTTAAAGTCGACTTCGAACGACAGATTTTTGAGAAACTTTTCATGGCAATTTAATTTGCTCTCAGAGTTTTTGCCAGAAATCTGCTGAGAAGAAGTCGGCGAAGAAATATTTTCATATTTTCATTTTGATGTCTGAGCTGGGGTTTGAACCGTGGTCTTACTTCTAATAAGACAACACACTACCTACTAGACTGCGGCGACTTCAATATGGAACAGGTCTCAAAATTAACATGGTCATCCAGGAGGTCAGCAGGAGAGTTGTGGACATGAAGAAAACCAAATATACATTATAAATATCTAAATATTCTTTATAAAAACGGTCTCAAGGTAGGACTAAAAATTAATTCCCGTAAATCCAACGTTATGAGGATATTAACAAATAGCAGTTCGGGATAGCATGAACCGAGAATGTCAAGGTGTTTATCTATTAAATACTGGCAGCAAAGTGGTTGAAGACCTCCGCTATAAAAATAAAAGACCCAACAAATTTGAACCCCATTGCTAACCTCATTCAAAAACCAAATGTTTGTAAATAATTTTGCAAGTTTGTTTTTTAGCGACTACAGATTAGTAACTACGTACATATGTGCTACTGTAATCATGTAATATGATAGACTTTGAAGTGAGACGAAACAGTGAAAACAGTGAATTGATTACACTCTAAGATATTAAAACAATAATACTGTCAAGACAAGCCTTCAACGGAATTCGAGTTCGAGCAAGAGGTTTTCTATAAAGCACATGGTGTAGAGAGGTGGTCGGTCGTACTTCCTTAAGCAATCTGAAGCAGAATAGAATATGTTTCAGAGAATTTATGCAATGGTTATAATATTATAACTTAAATCAAACAACAAAAATTTGGAAACGTATCTATAAGGTGCTGACTTCAAAATTTTATTTTTGGATAAAAAAAATAAATTTTTTAGTTAAGAAAATAATTTTTTCTACTTTCGAAATAAAGAAAACTGTTATTCGATTGCAATTACAAAAAGATAAGAATGGAAATTATCACTGTTAAACGAACGCCGTAGTCTAGTAGGTAGTGTGTTGGCTTATTAGACTGAAGGCCCGAGTTCGAATCCCAGGTCAGACATCAAAACGAAAATATGAAAATATTTCTTCGGCGACTTCCTCTCAGCAGATTTCTGGCAAAAACTCTGAGAGTAAATAAAATTGCCATGAAAAGTTTCTCAAAAAACTGTATAAAATTAACGCATACCACATAAGTGGTGTAAGAAGCTAGGTCGTAATTCTGACTGAAAAGTTGTAATGACCAATTGTGTATGTAAACGAACAAACTTATAATTAAAGTCAAAGTCAAAGAGCAGACCTTTAAAAATTTGCAACTTCTATTACAGAGAAAATATTGTATTGTTGGATACTAAATATTGTTTTCGTTGCAATTAAATTGATTTTTTCTGTTGTGTGATCCCTATTCAGAGACAAAAACTCGGACAAACATTTATAAAAATCACAATACAAATGCCTTTGCGGCATTCATTCATACCACCACAGTTGTCTGCAATAGCTTATGAAATTGACTTTGTGTTCCGTATGGAGTAAAAAGTAAAACTCAGGCCTTAGTGTCGTTTAGGTTACAAGAATGTATAATTTTTATGGCAAGTAATGACAAAAACTACAAGAAAAATAAACAAAAAGAACAAAAGAAAAACTTTAACTACAACAATATGACAACACGCCTAAAAAGTATATGTGGCGTGTAGTGTAATTGAATGAAAAATACAGTAGGGATGCGCACAGATTATGCTTTTTAAAGAAAATTTGATTGAAATTTAATTTAATTTGTATAACACAGCTAATGAAATGCACTTTGATGTATGCTTTGTGGTTATTGTTAAATTTTTAATTTATTGGAGTTATAACGTTAATTGTTATCAACTATTGAAACAATACAAACTGATGACTTATTGACATACATACATACGTATAAAAGGAGCCCGCGCTAGGAAGGTCATGAATGTATAGGAAGGTCATGTAAAAGAGTATTCAATATAACTTCTATTCATTATTCGTTTATTTTTATTTACCAAAAGTAAGATTGGGAATGATATCGAAGATTTTGAAATTGTTTACAATCTGTTACGACCCCTAATACTGATGTAGTGTCATGTTAATATTTGCTTATATCGTATACACAGTATGTGTTTTATGTACTTTTGCAAATGCTGACAAAGGAACTAACCACATACTTACATACATATGTATATACGTACACAATACACTACATGGGTGTAAAGTAATGCCTTCCATTATGAGTTTGATATAGTCACTGGAAATGTGCGTGATATTGCGTTGAGTACATAATGACATGCAAGTGAGTATGGGTATGTGAACAAAAGAAAATACGCCTCCATTGCATGCGTATGTAAAGCATTTGCTGAAAAGTAATTACCCGTTTCACTATTTTCACTTTGTACAAATCCGAATAAGTCAGTACATCGGTTGTTTTTTTTTTTTATTAGAAAAAGCTTTACTGTGGAAAAATTGAAAATATTATTGAGATTATGGTGACTATAAAACGTTAAGCATGTATGGTGTTGTATAGTAAATAGCCATCAGATTTCTTTCGTGACCAGATTTCTTTAGATAATCCGAGATTATCGCTGCATTCTGAAAGTTTTTGGTTAAATTCTGATGAATAAAAAAATAATTTTTTTTTCTTTGTTTTTATTTAAAACATAAATTTCATAAGCATTATGGTTGTGGAGATATAATTTGATAGAACACATATATGATTTTTGAGTCCTAATCAATGTATTCAAGTATTTTTTGTAACTAATTGATCAGAAATAAATTAAGAAAATAAAATATTTTTATGGAAAAGAAATTTTGTTTACTTACACCAAGTCCAGTCTATTAAAAACTACCCCAGACAAAATGTCTTATTAAAATATTGCATTTAGAGTTAAGCGTATCAAGTTTTTGCCTTTGCTGAGGTATTTTTTTAAGAATATTTCGAAGCTAAAAAAGGTTCTGTACTATAAGACAGGAAATTTAAAAGTTTAAATTTAAAAATGCAATAAAACAAAAACGTTTTGAAATTTTTCAAAATTCATTTTTTTTTTATGTTGTAAAGTACAATTGTTGCGGTTAGAAATGGAATCCCATTTCATTCAATTGGCTGCCGCAGCTGGTCTCACAGTACCTCATTTCATCGGACCAACTTTCGTGCACTTTTTCTAGTGTATGGGTTCGTATCTCGACAGCGGCGTCAGGAATGTTGGCCTTCAAATGCTCAATTGCTTCTGGTTTGTCAGTATAACACTTTTCTTAAACGGTGCCCTACAGAAAATAAACCAACGGTGTCAAATACCAGCTACTTGGCTGCCATTTCACATCACCATTTCGGTTAATTAAACGGCCATCAAACGTATGACGCAATAAATTGATTGTGGCATGACATGTGTGACAAATTGCTCCATTCTGTTGAAACCAAACATCGTTCACATCAATACTATGAAGAGCGGCTACAAACAATTCAGTTATCATGGCGCGATAGGTGTCTCCACTGACCGTAATGCTTGCTCCGTTCTTATTTTCAAAGAAATATGAGCCAAAGATGCTTCCGCTCCACAAGCCGCACCAAACAGTCACTCGTAATGGGTGCAATGGCTTCTGTAAGACCACGTGTAGGTGTTCTGAGCCACAAATACGGCAATTTTGCTTATTAACATAATCACCAAAATGCAAATGAGCTTATCCGAAAAGATGACTGTTTTCGTAAAATTGACATCAACGTGCAGTTTCTCGTTGCCCATCTAGCGAAGTGAAAACTAAGTGGATGGTCATGCTACTTCAACTCTTGAACCACCTCAACGTTGTAATGCGAAATTCGACGAAACTGGTGCATGAAAGGTTCAATTCTTGAGAACGATGACAACTTGATGTTAATGGATTCTTACGCACACTCTTAGCCACGGTTTCGATATTTTCGGGTGTGCGAACACGGTCACGCCTTGGCGCATCAACAATCAAATTAGTTTCACGAACTTTAGCAACAAACTTGCGTATACCGGGCACTGCTAGTCCTTCTCTGTGACCAAATTTTTTACGCCATTTTCGAGCAATTTCCGACCAATTGTCTTTGTTTCGGAAATAAATTTCCAATAAATCTTAACGTTACTCAAGCGTAAATCGATGCATTACGTTTAGTGGAGATAATATACTGAATATTGTGACAGAATAGAATGACATAAGTATTGCCAGATTCGAAATAACCAATGATTCAAATTTAAACCGATAGGTAGCCCACCCTATGTTTGTAACAATCTATCTATATTTTGACTAAATTTGAAGCAAGCTGTTGTTAAAAATGGATATCATACATAACATATACGAGTATAATTGGTCGTTAGAATGCTTCAGTCAGGATTACGACTTAGCTTATCACACCATTTATGTTGTGTGTGCTAATTTTGTATATGAATGGCGGAACCTACAGTTTAAAGTCGACTCCGAACGACAGATTTTTGAGAAACTTTTAATGGCAATTTTATTTATTATCAGAATATTATCCAGAAAATGCTGAGAGGTAATCGCCCAAGAAATATTTTTTTCGTATTTCGTTTTTTTGGAGATGTCTGACCTGTGGCCAACACACTACCTACTATACTAAGGCGACTTTAAAAATGGATATCAACTCACAAAATAAGCCCGTATATGCAAAGAGTGACTGCAATCTAACGCTGGGTCACACTCAATACATTGTAATCGAGTATCTTCGAAACGAGTTAAGGAGTTCAATTGGTTTTTTATTTTTTTATTTATGTGCTTGACTATAAAATGCATCAATCGAGGTTCGAGACCTCGCATAAACGAAGAGCTATTTCAGAAAAGTTTTGAAATTTTAAAACTAAAAAAATTTGAATTATCGTGAATATAACATGAAATCTACAACGAACAATATAAGACGGTCAGGTAGAAAGAAAGCGAAAGGTAACAGAGTACAAGATAAAAAAGTGGGGCTGAAAATCTATGTGTATTTATTAACTAAACAAGAAAATGCCTTTTATTTTTAAAAATAAGTGAGGATTTATTGTGAACAGATTGAAATTTTTGAACACATAACAATAGTTTGGATAGGTATGTGTACGGGTTCATAGGTCATGCAAAAATTTGTCACAAATATGTTCAGTAATCATCCACGAAATTGCGCTTATATTGATTGTTGTTAATGATTTTATTATTTTGGTTTATATTTCAATAAAAAACATATTAAATAAATAAAATTAAATAAATAATAATAATTCTTAATATTTTCTTTGAAAATTATTCACATACAATGTTAGAGAACTTGATATGTTTACATGTACAATACAAAACAATACACAGAATTGTTGTAAACAAATTATTCACTATTTTTATTGTATGGTATGTGTGATCAAAACTTGATATATTGAGATCACAATAATAATATTGTATCAATAAAATGCACAACAAAAAATTATTATTGTATTACGAGTAACAATTAGAAATACATATAAAGTTGTTTAAAATTATTATTTATTTATTTATTTCTTAATGCCGTGGTTGGTGTAATTATTGTTCAAGTGCTATAATGATTTTTTGCGGATTGTTTAATTTTTTACGTGGCTCAATTGTAAATTATATATAATCAATCTATGTATCATCAGTTTTAAGTTTATATAAAAGTAAACAAAATTAAATCATTTCTATTAAGAATTCTCGTCAGAATAATAATTTATAAAATAATTATCTTTTCAGTGTTTAAGTCATTTAAATTTAAATTAAATTTTTTACAATTTTTTTTAATTACGAGCCGTCAAATATATGAAGAATTTATAAATTTGATTTAGCAACTTTTGTTTGCTCCCGAATAATATATTCAATCAATTACTTTTATGATTTACGATAGTTTAGGTCAAAGGAGGAGCAATCATAATACAGTGTACATACATACATAAGTGGTCATTACAACCCTTCAGTCAGGATTACGACCTAGCTTCTCACACTACTTATATTGTGTGCGTTAATTTTATGCATGAGTGGTGGGACCTGCAGTTTAAAGTCGACTCCGAACGACAGATTTTTTGAGAAACTTTACATGGCAATTTTATTTACTCTCAGAGTTTTTGCCAGAAATCTGCTGAGTGGAAGTCGTCGAAGAAATATTTTTTTTCATATTTTCGTTTTGATGTGCAACCTGGGGGTTGAACCTGGGCCTTACGTCTAACAAGCCAACACACTACTTACTAGACTACGACGACTTCTATAAAATACAGTGTAAACTCATTAAAATAAATCCGCCGACTCTACAGATTATTCAAAATATTGCATGAGTGACATAGAAAACTTCACAGGTTAAGTGATATTCATAGGTTTTGTCTTCTTTTTTACAATAGTAATGAGGCGGCCAGTTATTGGTGTGGCTTTGAGTGAAATTAAAGTTTATTCAGACGACAGATAAGAGATCTGTGTGATAAAAAGAAAAATCAATCAATAATGGTGATTGTCCTAAATCCATACAAAGTCTGTAACTTTAGAATCTAAAGTTACATCATCTAAAGTTTAGATGATGTCTTGTACTCTTAAAAATTTTGTTTAAATTTATAAGACATTAAATTTTTTTACCATGAAAGATATCCGCATTTTTTACTTTTAAAACTACCTTCGCACTTGTTGTATTTCAGCCTTAAGTCATTTCCTCTTAGTAATCAAGAGAATACAGTGACAGCTACTAAGAATTCTAAAATAGTAATTAGAAACAATTACTGGTTATTATTGGTCGCCATATACACCGCACCTACACGTAAGAAATAAGGGGAAATAATAATTGTTGATCATTTCTTCAAGTGTGGAAATAAATTTTCAATTTCAAAAACTAGAGTTCTTCGACTAGTTAATGAATGGATTAAGAAGTTTATTTATTTATTGTTTATTTTGATTTCATATTTAACTTCACACAATATTTAATAAAAAATAATAATCAGTTGCGGTTGAATGTGTTGAAAGCACTTGCATCATGATACCATAAATATTTTGATTTCCATTTTAAAAACAAAAATTTGTTTCGATTTTAAAATTCTTGTCGTTTATTTATAAAACATGACACACAACCGGTATGAGTTTCCTTTGTAATGCTGAATAATTTTAGCACAAATTGTGCGGAAAACAACAGACACAGAAACACACTAAACGCGTGGGTTAAAGTAATTCTCTTTAAGTTTTTTTTTTATTGTTTAGTTTCTATAACCTATAGGTACGTAGATTAAACTCATGGCTTTGTTTGCAATGTAATGCTTTAAGTTATACTGAAACATTTGTAATCATTTTTAAATTAAAGAAAACAACAGCGTTAATGAAATTTGAAGAAATAGATTTACTTGATGGCTATGGTGAAGTTTTCTAATTTTAAATGAATTACTTGGACACTCTATTTTAGAATAGAAAATAGTTTTCTATTCAAATCTATTGTCAAAACCAGTCCATGCATACCCTAACATTATGATCGAATCTACATTTATTTGATTCATATAATTAAAGAGAGAGAGTTTACTGTGACTTCAGATTTTGTTACGATTAAGTTTAATCCACAAACATACAGTGGACAGCAAAAGTCTTAGTACGGCAATATAATTTCCAAATTTCATGAATTTTAGCCAAAGGATTGTATAAAAAATTAATGTTTTTATACTTATTTTATTAGCTTATTTCTGTTTTATTATAAAAATAAACAATTTTTTAATGTTTTTCATAAAACAAGAGAAAAATAAGGAAAAGTTTCAGATGACTCCATATGTACCCCCAAGGAGAACCCTGTGTAAATTTTTAAATTCAAAGGCCTAATATTTGAAAATGTTATCCCTTGTCTTTAGTAGATCAAGTACTCCATTTAACCCATTTGGCATCCTGGTGGCACCATGGGCAAGTTTTTCGGTTGACTTGTGTTCGTGGTTTAGCGATTACATAACCGTTCTTTCAAATAATCTCCTAAACACTCTCTTGAAGTCATATCGCGACTTTGTGCAAGAGTATTAAGCCTGTGGGGACTTTTTTTGTCAAAATATAATGGAGTACTAAGACCTTTGCTGTCCACTGTATGTACCTGTGCTTGTATGATGCTCATAACTATAAACTCTGGCAACAGGTCGAAATTGATTGAATTATTTGTTTTCAATATTTCAATATCGATTCTCATATTGATGGAATTGGGATAAGTATCCTCATTTATAAGTTGGAAATAATTCATAATAATTTATTAAATAATTCATAATAATGTTGGTAAATTTGTTGTCAACACATAGAATTTTAATTGAAATTATTAAATTATTTATGGCGTATGCACATATAAGGTGAGTGAAAAAAACTCTAAATTTATGCATTCATATTTAATTTATTTATACAGTTTTTGTTTGATATTCCGTATATTTATGGATATTTTGAACCAAATATTAATAAATATTATTTCATGCAAACAAACAAAAAAAAATGTTTTTAATAAATTCATTCAATATTTGAAAAACTATTACACTCAAAAAAATAATTGAGTTAAAAAAAATAATTAAAAAATACTTACTGAATTGAGAGTATAGAAAAAATATGTACTTTGAAAGAAATTGAAATATAAATCGTAATATGCAAGAGACCAATGGCATTTGTTTCAAATAAATTTATCAAAATGGGTCTTATGTAACAATATTATGATGATTGAACCCAAAAGCTGATCAAGTATATAGGGACCTATTTTACAATCGCGATGAATGTATGAATGAAAGTTGCCTTATCTGTCTTAAATTTCTCATTAAAATTGTCATCTAATGGATCTAATGGAGGAACAAAATGTATCAAAACATAAAAAGTTAACGATGTGTTAAGTTACAATCATTCAAGGATGCCCTGAACTTTTGGAAGGCCGCGGACTGTGATGTTCGACTAAAAACTTGGTTAAGAAAAAAAGTATAATTATTCGCCAAGTTGTCAAGTTGCATCAGCTAATGATCAAAATGTTCTGCTTAAATATAAATAACGGCAAGTCTTCTAACTTCATATCTGACTCAGCCTTTTGTCACTAAATGAATTGTATCACACGATATTACATGAGTGTAAATAAAATTGCCATGAAAAAGTTTCCCAAAAATCTGTCGTTTAAAGTCGACTTTAAAGCGTAGGTCCCGCCAATCATGAATAAAAATTAACACACACAACACAAGTGGTGTAAGAAGCTAGGTCGTAATCCTGTATGTATGCGTGTTTGGGTTGTATCAGATACGCGACTTATGGCTTATGCTATAAACACAATAAACGCAACTCAGAAGCACAAAAATTTTGCCTAAGGTAAGCTGCAAGCGTATTAATTATAATAAAAAGAACGGCAGTAAACTATAAGCAAAATAAATAACAAAATAAACAATTCCTTAATTCTTTATCAATGGTGGAGCATTAATGCTCAGATTATCAGCACAAATCCTCTCACTGTGAGCACTAATTCTCTCATTGTTCCGAATAAAATTAGAAATTAGCCTAACAGCAAAGCAGCATAATATTTAATTGTTGTTGCGCTGCCTTTAAAATAATCACTTCCCATATACATCCATGCATTTTATTTTTGAGAGATTGCTATGTTTACTGCATTGCGTTTATTGTGTTTACAGCATTACGCTCAGGCACTGCGATTTCCTCTTTTGAAAAGGAAAGGTGTCTTATAGGTCTGCTATTCTGCCACCTAACTGATCCGAGAATCCAATGAAAATTAATCATCAGTTTGGTTTCACTACAAAAACCGAGTATAATCGAATAAAGTAACAGGAACAAAATAGGAAAAACTACACTCTCTACATACGTGTTACAGACCTTTGAAAGAGTGTTGTTACTTATCTGGAAAAGAGGAAATTTGTTTTCCTCATCCCACTCAGATGAATAACTTTATCTTAATAAATAACTAAATTTTCGACGGGCGTTAGATTCAATAAAACGTTATACAATCCTACAAAAGGAAAAGAAAAAATTAAATAACCCGACTTTATTGAACACTTACGCAAGTTTGAACAAAATTTGAATCATTACGAAAGTAATGGCCTTTAACCAGGAAAACTACTGCGAGAGTCTAGGCTATATGATGAAAGAAAACAGTTTTCATTCCGTTCTCATATTCTGACTTTCGGGCAGAACGGATTTTCAGAAATGATGTTACTCGAATTTTGTTTTATTTTAAAGAAATTTCTTTTCGTACAATTTAAGGTTCTTTTCACAGTGCTTTAACACATTTAAAATAAAAAAATAAAAATTCCTTAAGGTTGCCGGAAAACAATGAGTTTTTTTTTTAATACAAGTTTAGCAAACTAGTTTTAAGAGAAACAAACTTGTTTCAAATGTTCATTCGCACCCACCCACACACACAGTTAATTATTCCTTTTCATATGAATTTCTTTATAAATTATAGAAAACACCAGCGACAGTGACAACAACAACAACAACAACGATAACAATGAAAAATATTCTTTAAAACTTAGTTTCGAAACAAAAGAAGGCAAAGAATTTTATAATTAAAATATTAAATACAACAACAGCAACAACAAGAACAATGACTACTTAATCTGCCTTTGAAACCACTTATCCCCACACAAACTAAGAAAGTGCAAAATTTTGACTAACTTTGGAAAGTTTTTCTTTTGTTCCAACAACCACTAAAACCCAGAAGCGTTAAAAACTTTTTCGACTTTTGTGTGTGGCTTAATGCCCATCTGATGTGATTATACTCCTCGTAAATATTGTATATGAAGATTTAAGATTTGAACTGAAAACTGAAGAAACCAAATACATATATCTACTCGTAGTTGGGTATTGTATCATAAGAACACTTTTGTTAAAGGAAGCACTTGTTTTAGAACGTTTAGGAAACTCGAAAAAGTCATTTCGTCAAGAAGGAAAGGGTTGTGCGCGATTGGAAAGCACAAGGATACAAACATTTTAATATGATTGCTTAAATGTGCGATAAGCGATGAGAGATGTGCGATGTGCGATGTGTGAATTATTACAGCCATTCATTTAATTTGTGTGACAAAAGTTTTAAAATAATGCGAGATGCTGGGACGAATGCTTTAAACTAACCAGCCAGCAGTCGTAAAGTAATTTCAACTTTTTCCTCAAGCGAATGGGAAATTTCTGGTTGACATTTTAAAACCTTTTAAGCGGTTTAACGAACATATCAATCGGAAATTGTGGTTTTACACGGAAATAAGTTCGTTATTTGAATTTCATAGTTAAATACGATTAAAATTCGGAAAATTAAATTTATTGCCAGAATGAAAGAGAATGATAATTCAATATACATCGATACATATGTATGTACATACACTAAGCGCCAAGAGTGAGTAAACACCACTGAAATAATTCATTATCTTAGGATGGTGAGAAAAGTAAATAAGAATAGTCGAATAAATTTCCAAAAATAAAAACGTTTATTTATTACTTATAAAATGTTAAAACAAAAACAACAATTCTATTCAATTGTTGTGCTACAAGTATATTTTTTATAATAGAAAATTTAAAATTATAGTGGGTGTTGACTCACTTATGGCGCTCAGTGTATATACATATTAAAACGTTTTAATTGCTTCATCCTTTTTTGTTTGTTTTTCCTCTTCATAGAATTAACAAATAATAATTAAAAAATTTAATTAATAAAGGCTACATTGATTACAATCCATGGCCATGGTAAGCTAATAAACTGCGGGCGAGTCAGGGTATAAGTATTGAATCGATTTGTTTGGTCAATATTTTCTATGTTTTAGAAACTGATTGTGCAAAACCAGTCAATAAGTAAAACAAGCCTTCCATATGCATCATAAACAATTTATTTTCTCTCTTTAAACAAATCTCCTGGTATATTTGATTTGATTTATTGCCAAGTGTATCAATAGCCATCCCATCTCAAAACTCTTGCATACTAATTTTATTGTGTTGTGTTTTATTGTATTATTTTCTTTTTTTCTTTTTTTCTTTTCTTCTTCATTCTAATCTTAATAAAATAAATCGAGACATTTGCCTGCAGTAGGTAAGTATACCATACCCAAAGATAAAGCTGATGAACAAGTGCAACAAAAGTGCGCTACAAATAGTAAAGGAGAGAATCTATAATTCGCTGCACACTCACCCGTGTATGGGGATGACTCTTCTTGTTGCCAGAAAGTTTTTCCATGTTGTTGCTTTTTTTACATACACATTGAATTATAAGTAGATTTTCCAAAGAGTTGGTTCTCTAATGGTTATAACAGCACGACAAGTATGGTAAGTGTACACGTAAAATATATTTCCTATCGTAGTAATCGTAACTGTGCAATCTATCTACTAAACTATGTGTCTCAGTAAGTTGCACGTATACACGGCAAAAAGGTTTTGTTTTTTTGTTTTCAAAAATAAAATAAAAAATAAAAATAAAATATTGAAATAATAATAAATGCAATAATAATATTATGTTTCTATTGTAATTTAAAAAAAAAACAAAGGTTTTATTTATTCAAATAAATTATTTATTTGATTTCAAACCTTTTACGTGAAATGATAACAACTTTTTTTCATTGCACATATAAAAAATCTTGTATAGGAAGTGAAGCTGTAGTAAAAATAATTCTTTTATTTTTTACGAAATTTATGGTTTTATTTAGCATAATTAACGTGACACCCATCATGCTCAATATGAACCCTTTGGAGCAAAAAATTCATTACAATTTCAAATAAGTTAATTAATTATTTATTTTGAAGTTGTTTTCATAATGAGAGCCTCGTATGGAACCTGTTTCTAACTAATTTTGTGCCGTCGATGAACTTAGATAAAAATAGCTCTCTGAGCTGCAGGCCGGTCAATAAGGACGTGCGTTATATATCGTTGTAGTCTAGTAGCTAGTGTGTTCACTAATTAAACGTGGGGCCACGGTTCAAACCCCAGGTCAGATGTCTCCAACAAAATGAAAAATAAAAAAATATTTCTTCGTCAACTTCCTCTCAGCATCCTTCTGGCAAAAGCTCTGAGAGTAAGTAAAGTGCCATAAAAATTTTAACAATAATCTGTCGTTCGGAGTCGACATTAAACTGTCGGTATAAAATGAACGCGCACAACATAGATGGTGTGAGAAACTAAGTCGTTACCCTAACTGAAGGGTTGTAATGACTAACTATGTATACATATGTGTATGTATGTTATCTAAATTCAACACAATGAAACACAACTTCTCTCCTGTTGGGCGGCAATGACCTCCTGTAGGAATAAAGCGATTAACCGAATTAAACAATTGGGAAGATTACATTGCGGTATGTCCTTACCTACTTGACGTTATCTGAAATCTAAATTTTTTATTTTCACTCAAAAAAATAATAGAATAATTTGCTTTTAAGCAGCGATTACCAATTGGAATTTATGCCATTGACAGTTTGGTTTTGTAATGGTTTTTTGCACTTTTACATACAGTGGCTTCCACCTTATTTCAACCAGCAAATTTAAAAAAAAATTAATAAAAGTTTATAGAATATGTTTAAAAATTAAACAAAAAAGTTTTATTCAGTCTCAAATTTATGGGCAATTTGTAATCAAAACAAACAACATCAGATTTCGAAGAAGAATGACCGTATAGCAGCTCTGAAAAAGGAATGGGCAAAAATAACTCTCCAAACCACTAGAAAGTGGAATCAATGCAAAGAAGGCTGAAAGCTGTAATTAAGCAAATAGGAGGTCATACTAAATTTTAAAATTAAAATTATTAGTTAATTAATCATTTAATTGTTCGTTTATAGTAAGTGGTTGAAATAAGCTGTGACGAATTGGGTTCCTATATTTTTGGTTTTTAGTTTGTAAGTTTAAATTTGAGACTGAATAAAACTTTTTTTTTAATTTTTAAACATATTCTATAAACACTTTTATCAAATTTTTTTAATATCTTGTTTCGTTTCGAAATTTTTTTTAAAGGTGCTGGTTGAAATAAGCTGTGAGCCACTGTATTTGCAATTAATTTATTGAAGTCGCCGTAGTCTAGTATTTCTTCGGCGCCTTCCTCTCAGCAGGTTTCTGGCAAAAACTCTGAGAGTAAATAAAATTGCCATGAAATGTTTCTCAAAAATCTGTCGTTTGGAGTCGACTTTAAGCTGTAGGTCCTGACACTCATGTATAAAATTAACACACACAACAAAAGTGGTGTGAGAAGCTAGGTCGTAATCCTAACTGGAGGGTTGTAATGACCAATTATGTATGTATGTATGTATGTATTGAATAGAGAAACAATAATTAAATTTCTCAAATCATAAAACTACAACCGAAAATAAAATTTTTATTTATTATAATAATAATATTTAATGTAAAGTACAGAAACAAGTTATTTTGAAAATGTTGTTCTAAAGCACGTTCATTTGGCTCACTCCGTCTGACTTCAAGAATATAATTTTAAACCAAGTTAATCTAGGCCCTAGATTCTAGGGTGACTCAATAATTCACACACTAATGGATTCGGATGATTATCGATAGTCCTAAGTACATAATCATAAAAATGCCAGATAAGCCTTAAGTTCATAATCTTTATACTACAAAATATTTTTACAACCAGAGATATAAAACGGCAACTACAACGAAAAATTAAATACAACAGCGCACAGGTAAAACTAAATAAATAATTATAAAATACCAATCATAATTATAAAATACCAATCATAATTATAAAATACCAATCATTTATCTGGAAGCTAATACGGGACACGTGATCGAAATTATTTCTTTCTTTCTTTTTTTTTTTTTTTGAAAACCCGAACAATCTAAATTATTTTGTACCAAATTTGATCGAAAATATTTTCACCACGAGCCCCATAATTAGCCCCCTGATTATGTCTAACTAATAGGGATAAGCCACGCAATAACACAGATAGGAAAAGTGTTACAAGAACTTTCGCTTCGTGCATTTGTTGAGTGAGTTGTGCATGTGTGAATACAACAAGTTATTATAATTTGAAGTAAAATTAATTAGTTTTGGTGAAATTTTTATAAAAAATATAAATTTTAAATCAAAGAGTTATTAATTAAAAACCTGTTTCAGTTTGATCCCATACCATATGTACATAATTATTCATTTCTTCCAAGGAAATTTATTAAAAAGAAAATTTAAATTAAATTCGAAATAGTGAATAACAAAAAACCCATATTATGAGAGTAAAACAAAAATTTATTTGTTTTTTATTTTAAATTCATTTAAAGTAAATTAAATTATAAATTAATATGTAGTGGACAGAAAGTTAACATTAGTTTCAGGAATTTCTTAAATGATGTTCATTTTAATTTTTTCCCGCAGTGTAGAAGTAAGTAGTGAGAGGAAGAATAAAAATACAGGCACACTAAACAAATATTACGTAGAAAAAAATAGATGATTATCACCGTCGTTTTAAAAGAATGGAGCGTATAGACAGATTTCTATCATCGATTTTATAATACCAGAAAAAAACTTTAGAGAAAATTGATTCCCCAAAAGAGATTACAGTCCTTTAAACATTGTTCCATAGATTTTTTTCTTTGGCATATTTTGAAAGTTTGCGCAAAGTATTTAGGAAACGTTAAAACTATAACAATATTTTTTTAATGTAGCAAAAATGTGGAAAATGTTGTCAAAAGTACAACAATTAGATTTCCCAACTGAACTCTGTCAATTGTAGTCACATATTGACTAGCCCTTCCTATGTGGGTGTTATTTCCTGAATGTTAAAAAAAGTTATTGGTCACTATTCTGGTGGAAAATTCTTACATTTTTTTTAAAGAATTCATTGCAAATAATAATAATTTCGAAAAAAAATCAGCAGTTTTTAAAGCTCTTTATATAATTGAATTATGATTTCCCTGAAAGGTTCTATTATGATACGCAGATGCATTTTCAATGTGATAAACATATATTCGGATGAAGGCGCCACTTTTACAAGACTTTAATTGCTAGAAGACAACATAATCCTTTTGAAAATTAACACAAATATTATTATTTCTTACTTCCACACTTTGTTTTGCAGTGACATCTTTGGATGATCGCATTATTAAAAAATTTAAAAATTCTTACAAACAAAATAAAGTCAACAATTTTTTGTTTTGATTGCATCAGATAATCAATCAATTC
Organism: Sarcophaga caerulescens; assembly: GCA_927399465.1. Classification (NCBI taxonomy): domain Eukaryota; kingdom Metazoa; phylum Arthropoda; class Insecta; order Diptera; family Sarcophagidae; genus Sarcophaga; species Sarcophaga caerulescens. Next base: position 74,085,116 of record OV656872.1, on the reverse strand, counting down.
CTAACACTCGAACACTTTAATTCGAAGACTATTTTTGTAATTTCGTTTTGAGTTAAAGTACGCGGATGGTATTGTTTATCATTTTGTTTCACGCTCCCTGTATTCCGACCCCACATACATATATTATTTAACAACAACAGACAGACCAGACTTTAAGTATACATAACATAAATGTAAGTGTATTTGTATATGCAAGTCTATGAAATTGTTGTTCTAGTTGTATTTTTTGCATTACGTGGTCTAAAAGCAAATTCATTTATTTATCCATGAGTGAGTCTCTGGTTTGATGGAAGCCCTCAGAAAGTTGAGAAACTAAAACAGACACGAAAACATGTTACATGTTCCTCCCTCCACCACCCATCCAGCAACAAAATTTTTAACACACTGTTATTCAGTATGTAAATGATGCAGACATCTCAAGTATGCGGAGATGAATTGGCTCGTATAACATTAAAGTGGCTGGTTGAATGGTTAGTTGCGCTCGTCATATCAATAGATACATGGAACGGGATTATGGAATAACTACAGCTGTAGCAACAGCCTGTGCACTATAGTAACAGTAACAATAACAGAAGATGCAATTACTACTCATGGAATAGTTGAACAGGTTGGTTGCTGTTTGTTGGTTAAGTTGACTGGTTGGTTGGGTTTTTGTTTATTTCAGTTTGATTGGGTTTTAGTTTCAAAACTGGGATTCTTACGAATTCAAACCAAGTTAAAGACAAGATGGTTGCAAATGTTTGTTACACTCCATCAGAAGAAAATTTGTTGCAAATAAAGATTTTTAAGAAACCTTTCTAAATTAATTAAAATTTCACTTTTCTCAGATTTTTCGAGCAGTTACTGAATCAATAAAGTATTGGTTTGAATGATATGAAATATGTTTTAATATATCAACATAAAGATGAGTATAATTTATTTAAAAATGATTATGATTTTATTTCTTTTGTAATTTACCGTCATTTGATTTGAAATTAAAATTAAGTTAAGTTTTTTACTGATTCATACGATGCAAAGGAATTTCAAATCGTTTATAAATCTCCAATATTTGTATGTCTATTGGAAAGTCATCTTTCAAGCATTTGTATTAAAATACATTTTATTTTCTTCAGCTCTTTAGCTGTTTACTTTCTTGCCCATTGTCTGTTTAAATGCAATAATTGTTTGACTTTCTAAATAATTTACATTTCTCATGCGTTTTTCTTTCTTTTCATTTCATTTAATTTCTTCAATAAGTCACATTGATGTGAAAAGTGCGTAGATTATTGCAAGACGTTTTAAATGCAACTCGTACTGTATTTAGTATGATTAGTTTAAAAGCATTAATTTATATTAATTTGTGTGAAAATATTTGCAATTCAGGGGAAGTATAGCTTATTGAAATGTATAAAGTGCGAAAATTATTTTTATTTCTTAAAAGCAATTGTCCTTCCTAAAAAGCAATATATTCATTGTAAAGTGAATTATTGGAATTATTTTAACTCAGTACAACAGTGTAAAGAATACCCACTCGAGGAAGTATTGAAGTATTTTCTAAATTCGCCTGAATCTTATGCAAACTGATGTCCCTTAAGGCCTTAACCAGAAATTAATCGAGCGGTAAATTTTGGCACGACTAGGTTGTTGTATCTTCTAAAACCCTAGCATTTATATTAATTTTAGATTCTTCATATATGTACGATTGTATCGATTTAAAATGCATCTAAATTCCGAAGCCTCAGCTGAGCTAAATCTCAAACTATGAAAAACATTTTGTGAAGGAACTGTAAATTTATGTACATAATGCCCAGAAAAAACGAAACATTTTTTTTGTTGAAGTCGCCATAGTCTAGTAGGTAGTGTATTGGCCTATTAGAAAAAATATTTTTTCGGTTACATCCTCTCAGCAGATGTCTGGCAAAAACTCTGAGAGTTTCTCAAAAATCTGTTGTTCGGAATCGACTTTAAACTGTAGATCCCACCACTCATATATAAAAATTTACACACACAACATAAGTGGTGTGAGAAGTTAGAACGTTATCCTGACTGAAGGGTTGTAATGAGCAATTGCGTAGGTATTGTTACATTTTTACCTTTTGAAAAACGTTCAAAACATGAGTTCGTTGATTGCAAACAAAATAAAAATAAATTGGTACTTAGTTCCAATTAAATTCTTTATTGTTCGAACAATTTTTGTGTGCCTCTGTTTATAACTTGACGTATACAACAATAATTGCTTGTTTGCTATTCTTCTTTGCTTACAACAGAGATCTTCAAACCACGACTTTTCTCTTCACACGCAACGCGTCTTCACACAAGACTGACTGAATTCTTACTTATCGTTGCCTGCTTTGTCTTGCCTTTTTATATGCCCACACGTAAACTGTCTGATGAATGTTCTTGAAATCGAATGTTCGTGGCTTCACGTTCTCGAGAACTCTTGTAGTTTCATTGTTGTTTGTGTATTTTATTTACATTCTTTGTTGTTTCGTTCTCGCTTACGTGTCTATCGCCTTATCTTTCATACTCACGGTTTTTGTTTTTGTAACTTTTGTTTATCATTTTAATGTTAAACGATGTTATACCGTTTCCATTTTCGTAACAGTATTATAGCAAGAACTGCAAACAGACACATTGAGACGATGCTTTAATGAAGAAAGTTGTTTTGCTCATTAGGTGTCCAAACCAAGAATGAAAATTTATAATCACTCGAATCATATTCTCCGAATAACCAAATATTGTTTTAAGATAAAACATGTTTTGTGCAATATTTCCTCTGGTAACTACTTGGCTAAGATAGTAGAAAAAATATTCGAAAATTTCATTTAGCATATGAATTAAATTTAGAAATTTTGAGTATCTCTTAAAGAGCAGAAATATTTCTAAAGTTCATATTAATTGTCCATTACAACCCTTTAGTCAGGACTACAACCACCAACCACCACTCATGTTGTATGCGATAATTTTATGCATGAGAGACGTTACGTGACGTGACCAGTTTAATGTCTACTCCGACCGACAGAATTCAAAATCCTTTCATGTTTCAGAGGTTTTGCTAAAAGGCTGCTGAGAAGAAATTATTTTTAATAGGGGTTGAACCACGACCTTACGTATAGTAAGCCATCGCACTTCTTTTTAGACTAGGACGATTTTTAAAGTTCGTATTAAAGTAAATTATAAATGTGAAATCGTTTGTAAAATCCAAATTTTAGGCACACCTTCTATGCCAAGTTAATGTCATTCAGTTTTAGGCGTGAGATTTCAAACTCCATGCCGGATTAAATGAATATTGTTTTCGATTACTTTCGTGATTCCAAGAGTAAACTTGATGATTTCATACTTAATTTAATTTAATTTAAAAACTCTTATTTTACCATATAAAGTGTAGACATTTTCACTTTTAGAAGGGAAGAACAAAGGCTATATGTATGCATTCCAAATAAATATGTATTTGTAATGATGACTCTCCCTTTTTACTGGATGCAATGGGAAACCATAAAATATTATACTCTCCTAGTACTAAGCGATCATAACTTTAAATTTTAAATTTCTAGGCGAAAGATGCCATAAAAATTGGTCATTAAATTTGGCCATAAAGCATGCAACAGTGTTGCAATATTATTTTGTATTTTTCGATTTGTCTGTTTTTTAAAAAGTTGTTTCAATTATTTATGATTTACATGCCGACATAAATAAACGTAAACGAAAATGAAAATGAAAACAATAATCGTAAACAATCCCTAAAAGAAAATTGTGTTTTCCTTTTTTTGATTATTATTTTTGCGCATAAAAAATTTTATTTTTTACCATCACAATATTTGAGAAAAATATGATGAAAAAAGAAAAACACAACAAATTATTTGAAATAAAAACTTTTACAAGCACATACCGCATCTTCCCTAAATAATACTTACATAGCATGGCTATGTACAAATGATTTTCACTTTGATGTCACTTGCTGCATGACGCTGTCATGGAGACGTTTGTCAATTTTGAAAAATTTTTTTTTATAAATTTCGTATTGCCAAAGTCTGTCTGTGTGTCCGTTGCATGTCCATTTTCATGTACATTTTTCATGTTGTTTGTCCGCAGACAGATGGAATTGATGTAATAATTCCAAAATCATGTTGCTTTCGAACAATTTTAAAACGTTGTTTGATTTGAAATTTGATTTTCTAATGCATTTTGTTGATAAATAAAAACAACAGGTGCCGATAATGGCCAATAACAGATACGAAACGAGAGAAAATTAAATTTAAATAAAATTATCATAAAAAAGACAGCGTGTTTAGCCTTATTAATCGATCACTTTCATTTGAAAATCAGTCAGTCAGTCAGTTCAGTTATCGATTATTCGTAGCATATTTAAACATAACTAAGCTTGTCTTATCGTGTATACTTTTAATAATAAAACTGTCGAATCGCACCACCCATTGACACTTTAATTATATTCCGTAGTTATCTAGACATTACATTCATTATCATCATCATCATCACCATTGCCATCATCATTATCGAAAATTAACAAAACTGTGCCTTTCATTGTCGTTAATCAATATTTTTCTAACCACAACAATTTATTTTAGCCAAACCTAAAATGTATTTTATTTCGTTTATTACAGTGAAGAATTCTAATATTAATAGAAATCCTTCTGATATAATTAATTACGAAGTTTTGTCATGTTCACAAAAATCAAAATTATTTTTCTCATATAAAATAGGAAAGAAGATACGATTTCGTAAAGCCATCCAAGAGTAAAGAGGAAAAACCAAATAAATACCAAAATAAATGCAAGATAAACCATGTTGACAACAGTTTTGACAACATTTGGTAAATCTGACAATATTTTCTAAAGTACAGTGTAAAAATTCAAGATTTGTATGAATTATAGCAATTAGAGAAGAAGTGTTTTAAACTTAAATTATAGACGTGTTTCTGAAGGGTTATATACATTAAAAAAATATACGTTAATAAATTACCGTTATTTTAATTTAAAAATTTTTTTAATTCTCAGTTTTAAAAATTGAAACAAAAAAATTACCAAAAATATCGAAATATTCTCAAATTTTTTCGGACACTCTTCCTAGTGTACAGTTTCTTTATATATATATACATACTCTATATATATACTCTAAAATATTCAGAAAACTTGTGCTATATTCTAGGACTAGTCAATCAATTTATTTCTAATACATACTATAACGACAAATGTACGTACTATATTATATATAGTGGCCGTAGTCAAGTAGATAGTGTGTTGACTTATTAGACGAGAGCCCGTGGTTCAGACATTTCCAGCAAAACTGAATATGAAAAATATTTCTTCGGCGGAAATAAAATTTTCACGAAATGTTACTCAAAAAATATCTTGTTGTTCGGAGTCGACTTTAAACTGCTAAGTCCCGCCAATCATGGACAAAATTAACACACACAACATGAGTGATGTTGTAATGACCAAATAAGTATTTAAGTAAATATATACATATTGTTACGTTTTTACCTTTCAAAAACGTTTAAAATATAAGCTCGAAGATTTCAAATACAAATAAAATTAAATTTGTGTTTAGTTTTAATTAAAATTCTTTATTATACGCACAATTCTGAGTGCCACTGTTAACAACTTGATGTAACAACAACAATTGCTTTTCTTTGTTATTCCCTGCATAAACAATAACAATTACTAGACAATTATTCGACAGATCTTTGTAACGGAGACCTTCAAACGCACTGCGTCTTCGCACAAGGCTGACTGAACTTTACTAACTCAGTTGTCTGCTTTGCCTGTCCTTTTATATGGCAAACTAAACAGTCTGATGAATGTTCTTGAAGGCGAACGTTCATGACTTCGCCTTCTCGAAATCTCTATAAATGTAAACAACGTTGTTTACGTTTATTCTTGTAGCGTTTGTTGTTGTATTTTTGTTTATAATTTTAATGTTAAGTGATGTAAAAGCAAAACACCAGTATCTTGATTTTTCGTAACAATATATTACTGTTGACTAGAATGCTATATGAAGTTGTTGTTTTTCTTTAATTTTAAAAAAATCACGAACAAATAATTTGAAACATATATTAGTTAGAAATATAAGTGAGACTCGCTATTTGTGAGTTATTCACAACCCATTGCTTAAATACCGGATAAAAGACTCTTGGCAGCATTTCAAATTTACTGAACGCGTTTTATTGTATGTTACATTTTTCTTTAAATGAAGTCCTCTTTAAAGGCAAATAAGAATTTCTTTTAATTTTCTGAACACATCGAATTGATGTCGTATTTTAATTAAAGTAAATACATAAAACACAGAATTGGTCATTACAACTCTTCAGTCAGGATTACGAACGAGCTTATCACTTCAATTAAGTTGTGTGTGTTAATTTTTATACACGAATGGCGGGACCTACAGTTTAAAGTCGACTCCAAACGACAGAGACTTTTCATGACTATTTTATATACTTTCAGAATTTTTGCTAGAAATTTGCTGAGAGGAAGTCGGCGAAGAAATATTTTTTTCATATTTCGTTTCTGTTGGAGATATCTGATCTGTGGTGGCCTCACATCTAATAAGCTAACACACTACCTACTAGGCTACGGTGTTGTATTAATATTAGTAAATCAAAAGCTCATGATGTCCTAAGCATTTGACGTAATGTTCACTGAAAACTGTACACTTTTCAATTGTCTGTAGAAGCATTGTAAGTGGTTTAATAGATTTTCAAAACAGTGTAAGCAATTTCATTAACATTTTATTTGAACTTTTCACGATACACGTCTTTTATAACCGATGAAAAATGAAATTAGGATTTGCCGATCTCCCACAGGAGAGAATTTTCCAATGTATTGATACATTAGAGTAGCCATACAATATTGCTTTCATTTACTGCCTAAAAACTTCGTGTTGTACAACAAAATGTCCTCCATTTTCCTAAAATCAACAGAACATATCCAATACAATTTAATCCATTAGTCAGTGGATCTCATACTCATATATTATAGAAAATATTAGATCTTTAGTCGTACTATTTAGCTCCCTACCTGCCATTGTATTGATTTTCCGAATTTTGAAAGCAGGTACTAAGGTTATGTCAAATTTCATAATTTGTGAATTTAAATGATCAGTTAAAACCAGGATTAGGATATAGCAATAGTCCATAAATTGTTTCTCAAACAAAATGTTTCAAAAACAAGATCTTAAAGTAAGATCAGTAACCCTATCCTATGGGTACTTTCTACCTCAAGGCCTTCAACATAGTTTTATATTGATATTATCGATTTGACTTTCTCAATTTAAATTGCCATGAGCATCAATCAAAGATATTTTCAAATAAATTTTAATTTTAATTGAAATCTACTAGAAGAGTATATCGTATTATGAAAAATTATTTTTAAAAATAATATTTCTGAAAATCAAACATATTTTAATCTGTTACATATTATTCATTCTTTATTTGATCACCAACGAAGCAAAAATAACTTTATTATTTATAATGATTATTATGAATAATAAACAGAAAATAATTTATTTATTTCTTACTTTTTAATCGTATACCAATCGACAGCAATATTCGTATGTTATTGACTGACACGTAAATACTGATTTATGCAAATCAAAATCTATTGTTTTGTGTAATTAATTTGAAGTGAATTAGAAAATTCATTCCTTAAGTAAATCCAATTAAAATAATTTAAAAACATATTATATTTGAAATATTCATGTTAATAGAAAAAATTACCAGAAATTTTATGCCATAAAGTACAATATACATATATATGGGAAATTTAAAAGTCTTCTTAATAGTAACCACGCAAAAACCCAATGAAATTTTAATTTGGAAAATAAATCGAAATGTGATTGAAGCAATCAGTTGTGAAAAATAAAGAAGAACTTGAAACTTTATTTTATTAAAGTCTACAAAAATTTGTAAAAAAAACTGAATTCTAAAGAGTTCGAGTACATTTTATTTTCAAGTACCATACATAGCTAATAAAATTTTATTAATATTTCTTGAATCTATTTATTATATTTGGCCAATACCATTCCCTTTCTAAAAAGGTTTAAATTTTAAAAGTTGGAGTAAAAGTGTTTGAACAACCATTGAATTTGTGTGAAAAGTTTGGAGGGTTTTTGATAAAAAATGTTTTTGAGCTCTATTGAGCTAACTTTACAACCTACATCATGTCGTTTGTCGTGTATTTTTTCACTGTCGCACCGTGTTATTTATAACCCACAGGCAATTTTACAATGTATTTACTACTTCAAGCAAGTTCTTTGGATTATACATACATACATAATTGGTCATTACAACCCTTCTGTCAGGATTTCGACCTAGCTTCGCACACCACTTATGTTGTGTGCGTTAATTTTATACATGAGTGGGAGGACCTACAGTTTAAATTCGACTCCGAACGACAGATTTTTAAGAAGCTTTTCATGGCAATTTTATTTACTCTCAGAGTTTTTGTCAGAAATTTGGTGAGAGGAAGAAATATTTTCATATTTTCGTTTTGATGTCTGACCTGGGGTTTGAACTCGGGCCTTCAGTCTAATAAGCCAATCTTTGGATTATGCTCTTTCAAATAAGTTTTTGGATAATGCGTTTTCAGACGAGGCGGACCTACAATTTAAAGACGACTCCAAACTACAAATTCTTTAGAAAATTTTTCATGGGAATTGTATTTACTCTCAGAGTTTTTGCCAGAAATCTGGTGAGGGGAAGTCGCCGAAGAAATATTTCGTTTTGTTGTAGATGTCTGACCTCTAGTTTGAACCTTGGCCAACACACACTACCTACCAGACTGCGGAGGATAAAGTACTTTAATATGGTGGAAAAGGAAAAGAAGAGCTCAATCTCAAGAAATGAGCATGTCTGTCGGCACCAGACGTGGTCAATTTGGAACTTATTGAGGAAATAACAAATGAGAGAGAGTATTTAAAGAGTATCTAAAGAACAAAGTTCGGAAGAATTGTGAATTCGTAATGATTATTTCTATCAATCATACTGCTGCTAATGTGAAGAAGTGATTTACCTAGCAAAGTCCCCACAAGTTTAGAGCTCTTGCACAAGGTCCCTTTATTATTCCAATAAAGTATTTAAGAGATCATTTGGAAGAACCGTAATGTAGTCGCCAAACCTCAAACGAAAGTCAACTAAAAAACTTGCTCACAAATGCATGTCGACAAATATCAACAGAAAATACTAAACAAGAGTGGTACATTCAATGTCAAATTGGTTAAATCGATTGCTTGACTTTAAGCGATATCCTACTAAATATTGCGTATAATATTTTAATATATTGGGTCTTTAAATTTTAAATTTACTTCGAGTTCTACTTGCGTTGCCTCATTTTTCTTATGTTTCATGAAAAACATTAAACATTTTTTGTTTTGTAATAAAATAGAAATAAATTAATGAAATAAATATGAAAAAAATATCAAATAGTTTTACATATTATTGCTTAAAATTCCTGAAATTGGTAAAAAAAAAAAAAATATTGGGGTACCCAGACTTTTTCATATTAAAAATTTTACTTATTATTTATTTTATTATACATATATGTATTCCATGGAATAAAATAAACATTTTTGCATGATCAGCATATGAGGAAAATTAAAAGAAAAATTAATTTTGGTTGTTGGAAATATATTTCAATATGGATATTATCCACTGGATAAGCCAAACAATTCTATTGACAAGAAGTGTCATATCTTTTTTACATTATCTTCTTAGTTTTACGCCCAAGTAATTATTTTCTGGATAATTTATTTCAGATATGCACTGTTAAACGGGATCTTATCAAACTCTACTTTAGCTCAACTTTACACTTTGTTTGCAAAAGCTGTTTAATAACGATGATGATGTAGTATTAGGATAATTAAACTCTGTTTTGCTTATAAAGTTATGCAACAAATAAACACTTTTCATTTAACTATTTGCAGTAAAAGCAGAAACAAAAAAATCCTACTAATTTTTCTTTCTTAAACTTTTCAATTAGCGATGAAATCGCCAAGAGAATAAGTGGAAAATTTCAAGCCACAAAACAATTTCGTTTGTGGCTAACAATGATAATTTTGCTTTGGTATGGAAAAAAGCAGCAACAGCCAAGTTATGACAGTCTATTAACTAATTATCTTTACAACATTTGAACAACAACAACAAAAACTTTTTCCTTTTTAACGGAAATAAAAACGGCATGGAAAATAATGTGAGAAATTTTTTTCGAACACAGAGTATTTGGCAAAAAAAAAAAAGAAAAGTTAACGCTTATCAACTATCAGTTGATACTTTGTAGTGCAACATTGTCAGCTTCAGTTATGCTCAATTACCATTGATTAACTGCTGACGCTGAAACTATTCTTTCTTAATGCTCAAGAATTTGTGTTTGATTATTGGACTCACAAAGGCCGCAACCTAAAAATTCTTTTTTTTTGTTTGTATTTAAATCGACGGCTATTGATTTATTGCCATTCATTTACAAGGCTGCTTTAGGTAGCAAAGAAAAAATGTTTCAAAAAAAGATTCAAAGATGAATTTGCTCATTTGCAGCTCTACTAGAGGTTGACTGATTTTATTTTACTGTCTAGTCATATTCAGTCGTCAATTGTTGGGATTGTATTTAAAGAAAAATAAAATCTTCTTTTTTTATTTCTTGCTGACAAATAAACTCAATCACCTTGAAATTTCTTTTAATTTGTCATCAATTTTCTCTTCTTCTTATTTAATTTTAGGCCGATTCAAAGTTATGATATTTCTTAACATTTCGACTAGGTAAATATAGTATGCATACCATATACTTAAATTAAAATCCAATACGAGTAAATTATAAAAGTACGTTTTATTTTGCTTAAAACTGAAAATTTTGGATAATACTGTCCAACTAAGAAACGATTCAGAATTAATATTTTCCAATGAACTATTAGAGAAATTGATTAAAGGTTAGAATAAAATTAACGCATGTAAATTACATACATACATAATTGGTCATTACTACCCTTTAGTCAGGATTATTGGCCTAGTTTCTCACACCACTTGTGTTGTGTGCGTTCATTTCTATACATGAGTGGCGGGATCTACAGTTTAAAGTCGACTCCGAATAACAGATTGTTAAGAAACTTTTCATGGCAATTTTATTTACTCTCAGAGTTTTTGCCAGAAATCTGCTGAGAGGAAGTCGCCGGAGAAATATTTTTTCATATTTCGTTTAGTTGGATATGCCTGACCTAGGGTTTGAAGCGAGGCCTCACGTCTAATAAGCCAACACACTACCTACTAAACCACGGCGACAACCGCATATGCGGCGTCTGATTAATATTGGAATCAGTAGAAAATAGAGGGTGGTCATCTATCGGTTTAAATTTGAACCAACGGTTATTTCGAATCTGACATTTTCTATTCTGTCATCAAATTCAGTATATTATCTCCACTGAATGCGAGAGCAACGTTGGGATTTATTAGAAATTCCACGATGATGTCGATTTTGCAAAAAAAAAATCATCTTTTCGGATGAAGCTCACTTTCATTTTGGTGGGTACGTTAATAAGCAAAATTTCCGTATTTGGGGCTTAGAAAACCCACACGTGGTCTTGCAGAAGCCAATGCACCCATTACGTGTAACTGTTTGGAGCGGACTGTGGAGCAGAGGCATCTTGGCCCATAATTGATTGAAAATGGGGACATCGCAACCATTACGGTTAATGGAGACACCTATTGCACCATGATAACAAATTTTTTGTACTCACTCTTTATGGTATTGATGTGAACAATTTTCGATTTCTACAGGATGGTGCAACTTGCCACACATATCATGCCACAAATCGATTTATTGCGTGTAATATTCGATGGCCGTTCAATTAGCCAAAATGGTGATGCCAAGAAGCATCACGCCGTTGGACTATTTTGTGTGGGGTGCCGTTAAAGAAAAGTTGTATGCCGACAAACCAGAGACAATTCAGCATTTGAAGGCCAATATTCGTGATGCCACCGCCAAGATACTACCAAATACACCCGAAAAATTTAAAAAGATGTTATAGCGTTGTTAAGGGCGTTTACAATAAGAATGTTCGAGGTCCCTTCTTCTTCGAAACTACATATATAACTTAGAAATATTGGGAATAAAATGTAAAAATTAACGGGGACCTTTTTCTATAACTGTATATGGTACTTAGAGTATAATGAAGGCTTTGATGGTAAAGAAAATGAGAATCCATGAGAATTAAAATAATTGCGAGCATTGCCTTTAAAGCCAAAGCTGTCATTTTGCGAAACTGATTTGTTTATTTTACAAAAGAAAAAGGCAAACAAGACAAACAAACTTTTAGAAAACGAATGGTGCACAGTCTTAAACAAAAACACATAAGATATTACGAGATTAGGGAGAATTATCAAATTACAAGAACAACACTGCATAAAAAGAGAACAAACGATAGAAGCAAAAAGAAACATCTAGAAGTTGCCAAACAAACAGATATTAATCGCAGAAGAATAATTAGAGAACTATAATAAGACGCTTGAAGTTTAAAAATTTCATTGTTCACTGGGAATTTAATCTTATATTTACTAAAATCATAAAATTCATGTCATTAAATAATAATATAAAGAATTAAAGAAATAAAATAAATAAAGAATTGATTTAAATAAATAAACAACAACGAATAAAAATAAACAGTTTCTTTTATTTTAAATCATAAATCAATCATAGAATTCCTTAGAAATAACCGTTTTTTTTTTCTTTTTTAATTAATAACTTAACAATATTATTCACAAAAAATTTATAAAGATTTTAAAACAGTGTAGGTTAGAGGAGGTGTTCTTGTCAACTGTGACAAATACAGTACCCGGAGGTCGAATTGACCCATTGTACAAATTAGTGTAACAGTGTAACTCTTTTAAAATCCGATTTTCTTTTTTTCTCTGTTTTTTTTAATTAAAAAATCTCACAATATTTATTATATTTTCAAATAAAAAGTTGCAGTGCAAAACTTCTTCCGCTGTTATTATCAACATTAATCGTCATGCAACACGCTCAAGAATAAACTTGAAATCAAAAGAGAATAACCGACTTCATAATACATTCCCACAGACGATGTTACCTTTAGTTTGAATTGCAAGGGGAAGTATTTTAATTCCAAAAATACATCATAATTCGCATAAATTTCAAAACAAAGAAATCATCTGATGATCTGATGCCATTATTATACAAAAATTAAATGTGAAACCAAAAAACTAATTTAATGTGCAGCCTTTTGAAGCAGGTATTAGTTGCAATTGTATTGGAATTTTGTATGCTTGTTTAATACCAAAAATATTTGATTTTAAATCAATCACCTGGTTTAACGTAACCGCCTTCAATCTGTTACCAAAGTCAGGTTAATAAGCCACATTTGAATTTTCCAATGAGAATTTCTTATGGACAGACTTTATAAAATCAGACTTACGTTCGTATTGCTCTGGTTCACCTCGAAAAGAAAATTAAAAAACAAAAATTATTTACTCTGCGAATTTATACGGATTATGGCCATTTCAACACGCGGTTTCTTTATGTTGGTTGGCTGACTGTTTGTATCTGTCATACGTACAATGAAGTCAGCTGCATATTAAGTGTTTTACATGTCAACAACCCACATTGAAAACAAAAACTACAAAAAAAATCTTTAAACAATTAAGGAGTTACTAAACACACGCTACAAACACACTGGAAAACTTTTAACAGTGGACTGTCTGGACTCAGACACACTTACATACATATGTGATGTAAAAATAAAATTTCCCATTAAAGATTACCAACCGGTTTCCATGGAATAACATTCAACCACTGCATGCATAAATATTACCAGCAGCAGAATATAAAAACCCTATTAATGTTTAACATTTTATGGGCACTTAAGAACATTCGTGACATGGGGGATGCTTAAAGGGTTTCTTTAAGGGAATACTTTTGAAAAATTTTGAAAAAGTTTTGAAAAAAGAAATCTATTCACCTACTTTGTTGGTGTATATGTACAACCTGTATAATAGAACTACGAAAGCTTTTATCCATTTAAAGCATTGAATATTCTTGATTCATAAAGTCTAACATATAATGTCGTCTGTTAAGATGCCATTCTTTTTAATAAAATTCCAGTGATTTCTTTATCTCTATATGCTTATGATGTTAAGTCTAATTACGCCAAAAAGAATCGTACTCAAGGTTCTTATCGAAAAAATCATAATTGTTGTCTTCTTTTAAGAAGAAATGTGGTTTTAAGCTAAGTCCATTAGATGACAAAGTTGGTAGTATCTTCCCGCCAAATACAGTACATCCCATGGTGTCTTTTTCACCCTACTACACTACATAGCATTCAATTCCTCTTGTTGAGTTCCAGATGACACTTTTCATGCTCATTTATGAGACCTACAACCTTTCTCCACTTTCTATCAAATCTTATTAAAAAATTAGGATTTTTACGTACCCTCGTAAGGTTATTTCACAAGTTTAAAGTTAATTACTTTCCTATAATTTAAGAACTTTTTTACACTCTTTGTGTAATACTGCAGATGTATATTGCGCTCTAATCTTCAGAATATTTTTCATAAACTAAAAACCGAAAAGAATTAAAAACTTTTCAAACGCAAATTAAAACTGCTCTCAGCAGTGTCAACACTAATACTATGTTCAGACATGCACTTTTATTGAGTCAATATTCGATTTATTGATTACAATATTTTAAGTGTTTAGACATAACAATATACGCAGTTCAGCTGCTTATTCAATATTCATTTGACAGCTGGTAAACAAAACAGCTGGTTGTAACATTGACATTGCATTTTTTTTTTGTCGTTGTTGATATTTGAGTTGTCAAATATCAATAGAAAGTATTAGGAAAATTGTAATATGCTCACTGAACGTACTTATGACAGTGCTGTATTTTAAGTTTTAATCAATATTATAACAATTTATGAATTTATTGAGCAATAATTAATTGACATTTTATATGAAATATTGAGATCAATCAATCAATATAAGTGCATGTCTGAACATAGTATAAGACTCGCATATCAGGTCAATGTATAAGCAATAATCTATCATGCTTTCAGAACTTTAACAGTTGAATTAGATGTCATTTCACGCGGAGGTGTTGTGAACTGGACACCGACATCGTACGATTTGACATGGTTAGACTTTAACCTGCGGGTTTTCCAAAGCTGCAGGCGCATGCGAATAAACCACAAAACACAGAGATCCTTAAACCCATGCCTTCGGTCGAATTCAGTCTAACTAATGCCCAGCTAAAGTAATGGAAATGTGGATATTTCGCTTGCGCTCCATTTAGAGAAGCCATGGCGAGATCAATAGGTCTATCAAATGAATAAAAAAGCCTATGATATCTTACACACACTTCTTGTTTTACTTAAATTTAAAGATATAAAGCGCTTAATGAAAGACCCGAAACATTATAAAAGCTCAATATTAATTTACAAACACACTGAACACTGAAGTGTGTTCAATGAAACCACACTTTTTAAACGTTCCAATAAAATATTGAGAAAAATTTGTCGCAATTTATTGGTATGATAAACCAAATATGATTTCCAATACCAGCTCTCACAGAGAAACTACTGGATGGAGAATTATTTCTCCACTTATTCTCTGCTTTTCTTTTCTTACCTTTTCTTTTCTTTGGTTTTACGAGTATCTTAGCCAAGTGCATGCGTGTTTGTAGCTTTTTTTGTGTACAAATAATTCAGAAAACCAGTTTCAGAAAAATTTCATTTTGAAGTAGGAATATAACAGCAACAAAAACAAAAACAAAAACAAATTAAGAAAATAATTTACAATAGCAAAAAAAAATATAGAAGAAAAAAAAACAAATCGTTAATATTCATATCGACACTGACATGACTTACTGAGTAAATGAGTGAGGGAATGTTAAGACATGCACTCACAGACAAACTATGCATGTACCATGCGACTAGGAAAACTTCTTAAAGCATAAGGTACCACAGAGAGAGTATACAGACTGAATATTTCAAGTTAATGTTATATATGTACATACGTACAACAAAAACAACAACAACAAGAAGAATATATTAACAACAACAACAAAACTTTGATGGTGGAGCCAAAGTTGTTATTGTCATTCTGCCTATGGCACTGTACGTTGCACAAACATACAAAATTCAAAAAGAAAAATAAAATGTTACAGAAAAGCCATTGGCCCCAATGTCTTTAACTCCCTTAAAGCTGCAAAAATATTTGTTTTTTTTTTTAATTTTTATTTTCAGTTTCATTTTATCATCATGTTCGCATTGTTGTGAAAATATTTTAGTTTTGTTTTCAATTTTTTATTCTTTGTTTTTAATGCTTTTTATTTTCATTATTTTTTATAAGAATCTCTTTAGCAGAACTGTAAAGGAATGCATTCTCCCTTCGCTATAAAAACTGTGATAAATGTGCTGATAAATATTGGGTACTGAAATACGAAAAAATTTGTTATTAATTACCCCAATAAGATATAAGTCTGTAATAAATTTTTTTTATCAATTTAAAGTATTTAATTCGAATTCATTTTGGGGATATGATTTGTAAATGTTTAAAAAAATTTTTTATTTTGTCAACAACGAATTAACGTTTTAAAAGTACTGTCTTGATAAGCATTATGTAGGAAGAACTGGCATATAATTGTGTTTGCAATACAAGCCCCATTAAAACCAATGACACAAAATGCAATCGTTTGCAGTTTTTATTCTGTGCAGTTTTTAGCAAAAATTGCTGTTTTTGTTTTGCGTTTTTATAACGGCATAGTATAATTTGGCCTACAAGAGTTATCAACAAGTCATTTGAAACAAACAACAACAACAATAAAAGGTTTTTGTTGCATATATATTTTTTTTTTATTTTTTACCTTCAAGCTCCACTTTATTTTTGTGAGTTTTTGATGACGCTTGCGTTGAAAAAGTGGTTTTAAGGTCGTTTTCAATTTTTTTTATTTTGTATTTTATTAACCGTGAATCAATTGTTTATTACATTTGGATTCGAAACAATCACGATAGTTGTTATTCAATTCATTTTATATTCTTTTAATATCACCAAATAACAGATTTTAACCATTACCTGTTGTGTTTTTGTTATTAGCATGGCAAATACATACGTTTTTTGACAAAGAAAACAAACAACAAAAACAAATGCTAAACACAATTGGTTTCTAAAACAAAAATGATATTAAACCGCACAACAGTACAATACAATTGGTTACGGCAGAAACTCTTTAGAATTTAAAATGTTTTCTTTCAAGGCCAGCAGTTGTTATGAATCACAACTTTGTAATCGATTACTTAATTTGAAAATATCAAAACAAGAATTATAACAAAGAGGAAGTGAAATCATAGGAGATGATTCTCCCTCAGAAAATATTCCAATTTTGCAAAAAAAAAAAGGCAAAAAAAAAACAAAAGTTGTAATAAATAAGAAAATTGCACGTTTTTAACAGCCAATCAAAATTGAAATCAAACTTATTATGATACCACAACTTCATTAAGTCTTTGCCTGATAATATTTCCAACTACTTGATGTCAAATTATTGGCTAATCTGTAGTGTGTTGGCTTATTAGACGTGAGGCCTCGGTTCAGACCCCAGGTCAGAAATATGAAAAAATATTTCTTCGGTGACTCCATCTCAGCAGATTTTTGGCAAAAACTCTGAGACAAAATAAATGAAATTGCCATGAAAAGTTTCTCAAAAAATCTGTCGTTCAGAACCGTCTTTAATCTGTAAGTCCCACGACTCATGTAAAAAATTAACACAGACAACGTAAGTGGTGGAAGAAGCTAGGTCGTTGTACTGACTGAAGGGTTGTAATGAATAATTATGTATGAATGTGATGTCAAATTCTTTATGCCCACGTTTTATCTGCAGAACTATTTTCTTTTTTCGACCACTTAATTTTAAGTTTTTCATTCGCTTCATTCGATTCTTCACTAATAAGCCAATGAACTCCACTAAAACGAGTTTATTTCAGCACAATGCTGGATGTCTACCTATGACTAATACAGGTATAAATTAATTCTCAAAAATGCTTTGAGGATTCAATTCAATTCTTAGTTAATTTTTATTCCAATTCTACAGATATTAAAAAATTCAAGAGGAATCTGAAAAACTCTTGAATATTAAACAAAAATTGTAAGAAAACTATGCCTTAACTTAAGTTTGTTCGTATATATTTTGTCCAAACTGTAAACATTCACTTTTTTATTCATTTCAATCGATATAGAATGCAACTTTGCTAATTATTTTAATTTTCAAGTAGAATTAATGTGCCTACAATTGTCATTCCTTTAATTTAGTCGATCACCTTGTAAGGCAAGTACAATTTCGAAATTGAATTGGCGGCAAATTGTTTGTCTTTTCAAATTCAACTGCACTGCACCACATATGAGTTGTATTGACCAGATGTTTTAACACTTGTTTCAGCATCAACAAACATACATCACATCATACAACAACGCATCAACAACAATTATAATCTCATTGATTAACAAAAGTACAGAATTCAAGAAAATTCAATTTTTTATTTTTATTTTAATTTTCCTTTTTCCAACAACAACTACAAAAATTAAAAGTTAGATGATAAATTTTTCACCCTTTAAAACGAATTTATTACTTTGAAAAATGTTGGCATTTATTATTACTGTCAGTATTTTATTATCATGGTATGCATCATGAAGATGTTCCAACAAAATAGAACTTTTGACTTCGTACAGAGCGAGAGAGAGAGAAAGAGATTCTTATTAAAAATTTGTTGAAGGGGAATAATTTTTTACGCACTTATGTACAGTAAAAAAACACATGTTCCTTCGGTACTTAATTCAAGGTCTTCTTACTAATTGCGAATTAAAAAAAGTTTGCCCTATGGATTCTGTAAAGAGATGCCCAATCATTATAATTTCATTCAAAGTTGTTTGTATTCATTTCATCAAGCAAGGAATACAAAATATTTTTAGAGAACTCACTGGACACTGATAATGCAATTCAGTGGTATGTATATATACTTACATACATAATTCGTCATTACCACCCCTCAGTTAGGATTACGACCTAGCTTCTCACACCACTTATATTGTGTGTGTTAATTTTATAAATGAATGGTGGAACCTACAGTTTAAAATTGACCTCGAACGACAGATTTGTGTGAAATTTTTCATGGCAATTTTATTTGCTCTTAGAGTTTTCTGCCAGAAATCTGCTGAGAGGAAGTCGCCACAGTAATATTTTTCATATTTCGTTTTGCTGGAGATGTCCGACCTGGGGTTTGAACCGTACGTCTGATAAGCCAACACAGTACCTACTATACTACGGCGACTTCAGTGGTGTCCATATAAAAACAGAATTAAAAGGAAACTCAAATTATTGAAATTGCTTACAATGAACCTGGAACCTGCTAGATGGACTTTATCTTTTAACTTTCTACAAAAATTCCATTCATTTTATCTGGCCGAATAAAAACTGGTCGATAATGTTAATAAGCTTGTGCCTTGAATTCAAATTCAAATGGACGGATTTTGATTGACCAGAACATATCATGTCCTAGAACTTCAATAGTCCCTTTCCTTTATGAAGAAAACTGTCAATATCGTACACACGTGCAAGATACAAATAGATCTACTTGTGTAAAATAATCCCTAAAATAATTGTGAACTCAAGATAACCTTTGAAATGGATGGGTACCATTATATTGAACATTAAACAACGTTAAAATATCTTTGAAAACCAATTTATAATCTTAATTTTATATCAAATGCCAATCGGTTTTAGAACTTTAAATTCTTATTCATACTCTGTTATTATAAATTCAAAACGATCAGTTCCAATCATAGATCGTAGATCCATTATATCTTACAATTTTGGTTATATGGAGAGGTTTGAATTATCAAATCAAATTATTTTTATTTTTATTTAAATTCTGTACATTTTTTAAGCAACACAATTTAAGAACCTCTGCCATTCAACGTTATTATATTATAATGAATGTATGGCTGTATGTGTTGCTGTTAAAGTTTTATCCTCTCTTCCTTTGATACCTTTTGAAATCAGTTTTCTTCGAAGTGTACGTATGTATATCATTTTATATGGATTTGTCTTTTGTTGTTGTTGTTTATTTTGTAATATTGTTTTTATTGTTGTTGCTTGTATTTAATGTTTAGTTGTGTAGCATATAAGATTCTATAAACGTGGCTAAAATCACATAATACACGAGGCATTAAAAGCACAATATACGTGGTATGTGCGATGAGTTGATAAGTTCTTGATAAATAATAAGTTCTTAATAAATAATCAAAGTAATGTTTAACGAGAAGCATAAATCCGGCTAAGACTGAGGTGATGCTTTTATCCAGGAAGTATAAAGTGTAGAAGTTTATACGACTGCGGGTCGTATAAACTGGGTTTAATTCGGACTGTCTACGGCGACTTTTTGAATAGGAAACTATCCTAAAAGAAGTAAACCTTAGAAAGTGTGAAATAAAGGATTATTGCATACTATGCAGGCAGGAGTTCCATAGATAAGTAATGGAGCCTTCATCCCAGGAGTGGTTAAATGTGTCAATGACAAGTTGGCGCTCTTGTGGATAGCATTAGACTGTTCTAATCCAATTTATTTCATTTATTTCATTAATACAGTTCTTTAATGCAACGGAGTTAGACTTTAAATGGACTGCGGCGGAGGGTACGGTGATTATCTATAAGGATAATAAAGCTGGCTTGACGTTATTGTGTTTGAAATTGGTTGCAGTCTGTTGCAAGACCTTCACTTCGGGATAGATTTTGTAGTAACGTACGTGAGCCGAATTCAGTTGATCATTCTCTGTTTCATCGTCATGATATAAAGAGGGTAGACTCAGGATTCTGAAGCAAGCTTTCTTCAAAGTCGAGACAGTGTCCGCCTTTACTAGATTTTTTGCGAGTTTTATCTCATGTATTAACTGGCTAGTGTGATGATAGTTTTTCCCTCTCTGTCTACCTCTCGTTTTCTTTCCTTATTACTCTACATTAGAGAAGAGTTCTTATTTTTTTTTCTTTTCCTCTCTAGTTAATCTTCTTTTTTTATTGTTTTTGTTTTTGGTTAACAATTTTGTTTGGATTGACCCAATTTCATGAAGGTAACCACATTGGACCACTTTTGGCCTCCACGAACATGTTCTAACCTAAAATGCGTAATGGCTGGAATATAAGGAACAACCGAACTTTACTCGCATTGCCAATTGAAATGTTGTCTTGAGTTCACTTAAAAAATATACAAGTTTTTTAAGAAATCAACATAAGCCATAATAGACTCATATCTACTTTTTGAGGCATCTGCTTATATAGTCTATTACAAAAATATTAAATTCAGACAAAATTACTATTTATCTGCATCAACATTTAAAATATTATCAGCCCACGTAATTGTCTGCTAAAATTGTGTGCCGTTTTACGTAAAGCTTCCCCTTAAGAGATTTTAAACGCAGGAACATTGCTATTATTTTGTACGTAACTGAAGCAAAAATAGCTTTAAACTTAAACCAGGTTTAAGTAATTGTATTCATTACTTGTTGCCTTGCGATATTTGTATGTTGTATGTGAGGAATATTTCTCTGTGTTTCCTATTTTTCATGATTTTATACTTCTTTTATCGCGTAATTCCTACTATTTCCCCCATTCCATAAAAAAAGGATTAAAAACAACAACAACAGAAAAAAACTGGTACAGCTGGAAACCAGTTGTAGCAGGTATTTCGCCTTTTTGTTGATGTCTTTAGTATTTTTTTTTGTTTGTTTTTTGTTGAAAAACTTTTCTTCAAACTTATAAGAAGCGAAAGTTATATTCACAAATCAAATAAATATTTGAACAGACTTTCATACGTATGTATGTATGTATGTACATAAATTTTTCATATTCATTATTGTCAGTTGACTGCGAAAAGAAGTAAAACTTTAGCTTTTTAAGCTGAGATAAAAAAACTAATTTTAATTAAAATTTATGCATCAGGTTGTTTTGAAAGCAAAAGGGGGTGAAGTTGTCGAAATTGTATGCAGTAAATCGAAAAGTTGATCATAATCTAGAAAGAGAGAACTAGAAACTAAAACTACTAGGATAACAACACTGTTACTTTGAAAGAAAGCAAAGTTAAGTTTTTTTAATATTTGAATTCATTACAGACAATATTTTCTGTTAATATCTCTTTCGAATACATCGAGACTGATGTATATTTCTTCTACAGGGTGGGTCATCTATCGGTTTAAATTTAAACCATAACTGGCAATACTTACGTCACTCTATTCTGGCATGAACTTCAGTATATTATCTCCACTTTACGTTTGAGAAATGTTGGGATTTATTGGGTCAACGGGAAACTGCACGATGATATCGATTTTGCCAAAAAAAAAAATATCATCTTTTCGATTGAAGCTCATTTTCATCTTAGAGGGTACGTTAATAAGCAAAATTGCCGTATTTTGGAGCTCAGAAAACAAACACTCGGTCTTATAAAATCCAATACACCCATTACGAGTGACTGTTTGGTGTGGCTTGTGGACCGTAGGCATCATTAACCCATATTTCTTTGAAAATAAGGACGGACAATGTGGAAATATATCTCACCATGATAACCAATTTTTTGTACCCGCTCTTCATGATATTAATGTGAACGATGTTTGGATTCAATAGGATGGTGCAACTTGCCACTCTTCTCATGCCACAATCAATTTATTGTGACAAACGTTTAATGGCCGTTTAATTAGCCGAAATGGTGATGTCAATTGGTCATCAAGAAGCTGCGATTTGACACCGTTAGACTATTTTCTGTGGGCGCCGTTAAAGAAAAGGTTTATGCCAACAAACCAGAGAGAATTGAGCATTTAAAGGCCAACTTGCTTGATGCCATTGCCGCGATACGGCACCATAAACTCGAAAAAATGCACGAAAATTGGTTCGACCGAATGAGGTACTGTGAGATCAGCCGCGGCAGCCATACGCATCAATTATTATTCCATTTCTAACCGCAACAATTGTACTTTACAACAAAAAAATGAATTTATGAAAAATTTCAAACCATTTTAGATTTAAACATTTAAATGGCCCACCCTATACAATTAAATGATACGCATTCCCCTAAAAAATTCTTTAGACTCATTTGCAATGCGACGTTACAGACAAGATTTCTATAATGCCACGAAATACTTTTACTGTCTTAATGGTTCGAAGTTTTTAATGTTTTGATAACAGAGTCTGAATCGTTAACACTCCTCTTACTTTTAAGCTCCTTCTTTAAAACTTCACTTAGTAATTAATCGTATTTTTTTATTTTTTCACAAGCCACATGGCTTTTTCGTTGCTTTAGTGTATCTTTTTTAATCTTAGCAAAGAATTTGAAAATTCAAATGAAAGTTAAATTAGAAGAAAAAAACAAAAATCGATAAAAAAAAAATCAAATCATAAAAACTGCCTCCAGATATTAAAACGATACAAATAAGAAACAAAGATTTTTATTTTAATTTTTACGCGCGACCATAAAATCAAGATTGACGGAAAGAAATAAAAAAAAAATGTTTTTCTTTCTTTTTTTTTTTTGAGGAAAAAGTTCCATAGACACTCTTCCATTATAAAAAAAAGAATTCATTCTCTAAGTATGTATTTATTTATTATATTTATTAACAAGAATCAGTAAAAAAAAGAAAGAGAAAAAATTTAAAAAAATAAAGTTAACAATCTGAGTCAACAGCTGGTAGAAAAAAAAACCGACAAACAAGAAGATGGGAAATAAAAATTACAAATCAAAGAAACTCATAAAATTCAACGGTTTGCACGAAATTTAACAAAAACTCTAATGGAAGTTTGGGATCGAGAGAAAAAAATTATTCTGTTTTAAATTTTAATAGCAACAAATAAATTTAAAGTTTAATGGAGTTTCTGGATGTTTTGTTTTCCATTTGGACAAAAAAAAAAAATAAAATTTTATTATTGGCCTCTTAATTAAGAGACTCATTGTCGAAATCTCAAATAAATGAATTTGAATTTAGTAATTAATTTAATGTAGTAGCCATTAAAGGATTTATTATTTTCCATAGAAGTAATACAACCTAAATAACAATCATTATACTATAAGTGGTTAGAAAACTTGGGCTCCAACCGAGCTCCGTTCCCTTGGTGGCTCATTCGGCACCATGCTCAGATCTTCAAACGTTCTGTCAACCAAAAACCGATGACATTTGTTCTGAAGTGCTAGGCACTTCACCATAAAAGATGTTGCACCGATTCCGTTTTCCCCATTGTGAACCCAAAAAGTTCTTACAATTTCATGAATTTTCTGAATAACTTAAATTAAAAGATCTTCAACTGCCACTCTAATCAGTAGAACAAATTTTAAATGCTGCAAAGACTATATTAATATAGAACCAAAACATAGAACTTATGCAGTGTGTGTCAATTTTATATATTAGTAGCGAAACCTACAGTTTAAACTCGACCTCTAACGATAAATTTTTGAGAAACTTTTCATGGCAAAATTGTTTAGTGTCAGGGTTTTGCCAGAAATCTACGGAGAGGAATTCGCCGAAATAATTCTTTTTCATATTTCGCAATGTTGGAGACGTGTGAACGGCGGTTTGAACTGAGGCCTCACATCTAATAAGCCAACATACTACCTACTAGACTACGGTGACTTCAGATTTCTATTTAAACTTTAGAAAATTCTTGTATCACATGTAAAATAAAACCTTTAAAAATTTTAGCAGGTCAAGTGCAAATCAATCATCATTGAAAGCGAAAAGTTGCGCGAAATCTTCTTATAACTTTACAAAATTTAATCAATTTAATCGATTCGTTTACCATATACACGGTTTTAATACAGTAGGACCTTGATTATCCGTGATGGTCGGGACCGTTTGGCTAGTTTTTTAATAGATATTTTTATTAATTAATAAATAAATATTACATATTTATATAAAAACTAAATAATTCAAGGATTTTATATACATAGTACATACATGTTTCGAAAATATAAAAAAAAATAATTTTGTCAGAAAACAGTGAACAGTAGATAAGGATTTCGTATACTAAAGAGAGAATTCCCCTTTTTCGCTTGTTTGTCCAAAATAATAGAAAAAATTTTTGCTTATAATCACGGATAATAGAGGTAATCACGGTTAAACGGTGCAGAGAAATTTAAGTCGATCCAAAATAAAATTAAGTCGATGCAAAAAATTTTCTTTTTCCATCCCGGATAATTGATGTTCCCGGATAATCGAATCACGGATAATCAAGGTCCTACTGTATACAAATCAGCAAAAAATTAAAATCTTTCTTTCCTTATACAATAATACCGCTAATTTGGCAAACTCATGGAACATACTTTTCTTACCTGTGGTAAAAGAAGCTTTTTTTTACCAGTTTTTAGCGTCTGTTGCAAAGAGTTCGACGAACCAAATACAAAAAACTCTTAATTTACACTCTTTAAAATGAAAAGAACCTAAAGGCTACAGTTCCAAAAGAAGCATTTTACGAATTAAACATACAATGTGTCTGAATAGTTTCTACGACATCTTCTTTTCAGTCTCTATTATCACAAACTAAACTGTTTACTTACTGGTTTACGATATACATAATATTAATAATAAATTTATTTTTAATTTTAATTTACGGTAATTTAATCAATATTTTTTTAATTTTGTTTTGATTTCAAATTACTTTTTAAATCCTATTTATCATTACATGTAGAATGCTTCAATATGTAGTTAAATATAGGTAGTAGTTAGTGTTTTGACTTATTAGACTTGAGGTCAGGGTTCAAACCCCTGGTCAAAGATCTCGATCAAATCGAAACATGAAAAATATTTCTTCGGCGACTTCCTCTCAGCAAATTCCTCTGGCAAAAAATCTGAGAGTAAATAAATTTTGCCATGTCTAGTTTCTCAAAAATCTGTCGTTCAGAGTCGACTATAAACTGTAGGTACCGCCACTCATGTATAAATTTAACACACAGCATAAGTGGTGTGAGAAGCTAGGACGTAATAATGACATAAGAGATGTAATTAACAATGGTGGTGCTACTAATTTACCATAACAACCCATTAGTCTAAAAAACTGAAAACTTTACAAATAGCAATATCGTACTTAAATATATTGGCATGTCGTATACTATTTCATTTACTTATTAATGGTAAAAAACTACCAACAAGAAATAGTTTTCCACTGTTTTTAATATCCAGTTAATCTTGCAACACTTTTTCAATTTTATTTTCTTTCAAGCCCTTAATTATTTTCTATGAATGAAATTGACCATAACTTGTCACAACCAAATATTGACCGGGAATTTCATACCAGAATTTCAACACGGGACGATGTAAATCTACACTGACAGTGCGAAACTTAAGAATAAGGTAGACTGTGAAATTTTCTAGATCAAATGATATCTCTTCTTACTTAAGTGTAAAATTTTTGTAGGATAATATTCCAATGAAACAAATACAACACCTGTTTTTGAAAATTATTTTAAAACCTTTTAATTCCCATGCTACAAACAATTGTAACGCAAATGAATTTCAAATTCAGTGATCCGAAATTTTTATTCAAAAATTTCTTTTGCAATAATTGTTCGTCCCAAAATCAAAGAATACTACGCGCTTTTAATGTACAATCAAATAATTAATTCAATTGATTAAATGTTTTATAACTCCTTGTAGGAAATGGTATTTATTTATACGAAATGGTATAAATTAGCTGCAACAATTAAATAGAGAATCACAAACAAGCACATTACGACCGGAGTATGAAATGGCACACAAGCGAATTGAATTAATACTCCGGCAACCAGTTGTAATAACAAACAGCAACAGCAACAATAACAGCAAAAAAATTAAAAACAAACACATACGTATTGTTAAATAAACTATTAAAAGGCGCAGAGGAGGTCAAAGACAACCAAGAATATGATAATGACGACGATGAGTGTTGGAATTCATTTGTTGGTTGGGGTTGGTTAAATGGTTGTTGGTTCGATGGTTTAAAATTCTTTGTAAATAAAAAGAAAATATTTTCTTTTCATTTCACTGGTGCCAAGTGGCAGGTGAACGAAAGACTTCACTAAAGAAAACAACACTGAAAGACCACAGCTTGCAGGTTGAGGATATGATAAAAGTTTAGAAAAACAGGAAGACAAAGTTCAAATGGTTTTTGAATTTACTGGAATTTACTGGCACATGTTTTCATACTGAACACAATAATAATAATGATGATGATGAGGACGCTCATAATTGTTCTAATCATGATGATGAATAGGATAGCAGATGAAAGTTTCTTTTAATGTGGTGTGGCAACATAGTAACAAAGTTAATTATAAACAGGGGTGACCCACATTCAAAATTAATTTAAAATGAAAAAATTAAGTTTACCACTGTATTTGCTGTATTTGCTTTCAATTAAAGAGCAATTTTATTGTAATGCCAATAGACATTCTTAGATAAAAAGATATTTTAAAGGGAAACCCTAATACAACCAAACATTAAGTACATGATGATGAATATTTCACTTTAAAAGAAGAAAAGTTTTTTTTATTTCTTGTTAACAAAGTATTATAACTTCCACTACCGCCAATATTTTTACAGAAAGTCTAACTTCTATGATTCAAATCTTAATGTTTGTTTTTTAAAATTATTCCAGACACTATAATACATACATGCATACATACACGCTTACCTAGTCGTGTTTTTATGTACTGTTTTTTTTTTAATGATAACGAATGAAATCTAATTTGGACAATTAGTTGCATGGGGTATTTACACCAGAAAAAGAAAAAAACAAATAATTTTTCTTTTTTTTTTTTTGCTTGTAATTCATTCTTTTATATCTCTTTTCTTGTATGGAATTAATCAAAACGAATTAACGCAATTTTAATTTGGGTTGCGTTAAAACAAACACCAAGATTACTACTGGTCATCACATTATTTGGGTTCTTTTTCACAACTTTTTTGTTAGAAAGTAAACACCATAGATAGCGCTAAAGATATGTATATAAAATTCACTTTATTCAAAATGCTTGGCCGTATTTAAAAGATGAAGTTCGTTGTTTCGTGATTCCATATTCGGTATCATTTTAACAATTGCCAAAATACTGTCATCAATTTTTCATGGAGAATAAATTAAAATCGAACTTGTACATTTTAAATTCCGACTTTGATAAGATCGTTTAAATGCATTGCCATTTCAAAAATCAATTGCCGAAAATATCGATAAAATAATGAAGTCATTAACAGTACGGATAATTCAGTGCCTAGTACTTGATAAGAATTTTTTCGAAAATTCATTAGGGACGCAAAGGTTTCAAGTATGTGTTCTTGTGAATCAATCGTTTCGTCACAGAATCTACACATTGAGCTTGGAGCGATTATTACTGAGTTTGAGTTTACCAGACAATGCTCGATCTGAAGGCCTGATGCTGCCTTCAAACTATATTTGAATAGTTTAACGCAAGACTCAATTATATAATCCAACAAAACACAAATTATATAAATATTTACACAATAAAACAATATGTAAACAGTATACCTATATATAGGGTGGGCCATCTATTGATTTAAATTTGAACCATCGTTTATTTGGCCTGGTAATACTTATGTCATCCTATTCTGTCACAAAATTCAGTATACATATATCTCCACTGAACGTAATGAATCGATTTACGCTTGAGCAACATTAGGATTTATTGGAAATTTATTTCCAAAGCAAAGACAATTTGTCGGAAATTGCATGAAAATTTCGTACAAAATTTGATCTCAGAGAAGGACCAACAGTGCCGGGTATACACAAGTTTATTAGTAAAGTTCGTTAATCTGGTTTCATTGTTGTCTGAGAGCGTGAGAATTCACCAACATCAGCTCGTCATCGTTCTCAAGAATTGAACATTTCACGCATCAGTTTATGTCGAATTTTGCGAAAAGATCTTGGTATGACGCCTTACAAAGTTTATTTGGTTTAAGAGTTGGTGCCACAATCGATTTATTGCGTCAAACGTTTGATGGCCGCTTAATTAGCCGAAATGGTGATATCAATTCTACGCCAGGAAGCTGCAATTTGACAACGATTTGACAACGTTGGAATATATTCTGTGAGGCACCATTAAAGAAAGGTGTTATGCCGACAAACCAGAGATAATTGAGCATTTGAAGGCCAACATTTGTGATGCCATTGCCGAGATACGACGCCATACACTCGAAAAAGTGCACATTAATTGGTCCGATCGAATGAGGTTTTGCGAGGCCAACCGCGACAGCCATATGAATGAAATAATATTCCATTTCTAACCGGAACAATTGCACTTCACAACAACAAAATTAATTTTGCAAAATTTCAAGCCGTTTTTGTTTTATTGCATTTTTAAATTGAAACTTTTAAATGGCCCACCCTATATAATTTTGGTATCGTTTAAGTAATCGTATAAACCCTGTGATCAACTTTTCATGGAGAAAAATCTTATTTTGATAAGAGCAAAATTGATAATTAGTCGATTAGATGCGCCACTATCTCGAAAATCAATTGCCGAAAATATCGATAAAATAATGAAGTGATTCAAAGTACGGATAATTCACTGCCTAGTACTTGATAAGAATTTCTTCGGAAATTCTTTAGGGCCGCAAAGGTTCCAAGTATGTGTTCTTTTGAATCAACATATTGAGCTTGGAGCGATTATTACTGAATTTGAGTTTACCAGACAATGCTACAATAATGCCTGTTGCTACTCTCAACCTACATATATTTGAATAGTTTAACGCCATACTCAAATATATATCCAACGAAACACAAATTACATAAATATTTATGCAATAAAACAGTAAGTTGTTAAAGATTGTTTCATGCATACGGTCATGGTCACAGAAAAAAGTCTACGTTCAGCGATGTAAACTTTTTTCCCGCTAATTTTTTGTTTTTTTTTTTCTAATAGGTTCTATATTACATTTATACGTTTTTTTCCTTCAAACATTCTTATTGTAAATGCCTTAAACAGCACTATTACACCTTTTTCAATTTGATAAAAATCACCAGTAAAAAATTCTTAATACACAGATTTTTTCTTTGACTGTACATGGTGCATGGATTTACTAATTCAACCAAGATGTGTTATTTCCAATATAGTTTTTTGATAGGTGATCTCAATTTGTAGCTCAGCATTGATCACCATTGGCTAGTAAAGTAAAATAATTTGTCTGGTATAGTCACTTTAGAATTGAAAGATCAATCATGATGAATCAGTACAAACGCCTCTACAACACTGAGGTACAAGTACAACTCGACCAGAGCGTATATATATTTGTTGAAAAAATAATAGAAGCTGAATTTAGAACTGAAACAGAAACAGTAACACAGCTGCAAATAATTATTAGTCAAGAATATGATTTAATTGAATTGTAAAATTGCTACTTAAAGACTATTTGTTAATTTGTTTAGTTTTTTTTTTTTTTATTTGTTTCATTTGCTTATTGTATAATTGCTGTTTATTATTGCAGTTGTTTGGACGATTAAATCTGAATTAAATTGATAAAGAATATGGCATTAACGTAAAACAAAAAATTCTTTACTTATTTGCTTGTTATAAATAATAATTATGTTCTAAAAATATGATGCAGGGGTTATCAAGCGAATATGAGATAAAACTCAAAATGCGGCATATTACGTGCATTAGATAAGAGGCAAATCTATTTTCGAACCACAAAACATTTCACATTTTCCAGAATAAATAGAAACAATTTTATGTTTTTCGATAAAGAAATTTTTCGAAAACTCACAAACAATTAATTTGTCTCTGGAATATTAAGTTCTTCTATTTGTTGTGTTTTTTTTTTTTCATTGAAATTATACTGGAGCTTGAATGTTTTTCGATGTGCATGTATTGTTTAAAATAAAAAACGAAATATTTTAAAAAATTTCAATTGAAAAACAATAAGTAATGAAAAGAATTTTTTAAACGTGACTTTATAAATAAAAAGAAAAACGTGGTCATGATTTTCTATTGAAAATAAAAAATAAAACGTTAAACTTTTAAATTAATCACTTATGGATATACGTACATACGTATGGTATAAACATATTGCATGGGTAACGAATAAATTTCTGTGAGTGTACAATTTTATTGACTGCAGTAACATTTAATTGGAACTTTACATATACTTTTTTCTGTAAAAACGAGTATGTAGGTATTCACATGCATGTTATGTCTGATTATGCAAATATTTTATAAATTATATTATGCAGCCCATATGCATACATACCTACATACGTACATATATTCATATGTCTATCAAAACGAAATTATTTATTTAAACGAAAGTTAATTTTTAATATTTTCTTTTTTATCTAAAGGGAGATTTTATCACGATAACATGGTTTGTCTAATAAAAATTAATCTGCAGGTAATAGGTGACCCCCTGCCACGCTATACGAGTATTATTTAAATATCCACGAAATTGTTTAATGAATGCATAACTGCAGACAGAGATAAAAATAAATTCAATCGTAAAATAATTTCATATTTACAGAAACAATATTTTTCATAAATTGGTGTTGATACTACAATAAATACTAACCAAAAAATACACATCATTTAAAGGAACATTTTTTTTAAAGATTTTTAATTTTTATTTTTATAATTTCATATACACATACCCTATATTTAGAATTACGATCTTTCTTTCTTTTGCATGGTTATCAAATTGTTATATTATTCTCCCAGAAAACTATTGACAAAGGGTGGCAATATATTTTTTTATACTTCATTTCTTCTGAGCTGGTTTTCGAACTGTCACATGCACTCATTCGATGCATCGATATTTTGAACCCATTCTCGATTAAACTAAAAATGCTAAATGTTATCGTCAAATACCAAAATTCATCGAAAAGACATCCGAATTAATAAACTGTGCCATTAAGAGAAAATTCTGTTGGCACTAATAACAGAGAAATTCTCACCATTCATGTAATAAGTAAGCGTAGTTGATTTTAAACCACGTATTCAACGTGTTTTTATTAACTACGTATATAAATATATACTGGGTGTTCGGTTACAAATTGCCAGAAACTACAATTCAATTAATATCTTTGGTAATTTTCATTGAGTCTGGCAACACTGTGGCTTGTGTTAAAGAAGGTATTTTAAAGTCGAAGAAGCCGTACTATCTTGGAGGCTCATTAGATGTGTGGCCACGGTTCAAAATCGGGATCATACATCGCCCACAAAACGATATATGAAAAATATTTCTTCGGCAACAGACTCTCTGCAGATTTCTGGCAAAAAGTCTCAGAGTAAATAAACCTGCCATCAAAAGTTTCTCAAAAAATCTATTGTTCGGAATCGACTTTAAACTGTTGGTCCCGCTATTCTTGGATAAAAGTAACCCACACAGCATGGGTGTGAGAAGCTAGGTCGGAATCTTGACTAAAGGGTTGTAATGACCAATTATGTATGTATGTAAGAATGTGTTGCAAGCTGAACAACACTGGATACTGTAGCTGGAAAAGTAGCAGCGAAATCGTTTACTCATTTCCGATCAGATAAATTTGATGTGAAAGATGCTCCCCTTTCTGATCAACAGAGCACTCCAAAAGTTGATAAAATCGTTTAAAATTTGAAAAATATCGGCATATAAGTAGTATGCCATTGTTAGCGAACTAAGCATTCATCACAGTTTTCAATCATTTGAAGAAAGATGGATACTCAAAGGAGCTCGATGTTTAAGAAAATTTAATAGAAGAATTCGAATGTTAAAGCGGAACGAAATGGAACCACGTACAACTATTGAAGGCAAATGTATTCGAAAGGACTCATATTTGATTTGATGATAACATATGATTTGATATGATAATAAAGCATTTTGTAAATATAAGAAAGAGGATGTTTCATTTTTGGTCAAATTTGTAAACAAACTCTATACTGGTAAACTCTTTTGAATGGTATGCAACGTGAATTATGTAGAGGACCTAATACACGACCTAGCTTCTCACACCACTTATGTTGTGTGCGTTAATTTTTATACATGAATGGCGGGACCTACAGATTAAAGTCGACTCCGAACGACAGATTTTTTTGAGAAGCTCTTCATGGCAATTTGATTTACTCTCAGAGTTTTTGCCAGAAATCTGCTGAAAGGCAGTCGCCGAAGAAATATTTTTTTGTTTCATATTTCGTTTTGATGCCTGACATGGGATACGAACCCGGGCTTTACGTCTAGTAAGCCAATACACTACCTACTATATTGACAATTTTGCTGTTTTCAATATTTTTATTGAAATTCTGCAATTTATTTTCCGATTAAATGAAATTTAAAATAAAAAAAAAATTTTTTCAAATTATTTTAAATCTTTATTTTAGAACATTAACGTATAAAATAACAAGAGAATATGTCTGTGTAGATTATTTAGCCGTAATTTACCTTATAAATGCTTGTGATGATGATCAAATTTATATTCCTTGAAATCTGTTTGTATGTATGTATATTTATGTGTGTGTAAGTATATTATTATTAATTTTTTTCCTTTTTCTCTTTTTTAATTCTTTTTGATTTTCTTTTAAATCATAAAATTTTATTCTTTTATTTGAGATGTTTTTATTTGTAATTCTTCTTTTTTTTCTTCTTTTCTTCGTTTAATTCTTTCTCTATATGTATGTATGTGTACGTGTATGTGCATGTATATTGTAGATTTCGTTTACCACTATGAGGTGTTAATACAAATAATAATTGATTATTTTTCTTTCTTCTTCTCCTTTCTCCTTTCTTCTTTCTTCGTTTTTTTTTTTTGTTTTTTTTTTTTTGATTTTTTTATTCTTCTTGATTCTTTTGTTGATGCGTTAAGAATCGTTAAATTTATTTTCGTTGTTTTTATTGTTGTTGTATCTTTATGATTTATTATTATTATTATTACTTATATCGTTCGTTATGTATTATAAACAATTTGATTTATTCGTATTAGAAGAGACGACGTTTTTCATTAAAATTTTTATTTTTTATTTTTATTTTGTAAGAATTTTTTCATTCTTAAGTTTATATTTCTTTCGTTTAATATTCATTGAATTTCATTGAAAAACTTTTCTTCAATTCGTGTGTTGCTATCGATTTTTATTTTTCTTTAAACCGGGAATTAATTTTTTTGTATTTATTCCTTTAATTTAAATGCCGCATAACCCTCTTCTTCATTAAAAAATCCAAATCCCGGCTTAAACTAAAACACGCTTACCGTGCCTACGTTGTAAACACTTTAAATACCGATCGTTAACTGGTCTCAAACACTGTCTCTTACACTTTACGTTAATCCAATACGAACAAAATCAACTTTGTAGACTTTTTAACCGCTTACGTTTAACCGCTTACGTGGAGAGTTTCTCTGTTTCGACTTAACGTAAACACACAGGTAAACACACAAGAAAAATGTAAGAAACAGTAGAGACTTCTCTCTGTCGCAACAATACATACATAAATGTGAGCAACAAATATTTACGAGTTAAAGATACCTGTTGATATCCAAATATGAGAAGCAAATATTTATGAGAATATTGTATCTTACAAATACCTACCTGTTGATATCTAAACAAAATTAAGAACAACACACACACACAGACCATATATAAAATTCTAAATTGTCAGAGGTTCTCAAACAAACTAAAGGTTTGTTATATTTTTTTTACATATTTTATTATTTAAAGATTTTAAGAAATTTTATAAAATATGGTTTTTCTCTTTTATTTTATTTTATTTTATTTTAAATGTCTCATACGTAATACTTTTAAGTCTCTCATTCTTGAATGGAACTCAATATAAGTATGTACTCACAAAATTTCAATATTAAACGGATTAATTGTTTAACTCTAAAATTTGAGGTACAAACTTCTAAAACAAACAGACTAGTTTATGAATGACTCACTCACATTCGACATACGATCAATCTTCGAATGGAGATAGGGTCGATTTATGTGTGTGTGGGTGTTGTAACTATCACGAAGTCAGAAGCTCTTGATGTTCTGGTACATGAAAATTCAGTGTGATGTTCGCTTGAACCAGCAAATTTTTTAAGTGTCGAAAGAAGCATTCAAGTGATTCGGTTTCTTAGGACGGTGCAAGAAATCCTTCATCTGCTCTTCTTACTATTTACATTTTCCATTCTCATGTATGGAAAGGTAACTCGAAATTTATTTTGAGATTCGACAACGTACAGGAGAGAACGAAGGTGCTCATTAATGACAGTAGTGTATCCAACTTTATTGATTCATTGAAACATTGTCCTGACTAAAGGGTTGTAAAGACTAATTAAGTAAGTAAGTAATAAATCGCGTGGCTGACAGCTTTCTTCATAACTGCCCTGTGCACATATTTATCAGGCTTCATCGTTTTGAGTCTCATACTTCGCAACGAGACTTAGTGCAAAAGTGAATGAAGTAACCTAGAAGCAATATACTCTTTTCAAAATGGGAGCTTTCAGTGATATACGGATGAGTTGAGGACAGATAATTGACCAGAGAATGAAAGTATGAGTCAGCAAAAGAGGTTTTCAATTCAACAAGAACAGAAAATACAAAGCACGTAGCAAAACTATCTGACAGTCTGCCCGCTATCTGATCTCTTGTCTCTTATGGATTTAACTCGCAAATGAATCAGAAATGAGATTACCATCAGCTAAGTTTCAAGTCATCTGTGAATTAGCGGTAAAGAGCAGACAGATGAGGTCGTGAGCTTCCAGACCTCTGATAAAGCTAGAAAGAGTTAGAGAGGCAATCTCAACTCTTGTTGAGTAGGAAAAGATTTCAGTCATGCATCACATTATCCATGAATAACCTGGGATAAAACAGTGGCATTTGACAAAGCAATGTTAACTTAAATTAGCCAAACAAGCCAAAAGTTTCGGGTGCAATTGTAGCTTCTTAAGTATCAAGTTTTTCAATATCTTTGAACAGCCATTCCAAAGAACTTATCTGATTCGTTTCGAAATCATTCTTCCATTGAAGCTAATTCTCGTGCACCGGGAATTGCACTGATTGTAGGAATGACAATTCAATGAATTTGAATTACAACTACTGAAACAGAACTAACAGAATTTCTTATTAAACTCAATCTTAAGTATGAATAGTTCACTATTACAGAAGCCTCAAACGTATACGAGTATTAAGAATCTCTGAATTGCTGTTCATGTGTATTCGTTTTTCAAAATTATTGGATTTTCTGAATGTTTTCATTTGTTTCTCCCTTCGTGTGAATGGGTTGTTGTTGATGATGATTTTGATAATGATTAAAATCACAACGCAAACACACGTCAGTAGAACAATAGAAGACAATGAAATTGTCTGCTGCCGACCTGACTAACTAAACGCCGCACTGCACTCTGTTCAACTTGTGTGTAGAAAACGCCCGCAGAAATAATTTATGAATGATTCTTGAACTCATTTCGATTTTTCTTTACATTGAACTGAAAAATATTTCGCGTCATCAGTAAATATTTCAAGAACAATAAGAATGTAAAGAGATAAACAAACGAACTAATGAAATAGAAGTTAGGGGGTGGAAGATGTCATAAGTGAATAATAATAATATCAATCGATTATTTTTAACATTAAGTGTCGACCGTGAGATAATATTTGTAATGACATTCTATGAACTTTTCCATTGAAATTGAATTGTTTTTCTCCTTACAACGAAAGAACAGGTTAGTTTTCTTCAAGTTTCCTTAAACGAAGACATTTTGAATATCGTATTTGCTGGTTGGATTTATACTTTTAATCTGAAAATAAGAATCTGTGCGACAAATTGCTGAACCATTTTGTTTAAATATATTTTTTTTTTTTTTTTTTTAATAAGAATTTAATTTGTTACTAATAAAAAAAGCATTGTTTTGTTGGCATTTGCTGCACCCTTTCAAAGCCTGAGTCATCCAATAGATGAATTAGTTTTTTTGCAAATGATTAATCATTTAATAGATTATTTAAATTTGAGAAAAGCACGCGTTAAATAGGAATCGTGTGCAGAATAATTTATAAACTGTCACCTTGACTGTAATGTGTTGTAATTCAATCATTGAAGAAGGTATAGTTTTTATATAAAGTGCTGTAGTTTAAAATTTTCGATATCTAGAGATGCCTCGGGTTAGGTTCGATGGCCAAACAACCCAAACACGACTGTCTGAAGTCCACAGCCTTATCAAAAACCGTGAATAGCAGGCAACATTTTTGTTCAATTGGGAAATCGATTACCCTTTACTTGGGTAATTTTGCTACAATTATACATACGCATACTCATGCATACTATGGACTCTTACAATTCTCTTCTTTTGTATGACAAACGAATTCAGACGAATGTCTGTTTATGTGGAAAACAAAAATACTCAATTTTGTGTGAAAAACACAAACAAATAGACCCAATTTTGTTTCTGTTTTCCGTAGAAATAGACGTTCGTCTGAAATCGCATGTCTTACAAAAACAGACCCAAAGTTCTCACACCACCAATCATATGAATTTTAAATTCAGTCACAATTGGTGTCAAGTCCGAACGACAGAACTGGCAAACTTGACAGAATTGATGAGTTTTTGAAATTGTGATTGGGAGAACCACAATTATTGGAAAATTTCGCAAGAGATTTTTCTTAAGAGTTTTTTACATATCCAAATGCAACGAATATATTGTTTTGCATGCTATTGCATAATATATTTTTTGTGGCTTATTAACTATTTTTAATCTTAAAATAAATCATATAAACTTTAGGATCTCCCAACAGGGACACGAACAATTGATTATGGCCACCTTGAAGAAGCTACATCTGTCAAATTAGTTGTCATTTATTCAGAACCTTTAATCAAATCAATATAGTAGTCCATAAATAACGACGTGCGTTGGGCTCTGCAGCAGTCGGATGAATTGAGACGTCAACAAACAAAATTGTCGAATTTGGGACGATACCAATTCACAAGAAATTCAGAAGCATCCAATGCACTCCGAAAAAGAACACACTCTTTATTTAAGAACGACTTTGGTTAGTTCATTACTGCCAACGACGAGCACTATAGGTCGATGATGACCAATCTTTCAATAATATAGGCCCCAATAGCATGTATTGACAATAGAACGGCGCTAGATGCCACATATTTCATGCTACATTGGCTATTCCGCACGAGGGATTTGAAGTCATGGTCATCTCACGTGGAACTGATCACGCGATTTGACTTCATTTGATTTTTTTTTTGTGGGGTTTTCTTAAGTCGTAGGTGTATACGAATAAGCCACAAACAACAGCCCATGGCATCTGCCTAGTTCAGCCTGGTCTATGCGGCAGAGTCATGGCAAATTGGACATTTCGGAAAACCGTGGCGGACTTTGGTGATAAAATATGGATCCAATTAAACAAAAAGGATCTTTAAAATTCCATTCTCCACCAAAAATAAAGTGAACAGTATTTGTTCGAAGGAAACAATTTTCAAAATATTCAACTATTTTTACTTCCCCTATGTTCTCCTATAAATGGGCCATAATTAACAGGCACTAGGAAGTCGTTTTAGCGGCTCTTTCATTACAATTGGAAATTATTTCTAAAATGATTATCGATTTAGTCGTAATATAGATTAGTTTCAGTTGCTCAATAAGCTAAAGAAGTATTTTCTACTCGTATCGTTATGGAGTGATACTTACTTTGACGAACCGAATCGATCACCGATTATAAAAATTAAAAATTTTATCAATATGCCCAAGAAAAGCTGTATGGTGCTAATAAATTCAGATTCTGATGAAGATACATACCAAAATATCTGCTGTGATCAAAATTTTAAGAACACAGTGCTACTGGGAGGTTGCTCCCTGATTACGTTTTCCAAGGTCTGAAAGAATCAACAAACTATGCAAACATCAGGTTTTGCAGCAAGTGCAACTCATTTTAATAAATACAAAATTTATGACTGACGACTTTGGCACAACAATAAAACAAGTATTTACACACATATATTGATTGGTATGTGAAAAATTTTTAAATTGTCTAAACGTCAGTGTTCCTCTTTTTTTTTTCTTGCATAAATTGTACAAATAATAATGATGAAGAAATTTTTTTGAAAGATAAACTACTCGAAGTTGTTTTGTCATTGAAAGAATTCTACAGAGATCTAAACAAATGGCAATCTAAAGGAGCATGGTCCGCGATATATGGTGGAAACAATAAAACTTTCAAGCCATGCTCACTCAATTACTGGCAGGTCATCGATTCTGTTGATCAATTTTGAACTTTTTAATTGAATTGCTTGTTTCAATCTCTTTAATTGTGAACAGAAGAGTTTGGAATTAATAGAAGCTAATAATTAATAACTCCTTTGCAATGCTGCTTAACACACAAGATTACCTTACTTGCTTTCAATCCTGACATTGCCACAGTTTGCGATGAACTCTTTCGTACATTATTGTCCTACGTGATCCACTTTGCATCGCTTGAAACCAATTGCTGCAGATATGGCTCGATTTCGTTCTTCTTTACCAAGCAATTTCAGATGATAAGTTAGTCCATTCGATTTTTCATTTTTAATTTATTTGATACCCATACATCAAGCTTCTTAGATTACCCATCTTTCTTTAAATGTTTGATAACTATGATGAATACCTAGTTCCCTAGCAAAGTCCACGATAGTCATGTACCCATCTCCCTCAAATTTTTTTTTTTTTTGGCCTCACACTAACCCACCCTCACCCGACCGCGGAGGGCTCGTCCCCATTACGTAGGGACACGTACACACTACAGTCCGGACTATAGCGGGTTAGGAAAAGTAAAGGCAACGACAACATAAATCAGCTACAGAACTTAATCACAAGCTGAATAAAGCAACAATAAACCATAACTACCTAAGACAAGAACGAGAATATATTTTTCTATAATAATTTACAAATTAATGGCAGCATATAAGCTACGTTTAATATTATAAACAGTACAATTAAAATCAATAAAATCATAATACATGTTAAAATCATTACATAATCTACGAAAAGGAAAATTACAACCATAGTTTGTTCTATAAAAATCTAAGGAAAAAGGACGATAGTGCCGTGAAAATCTTGCTGGAATACTGAAATTTAGGTTACAAAGCAAAAACTCGGAAAAGATACCACCTTTAACCAGATTATAGACAAAACAAACGCCTAACACAGCCCTTCTACGTTCCAAAGTTGAAAGTTTTATCGGACCTAATCTAGCCTCATAAGATGGAAACCCATTGGCATAATCCCATCCTAATCCACGTAAACAGAATAATAAAAACTGCTTCTGCACAGACTCTATTGAATCACTATGACAACGATAGTATGGATTCCAAATAACAGACGCGTTCTCCAAAATAGGTCTAACAAGTGAAGTGTATAGCAGTCTTGTTATATAAGGATCAATGAATTCCCTAGCCCATCTTTTCACAAAACCAAGAACAGCCCGAGCCTTGCCAATTATCATACTAATATGATCAATAAAAGACAGTTTAATATCCAATAATACTCCCAAATCAAGAAATGTAGTCACAGTTTCCAAAGGGCAAGAATTAAGCACATAAGTGGACGAAATTACGCCCCCGCGAGAGAAAACCATGCATTTACATTTTCTCAAGTTAAGATCCATTAAATTAATTCTGAACCAAGTTACAAACAAATCAATATTTCGCTGAAGAACAGCCTGACCATGGTCATCATCAAAAGTATAAAATAATTTAACGTCGTCAGCATACATCAGAATATTACAATCAGAAATAGCACAAGGAAGATCATTAAGAAACAATAAAAACAGTAAAGGACCCAAATGGCTACCCTGCGGAACACCAGAAGTAACATAAACAGTCTTAGATAATACATTCCTAAACAATACCCTCTGAGTCCTAAGGGAAAGATAGGAGCCCAGCCAACGATGAATAGTATCAGGAATACCGATCAATGACAGTTTATGAAGCAAAATTCCATGATCAACCCTATCAAAAGCCTTACTGAAATCAGTATAAATTACATCAGTCCGAGCCCTGGCAAGAAACCCCCTGAAAACATGCGTAGTAAATTCAAGAAGATTAGTGACAGTCGACCTACCTTTCAAAAAACCATGCTGGAAAAGGGATATTAAAGATCTCGTATTAAAAAAGAGGTAATCAGTCACCAGTTTCTCCATTAACTTGGGAATAGCACTGAGTTTGGCAATACCCCTGTAATTGGAAATATTGGATCTATTACCCGACTTATGCAAAGGAATTATAAACGAACTCTTCCAAATAGATGGAAAATGACCAGCCCTCAGAAGCCCATTAAATATAAAGGTCAAAGGACCACTCAATACAATAGCGCACTTCTTTAAAATGCAGGCCGGTACCCCGTCAGGGCCTGGCAAGTATGTAAGTTTCAGTCCAGACAAAGAATCAAGAACAGACTCCTCATCAAATGAATATATATTAGAAATAGAGACACTTCCCACTGAATAAGGATACGAAAAGCCGCAACTCAAATCAGGGCCCGAGTTCAACTGCCTATAAGTTGACTGAAAAAAGTCAGCAAACATATTCGAAATATCCAGGTAACTAGAGGATGATACGCCATCATAAAACATCTCCGTAGGAAACAAAGATGATTTACGTTTAGCTCG
This sequence comes from Sarcophaga caerulescens, assembly GCA_927399465.1. Lineage (NCBI taxonomy): Eukaryota > Metazoa > Arthropoda > Insecta > Diptera > Sarcophagidae > Sarcophaga > Sarcophaga caerulescens. The sequence goes on along the minus strand of OV656872.1, from coordinate 74,043,529 downwards.
AACGAAGTCATAAAACGACTTAGGATCACTAGCGAAGTTCGACCTGACCTTAATCATATATTCCTCATAACAGTGATGATTCAACCTACGATAATCCACACGCGCCCTAGAGTAAAGAGCATAATCAATATCAGTACCTGATCTAACAAACTTTTTAAATAACCTCGATTTCCTGTTCCTCAACCTCGACAGTCTAGCCGAATTCCACGGAGGACCAGAACGCTCCAAACGACTATTCACAATTGGAACACACTTTCTAAAACATTCAAATAATACCTCATAAAAGCCATCTAAGATCCTGTCAAGTGAAAGAGAGTCATATGGTGGTGAAATAAGTACAGACGACCAATCCACAGATGATAGTAGTGTATTTAAACGATCAAAATCCGTACGATGGAAATTAAAATGCCCCTCATCACCAAATGAGAGATCGATTTTCTATGATTTTGTCAACTTTTTGAGTGATTAGGCCAGAGGTGTCGACCAGAGCGAGGTGTATCTTTAACATGCAAATTATAGGATCGAAAATGTACAAACCCATCTCTGCTATTCTTCTGAACTTTCCGACTTTCACATTCCAAATTTGCATACATTTTTAAAAGCCTAATCACATATAACTTCGCAGAATAATGCTGTTTTAATAATGTCTTCCTGCAAAAGGGAAGGTTTGCAACGTCACCTTCGAAAAACAAGCTGTAGTGTTGCCCGATGAAATTAACACAATCAGATATACATATTGCCTGTTTAAGGTTGACTCACTTTATGGAACACATTACATATATACAAACAAAATTATTAAATATTTATAAAATTCTTTGAAAATTGTTGAATTGAATTGAAAGAATTGAAAGAAAATTTCTTTAATGAAATGAAATGAAAAAAACAAAAACAATCAATTAAAATTAATTTTAAAAAATATTCCTTTAATTGTAAACAGTCAGAGATGGAAGAGAGCACCACGTTCCTTTTGTGTATTGCTTGTTATACACAACAGATTTAATAAAAACTTAATTTTCTTTCATTTTTCATGAAATAATTTTTAGTTTCCCTTCTTTCGTTTTACTTTGGCAACAGACTCACTCTGTTCATGTTCTGTTGCACTCGAAAAAATGAAAAAATTTGCGGAAAATAATGGCGTATTAAACAAATTTATATTCTTTTATTTGAGTGTGTTATTCTTGTTGTTGCTATTGTCGTTGTTGTTGTTGTAGTTGTATTTTTTTCTCTCTTTTAACACAAGTTTTATTGATATTTTTATAAAAGAAAGAAGAAAAAAATAACACACGCACATTATCACATGCTCGTAAAGAGGAAATGAAAAAAAACACAAAAAAAAAAAACTTCGAACAACAAGTGTTGAAAGGATATTGTGAAAAACCATCATCGATAAAAGCGTTTGTGAAAAACTTATAACGACGGAAGACGCATCATGCATTAATAATATAAAGGAACCTGTATGAGTATGAGTGAGAGCAAGAGCTGTGCACAAAAATAGGAAAATTTAAAGAGAAAAAATTAAGATGGGATGGGAGAGACACATGCATTACAAAAAAAAATAAATACATATTTTACACTCTCAAAGAAGAAGAGGAAGAGCCGCTTAAATCATGCGAATAAATAAGTTTTACTATCACATTAAAGCGATAACGATTTTTTTCTATTCGATAACATCGTGTTTTTTCAATTTCTGAACACACAAAGAATTTTACGTGAATATATCATAAAGATGGAACAGAATTACGAGCATTTTCTCCATTCAATAATTAACTTTTAAAAAATATCGTAAAATTAATTCGGATTTATTTCGATAGCATGAAATATTTTTTCAATATAAAAAAAAGATTCGTGATGTGTGGCAGTGTGGTGAAATTATTCAATAAGATTTGTCATTTCACCAGGAGCATACGAGCAAACGAACAATGCTTCCAAATCATTGAACATTATGTTCATAGTGCGGGCTGTATCAGAAATTTGTTTCAATTGAAGAGTAATCATCAGCAAGTTGTCGAATTTGGTGTAAAAACCAACCAGAGTCAGTTCAAGAGTTGCCAATGTATGCCATAAAAATATACACTGTTTGGTGAGACTCATAGGAGGGGAAAACATTGGACCTTGTTTCTGTAAGAATGATGAAAACCTTAACGTTACAATTAAGATGCTCATGGCATTTTTACTTAATTTTTTTTTTTTTTGCACAAAATGGAAGAATTGGATTTGGTTTATATGTGGTTTCACAAGTAGGCGTCAGATGCCACAAAGCACGTGCTACTATGAGGATTTCCAAGGGAGTTTGGTAACTTATGAATAGTCTACTGGCCGCCATGCAATTTCACCTCAGTAGACAGTTTTTTGTGGGCATATGTGAAATGTTTCGTGTAGAGCGACAAGCGCGGCACAATTTCAGCCTTTTAAAAAACACACTACAGCTGCTTTGGTGAGATACCAATCGAAAAACTGGAATCAGTATTCCAACATGCTACTCAGGAATGTACCAACTACTAAATAATAACGGACAACATTTAGAAGAAATAATCTTTAAGGGCCATTATTACAACTTGCCGTTAAAGTTGAGTTTAGTTAAAGGTAACTTTAGCTAAAGGGAACTTTAAACTCACCTTTAACTTCTTTTCGTTATTACAACCTACAAATAATATAAAGTTAACTTTTTCAAAAATGTTGCATGTCTATAACACTGCTTCTTTTTTTTGTTGTATTTGCTTATTTTGTTTATATTTGAAGTTGCCACATCGGAAATAATATATAATATGGCAAGTTCAAACATAAACTTAACTTTAAAAGTTAAAGGTAGGATGATCCTCCCTTTAGCTTAACGCTCACTTCTACCATATTGTACACTTATAATAATGCAAAACAATTTATCTGCCTGTTAAAATCCTCCCTTTAATGGCAAGCAACCTTTTATCGCCCAAATAAAGCTTTTTGAATTCTCAGAATTTCAGAACCTTAACCCCTCTTCTATGAAGACGAAAATTTTAAAATGTGCAACAGATGTGTAATATATGTAAAGGAAGTGAATTTAAAGTTGCAGCTTCCGATTAAATAGTGGGCTTAAATGCTGTAGCTACGGATGTAATTTTTTCTGTCGTACAGAGAAAACACTGCACGACAAAAAAACAAAATATTAAATACAACTAAGTATCTACAATACATGGTAGAGTTTCTAAATTTAGTTGAGTAGAACTCAAAAAAATTTTTTTTATAATTCACGAATTCTCTAAAGTTGCTTTCTTTGAAAAAAAAAAGCTGTTTGTGGAAGTGTAAGAGTGTAAAGTGCTTCCTTAGATAAATTTCATTCATTTATCTGTTCTAAACTCTTTAATATAAGACAATATGAATGTTCTGATGGCATGTTCGATTCCCGCCAGCTACTTTGGTTTATTATGCAACAGCGAACATGAGATCTAATTTACTACGCTCGTCATAATTACACTACAATTTGTAATTGAATTCTAATGAATTATAGAAAAGGAACATAACACATGTAATGTAATATAAAGCAGATGAGAATAGCACCTAATGTGTTTTAAAAATTAATTAGGTGCGGCTGGCCTCACAGTATCACATTCGATCGAGTGTACAGCATCATATCTCGGCTGTCTTGATCAACTTGTCTTTGTCAAATCGCAACTTCTTGGTGGTCAATCACCATTTCGGATATTTAAATGGCCATCAAACGTTTGACGCAATAAATCGATTATGGCATGAGATGATGAGATGAGAAGAACGGGTACAAAATAATCGGTGCAACATGTGTCTCCATTGACCGTAATTGTTGTGCCGTCGTCATTTTCAAAGAAATATGGGCCAATAATGCCTCTGCTCCACAAACCTCACCAAACAGTCACTAGTAATGGGTACGTTGGCTTCTGTAAGACCACGTGTTGGTTTCCTAAGCCCTAAATATGGCAATTTTGCTTATTAACATGCCCACCAAGATGAAAATGAGTTTCATCCGAAAAGATGACTTTTCTTCTTTTGGAAAAATCGACATCATCGTGCAGTTATTCGTTTTCTCAATAAATCTCAACGTTGCTCAAGCGTAAATCGATTCATTACGTTCAGTGGAGATAATATACTGAATTTTGTTACAGAATAGAATGATATAAGTACTGCGAGATTTGAAATAACCGTTGGTTCAAATATAAACCGATACATGACCCACCCGATATAAGTTAAATGGCTGAAATTAGAAACACTTTTCTGAGATTGACACAATTTTGGCAACATATCATCCAATTCCAAATTTTCTTAAACCTCAAATAATGAAAGAAAGGTGACTTTCTCCAGAACGAGGATAACCATGTTCCATGGTGACAATGCGCGATTAAACACGTTGAAAAATACTGTTTAATGCTGAGGTTCTTATACATTCACCTCATAGTCCTAAAGTACTACCAGTTTCTGTCGATAGTGAATAAGTTTGTGCGAATAATTTGCTTCATTAGAAGCTGATGAACATCGCTTTTCCTGCTTTTATGATCCTTTAATAATACATCTACATATCTTTATGAGTTTATAAAACCAAGTCATCCAATAAATCGAATTTTTATAGTTTTAAACCATTTAAGTTATTGCCTCTTTCATTGAGAATGCAAATGTCAATCTCTCCATAACACACCAGTGTAATCATATTACAATTATGTTTGTAGAAATCAAAAAAAAGGAAGAAAATTCATTTCATTTTCATTTTTATTGTGGGCAATTGAGTTAACAAATGAGTGTCACATTTAATTTGCGGTTGCCTCTAAAGGTATGCAATTGAAAGTATAATTGGCGAATAATTTAATTAAAGCATCAATTCAATTAAAACAAGAAAAATAACTACAATTATTACATGAAAGAAACATCTTCATCAGGAATATTCTCATCGCGTTTGCTTAAACGATATTGCAATACGGTAATGAAATTGACGCAGATCCATTAAAAAAAATTATCACTGCAAGCAAGTAATTTCTAAAATAAATTCATTTTTTCTTTTTTTCTTATTTTCTGTTTAATTTATTTGCGTTAAGCCTACGTACATACATAAAAGCACATTGAAAGTAAATGAAAAAATTAAATACGCCTACTTATTGACCGCAGCATGTATTCCGATATTAATAAATATCCTGCACATCCCTCTCTTGTTCGTTTAGTAAATATTACAACACAGTGTGTAGTACAACATACTCTGGCAGACCACATTGTGGTAAATAATTCATACACACTAATATTCATCAGATTATTGATGTAAATGCCAATATCCATACATAAATATTTGTAAAGGGTCCGCCAAATACCTTTTTTTTTTTTTGAAAATGCTTAAACAAAAAACTACTGAATATTTTCTCAAATTTCTTTTTTTATTTGAAAGTACAATCCTTCCGGTTAATAATGGAAAATAAATGATTATGCGTTTTCGCTTCGCTAAGTGGGCCTGCGATCGACTTACAGAAGATGCCGATTTTGGCAAAAAAAAATCATCTTTTCAGATGAAGCTCATTTTGATCTTGGCGGGTATGTAAACAAGCAAAATTGTCGCATTTGGGGTACATTGAAAAGCCGACGCACCCAAAACGAGTCACTGTTTGATGCGGATTTTGGTCCAGAGGCATAATTGGGCAATTTTTCTTCGAAAATGAGCAAGGAGTGGCCGTTACAGTCAATGGCGATCGTTATCGGGCCATGTTGAACGAATTTTTGTTCACAAAAATTGAATTGGCAACATTTAGTTTCAACAGGACGGCGCTACGTGCCACACAGCCGAAGCTACACTCGATGTTTTGCGCCCTGTTTTTGAAGATCGCATTATCAGCCGCAGAGCTAATTTCGTTTGGCCACCTCGGAGCTGCGATTTGACACCGTTGGACTATTATTTGTGGGGTGCCGTCAAAGATAAGTGTTACGCCGACAAGCCAGAGACTAGGACAATATTCGTGAAGCCATTGATGAAATACAGCTGCGTACAATCGATAATGTGCTTAAAAATTGGACCGATCGTGTAGGCTACTGCATGGCCAGCCGAGGCAACCATTTGAATAAAATTAATTTCCATTATTAACCGGAAGGATTGTACTTTCAAATAAAAAAAGAAATTTGAGAAAATATTCAGTAGTTTTTGTTTAAGCATTTTCAAAAAAAAAAAAAAAAATTATTTGGCGGACCCTTTACTGGCCTCATGCATATCGTCATTGAAATTATTGTAAAGGACGCAGACAAATACTGTCATACAGGCAGCCATATAATCAGATTGTTGGCCCCTGACAGCCTGTGACACAGTCATCCATAACGTTGTAATGACAAAATTACATTAAAACCGTATACAACAACAATATCATTGAAAAGTCATCGGGATAAAGATTTCGTAACAATACTTTTTAATGTTAAATGCTATCATACTCATAATGGTAATCGTTATTACTGCCGATAATCATAATGATTTCGATTACGATTTAATAAAATTTTAATGACTTGTGAAAATATTGCCACAATAAAATTGAAAATGAAAATGACATTAAACGGTTTAGAAGAGAGTGGGAGTTGATAAAATTAGTTGAATAAATAACTTGAAATTGAAATGAAATCAGCTTCAATATTTAAGCAAATGCCATTAGAAATGCCACGATAAAATTGAATTTTCAACTGAAATCTGAATCATATTCATTGCAATTTTATGTTTTAAATCTTAAGCACAAAATAATACCATAAATATAGAAATATGCCAAGTTATGAAATTCTAAAGGCTAAAGTAATATTTCTCAAAACCAGATTCCGTTCTTACAGATTGGAAAATATTTCAATTTAAAGAATTGCTTAATATATGCAGCGTTTTCAATAGCTAAATGCTGAAAAATTCCATCATCACCGACTTCTAAATATATTTCGTAAATCTTAAGAGTGAATCCTTGTATAACATTGGCCTATTCGAAAATTTTATAATTCCTGATTTGTTAATATGCGTTACTTGCTCTAAGTATAGAATGTATCTCAGAAGAAAGTTTATGTTTAGTGGATCGATTAAAAGATAGTAGTGTTTTCACACCAAAAGCTAAAACCTGATTTTAGCATTAAAACCATAATCAGCTGATATTGCGTTCACACTGCAAGTTTTCTTAAATCATGACATTTATGACTGCGCAACAGATGTTTTTATTTTGATTTTGTTTTTTTCAGTCTTATCTTAAAATACCATTTTTGCGATTTTTTACAATAACATCGTTCATATGGAAAAATATCACAAATCTTATATTCATGTAATCGTTACATAAAATTTCTTATGTCGGCTTATGTAGCCTCTAAATTGGATTTTAGGCTGCCAAAACAGTTGACTTATCAACAAAATTGTGATTTGGACTGGAAAAATATAGAGATTACATTACCTCTATGTGATGACCTATTTATATGACCTGTGTTGGAGATCAATTTTCACAAATTCATGACAGAGACGTATTGAACGCGAATTACGTTACTGCGTCCTACTGAAACTATGGTCTTTTGTTATAGTCTGAAAACTATCAAGTTTTCTTCGCTTTGTGGCTTTAAATTTTATTGGAATATGGCTTTAGGCTTATGCGATAAACTATATGCACAGTTATGATAAAGAAAATTCAATCAGGATATCGGCCGTCTACGATTGAAACGCTGTTAAACAAGTAAAGTGGCGTTGTCTATGAAGAGTTTTTTGTTTTACAAGACAACAAATTAGTTAATCTAATCAATTCATTCCTGTTTAGCTGTCTTCAATTTCTGTCTGTCTTCTCCAGATTGCCATTTACGCTTTACTAATTGGAAACAAATACTCCTCTATAGATTTAATGGTGAAACGCAGTACTCACCGCGGAAAGAATAGTAGAGTATGGCATAATAGCAAAGGAAATATCTGGTAACAGGTAGAATACCTACTACTACCAATATCAAACTCAGGCACTAAAGTACCGGATGCAGACATGCTTAAGATGGATGCTATTATTATTGTAAAGCTCACACAGCACATCAGTGAGGCCCTCTGGGTCTCTTATTCACTGCAATCTAAACTAGAACTTAACTTAATAATAAAATTACGTAAAGTTTAGTAACCTTAACAAATTGCAGAAATTTGTGGGGCAACACTCAACTGCCAATGGTTTAAAATTTTTAATTTTTATATACTTAAATTTCAACGCGTCTAGAACTAAGAAAAAGTACTAGAACTCTCCGTTCTTGTTTTACCAGGCTACAAATTGCAGTCGGTTAAATAAAGCACACTTTTGAACAGAGTGTTCACTGACTTCGTAAATGCTTTTGGCACCAACCACCATTACGACATTTTAAAAAAACCCTGTATGGCCAATATGTCCAACTTTGACCCCCTCTAACTCCGGCAGTTCTTGACTGATAGAGCTGAAAATTTGTGCCTGGTCAACTATCCAATAGTACTTTGGTGCAAATTTCATCCAAATCGGAAAACATTGATTTTAAAAATTGGGTCACTTGACACGAAATTGCCCATATATAATTATAGCACAGATACAAGATTACTCAGTTAACCAGTGTTAAAAGAAAAAAAGCTGATTTTATAGAATCAAATGTGAATAAAGATTCCATTTAGTTGACTTACATTAAAAATAACCATTAGAGCCTATATTTTAATAAAAAAAAAACACAATGTTTGTAACATATTAATAATTTTTGATAATGTTCTCCTTTGAGTATTCGCCCTAAAGTAAATTAATTCAGCTTTAAATTATGTATGTAGAGTGTATACATGTCATCACATCGTCACAAAATATCCGATTCTTGCCAATACGAAAATCGATAATAAAAAGCTTCAACATTTTTAAATAATCACTTTCGCTTTGGTTTTCATTCAGAAAAACACTTGAAAAGAAACTGAGCAAAACTTTTAAATTTAAGTTTTTTTGTTTCTGTTTTCGATGGACAAGCGTAAAAGTGCCATGCAATCATTATGATTTTTAGTCCCTTACTTAAATTTTGTTATATTTTTCTTTCCTCTATTTTTAAAACATGGAAGCTATAGTTGTAAATGGCGTTTTCCGTTACTTGTGCTATATCCATGTTTTTATTGTTTTTTTTTTTATTTCGGTTCGACTTATACATCATCTACCCTTGCAACGCCAGAGTAATTTTTTCTTAAAATACATTCGCGTTTTTTTTTGTGAAATTTTTCTTTCTTTTAAATTCGTATTCCTTTTTATATTTTTGGAATCTGTGGTCGAATTTCATCAAGAAGAAAAAGTTTTCAATTTTAAACAAACTTTTCGATACGGTTAAATTGCTTTGTGCTTCTTCTTTCTAGTGCTTTAAAAAATAAAAACAAAAAAGTCTTTTTTTTTAAGAATGAAAAACAAAGTTTTTTTTCATTTCTTTTAAAATTTTGCCAACAATTTATTTCCAACGCCAACAATATTTTGAAAAGTGGTTAAAAATTATGTATGTTAGATTGTTAGCTATGAACTTTAACCTTTTAAAACTTAATACACCCACATAGGTCTACATGAAGCCTAACAAGCGGTTGCTGTGGAGGAGGTTACATGGCCACTTGCTGTACCAATACATTCTCACTTTAATTAGATGAAACCGATTAAAAATGAGAAACAAAAAAGTACTAACATATGTATAAGCTATGAAAAAGCTTATCAAGTGAAAGAAAAATGACTTCAGAACGAATTCAATATGAATATGAACATAGAGACCGCAAACATTTATTTGCTGTTATTCTGATATGAAACCGAAATCCAATTTGAGATTGTTGTTACTGCAACTATTGTTGCAGTTGTTGAAATGCGACTCCTTGTACAATACACATCATACTTAAGATTTTTTTAGAATAATTTCGTTTGTTTAATGTTATCTGCTACAAAAAAATTCTACTCAAATGATATTTGTCGATCAGAAAAGCTCAGAAATCATCCACATCTACATATGTGCACCTACGAAAACAAGAAATTGTTGTTTTTTTTTTTGTTGGAAATTCCAATGGGATTGAACATTTACTATGTAAAATAGAAGTCGTCGTAGTCTAGTAGGTAGTGTGTTGGCATATTAGACGTAAGGCCACGGTTCAAACCCCAGGTCAAACATTAAAACAAAAATATGAAAAAATATTTCTTCGGCGATTTCCCTTCAGCAGATTTCTGGCGAAAACTCTGAGAGTTAATAAAATTGGCATGGAAAGTTTCCCAAAAAAATATCTGTCGTTCGGAATCGGCTTTAAACTGTAGGTCCCACCACTCATGTATAAAATTAACACACACAACATCAGGGGTGTGAGAATCTAGGTCGTAATCCTGACTAAAGAGTTGTAATGGCCAATTATGTATGTATAATAAATATGCACAAAAATGAAAAACGAACATTTCTGAATGTACACTTCAAGTGCTAGTGGCAGACATCTAAAATTTTTCCAATAATATTGTGTCGTATCAAAAAAATCACAAAAAACTGCGTTCACAAATCGTCGAATAATTACTAATGGGAAGAAGAATTCCTTCAGAATGTCATTAGAAATGTTGCAACTCGTTATGGCGGAACAAAACATATTAATTTTAACAAAAATCATCCATCACAGACTAAAGACAACCAATTTAATTGGGTACGTAGGACAACACAAACCATTGGCTTTAAAAAATATTCTAGCGGTTCGACTCTCTTTCGCTAAATTATAAACAAATAAGATGACATTATTCAGGAACAATGTTTGTATTTGACTTTTATTAGACCACCGAAGCAAGATTTAAGCTCACGGCATACAATTAAGCATAGAGAAGTAGTATAGAGTGAGTGGGCAATCTATCGGTTTACATTTGTACCAACGGTTATTTCGAATCTGGCAATACTTACTTCCATTCGGTCAGAAAATTCAGTATTTTATCCCCCTAACGTAACGAATCGATTTAGCCGTGAGCAACTTTGGAATTTATTGATATAGATGGTCCAACCAAAAAAATCTTTTCGGATGAAGCCCCTTTTTAAGCTTGGTGGGTAAGTTAATAAGTAAAATTACCGTATTTTATTGGCCCTACAGAATTCAATGCTCTCATTACGAGTGACTGTTTGGTGCGGCTTGGTTTGAAAATGAGGACGGCGCAACCATTATGGTCAATGGAGACACCTATCGCAACATGATAACCGATTTTTTGTACCCGCTCTCCATGGTATTGTTGTGAACAATTTTTGATTTCAACTGGATGATGGCCACACATCTGTTGCCACAATCAATTTATTCCGTCAATCTTTTGATGGCCGTTTAGTTAGCAGAAATAGTGATGTCAATTGGCAGCCAAGAAGCTGCGATTTGAAACCGTTGGACTATTTTCTGCGGGGACCGTTAAAGCAAAGTGTTATGCCGACAAATCAGAGAGCAATTGAGCATTTGAAGGCCAACATTCGTGATGCCATTGCCGAGATATGACCCCATATACGTGAAAAAGAGCATGAAAATTGGTCCGATTGAATGAACTACTGTGAGGTCAGCCGCGGCAGTAATATTGTTACGAAATTGGAAAGGGTGTACCATCGTTTAACATTAAACAAAAGCTACACCAATAACTACACAGACAAATGCGGCGAGCTTGTGTACAAGTAAATCAACAACAACAGTGTCATAGAGAAGGGCATAGACGAGTAAGCGAACGTTGTCGCGATAGAGTTATCGAGAAAGCCAGAACACGAACATTCTACTTCAACAACGTTCGTTAGACTGTTTGTGTAGGACTATAAAAGGCCAAGACAAAGCAATCGACAGGCAGTAAGAATTCAGTCAGCCATGTGTGAAGTCGCTTTGCGTGTGAAGAAAACAGTCGTTGTTTGAAAATCGCCGTTGTACAGACCTACCGAACAGTTTTGTTAATGCTTACGAGAACAGAAGTGTAAAGAAGTATAGCGAACAAATAAATTGTTGTTGTATCATCAAGTTTGGACAGTGGCACATAAGGTAGTGCGGACAATAAAGAATTGATCTAAAACTAAACACAAATTTATTTTTATTTTGTTTGCAATCAGCGAACTCATATTATACACGTTTTTAAAAAGGTAAAAACGTAACAATATGAATTAAATAATATTCCATTTCTAACGGGAACAATTGTACTTCACAACAAAAAAAAATAAATTTGCCAAAATTTCAAACCGTTTTTGTTTTAATGGGTTTTTAAAATTAAACATTTAAATGGCCAACTCTATACAAATTTGAAAAACAAAAATATTATTTATTTATTTATTTGCTTACAAGAGCTTTAAGAATGTTATTCTTTTATAGCTCAGTAGGATATACACACATTACATTGGTCATTAGTATTCCCTAAATTATAGTGCAATTTTTTATAAAGTATATAACTAATACACAAAAAGGAAATAATTATGTATATTTCACACAAAATTTCAAATTTTTTTTCTTTTTAAATATTTGAGGACATATAGTCAAAAAGTGACTTCTTAAAACTGCTCTTTCTCGAAATGTTTTTAATAGTCATTGGTAAGGAGTTCCACAAATTAATTGCGTTGACGAAAAACAATCTGCTAGTATTGATGTAAGTGTATCTACTTATAATTAGAGTTGTATATCTAGTGGATCTACCAAATACAAACTTCTCAAAGAGATAGGGTGGTTTCTTACGATAAAGAAGATGATGTAAGAATATAATATTTCGCATCCGAAGGTAGTTGATTAAGTCACAGCCCAAGATCATTTTCCTGCAGGACGATACACTGCTAAACCTAGTTAAACCATACACATACCGCGTACCATTATTAAAATATACTTGCAACTTATGTAGTGAGAGAGAGTCCAATTTACTGTAAACCTCTGCAAAATAATTTTTATTCTGGCTATCACATAGGTTCTGGGATTATCACTTATTCCTGTCTAAAATAAATTATTTTATTTGCAAAAAATGGAACAAGAGGTTTAAAAGTGAGATATTTATTCTGGTTAGACTCAAGGATTTCAATTATTGCCACAGGTAATACCATTCAGCATTGCTCAGAGGATAAATGTAAATGAAGGTTCAAATACAAAATCACAAATTCGTTTGAATTTTAATTTAATTTTAATTTAATGCTTGAATGAATAACGTTCACTATAAGCTACGCAAATGAATAAAAAAAAAACATTATTTTTATACTTAAATCCCACTTTGGATGTAAAATATTTTTGAACTTTATTAATTTTTTTTTGTTGCCTTCTAAGAAATGAATTCTATTTTGCACTGAATATAAACCGGAAATAGACAAAGAAAATATCTTTTTGACATTACAAACCCACTTTTATATTAAAAGTGGAAAAAGTATTGCATTTTCAACAAAATATATTTCAAAAAAAAAAAACATCTTTAACTCACTTAAACTTTCTAACTTGTAAGCGCTTTAATACCAAATTCATCTGACACTTTGAAAATATCGATTAATTTCCATTTTTCCTCTTTTATTTTTAGATTCCCTTTTAATTTTCTCTCTTCTCTGTCTTTAGCTCCTCTACTGATGAGAACATTATTACGCATTGTTGTCATCAGCTGGATGGATGGATGGATGGAAAGAATCATTTGTTCGTTTGGTTAGTTAGTGAAGGATCTCAAGTTCCATTTTGTAATTGAATGCTATACGTTACTACTTCGAAACTGGCATGTTGCATCCTTATTGTGTCCTGTTCTGTCTTCTTTTTTTTTTTTTTTGTTTGTTTATTTATTACATGTAAACGGAAGAACTCAACTCAACAAATTGTATTTGCCTGTGTGTATTTGGTATGCATTTCAGCATTTTGTGGCGAAATGAATTTCTCCTGAAACCTTGCCGTTGGTAGTGAGTGAGTCTAGTTGAGACATGATTATGAAAGTAAATTGGGTTGGTAATGAAAACCAAAACAAAAACAGAAGAAATTTCTCATTTCAATTTTTCTTTCATCTTAACGCAAAGATGTTGTTCCTGTTCTAAATATAATTTTATTTGAAATCAGATTTTTGTTTTTAATTATTTAAGTTGGCATTCCATTACAAGCAAGCAGTTTCTCACAATTGAGTAATCGGAATACGATGTTCAATTTCAGAACAAAAGAAAAAGTATTCTTGTTTGGGGGAATATTCGTTATTATCTTAGGATTTGCTTTCAAAGTCATGTTAATATTCAAATATTCTAATTTAATTTCTTATGATAGAAATGTTCGTCAAGAACACTACACGGCAATGGCGCAAAAATTATAAACTAATAAAAAATGCATGAAATAATACCACACAAATGTCGATAAAAATTGAAACTATGTAGCTCAGCAGGAACGGTTTGGTCGAAATTAAAGTTATTGGCTCAAGGCAGATAACGATGGAAAATTTATGTGCCGGCCGTTTCTTTCATTCTGAAAATATAGACCTCAATACCTATATGTATGATATAATATTCAAGCGATATCGATATAGTTATAACTAAATAAAATTTCGAAAAATAAGTACAATATCTTGAAGAGGAAACAGAACGACTTACAATCATTTAATCCGTTCGTGTATAAATTCGTACTGAATCTTTGTAGTTCAAATCGAACTGTAAGGTTTTACAAAATTCTGTTGGGGAAACAATTTAAGTCAAATGAAATTTCACAATTCAATATTTGATGTCAATGGATCGCTTTCTATTCTATTTCCAACCAATCTTATGAAATTTTTCATGAATTTAACTTCTATGGACTATTTTTTGTGGATCTATGTCATGGATAGAGTTCATTTACATATATATGTACCTCAGATATGAAATTACAATTATTGCTGTAGTAAACTCAGTTTATTTTATATATTTTATTTAAAAATAAATATTTATTTAAACAATTGTTTTATTTTACTTTTAATTTGTAATTAGTTTAGTTTTAATTATTAACTTTTTATTGTGCGCGCACGTCTTATTATTTTGCCTTCTTCCTTGTAAGTGCGTTTCTTTTTCTGTATAACATAATTTGTATTCTATTTTTGGTTTTTAACCGTTATTATTTTATTCTTTAAGTGTGTACTAAAAATGTAAAAAAGCGAGCAAGGGAGAATGCAAAACAACAAAAACATGTCTTTAAAGGTATTAAATCTTAAACAATACTACATGACTTTAAAAGTATTAAATCTTAAAAGTATTAAATCTTAAACAATACTACAATACCCCCTTCATAAATTGGTTTCTCCATCCATAAAATTTTTTCTTTTTACTTTTAAAATTCATTACTAAAAAAAAAATTTTATGGGTAAGAGAGAGAAAAAAAAAATTTATAAATATATCATAAAAATATATACTATGTGATCTAATTCATATGTACATAGTAATAACTTATAATACATAATAACTTATAATAATAATTAAGTTTTCCTTTTCCTTTCTCTTAAATTATATTTTACATTCTTAGGTTCATTACTGTTATTTTCGCTTAACATTTGATTTTCATTGCTTACAATTTCTTTTTCATCAATTTTATTATTATTTTGAGTTACTTCTTCATGAACAATATTGTTTTCATTTTTATCTTTGGTTACAATATTTATGTTAAACTTTTGAAAAGGATCTGATACGGTCGTTGGAACTTCTGATACCAAAGATCTGTTGCATGAAATCAATTGATTGGCATGTCTTTTCCAAACTTTGTTGGACGATGTTCTCACTAAATATATTTGTCTACCTCTAACCTTAAGTATTATGCCCCTTGTCCAAGAAACCTTCCCCGGAACAGAATAATCCTTAATCATAACATTATCATTTTCCCTAAACACAGACCTTTTATAACCCTTATGATATTTCGCCTGATTCTGCTGTCTGGTTTCCACAAAATTTCTAACATACTTAAGGCTCCTAGTTTCAACTTTCCTCTTGGGGTTCAATAGATCCAATCTTGTCCTTAATTTCCTTTTATTAAACATCAAATAAGCCGGCGAAACTCCAGTACTCGAATGTATCGTATTTCGGTAATCAAATAAAAATCTACACAACGCACTATTAAATTCAGAAAACTTAGTGTTTTCCAGGTTACGTTTCAAAGCATTTTTAAGTGTCCTAACTGAATTTTCCGCCTGACCATTAGTGGAAGGATGTCCCACAGGTGTTGTAATTTGCCTGATACCATTTCCTTCCAAAAAATATTTAAACTTATTGGACACAAAAGATGTGCCATTGTCCGAAACAACATATTTAGGCAATCCAAAACGAGCAAAAAGCTCCCGCAAGACCGCTATAACCGCTTCACTTGTCGTGTTAGTACCCATATCGACACATTCAACCCACTTGCTAGTACTATCTACCACTACTAAACACCAACGTTTACAAAAAGGACCGAAAAAATCAATATGTATTCTAGACCATATTTCATCAGATCTTGGCCACGGAATTAATTCCTGCTGAATAGGATACGGACGCGTAATCAAACAAGCGTCGCAAGCTTTCACAATTTCCTCCAAATGTTTACCCTGTTGAGGCCACCAACAACACTCACGAGCCATTGCCTTCATTTTCGCTATCCCCATGTGTGAAGCATGCAAAAATCTAACTACTTCAGCAATTAACTGTGTAGGTATAATTACCCGATATCCCCAAAATAAACAATTTTCCTCTTCTGATAATTCATTTCTCCTTAAAAAATATGGTAACAATTCGGAACTCGGACATTTTTCCGGCCAACCAAACTTAACGAACTTGCCAACTTCCTGCAATAACGTATCCTTTGATGTTTCCAGACCGATCATTTCAAAATTCAAAAATGTATTCTCCCCGTGGAGATTTTGCAAATAATTAAGGTAAATATTTTCCGGGAATTCGTTTAAAACTATGTTACAATCCTTTGGATATCTAGAAAAATAATCCGCAATATTACCTTTTGACTTAATATGACAAATATCAAATTGGTATCCGGATAAAATTAAAGCAATGCGTTGCAAGCGATTAGAAGCCATTAATGGTATTCCTTTTTTCGGGTTAAAAATGTGATGCAACGGCTTATTATCGGTCACCAATGTGAACTGACGGCCATACAAATAATGATGAAATTTTTTAACACCGAAATAAATTGCAACGGCTTCTCGGTCCAACTGCGAATACCTTTTTTCTGTATCCGTTAAGGATCTAGATGCAAATTCAATCGGTTTCTCCAAACCACTTTCATCTATTTGTGACAAAACTGCCCCTACTCCAACTGGACTAGCATCCACTGTTAATTTGGTCCTTAATTTTGGGTCAAAATGAGCCAAACACTTATCAGCCAGTAATAGTGATTTTAATTGGTCGACAGCTGCCGAGCAACTGTCGTCCCATATAAACTTTGTTTCCGCCCTAAGCAAATTGTGTAAAGGGTGCAACAATGTTGACACGTCAGGTAAAAACCTCCTATAAAAATTTACCACTCCTAAAAATGCCTGTAGCTCCTTTACATTCTTAGGATATGGAATACAATTGATCTCCCGAATCTTTTCAGGATTCATATGTAATCCATTTTTGTCTATTATATGACCCAAGTATTTGATTCTCTTAGAAAAAAATTCACATTTGTCAGCAGACAATTTAAAACCAGCGTCATCTAAAATATCAAGCACTCGTTCGAGTCGTTTAATATGTAATTTCCTATTAGGCGCACTAATTAAAATATCATCCAAAAAGACTACAACGCCATCTAATCCGGTTAGAAGAGAATCCATAATCCTTTGAAAAATTGCAGGCGCCGAAGCTAACCCATAAATAAGTCTTGTATACTGAAACAACCCCTTCGATGTAGAAATCGTAGTATATTTCCTGGAATCCTCATCTAATTCAATTTGTTGATAAGCCATGCTTAAATCTAACTTTGAAAACTCCTCCCCCCCATGTAATTTCGAAAAAATGTCCTCAATTCGGGGTAAAGGATATTTTTCAACATATAAATACGGATTGAGGGTTACCTTGAAATCGCCACAGATCCTAATGCTACCATTTTTCTTCACAATCGGGACAATAGGTGTTCCCCATTCACAATATTCCACAGGCTGCAATATTTTCAACTTTACCAACTTATCAATTTCACACTCAACTTTTTCCCTAATAGCCAATGGCAATGGACGTGGTCTACAAAATTTTGGTACAGCCCCTTCTTTCACTCTCAATACCGCCTTACTTTTTCTAAACAGCCCTAAACCACCATCAAAAAGATTCTTAAACTTTCCATTAATTTCCAATGAACTACCTGTTATTACCTGATCTGAATAATTCAATCTACAAATTTCAATTTCAAATATTTTCAAAAACTTCCTACCCAATAACGGAGGACCACCGTTTTTAATAACTAATATGGGAATTACCCTCACTTTATTGCCATATTCAACTTCAATGTTACACGATCCAATTGGAGATATACTTGCACCATTATATGCCTTTAACAACATGTTCACTTTTTCAAGTTTGTAATTCTTAAAAAATTTTGAATAAAAGTCATCAGAAATAACATTATTTTCCGACCCCGTATCTAATTCCATTTCAAACGGTTTTTTATGTACAAAAATTTTAACTTTTATCGGTCCATCATTATTACTAGTGATGGAAAATAAACTTAAATCATTATTTTCAATATAATTAAAATTATATGATTTACACATCTTTTTTAAATGACCTTTTTGCCTACACTGATTACATTTATAACTTTTAAACTTACAATTCTCGCTTCTATGGTCACTGAATCCACAAACCTTGCACTGCTGATGTGATGTCTTTTGCGGCTGTTGTTGTTGTGTTGATTTATACTGCTGCTGTTGTTGTTGTGTTGCTTTATACTGCTGCTGTTGTTGTTGTTTTTTCTTCCATCCTTCTTTTCTTTTAATAAAATTTAGGGACTCTTCTTTAACGTCTGTAACTTCATACTGGCGCTTGGTGTACTCCACATTATTGGCAATTTCTACCACTTTATCAAAAGTGCTGTGTATTGATTCCAAAAAAATTTTATCTCTGGCCGGACCTTTTTCCAACCCCATCACAAACTTGTCACGAATAGCGGTTTCCAAATTTGCACCGAACTCACAGTACACAGCTAACGATCGCACTCTAACGGCCCATTCATTTACCGTTTCAGTGGGTGATTTGTAAGCGTTATAAAATTTAAAGCGCTCTGCAAACCCAGTTGTTGCAGGCTTAAAATGACGGCTCATCGCTGCCAAACATACCTCAAATGTGGTTACAGCCTCTTCCACTTTTGCTGGACTTACAAGATTTTGCAGTAACATATACGACGTTTCGCACAACGATGTCAGAAGGATTGCTTTTGCGTATGGTCAAAATACGGCACTTTCCCAATTATCGCCGTAGCCATGGCTTTACCACTATTTTCACTGGGTTAATCGCACTTGTTGTTTTTGATCCTCGTCGCCACTGTAGTAAACTCAGTTTATTTTATATATTTTATTTAAAAATAAATATTTATTTAAACAATTGTTTTATTTTACTTTTAATTTGTAATTAGTTTAGTTTTAATTATTAACTTTTTATTGTGCGCGCACGTCTTATTATTTTGCCTTCTTCCTTGTAAGTGCGTTTCTTTTTCTGTATAACATAATTTGTATTCTATTTTTGGTTTTTAACCGTTATTATTTTATTCTTTAAGTGTGTACTAAAAATGTAAAAAAGCGAGCAAGGGAGAATGCAAAACAACAAAAACATGTCTTTAAAGGTATTAAATCTTAAACAATACTACATGACTTTAAAAGTATTAAATCTTAAAAGTATTAAATCTTAAACAATACTACAATTGCCAAAAATAATTAAAAATTTCATTAATAAAATCGACTTGTGTAAGCAAGCATTGGGGACATCTGGTCCAAAAATTAAAATGTGTGATGTATTTTCACTCAAACTTTACTTACTTACTTGATTGGCCATTTTAAGCCTTCAGTCAGGATTATAAATTAACTTCTCACAACAATCCTGATGTGATGTGTGTTAATTCTATACGAGAGTGGCAGTACCTACAGCTTATCATTGTATTGAAGAGGTTTTTAAGGAAAAAATCAATAAAAGAAAATTGTTTTCATATTTTGTTTTACCCGAAATGTCAGGGCTGAGGTTTGAATTTTAAAGCACTCATCTACTAAGCCAACACACTACTAAACTACACTACCCTGTCTCCTAAAGCCAATAGAAATATTAAATAATAAAAAATAATTTGCGTTGCCCCGATAGTCTAGTCGGCAGCGTGCTAGTTTAGCATACTAGCATGCTAGGTTTAATTTTCTCCGCAGTCTAAGTTTAAATACTTCAACAAACAATCTTCATATGAAAAAATAAATTGAAGATGTTGAAGGACTTACACTTGTCATCAAAAGTGTGAATAATACAAATAGTTCGAAACCAATTTGCCGTATACTACCTACTCTTTCCTTTCTCTTGTAATTGTGTTTCTCTGAGAGTAAATAAAATTGCCATTAAAAAGTTTCTCAAAAATCTGTTGTTCGGAGTCGACTTTGAACTGCATGTCCCGCTGCTCATATACAAAATTAAACTTTCGCAAGTTTTTTTTTATTGATCTTAAAAAGTAGCCCATCTGGAGGCGGTCTTCGGACAATTCAACATAAATATATGCATTAGGTGAATTTGAAAGTGGAATATTTCAGAAGATAAAAAATTTTAGTTAATAGACATGGAACATATCGACAAAAGCAAAATTTGTCATCGCTTTCTGATGAAGAAATTGGGAAAATTTTGGATTTGATGAATTTCGAGAGCGATACTAACGTAGACTTGGATGATGATGCTTGTGAGACGATGGATACCACGATGGACCGCGATAAATAGAGCGGTGAATATGTCAGAATCAATGCTGGTATCACGGATTTGCGCTACTCCAAACGGAAGTCCCTCGTCATTAGCAAAATTGTTATATCCTTCTACTTCGATTGATTCAATTACTCATCGGTCACAGAAACACAACGCAATGTAAAGATAGTATTAAATGTAAGACAAGGAAGTTTATTGAATCTGTTTCGGATATAGAACCCAAATCCCACAATTTCAAGAAAATCTTGTTCCGCCAAAATAACTACTTATCTAGTACTAACTCTGCGGTTGCATTTCCTGAGCCCAAACTAGGATCATAAAGCTTCATACGACTTTCAAATGCTTCGAGTACTTTCTGAGCGATACTATTATTGAGCACATTGTTGCAGAATCGAATTTATTCGCCACTCAAAAAGATATAAGAATTTACTCCTTTACAATCAGTTCGGAAAAATGTTTGTTGACGTCGATTGCCCCAATTTATTCCATAAATACAATAGCCATATGGGTGGTGTCAATCTCATGGATGGTCTTGTTGGTCGATATAAAATTCCAGTGAAGGGCAGCAACTATATCATGGTAAACGTCTACATTTTGGTTAACAGAATGGACAAGCCTAATGCTAATGATACGAGATACCAAACTACCGAGAAGAAATTGCATCCGTATTTTGCATGGAGAGTTCTTCGTTGCCAAAAGCTCCAGGGCGCCCACGTCAAGATCAAAAAGAAGTCTACAGGGAAAAAATCCTTTCTACCGCCTGCAGACGTCCGTTACGATGTAGTCGGACATTTTCCGCAGTTTTTATTACGTGCTAGTAAAAAAAAAACTTGTAAATTTGGTGGTTGCAATTCCGAAACTCAAATTGTATCTCGAAAGTGTAATATAAACTTGTGTCTTTCTAATCAAACGAACTGCTTCTACGATTTTCACCATAAATAACTTGAACAAACTATTTAATCCCAAAAAATAATTTGGCACCAGAAGGTTAACACACATAAGTGGTGTGAGTAGCTCGGTTGAAATCCTGATTGAAGGGTTGTAACGACCAATAAGAATATCGGGCCTAAATTGAAAAATTGAAAATTTAAGAAGAAAATTAATAAACTTTTGATAAATATTTATTTTAGAAATCGCTCGTAATAATTTTAGCTTCTCACATCTTATACAATATAACTCTTGAGCATAATTTAATGAACCTCCTCGAATTCAAATCAATTAAATGCTAAAAAAAAATATAATTGAACTTCAAGTACAATATGTCGATACATTTGAGTATTTTTTAATACCAATTGTGTCGTATTTCATATCCCACACATGCACTTGTTCATCAAAAAAAAATGCCTCAACTCCAACGCTTTTATATTACTAACATTACTTATCCAATTACCCATTTACTTATTAAATCGAACATTTCTTCATTGAATCCTTGGTAATAATAGCAGAATTCACAAAGGCATGTATCAAATCCGACTAACAAGCCGCTGAACTCAAAATTACAAACATGATTGACAAAATTGTTGACAAGTACTACACGTATATATCAGAATCCTATGTAGGAATGAAAATATTTCGAAAAAACGAAGTAAAAGGGATTAAATTAAGCGTTGAAGTTTCAAGTGAATTTCTATATTTCACTTATGCTTGACTTTATGCCCACGAAGGAATAATTTTAAATTGTAGGCTCTCAATAGCAGTGTAAACAGAAATCAGAAAGGAATATGAGAAGAGAATACAAATAAATTTACGAAATGAGTTTACAATAATACGACATATTTGTCTTCTCATGCAATATCGAGTATACTCCAGTAAATGTTCTCACACAACAATTCAATATTGAGTCCTTGTGAGTCGTTGCGTTTACGCAGCAAATATCCGCTATTTTAAGTTTAAAGTAGGAAACAAAATGAAAATCAACAAAGAAGAAAGAAAAAAATTTCAACGAAATGATTTTAAAACATTGATTCATTCATTCATGATAAAGAAAATATTTAAAAAAAAAAAATCAACCTAGAGACTCTATATACAACACAGAAGTCTTTGTATACACATATACACTCAAACCTCGTTTTATGCGAATTTATTTTATGCGAATTCAAATTTATGCGGTTTCAAAATTATCAAATTTTTTCTTTGCAAAAACGATTTTAAGGAAATATTGAATGTTAAAATCCAAAAAAAATGTGTTGTTCGTAACAAAGTTACGACTATCTTTAATTTTTTTCGGCATTTCCGGTTCTGATGATGAAAAATTATGTATTTTCTTTATTATTTGGAATTTTGTATTAGTTGTTGTTTATTTCCTATCTTTTTCCTTATTTTGTATGGTCTCAGCAAGGGATTCATTTTTTGTTGATTTTTTATATGCGATTTTGTTTGAATTTTAAGGATTAAATTTGAATTTATGCGCTTTTTTATTTAAATCCCTATTAGTGGATTTTGTATGAAGCTAGTGTATCGTTTTATGCGAACTTGAATTATGCGATTTTTTGCGAAACGAATTAATCGCATAAAACGAGGTTTGAGTGTACATATTATACGTTGTTTGTATAAACACATACATACATATGTACATGTACGTGTAAGTAGCGTAACACGTTATTTTGAGAAACGTGCCAAATTTTTATTTGCCGCTCTAAAGCTTTAGCCTGATGTCAACAAGTGATGCAACATTATTTTATTGATCCGCTTATGCTTAGCTTATCTACAAAAACAGAAATTCTTAACTTTTGCAAAATGTTTATTAAACTTTTTCAAATTTCATCTCTTACAGACACGTGCCTCAAGAATTGTAAATAGTACTGTGGTCAGGTTCTAAATTGTTGCAGATATTTATTGATAAGGAAGAACAAAAAAAAAAAACAATAAGACAAGAGTGAAGGTGGTAATCGTATTACCATTATGAGGTAAGAATAGAGTTATTCATGGGAATTCCCCAAAATTTCCAGCCGTGTAATCCCTAGAAATTTCACGATAATTCCCTATAAATGCCAAATTGATTTAGAAATTAATGGTTAGAATTGGTCAACCTAATGTTGATAGAGAATCTTTTAGATGTTCTAGAAACTATGAACATAGATGCAGAAGCTCTGTGTCACAGTAGTAATAATATTTCGAGAGCAGATGTAATATTTAATTCAGAGTATCGAATTTTAGGAAAAAAAAACTACTCTTGGAAAAAGAATATTTGAAACTTTCAAAAACTGAATGGGAGAGAGATTAGATACCAAATTATATGCATACCTTATATACCCGATAATTTTTTAATGAGACTATGCAGTTTTCCTTTTAAACTACAAAATGTTCGGTTCTCGAAAACTTATTAACATTTTGAACCGTATCTGTTGCGAAGCAATTACAAAATTAAAACTACTCGAAGGAAATGGTGTAACATAGGACTTTCAATCGCTATAACTAATACACAGTAGTGTATTCCATATATATATCCAACTCAGGTAGGCATGTTCTCGTATTGCCTTCAACCAAATGTATCCTTCCAAGAACCTGAAGTCTCAGGGTATTTTAAACAAAATAAAATATATATTCGAATATCCCTACAAACTATTCATACTTACATTTGAAGAGCCTATAAGTGAACAAACTAAACCTAACTTCCTTTCAATTATACACTTAAATCGTACTGGAGATCGACCAGCAAACTTGGCCTCCCTTTGAAAACATCTGCCTAAACACTAATTGTAATAACACATGATGCCGGATCCAGCAACGACACCACATAATTTATGTTAACGAACATTGTAGTGATATAGAGATCAGCAATGAATCGTTTTTTCGCTACTCATAAACACTCATGTCATTTTGAATATAAGTGAGTCAACAATATTGAAATTTAACTACACACTCTGATTCATTCGTACTCACTACAACGTTGATTTATAAGTACGGGTTGCAATGAGTATGAGTAAAACGTTGACATCAAACTCATACTATTCGAAATATGTATGTTTGATTAATACGCCTACTCATTCAGCTTTATAACTTTAGAAAAATATTTATAATACTTATAAATGATTTGAGTGACTTGAACCATTCATCAAAATTTACAGTCTTAGTTGTTGTCGAATTTACAAAAAAGGAAAAAGACACATAAGCATGAAAGACAGAGCAAACACACAACCTTCTAGTGAGTATTTTAGTGTTCGTACTTGTATCATACTTACTCTGTGAGTCGTGTATATGTTGAGTAAAGGAGACTCGAAATCAACAGCGTCATGCGTATTGTTAAGTATGAGTATGATGAGTACTTCAAACTTTGAATACGAGTATGAGTATGAGTATGCTATTAAAATATGAGTATGATATTAAAATAAGTATGAATGCGTATAAGTATCAGAAATTATGAGTATGATTCAATTCTACTCATCTTTTTGAATACTCATTGCTGATCTCTGGTAGTGATATACATACATAATTGGTCATTACAACTCTTCAGTCAGGATCACGACCTAGCTTCTCACACCACTTATGTTGTGGGGCGTTAATTTTATACATGAGTGGCGGGACCTACAATTTAAAGTCGACTCCGAACGACAGTTTTTTAAGAAGCTTTTCATGGCAATTATATTTACTCTCAGAGTTTTTGCCAGAAATCTGCTGAAAGGAAGTCGCCGAAGAAATATCTTCATATTTTCGTTTTGATGTCTGCCCTGGGATTCGAACTCGGGCCTTCAGTCTAATAAGCCAACACACTAACTACTAGACTACTGCGACTTCAAGTGATAGTGATATACATATACTTAACAAATTCTGTGGCATTAAGTGCATTATGTACCATCGTTTTGGAAAGTCGCCGAAGTAGTAATGATACCAAAACCTGGAAAACCTCCAACTGAAGTTAAATCATATAGACCTATTTCGCTTCTACCCATCTTATCGAAATTATATGAGAGAATATTACAAGTTCGCATCAAACGAATAATTGAACAAAGGAATTTAGTTCCAAAACATCAATTTGGTTTTAGAAATGAGCATTCAACAATTGACCAGGTTCATCGCATTACTTATGTAATAGAAAGAGCTTTAGAGGAAAAAAATGTTTGTACCGCTGTATTCTTGGATGTTTCACAAGCATTCGACAAAGTCAGTCATACGGGTTTACTCACTAAACTAAGCACACAGTTGCCAAAGGCGTACTGTACTTTATTTAAATCGTACCTGAAGAATAGGTTGTTTCGCGTTAAATATGAGAATGAATATTCCCAATTGAGGGAAATACAAGCAGGTGTACCACAAGGAAGCATTCTGGGTCCACTTTTGTATGTTTTATACACCAGTGATATACCTGAAGTTGCTGGAACGACTATGGCTACATTTGCCGATGACACGGCAATTTTGTCAGTTGCCAGAACTGAAATTGAGGCGAAACACAAGCTACAAAACGCACTTACCTCGGTCTTAGAATGGACTAGAAAATGGTGCATAAATTGAACAGTTCTAAGTCAACACATGTTGACTTTACAAATAAATCAACTCTAGGTATCCCTACATTTATGGATGGTATACAAATACCGTACGCAAATACGGCAAAATATCTTGGTATGACACTGGATGCGAAGTTACGTTGGAACGAGCATGTTAAAATTAAAATTATTGAACTACAACTTAAATGGAAGAAGCTAAAATGGCTATTAGGGAGGAAATCCAAACTGTCTGTCGAAAATAAATTGTTAATATATAATCAAATATTAAAACCTATATGGACTTATGGAGCACAATTGTGGGGTTGCACAAGCGAAAAAAATATAACTATTATTCAAAGTTTTCAGAACAAAGTACTCAGATGCATCGTAAACGCACCATGGTATATACGCACAAGTGATTTACATCGTGACCTTGGAGTAAATACTGTTGGAAAAGAGATTGAAAGCATTGCGACAAAACATAACATCCGACTCAGAGACCACGTAAATACGCAGACTTAAAAGAAGGAAGCCATCCGACCTAATTATAAGCTCTCTTTTGGCTTGATGATATGATATCATCATAAATATATATTATTAAAGTTTATGTTTATTTAATTATTAAAGTTTATGTTTAATTGTTTGAAGTAAATTACTTGTTAGTTATAATAACTAGTTGCAATATTAATAAATGAGAATTTAAGAGAAAAAAAAAAAAAAAATAAGTGCAGAAAAACAAATAGTAGCCTGATAATACAACAGTTTTAAATCCAACAGTTGCTAGTGCTCTTTGAATATATATATATATATATATATATAAATAAATAATAATAATAATAAATCCAACAGCACATTCGCCCTTGGATATCCAAAAATATTAAAGATGAGCATACATATGAACCGAACTCCTATTTTATACTCTTATGTTTTTAACATTATCACGCATTAAATGGAAAAAGTTGAGATAAAATTCTAAAAGTTTTACATACACATAACATAATTGGTCATTACAACCCTTCAGTCAGGATTATTGATCTAGTTTCTCACACCACTTATGTTGTGTGAGTTAATTTGAGGCTGATTAAGAATCTGCAGATAAGTCATGTGTAATAAGTCATCTCACCTGGCTGCCAGACTTGAATGCCTTACATATCCATCAAATAATACAATTTACAGAAATGGGAAAAAAATTAAAACAAATAAATAAACGTTCACTTATTTTTGGCTATGCTTTCATAAAATAATTTCCAATTGTAGACGTTGATGAGACAATTTCTTAAAAATTCCAATTAGCTATGACTAATAACGTTAAATATGTGAACGTTTTCACTTGTATTCTAATATGCAACAGGCTTTTACGCATTTCCCTCTCAATCTTAAGCAAACCCTATGCTGATGTTGTATCATATAACATAGTATTTGGTATCAACAAGTACATATGATACAAACATATATACATATAGATGTATGTATGTATATACATACATGTCAAGAAATATCTCTTTGTGTTTACATCATACAATACAACTTGTGAATGAAGAAAAGAAAACTCGGAGGATTTAAAAATTTCAAAATATTTTTATTTTTTTACTCACATTATACGTGTTGCATCACGCTGTCGTACACTTTCATCACGATTAAGGACTTCAATTATCATTTTGCGTTCATTTTCTGATAAACTTTCCAATACTTTTGACGTTGCCACTGCCAATTCGGGTCCCAGGGCATCGATTGTTTCGCCTGGTATGCCTTCAGTGGCAGCATCAGCTGTCTGTATCACATCTGCGGTATTATCAGCCATGCCAGCAATGCCTGTCATGTGGTGATGACTCATATTTGCAGGCACAGATGCTGCGTTATTGTATTGGTACATTAAATTATTGCTGTTCGGTTCGTGAAGATTGCCGACTGAGGTTCCGGTTGTCGTGGCTGTTGAGTTGGGTACCCATTGTTTGGTATTCGGGGCATTGGGTGTGGGCGGTAGACGAGCACTGCGTCCACTTGACATAATCATAAAACAACAACAATAAAGGCAAATTTACGAGCCTTTTTTTATACTTATAATCCTTGTTGTTGTTGTTTTCCTTTATTCTGTCTCCCTCTTTTTAAAATCTCTTACTCTCACACACACTATACATAGAGTAACTGTTGAGACCTTGAATGTTAAAGAAATTTTCTTGTTTCCTTGTTTTTTTTCGACTGTAAAAATTTGTGCAGAATGTTGTATTTCAATTGTTATTTTTATGATTATTTTCCATTTGATTTTCCATTTTAATTTTTTTTTTTTTTTATGACTTCAATAATACTATTAAATACGTACGTACGAGTATGTAGTTGTTTTTATCTTTTTATAGGATTATCCATTTTGCACAAGTTTTTCTTTACACAAAT
This sequence comes from Sarcophaga caerulescens, assembly GCA_927399465.1. Taxonomy (NCBI): domain Eukaryota; kingdom Metazoa; phylum Arthropoda; class Insecta; order Diptera; family Sarcophagidae; genus Sarcophaga; species Sarcophaga caerulescens. Next base: position 74,014,985 of record OV656872.1, on the reverse strand, counting down.
ATTTTTAAATATGAATCTGCAATGAAACAGAGAAATAAAATAAAATTTTTATTAAATTCATAAAATTCGCTTAAAAAAATAACCCAAATATATTAAGTGAAAATTTTCATGTGTAGGCAATTAGCCAAATAATAGGATTAAATGACAGGATCATTTAATATGGATGCATTTGTATTGGAGATGCTTTTAAAAATCAAAATAATTAATGGTTCTGTAAGTAGACTTATTTTATTAACACAAAATTTAATGGTTATCGTTCAACAAAATAAATAAACAAAATACAAGGTGTAGTAAACAGAAATCTAGTAACAGCTCTACACATACATGGATCCAGTAGTTAAGTGTGTCTAGCTTAGAAAAATAAGACTAGTAAAGAGGGGAAACGAAATTTTTATTTATTTTTATATTTTGCCTCGATGAATTTCATATTTTTAGTTTAAGGTTGTGATCCTGTAAACATAGCTGCCAGATTTGATTTTTAGAAATTACAAATTTACATCATTTTCTTTACTTTAGTACACTAAGAGCCTCCTTAAGCTTTGTATTTGTTTTGCAGTTGTTACTGTTGGAAATTTATGCCAGTAATAACAAAGAGTAAAGTATTATATTTTTAAGTTATTGTCGAATACCTGTGATGATTTGTCTGTGTTTTATGGCTTTTTAATCCATTAAAAGCCAAAATATTATAAATCCTAAATAACATCATAGTTGAGCATAAATTGTCATTTGCCGTTGCAGACAATTTTAAAAATTCGATTATAGCTTCTAATATTACCATCGGAAGAACAAAGGCAAGTGCCATTATTTTTTTTTTTTCATACGAACAACACTCAGGGGATGGCATTGTGTTTGGAACTAGGAAAATATATTATAAAAAGGAGGAAAGAGGGAGCAGTGTTTAAGGACACTAGGTTTGAATATTTTTATAACATTTTTATACCATAAGTAACAGGAAAGATCTCTGCAGGAAGTGAGTTCCACATGCAAATAGTCCGTCTAACAAATTTAACTTTGTCTGTAATGCAGTGTGCGATACACTGGCCAATCGACCACATACGGATACGCTAGCCGAGAAAGACAAGCGTTATGTAAGAATACATGATTTTCATAAACAAGTCCCCTTATTTCGCTCAAGCAATATCCGTTGTAGTAGCGATAGAACAGTGAAACACAAGCCACATTGCAACGATGCTCCAATGAATCAATGGAGTTGGACACACTATCGTGATTAACGAGCTACTACGGCCTATCCTGTAAACGGTCGAAAAGCCTCAAAATAGACGTTACCCATACATGAGAGCTGTATTCCATTCTCGGTCGGTTATAAATGGTGTAAATGGTAAGTAGATCAGATGAAAAATGTGTCAGTTCTAGCGAACATCACACTGAATTTTCATGCCCATAAAGTCAAGATCTTCTGACTCCCTAATATTTACACCACACATGGGTATAGATGATGCAATATTATTGCTGCTTCATTGACTTTATATGTTTTTGTTTTTAAATACCTTTCAATTTATTTATTTATTTTTTCTGACGATTTTTTCTCAAATATTTGACGATTTGATGCTTCATTTATCTGGCAGCTATGCCTGTAAACCTTAAATTTCAATACAAATGCTTAACCTGAATTGTGCGTTTGAAGTCGATTGTAAGCAAGCATTGCGAAAAGCTTTCTGACACTTCAGTGTTTATTCAAAGTCAATACGGTTGACAATGGCCTCCACAATCTTCTACTAGTCAATAACATATGATCATATATAATTGGTCATTACAACTGCTTCAGTCAGAATTACGACCTAGCTTCCTACACCTACAGTTTAAAGACGACTCCGAATGACAGATTTTTGAGAAACTTTTTTTCAATTTTATTTACTCTCAGAGTTTTTGCCAGAAATCTGTTTGAAATTTTTTCATATTTCGTTTTAATCAGGGGTTTAAACACGTCTAATAAGCCATAACACTACCTACTAGATTACGGCGAATTCATATGCATATGTAAGTAATCTATATTATTACCCACAAAATGTCCAATTTACCATGACTCTGGCCAATAAATCAGGTATAATTTGATCGATTGCAAAGGTAATGTTGACTTTGAGGACCGTTGTGGTTTATGGGACTTTCTCACACATCCGCAACATAATGAAACGCCACAAGACAACATCTAACAGGTTAAATCGCACAATCTCGGAATGCATTGAATATATTAAATTAAATAAAAATATTAAATATATGTACGTTAACATATTCGGTAGTGATTGTTGAAAGTTCGTATGGAGATAGGTGGGAAAAGTCTTATTATACGTAACGTTACGCATACGCAACAGTGCACAGATTTGGAAAAGTAATGGTTTGCACTCAATGCTCGCAAACGGAGTAGGCAGGGTTTTCTTTGTTAAGACAAATATGAAACAGCAGATTAAAAAAAAAACGCTAATGTGGTTCAATCTCCTTAGAAAATGGGTTGGTGATGGTTTAAGTTTTTTGGAACACAAAAAAGCTTTTAGGTCCTTAAGCTCAGCTTTAAATCCAATGACACATTTGTGGGTTTAAATAAAACATTACTTATCTAAATACACACGTTATCAACAAGAATGTATTGAAAAACACTCGGTGGTCATGTGGGAAATTCTATACGCAGAGGTAACTAGAAATCGAGATTTAAAGCTGTACGAAAAGCTAAAGATCATCATGCAAAACACTTTTAAGTGATATATTCGTTAATTTTTTTTGTTTTCTATTTGTTTGCTGATTTGACGGTTTTTTCTTTATATCCTTTAAGCCCTAAAGACCAATATTTTAATTGATAATAAAAATTTAATTTGTTATCTTTTGATATTTTATGTTCAAAAATGTAATGTTGACTGTGTTCCTTTTTTTTTTTTGTTCACTGTATGCCACACATTATTATACACATATAAGGTATACGTATGCATATAAGTATGTATCTTTAAACCTTTTAAATCTTTGAATTACTTTTAAATGAATTCCGAAAGCGTTTGGGCAATTAAAATGCTTTTATCAACAATTGTTGTTCCTTTGAATGTCGGCGCGTTGTCAGCTTTTAAAGGCATTTGTTGTAATCCATGGCGTCAGTTTCAATACCAGTTATTAAGTTGAAGCATTTCATATTAAAATACCGTAACGTAACGAATAAAAAGTTTTAAGTGTTGGCTTCTTATCATGACTCCGTTTATCGTTTAATTGCTAAAACAGCTGTTGTCTACACACACACACACACACACACACTATGTAATTTGCTCTGAACTGTAATTAGAAGTTATCATTTCTGTTTTTCTTGTTTTTTTTTTTTTTTTTGTTAATTTTGTTGGTATTTTATTTCCACAGATATGTGGAACGCCATGTGGTATGAGTATTGAATATTTAATTCAGTTCACATGAGTCATTGCTCTGGCCACATGTTTAAAGTCATTGACATGATACACGAATTATTGTCAAATTTTCAAAACATTTTATTAAAAATTTAAACTATTTATTCTCTTTTTATATAGGACCATAATTTTCATATTTAAGTTGACGAAATAAGCGTAGTAGAGTATACTAAGTTTGCTTTTGGGCGAAAAATAAAATACTGTTGATACCAATACTTAGTTTGATAAACGTTTTTTGGACTGTGCACCTGAAAATCATCAAAATCAAATCTCTACAAAAAAGTCTATAAAATGACTGCAAAGTGAAGTGGATCCAAATAGCTGAAGTTCAATAAATATCAAAGGAACGTGTTGGATATATCGTGCATGAATATTGTCTCAAAAACTCACAATCGACAAAAAACAACATCAAGTTCATAATTAAGAGCAATAAAAAAAATCCCATATATATGCATCAATATGTGACAATGCATGAAACATGGCTTCATAATTTCACAACAGAATCGAAAAGATCCTGATCCACTTCTTATACCCTTCAACAACTCTACCTCCGCGATACTGCTTTAGGTCGCGAAGGGCTGGTTAGCTTTAAAGCATTCTCACATCAAATATCTTTTCTTTATTCTTCAGCCTTTGGACTTCTAGTATAACTTTAGCCATACACTATAATTCAATATCTCTCTTATAAGCTAGTCTGGCCTGGAATTTTTTTCCCTGGGCTTTTGAACATTCGAGCATTCCCCACACAGGTTGGACATAAAGGACAGCTATCATGTCAAAATCAGTGCAGGTATTTTCTGAAGCAACCATGATCAGTCAAGAACTGGGTCACCTAGAAGTTCAGCTTGGAATATTTGTTGCTTTAGCCAAGGGATTATGTCAGGGATAAGGTGAAATGTCCACCTTCCGTCATCCCATAATAACTGCCATTTGCACATAGAAATCCATTGCTCCTCCACTTTTATAGCCGCAGTTTATCCCATGTTATCAAGATGGAGAAAGTATTGTCCTTGTCAATTACAGCACTGCTACATCAGTACTGCTTGTTCTGAATCTACTTATCAGTCTAATCTCGCTTAGCCATTACACCGAGAATAATTTCCTCCTTGTGGTACCCACGGAGAGTCCTTCCGGCTATATTGGGTAGGCATATAACAATATCGACATTATAACTCTCAATATTAACCTCCTCCAATATTTGGCATTATCCCCGTCAGTGCTTCATGCGTCACAGATGGTTACGTTGATGAAGTTCAACCTGTCATCGATAATCACTCCCAAATATTTTATGGCCCTCTTCGATTCTATTTTAGGTGACTTCCATCATTTCCTCTATGATACTCATTAAGATGGGCTCTGTCTTATAGTCAATCCAGCCTTACCCAAACATTGTCCAACTATTTGAGCTGTTACGTTCGTCGTTTCTTCTATTTTTCTACAATTGTAGTCCTGTTCAGTAATTATAGATCGAAGTGCTCCATCGGCAAGACACCCGCCATATTCCTTCTCCCTATCATCAGTTGAATATATTATTTTCCGTCCTTGAAAAGTAAGTAAGCTGATGGGACAGTAAACCGATGGTTCAACCAAAGGTTTGCTATCCTTTGGGATAAGCACCAATATTTGCTCCTTCCACCTACTTGAAATCGACACCAATGCGTGCAAATACAAAAAAAGTCGGTGTGCAAGGTTATGGTATAGTATCGCAAGATACGCATGTTATAATATTCACAGCCTTTCTTAAAGAGGGAAACCCATCAACAGCGACTTTACAAATTATTCCTACTCTCGGAGCCTTGGGAGCCCACGAACCCAAGAATAAGGGCGTGATAATAAATAAATTTCTAGCATCTTAATTGAAATGGTAACACTGGTATCATCAACAGACCTCTGTGAATAAACACAGAATTTGAACAAACTAGGCCATCTACTTTGTGTTAAACAGCCATCGATAACAGGCTACCGCATGATTTGAGGAGAAAATGACAGAAAGTGCATTTCATGACAAAATGAACAAAAAATCCATGAATTCGATTATTCTGCGGACTTACATAACTAAGAGTGATTATTTCTTGGTTCTAAATGTGAAAATGAAATCATCTCCCAAACAAATCTATTTTTTTCTATGAGCTCGATACGTTAGAGAAAGTATTTAAGCTTGAAAGCGACTATGTTTTCAACATGATTTTTTAACCAAAACTTATGTTTCATTCGAAAAATTACAGACTTATAATGCCATATCAAGATCATCTTATAATGAATTTGAATTGGAATATTTACTGTAGACGAAATAATTTTATGAGTAAACAATTATATTTTTTGTTAAACCTCACACCATATGGGTCACCGAGTGAACTTGCCTGTGAATGGCAAGCTCCCCGCTAACCCAACCTAATCAGCATGAAATTAATTGAATATTTTTTTTTTTTTTTTTTTGTTTTTTTGGAAAGTATAGTTTAATTTGTTTTGATTTGAATTATAATAGCCGTGGTAACGATAACCATGTTTTGGTCAATTATTGAAACATGTAATGTTAACGGAAAAGACAACACATAGCATCACATGTTTTGTTTTTATTTTATTATCGTTTATGACTCTTTAAATATGATGGTTTTGAACGTTTTATTATTTATTAATGAATAATTAATGGCAGCCATTCGAATATGTTATAATAAAATAAATAATTTACTGTATGAAAATGAATTTTTTTTTTGTTTTGATCGTATCATTTCGATTTATATGCTAAAATATTAATTATTGTAATATAATCAACAACAACAACAACAAAATTAAATGCAAACATACTAAAATAATAAAAATGGTAAACAAAATGGCAAAAAAAAATTGGAAAATTTTTCTTCTATTTCAACACCACCATTGTAATTACAGTTTGGGAGATGTGGTAGTATAGTAGATAGTGTGCTAGACTATTAGCGTGAGTGTTGTGGGTTCGATTCCCACCAGAGACTTTCTAGTTCGTTGTACTACACCGAGCATAAGGCTTAAGTTATTTAGCTCGTAATAATTATAATATTAATTGTAATTGTATTGTAATTAATTAATAAATAAATAATTACCTACACACATACATAATTGGTCATTACAACCTTGTTGTGTGGGTTAATTTTCTCCATAAAGGGAGAGACCTACAGTTTAAAGTAGACTTCGAACGACAGATTTTTTTTGAGAAACTTTTTATAGCGATTTTATTCACTCTCAGAGTTTTTTGCCAGAAATCTGCTGAGAAGAAGTCGCCGAAGAAATATTTGTTCATATTTTGTTTTGTTCGAGATGTCTGACCTGGTATTTGAACCCGGGCCTTACGTCTAATAAGCCAACACACTACCTACTAGACTACGACGACTTCTCTATACTGTGAGAATGCATTAAACTATCTAATGATTCACGGAAATTAGTTAGCAAATTAAGCTAAAAGCAAGAGAGACTCACTTGTTCTAAATTGGAAGAATAACATATCAGTTAAACATTTAAACTGGATCCAAGGGGCATGACTATCACAGTATCCATTCTAAATATTCATTGCATAATGTGGAGGCAGGAGGAGAGACTTTGCTTACCTACAATGTTCTCTGCAAAGCTTGTAGATTGGTTGAGGAGAAAGAAATTATTGTCTACTTAATCAGAAACTTTGTGATCTTATCTTATCAGCATCTCATAAAAAATATTTGGAAGGACTTAGTTTTACTCCAGAGTAAAATATTTCATTATGACGTGCTAGTAGAAACCATAAACGACCTGTCATATTGAAGTAATCTGTACTAAAAGAAACCGGTAATCTTTTTATATTTCATCTGCGAACCTTCTTCTTTATTATACCTCTATCACTGCAACTCATACGTTCGGATGGTTAGTGGGTAGTGCGCTAGATTATTACCGTGATGGTCGTGGGTTCCATTCCCACCAAAGACTCTGGTCTGTTGCATTACATCGCATAAGGTTTGACTTGCTTAGCTCGTAATAATTATAATATAATTTGTAATTGTATTCTAATTAATTAATAAAATAAATATTCAATCAATTACAAACCTTAGTGTAGACACAGTTTTTCTTAACGTACATTAGAACTCCTACGAAGTGTAAAAGGCCTATTGACGCCATTATGTGTGCGGTCTAATATCGTTCAAATGTAATTCCCTCACACTAGAGTTGTATACGAGTGCAGACTCAAGTCATGATTTAAAATTCGTCAAGTTGTAGGCTGACATACATACATATGTATATAGAAAAATATAACGTTACTTCATTTATTTAAAAACACAATCCCTGTTTAATCTGAGATTTTTTAAGATCATTAGATTTGTTTAAAATCATCAGAACTTTTAAACTGGTTCAGTAGAAAATTCAACATCTTGAACAGGAATTAAATTTCAAAAGCAATGTAAAATCAAATAATTTTTTTTAATAATATGTTAAATGAATTTTTTTTAAATATACAAAACAATATTTAATTGAGAAACCAACAAAAAAAATTAGAGAACAAATTTATTTATATGTATTAATTTTCTTTTTTTTTGGAAAAAGTTAAATATACATACATACATATCCCTTTCCTACTTCCTCTCTTTTTCCCTATCTCCCCTTTAGGACGTTGTACAATGGGCCAACTGGACTTCCGGGTACTGTACTTGTCGCAACTTGTGACAAGTACACGTCCTCTAACCTAAACCTAATTATACATACATAAATGTATATAACACCGCTACCTCGAGAGGATATTCAGTTAACTAATTCATTTGTGCAAATAACTTATATAAAAACCTTATAATCAATACATGCATACATAATAGTCATTCAGGATCTTGACCTAGCTTCTCACGCCACTTGCTGTGTGTGTTAATTTTGAAAGAAAAAAAAAATCAAACTAAAAAAAATTTTCATCCTTGTGAGACTTGTAACATTTCCTTTTTTTAAATTTTGTAGCAAAGTTGTCTCAAAATATTCAAAATCTTTCGAACATTATTAAAATGTAATCAGATGTGTGAAAATAAATGGAAATTTTATAAATTCAAGCGAAAATGGTAGTGAAACTAGAAACATAAATGGTTTTTTTTTAATTTCAAATTTCATTAGTGAACCTATAGAGAAGCAAATTCTTAAAACCAACATCTAAAGTGGCATATTGGAAAGGGACGAAATGAAACGAAACCCAATTTAAGTTGAATAGAAGAAAAACAAATGCTGTATCAGATATGGCCTATAAAGCTATGAACTATTGATTGTAAAACAAAACCAATGTTTCAAATCAATGAACTCTTCCATTTTCTTTTCATCTCTTGTTGAGGCCAAATATAAAAGAGAAAACCAGAGAATGGTTAATATTTCCAATGGTTCGTAGTTTCTTTGACCATACTTTGGTGTCAATTCAATTTCATTAATCTGCCACAGATTCAACGAATGCATAAGAGGAATAGAACTGAGTGAGTGGCGATTGGCATGAGATGTGTTGCATCATATTTTTTTATGCAATAGTCGATACGTACTTTACTACAATATTCCAGTCAAACTAAATTTCAAAGGTTTTGCTGTTATGTGAAGTTTATTTTTTCTTTTCCTCTTACAAAAGCAATGGCTGACAAGTCATCAACTAACATTAGTTGTACATACATACATACATAACATACGTAATTGGTTCTTACAACCCTTTAGTCAGGATTACGACCTAGTTTCTCACACTACTTATGTTGTGTGCGTTCATTTTTATAAATGAGTGGCGGGACCTACAGTTTAAAGTCGACTCCGAACGACAGATTTTTGAGAAACCTTTTAACTTGAAATTTATTTCAAAGTTTAATAATTTTTTCTCAGTTAATGTTTTGACAATTCGTATAATAATTGTTGAATTTATTTAGCGTTATCATTTTCCTCCAACTCATTCTGGATCAGTATATGCGTACATGATATACCTATTTCTACCATGAGGTGTCTTTTGACACCTTTACGATTTTTCTTACAGCAAGAAATAAAAAATGTAAAGAAACTACACTGACATACATTTGAACTGAACTATAATTTGTTTTTGGTTTTTTCCTCTTCGTGTTATTATACCAAGCCATGGAAATTCTGTGCAATTGGAAATTCTGCGAAATGCCGTGCCATGGAAATTCTGTGAAATTCTGTTCATTAAGTTTTCGAAAATTATATATAATTTTTATATTCGATTGTTGTTTGGGAACAATAGGAATAGGAATAGGACATGTTTTAATAATTATTTTCATAATTATTTTCATCCAAACGCAAAGGTGTCAAAAGACACCTTTTGGTCGAAATAGGTATACACAAAATCGTGGTAGAAATAGTGTTAAATCGACTAAAGGTTGAAAAATTGTTTAACTTATACAACGTTTTTTAATTATATACTGCGTTAAGTTAAATACTAGCTATTTAGCGAGTATGTTAAAATTTTTATATAATTTACGAACATGTTCAAATAATCGCAATAAAAGTGTTGTCGTAATCATGTATTAAAATGCTCTGAAGAGAAAGTACACAAAAACCGATTGTCTACATCGCTGTAGGATGTAAAAAATAAGTTCACACATTTTAAATATTCCTTAGATCTCACAAACCCGAGAATACTATGAACGGTATAATCAACAACAGACAATACAATTTCTGAAGGGCAAATTGAGTGAGAGCAAATTTTTGGTACTAAACATTTACAAAGTATTTAACAACGTGTGGCAGCTCTTCTATCGAAAGTTATGGCTTTTCGTGCTGGTAATCAATTTTTTCGATTTATTTTGAGCTTTCTCAAGCATAAGGTCGATGTTAATATTGACACACAAGCGCAAAAATACTATTACTCCCGTTAATCTGGGCAGGAAAATTCAGGTTCACTTTAACAAGCATATTTTTCAAATGTCGAAATAAGCATTTAAATGCGTTGGGATCTGCAAACAATGTAAGAAATACTTGACTACATCTGATCTCCTTACACTTTATACCACTTATGTCCGTTGAATACAACTCTAATGAATGGACCGGAGCTTCGAAATCAATTTTGTACAGGAGAGAACGAACTCTATTTATTTATTAAAACACCGACGCAGTATGTCTTGCGTTTCGCCCTGTCACCGCTACTTCAACGGGCTTGTTGCGAAAATCGTATAATTTTACGTAATACAAGTCTGTAACGAAGAGCACATCCATTGTCGATTGGCTAATGGATCGCACAATGCGCAATTAGATATAATATCTGTGTTTTAACTCAATATTTGAAGAAGTTGTTGAACGTGCTTTCAAAGTTTTGTTAACGAATACGCATTTTAAACGTTCCCACACCATTACAAATATTATTACATTGGCTGGTTAAGTATGGAGAATAACTAGAGTTTTGAATTACGTTTTTATTTTCGTTCCCTAAGTTTTCTGGGGGTAAACATTTGTACTTACATTGCTGTGTTAAGGATATGGTTTTACTTTTTTTGACTTTTTAAAAACAATTGAAGTGTTTAAATAAAATAAATTGTTCACTTACATTTTTTGTTTTTTTTTTCTAATAATAAATGTAATAATAAAATTTAATTGATAACACTGCGCTATCAAACATACTATTTAATCAACCACAACTTTTTGCTACAACTAGCTGATATTTATTGTCGCCTTGGCAACTTCCAGAAGTTACTGGTGGTAACTCTTTCTATGTAGTATTGTTATTGCAATTTGATGAGCATTGCTCATAACTATTATTGGAAGTTCATTGTTGGTTGATTTATTATTTTCATTTAATTTTCTTAGTTTTTTTTTTTTTTGTTGTTTATATTAAAATAAATAACACTATGCGACAAAATAATAGAAATGAAATACACCCAGTTAATGACATAGTGTAAGTTATGAGCTTTGTTGAGTAGAACTTAAAAATATTTTTTTATATTTCTTGAACCCTCCAAACTTGTTTTATTTGCCAAAAACTGTTGTTTTGGATTTTACGCACAAATTTATTGATTACACAAATATTTCTGAACCGATGTTCAAAATTTAAACCTCGTTAGCAAGGAGAGGGACGGACCTTTAAAACGATATACATATATATATTATTTGGCTTAATATACTATGAGGTTTGAGGAGGTAAACTTGACAAATGCGAATTTTTTTCATATTTTTTCAAGTTTAACATTCTGAATTGTCAATCTCTTCACAAGATACTGCACTTTCAGAATGTCATCACTTATTTTATATTTTTAAATTAGATTTTACAATTAAACTTAACTTGAAAAAATGAGAAAAAAAAATCATATTTCCAAGTTTACCCGATCAAAACTCATAACATTGAAGTTTGAACCATATGCTTATGTATACCATTTGAAAGGCTCATCTGTACCCTTTTCAAAAGACTTTTGATTTTGAAAATAGGTTAAAAAATATTTAGGTAATCAATAATTTTGTGTGAAAAGATCAAAAATACCGTTTTTGTCAAATAAAACAAGTTTAGAGGGTTCAAGGAATATAAAAAAAATATTTTTGAGTTCTACTCAACAAAACTCACAACCAAAGCTTCTAGATAAATGATGCATCAAATCGTCAAACATTTTAGAAAAAATCGTCAAAGACGTTCATTGAAATCGTAAAAATATCGTCAGAAATATAAATAAATAAATTGAAAGGTTTTAAAGACAAAAGCATATAAAGTCAATGTTAAGCAGCAATAATATTGCATCATCTACACCCATGTGTGGCGTAAATATTAGGGAGTCAGAAGATCTTGACGTTATCGGCATGAAAATTCAGTGTGATGTTCGCTAGAACTGACACATTTGTCAGTGCCTTGGTTTCTTAAGACGCTTCATTTCATTTGATCTACTTACCATTTACACCATTTATAACGGACCGAGAACGGAATACAACTCTCATGTATGGGTTGGCTCTGACGTCTATCTTGAGGCTACTCGACCGTTTACAGGGGAGGCCTTAGTAGCTCGTTAATCACGATAGTGTGTCCAACTCCATTGATTCATTGGAGCATCGTTGCAATGTGGCTTGTGTTTCACTGTTCTAGTAGCGATAGAACGGATTTTACTCGAGCAAAATAAGGGGACTTGTTTATGAAAATCATGTATTCCTACGTAGTAATCGTCTTTCTCGGCCAGCACATTCGTATGTGGTCGATTGGCCAGTGTATCGCACACTGCATTACAGACAAAGTTAAATTTGTTAGACGGACTATTCGTATGTGGAACTCCCTTCCTGCAGAGATCTTTCCTGTTACTTATGGTATAAAAATATTTAAACCTAGTGCCCATAAACACTGCTCCCTTTTTCCTCCTTCCTTTAACATATTTTTAAATTGTAAATGTTCAATTGCTAAAAATCGTCAAAATAAGGGCATAAATCGTCATGTCGTCAACATGATATTTTTGGAGCACAAAATCGTCAAAATGACGATAAATCGTCAAATCTGGCGGCTATGCTCACAACGTACACTAAGTCATTAGCTGGGTGTATTTTGACTGTCGCACCGCAAAATAAATAAGTCTTAATAAAAATATTTCAAGAACTTACAGTTTTTGTATTTCCAATATACATACCTCTTACAGAAAATGAACAATTCTATTAAAAATGAATATAATATTGTCTTTAATTCACCTGTGATTATCAGATCATTGAATTTTAAATTCCTTTTAAAATATTTCCATTTTTCATATTCCATTTACCTGCCGTGCCATGAATTGGATTTTCATTAGCATGTCACTCTAATTGTACAAGAATGTATTGTAATTAAAAATTAATTAAAATTTTATTACATTTCAAATGACAAGAGCGGAGGGAGCGTGATATGAACAGTCGAAAAGGATATATTAACGATAATACGCTAGAAATAAAATCTACAGCCCAACAAATCAACTGAAACTTTTCATTTTGTTCTCTAAGCATGGAGTATTTGAAGTACTTTACGAGTAGTTTGAATGTTTCATTTCATTTCAGTTACGCTGTTAAATTTTTTTATTGGTGTGGTTGTTATTGTTGTTGTTATATCGGGACCACCATCTAACGTTTTTTTTTCAACTAGTGCTTACTTCGTGAATGGTAACACTTAGTTCATGTCTGATTTGACAGATAATTAGTTTTATCCTTCCGCTGAACGAATATGGTTGTGTTTACGCTTGAACAATGCTGGGAAATATTGTGACATTACATTGAAAATCATGGTAATGTTGCAGAATGTGTACGAAAATTGCGTACGGATTTTGGAAGAAGAGAAGCACCGTCAGATCCATATGTTCGTTATCTTGCGAAAAAAAAGTGAAAGAAACTGGCATTCTCATCGATAAAACAAAGCGTGAAAAGCCAAAAACAGTGCGTACACCCGAGAATATTGCTGCTGTGGCAGAAAGTGTGCGTGATGCGCCATCAACATCAATTCAACGTCGTTCTCAACAATTGAACATTTCGGAGACATCATTGAGACGAATTTTGCATAATGACATTGGTATGACGCCATACAAAGTCCAATTGGTTCAGGAGTTGAAGCCAATCGACCATCCAATGCGTTTTCGATTCGCTAAGTGGGCCTGCGATCGACTTACAGAAGATGCCGATTTTGGCAAAAAAAAATCATTTTTTCAGATGAAGCTCATTTTGATCTTGGCGGGTATGTAAACAAGCAAAATTGTCGCATTTGGGGCACAGAAAACCCGCACGCATACATTGAAAAGCCGACGCAACCAAAACTATTCACTGTTTGGTGCGGATTTCGGTCCAGAGGCATAATTGGGCCATTTTTCTTCGAAAATGAGCAAGGAGTGGCCGTTACAGTCAATGGCGATCGTTATCGGGCCATGTTGAACGCATTTTTTTTCACAAAAATTGAAGAGGAGGATATTGGCAACATTTGGTTTCAACAGGACGGCGCTACGTGCCACACAGCCGAAGCTACACTCGATGTTTTGCGCCCTGTTTTGGAAGATCGCATTATCAGCCGCAGAGCTGATGTCGTTTGGTCACCTCGGAGCTGCGAGTTGACACCGTTGGACTATTATTTGTGGGGTGCCGTCAAAGATAAGTGTTACGCCGACAAGCCAGAGACAATTGACGCTTTAAAGGACGATATTCGTGAAGCCATTGGTAAAATACAGCTGCACACAATCGATAATGTGCTTAAAAATTGGACCGATCGTGTAGACTACTGCATGGCCAGCCGAGGCAGCCATTTGAATGAAATTATTTTCCATTATTAACCGGAAGGATTGTACTTTCAAATAAAAAAAGAAATTTGAGAAAATATTCAGTAGTTTTTTTTTAAAGCATTTTCAAAAAAAAAAAAGTTATTTGGCAGACCCTTTACTATTAAAATATTCATGTATGGTTTTATTCATTTCCTTCCTTCCTTTCTTTCATTCATTCTGTGTCCTTAATGTATTGTAATGTATTGCATGGTGTATACAAAAATAGGTGTACATGTATGTACATACAAATTGTAATAATAAGGCAAACACCAACAATAATTTTATATACATACATATCTACAATATATTAACAGGTGTGAATATGCACATACCATACATATGTCTCTTTATGTAAATATATTTATTTGTTTTTGTTTTTGTTTTTTTTTTTTTTCTATTAAATTATGAATCATTATTCATGAATTGTAGTAATTTATTATATGAACATACAGATGTACATGTATGTATATGCGCAATGCATGGAAATAGGAAGTTGGGAAGTTACTTATCATACTAACTACATAAGTATTGTATTGTATTGTATTTGAATGAATTTTGTAATTAAAATGTCATTAATTTTCCTCTCAAACACAAACTGATGCGGATTTATGGAAAATTAATTTTTCCCTGATTATTATTATTTCGCAATCATTTGGCAAAGAATATAATTTTAAACAGCAATTAATTGTTCATTGTGTAATTGTAATCTTAAATGTAATTGTTCTTTTTGATTAAAATTTTATAGCTCTGGGTTGAATTTATGAAAATTTCAATTATTATTTTACTTACCTCAGCTCTGACATTTTGCAAAAAAAAATTTAAAAATTAAAAATATAACTTTTGGCAACCTACTCTCCATAATCTATCATTCAATGTCGACTTTAAATTTTTAGTTCCATCCAACATGGTGAGAATCTACGTGGTATCCTGACTAAATGATTATAATCGCCAATAATGTACGCACGTGTATTAGTTTGCAGTTAATTTTTTATTAGAATCCCAAAATTAAATAAAATATTTTAAAGTACATGAAAACACAGCAGGGTATTGTTAAGAAAATGGAAACGGTGTACCATCGTTTAACATTAAAACGATAAACAAAAGCTACACAAACAAATACCACGAACTTGTTACAAGTAAGTGAATGTAACAACAAGCAATGCGAACAAAATATACAAACAACAATTAAGTCGCGATGGACTTCTCGAGAAGGCGAAAACACGAACATTCTACTTCAAGAATGTTCATCAGACTGTTTACGTGGGCATATAAAAAGGCAAGATAAAGCAGACAACCTGAGCAGTAAGAATTCAGTTAGTCTTGTGTGAAGACGCGTTGCGTGTGAAGAAAACAGTCGTGGTTTGAATATTGCCGTTGTAAAGAAGATAGTCTAGTAGGTAGTGTGTTACCTTATTAGACGTGTGGCCATGGTTCAAAGCCCAGGTCAGACATCTCCAAAGTCGACTCCGAACGACAGATTTTTTGAGAAACTTTTCATAGAAATTTTATTTACTCTCAGAGCTTTTGCCAGAAATCTCCTGAGAGGAAGTCACCGAAGAAATATTTCTTTTATATTTTCGTTTTGGTGTCTGACCTGAGGGTTTGAACCGTGGCCTTACGTCTAATAAGGCAACACACTACCTACTAGACTACGGCCTAACACAGTCATTTACCATTACTTTAGTTTACTCGTTTTTACAAAATCAAGCAACTTTTTACTTAATCACAAAATTGCCTCATAAAGCTCACAATGAATTGTGTGATATCTGACAGAGATCTGAGAACTTAGTATATCCACCATAATCTGAAGGCTCTATAGTAGATGATGTCCATCTAAATTCAATATTTACGACATTTCCCAAATAAAATTGTGACGCCTTGTGACATATCCAGCATTTATTTAAATTGTGTTATTAAATGGAGTTGCTTAACGAATAACATTTTAATGTAATGGGTCTTTGAATTTTAAATTTATTCTGAGTTCTTCTTGGGGGTACCAACACTTTTACGGTGTAGAAATATGGAGTTATCAGAAAGTTTTTTTTTTTTTTGGTTTGTGAAAAAAATTAAAAATTTTTTTTGTTTTACAGTAGAAGTCCATTAGTCCGGCATCCAATAGTCCGGAATGCCCGATAGTCCGGCATCGCTCCGGAAAATTGTAAAATTGTTTTCTCCAAAAGTGTGTCTTTAAAACAGATAAAAGCACTCGAGAGCTATTCGGAAGATTTCAGGGTAATTCGGGATCATCCGGAAGATCTCGCTATTGTTCAGAAACAATTAGCGGCTGGCTAGTCTCGTTGTTGTTTTGTGTCTTTTCACATCGCAGCAAACGTAACTTTTGAAACTGTTTATAAAAAAAAAATGATTTTCGTTCTATCTGTACAGTGACCATATTTTCAAAACCTAAGCCTTCGTTTTTGGTTTTGGATGTCTTTAGAAGTGCTGACAATACTTAGAAAAACCTGCCTGAAAATGAGGTAGAGGAGTGGCTTCTAAACGACGAGAATGAGCCTGTTGAACAAGAACTAACCGACGAGGATATTAACATTGTAGTAAACCCTTAGCCTACACAAAATCTTGAAGAAAGTTACTCAGATGCCGAAACGGAAGAAAAGTAAAAAATCAGCTGGGTAGAAGCTACAGAATCACTAAATAAGTTTATCTCTTTTGCGGAGGCTAGTACTAGCTACTGTGCTTCAGAAGTTATTGATTTCCATATCATTAGAAATAAATTTTATACTAAACGCCAAAAGTCAAGAAAACAAAAAGACATTCGTGACTTTTTTAAATTTAAGTGAAATATGTATGTTTTACAGTACGTGTACATACATTATATGAAATGTAAAATAAACTTTGTTGTATCTATTTGCATACTGTATTTGTAGTTTAATTATTAACCTATTTGTTCTTATAATTACTGCCCGATAGACCGGAATTTTAGGTAGTCTGGCACCGAGCTGGTCTCGAACGTGCCGGATTATCGGAATTCTACTGTATAATAAAATAGAAATAAATATAAAAAACATTAATTATTTTTACATGTTATTGCATAAAACTCATGAAATTGCTAAAATACATATGGGCAATTTCGTGTCAAGTGACCCAATTTTTAAAATCGATGTCTTCCCATTTAGATGAAATTTGCACCAAGGTTAGTACTATTGGATAGTAGGCCAGACAAAAATTTTCAGCTATATCAGTCAAGAACTGCAGGAGAACCACTCCGGTGTGTAACTTTTCACCTATTGGTCCTAGCAAAAATTTTCCAAAGGATATTAGATAGCTATTTTTTCAATCTTTCCAAAAATAATTTTTTTATTTTTTAAATTTTTTTTTTTTTTAAAATTAAAAATTTTTTTTTCTAAATTTTTTTTCAATTTGGGCCTTTTTTTTTTTTTTTGCTTAAAAGAAAGCTTATAAAATTTCCTTTAAGGCCTTCATAATTGCTTAATGGGATGCGAGTGGGATATCTATCAAAAAAATTATTTTTTAACTCAAGAATAAGATTTTTCAATATTTGGCACATGTACCATTTTCATTTTCCCCAATTTTTTTTCGAAATGGAGTTTTTTTTATTTTTCCTCAAAAGAAAACTTAGACCATTTCCTTTAAGATCTTTGTGGGCACTTAGTAGCAAGAGGCATATCTATAAAAAAAAATATTTTAACTCAAAACCAAAGTTTTTAAATTTTACCATATTAAAAAAACCCTGTATGACCAAAATGTCCAACTTTGACGTCTAACTCCGGCAGTTCTTGACTGATAGAGCTGAAAGTTTGTGTCTGGCCAACCATCCAATAGTACTAACCTTGGTGCAAATTTCATCCAAATCGGAAGACATCGATTTTAAAAATTGGGTCACTTGACACGAAATTGCCCATATGTAAGTATATTGGGGTACTAAGACTTTTGATGTCCACTGTAGGTATATTAAGCTATTAACTACTATAGAAACTCTAGTTAATTTTAATACACTGAATTAAAAGAATGAACTTCGAAAAGTAGAGATGCTTCAGTTAGATGCCATTGATTGATTAATTAATTGATTAATTAAACTTTGGAATCGTATAAATGTCTGCCTTTGACGAGATTTAGCTAAATTTATATGAATTAATTACGATATATTTAATTACGATATATGAATTAAAATTCCTATCCTAGCACTCATACGCCGCAAACCTCTCCAAAAACAATGCCTTCATCGATGAGGAAAACAAAAAGATTCATTGAAAAACAAAAATGTTTCTTTTTTTTGTCTTTCTTGGCTGAATTGAATTGAACTCGTAAAAACAAAATTTGATAGTTTTACTCGTATTTTAATGTCACCAAATTTGATGGCAGCTATAATAATACAATAACAATAATAATAAACACATTTAACACTGTGTCAAATGAAATATAAACGGGGGGCATAAATATATAACCTCGTTATTTAAACTTAAACAATTACATTAAAGAAGCATTAATCCATCAATAAATGTAATGTATGTACTACGTATGCATGTATTCTATTAAATATTAAACTTAAGATTTTATTAGATTTTCGATAAGAAGAAGAAGAAGAAGGAAAACATAATTTTCTCATTTTCCATTTAACAGTTATGAGCGATTGAGAATAAAATAATAAAACATTTATTGAATAATAAAAACAATTTAACGCTCTAATATATTAACATAAATATGCTTTTATTTCTTAAAATACTTAGTGATTACATACACACGTATGTATGATTACTACATTGTTGTGTAGTGGTAATATAATAGCTAAAATCAACATACACATACAATCAATAGAATGAAATAGAAAATCTATACAGGAACTCAAAAAAATTCCATTTTAATAACATCGTATAGTATTTTGTAGCTTTTGTGTAATATTTGTATACCCATACAGTGTTATACATACATATGTATGTTGTTATTGTAATTGTTATTTCGTTGTTTTATCGTTTTTTATTTCGTATTGCAAAGCAAAACAGTACTCATGTTTAAACATGCTCCTTCACTTATCCTGCTTTTCGAGAATAAAATAAAAATAGCAACTGTACACTGAGAGTTGAAACATTATTGGTTAATAAATAAACTTACTTATGCTCGTGTGTATGAGTATAATTTCATAAATTGAACACAATAACGTAAAGTTATGTCGAGTAAACACATACCATGCATACACTCTTGGTCATAATAATAGATACAGGGCATATACAAATTTCTCTGGGCTACAAATTTTTCTAGACTGACGTATGACAGACGTACGCAAAAAGTAAAACTGATCACACACAACTTTAATGCATCCATTTATAGTCCAGACCTTGTCTCATAAAATTCCTATTTGTCTTGATATCTGCGCAACACGTTTAATGGTGTAAATGTAAATACCGTAAAGGCCTACAACACGCAATTGGATCAGTTTTCCAGAGTCCAGAATGTTTGTACCTATTATAGGCTCACAATAACTAATAAACATTCCTGTTGAATGTAATAATATTTTCTTCTGCTGTTTTAAACGCTGTGTATCTATTAGTGTAGTCCAGGGTGTACATACATATGCATTAATATTGACCACACATGCATGTAATGGTTTACACATACAATATTTATTCATTTATTATTAACGAGAGCGCATTAACATGTTTACCAAAAGAGGAAATATAAAAGGAGTGAGAGAGAGAGAGAGTGAAAGAGAGTTAAGTAGACTAATAAACCAGTGAGTGACTTTTCAAATAACAAAAAACAAAGTGTTACATTTTGTGCAAAGGAACTACCGCCCAAAAATGTTAAACTTACTTAAATAATGACTCACGTTTTAACTCCATGACTGATAAAGTCCTAAGCAAGTCACATTTAATGGCAATCATCATTCATTCATTCTTTTATCTACAAATTATCACTCTTTATTGTTATATTCATGAATTAATAACGAATTATTTTACCATAAATGCCATATATTATCCTATTAAAACATTTAAATTTTATTTATTTACTCTGACATTTTGATGGCAAGTGATTCTATAAAATCTTTTATATTTTATAGTGAAATAATAAAAATTCTGAACTAGTTTCAATTAAATCTCACTTCTGATAACTTCAATATAAATTTTTATTATAAAGGGTGCTCCATCTAAAAGTTTGAATTTAAAAATCCATTAAAACAAAAACGGTTTGAAATTTTTCCAAATTTATTTTATTGTTGTAAGTTCAATTGTTCCGGTTAGAAATGGAATATTATTTCATTCATATGGCTACTGCGGCTGTCCTCACAGTATCTCATTCGATCGGAACAATTTTTGTGCACTTTTTCGAGAATATGGGATCGTATCTCAGCAATGGCATCACGAATGTTGGCCTTCAAATACTCAATTGGCTCTGGTTTGTCGGCATAACACTTTTCTTTAACGGCATGCCGCAGAAAATAGTCCAACGGTGTCAAATCGCATCTTCTTGGTGGCTAACTGACATCACCATTTCGGCTAATTAAGCCACAATAAATCGATTGTGGCATAAGATATGTGGCAAGTTGCACGATCCTGTTGAAACCAAAAATCGTTCACATCAATACCATGAAGAGCGGACCATGAAATATGGGCCACTCCACAAGCCGCACCAAACAGTCACTCGTAATGAGTGCATTGGCTTCTGTAGGACCACATGTGGGTTTTCTGAGCTCCAAATACGGTAATTTTGCTTATTAAAGTACGTACCAAGCCAAAAATGTGCTTCAGCCGAAAAGCTGATTTCTTTTTTTGGCGAAACGAAAACGGAGGGGATGGTCATGCAGCTTCAACTTCTAAACCAATAGAACTTCGTAAGGCGTCATACCGAGACTTTTTCGCAAAATTCTGCGTAAACCGGTGCGTGAATGATCAATTCCTGAGACCGATGACGAGTTGATGTTGATGGATTCTCACGCACATTCTCAGCCACATCTTCAATATTTTCGGATGTATGCACGCTCACGCCTTAGCGTCAAGAAACCAGTTTCACGAACTTTAGCAATAAACTTGCGTCGTTATCGGCGATATTTTGTGTTTTTGTTTTAATAATAAATTTCTAATAAATCCCAACGTTGATCAAGCCCAAATTGATTCACTTCGTTCAGTAGAGATAATATACAGAATTTTGTGTTAGAACAGAATGTGCATAAGTATTGTCAGATTCGAAATAACCGATGATTCAAATTTAAACCGATAGATGGCCTAACCGATATTTTAAAGGAATGCGAAAAACATTAAATTATGACTTCAGGCTGAGAAATATGTACATTTTATCATTTGCTTTCCAAGTGTATTTTGTGCCTAAAATGCAGACAATTAAAGGGTGATGTTTTTTATTTATTTGGAGAATTGGGCTTTAATGAAATTTATTTCATTCACAGTCAATAAACATTTATTACTGCAGCAATAAATAATAAAATTTAATTTCGTTTTATTGTACATAAATAGCATTTCTATTGACTAACGTTTGCTTATACGCTCGTTTTATTAAGCCTAGTAAAGTGCCAGAGCCGAAATTTGTCATTAACATGACGGTATGAAGGTGGAGTAGGAATTATTACTCAATATTGTCAGTAAATCGGTTTGATGAATTTAAATGAAACAATGGTTTTAAGTCTCTGTTTCACAATCTGACACAAGACCATAAAAATTTTTTAATATTTTTCGCTTTACATTAATACGGAAAACAAACAAAGAAATTGGCTATTTTACTTACTCTCAGAGTTTTTGTCATAAATCTGCTGAGAGACAGTCGCCGAAGAAATGTTTGTTTCATATTTCGCTTTGTTGAAGATATCTGACCTGGAGTTCGAACCGTGGCCTCACGTCTAACAAGCACAGCTGCCAGATTTGACGATTTATCGTCATTTTGAGGATTTTGTGCTGACGATTTTTGACCTTATTTTGACGATTTTTAGCAATTAAAAATTTACATCATTTTCTTTACTTTAGTACATTAAAAGCCTCCTTAAACTTTATATTTGTTTTGCAGTTGTTACTGTTGGAAATTTATGCTAGTAATAACAATGAGTAAAGTATTATATTTTTAAGTTATTGTCGAATACCTGTGATGATTTTTCTGCATTTTTAATCCCTTAAAAGCCAAAAAATTACAACTTCCAAATAACATCATAGTTGAGCATAAATTGTCATTTGCCGTTGCAGACTATTTTAAAAATTCGATTATACCTTCTAATATGTATTACCATCGGAAGAACAAAGTGCCACTATTTTGTTTCATATGAATAACGCTCAAACGATGGCATTGTGTTTGGAACTAGGAAAATATATTATAGGAAGGTGGAAAAATAGAACAATGTTCATAGGCACTAGGTTTGAATATTTTTATACCATAAGTAACAGAAAAGATCTCTGCAGGAAGGGAGTTCGACATACGAATAGTCCGTCAAACAAACAGACTTTGTCTGTAACGCAGTGTACAATACACTGGCCAATCGACCACATACGGATGTGCTGGCCGAGACAGACGAGTGTTACGTAGGAATACATGATTTTCATAAACAAGTCCCCTTATTTCGTTCGAACAGCGATAGAACAGTAAAATACAAGTCACGTTGCAACAATGCTTCAATGAATCAATGGTGTTGGACTACGGCCTCTCCTGTAAACGGTCGAGAAGCCTCAAAATAGACCGATAGGGCCTACTCATACATGAGATTTGTGTTCCATTCTCGGTCGGTTATTAATGGCGTGAATGGTAAGTAGATCAGATGAAGTGAAATATTTATTGCACCGTCTTAAGAAACCAAGGCACTGAAAAATGTGTGAGTTCTAGCGAACATCACACTGAATTTTCATGCCCACAGCGTCAAGACGTCACCACACATGGGTACAGATGATACAATATTATTGCTGCTTAACATTAACTTTATATGTTTTTGTTTTTAAAAACCTTTCAATTTATTTATTTATTTTTTCTGACGATTTTGACGATTTTTTCTCAAATATTTGACGATTTGATGGTTCATTCATCTGGCAACTATGCTAACAAGCCAGCACACTACCTACTAGACTAAGGCGACGCCTACCATAACCACCGAATTTTGATTTGTAAATTCTGAGCTTCATAGTAAAAGGGTCAATTAAAAGATGTAAAGAAGTAATCGAAAAATCCACAATCTTCTTAGGCGACTAAGCATAGGGTAGTCGTTCTTTAAATGTGTAACCCTTGAGCAGACTAACTTCCGCGATGAGTTTGGTGGAATTTGGTCAGTACTGGGACTGCGCTTTTCGGTGGCGCCACAATAGGCCGTCTTGCGTAATCAAAGCTACCATTTCGACCTAGCCTTAGTTAGCCGACTAAAACTTTTCTTATTTATTTATATAATTTGGATATTTGCAGGTTTTACAGAACTATAAAGTTGAACTTGAAATTCAAATCAGTTTAATAAATAGTAAATTTCCATTTGAATCCTGATAAAAGATAGATGAAGGAAATATATGTCCAAAGGAATAAAATGTTATTCAAAAAAAAAACTTCGACTTCAAACATCCTCTAATAACTACAAATGAAAATACAAATTGTTTGGAACACCTTTTCTTATCTCTACGCAAAAAATATTTAGTTTTTTATGTAAAAAATATTCCAGAATTTAGTAATTGTAAGTGGGTCTTGTGTTCAAAAATAGAAGAACTGAAACCAATGTTGAGTAATAGTTTTGTGGAAATGCCCGGGAAAGCTTTTTCTAAAATGTTGGTTGATATGGATGGTGACTAGAGTTTGGGAATTCCCGGACTTTTTCATTTCCCGGGAAACGGGAATGAAAAATTCGATTTCCCGGGAATCCCGGGAAATCTTTTAAAATTCACAATACTAGTAAAATGCTTAACATTTTTATTAAAATGTTATTTTATTAACAAAAAAGAAAACAATACATCTAAATTCGTACTGTATAAACAGAAACAAACAGATTAATGATAACATTTTGAGATCAGTTACTATTAAGAATTGATTAAAAATATTATTTAAAAATAAAAATATAAAAAATTTTCGAAGAACTAAGTTTTCAAAAAATGAGTTTTTAAAATTATTAGTGCATTTAATAACTCATCAGACATTCTATTTCGTAAATTTGTTGAAAATTTACCAGCTAACGAAAAAACACGTTCGCTTTCTACAGAAGTGGGCTTAAGCGTTAACAATGCATTAAAAAGTATGTCTAAATTTTTGATTCTGTTTGTACTAGCTTCAAATAAAGCTCTCTTTTAAATAAGTTTTTTTTAAATAAGTTTTTTTTAAATAAGTTTTTAATTTCAGTTTTCTTCTTTTTTCTTTAGCCCCATTAATGGCGTTTTCCAACTTTTCTTTAAAACATTGATATACTTGTGCAACGGAAATATCTTCATCACTTTCAGCCGATATTATTTCAGTACCTTGGAATAGGCGTTTGTACATTTGCTCTGCATAGGATTTTAACATTGTCTTTGTTATGTTAATATTATTTTTGTTTACTAATGACATCAATTTGTCATTATATCTTTCATTTACTTTACTTTTAATTGTGTGAACCTTTTTTTCCGAAAGTATTGAATCAACAGATAATAACTGATCATAAGGTGTATTCATAATAGCATCACCTATTATCAAATTGGTTTCACGCCTGCCTAATGCTTCCACTGCATCTTTTATGGGGTTCAAAACTTTTTCCAATGTTTCCAAGTGTGGGACATAATCTTCAACAAACAATGATGATAAATGTAAATCTATTAAAGCCTTTTTTATTGCATTTTTAATTTTTAGAAATGATTGTATCATTCCAACCATGCTATTCCACCTAGTTCGTACATCTAGGATTAGATGATACTCTTTATTGAATTCTTCCTTTATATATTTTTGAAGAGTAGCATTTTTTAAAAGACTTTTTTTTGGAAAGTTTGATTATTTTCCTTATGTTGGCAATAGCTTCATTATAATTCTCTGAAATAAAGAAAATAATTCAATTTATACAAAGAATTATTTTTCTGCTTTATTTTTTCAATACAACTTTTTTAAATGATTTTAGTCCATAAACAAGTCAAAAGAGTAGTTAGTGATTAGTGTGTAGACTTGCCTACAGACCAATCTATTTACTAGTCTTCAGAACAGTCTATTTACTAGTCTACAGACCTTTTTTTCCAAAAAAGTGTACAAGAATACGTTAATTTAAAATTTCCCGTATTTCCCGGGAATATTTAAAAAATTTCCCGGGAATTCCCGACAAAAATTTCCCGGGAAATACCGGGAATTCCCGAACCCCAAACTCTAATGGTGACCCAACTTGGTTTGCATCTAAAAATCTAACAAAACATTTTTAAAAACTAAATTTTAAAGCTTTGAAGAAATAAAATCCATTGCACACTTTTTTTAAAAGAGTTATTTATTTTCCATAAAAAAATTAATAAATAAATAAAAGAAATCAAGTAAAAGAAAATTAAATGAAATTTCAATGAAATTTCCGTCAGACCAGGCAAAGAAAAGTAACGCAAACATTCGTAATAAAATCACAATCACTACACTTCATCAAAACGTCGTCAAACAAATACAGACAACAACAACAGTCTGTGTTGTTAATTGTGTTCGCATTGTATTGAAAATTGTACTGAAAATCAACCTACACACACACAATCATTTCATAAGTATGTATTGTGTCAGACGTTTTAAATAAATTATTACAATCGTTATTTTGTTGTTGGTTTTCCTTTCAGAACTTTTTATCTTTTCATAGAGACAAACATTCAAACACTGACAATCGTTCTGGTATTTATGTTCTATTTACTTTTCACTTTGCCCCTCGCTCTCTCTCGGCACACATACAATCTATGTTTAGTTAAACAAACAAAAAAAATATTGCCAAGAACTATGAGTCCGACGGAACTTAAAAGTGTCAAAATAGTGTTTCCGTTACCATTAAGTGTCAAAGATTGTAGCTGTTGTTCACTTTTAACATTTTAAGTTCTCTTTCTTTCTTTTTTTTTTTTTGTTTGTTTGCTTTTTCACTTTTTCTTTGACAGTTTTATCTATTTTCGTACCCTACACTTTGTAATTAAACGAAAGACAAGTTAACGGATAATTTATTCAGTTTAAAAAGAGATTCCTGACATGTGTCAAAGCCAAATATGCCATGAACATTAACTTACTTTTTTTAAAAAATCTTTCTTTACAACTAAATTTATCAAAAATGAAAAACGAACATTTTTGAATGTACATTGCAAGACCTGATGGCAGACATCTAACATTTTTCCAATAATATACTGTCGTATACGCTACCTCAAATCGTCGAATAATTGCTAATGCGAAGAAGAATTCCTTCAGAATGTCATTAGAAATATTGTAACTCGTTATAGAAGAACAAAACATATTAATTTTAACAAAAATCATCCATCACAGACTAAAGACAACCAACTTAATTGGGTACGTAGCTCAACACAAAGCTATGGCATTAAAAATAATCTTGCGGCTCGTCTCTCTTCAGCAGAAATGTAAACAAATACGCTGACATTATTCAGGAACAACGTTTGTACGAGCGGTGTATCTAAATCGATTTGACTATTATTGAAACACCAATGTGTGGCGACCACCGAAGCAAGATTTAAGCTCACGCCATACAATTAAGCATAGAGAAGTTATAGTATTTACTATAATTAAAACAAAGGTTCTTATTATTTCAGGAAAGTCCCTTTTTATTAGTTACTGTCTGTGCAACTTCTAAAAGACTATTAAGCGTTAAATTTTAAATAAATGTCAAATCCATTGTAATCAGGATTGTATTTTTCCGTAATAATGTAAGTGTTGTATTTTCGCGTACCAAAGGGGTAAAGTTGCCACAAAGTTGTATAGAGTGGGCCATCTATCGGTTTAAATTTGAACCATCGATTATTTCGAATCTGACAATACTTATGTCATTCTATTCCGTCACAAAATTCAGTATATTATCTCTACTGAATGTAATGACCGGATTTACGCTTGAGCATCGTTGGGATTTATTGGCATAGATGATGCACGATGATGTCGATTTTGCCAGAAAAAAATCATCTTTTCGGATGAAGCTCATATTCATATTGGTGGCTACTTTAATAAGCAAAATTGCCGTATTTGGGGCTCAGAAAATCCACACGTGGTCTTACAGAAACCAATGCACCCATAACAAGTGACTGTTTGTTGCGGCTTGTGGAGTGGACATATCATTGGCCAATATTTCGTTGAAAATGAGGACAGAGCAACCATTACGGTTAATGGAGACACCTATCGCACACATGATAACCGATTTTTTGTACCCACTCTTCATGGTATTGACATGAACGATGTTAAGTTTGAACAGGATGGTGCAACTTGCCACATATATATCTCATGCCACAATCAATTTATTGCCGATTGATGACCGTTTTTGCCGAAATGTTGATGTCAATTGTCCACCAAGAAGTTACGATTTGACACCGTTGGACTATTTTCTGTGAGGCGACATTAAAAAAAGGGTTATGCCGACAAACCAGACACAATTGAGCATTTAAAGGCCAACATTCGTGATGTCATTGCCGAGATACGACCCCATACACTCGAAAAAGTGCACGAAAATTGGTACGATCAAAGGAGGTACTGTGATCTCAGCCGCGATAGCCATATGAATGAAATAATATTTCATTTCTAACCGGAACAATTGTACTTCACAACAACAAACCAAATTTGGAAAAATTTCAAACCGTTTTTGTTTTACAGTGGGACCTCGATCTTCCGTGATGCTCGGGACCGGAAGCATTCTGTATAATCGATTTTCCCGGTTAATTAAGTACCAATTTTGACTAGTTTTTTAATAGATATTTTTATTAATTAATAAATGAATATGTACATATTTATATAAAAAGTAAATAATTCAAGGATTTTATAAACATACATACATACATGTTACAAAAATATTAAAAAAAAAATTATTTTGTCAGAAAACAGTGAACAGTAGATAAGGACTTCATGTACTAGAGAGGGAATTCCCCTTTTTCGCTTGTTTGTCCAAAATTATAGAAAAAAATTTTTGCTTATAATCACGGATAACAGAGGTAATCACGGTTAAACGATGCAGAAAAATTTAAGTCGATCCAAAATAAAATTAAGTCGATGCAAAAAAATTTCTTTTTCCATCCCGGATAATTAATGTTGCCGGATAATCGAATCACTGATAATCAAGGTCCTACTGTATTACATTTTTTTATATAATTGAAGGACCAGCTTCCATATAGCATAGCGTGGTTTCATTTGTAAAGAGTGATTTCTTGATGAATCAACATTTACCCAAACATACTGTATAGATTCATTTCATTCCATTTGTTCATGAATATTTGCATGAAAAATGGATTTTCATTTTCATTATTATTTAAAGGATCAATTAATTGATATTATATAATGGCCAGTAAAAGTATAAAGCTCTGATTCCAATTCAATTCATGGAACGATCTTAAAACACAAGTTGAACAAAAAATCTAAATAAATCTTAAAGACCTGTGGAATGACATAAAAAGTCTTCCTGATTATTAATTGGTTACCAAAGAGAAGGAGTGCCTCCACAAAATAATAAGCAGAAGAATTAAACATTATAATGATTTTGTCTACCTTAAATGGGGGTGTGCTAATTACTTTTATGATTTAAAAGTATGATTAAATTATTTTAGAGAAGTTCCGTTATTTGTATATTATATACCTTTTTTCCCTGCATTTTTGAAAGACTCAAATGAGTATAATGGCACACAATTAAGGGATGTGAAGACCAACCACTTCACCATAGATGTCAGGACCACCTTAAGTATACACCATAGAATATTTAACTGCCCTCAAAAAAAAAAAAAAACTCGTTTGTTACTGAAAAAAGGTCATATAGGTGGGTGTGCTGTAGTTACTCATACTTGGAACTTGACTCTAGATTAAATGGAACAATAATTTTGTACGGCATCCTGATACCAAACCTTATTAAGTTGAAGAAATCCAAATCATAAGTGACATTCGCTTTCAGGATGAGTTTAAAAAAAGTTTAAAATCCAATACGTTCTTATTATTGAATTGAGGTCGACAATTTTCTTCAGTATCTGCTCTACTCTATTGCTTTCATATACATAAGTAGTGCTACAATAAATGCTTTTAAATACCATATGGACAGACACCTTAACGATAATTTTTATTATATAACTCGACAGTATTTGAAGTTGAAATTATTATTGTAGTGTACGTATATGAATCTCAGCCATTTCGTATGGCAAGATTATGCCACAAAACAACAATAAAATCAAAATATTAATAAAAGTGAAATGATCGTCATACAAATCGACAAAAAAATAAAATGAGATTTCATAAATGTCGTACAAGAATTATTTTAACACAGCAATTATGGTTAAATGATTATGAAAAGTGAAAAAAAATTTATTGCTTGGGAAATTTGAAAAACCGTTCATTCATAATGAATGACTGGAATTTGCGACATCGATAAGATATTCGTTATAACCTGAAGTGGTTTATTATCGATAATTGAGAGTATTTTACAGATGAAATGGAAATTGAATTGTATGTGGAAATCGGCAAAAGTTGCAGCAAGTAAAACAAACGAAAAATTAAATGAAATGTTTCAAAAGTTGAGTATTTTAATTATTTTTTAAAAATAACACTGTTCGAAATACATAATACACTCACCTAACGACATAGTGTAGGTTGTGAGTTTTGTTGAGTAGAACTCAACAATTTTCGCTCAAACGTGAAATTGACACATTTTGTGATATACAATCAAGATCAGGGGTGGGCAAATATTTTGATAGTCGGGCCACATTGCAGATGAAAATTTGACCTCGGGCCAAACAGTTTTTTTTTTTCTAATTTTAAGTATAGTTTTTGCTAAGGATGTGAATTAATGAATTTTAAAACCAACAATTTTGAATCAAAATATTTATTTATCAAGTCATTTGAATAAAAAAATTGAAAAGAAAATTTTTAAACATTAATATCAGATAATTATCAAACTGTACAATTATCATATAAAGGTGTCATCTATGCTTAATAGATTGAGTCACAAACTATCACAAAAATCATGAAAAACAAATGCTGGCCACTGTGGTGATTTACATAAACTATTAATTTGACAGAACGTTTTCTTAGACTGTCAATTTCTTAGATCAAATATTTCACTTCATAAGCATGTAATATGAAAGAAAGATAAGTTATGTTTTATGAAGAAAAAGTTAACTAGAATAAAATATGTATGCTGAAATGAAAACAAATCTTCCAATAATATTAAATTGATCAGATTACAAAAACTGTTCTAATGACATTTGCGTTTTGACATATTATAATATTCATAGCCAACATTCAGTAATTTAAAAAAAGAAAAGACATAAAACAATAAACTGAATGAAAATTAAAAAAAATAATTTTAATAACATAAATTTTAATGACTAAAGTGAAATTTTTTAGCATCATCAATAATTTTTTGAAAGTCTGGTGAAAATTTTGTGGTTGAAATTTTTTTAAATTTGAAAATCTCGACTCACAAAATTAGTTCAGGTATCCCAATACCACGGTTGGAAAGAGCACCCTCTGGACTAACAACTGCGTATAGTCTGTATAGTGTACTATTTATTATATGTTCGAAAATGGTCACCGAACATCTAGAGAATTTTAATATATTTTTTGACCAAAAATCGATTTTTTTAAATTTGAAAATCTCGACTCATAAAATTAGTTCAGCTATCCCACTACCATGGTTGGAAAGAGCACCATCTGGACTACCTTTTGTATATAGTCTATATAGTGTACTATTTCTTATATGTTCGAAAATGGCCACTGAACTTCTTGAGAATTTTTATATATTTTTCGGCTAAAAATCGATTTTTTTAATATCGTATTCCACAAAATTAAATATTATTTTATAGCATACTTTTCAGAGTAATTATTCTAGTACAGCACGGATAGTATGGGTGCGTATGAGTAATATATTTTAAATAGAATTCAATATAAAGTATACTGTCAATATGATGTTAGTCAATAGTATTGATTCAAGATCCATCAAAAATTCGGAAAATTTTTGAACTAAAAGTTAATTTGAAAAAATATATATGTGAAAAATATAACACGACTCTTAAATAGTAACTACGTAATTTTTGTCTGATTTGATCAAAATAATTGTCAATCTCTTCACAAGATAATGCACTTTCAGAACGTCATCACTTATTTCATATTTTTTGATTAAAGTTTGCTATTATGAACGGACAAACTTGAAGAAATATGAAAAAAATTCGCATTTGTCAAGTTTACCTCATCAAACCCCATAGTATATTAAGTCAAATAATATATATATATATATATATATATATATATATATATATATATATTGTTTTAAAGGCAAATCCCTCTCCTTTCCGATAAGGTTTAAGTTTGGACATCGGTTCAGAAATGTGTGCGTAATCAATAAATTTGTGCGTAAAGTCCAAAACAACAGTTTTTGTCAAATAAAACAAGTTTGGAGGCTTCAAGAAATATAAAAAAAATATTTTTGAGTTCTATTCAATAAAACTCACAACTTATACTATGTCATTAGCTGAGTGTGTTTAATTTTTTTTATTTTGTCGCATTGTGTTATTTAAAGGGTTTAGATTTATAGGATATTCGGAGTAGTCATGTGAATAACAAAAAGGGAACAAATGGCAAAATTTGTCGTCGATATATAATTCAAAATTTTTATGGATAAATTCTACACTGTGTGGATAGCAGATTTTAAACAAGGTTGCGCCCAACGTAGTTGTGGACAAAATTATGTATTAATAGTGACATATCAATAGAGTGTTACGTGTTTCTTTTATTCGAAACAATGGAAGAGACATGGGTCCGCCTCTCCACAATTGAGTCAACAGAACATTCAAAGAAGTATTAAATTAATGAAAGAAAAATGTGTAGAAATCTGTTCCATCTACAAGAAAAGTTATGTCTTGCAATTTTTAGGAAGCCATAAATTTTATGGATTATCTTTAAACAGAAAAACAATAAATGGCAAGTAGTACGCTTAGTCATTTAAATAAAAATAATATAAAATTTAGTTTATATACGAATATATGTAAATGTCCTTACTTAAAACAATCTCTATTCCTTCTCCAGACAGGTGGATTAATATTAAAATTATAATAAGTATTATTACCCATAATGGGACGTACTACGACCAAGTATCTGAATGTTAAATATTGCACTGTTAAGTTTAGTATACGAATAATTGTCTTAATCAACAGTACTTTCTGCTCAGAGCGGATGAAAATAAATTTATAGTAATTTACACTCAATGACATGATTCGTCCACTGTTTTTGTAAGGCAAACGATTTCAAACTATCGGCAATTTGTTAAATAATAATTGAAAAATGTTCAAATAATTGAGTGTTTTTCATATTAATTTTAGAGCGTCTGAAATCGATCGCATGAGACTGTAAGCTCAATAACAGTAAGTGGATCACAATTAAAGTATTGTTACGAAAATTAAAATGGTGTTTAGCTTTCACAGTTTAAATTGGAAACAAAAGCTAAAAAAACAATGAACTTGTTTACATGATAAACAAGTAAACAAAAATATATGTACCTACAAAAACCAGTATAAAAAAGGGATAAACAAGAAAACAAAAAAATACAACAATAACACTGTAAGAACAAACTTAAACAAAATGCACAAACAACAATAATGAAAACAAAATGTTTACATTTATAGAGATTTCGAGAAGTCGAAGTCATTCAGTCAGACCTGTGTGAAGACTCTGTGTGTGTAAGGGAGTAATCGTGGTTTGGAGGTCTCCGTTATAAAGATCTGTTGAACAAATTGACTAGTAATTGTTATTGGTTACGCAAAAGAGTGCAAAGAGGAATAACAGAAAAAGCAATTATTGTTGTTTACATCAAGTTGTGAAAAGTGGCACACAGAATTGTGCGAGCTGTTAAGGAATTTATTTTTTAGAACTAAACACAAATTTATTTTTATTTTATTTGCAATCTACGAGCTCATATTTTAAACGTTTTTAAAAGTTAAAAACGTAACAACATTAAAGAATTCTTTCTACTTTCTAGTTTTTTTGTTTTTTCTGAGGTTACAAATTGAAAGAGTCCAATTTTTAAAAATAAATTACAATATCTGCGTATAATATTTGAGTGTAATGATTAGAACTGCTTAATATAGAAAAACTCTGAAACTTGTAACGATTGAAGAAATTATAAAATTCAACGTAATATAATATAAATTGAACTTTTCATTAAGAAATATATGGTACGACACATTCTGAATGTAGCTCAGATAAAAGATAGATGTCTATTGTGTGCGACATTCTGATAACAAAAGTAATATATTCTCTATGGTAAGTGCTTTGTAAGTCAAAACATGAGGAACTTTTTAGTAACAATTGAAATGGTGCAGTAGGAAACCAAACTCCTTATAGATAGCACTGCGCACTTTAAAAATAACCACCCAATTCGAAGGCTGATAATAGTGAAACAAAATTTTCAGAAGAAAACTGTTCTAAGTATTCCTTTTATTATAAATTCAACGTTGGCTTATCACAGGAATGGACATATAATAGTGATGAGACTAAGTTTATTGGACACTTTAAATTGCGTGCAAATTAAATCTTGAAAAATCAAAAAAATACCATGAGATATCAGGGAATCCCCTTATTTAGATGAAGGTTCCATAAAACATATTGTATTTCAAAGGCAGGGTAAACTTTTTCTATGCCTAACTTCTTTTAAAATAAAGCAAACATTTTTAACGCTGTATTCATGATTCCTGATAATACAGCAGCAGCAGATTTCTGGCACAAACTCTGAGAGTAAATAAAATTGCCATGAAAAGCTTCTTAATAAAATTTGTCGTTCGGAGTCGACTTTAAACTGTAGGTCCCGCCACTCATGTATAAAATTAACACACACAACATGAGTAGTGTGAGAAGCTAGGACTGAAGGGTGCGGGCTTCTTGGGGACGATTGCTGTAGACTGTCTAATGGTGAAGGTATAGCACTGGCTATTTTATAGTCACCTAGCAGCAACTCGTTTCCTTGCCGTTCGCATCTTGAGATGTCCACAAAACACTACTCCCTCTCTTCCACCTTTCTATAACCCATTTTCCTAAAACCTGCACAATGCACTACATGAGTAGGGGTCATCCCCTGAGTGCTGGTTTCACCAAAAAAAAAAAAAAAAATACTTACTGCCTCCACAGAAGGCTATGTTGAATAGTCTTATGGACAAATGTCTCAAATTATTATATTATTAAGCATATCAAGTTTATTCTAACTTTATTGCAATGAACCTAAATACTGGACCTAAATAGTTGGACCTCTTCCTCTAAAAAGGTCCTCATCATTACCTATTAAGCTTAGCTGCAATGTTTTTTAATAAGGGCTTGAATGGCTCTTAAGGAAACTTCTATTCGGAGAGTGAGAGTGGAGTCATCATTTCGCGCTCATTACTACATTTACAGCTGCTTTGTATAAAATATTACTTTAACAATTCTACCCATGATGTAAAAAAATCAAGTAACAGTTTAAAATTCTGCAATTGATTTCTGACAACACCGTAGTTGCAACAGCTTTTAAAGAAGAACAAAGAAGAACACTGTAACCAAAAAGGTAAATCTTCTTGAAGCGGCAAAGTAAAGTAAAAATAGTTAGGTAATTCACACAAGCCCTTGTATCGTTGTATTGAGTGTATTGTGGGACGAATATACAAAATTATATTGTTCGCACAGATAATTAATTAATTTACTTTTTTCCGTAATATTTATCATTTTGTTACTTCAAAATCAAATTATAAATACTGATATTCTTCTTCTTATCGCTTTATGACGTTTGGAATACGAGATACAAAATACAGCATACCATTGAGCGTTCACAAACAAAAAGTTGTTTACAATACAACATACACGATACAAAGAAGTGTGAATTGGCCAAGTGAAGCAATAGTTACTCTGCAATGGCGATGTGTCAAGTAGTTGCCTAAATAAATATTTCATAGAAATGTAAGAATATTTATAAATGTGCCTCAATTTTAAAACCGGATTTAATGTCATTTTCACTATTTTAACTACTTTGGGCACAATCGTCGTCGTCAGATTATTTTTACTTTTTTTTTCCTCTGTAAAAACATTTTTCCTGGAAGGACTTACGCCTAAGCCATGAATTCATCCGCCCTCATATTTGAAAGTCAACAAGTATTTTTAACACTGAACCCGAGGTTATATAATATTTTTATAGGACTGTATGTCTACAATGCAATGTATCAGAATGAATGTGGGCTTTGTAACAGTCTTATTTGTATATAAAAGTTCAAAGGTTATCATTTGAAGCAAATACAAAAACCATTGTTTAATAAAGAATGACATCCATACAACACAATGCCGAATGATGTGGAAAATGAAACAAATATAAATCGTTTGAGCATGAAGGATGGAAATTTAATAAAAATGTTAAATCTTTAATCTGAATATTTTATACATACGTATGTATATATAAATATATTTGTTAAAATAAATTTGCTATAATTTAAAAGTATTTTAAATGCTACTAATAAATAAATAATAAAAATTATTTTTATGATACATCTTTTTTATTTTTTCATTTATTTTCTTGTAAATAACACAAAATTATGTGTCATAATACTTTTGATACAACATCTCCTCCTTTATAGCTTTTTTGTAATAGTTGAATATTGTATCGGCTGGATCATCAATCGGTTTAAATTTGAACCATCAGTTATTTCGAATCTGGCAATACTTATGTCACTCTATTCTGTCACAAAATTCAATATTATTACCAGCGTTGCCATTTGCCAAGTTTTCCCTTTTTTTTCAAGTTTTTGGAGATGCGAAAGAGTTTTCATTAAATTTGTTTTCTAAAAAAATTTTCGACAAAATTAAATTTAAAATTTTTTACAATAAATTTAGTATTAAAACAGGAAATATTTACATTTTCAAATAAAATATTGTGTATTTTATTAGTCCCGGACAAAAAACGCAAAAAAACACCAACAGAGGGCACCGGGTACCGAAATTTCCTTTAAAAATGTAGGTACTTTTGCAGAAAACAAGTTTTTTTTTTTGGAAAAAAATTTTTTTTTCCAGAAATAAAGTTTTTTTTTAAAAAAAATCATGCAACGCTGATTATTACCTCCACTGAACCTATCTCCACGCAACGTTGGAATTTATTGGGCCAACGAGAAACTGCACGATGATGTCGATTTTGCAAAAAAAAAAATCGTCTTTTCGCATGATCATTTTCATCTTGGTGGGTACTTTAATAAGCAAAATTACCCTATTTGGGGATCCGAAAACCCACATGTAATCTTACAGAAGCCAATGCACCCAATACGAGTGACTTTTTGGTGCGGTTTGTGGAGCAGAGGCATCATTGTCTTATATTTCTTTGAAATTGAGGACCACGCAACCATTACGATCACCATGCTAACCGATTTTTTTGTGCCCGCTCTTCATGGCATTGATGTGAGCGATGTTTGGTTTCAACTGGATGGTGCAACTTGCCACACATTTCATGCCACAATTGATTTATTACGTCAAACGTTTTATGGCCATTCAATTAGCCGAAAAGGTGTTGTCAATTGGACGCCAATAGGCTGCGATTTGCCACTGTTGGACTATTTTCTGTGGGACGCCGTTGAAGAAAAGTGTTATGTCGACAAACCAGAGATAATTGAACATTTGAAGGCCAATAATCGTGATGTCATTGCCGAGATACGACCCCATACACTCAAAAATGTGCACGAAAATTGGTATGATCGAATGAGGTACTGTGAGGGTAACCGCTGCAGCGATATGAATGAAATAATATTCCATTTCTAACCGGAATAATTGTACATTACAATAAATTTGGGAAAAATTCAAACCGCTTTCTCTTTATTGCATTTTTAAATTTAAACATTTACAAGGCAGACCCTTAATTAAAAATATTTTCTAATGATTTCAGCAAAAATGGTAAAGGAAACTGTTTAAATTTACATGTTCTGAGTAGACTTGAGTTTAAAAAGCTATATGATGGCAGCA
Source organism: Sarcophaga caerulescens (assembly GCA_927399465.1). Taxonomy (NCBI): domain Eukaryota; kingdom Metazoa; phylum Arthropoda; class Insecta; order Diptera; family Sarcophagidae; genus Sarcophaga; species Sarcophaga caerulescens. The sequence goes on along the minus strand of OV656872.1, from coordinate 73,977,367 downwards.
AAGGATTCAAAGGACTTATTTTTCTCTGAAACCAGAACATATTGAGAAATGTTTTTCAATCGATTTTTCAGAAAATAAATCTTATATTTATTAAATATTTCATTCACGGACGATTGCATTTAATATTGAATGGAATGAAAATGAAATAAAAGCAGGAAAAATTCACAAAATTCAGAGCGGAGAAATTCGATATTTTTTAATACGAAAATACAACGAAATGCTTAAGGCAAAACCATTTCTATGGTTCTCATTTTTCTGATTTCCTTTATTGATAGAAACTGAAAATAAAAATTATTCTTCGCAATCACAATGCGTATGTACAATATTACACATAGAAATACAATAACAGTACACATACTAACATGTCGTTCACTGAAATGCAAAGTGTTGTAAGTATAACAAAAAATATTGATAAATATTCATTTTTTGCTACGTCGCACTCTTAGCTGTGTTATGTATATTTTAAATAAATCGCAGATTTTCTGATAGAGAATATATTATTAGATGATACGTGCGATAATTTCACTATTAAAGACAAAAATAAAAACACGAAGCTAAGTCCGAAGAATAAGTTAACAATTCATTGATTTTTTAAGCTTTCTTCTTCACTGAATGCGACCTCTTTTTAAATTGCCAATAAATCGAGAAGAGAAGATTTATCCTCCACCAGATTGAGGTTACGCCCGTCGAAGTCTAGTCGTTAGTGTGTTGCCTTATTAGACGTAAAACCACGGTTCAAACCCCAGGTCAGACAACAAAACGAAATTCAAAAAGGTATTTCTTCGGCGACTTCCTCTCAACAGATTTCTGGCAAAATCTCCGAGGCTTAATAAATAAAATTACAATGAAAAAGTTTCTCAAAATTCTGTCGTTCGGAGTCGACGTTAAACTATAGGTTCCGCAATTTATGAATAAAATTAACACACACAACATAAGTGGTGTGAGAAACTAGCCTGACTAAAGTGTTGTAATGGCCAATTATGTGTGTATGTCTCATATCCAAGAAAGCCACTTTTAATTTCAGCATAACAAGATTATTTCCAATTGTTTGGGGTGTAAATACCATTACTGGGAATCCTAAAACTTCGTGTGCCCCGATGGCTAAGTAGGTAGTATGCTAAACTTCAAGTGCCGAGGCTCTTCTACTGATTAACCCCAATAGAAAAAGATAGTGAGAATTACAAAGCAATTCTCGAACAAAACAATTTATATCTCGCTTGGTTATATAAATTTAATACTGTGATGTTCACGTTATAGCTCAATTATGTACATGCATACAGTGGACAGCAAAAGTCATTGTACTTCAATATATTTTGACAATTTCATGATTTTTAACCAATAGTTTGTATAAAAAATTTATGTTTTTATATTTATTTTATTAATTTATTTCTGTTTTATTTTAAAGCAAACATTTTTTTAATGTTTTCCATAAAACAAGAGAAAAATAAGGAAAAGTTTCAGATGACTCCATAGGTACACCCAAGTACACCCTGAGTAAATTTAAAATTCAAAGGCCTAATATATGAAAATGTTATTCCTTGTATTTAGTAGAACATCCCTTAAGGTCAAGCACCCCATTTAACCAATTTGGAATTGAATGTACAAGTTTTGTTTAGTGTTTTCTGGTGGCACCATAGGCAAGTTTTTCGGTTGACTTTTGTTTGAGGTTGAGCGATTACGTAACCGTTCTTTCAAATGATCTCCTAAATAATCTCTTGAAGTCATATCGGGACTTTGTGCAAGAGTATCAAGCCTGTGGGTACCTTTTTTCTGGCAAAATATATTGGAGTTCTAAGACTTTTGCTGTCTACTGTATGTATGTACTTTTATTTGGTCGTCATTACATACATACATACATAATTGGTCATTACAACCCTTCAGTCACGATTATTGACCTAGTTTCTCACACCACTTATGTTGTGTGTGTTAATTTTATTCATAAGCGGCGGGACCTACAGTTTAAAGTCGACTCCGAACGACAGATTTTTTTAGAAACTTTTCATGGCAATTTTATTAACTCTCAGAGTTTTTACCAGAAATCTGCTGAGAGGAAATCGACGAAAAAATACTTTTTGTATTTTGTTTTGATGTCTGGCCTGGGGCTCGAACCCTGGCTTTACGTCTAATAAGCCAACATACTACCTACTAGACCACGGCGACTTCCATTGGTCGTCATTAGATATGCGTAAAGTGTATATTTGTTGTGCAGTTAAGAAATTTAGTAAGGAATGCAAAAATATAACAAAATTTTTGTATTAAAGTCGATATGTTTTGCATTATTGCTAATTTTTTTTTTTAAGCTCTGAAGCTTGTTCAGGAATGTTATGTATTGAGCCCGAATTTTAAGAAATTGGAAATGAAATCGAATTTACAGAATTTAAATTTACTTTAATTTTTTAAATAATCTTTTCTACAACCACTGCTTTCATATTTTGCTTAGCAACACAATCGCCATTTAATTTTTGAACTTTCCTAATCTAATACATTAGCATCGTTCGTATAAACTATATGAAGAGAAAATTGTTTTATTTTCATTCATACACAAACCCACACAATTAGAAATGCAGAAGAAGGTATGCAATCAAATAGAACTCACAAAAAGATTGAGTTCATGGCCTATTTGATCAATGTAAAAACTTCTAACCGACCAAAAATATATTGGATACCGAATATAGACCAAAACGCACATAGAAGCCACTAACATTACCCGTTAAACATACACATAATTGGTCATTACAATCCTTTAGTCAGGATTTCGACCTAGTTTCACACACCACTTATGTTATGTTCGTTAATTTTTATACATGAGTGGGAGGACCTACAGTTTAAAGTCTACTTTGAACGACAGATATTTTTTCTTCATGGCAATTTTATTCACTCTCAGAGTTTTTGCCAGAAATCTACTGAGAGGCAGTCGCCGAAGAAATATTTTTTTTCATATTTTCGTTTTAATGCCTGACCTAGTAGTCTAGTAGATAGTGTGTTGGCTTATTAGACGTGCGGCCTCGGTTCAATTCCCAGGTCAGACATCTCCAACAAAACGAAATATGAAACAAATATTTCTTCGGCGACTGCCTCTTAGCGGATTTTTTACAAAAAAAACTCTGAGAGTAAATAAAATTGCCATGAAAAGTTTCTGAAAAATCTGTAGTTCGGAGTTGACTTTAAACTGTAGGTCCTGCCATTCATGTAAAAACACACACAGCATAAGTGATCTGAGAATCTAGGTCGTAATCCTGACTGAAGCGTTGTAATGACCAATTATATATGTATTATCCTGCCCAGCCACCATTCAGGGTAATACATAATAACCTCCTACTAAAAACTTGATATCAGAAGTGTCATTATAGATTTATATGGACTGAAGGGTGATTTTTTAGCTATTATCTTTTTGGCAACACTGTTTTAAACAGCTCACGCACGTTTCGTGTTTTGTTTCACTGTCAAACATCTTCAGTTTGGTCTATAATTTAACCATGAATCGTCTTACAAACGAACAACGCTTGCAAATCATTGAATTTTAATACCAAAATGCGTGCTCTGTTAAGAAAGTTCATCGCGCGGTTCTTCCATTTTATGGTCAGTTTAATCGACCCATGAAGCGGCTATTTTTTTTGACTTGCATAACATGTGGTTTCAACAAGACGGTGCCACATGCTACACAGCACGCGTAACAATGGACTTATTGAGAGGAGAGTTCGGTGAACATTTTATTTCACGTTCGGGACCGGTCAATTAGCCGCCTAGATCGTGCGATTTAACGCCTTTAGACTATTTTTTGTGGGGCTATGTTAAAGCTCATGTCTATACAGACAAGCCCGCTTCAATTGACGCATTGGAAGACAACATTGAAGCATTTATTCGTGAGATACCGGCCGAAATGTTGGAAAGAGTATGCCAAAATTGGACTAAGCGGATGGATCATTTGAGGCGCAGTCGCGGTCAACATTTGCATGAAATAATCTTCAAACATTAAATTATATGGACCGTACTATCGATTCAAATAAAGATTTCATGCATTTTTCTGAATTTTATGTGTTTTTTTTTTTTGAAAAATTTTCCGATAGCTCTTAAAAAATCACTCTATAGTATTTTCCGAACAATTCTACAATTATTCTGTTAATTCCTATGGATCGAGTTTATATTTACTTACTTTAAATATTATATACCCGGTTAAATATTTATAATCCTAAAAGCAGTAGACAACTTTAACGATATGAAATTAAATTTTTAAAAGTTAGTTTATTGTTGCATTTAAAAATGACTTATCATGACTTTAAACCGCATTTACATTTATAAATGCAATAGAATAGTTTTTAAAGCAAATATTATTTTATTTTATTTTGTTGCATTTGTTTTAAAGTGCATTTTTTATTCTATTTTTCTATTTTTATATGGTGACAACTACATGAAGAAAACTCAGAAACACACACACCCACACACAGTCACAAACAATATCAAGGAAACAACAAGTTTTCCATATTTTCAATAATGAATTGTGTCAACATTTATATCCATGTCTTCACACTACCATATTATACTCATACAAATACAAATACTATGTTTGTGTACAATATGTGCAGAGGTAGACATGAACGTTGCCAATGTCACGAAAAGTGTTAACCCAGCAAACATAAAAAAAAATAAAATTCAAAGTCAAATCTTAATGGCACCTGTTGAATTAAAAATCAATTTGTGTTTCCAATGAGCATACTATACAGCCTTTTCTTAAATCACATTTTAAATAAAGCTCTTCTCTTTAAAGAGAACTACACAGTGCAAATCATACTTCGTATAACACTGAACAACTTGAGTTGATGTTGCTCTTTAAGAATATTTGCTGGGTTTGAAAAACTTTATCAAGTGCGGCTAGCTCCGTGTTATTTAAAGTTGTTGTAAAGTTTTCATTTCGTTTCGTATGAGTACATTGTATTCGCTCACGTACACAAGTATTTGTCACTGTAAAAGTACTTTATTTCAGGCATTTAGACACATGAATTTGAAATTTGAAAGTCAAAGAGGTGAATATATGTGTGTGTGTGTGTCTGGTGTGAATGTATATGTACGAATTTTTAAATAAAATTTATAAAATTTTCAACACTTTATTTTTATTTCTCTTTATTTTCTAGTTTTATATCAAAAGTAAAATAAAATCAATATGATGTGGTAAATAGCAGTGTTCATATGAAATAAAAACGAAAAACAATTTTTACAAATTTCTTTAATTGCATTAACAGTGGTTTACGAAACGATGCGTCTTCCAACTCCTAGAGAGGATAACATCAACGTCACACATCAGACAGTGCTATTACATGAGAAAGAATTTCATTCAATCAGTAATGTCCTTTACTACTAAACTTTGTTAATGTCCACAGCGTCAGTTGTTTCTAGGCAATGGCAGTTGTTTCAAACAACGCAAAAGAAAAGGAGTAATAAGAAGATAGTGTAGACGGGAAACTTGCTTAAAAATATGAAGAAGAATAAATGACAATTAAGTCCTGTTCTTTCTCAAGAGAAATTCTAAACTAGTTTTGTTAAGGATTCTGACAATTGATTTGCATTGTTGGATATAACCTCTAAACATCCTGACTAACATTGTTCGCCCATGATTTATGTATCGATTGATATTAGATTTCCTAAATGTATTATCCATGTCCATTGTAGTTCTTACAAAAACACGTTATTACAATTATTATAATCCTTCAGTCAGGATTAAGACCTAGCTTCTCACACCACTTATGTTGTGTGCGTTAATTTTATACATGAGTGACGGGACCTACAGTTTAAAGTCGACTTCGAACGACAGATTTTTGAGAAGTTCTTCATGGCAATTTTATTTACTCTCAGAATTTTTGCTAGAAATCTACTGAGAGGCAGTCGCCGAAGAAATATTTTTTTCATAATTCCGTTTTGATGTCTGACCTGGGGTTTGAACCGTGGCCTTACGTTTAATAAGCTGGATGACTACCTACTAGACTACGGCGACTAATTTGCTCTCGTAGTACTTTGTGTTTAATGGTAAAAAGGAGAACAAAATATATTTTTCGTAATCCTTTTGCATTATTAATGCATTTTCAATAGAATGAAAAAATTGCTGAAAGTTTTTTTAAACGTAGAGAATGCAATAAACAATCAAATACTCATTGATATACTAACACAATAACACCACTTGACACAGGACTAATGATTAAATCGATAAATCATAAAATAAACAACAACAACGAAATACAAAAAGGATATCTTTTTAGTAAAAATGGTGGTCAACAAGAGAGAATTATTGTTAAAGTATTTCAAATTAAAAGTTCTTTCTAATGCTTAATGTGAATTTAATATGTATGTATGTATGTATGTACATATGGTACATTCATGCTATGCATATTATTATATTATGTACATATGTATGTATAAACTTATATAGTATTTACATACATAATATTTATAAGTATTCATATTGTCCATAAAGAAAGTTTTTCCAATCTGATTATAAACAGATTATAAAAGCAAAGAGTATCGTTTGGATGATTTAATTTCAAATTGAAAATTTAATTGATTAAATAAAGTGGTTTTCAATTAATCATAAATACTTACAAGATTGCTTATACATTAAGTACATAAAGGTTGCAGAAGTATGTATGTATATGGGACCTGAATTTATTTAAATCGTTTTATTTTTTTTGGTAAGTAAAAAAGCTTCGATAGAAATATAATGTTACTGTGACAAAGATAATTAAAGAAATTAATTAAGGATGCACAAATTTAAAGTATTAAAAATAAATAAAACAGTGATACTGGGCACCTGTATACCCCACCATAGTTGTTCAATTAATGAACTCATAGTCCTGCATCTACCTGTACTGATGTTGTTAATTGTCGAATAGGCAGGAAGAATTGATCTTAACAATAAACTAATAATAATGTTTCCAAACGAAATTAATACGCCTATTTTATTGCATTGAAATATACGTGTGAATCGAAATATTAAAAACTTCTTCTGTTACTGTACTACAGCCAGAATTAATCTATTTACTATTTCTTGTAACTATTGCCCTTGGCTTCACCGTAAATGGTCCATTTGCCAACTTCAATGTGGCATACTTTTCCTACAGCTGGAATTCTGATTGGATTGCTTCTGAGATCCTTCATGTAACCTCGTCTAGTGAGGTCAAATCTTATTATCATGGCGTCCAATCAACAAAACGAGTAGCATCTCATTGAGACGACATTTCGAGTGAAATCGAGTATTTATTTTTGGGCACAGTATTCTAGTCTAGTAGGTAGTGTTTTGGCGTATTAGAGATGAGGCCTCGGTTCAACCCCAGGTCAGACATCTCCAACAAAACGAAATATTAAAAAAATATTTCTTCGGTAACTGCCTCTCAGCAGATTTTGGACAAAAAACTCTGAGAGTAAATAAAATTGCCATGAAAACTTCCTCAAAAATCTGTTATTCGAGGTCGTCTTTAAACTGTAGGTTACGCCACTCATGCATAAAGTTAACACATACAACATAAGTGGGTGTGAGAAGCTAGGTCGTAATCCTGACTGAAAGATTGTATTGTATGTACGCTATGGACATTAAATTAGCACAAAACTTCATTATAAAAGCAATCAGATTTTTTATAGTATTTTAGGTCTATTCATAAAATAATTTAAACATAGAAACTTAAGATGCATATTCTTCTTTAAAAAAAACAAAAATTTTGGCGAAATTGCCAATCGTCTGCTCATTAAGACCTGCAACATATCAAACGCTAGATTTTAGCTGGACAGTAAAATAGCACAAATTAAAATTTCTGGAATAAAAATAATATATTTTAATAAATAGTAAATATATTAATGTTTTCAGTTTATTTGATCAATATTTAGTAGAGTAGCCTCTATTTTCAAGCACCACGTGGCATCTAAGGGACAAAGTTCTTTGGAAAAGATTTTTGGAAATCGAGTACCAAGCGTCCCGTATTCCAATCCACAAATCGTTCAAATTTTTGTGCTTTTGTTGAGCAATAGTACATTTCACATCGTTTCAGAGGTTTTCTATCGAGTTTAAGTCAGAACTTTGCGCCGGCCAGTCTAAAACGGGAATGTGCTCTTTATAAAATCAATCCTTTGCCAGCTTAGATGTGTGTTTGGGGCCACTATCTTGCAAAAATATGAATAAAACTGGCATGTATTAAAAGCTTATGGTTCCATTTTGTTCTCTAGAATGTCCAAATACTTGTAACGGTCCATTTTTTCATTAATTTTCACAATGGGACCTACACCGTGCCATGAAAATGCTCCCCACGTCATTGTGCTTTCTCGACCATGCGTTATGATCCTTTGAGTATAGCGTTGATTTAATTCTGGCCGTTAAACAACCACTCTACCATCTGGTCCCATACGATTTAGCATTGTTTCATCACTCCAAAATATTTTTTCCAGAATGGGAGGTCTGTACCCTTGTGGGTGCGAGCAAACGTTAAACGCTTGACTATATTTTTCTTTTAGTAGAAGTGGCTTCTTTCGGCAAGAACGTCCAAAGAGCTTTCCGTGATTAAGACATCATCGTATGAGCCTGTCCGATAAATTTGACCTAAATTGAGAGTTAATTTCGTTCAAAATATCGCGTGACGACATGAAAGGCTCCTTCTTTGACTTCCGGACAATAGCACGGTCCACGACTTCGGTTGTTTCCGTTTTTTGTTTTCTGCGACATTATTATGTTTGCTTTGAAGGAAATGATCACGTTATAAATCATTTTTCGCGAGCAATTCGAAATTTCGGCAATTTCATCCCACAAGTCAACGATAACGAGCTTCTCCTCTGGCAAGCAATCTTTTCAACGTCCCATTTTTTAAAAAAATTACTATAAATGCCATAAAATTAAAAGAATATACCGTAAGAATAAAAATACTTGAACAAAGCTTGTACCTATGCACGTTGTGCTAATTTACTGTCCAGCTCGAATTTAGCTACTGATACAAATTAGCAGTCAAAACAAAAAATTTTTACGATAACGGTAATATTTTTTGTTAAACAACAGCTAGATGTCATCGTGCAACATTCCAGACCAAAACAATTGGCCTAATTAGGATACAAATGAGAAAAAATTCACAATCAAACTATATATAAATTTTGTGCTAATTTAATGTCCATGGCTGTATGTATTAAAATCGAATTTAATTAAAAAGTATATTTAAAAGAAAATAAAATGAAATAAAACCCTCTATATTAGCACTTATCCAGAATTGGAATTTTATTAAATAATTAATATTAAATTTCCTTTTCTTACAATTCTTGTTAATAAAGCATTAAACAGGAGATCTTGCCCGGCTCTTGCCTAGTATTATTTATTGCTCATTTATAACTCCATTAAGCATAATTCATCGTCTTCTTTGTATGGTATTTTCGATAATAAAACAGTATGTACATATATACATATACATGTGTGTGAGTGTGAATATATAACAGAAATAACAACAAATGAATTGTGGAATTAATATAAAATTAGTAAAGTTGTCTAATTTAATAATTATTACCAAGGAAATTAATATGTATTACAATTCAGATACGTACATACAGACAACATGCACACACTCACTCACAGATAGTTTCATTTAATCCTAATGACCACAGGGAAATTGAAGAAATGAGTCGTAATGCCTCGTACATATCTTTCTCAAATTCAAAAATAAAAAATTCATTTCCCATGTATTCGTTTGGTTTGCTTTTTTTTAAATTGAATTTCATATGCACATCACAGTCGAACTCAGTTGAATCCAATGTCAGCAGCGCAAACTAGTTTCCAATAAAATTTGCATAATTATGGCCGATGGCGGATATGGATGTGTTCGCTTTGCATACAAATATTTCCGTTTAAGTCGACATAGGAAATCGATGGATGGTTGATAGATGAATGGATAATCGACATGGATTATCTATTTGAATGAATAAATTTTTGTTTTGCTATGAAACCAAAAATTAGTAAATGAATATTCAACTTGTTGAATATGCATGAAGTTTAATATTTTTTTTTATATTTCGCTCATCGGCTTAAATTTTACGTTTATCGATAAGAACGAAAGGAGTGTAGATACAAAAATAAAGAGTGTGTCATATATAGAAAATACAAGAAAAAGCAAGTTTAACCACCTTGACGTATAAATGAAAGCAGTGGAAAACTTATAAAATATAAAATTGCCATCGTTAAGCACATACATATTTCATTAGAATGGACTCAGCTCAACCAATATAGGCAACTATGTAGGCTATTAGAAAATCAAGTCGCAGGTAGTCTAGTAGATAGTGTGTTGGCTTATTGGACGTGAGGCCACAGTTCAAATTCCAGATCAGACATCTCAAAGAAAATGAAAAATATTTCTAAGCAGATTCCTGACAAAAACTCTGACAGTAAATAAAATTTCCATGAAAAGTTTCTCAAAAATCTGTCGTTCGGAGTCGATTTGAAACTATAGCTCCCTATAGCTCATGTTTAAAATTAACGCACACAACATAAGTGGTGTGAGAAGCTAGGTCGAAATCCTGACTGAAATCCAATTAAGTAAGAAAATCAACATTGTGAGACAGCTAGATAAAATGTTGGAAATACAGTAGGTCCTTGATTATCCATGATTCGATTATCCGATATCAACATCAATTATCCGGGATGGAAAAAGAAAATTTTTTGCATCGACTTTATTTCCATGATTCGATTATCCGATATCAACATCAATTATCCGGGATGGAAAAAGAAAATTTTTTGCATCGACTTAATTTTATTTTGGATCGACTTAATTTTTCTGCATCGTTTAACCGTGATTACCTCTATTATCCGTGATTATAAGCAAAAATTTTTTTCTATTATTTTGAACAAACAAGCGAAAAAAGGAAATTCCCTTACATAACATGAAATCCTTATCTACTGTTCACTGTGTTCTGACAAAATTATTATTTTTTTATATTTTTGTAACATGTATGTATGTATATAAAATCCTTGAATTATTTAGTTTTTATATAAATATGTACATATTAATTTATTAATTAATAAAAATATCTATTTAAAAACTAGCCAAAATTGGTACTCAATTAAGCGGGAAAATCGATTATCCGGAATGCTTCCGGTTCCGACCATCACGGATAATCAAGGTCCTACTGTACAAATTTATCTGCAAGATGTGTATCGCCTTTCCTCACAATTGAATAGCGTCGGGGACATGTCGCAATAGAGTGTTTCAAATGCTTGAGTTTTTACTCCGATTCGGAACCATAGATGAGACATGAGAGTTAGAGACATTGCTCCACTTGTCCGACAAAGAAGTAATTAAAGCAGTAGACTAGATTGAAAAAATAGTGTCTATAAATGTAAAATTTAAACAGTTCCAGCTGTAAACAAGGTAATGGTATCTGCAGTACGGCAGCACGGATTGGCCGGACGTCTGCAATAATATTTATTGGTTACCAACAATCAATGGCGAATACCATATTAAAAACATATAAATACATACTACGTGCATACATACACAATTGGTCATTAAAACCCTATAGTCAGGATTACGATCTAGTTTCTCACATCACTTATGTTGTGTATTTTAATTTTATACATGAGTGTCGGGAGCTATAGTTTAAAGTCTATTCGACAGATTTTTGAGAAACTTTTCATTGCAATTATTAATTATTGAAATAGGAAATAAAATACAGCATTTGAGTTACATGAAGCCAAACGCAAGATTGAGTTTGAAAATCCTTATAACCTAAATCCGAAAGCAAATAGACCTCGATCTCAATATCGGAAACTCCTATATCTGGCAGATTTATTTTCTAAAGCGACTGTCTAACCCAAATTCATTATTTTTAAATTAGAACAGATCTTTTATGTTATAATTCTGTAGCTACAACTAAAAGACCAGAGCGAAATACGAATATTTTAAGGAATTTAACTAGAAGGTGCAATAAAAGTTGTTCCCCTGTGGTTACCATAAATCTCAGAAATCGCGGAATATAAGTTTCAATGTAAGTAACAATTAATAAATTTTGAAAATTGTAAATTGAATGAAAAACGGAAGAAGAAAATTATTTTCCAATAACTTTCTAATTATTTGATTTCAACATTTTGCGGTTGCCTCATTTTCATTTTCTTCTTCTAAAATTCATTCATTCATTCAAATAACACCACATTATTGTCTGACGCCACACTGTCTTTATCTGCTTTCTTTATCAAAATTAATTGTTAATTTACTGGGGATAATGGAAAGAGGAAAGAAAGAAAAAAGAAATAGACTAACTTTACATTACATATTAATAAAACAGAATGTATGAGACTGAGTTTATTTAATCATTCGATTATGTGATCAAGTATTTCATAATTTTATCATAATCAGCATTACATTGTTGTTGTTGTCTTTATTATCTCACTTGTAAGGCATGGAGCAACATGTGGCACAGACCGAAAGATTGATATAAAAACTGGCATCATTATTTTCATCATCATTGCGGACGTTGATATTTTTTTTGGTCATCAAATAAATGGCATCGTGTTCTTCTATTAGTGTATTAACCCAGTTGTAAATAATTCCAATCATAATGGAATGTAGATTTCATATCTTAAAACAATAACAAAAAACCACAAATATGAATAGGGTTTCCCAAATCAAAACAAATAATAATTATGGGCTGAAGTCCTTTAAATGTTTAACTCTTCCAACAATGAATTCACATTTTACTTGCGAATGGTTGATCCTAACATCCAAAGCCAGTGTGAAAAACCCTGTTGCAATTCTTTTATCTTTTGATTTTCTACAATATTTTCAAACATTATTTTCATGCTTTAAGCCAGATGAGCTGCTGATGTCATGTCTGAGCAAAATGGCTGGTTGACTCAGAAAATGCGGCCGTTATGGTATACAATAGACAAAAAAAACAAAAAACATTGTATCGTCGAAAGTTTGCTTAACGGTTTTGTGGCTCGCTATTTGCTCATCTAGAAATAATACGATTTTCGATAAGTATTTATTGTTTATCGACATTATAAATGATGCTGCATTTCATTCTCCTAAGCAGTTAAGTCTACCCAAAAAAATTACGAGTAATTCAAAGAAATACTTCACTCGATAGATCAAGTAGGAGTAGTTTAAACACATTATAAATATCTACAAAATACTAAGAGTGAACGGAAAATACAAAATTTAAAATTACAATTACAAAAAAAATGCTCAATTTAACAATAAAACTAATCAATAAACGTTTTTTTTTATTTCAGATGAAAGGTAAAAAATATTTTTTATTCATGAAGTTAAAAATTATGCGCCATAATAGTTTCTTTGAAGAACCGTATGAATGGCCATTGTAGCTTGAATTTTTGAAAATTTTTATTAAATGACAAACATCTACTAAAACCAATGACAAAAGAAAACGTAGTCAGTCGTTATCCACGATGACTAAGAAACTGTTTACAAGTTATTTTTATATCTTTGATTTTCGATTTCATTGCTTTCTTACAAAGTGAACCAAGTTTAGCAAAATTCATTATGTTACTCTAATACGGTGTTCAGAGATGCACCTTTATTGCGTAAATCGCAATAAACGCCATTATTGAGCTAAATATTTCATTTAAAGTTTCAATTAATAATTGCATAATAAATATGCAAATTGTTATAATATTAAGTAAAACTTAAAATGCAGCACTGTCATAAGTGTGTTTAGTGAGCATATTACAATTAACCGAACACTTTCTGTTGATATTTGACAACTCAAATATCAACAACGAAAAACAAACACTAATAAACGACAGTAATTTTCGCGACCAAAATAAAAACAATGTTGTCGTTTACCAGCTATCAAATGAATATTGAGTAAGCTGAATTTGCGTATATTATTATGCCTGAATACTTAAAATATTGTACTCAATTAACCGAATATTGACTCAATAAAAATGCATATCTGAACATAGTATAAGGCGTGTCAAATTACTTACTAAGTTTTGTTCTGTGCCAAATTATCAGTTACATTCGAGATATGTATATACTAGGCGCTTATCGCTAATCATAATCGCTAGAAGGTGTGAATCAGATATTGAAATAAAAACTATAGTACTTGTACATGTATTCGTATTGTCATTTTGCTTACCATTTATTTTGTTTTTTTTTTTTTCAGACATCCAATCTGAAATGAAAAAATTGTTTTTTTCTTTAAAAAAAAATAAAAAATTATACATTTTATGCAACATTATAATAATATACTTGTACATATAATTCATGTAAAATAAAATTAAATGTTAATCTTTAAAAATTCAAGGGACCAAACGAAGATGAATGGTTAGGTAAAACATTACATGTTTTATACTATGTTCAGACATGCACTTATATTGAGTAAATCATAATAAACGGCATTATTGATCTCAATATTTCATATAAAATGTCAATTAATTATTGCTCAATAAATTCATAAATTGTTATAATATTTATTAAAACTTGAAATACAGCTCTGTCATAAGTACGTTCAGTGAGCATATTAGAATTTTCCGAACGCTTTCTATTGATGTTTGACAACTCAAATATTTTACAAACAAAACAACAACGAACAAAACAAAAACAATGCTGTTGAAACAACCAGCTGTTTTGTTTACCAGCTGTCAAATAAATATTGAATAAGCAGCTGAACTGCGTATATTGTTATGTCTAAACACTTAAAATATTGTAATCAATAAACAGAATATTAACTCAATAAAAGTGCATGTCTGAACATAGTATTATATTGATCAATGCTATGTGGCATTTAATCTCTTTCAATTTACAGACTGACAGACTGTCAATAACCCAAGACATTTAAAATTTGAAATTCATTCGATTTCTGTTGCATTTTGACAATTTTAAATAAACTTCCTTCTGTTTAGTGTTAGCTTTAATTTTCACAATCATAGGTAAGTTTCAATTAGTTTCTGAAGGTCAGATATACTTGTTTTTAATATTGTAGTTCCTTCCGGATATCTAAGAAAATTAATTTCACAATTTGCTTAATAAATATATTACACGTTTCACTTTTACATATTCCAGGTAATGGAAATTTTTAAAGCAATTTTACATCATTATAACGCGATAATAACTTAATTATCATAACCATTCAATTATAATAATCATTTCAAAATCGGTAACATTTTTGAAATGCTTTTTAAATAAAACAGACGCTTCATTGGTATGCTACGACTGGTGTGAGATATCAAATATTTGGCAAAAAAAATGTAAAATAAAATACCATAAAGAGCAACTAATTAATAATTAATTTTTTATTTCATTGAATGCTTAAAAATCCTTTAATCTGCATAACATTTTCATTTACCCAAGTAATTAAAAGTAGATTTTCTAAATGTTAGATTACTTTTTTCTATTTTTCCATTTTTCCTATTTTTAAAAAATAATCCATTAATTTTAATTCGCAGAAAAACCTTTTTAAATAGAATAAAATAATTTAAATTATATTTATTGGAATCTACATATGTGAATAAAGAATTTTGAAATAAATATGAATGACGGAAATAAAATAAGTAAAACGCTGTGAGAAAAAGTCAACAGTTGGTTTCTCTCTAGGAACAACTTCAAAGCCTCTGTTGACGGCAATCAAAGTATGCATTTATGTGATACGTCAATCTCACAAAATCATAAGTTTTAGTCTTTACTGCTAACAACACAACCAAATAAAAATTAAAGATCAGCCATAATTCGTCTACGCTCTACAATGTAGAGTCATTCAAATGTAGAGTCTACATTCTCTTATTTTCACAAGCCAAACACATCTTCGATGATCTGTCAAATTTTTTTTAAATGGAAAGTTATGTTCTGTACATGTTAAATATAATGCAATCAGATTAAGTGATGGACGATAAACAACGATGTTTTAAAAACACTTGATGTATTTTATTAATACATTGATCGATACCTCGAAGTAATAACATAATACGACTATTTTCACGACGCCGATGAGGATAGATCCTTGCTGTAGAACAGCAAAAGGAGTTTGGAAAGCTTTACTCTGCAAAAGATAAAGTGTGTAGAAGTCTCTCCTCAAGTGAGACTATCTTGAGACAAATTAAACTTTTGCCTGGTGCTTGTAATGGGAAGATTATTGTGCCTTCCATTAAATATTGTCTAAAAATATTACCGAGAATTGGAGACTCAAAGAACATCGTATGGAATAGAAATCAGTTGAATACCAATATGTAAATTAACCCATTCACATGCAGGCTTTTGAATTAGCAAATTCTTTTTGCCACAATCATAATATAAATATGTAAAAAACTTGAAAAATACTACAAATAAAATTTTTTACAAAAATAATACTTTAATTCTTACTTCCACTAAAACGTACGCATATACGAAAAAGGATATCAAGTCCTTCTGCCTTCCTATTGCCTACGACGAGTATACTCGTCTTTGGTTTTCTGCTTGTAAACGATTATGTATGATAATGTATGTGTGCTCTTACCAAGAAATAACAGGGTTTTGGTAAACAATAACACTCAAAATATAAATGGCAATGGGAATGACTTCATATAATTTAGGCTTGGCAGAGAATCGGTTAAGTGATGAAGTAAATGAAACCAATGCTGCCATAACTCTTTTCAAAGAGAAATAAATAGTACTATAGTACTCCGACCTAATAGTAACAGTAAGTCCATTTCAGTTCCACTTTGTTAACAAAATCATACACATGCATAATTGGTCATTACAACCCTTCAGTCAGGATTACGAGTTAGCTTCTCACACCACTTATGTTGTGTGCGTTAATTTTATACATGAGTGGCGGGACCTACAGTTTAAAGTCTACTCCGAACGACAGTTTTTTGAGAAGCTTTTGATGGCAATCTTATTTACTCTCAGAGTTTTTGCCAGAAATCTGCTGAGAGAAAGTCGCCGAAGAAATATTTTCATATTTTCGTTTTGATGTCTGACCTGGGATTCGAACTCGGGCCTTCAGTCTAATAAGCCAACACACTACCTACTAGACTATGGCGACTTCAAAACAATTGTTAACAAAATCAATCGATGCATGAAAAACATCGATGTTTTTTGGTGAGAAATTGATATAACATCGAAAAAAACTACCTTGTTCTTGTTTAATGTCCATCACTAATCTGACTATACCTATGTATAAAACTTTGTTGGTTTAAAAGAATTTGACAATCGACAATCTATAAAATTACCTGAAAATTTGAAAATTGTAATGATATATGTGTACTTAATATAAACTGATAAAAAAAAAGGCAACTGCAATTGAAAAAACAGCAAATATTATATCTACATACATATGTTTTTCTTATTCTAAAAATATAAGAGTATATAAGAAATTTAATTTATACACTTGTTGGTGAAGTTTCCACTGACAATTCTGATTCATTGCGACAATATCTTGACACGAAAAATATAATGTCTCAGCGTTTAAATTAATATCATGAAACTATTTTTTTTAGAACTTACATACACATGTACATAATTGTTTATTACAACACTTCCGTCAGGATTACGGCCTAGTTTCTCACACCATTTATGTTGTGCGTGTTAATTTTATACTTAAGTGGCGGGACTTATAGTTTAAAGTCTATTCCGAACGACAGATTTTTGAGAAATTCTTCTTGGCAATTTTTATTTAGTCTTAGAGTTTTTGCCAGAAATCTACTGAGAGGAAGTCGCCGAAGAAATATTTTTTTCATATTTCGTTTTGATATCTGACCTGGAAATTGAACCGTGGCCTCACGTCTAGTAAGCCAACACCCTACCTACTAGACTACGGCGACTTCAGTGGACTAACTTTCGCAATAAATTTATTGTTTCGTAATCATAACGAATTGTAACGAATTAATATGCGCTATTAATTGTCGAAAAAAAAGAAAGCCTGAGCAAAACTTTTTAAATATTTTACCATAAAATTTTTGATTTTCTGTTTTTTCTAATCTTCTCTTGTGTAAAGGAAACATTAATCAATCTATATATATAAAAATGAATGTATGTTTGTATGTACCTTATAGAATCGTAAACTATGCATTTGATCATGTTATGATCTTTAGCAAACTTGTTGCGCATGAGCTGGGGAAGGTTTCTAAGTTGGTATGAGCAATTTCCGACAGGTGGAGCCACTGAAAATGACTAAAAATGAATTAAATCGTAAACTGTGCATTTGATTATGTTATGATCTTTAGCAAAGTTCTTGCGCATGAGCCGGGGAAGGTTTCTAAGTTTTTATGACCAATTTCCGACAGGTGGAGCCACTGAAAATGACTAAAAATGAATTAAATCGTAAACTGTGCATTTGATTATGTTATGATATTTAGCAAAGTTGTTGCGCTTGAGCCGACGAAGGCTTATAAGTTGGTATTACCAATTTCGGACAGCACTTCAATAAATGTTCATAATCGAAAACCTCTACATTTTTAAAGTTTATGTAAATTTTTTTTTTAAATGAACAAAATCAATAAAATCAAATCAATAATTTCAAATTTGTTTTAGTTGGAGGCGTAGCAACGCGCGCAGGGTACAGCTAGTTTTAAAATAAGAATTTAGATATTTTTATAATATATAATGACTTAAACCATAAAACTTTAGATTCTAAATAAGTATACAAGTCCGCATTTCTTTTCAGCAATGAAGTTGAAAACGAGAGAGAGAGAACAATTTGAAATGTAGATGGAATACCCTAGAATGCTATAAACACAATAAACGCAACGCAGCAATTTCTCAAAACTAAAAACATCGGTGTATATGGAAGTGAATATTTTAAAAGCAGCGCGACAACAAGCAAATACTTTGCTGTTTTACTTTAAGTCTAATTTCTGTTTTTATTCGCAGCAATGAGGGAATTAATGCTCACAGTGAGAGGATTAATGCTGTCAATACAATAACATGCATGAAATAGAGATTTTAGAAACGCGATGTATGAAATATAACTTGAAAAACGTTTGAGGTTCCATTGATAAAGAATTAATGAACTGTTTATTTTTTATTTGTTTTGCTGCCGGTGTCTTTATTATTATTAATACGCATGCAGCTTACCTTAGGCTGCTTTTGCAAAATTGTTGTGCTTGCTGAGTTACATTTATTGTAAAAAAAAAAATAATCTTTTAGGATAAAGCTCATCTTGGTGGATAAGTTAATAAGCAAAATTGCCGTATTTGGGCCTCAGAAAAACCCCACATTGGCTCATATTTATTTGAAAATGATGACAGCGCAACCATTACGGTCAATAGAGACACCTAACGCACCATGATAACCGATTTTTTTGTACCAGCTCTTCATGGTATTGATGTAAACGATCTTTGGTTTCAACAGGATCGTGCAACTTACCACACATCTCATGCCCCAATCGATTTATTGTGTTAAAAGTTTGATGGCCGTTTAATTAGCCGAAATGGTAATGTCAATTAGTCGCCAAGAAGCTGCGATTTGATACCGTTGGACTATTTTCTGTGTGGCGCCGTTAAAGAAAAGTGTTATGCCGATATAGTCGCCATAGTCTAGTAGGTAGTGTGTTGGCTTATTAGACGTAAAGCCCGGGTTCGTATCCATGGTCAGGCATCAAAACGAAATATGAAAAAAAATATATATTTCTTCGGCGACTGCCTCTCAGCAGATTTCTGGCAAAAACTCTGAGAGTAAATAAAATTGCCATGAAGAGCTTCTCAAAAATCTGTCGTTCGGAGTCGACTTTAAACTGTAGGTCACGCCACTCATGTATAAAATTAACGCACACAACATAAGTGGTGTGCGAAGCTAGGTCGAAATCCCGACAGAAGGGTTGTAATGACCAATTATGTATGTATGTATGTATGTTATGCCGATAAACCAGAGACAATTGAGCATTTGAAGGTCAACATTCGTGATGCCATTACCGAGATACGATCCCATATACACTAGAAAAAGTGCACAAATATTGGTCAGTTTGAATGATTTACCCTGAGGCCAGCCGCAGCAGCCGTATGAATGAAATAATATTCCATTTTTAACCGGAACAATTGTACTTCACAACAAAAAAATAAATTTAGGAAAAATTTCGAAACGTTTTTGTTTAATTGCATTTTTAAATTTAAACTTTTAAATTTCTCACTCTATATTATTTAAATAGAAAATAGGAGTAAATTTTATTAATTCATAACCGATCTTCAGTAAGCCCCATCTTTTTAACATCAAAAATAATCCATTTTTCGCAAAGCTTTCTTGTGGAAGCCCCACATTAATCGCCTGAAACTGAAGAAAACTTACCGACATCATTCGCTTTAATTTATCTTATCAAACCTTTGCAACAAATTTTTTAATGCTTCTCTTATGAAATTTCGTTGAAGCTAGCAGAAAACTTTAACACAATATTAATCTCTGGATGTGATCGGCAGCGCTATGTTTTCTTATCACACCAAATTGATTATACATTGCAATTTAACCGGTATTATAAATAGCTTTGATTAAATAATTTCTGAAAGAATTTAAATGGGATTTATATGATAAAATCAGCTGACTAACCAGCTACACATACAAACAAATACAACACAAGTACATATTTTAGAAAAATACAAGCTATCATGGCTTTTACACTCTTCCCTTTTGGATGCTGATGGTCTTTATTTAACTGCTATTAAATTCAATAGCTTGAACAACAATAAGAAAAAGAACAACTAAAAACAAACAACATGACAGTTTTGGTCCAATGTCATTTCAAACGATTTAACAAATACAAATACAAACAACAACAAAACACTAGATTAACTGCCAGAATGAAGGAATGAATGCATGGATGAAAAAGAGCGATAACATAAAGCAGAAGCAGCAAGAAAAAAAAATTGAGTTTGTGGGGAAATTCTCCTCGTTTTAAAAATAAGCATAACCTTGTATTTTTCTTTGCTGGTATGTATCTATACATGTGTATTATTTGGTTGTAGTTGTAAATAAAAAGTAATAAATTGACATGAAAAAGTAGGCATTTTGCATACAACACACACTCAAATTCTCACATGCAGGAAAAGAAAATACAGAGACAAGCAAAATGAATAAATATCGTAACACACGTACATACATCATGTTACAAAAAATAAAAAGCATAAATCACTATGTAACAAGACTGAAAAGAGATAGAAATAGTGGAGAAAGTACATCGTCATCGATATTTTAAATATTTGTGTGCTATGCGCCATTATGGGTGGGTGATACGCTATGTTTGTTGCCATAATGCCTGTGCAGCATCATGAAAATTTGATTTTTTTTTTAAATTCCATTCAAACAGATAGAATGGAAATTTATAATGTTTCCTGTAAGGACTGCCAATGAAAAAATTTTACCATGTTTAAGAACTGTAACTAAAGGTTTCTTTTTTATTTTTCTTTTGCAAATTTTCTATTCAAATTTGCTTCGTTCACAACAAAGAATACCCAAGCTTGGCGGTGTTAATCGAAAACCTGATTCACTGATTATACAAATGTATGAAGAACCTTTGAGTACTAAAAGAAAACGTGGATTTGGAAGAAAGAAAGAATTCGGAGCCGCTGTAAAACTCTTTCCTATTGTAAAGAGGTACAAAACTGTTGTAACCAAACGTTCTATTGTACTGCCCTCAACCCATATAGCGTCCCGCTATGATAACTCATCCTCAGAATGCTGTCCTATATCAGTAAGAATAACTTAACGCCCATTATATGTTAAGCAACCAAGTCTTTCCTTGCAAAATACAGTAACGCCATATAAGTATATTCCAAGAGTGTGTTCGAGTAATTTATTCTTCTCATTACAAAATTCAGATTTTGAACTTGAAGCAATTCTTGTTCTGAATAGAAAACAAGCCAATATTTTAGGAAGAATTGCTGCCCGACTGTAGAAATACTTTGAAAAGTTAAGACATTTGAAATTCAAGCAGTGTGTGTCAGAAATGCAAAAAGAAAATAATTAAGAACAGGCGCAAAAAGAGAGGTTTATACAAAAAATTAAAAGAAAAAAAAAGAAAGAAAATTGACTGCGGTATAATAGACCATGAGTTATTTGTATTGGCTGGTTTTTCTCAACTTCATTAATCCTAAAATCTGTATCCTAAAGAAACGTTAAGTATGGCAAGCAGTTTCTTAACGGCTACATTAACACCGAAATAATTGTAAACGATTTTCTGTAAAAACGGCATTTACCGTCTTGCATTAGCCATAAAATGTCGTGTAGGATAGAAAAGGAAATGTAGCACCATGCCAAAAATGTTATAAATTTTTCAAGAGCTAAATTGGCTACAAATCCGTCGTATTGAGAGATATTGGACATTATCTCTGGCAATAAAGAAAAAAGAAGTCGACAACTGCTAGCAAAAAAGTAACAGATGTCATAATACAGACACTAATGAAAGGAAAAAAAAAATTAAAGAAATAAATAAAATAAAAACAGGTATTTTTAATATAAATTTGTTTCATCGCAATTTGTTTGCACTGAATTTATATTGAAACCTTACACATTCAATATACCACACAAGTGACCAAAATTTAGTAAAAAAAAACCAGTTAGGTTGGCCGGTATTTACATTTTACAATAGGAGTGCGAAAGATTTCTTTAAATATTAACATGGATTTTTCAAACTCCAATTAGTTAGTGTGACACCATTATTTTATTAACAAAATCATCAGATTTTTCTTTAATGAAATTAATTGTTTGACGTAAACTCTTGCACAAAATTAACTTTTACTTGAGTGAAATTTTCTATGCACAGACAGCACTAAATACCTTGGAAGACGTCTAATAGACAAATTTAAATCTTCTTAAAAGCCGTAGTCTAGTATGTATTAGACATGGGGCCATGGTTCAAACCCCAGGACAGACATCTCCAACAAAGCGAAATATGAAATAATATTTCTTCTTAGCAGATTTCTGACAATAACTCTGAGAAAAAAACTTGCCATGAAAGGAGTCGACTTTAAACTGTAAGTCCCGCTGCTCATGTATAAAATTAAAACACACAACATAAATGGTGTGAGAAGCTAGGTCGTAATCCAAACTAAAGGGTTGTAATGACCAATTATGTTTTGAATTAATCGAACAGAACTCATTGGTACTTTTATTCCCCGATTATTTTTTTTCATTATAGCGTCAGTTGGAGTATAATGACAATCACATTTTCCATCTGATACCTGGCAAAACAATCAGTGTTCCGTTCCCATTTTTAATCCAAGATCAATTTCTAAACCAAATGAAGCATCGTTCCGAAGTTAGATGAGACTTTTATACTTTTTTCATTTCCTCTTTCCTATGTTTTAGTATCACTAGCCAGCTTATCTACTGAAGCAATCCTAGGATTATAATAAGTTCATCTGTCGTTGCCTGAAGCCCTCTGAGGATATGCGTTAGGTGTAGTACCTAAAAAAACCTGCTGGTATTCCCTTGATATTCGTTGATAATATTATCTGCACTGAGAAGCAAAGGTTAGAAAGCTTTTTTACTAAATTATTCAAAGGGAGTAGAAGTCTCTTAAAATTCTTAAAATTCGAAAACTATTAAGAAAATTTATTTAAAGCCTTTACCAAAATGTTTGCATATGAAATAGTTGCACATGCCATATTTGTGTTTCAAATATTTCTCAGGTATAGAGCACCATGTGATTGAAGCAGATCGACTCAAGCTTACCAAAGTGTAATATTGTGTCAGAGAAACGCAGTGTCGTCTGCCAAAAAAAAACTTTTAACAAACCTCATCTGCTAACATATATATTTACATTCATAATACATATCAAACACATGCATATGTGTGTATACACTGGGTATATCATAACCCAGTGAACAATTTCTCCCGTCTGTAAAAATTGAACTTAAGTATCCATCCGTCTTTTATAGTAGCAGGACTAAAGTAATTACATGTAGATGAAAATTATTCTATCCGAAGATTATTTAACATAGTTTGAATACAATTTTACCATGGCTCTTACACAGAAACATTTGTCCTCATTGAAGAAAAACCACTGATAATCGATATTAGAAAGTTTTTATTGAGGCGGACTTTTTACTGAAAAGTTTTTTCGCTGACTGTAATCATTGCCTCACCAAACATATGGAAAAACTCTTGACTCTTCAAAACGAATCGATTTTGTTGCAATTAAGTAATGGTACGCGGAAACAATTTCGATAGCTGTGTGCATCATTTATCACAAAATATAGAATCAAGAAAACAGAAATAGCGTACGATTGGCTGTTACATTATCGTATCCATATAAACTATTTACATTTACATATTCAGAGACTTATTTAGCATTTTCACTTTTATTGAAGAAAAACTGGAAAATTATATAAATTTTCTCCTTTCCGGTGCCCATTTTCGAATACTGAGTTAAATAATCGCTAAACTGTCAGAAAAGATCTTCTTTACCTCAA
This sequence comes from Sarcophaga caerulescens, assembly GCA_927399465.1. Lineage (NCBI taxonomy): Eukaryota > Metazoa > Arthropoda > Insecta > Diptera > Sarcophagidae > Sarcophaga > Sarcophaga caerulescens. The sequence continues at coordinate 73,953,030 of OV656872.1, read as the reverse complement.
GACCATATTCTTTTAACCTTACTAATTATAGATATAAAACGCAATAGGGGTTTCTTTTCTTATGCCTATATACATACATATGTATATATATAAAAGTACTAGTTAATTAGTCTGGGATTAAATTAAAATCATTGAGCTGCAATTTTGTCAATAATTTCTTATGTTTTTTAGGTGGTATATCACCATTGGCATTTGTATCTGTCAGTTCGATCATAAAGGCAGTAATTATACTGTTTTCTACAGAAGATAATTTCGTAATATTCATAATAAAATGCAATTTTCAAGCGTTGCTCATTGGTTAGACAAACCTTATAGTGGATTTGGAAGATTGGGAATTTTGTTTTTTTTTTTTTGGTCAAAAATTATAATTTTAAAGGGAATACAATTTTAAAAGACTTTTTATTTTAAAATATCTACGATTTCGATCAGCAATTTTGGCGGAATTCAGCCAAGACAAGTTCTGGCCGCTTTAGAAAGAAAATGTTCAATCTTTCCAAAAATAATTTTTTTAATTTTAAAAAAAAATTTTTTTTATTTTTTTTTTAAAATTAATTTTTTTTTTTAATTTTTTTTCAATTTGGGCCCTTTTTTTTTTTTTTTTGCTTAAAAGAAAGCTTATAAAATTTCCTTTAAGGCCTTCATAATCGCTTAATGGGATGCGAGTGGGATATCTATCAAAAAAATTATTTTTTAACTCAAGAAGAAGATTTTTCAATATTTGGCACATGTACCATTTTCATTTTCCTCCATTTTTTTCGAAATGGAGTTTTTTTTATTTTTCCTCAAAAGAAAACTTAGACCATTTCCTTTAAGGTCTTTGTGGGCACTTAGTAGCAAGAGGCATATCTATAAAAAAATATTTTAACTCAAAACCAAAGTTTTTAAATTTTACCATATGCACTATATTTTTTTTTAATGGATGTTTTTTTTTGCTCAAAGAAAGCTTAGTTCTTTTCCTTTAAGAGTTTTGTGGTCACTTAATGGGATGCGAGTGGAATTTTATAAGCTTTCTTTTAGGCAAAAAAAAAAAACGGCCCAAATTGAAAAAAAATTAAAAAAAAATCAATTTTAAAAAAAAAATAAAAAAAAAAATTTTTTAAAAAGAAATGGAAAGATTGAAGAAATAGCTATCTAATATCCTTTTGAAAATTTTTGCTAGGACCAATAGGTGAAAAGTTACACACATTTTAAAAAAACCCTGTATGACCAAAATGTCCAACTTCGACCCCCTCTAACTCCGGCAGTTCTTGACTGATAGAGCTGAAAATTTGTGTCTGGCCAACTATCCAATAGTACTAACCTTGGTGCAAATTTCATCCAAATCGGAAGACATTGATTTTAAAAATTGGGTCACTTGACACGAAATTGCCCATATGTATGTGTATGTGTAAATCAAAATATTTATGTACATTGTAACTGTATTCGTGTTATTAAGAGATTATTTTAAGATTTTTGAAAGAAAAAGCATCAAACTTTTTTCTTTATTTTTTAAATGTCACTGAACAGCCTCATAACAACAACAATTGCATTTACAACAACTAAATGCTAAACATATATAAAAATTATATATGTACATTGTACATACATACGTATGTATATTCAAAAAGTCATATCCACACAACTACTCTCTCATCATCCCCATTAGAAATATCTCTCTCGATGTTGTCTTTGGCGCTGTTATTTATGTAAATACTTGACTACACTTTCTTAAATTCTGAATAATTTTGAAAACTTCCGAATTTAAAGCACTAAATGAAAAAGGGAATAAGAGAAATGAAGTATGAGATAAACATCTTCGACTGCCTTATTTACAGTTCACATATAAATTATGAGGTTTCAAAGCACAAAACAATTTAAAAATTTCTTGAGAATTTTGGCGTCGCAGACACAGACACAGACAGAGACACAATGGTAACTTGAGTATTTGTATTGAGTATTTGTATTAATTTAATAAATTTAATTTAATTTTGCTTGTTTGTTTAACTGACATTACGATACTGCAAGTTGAAATATACTACAGTACGTTTGCAGTATGAAAACCAAGTTCTAATTTCACAAATTTTGGGTTTATTTTAATACAGATAATCAAAGTCTTGCATAGGTTCCAGATGTTATAGAGTATGATGGATTCTGATCGAATGTCATAGTCCACACAATGCTTAGCGGAACTATCATACAATATTATTTCCCTGTGTAGTCTTCTCGGTGAAGCCTGTAGGCCGCCCTTCTTTTACTAAACTTTTCTCATTGCTTCTACTATTCGTTTCCACTATATTGCTGTCGTAAGGAATTCACTAATCATTGATATAATCTCCACACATGCTGTGTGCCTATTCTTGAAGTATTTCTTAATACAATTCTGTTTCTTCGTTCCGGTTTTTCTTCTTTTTTTGGGTATGAAAGTTTGTGAAATTTTACCGTCAGATCGCAATTGAAGTCGCCTTGGTCTAGTAGGTAGTGTGTTGGCTTATTAGACGAGAGGCCTCGGTTCAAACCCCAGGTCAGGCATCGCCAACTAAGCGAAATATGACAAAATATTTCTTCGGCGACTTCCTCTCAGCAGATTTCTGGCAAAAACTCTGAAAGTAAATAAAATTGATATGAAAAGTTTCTAAAAATTTGTCGCTCGGAGTCGACTTTAAACTGTAGGTTCCACCACTCATGTATAAAAATTAACACACACAACATAAGTGGTGTGACAAACTAGGTCATAATCCTGACTAAAGGGTTGTAATGACCAACGGATTATCTTCTGGGTATTATGGCCTCAGATCTGACAGATCCACAACCATGGTTTTAAGAGACATCATTAAAACGGTCATTATTAAAGTCACAGTAATAACTTCTTGAAATCTATTTCCATCGCTAGATGTGAAAAACACTTTCAATTATCTTACAGGGAGAGAAGTATTGAATGCTTTAGAGAATAACTTCTCAGGGCCACACTACATCTCGGGAACAACAGGCAGTGACACGTGGCTAAATTATAGTACAAGTTCGAAATCAAAAACAAAGCAAGTAACATCAGAAACGTAACCAGTAACAACCTACAATAGGGTAATGAAAAAAATATGGCAGACAGAATATTTCTGATTGGAAGTGTAAGTAACACCGCAATCATTGACAGTGGACTTTGGTATTGGCAGTGAGAGAATTAGAAGGACCTGAGAAAAGTGACGAGCTTGGACGCGGCCTAACATAGAGGGAACATGTATCAACGTTAAAAGAGGAGTGAACTTCGGGATGTTTTAGTTGGTATGCCCATCAGATGAATTCGACATACTGTGGCAAATGAGGATCCTCATAAATGCATAAAGCGTCTAATTATTGTTTTTCAAACATTTGATTATCATTTGATTTATTGATTGATTGACCATACGCTCCTGTGACCATTCACCCACGGCGAGGTCTTTATAATATTCAACACTGTTTTTAAAGCGGTAAACAAATCGGAAATACAACTTGACAAACATTCGATTGGATGCTTTAGACATACGAAATTATAGAAATAAAAATACGATTCCATTACGTTAGCGGAATAATAAGCATATGTTAAAAAAAATTACAAACATATCCACATATGGCTTCAAGTACAAAATTTTTATTTCTATTATTTCCATTACAACGGCATGTGTTGTAATAATTTCGTTTCAACAAAATTAAACAAAAAACATTCGCATTTATAAATCCATATTTAAATTTAAAGCCTGGCATAACGAAAACATATTGTAAGTAAGGTGAAAAGGGGAATTTTTACCCCAAAATATGAAAAGGAAAAGCAGAAAAACTTTCAATTTTGTACGTGGCCCAAAACAATTCAATACTCGTACCACGATATTATAAAAATCATTTACAACAATAACAACGACAGTTAAAAACTTCCTACAACTGTATGTACATACAATACAATAAGAATATTTATTCGTTTATATTCGTTGGAATTTCGTATGTGTACGTGTCTCCCATTTTTGCATTCAAAATACGCATTTACTTCCCCCCTCAGATATTAAAAGGATGTAGAAAAACGAGGTGGGGGGGGGGGGGGGGGGAAAGCCTACAAAAATATGAATTTTTATTCGTGTACGTGGTTCTCAGTGTTTAGGCCTTGTTTTTTCGCTATTTTTATGCAAAAGTATATGAAAATGCTGTCAGGAAATGGCTTGTGAAAAGGATTAATTTTTACGAGTTAATGGAGAGTTTTCATCTCTTGTGTTGTTGTTGCTGTGGTTGTTGTTTGTTGGCATCTTTTACTTTTAGCGACTATAAAGAACACCTGAAGAGAAAATTATCAGTATTTTATGGCAGAGTAGAAGTTATTGTTGGCACTCAATCAACTCAATTTTAGCTGGCCGTTAAAATACCACAGTAAAAATACAAAAAAAATATGTTTTTCAAAGTTTAATGGAGTGATTAAAAAAACTCAAGGCGAAGCAAGGTACAATGCAGAAAAAAGGAAACAATTTTTGGATTTTAATTTCTCCAATACTATGCCCGGTTTTTAAGCGAGAATTGTTTGTGCATAATTATAAGATAATTTGTTTAATTTTTTTTTTTTTAGATTACAATATATTTAAAAACAATATTCAGTGATCAGAATCCTAACCAGAAATTCGAAATGTGGAAATACCTTATTCGGTATAACCTTTAGGGCCATTATTACAACTTGCCGTTAAACTTGGGTTTAGTTAAAGGTACCTCTAGCTAAAGGGGACTGTAAAGTTACCTTTAACTGATTTTCGTTATTACAACTTACAATATGGCAGAGCCGGAGCAAAGTCGATAAAACTGCTCAATTAAACAAGTGGCAACAGCGTACTTCGTTTTTTTTGTTGTACATGCTCATTTTGTTTAAATTTGAAGTTGCCATATCGAAAATAGTATATGATATGGCAAGTTCAAACATAAACTTAACTTTAAAAGTTACCGGTAGGATGATCTTCCCTTTAGCTTAACGATCACTTCTATCTTATTGGGCACTCATAATAATGAAAAACAATTTATCTGCCCGTTAAAATCCTCCCTTTAGTTAACGGCAAGTTGTAATAATGGCCCTTAGTGTCGCACATGATCACATAATGTCCCTTCAAATAACATAATCTTTATTTCTGCCTTATCGACAGCCTGAATGATATATGTTCGAAATTTGAAAATGTCCGAAATAGAGAGTAAAGAATACGTGCATTCGTTTTGAGATCAACTTTGATTTAATTTTCGGTTCAATGCCGTTTTCTCTGTCCGTCTTATTGCTGAAACTATTTTCACACGCTTCTGGCATTGCAAGATCTGGGGTGTACTAGTGATTAATTAATAGATGGTGTTGTCTGATTATTCAGATTGATCGGTTAACAGTTTTTCGATCAGGTTCTTAATATACTTGGAAACAAGATTTCTCGTTTTTGAAAGCATTCTTGTAAAATCGAAATTTCTTGGTTTTGTACGTAGATTTCTCGAATGTGCACTTTATTAATAATGTTTTTTTTTTATATTTAAAGAACGACTAACTGTTATATACATATATATATGTATATGGGGTATAATATTATCTCAATCTATATGGCAGCTCTGTCACAATTACTTGTAACCATATTCATAAGTAACCGTATTTGAATTATAATAAAAAGACTTCACTTGTCCTTTGAATATTGAAAAGAATACATGTGTTTTAATAGTGGCGACGAGGATGGCGACAAGTAAAACAGATAACAAACATTCTGGAGTGCAGTTCACCTTTGAGGCGTTTGAGCCACAAATTACAACTTGGAAGCGTTGGGTGCAGAGATTATAGACTGCCATTAACATTACAGGCAGTGAAGATGTTAACAAACAAAAATATCTGCTACACTACATGGGCGCGAAAGTATACAACACTAACTAATTCAATGACAGCTTGAAAATTATTGAGTTTGCATAATTTATTGATTTCGGTATCGATTATATTGCTAAATGCTTGAATTTTATCCGGCTTTTTAAGATACTAAACGGTGAAGTGTACCTTTGTCGCTGCGTTCATGTTCCAGTAACTCTCATGTGTACCTTTGCCAGAGGTGATGCCCGATGGAATATTCACGCTGCGCTTTGGAATAGCCAAGATAGTTTCTAGTTATTCCCTCTGCTTAAACACAGTTTACCTTATGGACTATTTTATGCGAAAATAATGTTGCTCGCCCATAATAGTCTCGACAACTTCCCGTTCTCGTTAGGGTCGCCAAGGCAGTTAAGTTCAAAGTTCAAGGTTTAAGATTTTGTTCCTCATTCTAGCATTCCTATGGCTAGCATATAAAGGGTGATTTTTTAGCTATTATCTTTTTGGCAACACTGGTTTAAACAACTCACGCACGTTTCGTGTTTTGTTACACCGTCAAACATCTTCAGTTTGGTCTATAATTTAACCATGAATCGTCTTACAAAGGAACAACGCTTGCAAATCATTGAATTTGCCCAAAATGCAAGAGCTTGACTTGCGTGACATGTGGTTTCAACAAGACTGTGCCACATGCCACACAACACGCGTAACAATGGACTTATTGAGAGGCGAGTTCGGTGAACATTTTATTTCACGTTCGGGACCGGTCAATTGGCCGCCTAGATTGTGCGATTTAACGCCTTTAGACTATTTTTTGTGGGGCTCTGTTAAAGCTCATGTCTATACAGACAAACCCGCTTCAATTGACGCATTGGAAGACAACATTGAAGCATTTATTCGTGAGATACCGGATAAAATGTTGGAAAGAGTATGCCAAAATTGGACTAAGCGGATGGACCATTTGAGGCGCAGTCGCGGTCAACATTTGCATGAAATAATCTTTAAACATTAAATTATATGGACCGTACTATCGATTCAAATAAAGATTTCATGCATTTTTCTGAATTTTATGTGTTTTTTTTTTTTTGAAAAATTTTCCTGTACCTCTTTAAAAATCACCCCTTACATATATATGTAAGTCGCCGTAGTCTAGTAGGTAGTGTGTTGGTTCATTAGACTTGAGGCCACGGTTCAATTCCCAGGTCAGGCATGCCCATTTTCCATTCGACTTCCTCTCAACAGATGTCTGGCAAAAATTCTGAGAGTAAATAAAAAATTGCAATGAAAAGTTTCACAAAAATCTGTAGTTCGGAGTCGAATTTAAACTGTAGGTCCCGCCACTTATATATGAAATTAACACACATCACATAAGCTAGGTTATAATCCACACCGAAGGTTGTAATGACTACTGATGTATATCTTTATATCGCCTCCTGTGATGTCCAAAAGGTTACTAGGTTGGCACTGTCAAAAAGCCCTCCGATGATTTAAATCATGTGACAATTACTCGGCCAATGACACTCACTAAAGTGTAAGTGTGTAAAGTTATTTCCAGAGTAGAATCAGGATTAACAGTTTTTAAGGTCAAGTTTATCCATACATTTTAATGTCTTTACGTTTCTTTTTCATTTGATGTCAAATCCTTAAAACGTTTGCTCATGCTTTCAATTTCTCGGTTTCAGTGACAAATTGAATCTCAGAACAATTGGTTTTTTAATCTAAAGTCCACAGACTATGCTATAAAGTTCTGCTGTCTGTAGATCAATAAGCTTTACTAACTGCCCATTCTTTACCTGGACAACAGACGTCATGTGTAGCGGCTTGCTCTGAGTACCAACGTCCACTTTGCTGTTGTGAAATGTTCTTGACTTTAGTTTCAATTCAATCAAATTCAACCTGTTGCGGCTCAACACAATCTTTTTAAAGTCTTTTGTCCCATTTGCGTAAGAAGGACAAGAATTTCTGTGAGAGAGACATAATTTAATTACTTTCAAATGAAGTATATTCCTACCGAACCGAATTATTTTAACTGCCAAATATTAAAAAAAGCCTTCAATTTAATGCAATATTTTTTTAATGTTTTCAATGTTTTTTTTTTTTTGGGAAGGCTGAGATTGTTTTACTAATCAAAGAAACTCGAAATTTATTATGCTGCTAATTAAAGTTATTGAAGTGGAAAATAAATTTCAAACATCAGTACTAATTTACCGCGTCTGTCTGTGAAAAACAGCTGAACTGCATAAATTATGCAAATCTATTGTTTCTAGTCGTTTTTTTTTATCGAAATTATTGATAAAAACCCTTAAACCGATTTTAAAATTAAGCAACGTACACGTGTTTAACTATCAAATGTCACTCTTTCTACAATTTTAATGGTTTTTTATTGTTCTTTTCTTTTCTGTTTTTTCATTTTTTTTTTTTTTTTTTTTTTTCGTAAAATAACTCGAAATTGAAATACCTTTGCTTGAGATTTTCTTCTCTTTTTTTTTAATTTTTATTATAAAAATTTTCTTATTTTTCGAAACGCAAACACTTATTTTAATTAAAAACGTGTCTTATACACGACCATCTTCTTTAAAGCAGCAACAAAAACAACAACTGCCACAATAGCAATACAGGAGAAACGCTTAGAATAAAGAACATAAAATTATAAAAATTCTCCGCTTGAAGAAAAGAAAAATATTTGTTTTTATGCCTCTAAGGCGGCCATTTGTTGAACTACTACCACTACTACTACTACTACAGCTACTACCCATAGAGTCTATAAGACTCTATTAAGTGATGCAATACAACGTAAACAATATCTACGGGGTAAATGACCATAAATTTGCGTTTTTCAATTTGTTTGCAAGAATTCCTTACGGTCTGATGCACAAACCTAATGCCTGTGGTCGTTAGCTTGCTGTAGGGTATGAACATACGCATTATTTTCTTCTGAGCAAAAAAAATAAATTACATTTAATAAGTGTGTATACTATGTGCGTATGTGTATCTGCAAATACATATGAACATGTGGTAAAAATTATTAAATTCAATACATCTATCTATACATACATCTGTATATAGTTTAACAATAATTAAGTGAAGCCATTTTTCAATTCAGGTGCTTTTAGAAATCGCCACACACACACTCAACCTTAATCGATACCCAAGATATATACATACATAAAGGGTCCGCCAAATAACTTTTTTTTTTTGAAAATGCTTTAAAAAAAAACTACTGAATATTTTCTCAAATTTCTTTTTTATTTGAAAGTACAATCCTTCCGGTTAATAATGGAAAATAATTTCATTCAAATGGCTGCCTCGGCTGGCCATGCAGTAGCCTACACGATCGGTTCAATTTTTAAGCACATTATCGATTGTGTGCAGCTGTATTTCACCAATGGCTTCACGAATATTGTCCTTTAAAGCGTCAATTGTCTCTGGCTTGTCGGCGTAACACTTATCTTTGACGGCACCCCACAAATAATAGTTCAACGGTGTGAAATCGCAGCTCCGAGGTGGACAAACGACATCAGCTCTGCGGCTGATAATCCGATCTTCAAAAACAGGGCGCAAAACATCGAGTGTAGCTTCGGCTGTGTGGCACGTAGCGCCGTCCTGTTGAAACCAAATGTTGCCAATATCCTCCTCTTCAATTTTTGTGAACAAAAATTCGTTCAACATGGCCCGATAACGATCGCCATTGACTGTAACGGCCACTCCTTGCTCATTTTTGAAGAAAAATGGCCCAATTATGCCTCTGGATCAAAATCCGCACCAAACAGTGACTCGTTTTGGGTGCGTCGGCTTTTCAATGTATGCGTGCGGGTTTTCTGTGACCCAAATGCGACAATTTTGCTTGTTTACATACCCGCCAAGATCAAAATTAGCTTCATCTGAAAGGATGATTTTATGCCAAAATCGGCATCTTCTGTGAGTCGATCGCAGGCCCACTTAGCGAAGCGAAAACGCATTGGACACAACCATATTCGTTCAGCGGAAGGATAAAACTAATTATCTGTCAAATCAGACATGAGCTAAGTGTTACCATTCACGAAATAAGCACTAGTTGAAAGAAAAAACGTTAGATGGCGGACCCGATATATACATACATACTTACAAAGAATATGATTTTTCTTTGGTACTTGTTCTTGTGCCACCGCCATTGTTGTAAGAAAAATAAATATTTTGAGAATTTTTCTCTCTCTCTCTCTCTCTCTCTCTCTCTCTCTCTCCCCCTCTATTAAATATTTGCAAGTCTTATACTTTCTGCACGATTAAATCCTTTGTGACAATGCTGGCATAGAAAACGGTATTAAATACCAACAAATAATTCGATTACAGATTTAATTTTAAATACCGAAAGGAAAAATTTTCTAATCAAACTGAAAAAAATTAATTCCGTTTCTCTGAATTGGTTCAGCAGGTGTTAAACACACAAACAATATGTATAATTTTAAATAAATTTAAAAAATTAAATAAATTGTGTTAACAGAAGACAAAAATGATAGATATGCTTAATAAGTTAAAGATAACATACTTAATTATGTATATTTCACACAAAATTTCTATTTTTTTTTTTTTTTCTTTTTAAATATTTGAGGACATATAGTCAAAAAGTGACTTCTTAAAACTGCTCTTTCTCGAAATGTTTTTAATAGTCATTGGTAAGGAGTTCCACAAATTAATTGCGTTGACGAAAAACAATCTGCTAGTATTGATGTAAGTGTATCTAGGTATAATTAGAGTTGTATATCTAGTGGATCTACCAAATACAAACTTCTCAAAGAGATAGGGTGGTTTCTTACGATAAAGAAGATGATGTAAGAATATAATATTTCGCATCCGAAGGTAGTCGATTAAGTCACAGCCAGGACGATACACTGCTAAACCTAGTTAAACCATACACATACCGCGTAGCATTATTAAAAGATACCTGCAACCTATGTAGTGAGAGAGAGTCCAATTTACTGTAAACCTCTGCAAAATAATTAATCAGTGGAAGTATTAATTGAATTATAAGTTTCCTCTTAACTTCAACTGGTGTGAAGTTAGACGACATTCGTAAATTACGAAGCAAGAGGTATACGTTACGCACAACATGATTAATATGGTCAGTGCATGACAAGGTGGAATTGATCCAAAATCCTAAGTATTTAATCTTACTAACGTACACAAGAGATGTATTCCCCCCAAGTAAATGGTCGGAAAATAACTCAAATCATATTCCCATCTACTGATTGGTAAAATGTAAGATTTTTCAGGATTGAGCATAAGGTTATTATCCTCAGCCCATTTTAAAATAGACCTCAAGTCATAATTAAGTTTGTAACATGTATCCTGTGGTGTGCATCTAGTGAAGAAAAAAAGAAGTGAAGTGAGGAAAATCAGAAGAAAGTGAAGAAATCCAGAAACATCGAGAGCAAAGAGGAGGATTGAACCAATTTAAGTTGGGAAAAAGGGTACAAAAATCTCTCTGATAACGACGGAGAAGGCCGTTTAGTGGAAAAGGCGAAATTACGGCTCAATTACGGCTCGAGGAATTCTGTTTTTGTGGACGAAACATATGTTTAAACACTTTCTGTCCTCCTTCTTCGAAGAAAACATAAAAAATAAGAGAAGAAAAACCCACCCTCAAAATTACTCGTTGTTCCGTGTATACATGTGTTTTTTTTTTTTGATATATACCGGCCTAGAAGAAATCTTTGTCCAACCGGTTCTTCATTGTATATCAATTAAACTGCATCATTATATATTCAACATGTTAACTACATCCTCCGAGGCATCATGTTAACGAGATCATTTTATTCATCAGCTGCATCAACTTTTTTCATCGTGTTAACGACAACATTAAATTTTTCCTGTTAACTACTTTGCATCATATGTGCATCATCCTTTTATTCATCAAATAAACTACATCATTCTATTCATCATGTTAGTTGCCACAACTTTTTCGTCATGTTAACGACATCATCATATTTTTCCTGTTAACTACGTTGCATCATATATGCATCATCATTTTATCCTTCCTGTGACTACGTTTTATACCTATCCTCATATACTCCATGTGTTAAAGCCATCATCATATTCTTCATGCTAACTTATCATCTGATATTCAACCATCTTACTCTAAATGATCTTCATCGTGGATGACATCCTATCCTTCATATCTCTTCGGACATTCCTTTTGGAATTTTTTTTGAATAAGTATATATACATATACATATATATATATCTATATAAAACTTTATTGTATGTATCTCCTTTTTTTTCTTCTTATAATTAAATATTCTGTTCTTTTGATAAACCTTAAGTTTTGATGTTAGAAAAATTTTTTGATTTAGATTCTTTCTGCTTAATCTTATCGTGTTTGGGTTATTGCCCACGAAATTATTCGCACTTATGTATCTTTTAATTTTGTTCTATAATCTGATTCAGATATTTTTCTACCAGATAAATATTATTAGTAAATTCTATGTGTATATTTCTCACTAATTTTTCAATTGTCTTAAAACTTTCAACGAGCATCAACTTCATTCATCACATACTACATCTCATATTGGATACTCCATTAACTTATAAGATCCGGAGGCCTCTGCGACATCAAGTAATGCGGGTGAGTGCATCAGATTTGATTATAATTTTTATCTTAATTATTCTTCCTCGTATTATCTGCAATGTGAGCTATTTTTGTAAAGAATATATATATATATGTATATACGATGATTAAACTCCGTTCATTTCATTCCTTCTAATGTTTTTTTTTTTTTTTGTGTGTTTTGAGATAATTGAAAGATAGTACATTTTTCTTAATACCTTAATTATTATTCTATATCAGTTTTGTTTCTTCACTTCGCTGACTGAGATTAATTCTAGACCTATATTATTATTTAGACCTATCTACTTATAGAACCTATATTTAATATTAACTTTAAGTGAATGTCTACATGAATTTTAAGCGTACATTTGATTGAATTGAAACATGCGTTGTTCTTTTCATATTGCGTATTTTTACATTTATATTTACTATTTTGCGTTTGAATAAATATTATCCATTGTCATGATTGTATTGAATTCGTGAGTTTTCTTTCATGGATAAATCGTAGTTGGTTGAGGAGTAGAGCTAGTATATGGGATCCTGTAACCGTTTTCTTTGTGCCAATGGATCTAGGTTGGGAGGGTTAAGAGGCATTGATTCCTAATACTACCTAGGAATCCTGTAGCTATTATTAGTTAATCTCTTTCATAGTTTTCTTTTTTTCATTCAAAGGATAGTTTTAGTATTTAATTATCCGGTTAGGTCATTTCCAAAGAATAAAAAACAGGGAGTCTATAATAATTTTTATGTAATTCCAAGTTAGCTCTGAGTAGACACGAACCTCCCACCCGACTGAAGCTAGAGCTCAATGGCTACCGCAGTCTTCTTGGACTAACTTCCAAACTTGAGTCATTTCCTTCCGTTATGGGAGTACTTTCGGGTACATCTGCTAAGGGAAATTTTAATCGAAGCAACTCGTATCGGTTATCAAGGGAAAGTGTATTTATATCAAATATACTTATACCAACCATTACTTCACCTAATATTAAAAATAATTATTACAATCCTCTATCAGACCAATACGGTTTGAGATGTACAGCTGAATATCGTTTGCGTATGCATGTACCTTAGTATACCTGCATACTGAAAATAAATTATTGTCGAACATACTAAATAGCAGGGGGCCTAACACGGACCCCTGTGGAACACCAGATGTTATACGCCTCAGCCCCGACTGCCTATTTCCAATAATTACCCTTTGGGCTCGCCCATATAAGTAGTTTTCCATAAGAGATAAAGCGGTATTTGTAAATCCAAAATAGTGCCCCAGTTTTTGACATAAGATTAAATGATCAACCCTGTCAAAGGCCTTTGAAAAATCCAGTAGACACATAAGAGAGAGGTTTCCTTTGTCATATTTGGGCCTCATGTCATCAATTACTTTCAAGACCGCAGTAATACAACTAAGAGCAATGCGAAAACCAGGTTGGAATGGGGACAAGAGATTATTGTTATTCAGATATGATGTACTCTGTTCAGCAATTAGGGGCTCAAATATTTTCGAAAAAAACTGGTAAAATACTTATTGGCCTATAATCGCCCGCACTCACTGCATTGGTTGTAATGCAATGATTAAAATAGATGGCAATATAAGTTTAACAAATTTAATGGCTACACCATCTGCACCGATGGCATTGGATCGAATTTTCAAGATATGCCTGGTTACATCAGCCTCTGACACTGTAGAAAATGGGAAGTTAGTATTGCAGGAGAGTTCAATTTGTAGATTAGGGCTGGTATGATTATTTGTTACGTCATTAATACAAAAAAAGTCATTAAGCTCATCTATTTTGCACCCAAAAGAACTACGGGAGTGTATACCTAACGACTTCACATTCCTCCACAATTCGCCAGCAGGGAGATTTAAATTAAGTTTCCGGGAGAAATATGATTTTTTAGCTTGTCTGACAATGAGATTGGAGCGGTTTCTAGCTCTATTGTAAGCAGCTCTGTTTATCATATATTCCCTCTATCGTCACTTCCTTAGACATCTCCGATCACTCCCGTGCCAGTTCGTCCATATTTCCGTTCCCCTCTATGACACAGTGGCCCGAAACTCAGTAGAGGCTGAATTTATTGACGCTTTATGCGTTTGTTCTTGAGGTTAAAATGATGAACAGTAGAGATAAATTTACAAATTGGGCATCATGATTAGTTTATTCTGGAAACAAACATCAACATCACGGAAAGCGCAGCCCCTGAAAAAGACTACTGATTAGGGTCTTTCTTCTATAGGAGAACAATAATCTGCTTAGCTGGAAAAACAACTTTGAAGAGAAATAAAAAAAATATTTATTTAATTTAACTCGCCGTGATCAAATCAAACTGTTTAGTATCAAATAAAATGAAAAAGGGAAATGCAGTTCCTCATAATAAAATTTACGAGCCATATGCACAGCTGTACTACATCAATACGAACCTTTAAATTCTATATGATCGATGCGCTGTGGAATGTAGAGTTATAAAAGCGTTGATGATCACTTTTGTAAAACTATTTCAAGGATTTTCAAGGAATTTCGATTTAACACTTTACAAAAGCGATATTTGGCACTTTAATAAGCTTAAAAGACCCGCAGAGAGTAATTAACGCCAGTAGCCATAATGAACCAAAGCTACATTATTCCTCTAAAGCATGCATACATAATTGGTCATTACAATCTTTTAGTCAGGATTACAATCTAGCTTCTCACTCCACCTATGTTGTGAGAGTTAATTTTATACATGAGTGGCGGGACCTACAGTCGAACGACAGATTTTTTAAAAACTTTTCATGGCAATTTTTCTGAGAGAAAGTCACCGAGGAAATGTTTTTCGCTTTGTTGGAAATGTCTGACTTGGAATTTGAGCCGTGGCCTCACGTCTAATAAGCCAACACACTAGCTACTAGACTATGGCGACTTCTTTAAAACATATCTACAACGAAATACCATAAGACGATAATTTTTTGTTGAGTGAATCGAAAGCATTGCATTAGCCATTCTTAAATTGAAGTCATTACTTGTATAATGAATTTCGTTTGTCAAAAAAGTTTGCGTTACCTTTAATCCACATTAAAAAGTTTATTCTAACCTTGATTCTGTATAATAGTGTTCTATTCTATTTGATTTTTTTTGTTTCCTTGAAAACACACAAAAACAAGTTGAATTTTAAATATCACACACATTGGTTCATATAAAAAATCTTTTTTTTTTTCTTTTTTCATAAAAATATTGTCTTTTTAAATATAAAATACATATGTTTGGACAAGTAATGACTATCAAAACATGAATAACCATTCGCATTCAATATTTTCTTATTGACATTTAATACAGCCGCGGAAAGAAAAAGTCATTCATCATTCTGGAACCAGAATCAGAGTATATTGTGTCTGGTACGGCACAATAACATGAAAATGAACAGTTGACAACAGATATTCTTGATTTATTGTGGAAATCTGTGGGGATTTCTTCAAATAAAAATGCACATAATCACACAATAAAAGTCATTACATATGAAAATCGAATCGAAAAATCATTGCCGACTAATAAAAAGGATTATTTTGTGAAAGTGTAGTTACAGTTGGTGGCAACAAATGAAAGAGGTATTGTTGTTAAAAATGATTTTTAAACATTTTATTTGTGATTTTTTCCAAATTTTTATAAAATCTTATATATTACATGATGAATTGATCGTTATGCAAATAGAATTGTTTGCTTATTTTTAACAAAATTTGGGTCACAACATAACTCAAGAAAATATTCATTTATTAGTCAAGTAATGTTGTCTAATAAACTCACTCAAACATAAATTACCTGCTAAAATATCTATTCAGCAACAGAACAAAAAAAAATAATTAAAATTAAAAGCTCACAAAGAAAAGAAACTGAAAAACTGACAGATTAAATTACCCGTTAATCTGTACCAATACAACTGTCCATACGCCTGCATGCCACTCACGGTCAATAGTCTCTTTGGTCTCATCCTACACAGTAACTTAGATGAGTTGAATACCAAAATAAAAAGGCAGACAAATGATAAGAAAAACAAACTGTACTAAAGCACCTCAATGAGCAGATTTACAGATCCATAAGCCATACAAATTAAAAACGATTTGTATTCAAACAATGAAATTTTCTTCAATAACGAACGCATCCTACATTTGGGTGACTAAACAGAAAACCACAAAATTCCGAAAAAAATATCAACACTGTTATTACATCGTATATTTAGAATATATTTGTAAAATAATAAGATTTTGTGTTTATATTCTACACAACATTGCATATGATGTATAAAAATTGTCTCAATTTTAATGTCTCTTTAACCAATTCGAAATTGCGAGGTACATTCTAATGGGCCATTAATTAAGAAATGCATAATCATCTAGTAATTTTCCATTTGCCAATTGAAATAGTGTTACAAAAAATTATTTTTTCTTTAAAGCTTCAATAATAAAATAAAAAAAAAAATTATTTTAATTAAAGTTAAGTAGCTACGTTATTAGTAAACATTATTAGAAGTTATTTAGTTTCATAACATATTGTTACGAAAATAAAAAAAAAATGTAAATACTGGTGTTTTGGTTTTACATCGTTTAACATTAAAATTGTAAATCAAAGCTACAAAAACAAAACAATGAACTTGTTTACAAATTATCACACTGCACAAACACCAGCATAAAAACTGGTAAACAAGTAAACAAAAATATACCAACAAACATCAGCATAAAAAATGGTAAACAAGTAAACAAAAATATACCAACAAAACTACAATAATAAACGTAAACAACGATAATTTACGTTTATAGAGATTGCGAGAAGGCGACGTCATGAATGTTCGCCTTCAAAAACATTTATCAGACTGTTTACTTTGCCATATAAAAGGCAAGGCAAAGCAGGCGACTGAGTTAGTAAAAGTTCAGTCAGTCTTGTGTGAAGACGCGGATTGTTTGAAGAGAGTAATCGTGGTTTGCAGATCTCCGTTACAAAGATCTGTCGAACAATTGTCTAGTAATTGCTATTGTTTATACAAAGGGTGTAAACAGAGGAATAACAAACAAAGCAATTGTTGGTGTTTACATCAAGTTGTAAACAGTGGCACACAGAATTGTGCGAATAATGAAGAATTTTAATTAAAACATAATTAAAACATATTTTTATTTTATTTGGAATCTACGAGCTCATATTTTGAACGTCTTTAAAAGGTAAAAACGTAACAATATGGATGAAGTATATAAATTAACTTCAACTATTGTAAATACTCTTATATTCTGTACTCAAAACTTTTGTCTATTCTTTTTGCCTTATAATCATAGCTGCCAGATAAATGAAGCATCAAATCGTCAAATATTTGAGAAAAAATCGTCAAAGGCGTTCATTGAAATCGTCCAAAAATCGTCAGAAAAAATAAATAAATAAATTGAAAGATTTTTTAAACCAAAAGCATACGAAGTCAATGTTAAGCAGCAATAATATTGCATCATCTATACCCATGTGTGGTGTAAATATTAGGGAGTCAAAAGATCTTGGGCATGAAAATTCAGTGTGATGTTCGCTAGAACTGACACATTTTTCATCTGATCTACTTACCATTTACACCATTTATAACCGACCGAGAATGGAATACAGCTCTCATGTATGGGTAAAGTCTATTTTGAGGCTTTTCGACCGTTTACAGGAGAGGCCGCAGTTGCTAGTTAATCACGATAGTGTGTCCAACTCTATTGATTCATTGGAGCATCGTTGCAATGTGGCTTGTGTTTCACTGTTCTATCGCTACTACAACGGATATTGCTTGAGCGAAATAAGGGGACTTGTTTATGAAAATCATGTATTCTTACATAACGCTTGTCTTTCTCGGCTAGCATATCCGTATGTGTATCGCACACTGCATTTCTTTTGTTAGACTGACTATTCGTATGTGGAACTCCCTTCCTGAGATCTTTCCTGTTACTTATGGTATAAAAATGTTATAAAAATATTCAAACCTAGTGTCCTTAAACACTGCTCCCTCTTTCCTCCTTTTTATAATATATTTTCCTAGTTCTAAACACAATGCCATCCCCTGAGTGTTGTTCGTTTAAGGCTTTTAAGGGATTAAAAAGGCATAAAATACAGAAAAATCATCACTGGTATTCGAAAATAACTTAAAAATATAATACTTTACTCCTTGTTATTACTAGCATAAATTTCCAACACAACTGCAAAGCAAATACAAAGCTTAGGGAGGCTTTTAATGTAATAAAGTAAAGAAAATTATGTAAATTTTTAATTGCTAAAAATCGTCAATATAAGGGCATAAATCGTCATGTCGTCAAAATGATATTTTTGGAGCTCAAAATCGTCAAAATGACGATAAATCGTCAAATCTGGCAACTATGCTTATAATACATACGTATACTTATGCGTATGAGTATTGAGATAATTATTGTATTTTATATTTATTATTACTCATACGTTAGCAATAAGAATGAATAATCAAACATACCATACTAAAAACACTTCATTTTTCATTTTAAATTTCTGTCAATAGGACCCATCAATTTTAAATAATATTTTTCCAAGATAAACTTTGGAACAGGGTTGGCACATTTCCAAATGAAAAAAAATTTCAGTTCTAATGATTTTCAAAGAGAAAAAGATATCCAATTGAAAACATTTGTAAGTAACCAGAAATTAGTTCCTTGTTCTGCTCGCTACATACATGCATATATACACGATTGGTCATTACAACCCTTCAGTCAGGATTACGACCTAGCTTCTCACGCCACGTAAGTTGTGTGTGTTAATTTCATACAAGATTGGCGGAACCTACAGTTGAAAGTTGACTCCGAACGATAGATTTTTGAGAAACTGAAGAAATATTTTTTCATATTTCATACCTACTAGACTACGACGACTTCTCGCCACAAGTCTCTTCAAAATTCTTCCATTCATATTGCTATCACTGTATAAAAAATTGCTCATTTGAGTACCATTTATTTTTTTTTTTTTTTAACTGACTTTAACTTATATACACCGATATCTTGTAATCACTAATAATGAAAATTATTACTTGGTTACTGCTCTAGTAACTAAACAAAAATTAAGTGTTCCAACCATGTAAATGAAAAAATTGGCACAATAGCTAAGTGAAAAAATTTTATGGAATCTATTTCATTTGAATTATTCACTCATCACACAAAGTGGAAATAGTGGAATATTTTATCAACACTTGACTCTTTTTTTAAAGTTTAATACATTTCTAATCAAAAAATTAAAATTGATATTAGCCGACTAAGACCGCACTAAAATTGACTGCAATAAACAAACCTAATTTATAAAGATTTCGTGACACGTTAAAAAAAAATTAATTTGGAAAATATTTCAGTATTTACAGCTCTTACAGCGCTGATGCCCTTTAAATGAAAATATATTTCGAAAGCTTTTAAAAAGTTTTTATTTTTTTATTATTTTTTTTAATGAACTCGTTATTGAACTAATAAGTGAACCATGAACATTTCATCTTCTTGAAATTTTACGGCAGTTTTGGAAAATTTAAAAAAAGTACATTTTGTACTAGTATAAGAGTTTTATAATCGACTAGAAAGCAATAGCAAACCTTCAACAAACCAAATAAGATTTATTATTCATTATTATGATGTTAAATTAAAAGCAAACTACTATGTAAAGAAAACACAAAAAGTCAACAATCCGAATCCAAGATACATACATAATTGCTCATTACAAGCCTTCAACTAGAATTACGATCTAGCTTCTCGCACCACTTACGTTGTGTGTGTTAATTTTATTCATAAGTGGCGGGACCTATAGTTTAAAATCGACTCCATATAGATAGATTATTGATAGATATTTTTGAGAAACGTTTCATGGCAATTTTATTTACACTCAGAGTTTTTGGCAGAAATCTTTTTTCATATTTCGTTTTGATCGAGACGTGTGACCTGGGGTTTGAATCGTGGCCTTACGTCTGATAAGTCAACACACTACCTACTAGACTACGGCGACTCCTATATAGAAAGATCCAGATCCGAATCTAAGATATCCTAACCTAAATGTGCCAATAACACGGTTTTTGCCTAAATTAATTATTTTTCTAAAATCTAGGCTGATGAAACAATTATAAGGCTAAATTCGGATTTAGCGCACCAAAGACCTTTAGAAAAGGCTGATCTGGAACCTGAATTTTGTAGGCCTGAGAAATGGTTTCACGATTATAAAAATTATATAACAATGCGTAAAACATTTGAAAAAAAATATCTTTAAACATAAATTTCTAAACAAACCATTTTTAATAGGAACAAAATAGTATTCGACTAAGGATATTATATCGAAAATTAAATATTTAAAGTAAATTCTATGTAAATTTTCAACATAGCAAACTGACAATCACATCAGGAAAATATATGAACAAAACGAAATATTTCTAAATTTTACTAAAATTATGAAATTTTATCGAAACAAAACTTTCAATAGACAAAAACTTAACATACAATTCTAATTAAAAAACAAAAAAAAAACAATTAATCTGTTAACAAATTTTTAATTCTTTTCGACTTTCATGGTATCCTTTTATTGCCGTTCAAATAATTTTATCTCTCAGAATACCAGTAAACCTATACAAGCTGTCCAGTATAGCTATTAAATGGACAGAAATCACTGAGTGCACTGTGTGCTGAACAATTAATGCTCAAACGTTTCACGTACTTTCAAACAAATTTATTGCTTGAGAGTTTGCAAATGATATGCGCTACGAATATGGCAACAGGACAAACGATAACTAAGTAAACAAATAAAAACAAAGGAGTACAGAAAACGCGTGGCAATAATCTCTGATATGTTTTCAAAAGATTTTAAATGTCAACATTATTTAATACTAACTACACACGACATTATTAATGCAATACAATGAACACAGTTAAAAAAAATGTAAAAAGAATTACAATACGTTGGTATTAAAAGCGCATTGTATTCTCTTTTAGAATACAAAGATAAAAATCAGTATGTATCAGCATTTATTTAAAATAAAACACAACAAAAATGTTAATCTTATATTCGGGATGTACACTGAGCACCAAAAGTTAGTAAACACCACTGAAATAATTCAGTTTCTTAGGATAGCGTGAAAAGTAAATGAGAATAGTCGAATAAATTTTCAAAAATAAAAACGTTTATTTATTACTTATAAAATGTTAAAACAAAAACAACAATTCAATTATTGTTGTGCTACAAGAATATATTTTATAATAGAAAATTTAAAATTATAGTGGGTGTTGACTCACTTATGGCGCTCAGTGTAGACTTGAAAGTAAGTATGAGGATTTTTTAATTGTTATTAACGTAGCACTCGATCTTCCTGAAAAACTCGTTTACAGAAGAAATCAAAAATGGACAATACCCACTCAAAACTAACCTTTATTGGCTCCCAAAGGTATCGGTTATCGTTTCGACGCTTGTGTGCCATTTTTTATGCCACAAATTTATAGCACAAATTCTCAGATGTCAGATGGCAACGAAACTGAAGTTCGAATGGAATTTTATAATCAACCCCTAAACCTTTACACCCTAATCTCCAAAGATATGTATATGAGAGATAAATACTATTACTATCTGAAAAAAAAAATAGATTGAATAAGAAACAGAATAGAATCATGCAGCACCCTTTAATTAAACTTGAACTGATTTTATGGAATCTCACCTATAACAAACCGTAGACACACCTAAAGAAGTGACTACCTACATATGTTAAAAGCAATAAGTTTCGCTAAAAGTTCATCCTTCCAGAATTGTTTATAAGGCTTCATTAGGCCTTAAACAACAAATAAACTTATTCGATTTTCCATTAATTATGGATTTGGTTTATATTCAATAGAAGGATGTCTACAGTAGTGAAGATGGTTTATTGGACTTGAGTAATTGTATGAATTCTTATAGCCTCAGTTTGAGTTATGGGTTATCTAACAGACAAATTAACTCGGTGGCCCATTGTGTTACCAAGTGTAAGGCAAACACCCTTGTCATAATCCGTTAGTGGTAGGTTTGAACCACCCCGAGCTCTGGATGCAACCGGCCAGTTCACAGCTAGTTCGCTACCATACCCAGATCCTCAAACATTCCGTGACATATAAACCGATGATAAAACCTCTGTTATGAAGTGCAAGGCACTCGCATAAAAGGTGTTGTACTGATTCCGTTTCCTTCAAATAGTGGCAGCTTCTGCAGTAATGCTAATGGAGCAGACCGAGCCTGTCAGCAAAACTGTTAATAGCGCAGTGTCTGGTTAGAATTCCTGTTAGAATGCCAACAGATCTCTTGTCAAACTCAAGTAATTTGCAGGTGTTCAGCAGTTTTCAAAATTCGGCTACCAGCTATGTTAGACCGCCCATGGTTTGTTGAATTTCATGCTGCTTATCTAACACTGTAGATTATATTGTATTTGCTTTGCCTATCTGTTAAAGTAATCAGAAAAATGATTAATTACGCTACTAGACGGAGATGTAATATTATGGAAATTTACTATAACAAATAGTTGATCCGATAATAGATCTGGCAAGGACTTAACTCGCATCATTTGATTCGTCGTTTTTAACTTCCAAATGAAACACAAGATTTTATAAAAGATTTTAACAATTTTCGTTAAATAGTATTTTCTGAGATGAATTGAATGGAATGGAATTTTTTACTTGTTGAAATCTACTTGTATTCAAAATGAAAAATGTATAAAATTATTTACATATTCAATATATGTATGTATGCACTAAGCTATTGGAAATAAATTTCATCCGGATATAATACTTCCTTTGCTATCTTCCTTTGCAATACTCCCCAAAAACATCCTGTCAGTAGCAGTCATATTACAGGAACAGTAGCTTAATACCAGAAATACATTACTTCTAGTGCTGCGCAGTGTGGCGGCAATATGAAGTATTTCAATTGTAATAGACGTTACATTACAAAAGCAATATTTTATTTCACAATTGAAGGCATGGAAAAATTTAAACATTTAATCCTTCATAAACCAGTCGTTGTTGCATTATTTCAAAAACGTGCCATTCATTAGTTTTTTTTTTTTTTGAAATTTTTAAACAAACATTTCAAATGTAATTGAAAATCTTCGAAAATTTTTAGTTACGAAAAGCCATGGGAATTGAAACTAAAAACAGTCCTATTCATTATTTATTTTTTGTTTTAATCCACTGCGTTGTATTTCATTTTAAAATATCTATGCATGAACTTGAACACACTGGGATATTTCGTTTTTTTGTAATTTCAACAGAAAATTTTAATTTTGACAATTTATGCACAGGTTTGCAGAATTTCAATAATTTTATGAGAAAAACAAAACTACACCTATCCCCCGTTTTACACGGTATTCGTTTTACACGTTTTCGATCTTACACAGTTTTTGAAAATAAAAATTTTTTAACGAAATTTATTAATTTTGCATTTACACGAAATTATAAACACTAAACTATAATTTGCTTATATCTACAATAACACTTTCATTGTTTTACTGTCAAAATATTTTACTGTTAAAATACAACACTACAAAATAATTTTTATCTATAAAAATAGGTTTTTTTATATTTGTTTTATTATTGAAATAAATTAATATTCTTATAATTTATTAAATGTGTTTGATATTATATATATTAATATTTATTTTTCGTTCAATGTGTTTGTTATTTATTCATCATATTAAAAACTGACAAAAAGGGCTTTTTTATAGTGATTTTCGTTTAGCACGGTTTTTCCATATAAGAGTGAATTTTTCGAGTTACACGGTTTTTTATGGAACCTATCTTCCGTGTAAAGCGTGGAATAGGTGTATAGTCGTTGTTTTAACTTTAAATTAATGTAGGAGTGTTCTTAAATTGCATATATCCTACGCACTCAAAGGTGGTTACAACTATGGCGCATTGACTAAAACAGTCCGGACTGCCTAGATCATATACGCCACGCAAACTGCAACAGTATGTGGAGAGCGTACATTACGAAAAATGATTTGCATTGCATTTGATTTTTGTTCTAAGTGTACACAATACTCGTCTGATAATATTGTTACGAAAATGGAAATGGTCTTATTAAAATGATAAACAAAAGCTCCAAAAACAAAACAATAGACTTGTTCACGTGATCAACGAATAAGCAAAAATATAGCAACAAAAACAATTTCTTTACATAATCAGCGAATAAACAAAAATATAGCAACAACATCAGTATAAAAAAAAGAAGAAAATAAACAGTAAACAAGATACACAAACAACAATAATGAAAACAACTTGTTTACATATTTAGATATTTCCCGAACGCGGTCATTCTCCTTCGAGAGTATTCATCACACTATTGATCCAGCGATATAAAAGGCAAGACAAAACGAACAACGCTTAGGAAAGATTTCATTCAGTCTTGTGTGAAGACACGTTGCGTTGCGTGCGAAGAGAATCGTGGTTTGAAGTTCTGACGAACGAGTGTAAAAGAAAGAATACAATTAAAGCAAAATTGTTATTGTGTAAATCAAATCATTAAAGGTGGCACACGGAATTGTGCGAACAATAAAGAATTGATTTAAAACTAAACACATATTTATTTTTATTTTATTTGCAATCTACGAACTCATATTATTAACGTTTTTAAAAGGGTAAAAACGTAACAATATAATTCATTAAAGCCACGGCAGTGGCCCCTTCTCAAATAAGGGAAAAAGGCAGTTCACTCAAAGCGCCATAGAGTAAATGAAGCAAATACGTTTGTTAGAAAAATGTATGGTACGTGTCATAGGTAGGGTTAACAAAACGAAGCGCGTTTAGCTTTGACGAACGATATAAGTTTTTCAGGACGGGTGCTCTGCTCGTCTAGTGAGCAGTGTGCTAAACTACTAGCGTAAGGGTCCTGGGTTCGATTCCCACCAGAGACTTTGGTCTAAGTTACTCTGCTCGTAATATATACTCTTATATTTAGTTATAGTTTGTAATTGTATTCTAATTTATAAACCAATGGTTAAGAAATCAATTTAACTCATCGATAACGACTATTAAATGAAGTAGAATCAAGGATAGGAAGCAAAGGAAGTTGCGTTCTCCTTTATGGCGCCGGTATGAAGACATAATCGGTTCTGAGGCTAAAAATATGAGTGTGAGAAGCTAGCTCGTAATCCTAAAAAAAGTGTTGTAATGACCAATTATGTATGAATGTATGTACATATATAAAAATAAAACCCGAACTAATGCCTGCTGTTGTTTTGTTTTTTTAAAGCTTTCAAACATTTAACTTTGAAAAAACGCAATCCATTAATGTAACATCGAGTTAAAGTAATATTTCTCTTGAATAAGTTATTGTATTGGCGTATACTGTGCCAATAGGAAAAATGGTATTAAACATAACAGCGAAAAAAAATTTTTATTTCGAAATCACTTTAAATTAATGAATTGCTCAAAAAGTGCTCTAAGCATGGAGGCAAAATTAAAAGGAAAATAGTTTCTAGGACAAAGAAAGGACTGAATAGTATTTACTGATATTAGATTGGAATCTATAGGATATTCCAAAAGGCACTTTCAAACTTTAACAGATGATAACAGCTATCATTGTCATTTAGCAGTTTGCAACTGACCCTAACTTTAATTGCAAAATCATCTGCAGCGATGAGGGCCATTTCTGAATGAATGGGTACGTAAAAAATTATGAAATTTGGTACGATACCAAACCACATGGAATCCTGGGCTGTCTAATTCATTTCGAAAAAATAACTGTTTGGTGCGGATTTTGAGCTGGAGGTGTCAACGGTTCATATTACTTTGACAACGATGTTGGCCAGGCCATCACTGCCAGTGGCAAACATTATAGATCAATGATAACGAACTTCTTTTGTTTCAACAAGATGGCGCTACGTGGCACGCAGCTCATTCTATATTAGAGGCATAGCTGCCAGATAAATAAAGCATCAAATCGTCAAGTTTTAGAAAAAAAATCGTCAAAATCGTCAAAGATGTTGATGGAAATCGTAAAAATAATCGTCATAAAATCGGCATGAAAATTCAGTGTGATATTCGCTAGAACCGACACATTTTTCAGTGCCTTAGCTTCTTAAAAGAGTGTAATAAATACTTCACTTCATCTGATCTTCTTATATACTATTTACACCACTCATATCCGAAAGAGGATAGAATACAACTCTCATGTATAGGCATACAAGAGAGGGCGAAGTTGCCCGTTAATGTCGTTAGGGTATCGAAGTCCATTGATTCATTGGAGCATCGATTGGCCAGTAGATCGCACACTGCATTACAGACAAAATTCGTTCTTTAGTCGAACTATCCGTAGGTGGAACTCCCTTCGTGCAGAGGTTCTAATTTTTTGGCTTTTAAGGGATGAAAAATCATCACTTAAATTTGCAATAGTAAAAATACAAAGCTTAAAGTGGCTTTTAATGTACTAAAGTAAAGAATACGATGTAAATTATTAATTTCTAAAAATCGTCAAAATAAGGTCATAAATCGTCACATCGTCAATATGATATTTTTGGAGTACAAAATCGTCGAAATGACGATAAATCGTCAAATCTGGCAGCTGTAAAACCGTGTCGCACATCTAAACGATGTTATATTCCACAACAAAGTGGCATCTGTGGGTCATTCATATAAAAAATTTCGATAATGTTTCACAAACACTTTGTTTTATTTCAATTTAAATTTTCAATTTAAAGACGAAGTTTGTTGTCTAAAAAAAATCATGACACCTAAAGGCTTTTATCCACATTTGAAAAATAAGCCCAAAACGTATAGATCATCTGACTACTCAATAATTACATCGCCATTGTTACAGATGTCAGACTTATAAGTCAATAAACAATATTGGGTATTTCACGGGCAGCAAGCGAGTCTCTAATAGAAAGTCTTTTCGCCTCAATGTCTAATGTGCTTGGCCTACGATCGAGGAAATATGAATTTTACAAAAGAATCGATCGCATTTAGACATTTGGCGTGTTCTGTCGATCGAGTATTTAGTGTAGATCGATTCATAAATAATTTTAGTTTCTATGCATTATTTAATTGTTAAACCATTAATTTCCAGTTAGTAAACTTAACGAATTCATGGGTTGCATATCATGAAATTCGAACGAGCATTTATAGGAGGGAATTGATTGATTTCGAAGGCTTCCTTTATTATTATTTAAATAGGCCGGACTCTCTGTTTTTGTTGTTAATATTATATATTTCTTTTATTGCTGTTTTTTTTGTTGTTGCTATACTGTTGATACAGTTTGTTGATTTCAGATATCCTTTTCTATGGTTGGTGCTCGACACACCATACAGACAAGCGTTATTTTTACATTTATTTTAAATTTCAATGGAAATCCTTTTTGTATCCACAATATAGATGTGTATACATACAAATGTATGTATATTATGTTTTCTTTAAAATATTGTACATCATTTTAGGTTTTATGTTTAAAAAAATTCCTCATCATCTTTGCTCTCTCTCGTACGTACTCTTTTATTATGAATTTTTAATTACGGTTTTTCTGCTTTTATGATTTTCCTCTCTCTTCCCACCGAATACAACATTTTTTATCTACGTTTAGAATTTCTCGGCAGTTTCAATTCGTTTAATTATTTATTTGAAAAGTTTATTTATTTTAAAGATTCTTTTTAATTTTTCAATTCATAATCAAAAATAGAAAATTTAAATTTAATCTGTATACGAACGTTTTAACTTTAAATTATTTAATTTTAATAAAAATCATCATATATTCATTCAATCGTTTAATTGTTTGTCATACTGTTTCTAATTACTTTCATACGAATTTGTTTGTTTCATTTTTATTTCAATATTTTTTAAAAAATTGTCATCAGTTTAAAGTGCACACTCACTGCCGTTGTTAAAGGTAATAATGCCTGCATTGAACCAGAAGACCTAAAAGCTAACCTTATAAAGTGGAAATTAAAATAAAAATTTATTTCAATACTAGAAAGTGGAAAAGACTTCCATAGCCTAAGTTTCAAATCGAACTAGAGTCTGTAGACATCGGATTAAAAAAAATTAAACGCACACCAACCTCAACGTTCGATAATTTTACAACCAATAACCCTCATTGAATAAACCCATAAACGATTGGGGTACTTTCAATGCCTTAACAGCCACGGTTATGCTCATGCTGAGACTCATTCAATGTCCCTCTGTAGGCCTCGAGAAAACTGATGGTCACGAAATATATAAAAGTGATATTTATTCAAATTATGTACAATAAGTTTTCTCCAATCGCTCTTATTCATGTTGGTGTCCCAAAATATTCCAACAAACCGTCACCCAGATTTTATATGCTTGTGCTGTAAAATCTAACTCCGATCCTACCTAAAAATCTTTACTGATAAATTTACCAGACTCATACAATTGACCGTACACGATGTTTGCGGGAAATTGCATAAAATATTAAACCAAGATCATCAGGTAAATAAGTGAGAAAACTAACAGAAGAGTATGCATATGCTTTTAATTTCCTCAGGAAGGGTCGAACAAAAATTAAATATGCTTCTTTGGAAAGTAAAATCGAACGGATAGCAAAATGCTGTGCAAAAATAAAAATTATTCGAATTTGTTAAACGCATAAACCGTACGGAATTTTCTGCTTATGAGCAAATGCAAGATAAGTTTTCCACGAAAGAAGCTTTTTGTACGTTTAGATTATGCCATGAGAGCATTAACCATTTGACCATTCAATACCATTTTCGATTCCTTCACGATAATGATACAAATCGTTTATTCGATATTGTAGAAGAGTCAGTAGCAGTAGTCTATTAGGTCGTGTGTTGCTTTATTAGACGTAAGGCCACGGTTCAAACCCAGATGCTCAGACATCTCTTACAAATCAAAATATGAAAAAAAAATTGTTTCTACAGCAGCTTTCTGGCTAAAACTTTGCGAGTTAATACAATTGCCATGAAGAGTTTTTAAAAAATCTGTCGTTCGTAGTTGATTTTAAACTGTAGGTCCGGCCACTCATGTATAAAATCAGTTTGTGTTCCTGGCTAAAGAAGTAATTCCTAACCAACCTCAAGACCATAGATTTAAACACAATAAAGCCTTTTAGAAAATAAAAATTTCCCAGCATACAATAACTAACAAAGTTCCAACTGTCAAATTGGGACAGAAATCAAATAAATTTGAATGACATTTAAAACCGTTAATATATTTAATCAATTTAAATGCCTATTCCTGTGCGGATAATTCTTTGAGTTGGCATTTTTCTTTTGAGTTTTTTTATATAAAAAATAAACGAATCTTTTTAAACTAATTTTTTTATATTTAATTGTCATACGGTAAGTAAAAATAAAACTTTTAAAACAATTTTATTTTATTGTGTACTAATCTTCGACTACTTATTATTAATTGCTTGAGTTGTACGTAATATTTCCAAATATAAGTAACGACGAAAGCCGAACATGTGAAAATATATTTAAGATTTGATTAGTAATTGTCATTTCAAATTTATTTTGACGAAAAATTCTCTAAATTTTATCCACGAGTTCATCTAAACTTATTAATGCAAAAATAAAAATCTATTCTCTTACTTCTTGAAACGCAGTATCCTATCATACTCTCCTCCACTTATGTATGCCGCAAAAACACCTCTTAATGATTGAGTTCATTGTTCTTCTTTATTCCATTTTTCTTTGTTCTGTTTTGTTTTGTTTTATTTTGCTTTCCTTTTTCTTTTCATCTCGGTATACATATAATATAAGGAGATCATATGTTTAGTTTGCTGTCCAAAAAGTAGCGCAAATCGTTTAGTATACTGTTATAGCTTTTGCCATTAATAACAGCAATTATGCAATTACCATATCCAATATTATTCATGACACAATTATCCATTTACAATCGATAAGTATTGTGGAAACAAAATAGCTAACGAGCTCTGCAATTAGTGACGAAGAAATTAAAATTTTTACAGTTTATAAATTCATTAACACCGGTTATACCGTTAATCCTTTGCAGAAACTTTAGTTTTGTATTCCTCATAGAACTGACAATTGATGTGAGATTTTAAAAATATGCAAATACAAGTACGACTATGTGTCTGCCACATAAAATTATATTTGTGACCAGCGTTGCCAGAAATTTTTTTTAAAAAACTTTTTATTTCTGGGAAAAAAACTTTTTTTTTACAAAAAAAACTTGTTTCCTACAAAAGTATTAACATTTTTAAAGGAAACATCGAAGGCCGGTGCCCTCTATTGGTGTTTCTTTGCTACTTTTGCCCGGGACTAATAAAATACACAATATATTATTTAAAAATGTAAATATTTCCTGTTATTATTGAATTTATTGAAATTTTGAATTTTTCGAAAAAACACTTGTTTTGTTAGAAAACAACTTTAATGAAAACTTTTTCGCGTCTCAAAAAACTTGGAAAAAAGGGAAAACTTGGCAAATGGCAACGCTGTTTGTGACCGTAATACATATCTAATCAGAAGAGAATTTCTTACACAGAGACAGCCCTGCGGATATTGAATAACCGCTTGCGTTTGAATTGTAGCGAGAGTCAAGAGAGCATTGTCGGCACCAATGACCCTCAGGGGAAGATCATCTTCGACTATTTACACACATAGGGCACGAACATCAACAAAAAGAGCGTAAAAATGCATTCAGTTGCTTGTCAGCTTTCAGTGAAGCAGGTTCTCGTCGCTTCTTTTTGAAATTTTTTTATATATCAATTATACACCCAAAGAAAAATTACAGTAGGATTCACTATTTTCTAATGAGGTTCACTAATAACAATGAGAAATAATCTCCATTTATGGAAGAATATTTGTCAAGTTAAATACACAGTCTTTAGGGATTTGGTGGTGTACATTTTTTCTATATTTTCCACTACATAAACGTATTATTAGATTACACTTGAAAATATTACGTTACACTTGAAAATATTACTAACAATTTTCCTCTGGCTTATACACATGCCTCTCACAAATACACTCACATTTTTAGCATGTTCTCTTTTTGCCGACGTCTGGATATAAACAATATATATGTATCTGTAATTAATAAATAAAACATGACATGCTGATTTTTTAATAGAAATATATATACAATATACACATACACTGAGCGCCAAAAGTGAGTAAACACCACTGAAATAATTCATTTTCTTAGGATAGCGAGAAAAGTAAATGAGAATAGTCGAATAAATTTCCAAAAAGAAAAACATTTCTTTATTACTTATGAAATGTTAAAACAAAAACAACAATTCAATTATTGTTGTGCTACAAGTATATTTTTTATAATAGATAATTTAAAATTATAGTGGGTGTTAACTCACTTATGGCGCTTAGTGTATATCCACACGGTTAGAGACTAAAGTTTAAATACGCTATTGAAATCAGTGGTTCAAAGAAAGCTAAATTTGTTAAAAAAAAATTTTATTGGTCTTTATTGATAAATAAATAGAAGGCTCTTTAAACTTAATGATTTTGATTTAGTGAGTTCCTTTAGGATAAGCAACTATGTACTACTAAAAGAGCTAAATTGGCAGTGGTCAAGCCATTGCGACCGTCGATATGACAGTGATAAACCGAGTATAGTATAGTATACCTAATAGGAAACTCTGAATATGGTAGGTTCAAATAACAGTAGACAATTTCTTTTATTTGAGATTTGAATACTTTAATCAAGCCGTGAGAAAAACTTTTTAAAAGTAAAAAACAAAAACCTCATTTCGTTTCGCACCTATTTGAACTAAGGATCAGCAAGTACAAGGCATAATAAAAGCAAATAAATGAAAGATAATATTCATTATACGCAGAGTATTACTATGTATCTCCTCCTCAAATAAATGGCCAAGTGACACCTAATACTCGAAGCAAAAGCAAACTGGCTTATTAATAAGCTCTAAAAATTATATTTGGGTTGTAATTATACGAAGAAAGAAAAGCAGTCTTTATAGTAACTAGTTTAGGCAATGAATATGTATAATAAAAAAAACAACACATGCTAGAAAAAAATAATTAAACTTCTGTAAACAAAAGGAACGAAAATCCTAATTCCTAATACGATGTGTACTTAACAAAATAAAAGCTAATGTTTTCCATTCACTTTGAAAAAGCTTTTGAACAATTATTAAATATTGTGCAATATTGTACTAATTGCATACATATGTATGTAATTGGTCATTACAACCTTTCAGTCGCGATTACGACCTAGCTTCTCACACCACTTATGTTGTGTGTGTTCATTTTATACATGAGTGGCGGGACCTACAGTTTAAAGTCGACTCCGAACGACAGATTTTTTTGACAAACTTTTCATAGCAATTTAATTTACTCTCAGAGTTTTTGCCAGATATCTGCTGAGAGGAAGTCGCCGTAGAAATATTTTTTTTTCATATTTTCGTTTTGATGTCTGACCTGGAGTTTGAACCCGGGTCTTACGTCTAATAAGCCAACACACTACTTACTAGACTACGGCGTGTACTATTTAGAAATCTATTATTGTCCCAATGAATGACTTGAAACAAATGCTTGTGTATTGTAATGGAAGACTTTTTTTATTTGGGTTTCATACATGAAATTTCTGTTTTCAAAAAAATGCTCAGAAATTTTGCTAAAATGATAAAAATATTAAGTGTTCCATCCATGTGCACTAATTTTGGCATACATTTAGTTCACCAATGACAACTGTAATCTTGCCTTGCAAGGCTGAACTAGTGACACTGTCTTGTTACTTTGTACGAGAGACTTCACGTATTCCCACAAAATATTATCAGGCAAAGTTAAGCCGCATGATCTTGGCGATCAATAGCCTGCCTCAAAATGTTTTTAATTGTTGATAAAATTCGCCTCTTAATAAGTTAATAATTTAATTAGTTACTATTTAATAAGTTAATAATTTAATTAGTTACTATTTAATAAGTTAATAATTAATAATAATTGTAGCACTGTCGTCTTGAAACCACAAGTATACCAAGATAAAAAAAAAATTTTATTAATAAATAAATTATAATCAATTTATATTGATTTGCACAAAAATCTCCAATTACTTCAATTTCGCTAAAAAAAAAAAAAAAGAGAAGTCATTAATCGCACGGTATCATGCTCCAATGAGGAAATACGATCCGATGATATCGCTAGTCCTTAAGTCGCACCAAACAGCGTTTTTCCCGATTGAATTGAAATCTCTGCCTTTGGCATAATTCGGCTGTTTGTTTTTTGATACACCAAAAACGGACTTCATCGCTAAAAATAAATTTTCAATAGAAACGCATTCCTCATACCACATACATCGATATATCGACTGATTAATGTTTGAGTTCTTTTTTAAATAAACATTTA
Organism: Sarcophaga caerulescens; assembly: GCA_927399465.1. Taxonomy (NCBI): domain Eukaryota; kingdom Metazoa; phylum Arthropoda; class Insecta; order Diptera; family Sarcophagidae; genus Sarcophaga; species Sarcophaga caerulescens. The sequence continues at coordinate 73,919,343 of OV656872.1, read as the reverse complement.
ATTTAAATTTTAATAAAACATATATTCTTTACTCCGCTCCTAATTGATTATTTTCCACCCATTTAGCTATTCTTGAAAAACCACAATTTCTGGGGAGTTTTCAAAACTAAAAAAAAATTTTAATCGGTTTAGAAATCTATAACAAAATTTTTTCTATAATAATTCCTAGAATCGATAAAATAGTAGGGAACTGCTACATATTCAAAGAAGATTCAAAGATAACAGAACAAATTCTGACGTATACCGCCGAGTTATAACTTGAAATCTACGCGATAGTGGTCAAAGCAGAAATTTGAAAATATTCAGTGAAACACTCTATAAAGCTCGAATTCCTTTCAACATTTACTTTTATTCCAACTTTATAAGATTGACTATTATTAGTTGAGTATATAAAAATTTAAATTTTTGAATCACAAGTAAATCTTTATCGTTTATCCGTTTTGTGGTAAAATCATATGAATTATGACTGGATAGCACTTAACATGACAAAAAGAATCTGCTTACAACTTGGTCGTCATCGTCCTGAAGCTGTCACTTATGTCTACGCTCAACGCTGTGTTCTCAGAGAAAAATATTCGTTCATTACATCACAACAAATATGCCAACACGCAGTTGGCAATAATGAAGTCATTAATTTAGAGACGGCAATAGAAAATACCAGCATTTTAGGAATTCAGCTGAGAGGAAATGACTTGCAGTTGTCATACACTCTATTGTATTTATGTACATAAGTAATTACATCAGACAAAAGCACAATAATTGCTTACACATTGTAATTTTTCCAAGTAATTAATTTTAATCAATCAACTCCATGCGATGCGATAACAGCAGTGCGTATGATTAATAATTATTTTTCCCTTCCTTTTTGATTAACTAAATAAAGAAATACCGCACAGCATAGAATCATATATTCTGGGGATTGCATTTTTTATATAATTGTTCTAACAATTCAAAATACCGGGTAATAATACATACATCCATACATACATACATAATTGGTCATTAGAACCCTCCAGTCAGGATTATGACTTAGCTTCTCATATCACTTATGTTGTGTGTGTTAATTTTATACATGAGTGGCGGGACCTACAGTTTAAAGTCGACTCCGAACGATAAATTTTTGAGAAACTTTTCACGGCAATTTTTATTTACACTCAGAGTTTTTGCCAGAAGAGAGTAAATAGTCGAAGAAATATTTTTTTCCAATTCCATTTCCTGGGGTTTGAACCGTGGCTAAATTACGCTAATGACATAGTGTAGGTTGTGAGTTTCGTTGAGTAGATCTCAAAAATATTTTTTTATATTTCTTGAACCCTCCAAACTTTTTTTATTTGACAAAAACTGGTTTTTTTTTACCTTACGCACAAATTTCTGGATTACTCAAACATTTCAAACCCAAAGGGAAATAATAATATTTGCAAAAAACACAAACATTAGCATACTTCTGATAGTCGTGCAAACGTGAAATTGACACATTTTGTGATAAACAATCAAGATCCATCAAAAATTCTGAAAATGTTTGAACTAAAAGTTCATTTGATGAGCTGACATATATAAAAAATATCACTCGGCTGTTAGACTCTTTAAATAATAACTACGGTAATTTTTGTCCAATTTGATCAAATGATGACTCAATCTCTTCACAAGAGAACAGACTTTAAGAATATTATCACTTATCCTATATTTTTTTATTAAAGTTTGCTACTATGAATGGACAAACTTGGAAAAATATGAAAAAAATTTGAATTTTCCAAGTTTACCTTATCAAATCTCATAGCATATTAAGTAGAATAATAGATATGTGTATACCGTTTTAAAGGACCCCTTTCTCTCCCCTTTCTAACAAGATTTAAATAAATAAAAATTTGTACGTAAAGTCAAAAAAAACAGTTTTGTCAAATAAAACAAGTTTGGAGGGTTCGAGAAATATAAAAAAAAGGTATTTTTGAGTTCTACCAAAGAAAATAAAGTATAAAGAATGTGCATCTTAACATATTTTGGAATATTTTTCAAAAATATTTCATGACGCGGGGGGAAAAAGATAGGAGGGAAGTAAACAGAAACGAAGAGCGTAACAATGCGTTGCTCTCATTCTTTGCTCTCATCGCGATGAGATCAAAGACTATAAATATATGAAGATGTTGCACTGCCAGTGCCAAATTTGTCGATGGCAGTACGGCTACTGCCACTTATTGTACTCAGAGAATTTATTATACTCAGAGAACGTATTGTTCTCTTCTCTAATTTATTCTCATATGCGTGTATACGTGTGTGTTTGTACATTGCCAAATAAAATAATAAACAAACTGAAAGATATCTTGTTTTCACAAAATGTATGTGCAAATAGCCTGTGGAAAAGAAATATTACCGTTTGTTTTATTGTAGGGTAAGAATATGTGTTTTATTGTTGTAGAAATGAAACTATATCGATTCGCACCGAAATAAAAAATCCACATTTTGTGTGGACATTTGAAACTGAAAAATTGTTTTATAAAAAGTGTGAATTTAAAAATTGTAGTGCATGCTCAAACAAAACGTTTAATAAATATAATATATAATTAAAATCATAAATCATATTTTTAGAAGATATTGATAGGACTGGAAATATATCAGAAAGTACACATACCCCTGATATAGATGTCGCAGATATATACGATGAAAATAAAGAATATTTTAATGAAGGCACCGATTATTTTACGTCCAACAATGTGCCAATTGAATTAACATCAAGTCGATATTTTGTTGGTTACATAGCTCAACGAATATCTTGCGTTAAATGTCGTGTGGATATAATCAAATCAGCGCAAATTTTGTCATATCCTTCAGAAATGTTCGTTTATGCAAAAAATTATATAAAAGATTCCGACTTTGGAAGTTTGTGCGCTCCATCTGATTTATTTTTTGAAGTTTGCAAAATTCATATAAGTCTTCGAAAAAATTTTTTTAGAAAATAAATCTATAAAAAACAAAAAAACATTTGTAGTTGGCCAAAAAATACAAAAAATGCACAAAAACTACAATTTATTCCTTGGTTTGATGAAAATAACGAATGTTATAAACACAGAATGGAGATGCTTAATTTACTAATTGTTGTTTTACTACGGAAGCATTCCACATGGGAAACATACAAATTCAAATTATCCAGTATGGAAAAAGTTAAAATTTTGAACCATTAAAATGATAAATAAATTTAATAAATATTAAACAAAAAAGCATTCGTTTTATTACAACTTCATTCTATACAAAAATAGACACATATGGTAAATACATACATACGTAATTGAATAGTAATATATAATTCGGTGCGAATCGATATAATTTCATTTCTACAACAATAAAGCACATATTCTTACCCTACAATAAAACAAACGGTTATATTTGTTTTCCGCAGGCTATTTGCACATACATTTTGTGAAAACAAAAAATCTTTCAGTTTGTTAATTATTTTATTTGGCAATGTATGTATACATACATGCACACACGTATACACGCATATGAGAATAAATTGCTTAGAGAAAAGAACAATACGTTCTCTAAGTATAATAAGTTCTCTGAGTACAATAAGTGTACTCAGTCTTTTTTGTTTTCTTTCTCTCAGTTAACATGAGAGTGAGAACGACGATTCAGCTTTCCCTGTTACCTACCCCCCTCATAAGAAAGAAGCACAAAATTTTGTCAATTTTAAATACACTGTGTGCAACATCTTTACATATTTATAGTCCTTAGTCAAACAATAAAAACGATCATACATACATAATCGTACATACGCATATACATACGTACGATGAGAGCAACACATTGTTACGCTCTTTGTTTGTGTTTATTTTTCTTCTGCCTTCCCTCCCTCATCAAGAAATGATTTTTAAAAAAGATTTTGGTGAGAGCGGGTCTTACTGGTACATCCCGCCATAAGAAATTTTACTTCTACATGATGCGCATTCTTTATATCCATATTCTTTGGTTCTACTCAACTAACTGAACAACGTAGACTATGTAGTTACTCGGGTGTATTTTCACTGTCGCACCGTATTATTATTTAAGTATCTGTAATAGTCTCAAAGTTTGTTCCTTTAGGTTCAAATCGACAAATATTTGGTCAGGATGATACTTTCAATCAGATACAAATCGCTGAAATGTTAAATGTTGCAGAACAAACAATTATTGACCGTATAAAAGCTATGGGAAAGATCCAAAATTCTGGAAATTGAATGGCAGATTAATTGAATGACAGACAGATGGAAAAGCACTTGCGATATTTTGTTTTAACGACATGATAGAAAATCAGTATTGTTTCCTAAACTAAAAAATCATGGATTAATCCGAAACAACCATCAAATTCGGTTAAAAAACACATTGTTTCTGAAGAAAGGCAATGCTGTGTATCTGGTGAAACCTGAAAGGTGTGGTGTACCGTGAGCTAAACCGTGACCTAAAACCTGGTGGAACCGTTAATACAGATACAACACATTTGAACCATGCCTCGGTCGCATAACAATCAGAATGGGCCACGAGACACGACAGGGTAATTTCACAACATGTTAATGCACCTGCACACACAAAGCAAAACCGATGGGCGTTCCCAACCTACCCGCCGTATTCACTAGACTTGGCATTTTGATTTTTACGAGCAAGTCAAAAATTGGGTAACTAATTTGTTAGCTTCAAAAGGCGAACAGTTTTATTAGCGCAAATGAAAGAAGGAAAAATTGTGTAGCCAGGCAATGGACAATACTTTGAATGAAATGTTTTTTACTTTCACAATAAAAATTTGTGTTTTATTTTCACAAGAAACGCTCATTTCGTGCCGTTACACCAAGTTACAGGAATTTTTACATTCAATCTTTGGAAGCTAGAGATGTAAACTAAAAATATTAGATTGATCACATTATTCAAATAATTTTGGAATTTTTTGGTTCTGTTGCACAAATTTCATTTTTAGCAAAATAATGTTTGCCGTAGTCGAGTAGGTAGAGTGTTCTGGGTTTGTTAGATTTAAGGGCTCGGTTTAAACCTCAGGTCAGACATCTCGAACAAAACGAAATATGAAGAATATTTCTTCGGCGACTTCCTCTCAGCAGGTTTCTGGCAAAATCTTTGAGAGTTAATAAAATTGCCATGAAGGTTTCTCAAGAATCTGTCGTTTGGAGCCGACTTTAACCTGGGACATACACTTATGGATAAAATTAACAGACACAACGTAAATGGTGTTATAAGCTACGTTGTAACCCCGACTGCAGGGTTGTAATGACCAATTATGTATGTATGTATGTTATTTTCAGATTTAAATTTACTACAAACAGATGTAACAGTTCTTAGGTCATATTTGGCCTAATTAATGTCACACACAAGTTTAATTTTGTAATCATAGTAAGTGTGTATGTTAGAGTTTTGAATATTGTAAACCAAACAAGTATGTATAATATATATGTACATATATACATATATGGAAATATAAATATATATATAACTAAAATATTAACTTACCTCAGTTATTTATTAAAATTTGTTCTCTTAACCCTCTCCCTACTATGCTTTATAAACTCAATTTTAAAAAGAAAAGTTTTATTTTACAAGTATTGCTTTCTCGTCACATGAAAAATAGTTTTCTTTTTGAATACAATGGAATATTTTTCAATTTCTTAAATATTTTGTATTAAATTTAAAAAAAAATGTTTCAATAATTTTTTAATTAAACTCTATGTAAACTACCAGCATAATGGTGTATTAAACTTTAATTAAATTGCAGAGAAATCTTTATTATTACTCATCATTTTAGGATTTCTTAAAATCGAACTAAAATTTAATTTTGAAAATTTTTCGAATAACAGTTAATAATTGACAATATTTTTAAGTTGTAAATATTTAAAATAAAAATCAATAAATATTTGGTTAAACAAACTCAGTCAGAGCGAATAGTATTTGAATTTGGTCAGATAAACTACGGCCAACTTCAAGGAATTGAGCCGGTCCATTATTATATTTCACCTTTCGTACGAAAAACTTATCACTTTATGTGCATAACATGATGCGTTTGGTATTAATTCGAACTGCCTTTTAATTTTATTGTGACAAACAATATTTGTTTTAACTTTTTTTGTTACCGTATTTTTTTATTTCGTTTTTCTTTTTATTTCCAATTTAAATTTAATTTAAAAAACAGACACAGGAGTAACTTTGTGACGTTAAAGTACAAACTCACTTAATAACTGTTGTTATTGTTTTGTTTTGTACTTTTTGTTGAGCATAAATATGATTATTATTAGTGGCTCACAAAAAAAAAACTGTTTTTTTTTTTATTTTCTCATTAACAATGAGAAATGCAAATGCTTCAACAATGATTACACAAATATGCACTCTCACTAACACTTTTGAAATTCCAATACAAAGCAGAACTCCTACAATAAGTTCATTGGGAAAATTTAACGCTCTTGCTTTGTTTTTGTTTTATACAAACATATAACGGGAAAATGAATTTTAATTATTTAACAAACAAAAACACACCATTTTTTTACCCCAATTGCTTTAAATTACAGTTATTATCATTGCAATGGTTTAATTATTCTCGTTTTATTTATTACACTTTACATAAAATATAAATAAACCGGTTTTTTCCAAGTCCATTATTCTAATTTTATTTTTTTTTTCTCATTCACTACAATTAGGATAATGCCTACAGAATAAAAGCGCGTAACTGCTTGCATGAAAAAAATGCGTGGCTGCTTTGGCCAAAGGATAACAACGTTATGTTTAACATGTTGCCGATGTTAGGTTATATTAAAGCAACTGTTGCTCATTTTTATACTGTTATCACCTTTTACTGTGTATATGTATATTCTAGACAGTAACATTCAAGTTTATTGGCTCAATGTGTCAAGGGAGAAAATTAAATATACTATACACGTATACATACATTCATACATACACACAAAATATCATAACGAAGAGTTTATGTTAAGTTATGTTATACATTCATGTGCAAAAACACTTTTACACTTACTGATGTTTTATACAATATACCATAAAAAAAAATAACTGTTTACAATTCTATAAGTATGCATGTGTATGTGGTAAGTATAATATAAAGAACAACGTGTTGCCGTAGTTATAACAGTTATAACTCTCACAGTCAACCATATCCATGTTGTTAAGTGTGTTAAAAAGCATGTTTGTTTATTTAATATTTCTTTTATTTTAACAGATGCTCTCATTTAACATTTAAGAGAGTAGAAATAGGAGAAACAAAAGTAACTTAGATTCTTATGTAATTTTAACACAACTTTTACTCTCTTAGTTTAAATAAACATCGGTTTTATAGGAATGTGTAAAAAATATCTACAATACTTCAAATTGACTTCGAAGTTTTATAACTTTAAAATATCGAAATTTAATTATACCGAGATTTCAGTCGCCGTAGTCTAGTATGTAGAGTGTTGGCTTATTAGACGTGAGGTCACGGTTCAAAGTCCAGGTCAGGCATCTCTAATAAAACGAAATATGAAAAAATATTTATCCAGCGATTTCACCTCAGCAGATTTCTGACAAAAACTCTGAGGGTAAGTAATATTGCCAAGAAAAAGTTTCTCAAAAATCTGTTGGTCCCACCACTCATGTATAAAATTAGCACATACATCACATGTGAGAAACTAGCTCGTAATCCCGACTGAAGGGTTGTAATGACCAACTAATATTCAATATATGTTCTCATAGACAACAAAAGTTTCTACGCCACTAGATTTCGATCAAACGTAGCCGATAACTAGCGAAACTTTTTTGTACAGTTAGAAAGAATTGATGAGCCTTCAGGCTCTGCTATACAACATAATTTTTCGTATTAATAAAGAGTCTTCCAATCGGCCATTTGACTCCCAATGGATTACACGTGATCATGATGGCACATAATTGATCCACTCTAAGGCTCCTAGGATATTGCGATCCGACTAATAATTTTTATAAACCCACACATTTTTATAAACCTACATTGATTCAAATACTATATTCACTGCTTAAAATTTTTTCAAATGCTACGATTGTACAGTTAGATTTTTTTTTGTATCTTTTGTTAATAAAAGTGTCAAATAAGCGTTTTTTACCGCATTTGTTTCCTTTACGTAAAAATGTCATTTAACATTGCGGAGTCAATATAGTATTCAGAGAGTAATATCGGAAATGTTAACTCAAAACTGTTGTTTCTTTTCATGAAAAAATAATTTTTAATTGCTTTTCCATTACGAGTATAAGGAGCAACAGTACAGATGCTGTGTTAACAGGTTGCCTAGGAGATTTGTAAGAGAGAGAGCGAGAACGAGAGAAATTCAAGAAGCATGTGTAAATGAAAAATTAGGTCAAGCAAAAAAAATTATTTTTAATCAATAAGTGTTGTCAAATCGATATTAATTCTTAACTATTCATGACATTTAAAAGAAAGAATAAATATTATATAATAAATATTAAAAAATATAAAGGAATATTAATTTAAAAGCTATTAACTTTCAAATATAATTTCTTTAATTTTCATAAGATTAACGTACGAAATCGAATGGCAAACCAAATTTCCATTCATACTTATTTTCAATCGACATCCTTATTTTATTATATTCTTTCCAGTTTGTACCATTTAAGTGTTTGACATTAAGAAAGGATTTCTCATGCTCAAGTGAGGTTAAGTTAATACCCGACCATATGATTAACATAATTGAGATGACTGTCGACACACACTGTGTCTGTGTATTATTGATTTCTTTCATACAGAAGAACAGGTTGGTTGAATTGATTTCTTTTTGTTGCGGCACAAAATTGATTTGTTCTCATTTTGTTTTGTTGCGCTATCCTTTACGGTTTTTTTCTATTCGTATCGTTCGTTAAAAGCAACAGTTATGTTACTCTCTTAATATAAGGAAAAAGAGAGAGAAAATGAAAAACAAAATACGTTTTATTGTAACAGAGTTTTGTTTGTTCTCTCAGTGACGACGCCGGGTCTACAATATGTAGCTCATTTACTTTTAATTTGAAAAAAAAAAAATTAAAATTCAGATGGTCTGTGGGAGACTACATTAAATAAAGCAGAGAATAACTGATATCCTTGGGCAGATTGATACTACAACTGTTACAAAAAGCACACGTGAGACCAAGGAGAGTAACAAAATAATGTGAAAAGCAAGGAATGGGTTATTATTATACATATGTATTGTACACACCATACACTCTTATTTTATCGTTACAAAATAAATATACAAACAACAACAACAAAGTTAAAGCGTCTCCCAAAAACAGCAACAAAACTTACACAATGGAAATACAAAGCATAGGAATGAGCCTAAGGGTAAGATAAACAAAAATAACGGCAATAAATACACTCTCAACAAAAAAACAAAACAAACACACAAAAAGGAACTCTGTTTTGTCGAGCCCGGGAGAAGGCAAGTGTAAGAAAAAGTTTTAAATAAAAGAACAACAGAAACAACAATGGCGACTCCGAGCAATAAACAAAAAATTAATTTGTAAGGAAACAAACACCGACAAAACTTTTTTTTTATTTATTTATTATTTTAAGTAATACGTTGTTGGTGTTGCTGTCAGTAATGTGTGTTCCGTAATGTTTTGCGCCATTTCTAAAGACTCCAAGCACTCAATAAAAAATTACAGTTTATTATTATTGTACTGCTTTATACTATATTTTTTAAATAAGACAGCATAACACTATAATAATAGATTTAGAAGTCAATTTGTAAAAATATCCACAATTGCCGAGAAACTATTAAAAAAGACCAGCAGATGTCTAAACAGATGAACAGATCTACCACTAATTAACTTACTAACTGACTCCACGTTAGTTAGTCTTTATATCTCCTTTTCTACTACGTTCCAAGTTGCGGTTTAGGCCACCAGAACATGAGCGAAATTTGTTGTGATTTTGTATCAGAAATAATAATTGAGTTCTTATACTCATTCTTAGTTCATGGTCAACAATATAGAACTTGAGAATGATCAGTTTTTTTGCTATTTCTAGAGATTCAGATCTACAACCGGTAATACCTAAGCTAAAATTTTTCGAATTACACATAAAATGCGTATTAAAAATAATATCTAATCTTTCTAATTTGATAAAAATAAAAAATCTACGCTTCTATAACTCACTCACAAAATTATTAATTTTTTTTAATTTAATTTTAAAATTCTCAAATTTATTTATTCTTTGATTATTAGATGATCATGTTTTTAGTTATTCTGGTGCTAAGTTTATACAATAATTTCCTGGAAGTTTGAAAGTTTTTAAATAAAGTCGCCTATGATTCTTCCCTCAAGGTATTCTTTGTAAATAAGCATGTATTTTTTTAAATATTTTTTCTAGTTATACACTCCTGTGATTATCGCAATTTTCATCATAAATTGATTTTAAATAGTCAAGAGCAAAATTTTTAAATAGCTAATAACAAAAGGTTTAGAGTATCATACATCTACAACTATCAAATGTCAGGAGTAAGTACAGGGTGGGCCAAAAGAAACCAAGGGGTGTAAAAGTTTAATAACTTTTTTGTTTATTAATTTTTTTTTATTTTTTCTTTCAGATTATATAGACAACACTTGGAGAATTTATAATGGAGAGGTTCACAACTGAACAGAGAACCAGAACAATAGAATTTTATTATTTAAACGAGAGATCAATTATTTTAACGCAAAGAGCATATCGTCGACATTTTAACGTCAGAATTTCGCCCTCTGAAGCGATGATTCGTTGCTTAGTTAATCGTCATCACCAACATGGCAGCGTAAGAGATTTGCCTCGAACCGGTAGACCACGTTTAAGTCGCACTGCGGAAAATATTGAACGAGTACAGCAAAGTGTTAACGAAGCACCAGAAACATCTTGCAGAAGGCGTTCTGCTCAGCTAGGAATGTCTCGTATGTCACTACGGCGCATTTTAAAAAAAGATTTACAGTTATACCCATATAAGGTGCAATTGGTCCAAGAATTAAAACCCGGAGATCATCGGCAACGTCTAAATTTTGCAGTTAAATTTCAAGAGTTGGCCAGAAATGAAATCAACTTTATTGAAAATTTGATTATGAGTGATGAAGCTCATTTTCTTTTGAATGGCTTTGTTAATAAGCAGAACTGTAGTTTCTGGGGTTCTCAAAATCCAAGAGCCATTCATCAACGCCAATTGCACCCCATCAGGTGTACAGTATGGTGTGGGATCACATCTGAAAATGTCATTGGGCCCTACTTCTTCGAGAATGAAGATGGAAGTGCTGTAACCGTAAATGGAGAGCGGTATCGGTTTATGATAGAACATTTTTTACGTCCTGCTCTTGAAAACAGACCTGGTATGTGGTTTCAGCAAGACGGAGGCACTGCCCATACTGCCCGAGTCACAATGGCACTTTTAAGTCAAATTTTTGGAGAGCGAATAATTTCTCGAAATTCGGAAATTATTTGGCAGCACCCGACTATTTTCTTTGGGGTTTTTTGAAGGAGAGAGTGTATGTGAACAAGCCAGAGACAATCCTTGAACTCAAGGCAAACATTGTTGCAGAAATTCGAACGCTACAGCCACAAGTTTTGAAAGATGTTATGGAAAATGCTCTAAAAAGAGCCCATCAGTGCGAAGCTGAAAACGGTGGTCATTTAAGAGACATCATTTTTCATACTTAGTGTAAAAAAATTTCCATTTTGTATATTATATAATCTGAAAGAAAAAATAAAAAAAAGTTAATAAACAAAAAAGTTATTAAACTTTTACACCCCTTGGTTTCTTTTGGCCCACCCTGTATTATAAACTTCAGTCGGCCCTTCCTGCCTTCCTACTAAATAAAGCACATTTCATGGCTGCATCTATTAAAAATGGTGAACTTCGTCAAATACAGGTAGTCCCCGACTTACGACTATTCACACTTACGACCACTTTTTTTCCAATTTTTTTCATAGAAAATACTTAAAGAAGACAAATATGTAGTTGCGGGGAATCCCTAAAATATATTATTATCTTCTTCTATATATATAAAAATGAATGTATGTTTGTATGTACCTTATAGAATCCTAAACTATGCATTTGATCATGTTATGATCTTTAGCAAAGTTGTTGCGCATGAGCCGGGGAAGATTTCTAAGTTGGTATGACCAATTTCCGACAGGTGGAGCCACTGAAAATGACTAAAAATGAATTAAATCGTAAACTGTGCATTTGATTATGTTATGATCTTTAGCAAAGTTATTGCGCATGAGCCGACGAAGGCTTATAAGTTGGTATGACCAATTTCCGACAGCACTTCAATAAATGTTCATAATCGAAAACCTCTACATTTTTAAAGTTTATGTCAATTTTTTTTTTTAATGAACAAAATAATAAAATTATTCAAATTTGTTTTAGTTGGAGGCGTAGCAACGCGCGCAGGGTACAGCTAGTTTTAAATAAAGTTTGAATTATATGAATTTTGGGTAGTTTCATTTCTCCTGACCCTCAAAGTTAGTAGTACAGTATGTAACTTTTTTTTTATATGAAATTCGACTTACGACTTAATCGATTTACGACCGATGACCAGGAATCTATCTCGGTCGTAAGTCGGGGAATACCTGTACTCCAACTTCACGAAAAAGGCTTGCTACCCCAAATTGTAATCTACAGTAAAATTACAGACACTTTAAATCACACTCCAAAGATAATATTACTGTCTATTGAATTTAAAAAAAAAATTAAGCAAACTTTGAACAAATCGGAAAATGGATGGATTAACATGGTAAAAAAATTTTAATCAAAAGTGTAAACCTGAAGAAGATTTAAGAAATGTAAATGAATGTGTTTTGCTTGAATTAATCCTGACAAATTCTTAAGAAATTATTTGGAAAAACGAAAAGCCGTTATAAAGAATACGTCGAGACGGAGTTCGAAAATGTTTGCGAGCAAATTGAACATTATTGACAACGAAATGTTTGAAAGGGTAAAATATGGTTATCTGATCTATGCAAAATGCGAATTGATGAAGACTCATAAATATGTCACCTAATCGTGGCTTTTCTTAATTTTATTAATCTTTTTTTCAAAAATTCAGTGTGCTTAACCAAACCCCCAATACGTCTAGATATATTCAAAATTTTGATGAAGGAACAAATATGTAATACAGTAGAAGTCAGATAATCCGGCATGTTGGGGACCGGCTCGGTGCCGAACTACCGAAAATTCCGGTCTATCGGGCGGTAATTTTAAGAAAAATTAGGTTAATAATTAAACTACAAATACAGTATGCAAATACATACAACAAAGTTCATTTTACATTTCATATAATGTATGTACACGTACTGTAAAACATACATATTTCATACATAATAAATAATTGGTCATTACAACCCTTCAGTCAGGATTATTGACCTAGTATCTCACACCACTTATGTTGTGTGTGTTAATTTTTATACATAAGTGGCGGGACGACAGATTTTTTGAGAAGTTCTTCATGGCAATTTTATTTACTCTCCGAGTTTTTGCCAGAAATCTGCTGAGAGGAAATCGCCGAAGAAATACTTTTTGTATTTTTTTTAGATGTCTGGCCTGGGGCTCGAACCCTGGCTTTACGTCTAATAAGCCAACACACTACCTACTAGACAACGCCGACTTCACATACTTATTTCACTTAGATTTAAAAAAGTCACGAATGTCTTTTTGTTTTCTTGACTTTTGGCATTTAGTATAAAATTTATTTCTAATGATATGGAAATCAATAATTTCAGAAGCACTGTAGCTAGTACTAGCCTCAGCAAAAGAGATAAACTTATTTAGTGATTCTGCAGCTTCTGCCCAGCTGATTTTTCCTTTTCTTCCGTTTCGACATCTGAGTCACTTTCTTCAAGATTATAAGTAGACTGAGGGTCTACTACTATTACTACCGGCCGCTAATTGTTTTCGAACAATACCGAGCACTTCCGGATGATCCTGAACAACCCCGAAAACTTCCTAATAGCTTTCGAGCTTTTTTATTTGCTTTAAAGACACACTTTTGGAGAAAACCAAAATTTTTACAATTTTCCGGAACGATGCCGGACTATCGGGCATTTCGAACTGTTGGATGCCGGACTAATGGACTTCTACTGTACTTAATTTTGTACCAATCAATGCTTTTTTAAAGAAGTTATGAATTTTTGTTCGGTATTGTTCACGGTACAGACTCTTTACTAGCATGCATTAAATCCTCTAAAGATGCCTCAGGGCGAAAATATCCAACATAAGAATTCATTGATATCTTCAATATAATCGAAGATGAGACGCGCAGAACGTTATACGAATTTTATGTTAGTGAAACTGAAAATACATGGTCCGAAATTAATAACTTAAACTGAGATATTATATCTTATACTTTCTAATTTCGTGTTGTAAAATACCAACACTTCGTGCGATACGAAATCGACTGTCGAAAGCTGGATTCATAAGTCCGATACTCAGAAAAGCAACGTAACAAAAAGTTAAGAATTTGATAGAAACCTCTACTTGCGTCAAAATTATAAAAATCTACTTTAATACGGTGAACGTTCGTATGAAAGCCACAAGAAAGAATTTCAAACAGATTTTGTAGATATACTGCGTATTAAAATGCTTTCATCTTCCGAAGAAAGCCATAAACACAACCTATGTTTTTTTTGTAACGATGGTATATCCAAAACCGTAGTGGTGTTGTTTACATCGTTTCTGCGCTTATTTCACTTTTCGTTTTTGCTTATTCTGATAGCACTCTTCAAGTCCCTCTCTGTAAATTTACTACCATACTCCTTAACAGATCAATCACTGAAACCGATTTCACCATTTTAGTAGTTCCACTTTTTGTTGTACAATCTCCTGATATTCATCGTAATATGGGTTATATTGATGAACATTTTTTTGCTTGTAACATATTTTATTTTTTTCTTTTTTATTTATTTATTAAATTTGACGAGGAAAATATATTTTAAATCCTATTTTTATATTAAATTCATTTCCCTGTGTGAGCATTCTTAAACGCGTAGGCAAGCAATGTGTATGTGGTATGCGAAGTATTCAGGATTTTTTTTTTTCTATTAATAGGACTTTATTTTTACCGCCAAAACGATAAATGTTGTATTGCAGCCATTAAATAATTCATGAGTTTCATTTCATACCTTTTCTCGCACACTCTTACTCTCTATGTAATTTCCTTTATCTCTCTCGCTCCTTCCCACTCTCTCTATCGCTGTTTATAACGCTAAGTAAAAGTAAAGAGTTGTTCTTACTTTACTTTATTTTGCCGCAGTTTTTCGCAAATAAACAGAAAACTTCTTAAAATTTTGTATTAGAGACGCACATGAATTACAAAATCTTGTTGTTATTTTGGTTTATTTGGCATGGAAAATATTAGATTTTCCATGAAATGTAATTTTTTTTCTGTGAAGATTTGTGGAGAAAATTGGCACTAAACTAATTCTAGAGTTAAGAATTGAAACAAACTGAATTGAAAGTATTCTGTGTACGCAAAATACTGTCCTTTAACATAACGAAGCTACCCATTCACATCTCCATTCTTGAAGGGAAATTTAAAATTTCTTTCTTTATAGCGTACGAGATCTAAAACAAAAATTTCTTTTAGGAAAATTAAAAATTTGTTGTGGAGAAATTGAGGGTCGACTTTTTATGGTACGGGTAATATTTTATGGAGATCAGTTGCTGTAAACCTCATACTATAAAGTGCATCGTCTATTGTCCAATTTTAAAAATTATTTTAGTGTTATTTTTATCACAAATATCCACAAAAAAAAATTATATTTCAGGAGAACAACAATTCTTACTCAAATAATCGGTTTAATTAAAAAACTACTGATTTAATGGATTAGCCGGCATGTCCCACAGGTTACAGCTATATTTCTGGCAAAAACTCAGAGAGCAAATAAAATTGCCATGAAAAGTTTCTCAAAAATCTGTCGTTCGGAGTCGACTTTAAACTGTAGGTTCCGCTGCTCATGTATAAAATTAACATACACAACATATGTGGTGTGAGAAGCTAGGTCGTAATCCTGACTGAAGTGTTGTAATAATCAATTATGTATGTGTGTTATGTATGTGTATGTAGTAAATAATAAAATAATTCTAAAGCAATCCGAAAATACGAAGTGGAAATACGACAAACTTAATGGGTTTCTTTTTACTAAACCTTATTTAAAGTTTCTCCGAAGGTGCTAATTAGAATAGAGTGTTTATTTATATCACTATCATGGAAAAAAATTCTCTAACGCCGTGGTCTAGTAGGTAGTGTGTTGGCTTATTAGACATAAAGCCCGGGTTCGTATCCTAGGTCAGGCATCGAAACGAAATATGAAAAAAAAATATTTCTTTGGCGATTTCCTCTCAGCAGGTTTCTGGCAAAAACTCTGATAGTAAATAAATCTGCCATGAAAAAGTTTCTCAAAAAAAAAAAAAAAATCTGTCGTTCGGAGTCGACGTTAAACTGTAGGTCCCGTCACTCACGTATAAAATTAACGCACACAACATGAGTGGTGTGAGAAGCTAGGCCGTAATCCTGACTGAAAGGTTGTAATGGCCAATTATGTATGTATGTATGATATATTTAAATTAAAGAAATCGTTTACATTTTTCTTTTCTTTTATCAAATAACACTAGAGTATATGATTATCAATTTACCATATTATTGTGTACGTTATAAAGAGACAATAAAACAAGAATTTAATGGAATTCGGAGTCAATATAAATGGTAAGCACTTTTTATATACATACATACGTGCGTACAGTGTCGCACAAAACTAAGACAAATAAAACTTTAACAAATTTTAATTTATTTAATTATCCTTAAATCTTAACAGAAACTATGAAAAATTACATTTACTTCTCCTCCTGTATTATTGCACTTTTCATTATCTTCAATTATCTTTACATTCCGAGGGAATATTTTGGATTAAATTTGAATTCAGCGAAGATAAGATCAGTTTTTCATATGGTGGTAGTTTTCTTTTGCAATTCTTTCGAGACGCCAACCTATCCTGAGTTAATGAGGAGTCCTGCTCCACCGCTAGGCTCACTTGGCCCTCAATGGATAGAAGGCACACCAACCAGTTACTTGAACTTGGTCGTAACATCGTCTCGATCACAGTGGCCATGCTTACAGGTAATTGTGTTATGCGTAGGCACGCGGAAAGAATGCGGCTCCCATTTAACGACTTCTACCGTGGGTGCAGATCCGCTGAGAAGAGGAGACTGTTATCCACTTTCTTTGTCAATGCCCTTCTCTTGCGAGGTGCAGATATAGGATATTTGGCTCTCCAATCCTTGTCAGCTTGACGGAGCTATCGTCGATTAATGCATGGATATTGCTTAGTTTATCAAGCTTTCGGGCTGGTTTTCCAGCGTGGGGTAGTCGTGCTTAAATGTGCAGCCCTTGCGCTGACCAACTTTTTCCTCCCTGGTTTGGAGGAACTTGGTCAGTACAGAGACTGCGTTCACCTGTGGCTCCACAACGGGCCACAACGTGCTCAAGTGAGCTTTTGGTATCAAAGCTATCACACTAACCTAGCCTAACCTAACTCTTTTAGTTTTTGTGGAATATAACATTTTGTTTATGACAGTTTCTGATTATAATAAAGGTATTTAAAAGCAGTTAAGAAACAACCTCTATATACAGTAGACAAGTGGCTTATAATACGAGAAATGAAACTACAGTCAATGTCAATTATTGTTTATATTTATAATTCATCTTAGAATAGCAAAATAAAAATAACGGTTTTTTTATTTTTTACAATTAATTGACACGGTAACTCGTCGTGATCACGTGCTTTAGATACATAGCAGAAATTTTTCACTTATTGTTGTTAACTTTAAATGAAAAAAATTTAAGTGCTATGATAATGTGTATTTTCACTAAAATAAAAAAAAAATATAGTATATTATGATATGAGCAACCATGTTATCATATACATAATTATTATGCACTTTTTTGGCAACACGCACAAATCCAATGCTTAACTTTTGTCTGATACTGTATATTATATTGTATAATTTTATTTAGTTGACTGTTGAACTGTTTTCAATAAATATTAAAGTTTTATTATTAAAATTTCTTTAAACATACGAATTACCTGACTTTCAAATTCCAAAAATTATTTTAATTTTATTATTTACATACATACATACATATATCGTATGCAGTATGCAGTATTTAATGCTTTTTCTTTTTATTTCTAAAATTTATAAAAACTTGATTTTTTTAATTTTTTACTTTTTCACAAAAACCCACAATTTGCATTTTTTTTTTCAATTTTTAGTAACAAAATATATAAAATATTTACTTTAATTTGTTTTTAATAATTACTTCTCTCTTTTTCATCATATTTTTGTTCTGATAACATTAAAAAAATTCTGTGTCGTCCGTTAATAGAATTCTACACTTTTTTCCTTGATTTTTTTCTTAAAAAAAAAACACGCGTTTAAATGCGCTACACTCTTCACTAAACAACAACAATCCAGGCACTGAAGTTTCTTGTTTTATCCATGCAATTCCGTTCAAAAAAAAAATAAAATTTAACAGGGAGAAGGAATAAAAGTGTATTTCGTGTCTTAACATGTTGAATATTCGATACGCTTCAGTTTAGTTGAGTTTGCCTGGATGTTTTGCTTCGTTTATTTTAGTTGTTAAACTCCCAGGAGTTTAACAGTCGCTCCCAAAAAGAAATACAAACAATAGCAGATAAATAACAACAACTTTAATAGTAATAAAAAGCTTTACACACACACAAATGCGCATACATAAATGTGTAACAGAGCGTGCATGTAAGAGAAGAGATGGGAAAAGTTCATGCCTATGTTGAGTATGTGTGTGGTGTGGGTAACTGCACATGAATTTAAGTTTGAGTAGCTCCTATATGCCCTAAACGTTTATAGGAGCAATTACAGACTGTTGCTTACTACGAGAGATGTTTGAAAATGAGAATCTACATTGTAGATTCTACAATACAATTCTGACAAATGCTTTTTGCTAATTTATATCCCCAACGGATACTGCCTTAACTTAACTAGAGTCGCGTAGTCTAGTAGGTAGTGTGGTGGCTTACATATTAAACATGAGGCTACGGATCAAATCCTAGATCAGGCATCTCCAAGAAAGCGAAATATGAAAATATTTCTTTGGAGACTGCCCCTCAGCAGATTTCTTACAAAAACTCTGAAAGTAAATAAAATTGAAATGATAAGTTTCTCAAAATTTGTCATTCGAAATCAACTTTAAACTGTAGATTCCGACACTCATGCACAAAATTAACACACACAACGTAAGTGGTGTGAAAAGCTAGGTCGTAATCCTGACCGAATGGTTATAATGACCAAATTTGTATGTATGTATGTATGTAATCCTAATTCACATGACAGAAAATGGATTATAGACTTTTATTCATTCATATAAAAAAGATTAGTGCTAATCCAGCACGTAAAGGGTCCGCCAAATAACTTTTTTTTTTTTGAAAATGCTTTAAAAAAAACTACTGAATATTTTCTCAAATTTCTTTTTTTATCCTACAATCCTTCCGGTTAATAATGGAAAATAATTTTATTCAAATGGCTGCCTCGGCTGGCCATGCAGTAGCCTACACGATCGGTCCAATTTTTAAGCATCGATTGTGTGCAGCTGTATTTCACCAATGGCTTCACGAATATTGTCCTTTAAAGCGTCAATTTTCTCTGGCTTGTCGGCGTAACACTTATCTTTGACGGCACCCCACAAATAATAGTCCAACGGTGTCAAATCGCAGCTCCGAGGTGGCCAAACGACATCAGCTCTGCGGCGATGCGATCTTCAAATAATGCGATCTTCAAAAACAGGGCGCAAAACATCGAGTGTAGCTTCGGCTGTGTGGCACGTAGCGCCGTCCTGTTGAAACCAAATGTTGCCAATATCCTCCTCTTCAATTTTATTGAACAAAAATTCGTTCAACATGGCCCGATAACGATCGCCATTGACTGTAACGGCCACTCCTTGCTTATTTTCGAAGAAAAATGGCCCAATTATGCCTCTGGACCAAAATCCGCACCAAACAGTGACTCGTTTTGGGTGCGTCGGCTTTTCAATGTATGCGTAAGGGTTTTCTGTGCCCCAAATGCGACAATTTTGCTTGTTTACATACCCGCCAAGATCTAAATGAGCTTCATCTGAAAAGATGATTTTTTTTGCCAAAATCGACATCTTCTGTAAGTCGATCGCAGGCCCACTTAGCGAAGCGAAAACGCACTGGATGGTCAATATTCGTTCAGCGGAAGGATAAAACTAATTATCTGTCAAATCAGACATGAGCTAAGTGTTACCATTCACGAAATAAGCACTAGTTGAAAAAAAAAAACGTTAGATGGCGGACCCGATATGTATATAATAATATGTGATATAGATGGTTACTACAGTCGCAATTGTATAACTACACTCGTATTTAAATATTCCATAAGTAAGACAAAACAAAAACCAGCTGTATCAGTTTTAACCCCCTTCACGTATTCCTTATCTATTGATATTAACACGAGTAGTATGGTATAGCGTGTGAACGATAACAGAGGAAAATAAGGGGAGCATTATTTTCCTCACATAACTGTTGCTCAACATTGTTGCTTTTATTACACAAAAGAAAAAATACATACACACAGGAAGTGATGTCAATTGTGTATTAAAATTGTATCTTCATTAAAGTGTTTCACGCTAAATAAGAAAATATTTACTCTTTAACATTAAAATTCTTTTTAAATAACTTTTACATAAAGTCATTAACTTTTAGAATTTTTCCATTTATTAAATTTTCATTGTATTTGTTGATACTAGATTACATCGCTTCGAATATTTTCAGTTAACAACATTGGTTATTTTAACATTAAAGGAATTGTACACTCTATTACAGTCTCTGTCTCTCTTACTATGTTAACATTAGAAGCACCTGTTAACCTATTACTACGATTTGCACAGGCTGTTCTTCTTGACTTTCTTCTCTTTTTTTTTTTGTGTGTGAATAGAAATTCCTTTGCTTTTTCTTGCTACCATTTACTTGGAGTGTATGAAAAAAAGTAAAAAATAAAAGCTTGGCGTAGAAAGCTTTTTTTAGTTTGTTATGATTTTCGAACATTAAAAAAAGTCATAATTTGGAAAAGGTAAGGTGAGTTGCAAGAAAATTGAATTATTGTATCAATTGTAGTTATGTTTGTCTGTGGTTTATCTCATTTTCTTTAAAAGGCATTGCTTTTACTACTTAAATCCATTTGTAATAGAAGGAGTGGAAAGGGTTTATGAATTTAAATACTATAAGCAAGAAAATGGTTAAGTGTTAACGACTTAATTCATCGTCTTAATCGTCTTTTCGAAATCGTATAGATTAACACGACTACAATTTTTTCATCAACGCACTGACTGCCATACATTAATATCGAAGTTACTTGCGGGCATTTAAGTTTTTGTTGACTTCAAAAGTATAGTTTCACACAAAACAATGGGATTTTCAAGATGTGTATGTAAGTTAACCAGTCTATGCTAAATTTGAATCCATACAGCATATGATATGATACCATATCAATATATTCATTTAGACAGTATTCAAATTATTTTTAATATCCTAAACCAACCTTTTCAATTACACTCAGGTCTCGTTTTATGCGATAGATGCGTTCCAAAATAAATCGCATAAATTGAATTCGCATAAAACGATACTCTAGCTTCATATAAAAATTAACGAAATTAAATGAAATTAATTAATAATTAAATTCAAATTTTAATTGAAAAATCAAAGCAAAATCGCATAAAAAAAATAAACAAAAATAAAATATTAATTCATTATTTACAGAAAAAAACAAAATGATCCAAAAAAAAATATGAAATATTATGAATGTACGATCAATCCTTCTATATCGTTTTGGAATTGGTTCGACGTCACTTTTATCATTACATACCTATCAGGTTGTGCATATGTATGCGTGGACTAGATCAACGAATTTTTAGAAAGTTTAATTGTTTCTTCTGAATAAGAGTATTAAAGTGCCAGTTATTAAAAAGGAGCTGCTTCTTTAAATAAAAGATTCTTTAAATCATAAGTAAGGATTGACTTTTGAAGGCTTTTATTGGCATAGTTAGAACAATCTGATGCTAATCAATTGACTTTCCATTTGGAAACAAACTAGAACGATTGATTTTCACAAGCTATTCGGCATAGAGATCTGATAGTATTAGGTGTCAGGCTCAAACTACAGCGTACATTCACAAGAGATTCCCATATAAAAAAGGTTTTCAAACCGCATCGAAATCACTGCCGATTTCTGAATCAACAGCGTTGGTCATTACAACACTTCAGGTAGGATTATCAATAATGATTATATCAGTGGTGCAAATTTAGTTTAATTTAAAAATGATGCAAAAGTTTAAAAAGTATAATAATATTTTAAAATCTATAAAAAATCTAAAAAAAAAATTTTGTCATTTAAAATCGCATAAATTCGCATAAAAAAAATCCGCATAAAACGAGACCCGAGTGTATAAAATTTGAAGAAAATTTAGCCTATATATTGGAAAATAACGAAATATTTGTTCTCTTAATCGTAATCACAGACATCTTGAAAAGAGAATAACCACCTAAGTCTTTATGCTAGACATTCAGAAAAAAATAACAAGAGAAACAAAAAAATTAACAAAAAGAGTTACAAAACACCAAAGAAAATTCTTTTAAATTCGTCACCTAAGAAAATTCTTATTACTTCTTAGTGTTTTGTAGTAATATCTCCTAATTCCACCATTTTGTGATAAACCAAGATTAAATTACAAAATTCCAAACTACATAGGAAGCCCACGAAAGATTGAAAAGAATGACAATAACAAATCATCGCCAGAAAATTTCAAGAAGACGTCAGCCCAAAAATAAGTAAATTTGAAGAGTAAATTGTAGAAAGATTTTGATCTTTAAAGTGAAAGAATTGTGCAATAAGGGTAGTCATCTTGGACCGCTTCTGTTTTCATTGTTTATTAACGACTTACCTGATATAATTCACTATTCCAACATCTTAATGTACGCTGATGATGTAAAAATTTCCTAAGTTATCGCCAAATTTCCGATCAGAAACTCCTTCAAAATGACCTAAATTCGTTTCATTTATGGTGTAGTTTAAATTTAATGCAGCTTAATAGTTATGTGTGTGAACACCCATAATGATAGTTGTGGTACTCACAATTATACATTTCTTTTCCTACATTTCTACATACATGTAACATTTAATACATTTGGTATGTACAACTGTACCATTTATTTGATATTATTCTTTTCGTATTCTTTTTTAAACAAACATGATTGAGCATGCACAATCTTGCTTTCTTTTGTTATGGTTTTACATAACAACCGTAAATGCATTTGTAGTAAATATATGTACATAATTGTTTACTTAGTTACATGTAAAAAGAATGTAGAAAGAAAAAGCAAGAAGACATAATAAACAAAATCAAACATGATCATGCATGCACGATCATGTTTTGTTTTGTTCGTTCACATTCAGCTATAAAATCGGTTACAGAATAATTAAAAGGTGATTGTTGATCTTGCGTTTGAACAGAAAGCATAAAATAAGAATTGTATTAAATGATTAAAAATAAGAATGTTAAATAAGAATTAAAATAAGAATTATTAATTAAAATTGAGTTACAAAATATTAAAATAAGAATTGTTAATAGAATCGTGAATATTGTATTAAACATTAAAAAACCAATTGTTATAAATGAAACTCTTTATTTGTGTTAAAAAATAAAAACATTAATTAAAACTATTAATAAAACAATTAATTATTTCTTTAAATAAATAAAGATATAAATAAAATTAAATGAATTTGGTTTTACTGAAAAACTAAATAAACATAACTCTTAATCTAAAAAAATGTAAATACATGAGATTTGTAAGAAAGAATCCGATTCCTGCAAACTATGCTTGCGATGTATACGAGCTTGAGCTTGTAGATAACTTCCTGGATCTAGGAGTCCTAGTTGATCCCAAACTAAATTTTATTCCGCACATAGCTATGACAGTGAATAAAGCTAGAAGCGTACTTGGTTTTATAAAACGGTGGGCAAAGGAATTTAACGATCCTTATGTTACTAAATCGCTATACACATCTCTTGTAAGGCCTATACTCGAGTATGGATCCATAATATGGAATCCTCTATATAAAAAATATTCCGACGTCATCGAATCTGTACAAAAGCAATTTCTGATGTTTTGTCTCCGAGGACTGAATTTCAATCCCACAAGTTTACCTTCTTATTCTGCCAGACTAGCATTAATCAAACTTCCGACACTTAAAAGCCACAGAACTATGTTAAATATCTCGTTCATATTCAATGTAATTACTAGTGATATTGGCTCCAGTTTTTTAATCCATAATATTACGTTTAATGTTCCTCAACGTCCGTCACGTCATTTTTCCCCATTATCAATACAATTTTTTAGATCCAACTACGCTGGTGCTGATCCAATAAGGAGCATGTATAATGAACTAGCAGATTGTACCCGGCGTTGCGCGGGTTATGTAGTTTGGATTAGTTTAAAAAATTAAAAAAAATTATTATTGGGTCATTTTTGCATTAAAAATAACAATAAATAAAAAACCGGTTTATATGTTTCGTAACCGCTTTTGAAACCGGTTTCTTACAAAATGCAATTTTTGAAATTGTTTCCGAATAATTTGAAATTAAATTGAAAAATTTAACAAACAACCCAGTTTTTTGAATACTATAAGTCCTAAATATAAATGCACTCAATTTGCCCGTTTTTGGCCCCTTTCCCCCTTTTTGGACCCCTTTTGGTTCAACTTTAGAAACGGAACACCTCCATTAGCTATTTGGGAAACTTAACCAAGCTAAATCGTAAAAAATGCCTTTAAAACAGATAAAATACAGCATTTATGCATAAAAGTAAAAATTTTTGCCCATTTTTTCTCCCTTTGTCCCATTTTTTCCCCCTTTGGGTCAAAATTTTGAAAAGATTTATTGCCTATAACCTGCACCGACAAAAGCTCGATCTATATCCCAATTTTCAAGAAAATCGGTCCAGGCGTTCAGGTGTGATTGGCTATGCACTCAATTTGCCCGTTTTTGGCCCCTTTTTCCCTTTTTGGACCCCTTTTGGTTCAACTTTAGAAACGGAACACCTCCAATAGCTATTTGGGAAACTTAACCAAGCTAAATCGTAAAAAATTACCTTTAAAACAGATAAAATACAGCATTTATGCATAAAAGTACTAATTTTTGCCCATTTTTTCTCCCTTTGTCCCATTTTTCCCCTTTGGGTCAAAATTTTAAAAAGATTTATTGCCTATAACCTGCACCGACAAAAGCTCGAACTATATCCCAAATTTCAAGAAAATCGGTCCAGGCGTTTAGACGTGATTGACTAACAAACAAACAAACCAACAAACAAACAGACAACAAAAAAACAGACTTACAGAAAGATTTATAATATATATTAGGATTTAATAAATTGAATATGCTAATTGATTTTTCTTTATCGAATAATTTTATAAAAAATAATGTAATTAAGTATTTAAATTCATAGTTTTTTTAGAATTAATATATTGTAATATTGAAAGTCGCCGTAGTCTAGTAGGTAGTGTGCTGGCTTATTAGACTGAAGGCCCGAGTTCGAATCCCAGATCAGACATCAAAACGAAATTATGAAAATATTTCTTCGGCGACTTCCTTTCAGCAGATTTCTGGCAAAAACACTGAGAGTAAATAAAATTGCCATGAAAAGCTTCTCAAAAAACTGTCGTTCGGAGTCGACTTTAAACTGTAGGTCCCGCCCCTTATGTATAAAATTAACGCACACAACATATATTTCCATAGGCAAATAAAATAAAATAAAAATTGAAAACACCATGTTATCAATTAAAGTGTGTTGTTAAAGAATAAAGATGCATTTGAATAAGAAATTAACAACAAATAAAATTAAGCAATTTATTTTTTTTAAAATTGAATTTTCGTTTTCAACAAATCGAATGTTTTAAAAATGTTTCGATATGTTCAAAACGGGATATCTCGGGACTCATACACAAGCCTCCCGCTATTTGCATAGTGCGTGAAGGTCTACACTGAGTTAATAAATGCAATAACCAGAAAACGATTCATCTTTGAAGAAATCACATCACATGGAGTCTTTATTAAACACTCCATGATTTAGAAGAGTCACGCGGCTCTTCACGTTAGTAATATGAAAATGCAACAATAAATCCGCTTCCGAAACTATTCTTCCAGGTGTCGTATCCTGACGTTATAAAGATTTATTCTATTTCAACAAAAAAAAAACAGCTGAATACACTCGAACCGATAAGTAAAACATCCAGTTTCAGTATGAGTCGTCGTTATGACATATTAGTCAGCCTGATACAGGATATCTTGAAAATGCAGTGACGATAGGCAACCGATGAACTGTCTGATGATCTGTTATTGGAACTCTAACGTCACAAACACAAATAAGAGATTACAGTCTTTATTAAAAAAAAATCAAATTGACATAATGCTAGTATCAGATACAAATTTCATTTAGACTCATTACACTTAGAGACCGTGCGTGACGTCACGTGACGACGTTGACGTCAAGCTGTCAGCCAACTTATAGATCTACCGACGGGCATAAGATTCCTGACGTTGAACTCTACCATAATTTTAACTACCAATGCAGAAGATCTTGATGCTACACCAGAGTTCATTGTGAACTAAGAATGTTAAAAAGCCTATAAATTGTAAGCCTCCTTCACGGAACTACACCGGTGGTTGAGCAAGAAATGATGATGAAATAGGCAGCCTTTTTGTTAAATACTTAAAAATAGTACATTAAAAATTCGAGCATACGTAAGGATCGCAGTGTAAAGCTGTCAAAACCGAAATTGTTATATATTCTGCAAACTATTTAAAAAGCTTCTACTCCACCCAAATCCTCTGGCTCGTATATATTAGACTTCGTTTGGTACATTCATCAAAATAAGAGGCACACCGCTGATCTCATCTCCACATAAGATACATACATACATACACATTTTCATAATATAAATATCGAGGAAAGACAAATTTATTCCTAATTTTGACCAAGCATAATCAGATTTCCTTAGGTTTAAAATTTGTATACTGATTATGTATTCGATCTGATAATTTAGATATTGTTACGTTTTTACCTTTTTAAAAACGTTAAAAATATGAGTTCGTAGACTGCAAATAATATAAAAATAAATATGTGTTTAATTTTAAATCAATTCTTTATTATTCGCACAATTCCGTGTGCCACCTTTTGAAATTGATTTACACAATAACAATTTACTTTGTTATTCTTCCTTTTACACACTCGTTCGTTAGAACTTCAAACCACGGTTCTCTTCCGCGTATGCAATAACAATTGTTCGTTATTCTCTCTCTCTCTGCTTACAACCTTTTTGTAAGCACTATACGGAGGTCTTCAAACCACAATTATTCTTCACACGCAACATGTCGTCTTCACACACGAATTCTAACTGAATTACTGAATCTCGACTGTATCATCGTTGCTTGCTCTGTCTTGCCTTTTATATCCCAAGGGCCAGCAGTCTGATGTATGCACTTGAAGGAGAATGTCTTCGAGAAATATCCAAAATTGTAAACATCTCACCATCATTGTTGTTCGTGTACCTTGTTTACTTTCGTCCAGGCAGAGTTGTTGTTGTTTTGTTTATTTGCCTATCCGCTATATTTACTGCATTTTGTTGTTGCCTCTTTTTTTATACTGCACTTTGTTTTTGGTTGTTTACTTCGTTTATCCCTATTTTTTATACACTGACGTTGTTGCTCTATTTTTGTTTATTCATCGATCTTGTAAACAAGTCCATTGTTTTTGTTGCTATATTTCTTACTCATTCGTTGATCACGTAAACAAGTCTATTATTTTGTTTTTGGAGCTTTTGTTTATCATTTTATACATGATCAAGACCATTGTGTTGTTTTTGGAGCTTTTGCTTATTATTTTAATAACACCATTTCCATTTTTGTAACAATATTAAAAATTTATTTCTCGCTGGTCAACCAATCGCTTAAAATGTCAATGAAATAGAGAACACCTAAGAAAGACTGATAAATAAACAGCATGGACGTTTCTAGGGGACTGTAAGTTTATAGATGAATTAACAATAAAAAATTTAATTGGTTGGCATTTCCATTTCCGATTCACTGCATCCACAACATATTCCGTTTCCTGCATCTTCAGATTATCATTTGTTTCGATCTCTGCAAAACTATTTTAATGGTTTACATTAAAATTCTATAGAAGCATGCAAAACACAATTGAATCAGTTTTTCATCCAGGAAACCTTAAATTTCTAAATATCTGAATTATGCTCTTATTCTTAAATAAAATACATATGTACGTATACGCTTAAAATTAAAATGTACTAAAAAAAATGCACTAACAAATCGATGCCAGATTTCTTAAAACATTGTAAAAGATAAATATAATATCCATTCATAAGTTCAAAGTTCACTGGCAGTTACAATCCAGTTTACAATTTTACGGAAAGTTTTCTCAAACGTAGTAATTCCATTAAGTACTTAAAAAACGGGGTCTTGAAAGACTTTAACTGTGACAACATTTTTTTCTAAAATTCCACTTTAAATCATTAAAATAAAAAATTTAAGTCTAATTTTGTTTTCCGTTTCTTACTCTAGCTCCAGCTTACAAAAAGCTAAAAAAAAGTAGAAACGTTTTATCAAATTTTAACCTTTTTTTCATCAAATTCACTTTAACTTTTTCTACTTATTGACCTTCATTAATCTTAATCTTATTGAACTTCAACTTCTTCTGCAATGCTCATTGAAAAAGTCATTATAATTATCGTTAATTAATTTCTTACCTATTTGAATCAATTTCTTTTTATTCGCATTAATTAATTCAATTTATACACATACAAACATAGTCAACAGTAGATGCTAAATAAACTTTTAAAATTTGTTTTTATTTATTTAAAACGAATTTTCACAAACGTAGCCCATAAATATTTCACTAAACAGAATTATTAAGACAAATATACATAGTTTTTAATTTATTTTAGTAAATACCTAAATAATAAAATATACCGACCTAATAATAGTCCTTTAAACTCAGGGATCTTTAGGACCAATTTACGTCTAAAAGTTTTCACCGGTTGATAAGTTAACTTGGTTCATATTTGAACTTGGTTCGAATATACTTTCATTTTGTTACTTATAATGGAATAACAATAAATTAGCCGTACTGGCATTGTATGTTCTATCGAAATGGAAAATTATTTTCAATAATTTATGTATTTAATATTAAACGAAATTTGTTTGCACTTGCAATGAGAGCTAGTTTTTTCCAACCTTTCCTACTTCCTCTCCTTTTTCCTATCCCCTCTATTATCCTTCCATTTTAAGGACGTTATACAATGGGTCAATTCGACCTACAGGTACTGTACTAGTCCATTGACAAGTACACGTCCTCTAACCTAACCTAACCTAACCTAACCTATATACACTAGTGGCAGAAACTAAAGCTACTGACTTAATATTTTGACATATCCATAGGAATCTGGTGAAAAAAATGACAATTTTTAAAAATAGCTGTTTTAATTATTTTTGGTTTTATTAATTTATTTAAAAAAGAAGTTTAAAAAAAATTTTTTAAATTTGAAGAAAATATAAAATTGTTAAAATTTAGGTGGCAAAAACTAAAGCAATTCATTTTTATTTTCTTATATATTTGAATAATTAATGGAATATCATCTGCGAGGCATTAGAGCTATTCAATTCGGTTTTCTGAAATATTTTCTCAGGCTTTCATTTAATTGGGGGAAAAAATATCGTTTATGCGACCCCTAGTCATCTTTTATTTCCTATAATTACTTATTTTTCATCGTGGTTTGTTGTTAATTCAAATAAATTATTTATTTATTTAATTCCTTATTTATTTAAAAAACTTCTTTATCTTCCACTGGTATTGTTCTTATTTTATGTCTGGCAACTTCCCGATCTCTCTATGGAATTATTGTTCCTGGATTTTTGTACTCTCCTCGTATACACTTATAATCAGACGTCGGCACAAAGAGAACATAATAAAAATGTGAGTGTATTTGTGAGAGGCATATGTATAACTCAGAGAAAAATTGTTAGTAATACTTTCAAGTGCAACCTAATAATATGTTTATGTAGTGGAAAATATAAAAAAAAAAATGTACAGCGCCAAATTCCTAAAGACTGCGTATTTAACTTGATAAATATTCTTCCAAAAATGTAGATCATTTCTCATTGTTATTAGTGAATCTCATTGGAAAATAGTGAATCCTACTGTAATATTTTTTTGGGTGTATCATTAAAACCTGGAAACAAGCGACATGAACCTTCTTCTTTAGCAGCCGACAAGCAACTGAATGGAATTTTATGCTCTTTTTAACGAACATTGTTGATGTTCGTGTCCTATGCAAAAAGCCGAAGATGTTCGTCCCCCGGGGGCTATTAATTTCTTATAATTCTGTTTACCGTACGATGTGTGTGTTTTGTTGTTGTCTATTTGCATTGTTTTCATTTGGTTTATTTGTACCTATGTATAACTGTAATTAAAAATCTTTAGAATTAGACGATATAAGATAATATGGAAGCGTTTCATTATTTTTGTTATATGTATTTCCTTTTTTGTTTATTTTCTTTTTTCTTGAATGTTTTTACTCGTTTAAAATTTGGAACATTTCTTAACCACTTTGCTGCAAATATATGAGCTATAGAAACAACATATAACATTTATATACACACATACATACTGTTACGAAAATGGAAATGGTGGATAATAAACAAAAGCTCCAAAAACAACATAATGGACTGGATCATGTATAAAATGATAAACAAAAGCTCCAAAAAGAAAACAATGGACTTGTTCAAGTGATCAACGAATAAGTAAAAAAAAATATAGCAACAAAAACAATGGACTTGTTTACAAGATCGATGAAGAAACAAAAATATAGCAACAACGTCAGTGTATAAAAAAATAGCGGATAGACAAATAAATAAGCAACAAAAACGTAAATAAGATACACAAACAACAATGATAAGAACAGCTTGTTTACATTTTTGGATATTTCTCGAAGACATTCTCCTTCAAGTGCATTCATCAGACTGCTGATCCTTGTGATATAAAAGGCAAGACAGAGCAAGCAACGATGAATCAGTTAGAATTCGTGTGTGAAGACGACACGTGAGATTCAGTTAGAATTCAGCGACTCGGGTGTGAGGACGACACGTTGCTTTGCGAAGAATAATTGTAGTTTGAAGATCTCCGTATAGTGCTTATAAAAAGGTTGTAAGCAGAGAGAGAGAATAACGAACAATTGTTTTGCGTACGCGGAAGAAAATCGTGTTTTGAAGTTTTAACGAACGAGTGTGTAAAGAATAATAACAATTAAAGTACATAAATTGTTATTGTGTAAATCAATTTCTAAAGGTGGCACACGGAATTGTGCGAAAAAAAAAACTGATTTAAAATTAAACACATATTTATTTTTATTTTATTTGCAATCAACGAAATCATATTTTTAACGTTTTTAAAAGGGTAAAAACGTAACAATACATACATAATTTGTTATTCCAACTCTTGTCGGGACTACGATCTAGCTTCTCACACCACTTATTTTGTATGTGTTAATTTTATACATGAGTATCCTGCCACTCAGTTTAAAGTCGTCTTTGAACGACAGATTTTTGAGAAACTTTTCATCACAATTTTATTTACTCTCAGAGTTTTTGACAGACATCCGCTGAGAGGAAGTCGCTAAAGAAATATTTTTTCATATTTCTTTTTGTTGGAGATGTCTGACCTGGGGGATGTCTGAACCATGGGTTCACGTCTAATAATCCAAAACACTACCGGTATTTGTATATCAATCATGCCTTCATACTAGGCATGAAAAAAAAATTTATTCCGATTCTCATATTCAGCTCAATAATATTTGAAATTTGGATTTTAAAATATGAAATTAAAATTGATTTTAATTTGGCTTTAATATTTAATATTTAGACTTAGAGACCGTAGTTAATAAAATATACTTTAAGAATTTATTTCAATCGGATTAAAATTGTCAATTTTGTCGTCATTTGGAACTGTAGATTATATACTTCAACTTAGAGCTATAAGTTACTAGAAATACTAAAGCGCTTCAGAAAAATCAAATTTCGACACTTAAATATTTAGTAATATAACTATAATGATAAGTAAATTATAAAAAATGTTATTCAAAGGATTAATACTCATATTTCATAAATTAATCAGCCTTTGTCTGATGGCATTAAACATTTTTTCATTAATTTCTTTTTCCTGCAACAATTGTGTTTTTGTATGTATTAAATTTAATAAATCTTAATGCATAATGGTTATTGAAAAGGACAAAGTAATATGTATGTTGTCACAAATAAATGACAGCCAACAATTAATTATGATTTAAAATTGTTTGTTTCGACACCAAGATATTATTAAATATTGATTTGATAAAATGTGACTTAAAATTTAGAGACAATCACCAAAGATTTGCACCAGCAGAATTTTAATGAGAAAAATATAAAATCAGATTTCAATTTTAATAAAACTTTAATTTTTTATTTATTTGGTTTCTCATTTCTAAAAAATATCTTATATTGTCATAATTTATAAAATTTTGCAGTTCAAATTATTTAGAAGTCGCCGTAGTCTAGTAGTAGTGCTGCATGGGTTTTGCAAATAAGATGGTTCCAGGTGTTTCTGAAGGCATTTTGCGCGCTGAACACGAATGGAATCAAAAACTTTCCATCACGTCAGGTTTTCGAGAAAAAGAAGGTTGAAACCCCTAAAAATAGCGTTTTTGGCCATTTTTAAAAAATTCAAAATGGCGGATCCAATATGACGGTCAAGTAAATCTGATTAATTTTTATAAACCTCGACCGCCATTTTGAATTTTTTAAATCTGAAGACCTGTATTCAGCGACCCCAAAAACCCCTGAGTAACAATTTTCAAGTAAATCTGATTAATTTTTAAGGACCTCCGTAATGTGTTTCTTTTTCTCTTGCACCACTTGACATAAACCCACCCCCTACTTTAAGGGTGCATGCAATCAATTTGGCTTTGGGCTCATTTTAAAGAGCAAAGATCAATTGTCAATTTCTGACAATAGCGATGGTTCTAGCACGTCAATGTTTAGCTATTTTTACAAACGCTTTTTCTCGAAAACCTGACGTGATAGAAAGTTTTTGATTCGTGTTCAGCGCGGAAAATGCCTTCGGAAACACCTGGAGCCATCTTATTTGCACAAAAAAAGTCCAAATTTGCAGGGCTGTGTTATTAGACGAAAGGCCCGAGTTCAAATCCCAGGTCAGACATCAAAAAGGAAATTAGAAAATATTTCTTCGGCGACTTCCTCTCAGCAGATTTCTGGCAAAAACTCTGAGAGTAAATAAAATTGCCATGAAAAGCTTCTCAAAAATCTGTCGTTCGGAGTCGACTTTAAACTGTAGGTCACGCCACTCATGTATAAAATTAACGCACACAACACGAGTGGTGTGAAAAGCTAGGACTTGTACAATGGGTCAATTCGACCTCCGGGTACTGTACTTGTCACAGTTGACAAGTACACGTCCTCTAACCTAACCTAATTATTTACAATATTGTGGCCTCATAATTCATATACGAAATCGTCTCACTTCTAATTTTGTTGGAGTCAATTTTAAAATTTTTATCATTATTTTTACTGAAATGTTCTTTTATTTTCAGCCATTTTTATTTGGCGTTTATTTTCATAATTTTTTCATTATCATGTTTATCATTAAAAATTCAACATTAAGTTCATAGAAGGACCCCTACCGTAACGGCAACAGGAATAATTATTTACATCTGAATTAACGCAGCAGATTGAATAGTCGAAAATTTTTATTAGGGACGTTCTTATATTTACAACTAATTAGTGATTAAATTTTACTCTTCTGCTTAAATAGATCACGTAATTTATCTTTATCAAAGTTTAAAAATTAAATTATAATCTCAATAGCACATAAGCTTGGGCTTCCAACTTCTATTGATTATGACTTAGGGTTTAAGGGTCAATCAAAAATTTGGTTTATGTAAAATGCATAGAAAAGAATGATTCCGAGAAGGATGTAAAAAGGACTTTACAATTTTCCACAATAGGATAAAATTCATAAACTGTATGTAAACTTAACGTCATATAATATTATAATGTTTATTAAAAATTGTCGTTTTTTTTTATGTAATCTCCATTATGTCTGCGGTAATGTCTTATAAATAATCTATAATCTGATAAGAGACGACTATCGATTAATACGTTTCATGGTTTTCTAGTAAATTCAATGGCAATATTACGATTACAGAATACAAACCATTTACCAATAGTTCGCTGCAAACAATTATAACGTCATTACAAATGTCACCATAATCTTAACTATAACCAAGTTCATCAGTAGCTACCAAAATAATTTCAGCAGTCTTCTGGCAAAAATTGAATTACCATGAAAAGTTTCTCAAAAATCTTTAGTTCGGAGCCGACTTTAAATTTTTGGTCCCATCACTCATGGATAGAATTAACATACACAACATTAGAAGCTAGGTCCTAATCCTAACTAAAGGATTATAATGACCAATTAGATTTAAGTAAGAATGATTTTTGTTCAACATGGTTTGTGTCATCTAATAATGTTTGTGTTGTTTTCTAGAGAAAATACTTCCGATATACAGTGGACAGTAAAAGTCTTAGTACTTTAATATATTTTGACAATTTCATGAATTTTAACCAACAGTTTGTATAAAAAATTAATGTTTTTATATTTATTTTATGAATTTATTTCTGTTTTATTATAAAGCAAACAATTTTTTAATGTTTTTCATAAAACAAGAGAAAATAAGGAAAAATTTCAGATGACTCCATAGGTACACCCAAGGAGAACCCTGAGTAAATTTAAAATTCAAAGGCCTAATAGTATATGAAAATGTTATCCGTTGTATTTAGTAGAATATCCCTTAAGGTCAAGCACTCCATTTAACCAATTTGGAATTGAATGTACAAGTTTTGTTTAGTGTTTTCTGGTGGCACCATGAGCAAGTTTTTCGGTTGACTTTTGTTTGAGGTTTAGCGATTACGTAACCGTTCTTTCAAATGATCTCCTAAATACTCTCTTGAAGTCATATCGGTATTAAGCCTGTGGGGACTTTTTTGTCAAAATATATTGCCGTACCAAGACTTTTGCTGTCCACTGTATATGTCAAAAATATTTCTGTCTTTGAAATAATTGTCTTTGTCCAATTTTATTGATTTAGGGCGAAGCTGCTGAATAAACACTCTAACGTGTTTTGGCCTATAGCATTTGTGCTAAGACAAGTTTAGGTTATACGACACATGATCGGTCAAAAGAACAAGGAATCACCAGAGATAACATTACCAAAAATATGTACTGTTTTACATTTCGTCTATATATTTGCACCGCCCTAATGTGGTAATTCTGGTACTTCAAAAACTAACACATCCGGTATGAAATAATAGAACTTCTGTACATTTTTCCATTTACCATAGACGTAGACAATTAGGGATTGTTATCAAAATGTGATTGTCGCAATACTCGCAGTGCTTGATATCATTTCCGTTGTACCATTTCTGCATGGTTTCAGTCTTACAGGGTGCAAAGATAAAAAGTAGACACAAACTGTGTTTCACAATTTCAAAATATATTTGAGCGTAAACACTGTAATTGGAGGTTTTGGATGCAAGCAAGTCTACTTTTCTACAAAAATATAAAAGTAATTCAACTTTTTTATTCCATTTTTTTTTATTTCACAATATACCAGGATCTTGTCAAGAGTTTCGTGTTTTTCCACCCCCTCTAAACAGCCATTTTATCATGATGTAGTGGATTAAGTGGCAATTATAGTTCTCTCTATACATGACAGTTGCAGGTTTGGTGTTCCATTTTCGCTATCAGTACGTAGATGGTCTAACCAGTGGTGTTGTCGAGCCGGAACGTCGTTCCGGTACTTCCTTTTTGGACAGGAACGCGTTCCGGAACTTAAGATGATTTCTGATAACGAGAATTGGCTGACGTTTTGAAAAAAAAATTTAAAAAGAATTGCTGATTTGATTGAGACCTAAAAAAAAACGCCGCCGCCAGGATTATCATGGAAAATCACCCCCGTCGTTAAATTTGGGACATGAGACCGCACAGAGCGGCCGCCTACCCAGAATCGGCCGTGTCTATATAATTATATATACGCGATCCGGTAAAAAAAATAGCACAACACCACTGGGTCTAACCCCTTATGTGCCTACTCATACATACATAATTGGTCATTACAACCCTTCAGTCAGGATTACGACCTAGTTTCTCACACCACTTATGTTGTGTGCGTTAATTTTATACATGAGTGGCGGGACCTACAGTTTAAAGTCGACTCCGAACGACAGTTTTTTTGAGAAGCTTTTCATGGCAATTTTATTTACTCTCAGAGTTTTTGCCAGAAATCTGCTGAGAGGAAGTCGCCGAAGAAATATTTTCATATTTTCGTTTTGATGTCTGACCTGGGATTCGAACTCGGGCCTTCAGTCTAATAAGCCAACACACTACCTACTAGACTACGGCGACTTCATATGTGCCTACTCGTAGAACCAAATATATGGAAACTAATAAAAATAAATTATAACTACAATAAGAATGCAGTTGATGATCTGGAAAGATTTGTTGAATGTGAGTGTCAAACCTCAACAAATTCAACTTCAAATGGAAAAATGTTATAATTTAAGGGTTGCTGTTTTACCGAGCAAGGTCTTGAGGATCTGTCCTTGAGCATCCACAACGAATAAGATAACGCAGCATATCCATTCAGGAATCAGAACGAAATAGTCCAATGTTTGCGCTCCACATCAATGAAGCTTGTGGTATAGAGCGCGATAGCCACTGCTATCTGTGGCGAAACCACAAAAGTAAAAGATACTAAGACGAAGAGGAAACTCAGGATTTCGGCACGAGTTGCCTTCAGGTTTGCTACTGTATGGAGTGTTATAAGAACTTACCACTGACTAGCTCCTATAATGGTTCGCGTAATGAAAACTTTAAAAGGGTTTGGGGTCTACCGATCATTAGCAGAGACAGCCTAAAAAATAGAAAACATCTAAAATTCTGGAGACTAAACTTCAAGGTAGTGATAGAGGCCGCCAGTATTATATGTGATTCCTGTAGTTTGGTGCGATCTGTCATTTAGCTGTAAATTGACCTTTGAATCCACCAGCAGTACTTTTGGTAAAATTCATTCTGGTCTGTTAGAATTGGACACGAGCCATATCGATCAGTCACGTCCAGGGATGGTAACTGCATTGCACGCAGGGAATTTATTAATTCCATGATTCAGGATTCTTAAATATATTTGAATAAGTTACAAGGATTAAGAGTCACGACGACAAACTAATTGTGTACTCTATTACGGATAAACTGAAAGCATGTGAAAGCATGGCAATAGTTGAATTTAATCTAACTTCGCTTAGCTCAACGTTATGGAGTATGATAGTTGATCAAAAAATGTCTACACAGTTTAAGCAATAAAATCTGCACAATATTCTAAATGTAGCCAACAACTGAGTGAAGAAAATTCCGAATAGATTCATGGCTTCAGAATATTTGCCTAAAATCAAATAAAATTTTCAATTTGCGAAATATATTGTTACGTTTTTACTCGTAGATTGCAATAAAAATAGAAATAAATTTGTGTGCAGTTTTAATTAATTTCTTTATTGTTCGCACAATTCTGTATACCACTCTTCACAACTTGATATAAACAACAACAATTGCTTTGTTTCTTATTCTGCTTTGCCCTTGTTTGCGTAAACAATAACAATTGTTCGACCGATCTTTATAGCGGAGGATCTTGAAACCATAATTCTCTTCACATGCAACGCTTATTCACACAAGACCGACTGAATTTTTACTGCCTCCGTTGCCTGCTTTGTCTTGCCTTTTATATTGCAGGGTAAACAGTCTGATGGGTGCTCTTAAAGGAGAATGACTTTACGTTCTCGAAATCTCTGTAAATGTAAACATCGTTGTTTCATTTTTGTTTGTGTTTTTTGTTTACATTTATTCTGGTAATGTTTGTTTTTGCTTCTTGTTTACTTGTTTATCCCTTTTTTTATACTGATGTTGCTATATTTTTCTTTATTCGTTGATCATGTAAACAAGTCCATTGTTTTTGTTTTTGTAGCTTTTGTTTATCATTTTAATGTTAAACGATGTAACACCATTTCCATTTTCGTAACAATATTTATTCAATTTTCTATGCAGGTGTTGAGGATATTTTATTAACAATAACTCATATTTCAACAAAATGAAAATGCCTGTTATGCAAGTATTTATGTTTATTATAGAAATAAAACTCCATTTCACAATATGGCTTGTTTAGAAGAACATTTTTTCGAACTTTGTTGTCGCACCCATTATTAAAATCTCCAAATCCAAAATTATGGGTTGTTTCCATAATTAGACAACTCTCACCACTTCCTTTTTTTTTCAAACAAAAAAACAAGAGAGAAAAAAGGCTTCATATACTATGAATATTGTTTGTTGTTGCATGGTGGCATGTTTCGTTCTCTTTCATCTATTTGTTAACCTGGAAAACGTGTTCATTCTCTAAGAAGGGTATTATGAAATTAAGTGGTCAACATTTTAACAATAATAACAATTGAAAAAAAAAAATTTATACTGAATTCAGTCATTCTATCTATCGCTCTCTTTCTCTCACTATTTCATTTTCACTTTAATTTAAATTTTGGATTTGGATTATTTGCTTAACATGCACAAATAAATGTAATAAATATTGTTTTCTACTAATGACTACAAAATTTTAAACTTAAAAATAAAACAAAGAAAGAATTTTGTTCTTATTTATGGGTTCCATAGCATGATAAAGTTTTAATTTTGTATTGTGAAATCTTTTTGCAATAAGTTAAAACACGATGCATACTTATTCAATAATAAACAATTTATTTAAATAAAATAATGGGAGCTTCATAAATATAGGGTTATCCATTTAGTGGCTTTGCGAGTTTTTCAACTGTTAAATAACTTTCATTTAAAGTGTCATTTATTTTATGAACATGATTCGTTCGAGAAACAGGAGCTCAAAATTTATACAAAAATGGTAATTAAAACATGGCCACTTATCGAGCATTACGAAGTGATTGTAGTCGTCATAATCAACGTACTATGCAGTGTATGTTAAAATTATAAAAAAATTTCAAGATACTGGGAATTTTGCGGATGGTGTTGGATTGTCAAAAACATCGAGAAAATGTGATGGATAACACAGCCCTGCATGGGTTTTGCAAATTACAGATCTTCAGATTACAGATCTTCATTCAGATTTAAAAATTCAAAATGGCGGATCCAATATGGCGGTCGAGGTTTATAAAAATTAATCAGATTTACTGGAAAATTGTTACTCGGGAATTTTGGGGTCGCTGATGACAGATTTTTAGTCAGATTTGAATGAAGATCTGTAATCAGCGACTCCAAAAATCCCTGAGTAACAATTTTCAAGTAAATCTGATTAATTTTTAAGGACCTCCGTAATATGTTTCTTTTTCTCTTGCACCCCTTGACATAAACCCATCCCCTACTTTAAGGGTGCATGCAATCAATTTGCCTTTGGGCTCATTTTAAAGAGAAAAGATCAATTGTCAATTTCTGACAATAGTGATGGTTCTAGCACGTCAGAGTTTTTGAACCCAGATTCGTGTTCAGCGCCTTCGGAAACACCTGAAGCCAACTTATTTGCACAAAAAAAGTCTCATTATGACCTATTTTGCATTTCGATTTGTACCCCATCAATATAAAGCTCAACTCGCGCAGATGTCTGCTGATCATTCACAACGTATTAGATATGATGATTGGGTGCTAGAGCAACAGGAACAGAACAATTAGAAAGAGCCATTGCATTAGTTATTAAGTGATCTGCGCACCCATTTGACGTACAACGATTGAAAGCAATTAGCTTCTTATTTTTACAGTTGCTATTAATAAAGGGAAATTTTAATTTTAGCACATGCTTACCAGGTCGACTCCAATGTAAAATGACAGTCCATTCATTTTAATTGGTTATCATGTATTTAAATAATATACTTCGAAGACTACACATTAAACTAACTTTTTATTAAATTTCGAGTGTATTTTCTAAAATACAAAGATATACTTTCGCCCAACTGACTTCTTGTTTTAATATTCAATTTATTTTAATATGTAACGCTAGAAAAGCTAAATTCAATTCAGAAATAAGCTAAATAAAACTAAATCCAATGATTTGAAGTCAAAACGTAAAAATTAAGCTAAATTTAACTTCAAAAAAAGCTAACAATACTTTCTGCTGGAAGTCTCTATTTTGTACTAATTTATTATCTTATATCCTCATGACCCTACAATCATGAGCACCTCAGAGTATTTTTGCCATTCTTCCAACCATGACATTGTTTCACAAATAGTCCAATTTTGTAGCTTTGTTTTTAACGCCTTAAGAGGACAGTTGGATAAGGAGTATTACCTTATCTTCCAAATGCTGTTTGCTTTTGAATTTCCTATCCAAGATCACATCCAAGTATTTCATCCACGCGGGTATCGTAATTTCTTTTTCGAAAAAGCGAGGGTTGTCATAGTAAGCGATCTTCGTCTTTCCAACTCCTCAGAAGTATTAACAGGTCGTCCTCGCAGAAGATTGCTTCAAGTCCTTCGTCAGTTAATATTCTCAAAAGATTATGGGCCTGTTTCTGTAAGACGAATAATTTCAGACGAACGTCTCTTTGTATAGAGAGCTTATAAATAAAATTCAAAAATCATTTGCTGAGGCAGCTTTCAATATATTCAAACTTTCATAAAAGAACTTGCTTGTGTAATGCCATTGTTGAATACAATTTTATATTGTTGTTTGTTCCCCACAAATAAAATTCAACAACTTATGAGAAAAAGTACATCTCTAATTTTATACTCACCATACGTAAACAAAAGAATGTCAACAAAACCAGCTGATTATTATTTTGTTATTTTTTCGTAGCCCGGCAAGTGAATTCATTAATAAGTTTGTGTATATTTATTTATAACTTTATTGCATTTGTATATAAAAATAAAACAAAATATAACACGAGTAAAATGCGATTATAACAGAGAAACAAAGCCAATGTAAACATTATCAATGTATGCAGCACAAACTTATAGGAATCCAGCAATCCTTATTGTTAATAGAGAGGCCACTAAATGACTACAATCCATACAGCGAAGTTTAATCATAATAACTATTAGGCATGTATGTATGCATACATAAAAGATCAATTATTATTTAATTTATAGAAAAATATGCAAAATTTGCGATATTTATGATAAATGTGTTATTATTGATATGCATGCGGTTTTTTTTTTGCTGTCTGCCTGCAAATATTGGCGCAAACACGTCATCACTTTATGAAGACTGTCGTCTGTATAAATGAATAAGTTTAATAGAAATTGCAGAGACGCAGGCATAATATATTGTTTACCTGATGCATTGGCCCCGAGGAAGGGGACATATGTTGTGTTTCAACTATGCGTCAACAGTAAGATTTTTAAACGAAAGGAGAGAGGAGCAATACAAATACATTTTTGAACGCATTGCTGCCAAATTAAAAAGTGGCATTATTATAGAAAATATTTCTTATACCCTACACGATTTAACGTTCACATACATATACATACATATGTAAGCATTGATATGATACATTTTTCAATGATTTCATATGATTCCATTTCAGTTAAACAAATAGATTCTTTGATTAACAATGGATGCCTGAGCTGTACAGAAATTCATTTTAAATTCTGTTTTATATAAAGTTCTACATTCAATACCACTAAGCTAAGTCATACCGTTATATTTATCTATGTATGTACATATATAAGTACCTGTGAAAGTCCCCTGTAGGAAATCAAACTAATTTTAAAGTAACTTCAAACTGGTTTTTTAATAAGCACATCTAGTGGATTAAGTGACTTTTTTCCTTGTCGCCGACTCATTATTTTAACATAGGCATGTCATAGGCGGTAGTCAATTGGTCATCTCTGCATGACTTTTAAGTTAACTACAAATTGCTTATTTTTCAACCAATTTGTAGTTAAATAAAATATAGTTAATTTAAATATTGGTTTACACTAAATTATTTAAAAACCACTTTTTTTTAATTCAATTTTAAACAGTTTTATTTATATTATATTATATACATATATTTATATTTAGAAATAATTGTTATAATACAAAAAAAATTAAATTAAAAGAAAATTCATGTACATTTCATGACTTAAAATAAAAGTTGTAATGAAAAGAAGTTAAATGAAAAATATATCTAAGCATACATTCGAAAGTTTTTCTGAAAGAAAATTTTGTATAAAGTATTAATATTATTAAGTTTTTTTTCCAACACAAACGTTATGAAAATGCCGTTTTTTAATAACAGCTAAGGCGTTGCGTAATTCTTTATCTGGGTCATCACAGAGAGGCCGAATCGCATCCATCAATGAATCAAAAACTTTTTCATAATCCTTCAAGCGCTTTTTGCCATTAGTGCCATCAATATTTATAGCAAGTATCAATTGCAGAGATAAAATTGTCGTTAAAGTTTTTGGCAGTTTCCCTTTCAGAGATAATTTCATGGCATTGGTCTGCAAAAATGCACAAAAATTTGGAAAATGATAAAAGTAGAGAAGAATAAAAACTCACGTAAATTTGCTGATTTTCATCGATTATGATATCATTGAGCGCTTTCAATATCACTTTTGTTAATTTTATTATAAATTTACAATATTTAATTGGGTTTTTCCCCTTTTTTTTTATTAAAATTGAGCACCACCTAAAATACCGTATTTGCTTTGATTGACATTTGATTTACTGACATGCTTCCTTTGTTTTATTATTTTTTTTACATTTTCTTATTTTGCTCTTTTTCATTCTTACTTTTGTTTCTATGCAATATGTTTGGTTGATATCTGCATGAGATTTAAACCAATTTGTAGTCATTTGCAAAATAGTTAATTTATAATTTGCGTTTTTATCAACCGACTATTTTATTTACTACAGGGTCATCTTGAATAAGATTAATACAAGTACACACAAAGTAAAGTGGCGCTTAGAATAATAATTGTCGTAATTAATCCATTTGCATTTGCAGGCGGAAAAATATGTATAAATTTATGTAACCGGAAGTCACATCAAAATCCAAATCACTTTTTCAAGTACATACTTGTTAAAAATGCACTTTCGCGAACGTAAATACTATAGCATTCAATTTCATATTGATTTAAAATGATGTGAATGCT
This sequence comes from Sarcophaga caerulescens, assembly GCA_927399465.1. NCBI lineage: Eukaryota > Metazoa > Arthropoda > Insecta > Diptera > Sarcophagidae > Sarcophaga > Sarcophaga caerulescens. Next base: position 73,875,983 of record OV656872.1, on the reverse strand, counting down.
ATAAAATTCAAAAAAAAAACAGTCTGATTCATCCCATAATACATGTCTAATCGGATTTCTATATCACAATTAATTTAAAATTTAATTGCTTATTTATTTTTATAGCTCCCTGAAATTTTTAGAGTCCGCGAACGTGTTAATAAATTTTAAATTTTAGAGTATTTTTGTGTTAGCTTTGCCGACTGCAAATTTCACAATGGTTTTGATTTGCTTCTCTGTATTTGTTAGTGTCATAATTAATGAGCATTTGTTTAATTTTTCTTACATTTGGATTTTCTGTAGCATTTTATTTATAACCAAATAAATAAATATACAATAATATTTTATAAAAAGGGCTTAACGTTAATAATTCTTAATAAAAAAAAAAAAACTAATTTTTGTTTTTGTAATTTTATGTTCATTTGCATTTCTGGTAGTAGTAGTTGCTCACCGAAGGGAGCAAGTCGCTTTTATTATATACATACGTTTAATCCTCAGTATCTCGGTATAATTAGCAACGCGCGGTCACTATTCGCAAATTCAAAGGTGCTACAAATTATAACAGAAAATAGTAGATGAATTATTTTGATTGCAATATTTATAATTTATGAAAATAATTTTACTAGATGTGAATCAGTGATTTATAGATGAACTAGTTTTAGGCAAACATTTTAAAATGTCAACGCGTTTAAATAGTAAATTAAGACTGTATATATACATATGTATGTATATGCAAGCAACAACGTATAAACATTTTTATTATTGAAAGCAAAATTATATTACAAAGATGTAAACTTCCAATTCTAAGATTTTTTTTAAAGCAAATCTATTATACAACAACTCTGTTAAAGCTGACAATATGAAATTTACTCTATTCATTTATCCACTGTACATATACATATATTGTTGATTTAGCAACTTTTAAAAAATAATACCGATAACATTGTATTATATTCCCCTAAATGATCAAAGAGATCGCTCGTTAGCTCTTGTTTGCGTAAAAGTCCTATATACTATTTTCTGGCATGTAAATCACCTACAGGACTCTGTAACAAGTTTTTTTTTAAAGTTATTAATAAAAACATGTCGACGTAAGTCGTAATAAAACCCCATTACAGTTATGTATATAAAAAGTGATTTTTCTCGAAAGTATCATTTTCGACTGAAGTTGTTATTGCTGCTTAGGACCAGAGATTTATGTTAATGAGTTTCTACAAAGAATATTGTTGCTATTTTTAAACGTAAAATCGCGTAAGAATAAATGAATTTGTTTTGTTTTTGTAGTGTGCTTGATTTAGTTGCTTTTTTTTTATAGAATTTAACTACTTTCTAAATATTAATTACTACCATAAATACAATAAATTTTTTTAATATTTTTAAACAGCTGCAATCGAATGCTTTTTTCTATTATTTATTTATAAACTACGTGTTTATAAAACGATAACGAAATTTTCTAATTGAACTTACTTTTCTAGACAAATATATGAAAACCTCTAAAACATCAGCATTCCCAGCTAAACCTTCAATTGCCCAAAAAAAAAAAAAAGAAAACAACAAACAAATAATTAAAATTACATACAAAATCTTATAATTATTTCCTTTTACAAACATTGTCATCAACAAGGTATTTACAATAAAACAATATTAAATTTTGTTCTTTTTTTGAGGACGCATAATTGCATTGCAGTGACTACATAAATTGAAATAAATTATAAAAGATAAACAGAAACAGTCCCTAGATAAGTTTAAATCGACAACAAAAGAATAAATAAATAAAAAATATGGGAAAGCAATAAACTTAAAATGCAATCAATAACATAAAATTCGAATTTTTAATGCAAATGGACCAAAAAGAGTGAATAACATGTGAAAATAAAGAAATCAATCTTTTTCGGATCTAGTCATTGTTTAGTTGCCACACGACGGTAACGACGATAATGATGTTGAATATTTAATTAAATACGTCTCTTGTGAATTTCTTCATATTTGAAATGCGTTTGTTATTTGTTAATAAATATTATATATTTATAACAATGGCAAACAGCTGTTGATTGTCTATTTATTTAAATAATTAAATACGAATGCATAGTGATCAACGGACCAACCAACCAAACAACAATCCTCAAATCAAACAAATGAACAAACGGACATTGAAAATATAACACAAACTAATACAATTTAAACGGCATAAAATAAAAAACAAAAACAACAACAAATATAAATTTAGTTTGTACGCTGCCAATTGTAATTTGTTGTTGCATACATATGTTTTCACCAAAAACATTTCAAATGACGATTAGGCCCTCAACATTAACAACATTTACAAAATATTGTCTAAATAAAATATTTGTATTTTGCTTCAATTACAAAAACAACAAAAGCATTAACAAAATTTGCATCAACAGCAATAGAATTAATACTAAAAAAAGCAACAAATTGTCAAAAATAATTAAATCATTGTGGTGGCTATTTTTGCAACATCATCGGCATTCTCTTTATTCCCTACAACTACAAAAGCAACAAAGTACAACTAATACGTATGTACCTTGAGATAGTGATTACGGTTAATTATAATTACACTTTAAATTCAACATCGTTTTTAAACTTTACACATCTTACAAAAATTATTAGCTGACTATGAATAAACGCACCGTCATTATTATCGCTCTCGTAAGCGTTCTCTGCCTGGGCATCGCCGGTAACTTTTATTTTATGTATTATTTAAATAATACTGAATCACCACTTTCCAGTACACGTGCCTTAGAAAATGTAATACGTTCAAAGATACGTCATCTAAAGCCAGCCTATTTAAATCGTAATCCTCGTTTCTTTATGTACCGCAACAAATTGCTAAAGAACTACAAACCAGCACATTATGAAAATGCTTCTGTCTTATGGGACATTGCTAATTGGGTGAGTTATTAAATTAAAATTTTAAATTCAAGATAAAATGTATTTACTTAAAGAAATTAAATTTAATTCTTATATATTCATTTTGTTCTTAATTATAAAAATAAAACTTTAAATACCCACATTAATTAATTACTGTTTAAAAATCGATAGAAAGCATGAAGATTAGTTATTATTATTTTAATTAGGATCACCTAGAACTTTGGAATATCATATGGCCACCAATATTATTAAAACATGATAGGAAGCTATTAAAATTTGTAGTCAGTCTTTCTTTTGTAATGTTAACAGCACTTTTTCCTAAGAGTTTTCTTATCTATCATTATTGCATCTTGTAAAGAAACGATATTTTTTTATTAATCGTTTCGTGAAATGAACACGTCTCATAGATAGCTCTGGACTGGAACAAAGAAGCGCAGCATTTCTGGCCAAGGTTAGATAGAAGGTACACAAAAGTCTGCTCTAACTTCAAACGACACACGTCGTCGTTCTCGATATTACTACTGGACATTACAGTCTGGATGCTCATGCAAAACGCATCAGACTTGGTCGTTTGGTCAATGACTTCCGCAGGAATTTAGAATACGAAGAAGATGAGGAAATTTCTCTTCGCTTATTGAGTATATGCCCCGCTGTAAGTCGTGGAAGAAGGAAACCACCTCTGTGCTTTAACGATGCAAGTGATAGAACTGAGCTGTCGGTCAAATTGCCTATCCTGTATTCTCTTAACTGCAAATTTTACCTATCGCGAGATAAACAATTAAATAATAATTTAAAAATAAAAAACTAATAAATTTTTTTTCATACACATTGCCAACAAATATTACATAATTGTCCATTATGCTCATTCTCTGTCTTCGAATTTGGCTTAATCAAGCTTACTGAGTTTGTCTAACACCAAGCGTCCCGGAGTTGAATAGCACACACTGTTCTTGTGACTAATTACTGAATTATTTAATTAACTTAATCCATAATTAGATTTTTTGATTTAATTGTTGGTTCGTGTTTGCGATATTTCATAGAATTTATGATTTTGTGTTAAACAATAAAAACATTTAAATTCATTTATGACTCTAACTGCAGAGTTAGTTAGATAACACTTCTTTAAGTAGAACTGAAAAAAATTACCGTTAATTTAAGTTTTTTAATTATCTGTCTCGGATATAATGATGGTTTGATTACAAAATTAGCTTTTTATTTAGTAAAAGGAATAAAGACCACAGCTGAGAAAACATTTTTATAAATTCAAAATAAAAAATATATAAAAAGTTTTTTAATGTTAAAATAACATGTAAAAATGGAAGATGTGAAGGATTTGTAAAACCTAGCAAAGGAATTAAAATAATAAAAAATTTTAAAAAACATTGTAACATCTTTAAAAAAAGTGGCACAAAGAAATATGTATATGTGTTACTCGATTTCATTTGGCTCAAATTCAGTGTACAAAAACGCTCTGAAACATGTTAATAATGCAAGCAATTTGCACATGTGGGAGAAACACTGCCTTAGTTGACTTTAAGTCATTTTTAGTTATGTATGCTATAAGATTCTACTAAAAAAAAACATTATATTTACACGTCAAATACCCACTTCTGTAACAAGTTTTTTTTTTTAAAGTTATTAATAAAAACATGTCGACGTAAGTCGTAATAAAACCCCTCTACATGAAAAGTGATTTTTCTCGAAAGTATCATTTTCGATTGAAGTTGTTATTGCTGCTTGGGACCAGAGATTTATTGTTAATGAGTTTCTGCAAAGAATATTGTTGCTAAAGTTGAGCATCGATTATCCGTGATTTGATTAACCGGGAACATCAATTATCCGGGATCGGTAATGAACAAATGCTTTTTTATTTTTAATCGATTATCCGGGATTACTTCAGTTATCCGGGATCTTAAATGAATTGTTTTTATGAAGATGATGTAATTGAATCTTTGCAGGAAGTTATAAATGCATCGATTACTTTACTAGACTCTTTGGAAAATTGGGGATTTTCGAACATAACATTTTTTCTGCTTTTGGCAGAGAAAAATAAAGTTTAAAAGATCAGACAAACTACTTTAAAACATGTTTTTAATTATTAATTACATGTACATACATGTGAATACTATGTGCTCCATGTATATATAAATATTATTTACATAAATAAAAAAAACTTATGTAAAAATGCGTATAAAATTTTACCTCAATTAACCGGGAAAATCAATTATCCGGGATGCTCCCGGTCCCGACTATTCCGGATAATCGATGCTCAACTGTATTTTTAAACAACCATAAAAAGTTCTCATTTTTCTGATAAGATCAGAAAAGAATTTCAGAAAAAATAAAATAATTTGTTAGAACCTATTACACGCCGTAATACTTTTTATGCATTAAAACTTAAGCAATATTTTTTTAAATAATTTAAATAGAGATTGAAATAATTTCACCATTCAATTAAGTTTTTATAAAGAGACTTTATGCATACATTGTTCAATAAATTATTATTGGTCAGCGTAATGTAGGAAGTAGTGTGTTCCAACACTGACTCAGATATCTCGGACAAAACGAAAAATGAAAAATAATTTTCTTCGGCAACTTTCTCTCAGCAGTCTTCTGGTAAAAACTCTGAGAGTAAATAAAATTGCCTTGAAAAGCTTCAAGTTTCTTAAATATCAACTTTGAATTCCTTTGTTATTTAAATATTTGCTCCACATAAAAGTTTTGTGACTATGTGTACATTTTAAAGTGCTACCAAAGAGGTAAACGGTGTTTCTTGAGGGAATTTTGTATACCAACTTCTGAACTTCTTCACCTACTCAGATAGTGGTACTTTCAGGCTTTGTCAGTATTCATGTAGTATCGGCGATGTCTATGGTATGGGTATTCTTTACTCATGCAACAATCAAATATAAGAGTTACAATACATTATTGCTGTATTCCAAAGTTTTGAATACTTTGACTCAAAATGTTTAAATTATTTTTAGACTTTATTTTCAAAATATTATATAATATTATATTATATTATCTGTTTCAAACAAGTGCTGAACGAGTATCAATCGAAAATGATATTTTCATTAATGCGTTTTGGTTTCGATCAATGCAGACACCGCAAAAATAATGTCTGTTTCAAACGAGTGCTGAGCGAGTATCAATCGAACATGAGATTTTGCATTAATGCATTTTGGTTTTTGGTTTCGATCAATGCAGACACCGCAAAAATAATGTCTGTTTCAAACAAGTGTTGAACGAGTGTCAATCGAACATTTGCATAACACTCGAAATGATCGGTTTGAATGTGGTGTATGATTTGATCAACAAAGTTTTCATACGATCATTGTTTCGATTGATTTGAAAATGAACGATCACAACGAGTATTAATGCATATTTGCTTCGTTGAGTGAAAGTATCATGTTTTTCGAGTACTGATTAAATCATGATTGTTTTTCAATCACCGGTTGCAGTTCTCTGGTATGTATGTATGTATGTATCTTTTGCTAAAGTACCATTTGATGCAAAAAAGTACTTTTTCAGTTATAGATCAGTACCATTTCAAAATTTCAGTTTTGCAACACTGATGTGTACATTTTAAAGTGCTACAAAAGAGATAAACGGTGTTTCTTGAGAGAGTTTTGTAAACCAACTCCTGAATTTCTTCACCTACTCAGATAGTGGTACATTCAGGCTTTGTCAGCAGCGTTGTCAACTTTGAAATTTCAAAACGCATCAAAATGTAAAAAAAAAACGCGACATTTAAAGAAAAAAACACCAAATTTAGAAGTTTTTTTTTTTAAATATTTATTGAATCAATTTAAAATTAAAAATATAACAATAAGACACTCACAGCTCAAGGTTTAAAAAAATAATAATAAAACTTAACAAAAATAAAATGAATTTTATAAATTCTATACAAAATTTTTTTAAAAGAAAAACTAAAAAAGACAGCAAATTTCATATAACATAATTTTCCTTTTCCTTTAGATAAAACATACTATCTTCAACAATGCAAATGGTACGTCTGTAAAACTGATTGTAAACATTTTGCATAGTTGAATGAAATGAAACTGAAAGCGTTGTATTTTTTTGTACAAATGTTTTTTGCCACACTGAAACAAAAAGTTGTGTCGAATTTACTTTGGTGCCACCAAAAATTAAAAAACGCACCAAAATTTAAAGAAAAAACGCACCACGCGCCATATAAGAAATTTTTCGCACCAAAAATTTAAAAAAGCACCCAAAATGTCGTGAAACGCGCCAAATTGACAACGCTGTTTGTCAGTACTCATGTACTATCGGCGATGTCTATAGTATGGGTATTATTTCCTCATGCAACAATCAAATATAAGATTTACAATATATTATTGCTGTATTCCAAAGTTTTGAATACTTTGACTTAAAATTTTAAATTATTTTCAGACTTTATTTCCAAAATATTATGAACTAAAACTCTTTAAAAATCTGTCGTTCGGAATCAACTTTAAACTCTAGGTCTCGCCACTCATGTATAAAATTAACAGACGCAACATAAGTAGTGTGAGAAACTAGGTCGTAATCATATCTGAAGGTTTGTAATGACCAATTATGTACATGTGTAAAACTGATGGTTGTAATCCATCATTATTAAGTCAAAAAGATCCTAATTAAATAATTCCAAATAAGTTCATAAAAACTACAGAAGTTCCATTCTTCTTCAAGAGGCTGTTCGCCGATAAGTGTATGTATGATTTCTTATCATAATTCGTTTTTGATTCGTTTACGCCAGGCTTTTTTTTTACTAAACTACTCTTCTTTACAGTTGAATGTTACAGTGGAAGAATAATATTACTGGTAATTTACATTGTAGCTTTTGATTTTACGTGATACATATATCGTTACAATTTTAGTCTAATTTCGCATATTAGATGAGTTTTTTTAAAAGATAATTTATTTATTACATTAGATTACTTGTTTATGAACTACAGGGCTAAATCTCTCTTTCTATCTAAACTTTAATGTAAATCTAGCAACAAGTAGTTTGACAGACTTCTCATGCGTTTCAACGCTTTTTACACAATGAAACAAAATTGTAAATGTACACAATTCTTTCTGCCTGGAGATATAGTAAATTAATGATCAGTTTTTTATTGGATAAACCCAGTAGTAAATGTAGTTTCTACCAGCATGCAATATTTGTACACCTATAGCTTAGGTTAGGTTAGAGGACGTGTACTTGTCAGTTAAGACAAGTACAGTACCCGGAGGTCGAAATTGACCCATTGTACAACGTTCTTAGAGAGGGAAGGAAATAGAGGGAATAGGATGAAAGGAGGGCATGTAGGTAAGGAGGGGAAAACACCTATAGCTTAGCTTTACACATTTTTGTCTCGTGTTTTATTTTGTGTTGTATTAATCTTAAATAGTTTCCATTCCATGGCGCCATCTTTTAGAATTTAAAAAGTTCAGTAACAACTACTTTAATTTACACTCCTAAAAATGTATGTATAAACTAATAGAAAAATAATTTCATTTGATTGATTTGATTACAGTGGCCACATGACAACGAAATATATCCGCAATATGATTCGTCGATGGGTCAACTATTACAGAGTCTACGTTTAGAACCAATAACAAAAGTTACAAATTTAGCTAGAGGTACACAATTGAAACTGCTTGTACGTTTATCGAATCAACAGAAAGTGATATTTAAACCGCAATGGTATCCGCGTGACATAGTGATAGAAGGACCAGTTTACGGCGGTAAAGATCGTCATGTAGCTGAAGTGTATGCTTTTTATCTGGGAGCCGTATTAGATTTTCGTTGGACGCCTATTGTGGTTGGACGGGTGGTGAATTTAAAAACTGACATCTATGATAAAGGCGACACTGAATTACAAAATACCATGACCATAACGGAAACTGAAAATGGTACCGAACAGTATTGTTTGTTTGGCAAATGTCACTACTGCAATGAGGAAGAAACTGTATGTGCCGATGAGAATAATAATATTGAAGGTGTTTTAATTTACATCATACCAGGTCAATTAGCTAAAAGGCGTTCGCCCTGGCAAAGGACGTATAAGGAAGATAAAAGGGCGCCTTGGGAAGATGACATGAATTATTGCAAGTAAGTGTACATGTATTATACAAACTGCTGCTAATAGTTGTTTATTTTTAGGGGCTTAAAGGGTAAATTAGAGACTGAAAGACTCTTAGATTTAATAGATGTTTCAATATTTGACTATTTAATACAAAATGGTGACCGCCATCATTACGAAACCCGCGAAGAACGAGTGATATTGATTGATAATGGCAAAGCTTTTGGCAATCCTAATAAAGATCATCTAGATATTTTAGCACCTTTATATCAGTGTTGTTTGTAAGTTTTTTGTAACACAAGGAATATTTTGATTATTATTTATTAATGTGATGCTATTTTTTTCTTTGCTAGATTACGGGCTTCTACTTGGGAACGTTTGCAAGTGTTTTCTGGCGGTGTTCTAACCGAGTTAATTGATCGCCTAACCAAAGCTGATGCTTTATATCCATTGATAACAGATAAACACAAACGAGGCGTAGAAAGACGATTGTTAGTCATCTACGCCGTCGTTGAATATTGCATGGATCGTGAGGGAGAAAAGATGTTTAAAAATTTATAAGAGCCTTCCTCCCGTACATACACTACTAATGATTTTACACATTGCATATCAATTATTGTAAAATATAAGAAGTGAAAAGACAATTTTAAAATATTTGTAATTTTAAGACACACAAAAATAGTTATTTAAGTAGTCAATTATGTAAATAAATCAATTAAAAATCAGGCATTAATGGAAACGTTTGCAATACATTTAAGATTATAAAATTATTTAATCTTATCCTTATGAAACCCATTCATGGAATTCTATATCAAATTTAAATTTAACACAATATGCTTCAGCACAATCGAAAGTTCCATTTCTTCTATATTTTGTAATTAAAGTTTAAAAAACAATATATTTGAACAAATCTCATACTTTATGTACTGCATGACCGCAATTATAACCTTAACTGCCTGACATTTTATCTGCCATAATATTTATAGTCTATATTGTAATAGTATTAATCTATTAGCTCAAAAACTCTTGTTTCAAATGAAAAACACAATGTATATATATATACATATGTAGTACATTGTTGAAAAAGTGTTTATTTTAAAACAAAATAATTTATTAAAATGTTTTTAAGAATTATACATTTAAAAAAAAAGAACCCAAAAATTAAATAATGTCCAGTTAATATGTTTACGTAGTTAGGACAATTATATTTCTCTAAATAATCTATTTTTTGTTTGATTTTACATTTGAAAACGTAAATAGTTTATTAAACTTTTTATTTTGGGCCTTGCTTGTGTTACCCTAAAAAAAAAAAGAAAAATATTTAAAGAATTAAAATAAATTTTATTTAAATCAACAATGTTTATAATTCGATTTACCTTGCCATGAAACTGTGGTTTCAATTCAGTACCCTTAGCCTTTTGAGCTCCGCCTTGGAATTTCTTAAAATCAACCTTTTGATAATCGAAATTTGTTTGCACAGGTTTGTCAGAGGATTGATGTGCTTTGCCGGAATTATTGAATTTTGATTTCGAGTTTTTATTTTTGAATTTCTTTTTCAATGAGTGCTGTTGACTATTATGATGTTCATCAATAGGTCGTGAAGATGTAGGCTCTTCAATTGGTCCTTCGTCGGAATTGTCCTCGCCAGATATTGTACTTGGAATTGATGTGTGCTGTTGTTCTAGTCTCTTACTTTGATTTAACTGTTTAAGTTCTTTTTTAGTTGGTGGCAAATTTACAAATTTTAATTTATCATCTGTAGGTGTTATTGTTGTAGACACACTATTGCTATCTTCTGTCTTTACACGTTTAGCTTCTGAAGCATTGGAATTCTTCTTAGCAACGGATTCTTCATATTTTCGCTTTAGCATTTCTTTAATGGGCATGGCGTATATATCATCTTCCTGTTTAATCTTCTTGATATCCATATTATCTTTGTCTATGGGCATGATAGTTGGAGCTTCCGGACATAGTTGACGTTTCTTGTTTTCGGCTTCGATGCGAGCTGCCTCCTCCAGTTTTTCTTTCTCAACCATTGGTAAAACAGCGATATATCGTTGATAGGGAAGTAAAATTTTTTGTTTTTCCAGAAGTTGATGCCGTACAGTTTGTTCATCCTACAAAATAGGGAATTCAAAACATTATTCAACAAAAATCTGATTTTATTAGACACCAGTTCAAGAAAACTCAGGCCCTTAAAAAAGTTACAGGTTAGATTACAAACTATATTGATTTTAAAATTGTCGTCTAATAAATAGTTACAAAGGAAAAGACATTTAATGGAAAACTACTTAAACGCACTGTAAAGATATGTATACATTATATGTATGTATGTATACTATACAAATCATTTAATTTTTAAATCAGTTGGTTTTTGAAATCGATTTTCATCACGTATCTGTAAATTCACGTTAATTGTTCGAAACAATGGAAGTTTAATCTTATGTTCGAGAACTATTTTTGTTGCTTTATATATAAATAACTACAGCACAACACAATATATCAATAATTGGGAAATTCATTTAAATTGAATTATTTTTTGTAGAAGGTTAACGTTAGAAAACTTGCTATAGTATGGCGATAAAAGCAGATGCTTAAAATATCACGTTAGAAATTAATCATATATTTGTCTAAACATCCACAATTAAAAGCATTGTGTACATACTTCACACTCCACGGTTCAAACCATAGCTTTGACATCTCGAACAAAACGAAATACGAAAAAAAATTATTTCTTGCAATGACTTCCTGTCAGTAGTTTTCTGGCAGAAACTCTGAGACTAAATAAAATTTCCATAAAAAGTTTATCAAACCTCTTTTTCAGAATCAACTTCAACTTAAAGTATTGGTCCCGCCATTCATGTATATAATTAACACACACAACATATAGAAGCTAGCTTGTAATTCTGGTTAAGGGTTGCAATGACCAATTAAGTAAGTACTGACGTTTAATTGATGAGTGTCATTGAAGTTTTAAATTTGGTTTTTTTTTTTAATTTATATATTAACATTTTGTAAATACTTTTATGAAGACGAAAGAATTAAAAATATCACATACCTCCTCAGAATTTTCAGGCGTATCAAATACACTTAAAACTGGCTTTGCTAATTTAACGTTACCCAATGATGTCAATTCATTGATTTTAAGTCCCTTTTCCTTATCGAAACTTATTAAAGTAGGTAAATCGTCTCTAAATTCTTCGTTGTAGGACAAATCGTGCGAACAATGTAATTTGCTATTATAATCCTTGACATTAGCATAAGCCGCACGATGAATGGCTTCGGTTTCTAAAATTGGTTTAACTAGTGGTTGTTCGCGAGCCTTTAAAACAATCTGATGCAAAGCATGTAAATGTTGTCGTACCAATGGTGGTATCGGATTGCAACACGCTAAGATACCTTGCATTTCACGTGGTAAACTTTCTGATATTTGCAGCATCATGTGATTAGGTAACACATAACCATAACTTTCATCTTCTAAACGGGCTATCGTATCTCTCCATTTGAAAATTTCACGAAAAGCGAAGAGTTGACGATTATCAAAGATTCTTTTTGATTTACGATATAGATCCATATGAGAGTCACCACTAATGATAGGTTTGTTATAACGTTTCTTACAAATCTCATTGGAACGTTGATAAATAGAGCGCAATAGTTGAGGTTGATGGTTTGAAGCCTCCAATAGATCATTGTTGAGGCGCTCATAGATGTATATAAGAAAATGAGTGTCTTGTCGAGCATAAGCTACTAATTCTTCAGGTAGAGGTCGTATACGCCAATCAGCCAATTGAAAAGTTTTATCAATTTCAATACCACAATAATGTTTCATTAAATAGGCTAATGAGAGACGGGCAAAATTTAAAGCCTTAGCCGCTTGGTGAGTATCAAACATATTGACTATGTAGAGAGAAAGATCCCTCTGTAGCCACTCAACATCTGAGTCGGCACCATGAAAAATTTTAAGTATCTTTGGATCGGTAAAAACTTCATTAAGCACCTGCATTTCTTCTCTCAGTGCTAAGGCATCAAATATGTAGTCTTTCGTACGAGTAGAAACTTGCACCAAGCAGGTAAAGCCCAAGAATGTACGGTATGAATGATGTTCCACATCTATGGCCAATTCAGAAGCCTCTCTGAATTCATTTAAAGCTTGCTTGAGTTTAGCTGGCGTATCCACGTACATTAACTCAGTTTGTGAGGTATCTTTTGGTTTCTCTGGTTGCCTCAATTTTAATAAATTATTTGGTACTTCAAACTTATTTAACTCAAATTCATAAGGGTGCAAATAACTGACAATACTTCCATTTTCATCGTATTCCGGCAGGACTGCCAACGGTTTTAAAGAATTCGGTTTATCTTTTATTTTTGGAACAAATGGACTATCAGCACTGTTATCTACAGGTATTTGAAATTTAACCTGGGGCCTGGCGATATTTTTAGCAGTTATTAGTCTGGCAGACACAGTGGGGCTACTCTCGTTTTTCTTAAGATTCCAACTACCGGCTCCTTTACCAGGAGCAGCTAAAGGCGAAATAGAATTTAAGCGAGATTCCACTACGACAGTTTGAGGATTCTTCTTGATGCCCGCCAATTCATCCAAATTTGATTGCAGTCTTTCAAACATAACATCGTTGCATTCCAAAAGCATTTCAAATTGTTCGTCCGGTTGGCGCCGCTGTATATTGCCCTTAACATTTTGCCACTTTAACACGTGCGATATCAAACCAAGTATTCTGTGGGACTGCTCATCAACAATGCGTCCATAGGTGGGATAGGCACAGTAAAGATCTCGTGAAGCACCTTGCGGGAATGCATTAACAAACTTTGTGGCCTCTATTATCTCGGATAGACCTTTCTGTAAAGACAAACAAATTAAATACTTTTCTTATACGCAGAAACATACGCCGCAAACCTTGGAAAATTCTGCAATACTTTGAAATTCTCCTATCGAAACTGCTTTATGTTTCTTTTCATCTTTATCTCCAACGCTACTGCAGGATGAAATTGCGTTTGTGTTCATGATATTTTTATAGGAAACTTACTTTTAATAAACAAAGCTTAAGTAAGAAATATACACAAAATGCGAACGGCGTGGTGAATCCTGCAAATATGTACTTCCAAATATTTCTCCTTTCTGCGAATTAGTAAGCAAAACAAACAACAGAATAACACATGTTACAGAGCTGCAAATGAAAGCACTAAAATGCGATAAAGCAGTTTAATAAAAATTGGCCTGGTAGCACTGGCAAATGTTAATGGGAGAGAAATGAAATATTCAACCGCACATAACATAAATCGGTCGATATATATTTAAAACGAAATTTTTAAAATTCAGATGAATATAAAAATGCTTGGCAATTAAGATTTAATTGTAATACTATGTTCACGCATGCAAATTAATTGAGTCAATATTTGGTTAACCGTTCAGGTATAATAAATATACGCAATATTCAGCTTACTCAATATTTATTTGACAGCTGGAAACAAAACAGATGGTTGTTCCAACAACATTGTTTTTGTTTTGTTCGTTGTTTTTTTGTTTTTTTTTTTTTTTTTTTGTCGTTGTTGATATTTGAGTTGTCAAATATCAATAGAAAGTGTTCGGAAAATTGTAATATACACACTGAACGTACTTATGACAGTGCTGTATTTAAAGTTTTACTGAATATTATAACAATTAGCATTTAATTGAGCAATAATTAATTCAGATTTTATATGAAATATTGAGATCAATAATGGCGTTAATTGCGATTTACGCAATAAAGGTGCATACGTGAACTTAGTATAACGTTTGTCTACAAAGCATGTTTGATTTACGTGTTATAGTAACAAGATTTATAAGGATTTAGATGTGTCATTAATATTTAAAAGAGTTTGAATACCGCACAAATCCATTTTAGCTAACATTTAGATTATCGAATTTAATTATTGTGTTAATGTAGATACACTACAGATCAATAAAGAATATATAAGGAAAGTTCCTTTTATTTTTTTGTTTTATTATTCTCCCTTCGACATTTTAAATGCGGCGTAGGCAACTGTATTACCATTCGGGATGGTAGTGCGGTCCTTTGACAATCATATGATATTATTTTGCCACCACTGAACATGTCACGTATTACGATATTTATCACAATATAAGCAGTAGCGAAACGAATTTGACAGGAGCACTGTTCGAATGTAAAAGAGACAGCAAATATTACCAAAAAGTATTTCTGTCTCTGTCTAAAAGTAACTCTGTTTTGTTTATGTTTGTTTTCGGGGAGGATTTTTATTATTGGATAGAAATTGATGATATTGTGGTGGAATAATAGAATAATTATGCACATAATACGGGTTCTTGGTTGAAAGGAGATGTACCATTTTATTGGAGAAACGTAATTTGGAACTAGCGTATTTGGTGACACCTTTTATCGATCGTCACTAACTTAGTATTTAACCAATTGAGAGGTATATTCACAAATTCCTGAAACAAAAAGTTATGAGTATATATTTTGTTATATTTTTATTTTTACTTACCTTTTGCACACGGAACTTGTTTCATTATGTAGAAAAATTGCTAAGAGTTCAATTAATAATGAAAAAATTACCGAATTTTAACTTTTTCATTCAAGAAATTAATAAATACTGGTAATATACACAAAGTTCTACAAGAAAAAAATTTTATGAGCAATATGTGTTATTTGATCTTGATATATTTAGCTTCTTACTTATCTTTTGCACAAGAAACTATATTCGTTGTGACCAAAAACCACACAAATTTCTATTAATAATTAAATATCTACGAATTTTTAAAATTTTCATTGAAGAAATTAATAAATATTCTAAATTTTCCCTTTTTTAACACAATATAAATGTTTGTTTACATTTAATTTTTCTGCTTTATCCATCAGTTTTCCCTCTGTATATCTGTTGCTTCTAACACATTTGGTCCGCAACACTTATAACATTTTTTTTCTCCCTCTAGTTGGACCAGTGTTTTTACGCTAAAAGCCTTTTTCAAATGTCATTGCTTTCGTTACTGCTTAGCTGTGAGTGCCAAGGCCAGAGGATTTTCATTATTAGAATTAAACGCGTAAAGAAACATTAATGAAAACTGTTTCAGAACTCTATCGTGCCAATATCAAGTAAATATTCTTACTATAAATATTGCAAACTACTTAACTAAGTATTGATTAAAGCATGAGTATATACAAAGATATATTGGTGAGATTTCCTCGCGGCGGTCTTTCTTATGTATTTGCTTATGGTTCTGGAGTTAAACAGCAATTGGGTTATGACGACGTTGGAAAACAGAAAAACAATGTTATCGATTTAATATTTTGCGTGCGCGACCCTTTAGGTTGGCATGCTGAAAATATAAGTCGCCACGAAAGCCACTATTCAGCCATGCGACATTTGGGCCCCAAAATAATCATGAAATATCAGGAGTCTTTAGGAGCAGGTATATATTTTAATACTCTGATACCATTGCCCGACTTGGGTGTTAAAATTAAATACGGTGTCATATCAAAGGAACAAATGCTTCAGGATTTATTAGAGTGGCGACACTTGTATGTAGCTGGCCGTTTGCACAAGCCTGTGGAAGATGTAGTACCAGCAGATGATGACAAAGAGCTAAAAGCTGCTTTAGCTATGAATTTAAGAAATGCTTTCCAAGTTGCTCTACTTTTGTTGCCGGAAAGATTTACAGCATTTGATCTGTTTCATACCATATCAAATCTAAGTTATAAGGGGGACTTTCGAATGATATTCGGCGAGAACAAAAACAAGGTTGCGAATATTGTTAAGGCTCAAGAGAAAGAGTTTTTCGACTTGTATTCACCTGTCATGAAAGATTTGTCACAATATGTGGCTGTTGATTTTGCAGCCAAGGAAAAAGGTTCTGATCGCATTGTCACACAGTTTGAGCAGGACAAATCGGAAAAGGCTTTGGAGTACCATTTACGTCAGGCACCATCTGAATTACGACGACGTCTTATACGTAATGCAGCCTTTACTGGTAGCTATATTGATATAATACAAAATTTAGCCGCATTAAAAAATATTCATAAAATCGTTCAAGTTTCGGTGAACGATATAGTATGGCGCAGTAGCATAAAACAGTCTTTGAAGAATATACCCACTGCTGGTTTACTAAAATCGGTGGCCTATAGTTATAACAAAGCATTAAAAACGTTTGCCAAATGAATATAATTAATAAAAATAAAAGAGTTTTTCGACAATTATTAGCTGACAGAGAAGTTCTACATATTAAATGTTGAACAATATTTTGTTAATTATTTTTAAGAAAAAATGTTGACTTGGTTAAATGTGTATTTATAATTTAATAAGAACCTGTGTTTAGTGTACATGTAGTAAAAAATATTAATTACTTGTTTTTGTAGGACAAACATATTCATTTTATTTTCACTATTTTATTAATATACGATTTAGTTTTTGAAACAACTACATATAAACCGATCAAAGGTGAGAGGCATTAAGGCTTCTCAAATTAGAAGAATATTACAGATAATATGAATTAATTCAAACTATTTATCAATTATACATCTGAGGAATATCAATTAGAAGAGACAATTTTAAAATTTACCATGAATTCGTATATTTTATTATTATTGTTGAAAGTTCGTATTACTGATGAGACTAAAAGGTGGAAGTTGTTTAATGCTCTTAAAATCGAATATAAGCATTTATAAATTTCCTATTTAATTTGTTAATAATTAAAAGTTAAAATATCTTTAATCCCTTTAAATAATTCCTATTCACTAGATTCCACTGTTAATCTTTCTATTCTTGGTTTCGTTTTTCTTACATGTATCCAACCATAAGCAATACACATTATCAATTTTTTACACCTAAACTTCTCATTTTTAAGTTCATTTTTTCACACAATATTTTTTATTCGATTAATATTGATATATTTTATTCATAGCAATTGTCGAAATTACTTTAAGAAACAACATTTTTAATTGCCATAGAAGAGTGTCACAAGGTATCGATACTATGGTACAATGCTTTCCAATTTCTTAAGAATAATTAAATGCGTATTTCACCATGTATCTATTTATAAAACTTTTATTATGAAAAATTATTCTATAAATTATTGTAGGACGACATACATATTAATAAAAACTTAGAACCATCAAGAATAATTTAATTGTTTAAATCAAGCAAATTAGTGATACCGCCTAGACTTTATTAAATTTCTAAAAGACTATATTGGAACAAGTGTTAAAAGATAAACAATAAATTCCATGAATGGCTTATAATTCGTATCGTAGTTTTTAAAATTTAAAAAATTTATGTTTTTCTAGTTTAATTATACGTCTTTATCAAATATTGATATTGGGTTTCCAAGCCTTGTCCGATATTTGCCCAAATGAAACTATAAACATTGTTTTAAAATGTGCATTTACTTGAAAACTGGTGTATCAACATTCTTGTTGTAATAAATATTGTTTATATCAAAGTTTAACAGTTGTAGATATAATATTGTAGCTACATAAAGTAAATGCCTTAGAATTTTAAGTAAATCTTAGCTTCTAGTTTTTAAAGCAGATCTTTAGTAAAAATCTAAATGACAAAAACTGATGAATTTTAGTAAAGTGTTTGTCTTACTTATAAGATCTTAATAGTAGAATTATTTATTTAAAAAGCTTTATTAAATTAATTATATTTAAAACTACTCCAATTTGTTATTGTATATTTTGTAAATTTGAGATTTTATTTTAATAAAATGATAAATAACCTTTAAAAACCACTGACTTATCGATTGTTTTTTCTTTTAGTAGAATCGCAATTTCCTCAATTCAACTAATTGCATACGTTTAAATAAAATTATTAAACATGACTAGTGAATCTGAATCCGATAGCTCATCGTCATCACTGGAAAGGAAACGTAAATTGCATAAGAAACTTAAAGTGAAATCAGCGAAAAAGTTTAAGAAACATAAAAAAGAGAAAAAGAAGAAAAGTCGCAAAGAAAAAAAACGTACACGTAAAGAATCTTTTTCATTAATTGAAGAGAGCTGTGAAATCCGAATACCTGAAGCACAGCCCAGAACTGAAGTAATTAATACAGATAACAATAATGCACACACTTTCGGACCAGCTTTACCTCCTCATTTGACTAAGAACACAGAAAATGTTAAAATATCTGAAGTGTCAAAGGTAATAGGGCCCGTAATACCGAAAGAGTTATTAGAACCCAAAAAGGTATTAGACGTTCCTACCGAGGGGAAGTTTGTAAATGAAATGAAAGATTCTGCTGCTTCAGAAACAGATGAGAAAGAATTACAAGACTCATATGGTCCTTTTCCATTTACAAATGAAGGAGAAATGTCGGCAGCTCAAGTTGAATTAGAAAAAAGAGCTTTGGAATTAAAATTAGCTGCAATAGATGGTACGAGCACTACAGCCAGTGAACAAAAGGTGCGAGAAGAGTGGATGTTAGAACTGCCTGATGTAGGACTAAAAAGTGGCTTAGCAGCTCTAAATAATCTTAAAAGAGGTTTCCATCAAGGAAAGGAAAAACCGGATTTTAGTGATAGGTAAGAAGAATTTTCTTTTATCTCAATCTATGAAATAGTTTAATAAATTGTTCTAAATTTTCCAGATCCTCTTGGACGAAAAATCCTCAAATGGGAAATGACAAGCAAAGCCAATCTACTTCAAAAATTTCCCAAGAACAACTAGAGCAAGAAGCTTCAGCACTATATGAAAAACAACGTGATGCTGAGCAGGAGAGCATTGCTAGGAAGCACAGAAAGAAACATAAACGCGATGAGTCTTTGGTGGAAATACATCAAAAGAAATTACGCAAAGATGAAAAGAAAAAAGCCAAGGAGTTAAAAGAGAGTGGCGCTAAACCAGAGCGGCGCCCTTTTACGAGAGATATTGATTTAAAATTGAACAAAATCGATCGTAACCAAACTAAACAAATTGTTGACAAAGCAAAAATATTAAATACAAAATTTTCTACTGGCCAATCAAAGTACCTTTAGACATCAATTAGTATTGTATATTTCTTTAGAATTTGTAATTGTGTGTTGTGTTTATAAATTAAGAAAATATGCAATGTACTATTCATAAATAAAATCGAATTTTTATATTAAATTTTAAATGCTATAAACGTATTTTTTAACGCTGAGGTGCTGGTTTGGGCTTAGGAATTTTTGCCAACAACATTTGTATCTCATCTTTTTCTTTCCAATCTTTCCATAACTCAAAGAGATTTACTATAGCTCGTACTATTTCCTGCACTTTATCCAAATCAACATTTAATTCAGCAAACCATTGCTTCGAAGAATCTTTTTGTAGGATAACACAGGCTATTTGTAAGCAAGCGATTGCAATCTAAAAATAGACAAATTAAACACTTTTATTGTTGCACCATAAGGCTGTCACCCATTAAAATACCAACCTGGTACGGTGGATACAGTAGACAAACATCTGTCCGCAGAGAATCGTTAACAATCCGCCAGCTAAGTGTCAACAATTGATCCTCTCCTTGACCCATATCTTGCACCAACTGCAAAAGGGGTCTATACGGTTGATACACTATAAGACAACAATCTAAATTCTCTAGCAAATAAAATTCACATTCCAATATATGATTCGTACGATATGGAAAATCTTGGGTGTATGCATAACTAAATTTGCTTTTAATAACCGATTGACAAATGGAAATCAAACGTGAATTTGAAATCACTCCAAACTCTTCCACCTTTGAGGCCAGCAAAATGCAGGTAGGTGCCAGCAATAAAGGATCTATGTTCTTTAAAGAATTTCTAGCATAGAAACGCTTAAAGTACACCGTCGCCGTAGCAATGACCTGTTGGCGCAGTTTTAATTGCTCGCCCAAGACCTGAATAACATTAGCAAAAAATATAAACACTTTCTGGTATTCCTCTTCGGTGAGCACTTGTAAATCATATTGTCGTTCACGTATTAAGTCTTGACGATCTAAAATCCATTGCTGAGAATGAGAACTTTGCCAAAAATTACCCGCCATTAAGAATACGTAAATATTTTAGAAAACATGCACAAAATTTGTAAATATGATCCTCAGTCTACGTTTTTCACTATTCTTTGGTAAACAGGTGAAAATTAGCGGCTGCTGCAAATGTAAACAATCAATTATTACTTGCACTGAACATATGCCAGCCGTAAACAAAAGTTGTTTTTAAGGAATTTAAAATATTGGAAAATTTCGGGTAAATCTTAATGTCAATTCTTAACATCAGCTTTTCGATCGATTCAGAATAAAATGTTGCGCTCATCCTTTCCGGAATTTTTTTTTTTGTAAATCAATCAAATTCATCTTAATGTTTATAAAAATAATACGTTTGCACTAATACTAATTAGAATACTTGTTAGAAAAACTTTCCTAAAGTGATGTAGAAAAGAGTATCCGACAGACATTTGACAATATAATATGACGAAAGGATTCATTTGTATCTCATCAATTCTTAATGAAAACTTCTTTTAGGAAATTCAAGAAACCTATCCTTAATACTAACTGGTATTTAATATCTTTGTAACAACATATAAATCGTTAACTACCTGATTGAAGATCTGAGTATGATTTTTCGGAAATGACTATCGGTAAACATTACAAAATTCCTTCTAAGTGTCTAGTTAACCCATTATCCTTTTAAAAATCACGCAACAAAAAATTTGCAATGGGTTAAGTAGTACTGAACATACTTCATGTGTATAGAATTTTATTTTGACATTTACTAATAAAGTGCAGCCGACTTCACGTATTAAAAATTTTCTTTCAAAACCACCTTCAGTGGGCCCCTTTTTACGAGAGTATTTTGTAATTATTTAAGTGTGTTATTTAATTTATATAAACTAATCTTTTTACAATGGCTATGCGTGTGCTCGGCATTTCGCAAAATTTGCGACAACTCTCCAAAGGAGTCAATGTTTTGAAGGTATTCATTAAATCTGTTCTGATTTTCATCATTATGTGAAAAAAAAAATTACGGCTCTGTTTTACAATGATTTCTCATATAAAATTACGTAATGAAAAAAGTTAAAGATGACATAGAAATCATAGGATTTTTAAACATTAGTGACATTTGAAGTTATACATTGGCTTTTATAAAAAGAATTTTACAAAATCTGCGATTTGTTAAATTTCCGAAAATTGTGGTTGTGGATATTGAGCTTTGAAATGTTGAGGTTAGGTTTGAAGTGTCTGTATTAAATTGTACTTTAATTCATAGCGCTACAAGGCTTCTGATGCCGCTAGCTTGAAGAAGACTCTCGTCAACATCCCTGCCACTCAGGTTACCACTCTGGATAATAGCTTGCGTGTTGCCAGTGAAGATTCAGGTGCTTCAACTGCCACCGTGGGTCTTTGGATCGACGCAGGTTCTCGATCTGAGACCCCACAAAATAATGGTGTAGCCCACTTTTTGGAACATATGGCTTTTAAGGTATGCCGATGTAATAATAACCCGTTATGCATATTTAATCATTTATATTTTTAGGGTACTGCCAAGCGCTCTCAAACTGATTTAGAATTGGAAGTTGAAAATATGGGAGCGCATTTAAATGCATACACATCTCGCGAACAAACTGTATTCTATGCCAAGTGTTTGTCCAAAGATGTGCCTAAAGCTGTTGAAATTTTGTCCGACATTATTCAAAATTCTAAATTGGGAGAATCGGAAATTGAACGTGAACGTTCAGTAATTTTGCGTGAAATGCAAGAAGTAGAAAGCAATTTACAAGAAGTTGTATTTGATCACTTGCATGCTACCGCTTATCAAGGCACTCCTTTGGGTCAAACTATTTTGGGACCTACTAAGAATATTAAGTATGTTATTTTACTTATTGACTTTTCTGAAATATTTTTACAATGTTACATAAAAAAATCAATATCCATAGATCTATTGGCAAATCTGACTTGCAGAACTACATTAGCACCCATTACAAAGCATCCCGCATTATTTTGGCTGGAGCTGGTGGTGTCAAGCACAATGAATTAGTTAAATTGGCTGAACAACACTTAGGAAAATTGGAAAACACTTATGATGGTAAACCACCAGAGGTCACTCCATGCCGTTTCACTGGTTCAGAAGTTCGTGTCCGCGACGATTCCTTGCCTTTGGCTCACATTGCTATTGCAGTCGAAGGTTGCGGTTGGACCGATCAGGATAACATCCCCTTGATGGTTGCCAATACCCTCATCGGCGCCTGGGATCGTTCTCAAGGTGGCGGTGTTAATAACGCCTCCAATTTGGCCCGTGCCAGTGCTGAAGACAGTAAGTTGTATTTCTTTTATTCCGACGACTTTGTATAATATCCTTTGTTAGATTTATGCCACAGCTTCCAATCCTTCAACACCTGTTACAAGGATACTGGTTTGTGGGGCATCTACTTTGTATGTGACCCCTTGGAATGTGAACACATGCTTTTCAACATTCAAAACGAATGGATGCGCTTGTGCACAATGGTTACTGAAGCCGAGGTGGAACGTGCCAAGAACTTGTTGAAGACCAACATGTTATTGCAACTCGATGGTACCACTCCCATTTGCGAAGACATCGGTCGCCAAATGCTGTGCTACAACCGTCGCATTCCTTTGCATGAACTCGAACAACGTATTGATGCCGTTGATGTACAAAATGTACGTGATGTTGCCATGAAATACATCTATGACAGATGTCCAGCTGTAGCCGCTGTTGGACCAGTTGAAAATCTACCCGACTACAACAGAATCCGCTCATCTATGTACTGGTTAAGAGTTTAAACGCAATGTGATGATTATCCAGTAAAAGGAAAAGAGGCAGGAGAGAGAGTGTTGAGAAATAATTGAAATTTCGATACGAAATTTTGCGAAAAATTATGTAGTATATAGTTAAAATATATATATAAAATCAATAGAAAAAAATACAAAAGGAAACAACAGAAACAAACTAACTTTTTAATATAGATATTTTAATTCAAAGACGAAAGAAGAGGAAGGTATTAACTACAATATCAAAACCAAATTAATGTTACTGTTAAAAAAAATTACAAAACTCAAAATTTTCAATCCAATAAAGATGTGAATCTTTTAAAATATTAACTTAAAATTTCGTACTTTTTATATAAATTGATAGAAAAATTTTTAAAAAAGAAAATAATTATGAAGCACAAACGAAACTTTTTTTTCAAAATAAAAATTACTTCGGTTGTTATTGTAGTATTAAAATTCAATTGTAAAGAGAAGAATAAAAAATTTGGACATACTAACTATACGACGATATCGCCAAATATTATATTTATTAAAAAAAAAAAAAAAAAGATATTTAAGTGACTCGAGATATAAATAGTATATAATATTGGAAAATTTTATTAAGTCTTTTTGAAATGCCATACTTATATGATTAATTATGAGAATATCTAATGGGTATACCACTTAGACCCCTTTGTAGTTTAGCTGGTTCGGTTTGTCCTAAAGCAGGATCAAGCCCTTGCCAAGTACGATCCTCAAATGTTAAACCCATATTTGTTACCATTATTTCCATTTTAGGTTGATTGACCAAGGCTTGCTGCTGTTCGCTGAGGGCTGATAAGTTAGCTGCTTCAACATCGTTATCGTTTGAGCTGTGCGTACAATTACGCAAACGACCAGTTAATAAACTCACATCATCCGGATTAATGTCGTTGGCATTAAATTCAAGAAAACTTTTTCCGTTTGGTAGTAGTTCCTTAAAATCAGAAACATATGAATCGGGATAGCGCATATGCCAAGCGGGGTTGAGTGCCATTTCCGCTTCAAATACCGATACAATAGGTTTATAGAATTCCTTTGATTCGTACATATTATTAAATGGACAACCAATTAGAACAAAACAATCAATTTCCAAAAAGTTTGCCAGTTTTGCAGGATTTATGCGGCCAACAGAAATAATTTGCGTTTTAATGCCACGAGATTTAGCCATTACTTGCAAACGTTTTACTACATCCAAATAGCCATCGGCCGTAAGTGTAGCTACAATTAAACCCAAAGTTAAAGCATCTTTACATTTTTCGATATAATAATAACGACGTCGAATATATTTAGCTGTTAATGGGTTCTTCTCATTTCCACAACCCGATTTTACATCATATATAAACCATTTTCCTGCCTTCGTGGATAGTGATAAATTGAAAAATCTTTGATTGTCACTGCCAATAAAAAGACATACTCTTGAATCATCTGATTCAGTGTCATATTTATTCTCACAATCAGTTACTGTAAGCAGTTCACCAAATTCTGACAATTTGACGATTTTATCACCACAATAGCAGACTAACTGTAACTCTTTTGCTTCAAAATTCTTCAAGTTGTTTAAAAATTCTGCATTAGGCGTTTCTAAAATTTGATGATAACCAATATCCAAATAAATAGTTACGGCTTGTTCCCTTGCATTTTCTCCAAATAAGGTTAAATATTCGTTTAGCTTAGTCATATCGAATTCGAACTGTGGAAATAAATAATAAACAGGTAGACGCGAAACCTTACTGCGACATGCATTACCGAAATGAATGACACTATCGGCATCAACGTGGGCAGCAGCTATCTGAATAAATATATGAAAACGAAAACTGTAGGTTGTTTCAAGGAGTTTTCCAATAAGAAGCGATGAATGTTAAAACTGTACAAACTTTATTTAATACATAATGACTAGAAAACCATAAATTATGCAAATTGATAGTCTTCAAATGCGCGATTCGATTCAAAAGGCACATTTTCAAAATAAATTATTGAGGCTTGCTTTTATCTTATAATTCATGTTGTAATGAAAAAGTCTTCTACTACTAGTGTCGTTTTTCCTACAAATTTATGAACTCTATAAAGCATAGCCAGTGTTCAATCGAATTTTATTCGTTTACTATTCATCCAAAAATGAGGTTTGAGTATTGAAAGATCTTTCCATAACAGTGATTCAATAAAATTCTGTTGAAACATTGACCTCGCCCTTATTAAAGAACTCAGATTTTGAACGAAATATGCTACTCACCTCATCTACACAACAACTTCCATAAGAAGTGTCTGCCAATATAAAGACTTTAAAATCTTTGTCTCCTTCCAGGGCAGTTAACATTGACCTTTTAATTTGTGTAGCTATAGTATCACTATGTTTTAGATAGCTATCCGGAAATTGTAAGCAAACCTTGGAGTAAAAATTTTATTAAGTAATACGATTTACAGTCGGACACAATAAATGGCACTAATCACCCTTTTATAACCATTTTTGCATATCCACTCTACACAGAGTTTGCTTTGTTTTTCATTCCATATTTCTTGCAAAGTTACTTCCACTTCATCGGTTACATCAGCCTCTCGTTCTAAGGCTGCTGTGTCTGAACTGGAAAATGCTGAAGGTGTGGTAGACATGGTATTTTATGTAAAATGTATATTTGCAATTACTCCAAATATTTTAAAGAAAAAGTTCTTTTGTTTACAAAATAATAAAGAGATCACGTATTTCTATGAAAGGGGGAAAGTTAGCATTTGGCATTTAACAGTTGAGTTGCCAACTTCGAATAATTTTTCATATATTAACAACCTCATCGCAAAATAAGAGCAACAAATGGAACGTTTTCTACTGCTTAGATTTTACGCTCTGTGGCGCGGAGTGCTGTGCTCTGTGGCCATACCATGTTTATTTTTTCAAATGTTTCACCTTAAGGTGAGGATAACCAAGACAAAATTTTTTCTTTGTTTACATTAGTTGTCTTTTGCAATCAACTTTATTATTAAACGCTCTGTCAAAATCAGATTTTCCAAATGCAAAGCGTTGTTACAACAACTTATTTCGCTTTGAATTTTTCCAAAAGGAACATGTATTTGTTGCTTTTTTCAAATCTCCGGATTGTCAAATTTTATTCGTATTCCCTACTTCGGCTGCTGAAAACACATACACAGATACTTTTTGACATGTCAGAGACAAAACAACAACAAAAAAGAAACACTCAGCTGTGTTGATAATACTACCTGTGTATATATCAGAGATCAGCAATGAATCGTATTTGCGCTACTCATAGGTACTTATGAAATTTTGAGTATGAGTGAGTCAAGAGTATTAAAATTCAACTACTCTGATCCATTCGTACTCGCTACAACATTGATTTATAAGTATAGGTTACAATGAGTATGAGTACAATGTTGACATCAAACTCACAACATTCGATTCATTGTTTGATTCATACGCCTACTCATTCAGATTCATAAATTTAGAAAAATACTTATAATACTTACGAATGATTCGAGTGACTCGAATCATTCATCAAAATTTACAGTAGTAGTTATTGTTGCATTTACAAAAGTAGAGAAAAGAAGACAAAGACAGCAAGCAAAGCACACACACAACCTTTTAGCGAGTATTGTGGTGTTCGTATTCGAATGATACTTATTTTGTGCTTTGTGTAAATGTTGAATCATGGAGAGTTGAAACAAAGAATATGGATATAAAGAATGCGCATCATGTAGAAGTAAAATTTCTTATGGCGGGCACAATATAAGCAGTAACGAAACGAATTTGACAGGAGCACTGTTCGAATGTAAAAGAGACAGCAAATATTACCAAAAAGTATTTCTGTCTCTGTCTAAAAGTAACTCTGTTTTGTTTATGTTTGTTTTCGGGGAGGATTTTTATTATTGGATAGAAATTGATGATATTGTGGTGGAATAATAGAATAATTATGCACATAATACGGGTTCTTGGTTGAAAGGAGATGTACCATTTTATTTGAGAAACGTAATTTGGAACTAGCGTATTTGGTGACACCTTTTATCGATCGTCACTAACTTAGTATTTAACCAATTGAGAGGTATATTCACAAATTCCTGAAACAAAAAGTTATGAGTATATATTTTGTTATATTTTTATTTTTACTTACCTTTTGCACACGGAACTTGTTTCATTATGTAGAGAAATTGCTAAGAGTTCAATTAATAATGAAAAAGTTACCGAATTTTAACTTTTTCATTCAAGAAATTAATAAATACTGGTAAGAAACTATATTCGTTGTGACCAAAAACCACACAAATTTCTTTTAATAATTAAATATTTACGAATTTTTAAAATTTTCATTGAAGAAATTAAAATATATTCTAAATTTTCCCTTTTTTAACACAATATAAATGTTTGTTTACATTTAATTTTTCTGCTTTATCCATCAGTTTTCCCTCTGTATATCTGTTGCTTCTAACACATTTGGTTCGCAACACTTATAACATTTTTTTTCTCCCTCTAGTTGGACCAGTGTTTTTACGCTAAAAGCCTTTTTCAAATGTCATTGCTTTCGTTACTGCTTAGCTGTGATGGCGGGATGTACCAGTAAGACCCGCTCTCACCAAAATCTTTTTTAAAAATCATTTCTTGATGAGGGAGGGAAGACAGAAGAAAAATAAACACAAACAAAGAGCGTAACAATGTGTTGCTCTCATCGTACGTATGTATATGCGTATGTACGATTATGTATGTATGATCGTTTTTATTGTTTGACCAAAGACCAGTGTTGAAAAATTCAGTACTTTAGTACTTTTTTCAGTACTTTTCCATTTCAAAAATACCGCAGTACCCCCGCGACTCTTTCAGTACTTTTTTATTATTACATATTTTATGTCGTGTGCTTTTCAACTATTAATGCATTAGCAACGTAATGCTAAAGGTAAATTTTGTCTTTAGAATACAAAAGGCAATAAGAACGCCTGTCGAACCGACATATGATTTCGGTAAGCATTAACATTGCTCTTCATATGCTATAAACGAAAGTATGTTCCATAACGTTCCGTTAACCACACGGAACTTTTACGTTTTGTTACGTTCAGTTACAGCAGTTTTTGTTTTATAAGTGAGGAACACGTATAAGTCGTTAGTTTTTCTGTTCCGTACCGTACGTGCATTAAATATGAAGAAATAAATAGTCTAGTAGGTAGTGTGCTGGCTGACTAGATGTGAGCCCGCGGTTCATATCCAATCTCAGACATTTCCAAAATAACGAAAAATGAAAAAATATTCCTTCGGCGACCTCATTCTGTCAAAAACACTGAGGGTAAATAAAATTGCCATGAAAAGTTTCTCAAAAATCTGTCGTTCGGAATCGACTTTAAACTTTAGGTCCCGCCACTCATGTATAAAATTAACGCACACAACATAAGTGGTGTGAGAAGATAGGTCATAATCCTAATTGTAGCGTTGTAATGTATGTATGTATGTATTTTTTTACAAAAGTACCATTTGATGGGAAAAAGTACTCTTTCAGTTATAGTTCAGTACCATTTCAAAATTTCAATTTTTCAACACTGCCAAAGACCATAAATATGTAAAGATGTTGCACACAGTGTATTTAAAATTGACAAAATTTTGTGCTTCTTTCCTATGAGGGGGGTAGGTAACACAGGTATACAGATACGTCACGGTTTTGACGTTTAACCTTCACTTAGAAAGGGACAGCAAATATTACCAAAAAAAATATTTCTGTCCCTCTCTGACTGCTTGTCTGTTTTGTTTATGTTTTTTTTAGATTTCGGGGTGGATTTTTATTATTCTATTTTGGTAGAAATTTTTGGTATTTTTGTAGAATATTAGAATAATTTTGAAAGGAGATGAACCGTTTTATTAGGGAAACGTAATTCGGAATTAATGTATTTTTTATGACAGCTTTCATCGGTCGTCACTGACTTAGTATTTAACCAATTTAAAGGTATATTCACAAATTCCTGAAACAAAAAGTTTTGAGTATATATTTTGTTATATTTTTATTTTTACTTACCTTTTGCACACGGAACTTTTTCAGTGTGAAGGGAAATTGCTAAGAATTCGATTAATAATGAAAAAATTACCGAATTTTAACTTTTTCATTCAAGAAATTAATAAATACTAGTAATATACACAAAGTTCTAAAAGAACAAATTTTTATAAGCAATATGTCTTATTTCATCTTGAAGTATTTAACTGCTTACTTACCTTTTGCACAAGAATCTATATTCATTCTGACCAAAAACCAGTCACATTTCGATTAATATTTAAATATTTAAGAACTTTTAAGATTTTCATTGAAGAAATTAAAAAATATTCCAAATTTGCCCTTTTTTAACACAAAATAAATGTTTATTTACATTTAATTTTTCCACTTTATACGCCAGTTTTCACTCTGTATATCTGTTGCTTCTAACACATTTGCTTTGCAAAAACTTTTAACATTTTTTTTCTCCCTCTACGAGGAGGGTTAAAACTGCTGATTTAAGCGTTTTTCAAACGTCATAATTGTCGCCACTGGTTACACTGTGGTAGGTAACAGGGAAAGCTGAATCGTCGTTCTCACTCTCATGTTAACTGAGAGAAAGAAAACAAAAAAGACTCAGTACACCAGTGTTGCCACCTTGTGTGTAATTACACATATTGTGTGTAATTTTTAATTGTGTGTGTAGCATGTGTGTAATTAACTTCGTGTGTAATTTGTGTGTAATTTTACTTTTTGTTCTACCTTTTACTTTAATCGCTAATTTTTAACAGTCAATTTGTTAACACTCATTTGTTTTGTAAATTTATTGCAATTTCTAACACCAGGTTGCAAAAATAAACACCTACATACATTCTTCTCTTTCTAATTTAAATATGTAAGGTTAATGTTTAGTCGCCGTAGTCTAGCAGGTAGTGTGTTGGCTTATTAGACGTAAGGCCCGAGTTCAACCTCCAGGTTAGACATCAAAACGAAAATATATAAAAAATTTCTTTGGCGACTTCCTCTCAGCAAATTTCTGGCAAAAACTCTGAGAGTAAATAAAATTGCCATCAAATTCAATGAAATCTGTCGTTCGAAGTCGACTTTAAAACTGTAGGCCCCGCCACTCATTTATAAAATTAACGCACACAACATAAGTGGTGTGAGAAGCTAGGTCGTAATCCTGACTGAACGGTTGTAATCAGTGGTGTTGTGCTAATTTTTTTTTACCGGAACGCGTATATATATCGGGTCCGCTATCTAACGTTTTTTTTTCAACTAGTGCTTATTTCGTGAATGGTAACACTTAGCTCATGTCTGATTTGACATATAATTAAATTTATCCTTCCGCTGACGAATATGGCTGTGTATACGCTTGAACAACGCTGGGAAATATTGCGACATTACTTTGAAAATCATGGTAATGTTGCAGAATGTGTGCGAAAATTGCATACGGATTTTGGAAGACCTTGGCGGGTATGTAAACAAGCATTGAAAAGCCGACGCACCCAAAACGAGTCACTGTTTGGTGCGGATTTTGGTCCAGAGGCATAATTGGGCCATTTTTCTTCGAAAATGAGCAAGGAGTGGCCGTTACAGTCAATGGCGATCGTTATCGGCCCATGTTGAACGAATTTTTGTTCACAAAATTTTAAGAGGAGGATATTGGCAACATTTAGTTTCAACAGGACGGCGCTACGTGCCACACAACCGAAGCTACACTCGATGTTTTGCGCTTTGTTTTTGAAGATCGCATTATCAGCCACAGAGCTGATGTCGTTCGGCCACCTCTGAGCTGCGATTTGACACCGTTGGACTATTATTTGTGGGGTGCCGTCAAAGATAAGTGTTACGCCGATAAGCCAGAGATAATTGACGCTTTAAAGGACAATATTCGTGAAGCCATTGGTGAAATACAGCTGCACACAATCGATAATGTGCTTAAAAATTGGACCGATTGTGTAGGCTACTGCATGGCCAGCTGAGGCAGCCATTTGAATGAAATTATTTTCCATTATTAACCGGAAGGATTGTACTTTCAAATAAAAAAAGAAATTTGAGAAAATATTCAGTAGTTTTTTTTCAAAGCATTTTCAAAAAAAATAGTTATTTGGCGGACCCATAATTATATGACAAGGCCGATCCTGGGTAGGGGGCCGTTCTGTGCGATCTCATGTCCCAAATTTAACGACGGGGGTGATTTTCCATGATAATCCTGGAGGCGGCGTTTTTTTTAGGTCTCATATCCCAAATTTGCCAATTCTCGTTATCAGAAATCATCTTTAGTTCCGGAACGCGTTCCTGTCCAAAAAGGAAGTACCGGAACGACGTTCCGGAGCGTTCCGGCTCGACAACACCACTGGTTGTAATGACCAATTATGTATGCATGTGTATGAAAATATAATTTTAATGTTTACATAATATATGTATGCAATATTTGTAAAAATAGAATTTGTTGTGTGTAATTTTTTTCACATATGTGTAATTTCGATGCCAGTTGTGTGTAAATCATAAAGCTGTTGGTGGTAACACTGCAGTACACTTATTGTCAGTGTTGAAAAATTCAGTACTTTAGTACTTTTTTCAGTACTTTTCCATTTCAAAAATACCGCAGTACCCCCGCGACGCTTTTAGTACTTTTTTATTATTACATATTTTACGTCTTGCGCTTTTTTCAACTACTATTGCATTAGCAACGTAATGCGAAAGGTAGAATTAGTCTTTAGCCGCGGTTAGCCAAACGTCCAAGGAACATATGTACGTTCGTTTTTAGAATACGATAAACAATGAGAACGCTGTCCGAACCGTAATGTAATTTCGGTAAGCATCATCATATGCTACAAACGAAAGTATATTCCATAACGTTCCATCGACATTTGACTACATAGAACTTTTACGTTTTGTTACGTTCACAATCAGCAGTTTTTGTTTCATATGTGAGGAACACGTGTAAGTCGTTAGTTTTTCTGTTCCGTACCGTACGTGTATTAAATATAAATAAATAAATAGTCTAGCAGGTAGTGTGCTGGCTTACTAGATGTGAGCCCGCGGTTCACACCCCATGTCAGACATCTCCAACATAACGAAAAAATATTCCTTCGACGACCTCATTCTGTCAAAAATTGCGAGAGTAAATAAAATTGCCATGAAAAAGTTCCTCAAAAATCTATCGTGCGGAGTAGACTTTAAACTGTCGGTCCCGCCACTCATGTACAAAATTAACGCACACAACATAAGTGGTGTGAGAAGATAGGTCATAATCCTGATTGAAGGCTTGTATGTATGTATATATTTTTTTTTTACAAAAGTACCATTTGATGCGAAAAAGTACTCTTTCAGTGATAGTTCAGTACCATTTCAAAATTTCAATTTTTCAACACTGCTTATTGTACTCAGAGAACTTATTATACTTAGAGAACGTATTGTTCTTTTCTCTAAGCAATTTATTCTCATATGCGTGTATACGTGTATGCATGTATGTATACATACATTGCCAAATAAAATCATAAACAAACTGAAAGATTTTTTGTTTTCACAAAATGTATGTGCAAATAGCCTGTGGAAAACAAATATTACCGTTTGTTTTATTGTAGGGTAAGAATATGTGTTTTATTGTTGTAGAAATGAAATTATATCGATTCGCACCGAATTATATATTACTATTCAATTATGTATGTATGTATTTACCATATGTGTCTATTTTTGTATAGACCCTGTAGGAGAATGAGTAGCTAACTACAAAAATAACCAACTTTAAGTTAGCTTTTATTTACTAACTTTAAGCTAACTACTACTCAATGCAGAGTTTTCATTAACTGAAGTGTATGTATATTTTTATATTTTTTTTAAACAAGTTCGTTTGGTTTTTTTTGTAAAAAATAATTGTTTCTTAAAAAATAGTTTTTTCGTAAAAAGTATTTGCATTTTGTTGTGTAAAGGTAACTGTGTAAAATTTATATTAGCCCAATTCACGATCTAGTGTAAATGGTCTTGCATCATTGCATTTGCAAAATGGTATAGTATATTTTTACACTACAATAACAAAATATACAGAAATACTCTTGCTACAGTTTATAAAATAAACAATACTCAAAACCATATAAGCAAACTGACAGCTGAAAATTTATTTATTAAAAATAATAAATTTCGTTGGCAAATGGAAACCCAAAATATAAAAAATAGAATAAAAATGAATGAAATTTTAAATAGAATTGTTCATACCCTCGATGAACATAATCTCTTCGGCAGCCTCGTCTATTAAAGAGTCCAATATTTGTTCCTTCAAACTTCCATTAGACATTTTTATAAATTGTTAACAAATATCATAAAATTAAAATCATATATTTATTTTTTATTTTTGACAATCAGCTGGGTATTTGTGTTTTACAATTAGTGTTGCAAATCCAACCAGTAAAATTTGTTCACAATTAATAGGAAATATTTACAATTGCATAAATACAATTGCAAAAATACACGAGATTG
The DNA here is from genome assembly GCA_927399465.1 of Sarcophaga caerulescens. Taxonomy (NCBI): domain Eukaryota; kingdom Metazoa; phylum Arthropoda; class Insecta; order Diptera; family Sarcophagidae; genus Sarcophaga; species Sarcophaga caerulescens. Next base: position 73,841,841 of record OV656872.1, on the reverse strand, counting down.
TGAATTGGGCTATTGTTAATTTAATATGTTAAGATGCACATTCTTTATACTTTATTTTCTTTGGTTGAAATCAACAACATCGTGCGTATTGTTAAGTATGAGTACGATGAGTATTTCTAACTTTGAATATGAGTAGTATGAGTATGATATTAAAATAAGTATGAATGCGTATAAGTAGCTGAAATTATAAGTATGACTCGAATCTACTCATCGTTTTGAATACTCTTTGCTAATCTCTGGTATATATACTCTTGGAACAAAGCAAAGGGAAATGAATTGCTGTAATACAGGGATTACCATACATACATACATAATTGGTCATTACATTAACTTCCCTGAAGGAAACCTGGGGACAACTGTCTCCATGTCACCAGTTTTGTCAACTATATTGGTGACTTCATGGCGACATTGTCAACAATTTCCCTTTGATGAGAAAAAAATATCAAGAACAAATGAGTGGCGGCAACTGCGTTATAATGTATCGGCGGCATGATCGTTTTTATCAACCGAGAATTTTTTAAATTGTGGTATATTAGTTATCCATAAAATTCATGTTTCTAAATTACAAAAGTACAAAAAACCATTTTATATTTCAAATTTCTTAAATTCATTAAAAAAATAAAAAAATTAGCATGAAACGACGACGGCTTTCTTAAAATAAAGGTCGGCGGCTAATCTCAGTCGACTTCTAGCTACAAATTGCATGCTCTGTACTAAAGCTATGCTTCTTCTTATTGTTTTTATTAATTTGTGAACATTTGTGCCGGAAAATTTTTAAAGTAATAATTAAAATAAAATATAAAAGTAAAAGGTGTTTTCCAACGTAATTTATCAATGAGTAAAAAAATGTCGCACGACCATCCACAACACTCCAAAGGAAAAGGTAATTTTACAATTTCATACTGTTCAAATTCATGTTATACTTATTTCTTTTCTTTTCAGATACTTCTAAATGTTCTGGCTGTGATGAACTTTCAAAACAATTTCATTTGTATCAAGGTTTGTTTTAATAATTCCTTTTACAAAAAATATCCGAAGTTTTGTGCATAAATTGTTGACTTGTAGACTTATGGCTACTACTTTATTTCTATAGATGCAGCTGAAAAACGATACAACACATTAGTTGACATTCTGGCAGAACATAAAGTATTGTTAGACACTATTGTTAAGCAAACTGCAGTTGCATCTAATGTTATGGAATTTTTCCCCATTGTCTCTGAGGAAAAACTTAGAGAATTTGATGCGATTTTGGCAATACAATCAGACCCATACGTAAGTATTTATTTTTATTGTGAAACTACTTCCACTAATAAAATTAATTTTTCTGTTTATATTCAAAAGATACGACGTATGAAGTCACTTCTTGCTGGCAATGCCGAACGAAACTTACACGAAATATTTGGCCAAAACATTATAATGAATTTTAATGTTGATGGCTCTTTTGGAAAAAAGAGATTACGGGACTTCTCCAATGTTTATAAAGCCACATTAGGTAACAAATTTCTTGTTTAAGTTCTCATATTAGTAATATTTTAACAATTTGTTTCTCTTTTTAAATATCCAGATATAATATCAACTTTTAACGAATTTTCGGACAAAACCCTTAGAGCAGCATTTCAGCGCCAAAAAAAAAAATATTTCAAGCAAAATGGGCGCAACAAAGCAAAAAATAACAAAAACCGTGAAGACGAAGACTCTGCCCAAGAAAATTAATAATTTTAAGTTCCTACATACAATTATAATTTCGTTTCATGTTCCTTTATATAGTATATAAGAATATTTTTAGAGACTGAAGTACCTTTTTTACTTTTCAAGGCTGTAATACTTAATGAATTTTGTACCTTTTTATTTTTTTTTAATAAAATATCAAATATTTACGAAAATTGAAATTTTATTGTCGACTTTTACTACAGAAAAGTACCAAAAGTGTAGACTAGAACTGCTAAATTGTACTATTGATTTACTGGTTCCAATGTCTACATATGGTCCCAAAAGAAGTACCTAGTCAATAGTACTAACGTCAGTAGTAGATTTTCAATGACACGCACATGTTAAATGGCTATAGTAAAAAGCATTGCTTGTCATATAAGTCAGTAGTACTGGTGACTGTGTCAATAGTAAAAGTCAGTACAGTTTCACTATTGACATTTCCTGCAGGGTTGTCACACCACTTATGTTGTGTGCGTTAATTTTATACATGAGTCGCGGGACCTACAGTTTAAAGTCGACTCCGAACGACAGTTTTTTTTGAGAAGCTCTTCATGGCAATTTTATTTACTCTCAGAGTTTTTGCTAGAAATCTGCTGAGAGGAAATCGCCAAAGAAATATTTTTTAATATTTAGTTTTGATGCCTGACCTGGGATACGAACCCGGGTTTTACGTCTAATAAGCCAACACACTACCTACTAGACTACGGCGACTTCTTGTATCAGTTCCTTAACATAGTAGCTTAACGCATACGAAAGCATTGTGGTAGTACTATAAAGCTGGGGGAATGTATATCGGCACCAGGTATGGGTTGTTTGGAATTTATTAAGGAAATAATGAATAAGGGAGAGTATTAAAACAGTATAAAGAACAAATTTACTTAGAGTGCAGAAAAATTTGGAATTTCTAATGGATATTACTTCCAACAAGTCAATGAACCCAATCATACTCCTGCTAATGTAAAGAACTGATTTTCCTCGCAGGCTTAATTCTGTTCCACAAGCTCCCGATACGACTCCAAGAGAGTATTAGGGGATCATTTGGAAGTCGCTAAACCTCAAACAAAAGTCAACTGAGAATCTCGGTCATGAGTGAATGGGGGCAAATATGAACAGACAACTCAAAAAAGTATTGGTACATTCAATTCCAAATATTTTAAATATATTGTTGCACCTTAAGAGGTATTCTATTAAAAATAGGGTATAACATTTTAACACATTGTTCTTTTGTTGAAACTCCTTTATATTTTTATTCAAGCCTTCTAACAAAAAAACGTGTTGATGTAATGAAATTCAAGAAAAGAGTATTTATTAAAAAGATAAAATGTTGCCAATGCTTTTAAAATAAAAGATTACCATAACATTAACACCCCTCCATAATCTTATTATTTTACATTTCAATATTTAGTAAATTCTTAAAGAAAACAAATTTAATTTTATTAAGTGGTTTAGTAAAAAAATCTGCTACTTTTTCCCCAGATTCTATATACTTCAACTTTATTCTTCCATCTTGAATTTGCTGTCTACTAATAAAATGGTATTTCAATTCGATGTGTTTTGATCTTCTAGTCTCCAATGTTCGGCAATATACTTTGCACCTTGGTTATCAATATTTATAACGAATGATCCAACCCCATTAGTAATCCCAAATTCATCTAAAAGTCTTTTCAGCCAAATACCTTCCTGTGATGCAGTACTCAAGGCAACATACTCCGCCTCTCTGGATGATAAGCTTACTGTCTTCTGCTTTGCAGTTTTCCAGGATAATAGGTTCATGTAAGATTTAAAACAATAGTCAGTTGTACTCTTTCGGTCCTCTAATTCACCCCAACTAGCATCCGAATAACCATGTAAAGGCATACCTTGTCTCGATTTTGTGTATGTCAACCCATCATTCCTAGTTGCAGATAACGAAATATTCCTTTAACTGCATTAACATGTATACTTTGGAAATTTTCCTGATATCTACTTAATGTGTTAACCGCATAGGTAATATCAGGTCTCGTCCAAATGCTCAAATACAGCAAACTACCTATGGCCTGACGATACCTTTGCTGATCTCAATTGGAATCACTACGATTTCCATCCTTACTGTTCCAATTCTTTTCAATAGGTGTGTCTTTAAATTTTGAGTCATCAAATCCAAATCGTTTTAGCAAGTTTTCTATATTAATTGATTACTTTGATTTCAGATTTCCATTTTTCAATTTCACAATCTGTGTTCCAAGGAATTCTTTAAGCTCTCCTAAATCTTTAATTTCAAATTGTCGTTTTAAAAATAGTTTAACATCTTCAATCTCATTTTCATCATCACCACATAAGAGAATATCATCAACGTATAATAGTAAAAAAATCGTTTCCTTCTTATATAACAGTAATCATTCTCTGATCTCTTAAAACCATATTGTACAATTTTTATATTAAATTCATTATTCCAGCACAAAGCACTTTGTTTCAAACCATAAATTGATCTATTTAGTTTGCACAGTTTACCCTCAAAGGGCGGTGGTACTGTCATAAAGATGTCCTCTGTTAGTTCACCGTTTAAAAAGGCACATTTAACATCCAATTGATGTATTTTGTAATCATTTTGCAAAGCCATTGAAGTAAATGCCCGTACCGTGATACTGTTGTCTACTGGTGCATAAACATCAGTGAAAGAATCCAGCCATTGTTTACAACCTCGAGCAACCAATCTTACCTTTTTGCGTATATCACCTTTCATATCTTTTTTAATGTTAAAAACCCATATCGCATCGATTCTATTTTGACCTTCATCTTTTACAACAGTCCATGTTTGTTTAAATATTTAAATACTTTGGTGTAGTTTTTAACCTTCTGCTTCTCTGTCTTTCATTACCTTCCTCCACTTTGATTCTTAGTATCATCTATAACTTCTTCATGTTTATTTACTTCGTTAACATCTTCGATATTCATTTCTTCATTATCTACCTCTTCTTCATTACACTTCTCCTTTTCATTAAAGCTTATTTTGACTGTATCATATTTCATGAATTTCACATCTCGACTATTTATCACCTTCTGATTTCTGTTATCATAAAATCTGAAACCATTAACTATATATCCTACTAATGCCATCTTTTGTGCCCTTGCATCAAATTTACCTCTGCGAAGTTGTTCTGGGATATTTACATAAGCTTCACACCCAAAAGGATGCAATTTATTTAAATCAGGTTTCTCACCATACCACAATTCGGCCGGTGTTTTATTAGTTTCTATTGCCGTCGTTGGACATCGATTAATGACGTAAGTAGCATGCTAAACTGCTTCACTCCATAAATATTTTGGCAGGCCAGAATCTAACAATGCACATCTGGCATTATTAACAACAGTTCTATTGAATCTTTCGGCGACGCCGTTAAGTTGTGAAGAATAGCGTATGGTCGTTTCAATTACGATTCCATTTTTCGAACAGTACTTAGAAAAATCATTGTCTTTATATTCAGTCCCACCATCTATCCTCAGGACTTCAATTTTTCTATTAAATTTGTTAAATACTTTTTCAGCATAATCTCTAAAGGCCTCAAACACTACCGATTTACTACGTAATGTATATATGACCGCGAAATGTGAATAGTAGTCGATAAATGTAACGATGTACTTTTTACCGTCAATACTCATGTAATTTATGGGTCCAACCAAATCACTGTGTACTTTCTGCCCACATCGCAGACTTCTTTTCCTAGTGCCTTTAAAAGGGGATTTCGTCATTTTTCCCATCAAACAAATTTCACAATTGGATACACTGCCATAATAACAACTATGACATCAGTCAAATACATTGGACCACCACCAGTATTAAGTAACAGATTTATATGGCTTTCGCAAATTAAATGTTCACCCTTTTTCGCAATTGTTATCTTTGCCCGATGTTCCAACTTACGTATATTGTTCATATATTTAAACCACCTTTCATTAGAGATGAGCGATATTTTCAAACCTGTGATTTAATCACGGTGATTGATAATTCACTGGTAACTACAGTGATTGAAATTGCCAAATAACAGTTACTAATAATGTCGTTCTTTCAAAATTGTTACATACTCAAATTTATTTCATTTTGAGCGAGGCAGAATTACTATTAGATGATGCTGATTATTTAGTTTTGTCTTTTATACATGAACTTTCTGTGAAACTGAATTATCAAACTTCATATAAAAGAAAAATTACATTAAAAATAATAACATTGATGACACCACTTTGATTTTGTTTAGTAGTCTTTTCGTAGTATGTATCTAGTTGTCTCTTTCTTACGACTTAATAAAATACGTTATTATCATTATTGGAATAATGTGATCACAATCACTGTTTTAAAGAACAGTGATTAACAAATCACGTTCACTGAGAACAACGTTCTTCAAAAATCACTGGATCGCTCATCTCTACCTTTCATTCACCATATGATTTGAAGCACCAGAATCTAAAATTTATCTGACAACTCATTACTGGTTACATTACATTCACTTCCTGCGAGTTCACAATTAAAAATAATCGGACCAGAGTCAGCACAATTTGCATTACCACTTTTTGCATTTCTACGATCACCACTCCATTTTGTTGTTGCCTATTACCTCCTTTGAATTTATTTTGACAATATCTGCTTGTATGACCAAAGTTATTACAGCTAAAACATTTAATATTTTTCATCGCTGGACAGTCTTTCATCTTATGATCACCCTTGCATTTGTAGCACTGTAAACTGGACCGGAAAGCACCATTACCACAGGCAACTGACGAGGTTTCCTCATTCAATTTATTTTCATTCTTAAGAAGTCGGCTGGTCAGATTATTCAAATTTCTTTCAGCTGCTGTTGTACTTTCCCACGCTGTACTAAAATTAGAATATGCCGCAGGGAGACTCGAAATAATTTTATTAGTTACCATTGTTTCGCTGATGTCTTCGCCTTGTGCCTTAATCTGCGCCAAAAGTGATTCAATATCTGCCAAAAAATCTTTCACGTGACATGTGAACTCTAACCTAAAAAATTTTTGCATTAGAAACTGCAGCTGTGTTTCGTCTTTTTGCTGATATAATGAACATAACTTATCAAAAATTTTCTTGAGAGTCTCACAATTCAAAATATTCCTTAATTCAGACGGCTCCAATGATGAAATCAAAAATCTCTTTGCTTTACCACATCTCAGATCAAAATCTTTCTGCACGCCACTATTATCATCTGCCGGTCTAACTTCACTACCATCAACAATATTCCAAGCATTTATGCTTTCCAAAATGCCTTCACTTGAAAACTCCAAACCTCAAAACCATATTTTCCAATGCTAATAACTTTGACATTCATTTCCTCCATCTTAGTGCTTTAGATGATCTGGGCCCATAACCTGTTGAAACTCCTTTATATTTTTATTCAAGCCTTCTAACAAAAAAACGTGTTGATGTAATGAAATTCAAGAAAAGAGTATTTATTAAAAAGAAAAGTGTTGCCAATGCTTTCAAAATAAAAGATTACAATAACATTAACAGCTTTTGAATACTAAATTTATTCTGAGTTTTTCTTGGGGGTACCTACACTTTTGCGGTGCAAAAATATGGAGGCACCTTAAAGTTTTGCTTATTCTTCTTATGTTTTGTAAAAAAAAACATTAAATTTTTGGGTCTTATTATAAAATAGAATTAAATTAATAAAATAAATATAAAAAAATTAACTATTTTTACAAATATTGCTTAAATATATTGTGGTACCTAGACTTTTGCTGTTCACTGTATGTATTTTTCCATTTAAAATAAAAAGTACTATTTTTAAGCGTACGAAGTACAATATCGCAGAAATATTTTGCTTTTTGAACGAAGGAAAAACTATTATTTTTTTAAAGTCATGTATCATCATTAAACAATTAAAAAAATTGTTTCGGGGATAGAAGAATAATTTATAACGACTTCAAAAAGAAATTGGAGGATAACTTTTAATAAAACTTAGAATTTTGAAAATTCGAACATTTTTTTAAATTCTAGCTACTAAAATATTTCAGATTATTTTGCTTTGTTTTACAAAAATTTTCTCTTCTATATATAGTATACATATAAATTGTTCTTTTTTTATTTTATTTTGTATTCGATAAATATCATTATTTTTATTAAGCATTAAATTATTTATTATTAAGCATTAAAAAATTTCTAAATAGGTATATAATTTGATTCTACGTGTGCATAAAAATTGAAAAGGAATTAAAAATCCAATTAGAATGAATTAGAACCATTTATAATTCCTCTTAGAATTGATTTCTGGTTTATTTTAATATTTACGTTTGCGTGATTTTGTTTACTTTTCACAAGGTCTTAGCATTTTTAGAAAAGCTGTTGTTGATAGCCATTCTTATTACATTTTATATAATATTGATTTGTTAAGATAGCATCAATTATCTAAAAAAAATAATTATTTTTAAATATTTTATGAAATTAAAATAAAAAATATTTAAAAAATATTATTTATTCACAATTTACAAATTGTTGCAAGTTCAGCTACTGTCATTTGTATTGTATTTTTTGAACTTTAATGCTGGACGAACTTTATTGTTTTGGAAAAATTATTTGCTACATATATTTCCTAGATATATCGAGTTTTCTCAAAAATTGTTGTCTAGTATTTACACTGTATAAACACTTTACAGTACACCCATACCTCGCTTTGCGTCGCTGCTGTATTATTACTAATTTTCACTGAACGTCGTTAGAATTTCGAAGTTGCGTTGTTTTGGGTTCAAGTTTTTTATTTTTTTTGTTGAATTTTTTTGAAATTTCCTTTTTTTTCTAAAAGATGACTTTTGTTTCTAATTGCGCCATGCTATCAAAACTTGGAGATTCCCTTTGTAACCGAAAATAATGCAGTTTTATTTTCAGCTTGTCTTTCTAATTTTAGAGTTCAGTTTCAATTAGTGTCGTTCAATTTTCTTTTTAAAAAGTCGTATTTTCGTAACCCTGGAACTTATCTTCAATCTTTACAAAATTTGGTATAAAAAATCACTTCTTTTTACGTTGTGGTTACGTTACAAAAAAAAAAAAAAATAACACGACGCAAAGTGAGGTATGGGTGTAAATAAGTAAATCTTAAATTGTTTACATAAATTATAAAAAAAAAATTAAATGATAAATAAAAACAATTTTCACAAATATGCAACAGAGTATAATTGAAATCATTAAATCATATATTTTCTTATGAAAAAAATTGCAATTTCTTATGGTCAATTTCCTTATAATAGTGCTACAATAAAAAATAATAATAAAAAAAGGAAACAATCCACTGCACTATCCGTTGTGTCCACACATAAACGCGCAAGCCATTATTGTTGTTTTTTTCAGGCTGATTCTTTAAGCAACGTGTGAGAGAGAAACTTCGTTATTTTCGTAAAAAATTATATCTGGCGAAATTTGACTCAAGTATGTATGTAAAGAATGTTGTAGTTTTGCACATTTGATTGTATGTATGTATGTATTCACAGAGTCGGTCGAGCCGGATAAGCCAATTATAGTTAGATCTACAAACTTTTGTTAGAACTCATGTTGGTATTTCTTGTTTAAATTACATATTTTTCATTACGTAGATGTGATCCTGGAAAAAATATAATTTTTACTTTATATGGTTATATCGGGTTCGCCATCTAACGTTTTTTTTTTCAACTAGTGCTTATTTCGTGAATGGTAAACACTTAGCTCATGTCTGATTTGACAGATAATTAGTTTTATCCTTCCGCTGAACGAATATGGTTCCATCCAATGCGTTTTCGCTTCGCTAAGTGGGCCTGCGATCGACTTACAGAAGATGCAGTTTTTGGCAAAAAATCATCTTTTCAGATGAAGCTCATTTTGATCTTGGCGGGTATGTAAACAAGCAAAATTGTCGCATTTGGGGCACAGAAAACCCGCACGCATACATTGAAAAGCCGACGCACCCAAAACGAGTCACTGTTTGGTGCGGATTTTGGTCCAGAGGCATAATTGGGCCATTTTTCTTCGAAAATGAGCAAGGAGTGGCCGTTACAGTCAATGGCGATCGTTATCGGGCCATGTTGAAAGAATTTTTGTTCACAAAAATTGAAGAGGAGGAAATTGGCAACATTTGGTTTCAACAGGACGACGCTACGTGCCACACAGCCGAAGCTACACTCGATGTTTTGCGCCATGTTTTTGAAGATCGCATTATCAGCCGCAGAGCTGATGTCGTTTGGCCACCTCGGAGCTGCAATTTGACACCGTTGGACTATTATTTGTGGGGTGCCGTCAAAGACAAGTGTTACGCCGACAAGCCAGAGACAATTGACGCTTTAAAGGACAATATTCGTGAAGCCATTGGTGAAATACAGCTGCACAGTATCGATAATGTGGTTAAAAATTGGACCGATCGTGTAGGCTACTGCATGGCCAGCCGAGGCAGCCATTTGAATGAAATTATTTTCCATTATTAACCGGAGGGATTGTACTTTCAAATAAAAAAAGAAATTTGAGAAAATATTCAGTATTTCTTTTTAAAGCATTTTCAAAAAAAATAGTTATTTGGCGGACCCTATACATACTTATCTTTACTTTAAAAGTGATTTAAAAATAGGTACATCACAAGAGATTTTTCGGAATTTTTTCTTTATTATGATGGAACATTTTGAATTTTAAAATTGGAAAAAAATCTAAACAGAAAATTAATCCCAAGTACACTTAATGAAATACAGAATCGGAAATGCGTATACGATTTAATTCAGGTCATACCCTTCCAAAAAAAATTTTAACAAGAACGTATCCGTTGACTTTGATACTAACTCACTCAAAAGCAATTGCCGGTGGTTAGCTTGGGAGTTATACAGTGCACTCGCGATAATATGAACTAATTAAAACAAAGCCTGTTTATATTTTCGAAATTGTTCATATTTACGAATGGGTTAAATTGTTGAAAAAAATGTTGTTTTCTTGCAAGGTAAACACTTTTCCTGCTTAAATAAGAGTTTTTTTCCTTTTAATAATTTTATTTTTTGTTTTATTTAAAAAAAGGAACTTCCTTCACTAAATTTGTATTTGTGTTCAAATATACAACACAAAGCTTAAACTATCGGTTATCTTTTTTTGCTGTTTTTTTTTTTTTTTTTTTTGAACGAGAACTTTTAAAACAGCCTTCTCCTGGAAATGTCTCAATACATTTGAGTCTCGTTGTTCAACCACTTCACTTTCTGCCCACTTCAATGCATTATCAAAAATTACAACAATTAAACCTTGACTGTGCATATACTTATTCATGTATGTATGTATGGTTTTTTTAAGATTTGGTATTAAAATAAACATAAATAACTCGGGATTTCCCCAATTTCTAATGCTTTGTAACTGAAATTTGTATGCTTTAAAAATAAAAAACTGTTCAAATTTTAAAGCCTTTGTACAAAGTTCATATTTTGGAGTAGTCAATGGTTAAGAAAAAGTGTTCATATTTTGGGGTGTTCATATTATCGCGAGTGCACTGTATTGTTAATTGTTAAACGAAGCTGCTACATATAATAAAACACTAGTTTTTTATATACGAAATCTTTACTTAGCTAAGTCAGTGAGCCGAAATTAACCATACTTGACAATTAAACGGTATTTTTCGAAATAATTATTTGCTTACATATCACAGATTCTATGACAGTGCCATAGAATTAGTTTTCTCGTATGTAATTTATAAATAAACATTTACTATTTATAACAAAAACGTTATCTAATCTAATATTCAATACATGTATTAGGAGTAGAATGTAGCATCCAATTTTCGATGATTTCGAATGTTCTCTGTTAAGCTCTATCATATAGATTCTCCAACTTAATGTTTTCTTACTTGTCATTTTATTATTATAATAAAATATGTATAAATTTGCACAGCCTAAAGTTCGAAGAATATATGTACATATGTTTCCATAACATACAAAATTTTCATACACACCCCATAGTGGGTGATCTGTGGCCATTTTAATGGCATTTCAATGCGTATACACTTAAGAAACAGTGGGTAGAAAGAAATAAGTTAGTCATTAATATTGTTAGCTCGTACATTTAATATTATCGGTTACAACAACTTAAAGACATAACATACATACATACATATAAAAATTAAATATTTTATATGCATAAATTAATAACTAAAATAAAGTATTTAACAGTTAGTACATACATATAAATATGTATGTATTTTTATATAAAATTTCATACAAAAATATTTTTATATTACATCACTCACTCAACAAGTGTTGTCCCGAATTATGACTACAAAATATGTACAATAGCTACCGAGTACTTATTTGATTGCAAATGCCAAAGCAGTTATTAATCTGAGTTATTGGTTAATTTAAATTCCTAAACCTTAAAAGAATCAAAACATTTTTAAGCGTTAACTATTTTATTTCGAAGTAATTTTTTAATAAATATTAAAAAAAAACCGAACAAATATAACAAAACATTGAAAACAAATTAAAAATTAAATCCAGTAATTTTATTGCAATTTCATGGCCAATAAATTAAAAAATAATTATCAAACTATTGTTCAGTTCTAACAGTACTAGGTCCGAAATAGATTAAATGGAGATTACTTTGGAAAGTTCTGCCAAGTAGCCTGAAGACGATTTTCGAAAGAATTTTGGAAACACCTGGTGGCGGGTATCGTTCAACAAATAGCTGAGTCCTTAGAAAAATTTTTGTGCAAGGATGCCGAGTTCTGTTATTCCCGCAAATATAGAATACTGCGACAAACTTATCTCCCACGGCAACCATATCGGTTAATTGTTTTGTCCCTAATGGAGTAATTTCCAAATAGAATAGCGGAAGTAATACAACTGTCTTTTCTAAATAGATGGTTAGCTTATCTCCCAAAATACATGTAACTGTTAAGTTTCTTTGTTCTTTTTAGTTTTTCAATTTATATTCTATCAGAAAGAATGATTCATGATGTGTGGCAATGCAAAAAGTGCTCAATAATGTTTTTTATTTCGCCATGAATATATCGACAAACGAACAACATAATCATTGAACTTTATTATCAAAATTAGCGAATTGTCATAATCGACCTACCTACCGATCAAACGTAAATAAATAGAATTGAAGAATATGGTTTGAAGAGGGTGCTCTGATAATCTATTAGATAGTGCGCTAGACTATTAGCGTGAGGGTCCCACTACAGGCTCTGGTCTATTATATATACTACACCGAGCATATGGTCGAAGTTACTCAATTTGTATATAATTAATTATGTATAATTTGTAATGGTATTGTAATTAATAAATAAATAGATTGAAGAGCTGCCAATTCGAGAGCTACCGACGTACCCTAAAAGACACATTGTTTGATGAGTTTTGAGGGCGTACAACATCATTTGATCGTACTTATTCGAAAACAATGAAATTTTCATCTTTAAGGTCAATGAAGCAAACCACTGTGCCATGATTAATGACATTTTTTGCCCAAGATGGAACAATTGGATATGGTTGATATCAGGTTTTTCATATGAAATCGCCATTTTTCTAACAATGTTTTTTTCAAAACTATTAATAGAAACATGTAAATCTAGGTCGTAATGAAGACCCATTACGATTGTATTTTTCTCGAAAGTATCATTTTCGGCTTATGCAGTTATTGTTTGGGATCGCAGAATTAAACTTATGCCTTTGAGCGTCCGTTAGCCAACAAATCATGGGATCAGCCCCATTGGTTGATACGAACTAAAATGCTGGAAAAATTTAGTCAAAATTGAAGATCATGAGTGGACCGACATACGGTTGAGCCTCAACATTTACATGATTTATGTAATAAGTAAGCGATAGAGATTAGTTTTTCGATAATAAATATATCATCTACAATTGCAAATTTCTGTGTTCTTTTTTTACTTTACAAACATAAATAATAAAAATACTCCTGGTAAAAAAATTTTAAAATAATTAAAGGTTATCTTGTGATCCAAAATTTTATTCGTTAACAAAAAAGTATTTTGATAAATTATTGATAATTATTATTTTTGCTTAATTCGACATAGGAATAAAGTTTTTCTCAGATCATGTTTAAAAAGTTTTGAAAACTTTTTAATTGAGTAATTTGTAAATGTTTATTTTATTAAAAGTTAAGAAAATCCTTTTCAGTACATCCTCACTAGACTCACAGCTTACGAAAAGCTTTTACTATCCCTTAAATACCATAGTCCATCGAATCTGTACTAGTCAAAGTTGTCCAATATGTACATATTTAAAGTCATTTTAGATAAAGTATAGAAAATTCAAACTCAAAATTTGTATTTAATAAATTTTCTTTCCTTGTGAGAACATATTTCATGTGAGACTTTCTTTTTATTGATTAAAAAAACCAAGACAATTAAAATAAATAAAAAAAACTCAATAAATATCGTTCAAATATTCGTCACGGCTTTTCTGTATAGAGTGCATCCGAATCGTCCAATTTTTCAAGGCTCTAGCGCATAAATCAGTCCGAATTTGACAGATGGCATGGATTATGTTGGTTCTTAAGGCCTCCAGTAGCTTGTGACCTATTCGAATAAACCTGCGATCTAAGAAACCCCCACAAGAAAAATTCTAAGGATCATATTACACGATCTCGGTAACCAGTTCACATCACCTTCACGTGAGATGACCATGCCCCCAAGTCATTCGTGTAGAATTTTCAATTCATTTTCAATTCAAGCTAAAAGAAGTTGACAATTATCGATCTATAGCTCACGTTTACAATGATGGTCTGGCTAACATCGTTCTTAAAGGAATATGGACCGCTGACGCTGCCAGCCCAAGATCCAAACCAAACAGTGACTTTTTTGTGAAGTCGCGAAGAAATATTTATTTTCCTATTCCATTTTGATCGCGATGTCTGAGCTGGTGTTTGGACCACGGATTCGATTCTAATAAGCCAACACGTTACTTACTAGACTACTATCAAGTAGATTAGATCTTATTTATTTCACCGAACTCAAACTGTTCGCTATGAAGGCGTATTTCCGAAAAGTATTCCTCCTCTATCTCGCATTCCACAGGGTAGTCATTTGATCCTCTACTATTTTCTTTGTTCATGAATGACAATTATTAAGATTTCAAAGATTCATTTTATGAGTGGTGCAACGTAAATTTAACGAAATTTAATTTTAAAGAATGTAAAATAATGCGATTTTTAAGGATTAAAACCGATTGCTACATTTTATTTTCTAGGTAGTCATCAAATTGATTATTTTCTTGAGCTTGGCATCTTATTTGACCGAAAAATGAGTTTTATTTTACACATTATGAGTATGAAATTTAAAAATATGCTCAAAGGAGTTTAATGATCCATATATTAACAATTTTGGAATATGGTTCAATAATATGGGATCCAATTTACCAAATTTATATTTATGCAATTGAGTCGATACAAAAGCAGAAATAAAATATTTTGTAAAACAAACAACCCTGATGCTGATCCGCTTAGAAGGATGTACAACTTATACCTATAATTAAGTGTGAAAATAGTTAATTCCAAATACTCCTTATGAATTTGAATTACATTTTGATAAATTTCCGTTAACAAAAAATCTAAGAGAAAAATCCAAAATACCTTGATTTAAATTGGTGCATTTCGGGTAATTCTATAATCCTTTAATAAATAATCATTCTTTGAACAATTTGTTATACCATTAGCAAACTTTTACATACATAATTGGTCATTATAACCCTTCAGTCAGGATTACAACCTAGCTTCTCACACCACTCGTGTTGTGTGCGTTAATTTTATACATGAGTGGCGGGACCTACAGTTTAAAGTCGACTCCGAAGCAAACTTTTAGAGTGAATAAATTCCTTAAGCATTCTGTTTGTACTGTACTTTTATTATTGTGATAATCTTTTTTGTTTAATTACACTTACATACATACATACATACATACCTAAGGAACTGCCATGTTTTATGGCTTAACGAGCCATATAAGCATTTTGAGCAATTTCATATTCATATTCTTTATGCGCGCTTATAGAAATTTGATTGGTTTGATTGAATCACACATTAAAATAAAAATTTTAAATGCCTGTGGTTATAATGGTGATTTTGTTAACGGAAATAGATAAAATGTATGTGTGCGCAACAAAATTTGACGGAATTGAACGGACGGCGTCTATTTTAGAAAGCAATTTCACCTGTACAATGGGCAACTGATAAAAGAAATTTCCGTTTCTTCTGAAAAGGAAATCACGAAATTCGTATAGCCGTATACGCGTAACATAAATTTCGATGAAAAAGAAATTTTTATTTGAAATCCTCAGCCAACCAAATTGTTTTTATGTTCTAACAACACTGAGTTATTTTCATAGAAGAGTTTAAAGCAGAGACCGGAAACTACATTCAATATACACGTACTTCTACTGTTAGTGTTAGTTGATTACTTTTGTGTAAGCGTACCAGTTATGAATATAAGTATAAGTATTGACTCAATTGCATAGTTTACGCCTTATACCAGCCAAATATGTGGTATGCTCAATAATAATCATTTAAAAAAAAAAAATTGTTTTCGTGATCACGCTCCTACCAAATCTTAGTCAAAAACAACACATGAACGCCAGTTTTATGTTTTTTTATGAGAGGAAGACTGACTGACAGAAAGAGAAATAGATAGAGAGAGTAGAGTGTCAAATGGAAAATCATAAAAATAACAATAAATAAATGTAAAGAATCAGCAAGTAAGTATTAATTAAAAATGCAGATCAGGTGCCTTACACCTATACAGGCATGGACGACAGTACGAATTAACACAATCGCACATACTAACTGTCACATTGTGTTGGGTTTTGGTGTGTGCAAGAGACGGGGTTAATGTTTCTGTATGTGTTTTAGAAATTTTTAATAGTGTCGTTGTTTGTTGGCTCAATAATTGAACGCGTTCAGAGCGCTAGTACGTACGTATAACAACGAACAAGTCGTGAGCCGTACGCTTAAAAAAAGTCCATTAAAAATCGGATTGTTGCGTTTGCACATGTGTTTGTGTACTTCGAGCTCTACACCTTCTTACCCATTCAACCAACAATTCATCTACATATTAAGGTTTAAATTTTTTTAAATACCACAAGCATTTTCAATTGTTATTTTGACTCTTTTTTCCATCGACATCCATTTTGATACAAATGTACTTGTATAGATATTATATATTTAGTAAGTGAATATATGTACACATACATATCTTATGTGCCAGTATGTGGAGGTACCTCCAGTATTAAAAAATAAAAATGGCTTTAGGTGTGGTGCTAAGTTTGTCTGAGATCTTCAGCGTTAGTTGCCAATGTGTCTTTGTTACCAACGGATCGAGAAACGTTTTTCTAATAAGCCAATATTTTTTTCAAATCATCAAACGTTTATTAAAGTTATTTTTACAAAAAGTGTCACATAATTCAATACAAATCAAAATTAGCATACTTTTTATAATTTTATAACAAATAATTTCACTTGAAATTTGAATATTCTATGGAACATCTATTGGTCAGTTGGCAAGATGTCGGCATAGCTGATATTTGAATTCTTGTAAACCCGCTATGCTGCATCTAGTCAATTATTTCAATGGATCAAACAACAAAATTTTTGATAAAATTGTGCTAGTGTGCTTGAGTTGTTAAGATCGTGAAAAAAATTCAGTACCGCGAAGGGATCAATATAAAAATTGTTGTTATAACATAACATACGCAATTATTTAAATATTGTAAGACCTTAGAACTGTTTACTGTTGGTCTGATGTTGGCATGGATGTTCAATGGATAATTTTAATGTTTAACGTTTACTATGGCACAAGATTATCGTTTCGGAAATGAAATCGTTTTCCGACGCAATAAAATTAATCGAATTTTAGAAAAATTAAGTATCAGAGAGGTCGTCGACAGTAAACCTTAATTAAAAATATATAAATAATGATCTAAGAGAACTGGAAATAAGATTGTTTCCTCGACAATAAAATTGAACGACTTGTAAAAAAAAATGATAATCGTTATTTAAAAAATAAAATTGATAGACTTTAAAAAAATTTGGAGAGATTATCGACTAGGATATCGAAATAATAATATAAGAAGCGGTGCAATGATATGTGGAATGTGTTAAGCCCATGGCTTTAGAGATCTTGAACAGTTACAAGTCGGCGTAGAAAAGTATCTCAAGCAAATCTTAAATGCATATCGATAACGATTGGCGGATTTGTTGTCTTACATGTTACACTATCCTATTAGAACATCAGACGACCTATGTATGACCATATACATATTATTTTCATCATTATTATCTATATCAGAAACACATTGCGCTCATCGTCTATTATTCGAACTAATTACCAATTTAAGATACTGTCGAAGTTGTAGACGTCAATTTTTTATAGACATTTGAGTAGGAAATACGTATCGTAGCTAAATTCTTTTTTTTGTTATATTTTGAATGTGTTGCCATGAGAGCCTGGATAACAGACAATAAAGATATTTATTTATTTATTTATTACAATACAATTACAAATTATATTCCAATTATATACGAGCTGAGTAACTTCTGCCATGTGCTCGGTGTAGTGTCACAGACCAGAGCCTCTGGTGGGAATCGAACCCACGACCCTCACGCTAATAGTCAGACACACTTCCCACTAGACTACCAGGGCGCTCGACAATAGAGATAAAGTCGATAGTGCTTATAAAATATCCTTTACCCTACTTTGTTGAACTTTTTAAAAGTTGCCTGTATTTTTCGAATTAACAATGCCATACTGCGTCTAATAAAATGTAATCCTGTTTAAGCTAATAGTCAGAAATCAATATACGATAATTACATTAATCTTTGATGCAATTTCATAGTTAGAAAAAGCTATTAAAACAAGCTATGAATACAATGCAAATAAAATACAAAATTTATTGACGAATCCCAACTGTATTAATAACCATAAATTCTAAAGATTCACTTCAATTGCTCTTTATAATCACTTAAACTAGAGTTGTGACCAAAAACTTTCTTTAACAACTTTTGTGTAGTTTGTTATTTAAACTAGACTAAAACAGATTACCAGAAAATCAGTCCATTTTCATATCGGGTCTATCAACATGATAATTTTGACAATTGATAACGGCTATATCGTTGAAGCTACGTCCGTCAGTCTGTTTTTCAAAATTACCATGGATGGATATAGCATTCAACAAGACAAGCAAATAATAAATTAGTTTTACCAAAATGGATGTCCGCCTGTATCTAATTTTTATTGAAAAATCATCTTCAGCGATGAGACATATTTTAGGATAAATACATAGGTACGTGAACAAACAAAATGATCGATTTTGGGACTTCAAAAGTCTCAGTTTAAATGTAGGTCTGGACCTCATTGTCAATGGCGAGCACTATAGGTCAATGATTGCCAACTTCTATTGTCCTGAATTGTACAATCTGGATACCGAGGACATTTGATTTCTACAAGGCAGCGCTAAGTGGCACACAGGTTATGGCACATTAGAAATTCTGTCCGAGCGATTTGAGGGCATAATCTTCCCATGTAAAGATGATGTGAACTGGCCACCTAGACTGTGCAATTTGGCCCCGATAGACTTTTTCTTCAAAAACCACAGTGATCCTTAAAGTCAACGTATGCATCTGTTAAATTTAATCTGATTTATGCTTCAAACAGAGAAGCCGTATCGGATACGATGTTAGTATTGCACAGTATGAGATGTGTGTGAAATTAGCTACGAGAGCTACAGATATTCTTTTTTATACAGTAAATGTTATATTAACAGAGACCGTTAGGTTAACATAATTGAAAAACTTGGAAAATTAAAGAAAAAATATCGTTTAAAAATCACAAAAAAAGTGTTAAATTGGAGAAAAAAATGAAAGGAAGACGAAGATTGAATTTGAATTTTACGAAAAAAAAAAACATGAAAATTACAATTTGCTTATTGGAGATAATGAAGTTTAAAAATCAAGTTTTATTTACCAAATACGCCTTTAACAAATTGAGAACAATTCGATAAAATTTAAGAAGATGCGGTTTTCTAACCTAGTGGAATGAGTGACTATTGTATCAAGGATTCCAAAACAGTTTTCGTTGCGATCGGGTAACCCTTGGGACCGGAGATATAGTCAACGAAGCTAACATTCACTGTATAACTTTCATTTATAATAAATATTATATAACTTTAGGATAACATTTTCACCGTAACATATTTCATTCAAACTCAAACTAAGTTTAATTCAAATTTTATAACAGCTGGATACATAAATTAACTAAAATCAAAAAATCTTTAAAATTAAAACCAATAAAGTATTTGTTTTTTGCATCTTACATTAAGTACTTGACGTTTTACAATGATAGGTCGTTTTGATAGATTATAAACTAGACTGAGCTTAGAAAATGAGAAAGCAAGGTTTCTGAAAAATGTTAAGGTTTTTTCTGAACAACTGTTGACTACACTGATATGATGAGTACTGTCTCAATATTCAACCATATCTGCAGTATACACCTAAAGTTTCTCTAAGACAACAAATCTACTCGTCTGATAAGCTTCCCGTTGAACTGTTGAAATATACTCTGTACTAAGATCATGAAGATTATCCAATTTTACTATAAAGTGGAAAGAAAGTATCATCATCACAGTATCGTAAAAGATTACTCCTGCGATTGCCGAAACTCTGCTAAATACTATCCAAAAAATCATTGCTTTCATCAATGTCAACGATGGCCGAATTGCGCCTACGGCGAGAACAAGCAGTTCTCTATTTGTTTACTACCAGTTAACATCAGAATATAATTGCGGTGTTTGTTATTTACCGTGGATTCAGTTGGTATTTAGGAGCATATTATCTAGGTAGTGCTGAAGACATATGTATGTATGTCATGTGTCATATGCTATAAGAGGCTTTAAAAAAATATCAACCGGCAAGAACTCAATGGTGAAGTCATAAAATTTAAAATTTCGCCGTAAAACGAAGATAAAGACACTGACTATGAATAGCATCGAACCGGTTCTGCTCAGCGGTGGTATAGAAGAGGAGTTTTGTTACCTTGGAAGACCTACCGAAGACTCAGAATGCTGTTCGGTGCCAATAAGAAAAGATCCCCACCTAATGCATATAAGTACTCAGGTATTTCCTTCTGAAATGTTGACACTATACAGGTTCCAAATATGAGTTCTGGTGGTTCGTTTTCTTCATCACAGAATCAGTATATTTACCTGAAGCGATTCTCTTTTTGAACAAAAGTTTCTTGAGTCGACACTATCTGATCAGAAAGGTCGATTGCTATTCTGAGACTGTCTTTTCTGTTTCACAGGACATAAACCCCCTTCATAGTAATTATCTAGAATAACTCATAAGTTCGTGGGGTTTGTTTGAGGAGTTCTCTCTAAGGCCAATTATACCCTTCCAAACTCCTTATCTCACTAAATAGAAAAGTTCCTCTTAGCAAGCTAATCTGTCTCAAAAGTATTTTGATTAACTATTAACATTTTTTTTCTTCGAAATAAAGTTTTAAAATAAAAATTATCTAAAAAACAAAGTAGAGCGCCCTGGTAGTCTAGTGGGTAGTGTGCTAGACTATTAGCGTGAGGGTCGTGGATTCGATTCCCACCAGAGGCTCTGGTCTGTGACACTACACCGAGCACATGGTCGAAGTTACTCAGCTCGTATATAATTAGAATATAATTTGTAATTGTATTGTAATTAATAAATAAATAAATAAATAAAAAACAAAGTTTATTGTTTTTAATTAAAGAATACTTGAAAAAACTAAAACTGAAGTAATTGCTTAGATATACAAACATGTATGAAGGTTTATTTCAGTTTCTAAAAGGTGGGAAGTGCATTTAAAGTCAACTTATAATTGGAAAATATTAACTCATATTAATACTGGATATACATTTTTTATTAACATAAGTCGCCGTAGTCTACTTGGCTTGTAGTGTATTGGCTTATTAGACGTGAGGCCAAGGTTCAAACCCCAGGCAGATATCTCCAATAAAACGAAATTTGAATATTTCCTCTCAGCAGAGCAATTCTGTGAGCAAAATAAAATTGCTATGAAAAGTTTCTCAAAAATCTGTCGTTCGTAGTCGCTTTGAAACTGTAGGTCCCGCCACTCATGTATAAAAATTAACACACACAACATAAGTGGTGTGAGAAGCTAGGTAGTAATCCCAACTGAAGGGTTTTAATGATCAATTATGAGTGTATGTACATATGTATGTGTTGACATAATGATTTTACAAATTGAATAGTTTATTAAACAAGCTTCTGTCCAGAAATATCTGCTATATTAAAATATCTGCTAAATTTATTGTGTGAATGGTTAAATTTATTTAAGATAAACGATCAGTATAGAAGTGTATTCAATCTGTCTTGTTGTGAAGAGTATCTACTGGAGGGTCATTGTTTAAATCTAGAGGAAGGATTTGTTCTCAGTTACCTGCATCCCATGATATTCATCAACAAAGACGATGGAAAGGTAGTTTCAAATCTCAAGAAGCACAGCCTTATCAAAGACAGCAAATAATTTTAGCACATTCATTCACAGCAATGGGCACCATACAACCGTGCTATATAAAGATATGAGACAAACCATCATATCAAGGAGACACAGCAAATTGCTAGTATTGAGGCTTAGGTTAAAGTTGTAATTCTCCTGCAGAGGTAGGCTCCAAAATGTATCAATACAAAGTTTGTATGCAGTTCTACTACTGTATAAAAACCACCGAACAACATAAAAACTATGTAGATATGCAAAGTAACTAACTATAAATCCGATGCCTGATTGCTTTTTGACTGCGTTAAAAATACACATTGACGACGTTTTGAAATAGAATACATTGTATATATTTTGTACAGCGGCATTTTGAAACACGATACTTTGTTCAAACACAAAGCAACTAACATTTTGGAAGGCAGCCGTAGATAGCATTGGGTTTTTGAAAGCATTGTATATTGAACATTTAAAAAAATGTCAAATAAAACTATAATAATGAATAAAGCGAATCCGAAAGGGTTAATAAATTACAACTGTGCGCCATCTACTATTGAGTAGATAGTAATAATGTCATTGACAGCTGACTCTGACATCTTGTGTCTTGTCAATCTGTCAGTGTTTCTTTTTTTTTTTTTGATTAAGTGTCTGCCACAATATAAGCAGTAACGAAACGAAATTTGACAGGAGCATAGGCCAAATTTGAAAGAGACAACAAATATTACAAAAAAGTATTTCTGTCTCTGTCTAATTCTCTCTGTTTTGTTTATTTATGTTTGTTAATTTTTAGGGTGGGTTTTTATTTTCTATTTTGGTAGAAATTGATGATATTTTTGTAGAATAATAGAATAGTTTTGAAAGGAAATGAACTGTTTTATTGAGGAAACGTTATACGGAACTAATGTATTTGGTGACACCTTTCATCGATTGTCACTAACTTAGTATTTAACCAATTTAGAGGTATATTCACAAGCTCCTGAAAAAAAAGTTATGAGTATATATTTTGTTATATTTTTCTTTTTACTTATCTTTTACACACGGAACTTGTTTCATCTTAAAGAGAAATTGCTAAGAGTTCGATTAATAATGACAAAATTACCGAATTTTAACTTTTTCATTCAAGAAATTAATAAATACTGGTAATACACACAAAGTTCTGCAAGAAAAAAATTTTATGAGGAATGTGTCTTATTTGATCTTGATATATTTAACTTCTTACTTACCTTTTGCACAAGAAACTACATTCATTGTGACCAAAAACCATACAAATTTCGATTAATGATTAAATATTTACGAATTTTTAAAATTTTCATTGAAGAAATTAAAAAAAATTCTAAATTTTCCCTTTTTTAACACAAAATAAATGTTTATTTACATTTAATTTTTCCACTTTATCCGCCAGTTTTCACTACGTATATCTGTTGCTTCTAACACACTTGCTTCACACAAACTTTTAACATTTTTTTTCTCCCTCTAGTTTAGCCTATGCATTTATGTTAAGAGCCTTTTTCAAATGTCATTGCTTTCGTTTCTGTTTGTTTTGTGGTGTCTGCGTTCTCTTTGATGATTAATATTTACATAAAATATCTAATTTCTTTATAATTAATTGATAAAATAGTTTTATATGTGTACAACTTGAGAAAAACAATGAGATTCTCTTAAACTTAAGAAAACAAAGCATTATATCAAAAAAAAACTTTCAACAACAATATCATCAATTGCTGAAAAAATAAGGCAAGTTTTGTTTAATACAAGAGATACTTTAAAATCGATTCGATTTGAAAGAATACTAGTTATGGACAGTCAGGTGAGTTTGGAGTAAGTTTTGTTTATATTAGATAGCTTATTGATAACAGTTCTTAATTTCTCTTCCATTGTCAAGTTGATATGTATACAATTATTGTATTCATCGAACCAAATAATTATTTGTGGGTCGATTCAAGAAGCTAGTCATGTTATGGTTGGCAACCTTGAGTATTTGTGCTAGTAGATTAAACGTTTAACGTCTGGATTAAGTTTTCAATAGCTCTAGAATTATACATATTTTAAACAGCAAATGCTATGAAAACTCTTAGTACGAACTAAAACTTTAGAAATTACTTTATACTCGTATATACTTTAGAAATTAAATTTAAATTTTCTATTACAAAATGGTCCAATGGTATGCTTTCGGCATTTCTGGTGGAAAATTAAAAAGAATATGAAGAATCAAGTATGTTCTATTACAAGCTAAGAGAGAAATTAAGTTTTTAGTTGCAATTTATCTATTTGGTAATAAGATATAGATTAACTAGCGTTCATTTTTAAGATATCTGTAGAATATTGATGAAAATCAATATTATGATTTCAGATTTTATTTAATACTATCTGACCCGGCGAACTTCGTCCCGCCCAAAATTGATTTTTTTTATTGCCCAAAACGGGTCATATTATATATTTATTGTAGTACGCTGCATAAAACAGTTATCCTAATATATATTATAAATCTTTCTGTAAGTCTGTTTTTTTGTTTGTTTGTTTGTTAGCCAATCACGCCTGAACGCCTGGACCGATTTTCTTGAAATTTGGGATATAGATCGAGCTTTTGTCGATGCAGGTTATAGGCTATAAATCTTTTCAAAATTTTGAATAAATGCTGTATTTGATCTGTTTTATAGGTAATTCTTCACGATTTAGCTTGGTTAAGTTTCCCAAATAGCTATTGGAGGGGTTCCGTTTCTAAAGTTCAACCAAAAAAGGTCCAAAAAGGGGGAAAGGGGCCAAAAACGGGCAAATTGAGTGCATAGCCAATCACGCCTGGACGGATTTTCTTGAAATTTGGGATATTGATCGAGCTTTTGTCGGTGCAGGTTATAGGCTATAAATCTTTTCAAAATTTTGACCGAAAGGGGAAAAAATGGGACAAAGGGAGAAAAAGTGGGCAAAAATTAGTACTTTATGCATAAGTGTGTATTTTATCTGTTTTAAAGGTAATTCTTTACGATTTAGCTTGGTTAAGCTTCCCAAATAACCATTGGAGGTGTTCCGTTTCTAAAGTTGAACCAAAAGGGGTTCAAAATGGGGGAAAGGGGCCAAAAACGGGCAAATTGAGTACATAGACAATGACGCCTGGACCGATTTTCTTGAAATTTTAGATATTGATCGAGCTTTTGTCGGTGCAGGTTATAGGCAATAAATCTTTTCAAAATTTTGACCAAAAGGGGAGAAAAATGGGACAAAGGGTGAAAAAATGGGCAAAAATTAGTACTTTTATGCATAAATGCTGTATTTGATCTGTTTTATAGGTAATTTTTTACGATTTAGCTTGGTTAAGTTTCCCAAATAGCTATTGGAGGAGTTCCGTTTCTAAAGTTGAACCAAAAGGGGTCCAAAAAGGGGGAAAGGGGCCAAAAGTGGGCAAATTGAGTGCATAGCGAATCACGCCTGAACGCCTGGACCGATTTTCTTGAAATTTGGGATATTGATCAAGCTTTTGTCGGTACAGGTTATAGGCAATAAATCTTTTCAAAATTTTGACCAAAAGGGGAGAAAAAATGGGACAAAGAAAAAAAATGGCCAAAAATTAGTACTTTTATATATAAATGCTGTATTTTATCTGTTTTAAAGGCATTTTTTACGATTTAGCTGGGTTAAGTTTCCCAAATAGCTATTGGAGGTGTTCCGTTCATAAAGTTTGACCAAAAGGGGTCCAAAAAGGGGAAAGGGGCCAAAAATGGGCAAATTGAGTTCATTTATATTTAGGACTTAGAGTATTTAAAAAACTGGGTTGTTTGTTAAACCGGTTTCCGAATAATTTGAAAAATTGCATTTTTTAAGAAACCGGTTTCAAAACATATAAACCGGTTTTTTATTTATTGTTATTTTTAATGCAAAAATGACCCAATAATAATTTTTTTTAATTTTTTAAACTAATCCAAACTACATAACCCGCGCAACGCCGGGTACAATCTGCTAGTATAAAAATAACTAACTTACTATAAGTGTATGGATCTATCTATCTAGTTCAAAATTTAACCGAAGTCGGTACGTTATTTAGGTGAGGCATACAAAGAATAACAATATGAGGTCCGAAGCATGGGTAGCGCTGAAGAAGTTGTAGTTGTTGTACTCGCTCCAAAACAAAAACTAACGGACATACATGTTATATGTATATGTACATATGTAGTTATAAACCATCGAAGTAGCCGACTTATAGCTATCTTTTAAAGGGGGAGGGTTGCCACGCCCATTTTTTGTGAGTTTGTCGATATCGACTCTGCGAACTTACCCACCAAATTGCATTCGTCTACGATCACTATGTCCCTAAATATTCAATTTTAAAGGTTTGCCGCGCATACTATTTGCTATATCGAATTTTTTTTAAACCATCTAAACCTGATAAGCTTTCGCACAAAAAAAGAATGGTTAAAATCGGTTCAGTAGTTTAAGAGTTATAGGTATCACTTGAAGGGGGAGTTTTGTCACGCCCATTTTTGGTGGGATTGTCGATATCGACTCTACGAACTTACCCACCAAATTTTATTCGTCTATGGTCAATATGTACTTAAATATTCAATTTTAACTATTTGCCACGCCCTCTTAACATTCAGGGATATGAAAAATAGATGTTGTCCGATTCTCAGACCTACCCGATATGCACACAAAATTTCATGAAAATCGGTCGATCCATTTCGGAGGAGTTTAACCACTAACACCGTGACACGAGAATTTTATATATTAGATTTTTATTGAATTAAAACTGAAATAACAATTTAATTTTTTTTCAAGTACTTTGCCGAGATAACTTTATTTGAAAGAAAAAAAATAAACATAAATTTTGGTAGCAGACTAAAAAAAGACATTGATCTTATGGTCTACAAAAGAATTAATGTGAGCTGAATTACATTTCACCATTTAAATAAAACGGTTTTTAGCCGGAAAAGCACTCTGGCCTCACCCCTCTTGAGCTCGAAATTGCTAAAGTTAAAAAATATTTTTTATAGTGATTTCAAAAGCCAACAACTTCGGAATTAGAATTTCTATAACAGATGTAAAGATGTACTTAATTAATTGATTAATTGTCCCTCTAATAGAGTGAGCAATTTTTTTTCTCAAATTTTTGTTATATCTGGTTTTATAGAACACTGAAAAACTCTTTTAAATTATTTACAATCCCTTAAAAGTTTAATTACGTACAAATTTGTTAAGTACATATTTAAATAAAAAAAAAAGATCATTGATATGGAAAGTAAAAAGTTTAAAAATATTAACAATAATGGAATTTTTGTTATGTCAGTTGTAGAAATTATCGCAACTCTATGTGAAAATGACGTCAGACAGACAAATTGTAATACTTAAAGCGCAAAAAATTAAAAAAAGAATAACAACAATTATATAAATTATAGAAGTATTTCAATGTTTATTAAAAAGTATATGGTTTTTTTAGATTTGTTAATTCAATAGTGTTTAACTGGTTTACAGGCACCTGCCGATGGACATTTATTAGATATTGTTGACAATAGGTGGCGCGAAGAGATATTGCCATTTGATCAAATACTGGTTCCCGCTGACAAATTACCCGATCCTGAGGCAGATGGTGGCGATTCGCATTTAACATTAAGTGAACAGGTTGTTAATACAAATAAAAATGAAAATATAAGAAGAGATTAATGTAAATGATTTGTGATTCTAGGAACAGAAATGGACTGATTTGGCATTGGGTTCATTAGCACCGGAATCATCCCTTAATGATCAATTAAATTTAACAACATTTTAAATACTAAAAGCTTAAAACATTTTTTAAAGAACTTTAGTTGAATAGTATTATTAAAAGAAATAAATAAAAGCAAACACTGACAAAATGAGTTCAAATCAAAATCTTCACTCCATGACAAAACTTACTGAGTTTGCTCGCGATTTTGAAGAAGAGCCAGAAACACTATTTGGTCGCTTCGTTAACAAACTACAAAATGCCTATAATCAATCCTATAATACTGTCAATGATTTATCAAGCGTCAATCCACAATCCCCAACTTCTTCCACAACAACGAATACAGCAAAGTCGGTGTTTTATGCCGACGGCTCTTCCCATACAGATAATCCAACGTCCATAACACGTGACAGTTCATCTTCCAGTATTAATTCCAATCCTCTATATGTAACTAAAACAAATAGTGGTGGAGAAACTTCCTCTAACGCTACAGAAGATAACAACTCAATAGAAAAGTCTGATACATTGCGTATGGAAGTACATGAAGGTCGCACAATGGTAAACGTTCTTAAGCGCATGAGAACTATGATGGCTTCTAAAAATAATGTAAGAAATCATTTTCAAAAATCTTAAACTCACACAACTCTCAAGTTCACTTTAAATTTAGGATCTACGTAACTATAAGGATACAGATTTGCACCGATTCTGGATGCCTGATGCAAAAGCTAAAGAATGTTATGACTGCTCTCAAAAATTTTCTACTTTTCGTCGGAAACATCATTGTCGCCTGTGTGGTCAAATATTCTGCTCCAAGTGCTGCAATCAAGTAGTTCCCGGAAAAATAATAATGTGCTCAGGTATATATATTTGTCATGTTAAGATTTTATAGCAACGCTATGACATAATAAATGTTTAACTTTCAGGGGAATTAAAAGTCTGTAATTATTGTTCTAAGATTGTTCTTAGCTATTTGCGTTCACCAAATATAACCAAAGACCTTAATTCGGATTTGCAAGCATTACAACAAGATTTGAGTAATAAATTAGAAACAAATAACGATAACGAATCGACAGATTTGATAACAGAACCCTCGCGTTCGACATTAGAACGTAAAATTTCTGTAGGATATCAAGAAGAACGTTTTGCTTCTCATCAACCTACAATTAGCTTGACAATAGATGATCGCAAAAATATATTGCAGCAATCGAATTCTCTTATTACATTGCACGAACAAATGCGTAAAGTTTTGCCGGCCCAAAACTGTGGCCTAGAACTTATCGAATTTTTAAATTCTAATCATAAATCTTCAAATAAAGTGCAAGCTGTTGCCATTTTAAACGCAATGTTAGACGCAGGATTTATACAACCGATTGTAAATGACTCCGAGGAAACAGAATTTGATGAAAATTTACATTACCGCTTTGTTAGCGTACTGCCGAGGTAACATCGTTAATATTTTACAATATATTTCAGTTCATCGTTAATAGTTTTAACATTTTACTTTTTACAGGCAAGCTTTAGAAGCCATTAATTTTATAGAAGTCAATAACAAAGAAGAAAATCTTAGTCCTCAATATGAACAATTTGGTTATGAACCGCATCCACCTAAATCGATTGATTCTTCATTTAATCTTAAATCCACACAAGATATAGAATTGGACAATTCTATGCACTCAGCCACATCAAAATTGTTAGAATCCTATTGTGACCACGAAGAGCAATTGCTAACACAAATGCTTCGAACTTTTCAGTTGGATTTGCAATGGGCAAAAATCTTGAATCCCTTATGTTGTAGAGCAGCTAATCATTTCAAACCGGAGTATTGTATAAATGATTTAATGGATGTAAGAAATTATGTCAACTTCAAAAAAGTTCCAGGTGGCAAACGATTGGAAAGCACGATTGTTGGCGGTGTTGTATTTTCTAAAAATGTGGCTCACAAGGATATGGCAACTAGAGTGGAGCAGCCACAGATATTACTGTTACGTTGTCCCATAGTATATGAACGTATTGAGGGAAAATTTGTTAGTATATCAACAGTTCTATTACAAGAGAAGGAATATTTGAGAAATGTTTGTGCCCGCATAATGAGCTTTAAGCCGAATATTGTGTTGGTTCATAAAAATGTTGCTGGTATAGCTCAAGATATTCTAAGATCAAATGGCATTACTTTAGTATTGGACGTAAAACTTTCCGTTATGGATCGCTTGGCTCGCACCTTACAATGTGATGTTCTGACCAGTATTGAAGGTAGCATATCAAAGCCAAAGTTGGGCAAATGTGATGCATTTTACATACGCAACTATAATGACGGTATGGGTGGTACTAAAACGTTAATGTTCTTCGAGAAATTGCAAAGTCCTAGAGGCTTTACATGCCTTCTGAGAGGCGGTTCAAATAAAGAATTGTCCAAAGTTAAGAAGGTGGCCTCGTTTCTAGTATATGCTCGTTATAATTGGTGTTTGGAAATGTCTTTTTTGTTAGATGAGTTTGCCGAGCCACTTAGTCCAAAACCGCCAATATTTGATTCCAAGGAAGCCAGTCCCGCAGAAGAAAATGCAAAAATAAATGATAAAAATCGAAATATTAGTCAGCAGCCCGATGAAGAAGATCTACCACAACTACGTTCAAATATAACAAATAATTCAGCAAAACCCAAACCAATCGTAGTCGAACGCAAATCTGAGGAGAAAATATTAACGACAGCAACTGATGTATCAGCTGATTTTACAGATCCCTTACGCTCTGCAGAAAATAATATATTACCAGAAGAAAACTCTCAAAATCTTCAATTAGCTGTTGAGCATCGCTACGATAATCGATTTCGCAGTGCGCTCAGCTCTACTATATTGTCGGTTAGCCCATTCCTTACCTTTCCGTTACCCTACTTGGAAACTGAACAGGGTCGAAAATGTCCTTTACGTATTTTATTTCCGGCTGAACTCTATTATTCGAAATTATGGTCAAATCATAACAATTCTAATTCAACAAATTGTAACACAAACAATTCTGAACGTTTGGAGAGCTCAGAAATTATTCTAAATGACTGTGATCAACTGAAATTGAACCCACCTCACGAATTTTTAAAAATGAAGATAACCGCTCCAATAGATAACCGTGATATACAAACTCTGCTGGCAGAGTTCAGATCATATGGTGGAAGGTATCCTAAAAGACCAAGATGTAAGTAGTAGACCTAAAAAGTATATCAACCTTCGAAAATGTCGATTTTTATTAATATTGTGGCATTATCTTCTAAAATTCCAGTGTTCAAATTCCTTAAAGGCCGAAAAGAAATAAAAAACCAAATGTCGCAAAAGGTTCAAGAAGAAAATGTTTACAAAGATGCCCTTGACATTGAAAATCATCAAAGGCTACCAGTACTTTTTTGTAGTTTCTTTTTAAATCCAAAGGGTGCGTCATCTTTTTGTGCCCCACCTACTCTATTGGATATGAAATTTTATGGTCAGCAGGATATAATGCTGGGTCAATTTTTGCAACGATATTGTTGTCGTCTATCTTCCATATGCACACGCTGTAGTTTACCCATGTTGGGTCACACCAGACGTTACGTACACTCAATGGGCTGTGTTAAAGTATTCCTTAGTGAAGACAATGCCAAATCGGATTTGAATAGTATATATTTTACAGCCTGGTGTAGTATATGTAATGAGGTTACACCCAGCGTGCCGCTTTCAGAAACTACAAAATGTCTTTCTTTAGCTAAATACTTGGAATTGCGCTTTCACGGTCATGCTTATAAGAAAAGACCAGTGGCGGATGAAAGTGGAAGTTTCGCCAAATCTAATTGTCAGCACTCATTGCATCGTGATTACGTTCATCAGTTTACCTATCGTGGTGTGGCAGCCAAATTTCAATACACACCTTTGGAGACTTGGGAAATTGCTTTGCCTCTTCTGACCTTAAGTCTACATCCTCCTAAAGCTTTTAGTCGTTTTGAAGTTTTAGAAGAAGTTAAAAATTTTTCAATGAAGGGTCATGAAGTCTATACGCGTATTCACGAACGTATTGCTGATTTAGCAATAGAAGATGAAAATTCTCCTTTAGTATCAAATTTGAAAGCAATACTCAGTAAAGATCAATTTATTTTCAAACAACATGTGGAGATAATACAGACGTTGTTGACTGAAAATAAAGCCAGTCCGTACGATATAAACGATGCCTTACTAATGTCCAAGAGAGTGTTGGCAGAAAGTATAGAACAATGGGGTCCACGTCTACATGAAATGGTTGTAGCGCAGAAATTGGCTGCTAAACAAACACATGACTCTGGAGGACACCATGCTATAGATGCTGGTACAATTTGTACAGAAGATTTACGTTCAGAACATTCTGATATATCGCCAACAACTACACAATCGCCTGATACTCCTCGTCTGATAGGGAACGAAGAATCCATTGAAAATAATTCGAACACAAATGAATGTGTAACCGATAAAATTGCAAATGAGTCTCATTTCGTTATACCAACTGTAGCTGCAATACCTTCATCAGATAAGAAGACTATTAAAAAAATGTTAACTCAACTCTTACCATCTACTGGTCCTGTAAATCTTTTACAATCTCCATTTAGTAGTCTTGAACATTATACGTTGCCACTGGGAGCATTTCCTATGGTGGTACACGACCATGACTTTAGTTCCATTATTGCTTATTGCTTGACGTCTAATGAGTATAAACGCATACTAAGCTCTATGTTCACTCAACAACAGAGTTGTGCTGAGACCACATCAATTTCAAGCAATTCTGGAATGAATATAAATCCAAGTCCTCATGTAAAGAGAAAGTCACAAGAAAGGTAAAAAATTCGTAATATATTTACATTTGAAACTAAATTATCGTACATTTTAATTTATTTTTTCAAAAATAGTTGTAATGATGTCGATGACAACAACAAAGAAAATAATACGCCACCTCCTGGTGTCTCTAACACAAATGATGAAGAACGGGCTAAAACAAAACCAAACAATTCTCACATTGAAATATCTTTACAAGATAATAACACACAATTTACATGCAAAATGTATTTTGCTAAAGAGTTCGATCAAATGCGCGCAAAAACTATAAAACCCCCTAAATTAGACAAAACGTTGTATAGAGAAATTGAGCAAAGTAAAAAGAGGGAAGAAATTAAAGTTTCTCAAAGTCGAAATGGTCCTGAAATAGAGTTAGTGCGTAAACCAAGTGATGTTGGACAAAACAATATTACAACTAATGATTTTAAGTGGGATCAAAACAACAGCAACAATAATAAAGAAGACAGCTCTCGTCCTCAATTGGACACAACCGAAGAGTGCCGTCATTACTTTGCGCGATCCCTGTGCAGTAGTGTCCAATGGGAAGCTAAAGGAGGAAAATCTGGATCTCGTTTTTGTAAAACATCAGGTACACTCAATATTTTTACTTGAAGAAATTTACAAATATTTGAAATTACACATTTTCTGTTAGATGATCGTTTCGTTTTAAAAGAAATGACTAAAAGTGACATAAGCAGCTTTGAAAATTTTGCTCCAAATTATTTCGATTATATAGCAAAGTGCCAACAACAAAACCAACCAACTTTATTGGCAAAAATATTCGGTGTATTTAAAGTTACTATCAAAAAGAAAGAGTAAGTCTTAAGACAATTTCGAATTTAACTGTTTAAAACTGCTCCGCTTATTCTACAGCTCGTTCGTAGAGAAATCTCTGCTGGTTATGGAAAATCTATTTTATGAATGTGATATTAAACATAAATTTGATTTGAAAGGATCGGAGCGTAATCGTTTAGTGGATCCTATGAACCAACAACAAGGAGATATTGTTCTACTAGATGAAAACTTCGTACAAAGTAAATTTTTTTTGCAAACACTTATGCTTCTTAAACATTTCCAAACGGTTTTTAATTTATTTTTTAAGTGTCCTGGCTAAAACCCTTGTATATATTAACACACAGCAAAGTGGTATTGAAAGAAGCAATTAATCGTGACGCTTGCTTTTTGGAGAAGAACCAAGTTATGGACTATTCTCTACTGGTGGGATTAGATGAAAAGAATGGCGTTTTAGTATTAGGAATAATTGGTATATTTCATTATTCATATTTTTTATTATTTAAATTTATGATATGTTTGTTTCAGATTATATACGTACATTTACTTTTGACAAAAAGGTTGAATCGTTCGTTAAGCAAACTGGAATTTTAGGCGGTATGGGAAAGTTGCCTACTATCATACCACCAGAACGATATAGACTACGATTTGCGGATGCAATGGATCGATATTTTTATACTGTACCCGATCGTTGGGAGGGTTTATCGAAAATTTGACACTTGAATCTGTATTAAAATTTTGTATGTACAAAATATTTAATATCCTTAGAAAAGATATTAATACTTAAAATTCTGTCAGTTTGATTTCACTGTAATTAAAAATAATTTGTTATAAAAACTTATAGTATTTACCATGGTATTTACCACTTTAATATGCTTATTGAAATATAAAACATTCACCAAAAATTGACAATGTTTAAGATTTCTTTATGGTTAAAATAAAAATAAGAACTGCACATTTTGTTATAAAGTTAAAATATGAATTTGTATTATTTTAGGGGTACAAATGGTCTACCCCAACAAAGTACTTGATTGCCTATCGTAAATAAAATATGAAAAATATTTGAAATTTTACCTTCAAACTACATTAATGGATCAAACTCGATTTTTTTAGGCCGAGGTGAGTTTGAAGAATATCAAAATGCTTTTGATTTTTACTAATTGCGTTGCATAAATCATATGTTCTTTTCTTCTTCACAACAACTATACTATGAAGTTTAAAAGTTCAATTTTGACACAAAGGCAAACTCAAGAAAAACTCTTGTTATTTTGTTGTTGTGTATACAACCACCGGTAGACGACGAACGAAAAACAACGAAGTTTGAACTTACCCCCGCTCGTTTTTCCCCTCTCTCACACAAACTCAAAACTTTTCAAAGTACTTTGCAACGTACTTTTAACGCGCAAAGGGCGTCTAAGCAAAAACAAAATATTACCAACACATATGTAAGTTTGATCAGTATAATTAATGGGTCGCCGTGCGCCATTATATAGTTGTTGTGAACATAACATATGATTTATGAAAATCAAAAGTAATTTGATATTCTTCAAATTCACCTCGGCCTGAATGTATGAGTATAATTTACCAAACAATAACAAAAAAGGTGAGTTTGGGCCAAAATTTGATGTGTGGCTGAGCGACTTAATACGTACATTTTTTCAGTTGACAGCAACGCTACAAACGCATGTGTATGTCACAATGAGTACTTTGACGGATCACGTATATGTCACAATGAGTACGTTGACAGATCAGCTGTTTTGTTTTTCCTTTGCATGGTTTTGTAACAGTTGATACTTGTCAAAATATTTTTCGTGTGTAAAGAGTAAAAATTAACCCAAATTTCTGCGTAGCGTTTCTCATAAGAAAACATGTATTTTATTTAGCTGTCATTTCAAAAAAAAAAACACATTACAGATTCTATGCGTCTTGGCCTTAAGAACAAACATCGTGCCTCAAGTCAAGCCTGATTTTTTTCCCGAAGCTAAAAAAAAAGTAAAAATTAATATACATACTTGACCGCTTAGTTTAAGACACATTAAATCAATTTTCATTCAAACCTCCTCGCGTAGAATATCATAAATGAAAGAGAAAAATAAACTCATGATTTGACGATGTGTGAAACCTGACTATTTAACCACTATCGTACTGTTATGTTGCAATATAAGTAAAGTTTGATGCGATAACGTTTGTCTCCAACGGCGTTATTAAGTTTACGCTCGGCGCATAATTTTTAAATTCTTTGTTTGACAATTGCTCTACATTCTTTTACGTTAAAGTGCGAAATAATCTGGCATCATTGTAAATATGGCGTCGTGAATAAGTTGCAAGTTTTTTTAATTACTGCATTTTATTTTAAAGATATTGTTAATATCGCATTAAAAAAAGACAAATATTATTGAATTACGTTAATTAAGGATAAATGCATTCAACATTTCTCTCGTTAACCAAGGATTTAATGTAGATAAAAAGGGAAAAGTGATTTCGCAAATTGCAATGGTTTATGAATGGCTCAAGGACCCATTTGTCAAAAACAGATATTACTGCTTTACTAACAATAAAAAAACAATCTAAAGCGGCTGAGAAGAATATTATAGCAAAGCACACAAAACTGGAGGCAGGTGTTCGACGTCGACGCTGGCGCTAATAAATTTTTTTAACTAAAGAAAAATAAATACAACAGTTACAACTTACAGTTCAATTACAAGAAAGAGAAAGGAATTAAATAACTGAAGTTTTTTATTTAAATGCTAATTATAATGATCTTGGAAAACACATTAGATTATTAGTAGTATTACTAATAAATTTTATGAAAAATTAGCCTAGGTATATAAAAAAATGATAAACATGAGCTCTTCCATAGCGACTGCTAATACGTCAGCGTCAGTGTCTGCCATGGCTGCGGCAGCATCTAATTTACTAGCCTCTTTACCAGGAAGAGACACACGTCCACAGACTTCTCAGCCATCTTCAGCATCCACTGCAGCAACAACAGCAATACCAGCTATGACTGCCCAATTTCGTGAAATACATAAAAATACTTGGCTAAAACGGTTAACTGCAGAGGGTAAAAAGATTTGTGTGGGACCAAAAGTAAGTTTTAAAATATATTGCAACCTCATTGGCAATTATATTTATACTGAGCACTTTACAATTTAGAAATCTGAACGTAGTTGGGTTGTGTTTTGTGTTCATGATGACACTGATGCTTTATTAGAAGGATATGCTGAACCGAGACAAGCACCCTCTCATAATCCGGAGTGGGTTGTATCTATGCAGGATACGCTGCACATTTCACACGCACTGATTCCAAATTCACAAGAATTCGAATTTGTTGTTACGCTCAGTAATGAAGTGGTGCGTTTTCACGCTATGTCATGGTATGTTGAACACGCTCATTTATGATTTAATGGAGAAGGTATACTAAGAGTAATAGTTGTGTTAGAGTATATAAATGTTCTTTTTTAATTAAAAAGATAAAAAGTTATAAATTTTAAAGTAAAGTGAGTTTTCATTGATAGCGCAGCTTTTTGATATACTAAAATAATAGTTTCTAAATCTATCATAATATGTATATTAATAAACTAACTAATAGTATCAATTGAATTTTTGTGATTTACAAGACCTCAGTCATCCTATAGTTGTTTAGGACGCTTTTCTCCCTTGCACATTTCTTTAATATTTGGATCTAATTTTAACATATTTTAAGGATTGAGCTTATTAAAATGATGCTTTATTTTATTTGTAATATTAGAATAACTTTGTTTTCATACAGGTATAAAACACAGGTACGAAACAATATTTATTCATCTTTTTAGTCAGTTTAAGTCCTTACATAAGATGCATACAATAAGATAAACGACAGTCAAATATGCAAATAATAATGTAACCAGTCTCCCTTTTGTGTTGAAATAATATTTTTTCAATTGGTAACTTCCCCTTAAAAATTAATCCACTAACCTACTAATTAAGTATTGACTATATGTTACACGTTTATTGTTTTGCTTAAGCATTTGTTGTCTGTTAGGTTTGATACAGTGTAATTACAACATTCTACAACGCCACGAGTTTGGTTTGTAGTTTGTAATATTTGTCTTGGAAATTAACAATAATACATTATTTTATTAATTACAAAAAAATCCAGGGACATTATGCAAGAATGGGTTGAAACATTACGCTCAAAATTGAGGGAAATGAAAATACTTTCTCCAAGAGAAAACCTTTATACAAAATTGCCAGAAATTAGGCCGCCTTTGTTGCCGACAAGAGATCCGACGTCGCCATTACCAGCTCCGCCACCTGTGCCTGCGGCTATAGTACCGGGTGTTGAAATTCAGCAATCTGCAGTAACATCAGCTTTAGAAAATTATCAAAGCAGAAATTCTGTTAACGCAATACCTTTTCTTGTATCAGACGATATTAATAATTCTTCAACTTCAATAGAAACAACAACAACCACAACTAATTCCACAATAACTAGTACAACAACGCAAGCACCTTCAGCAATTCTAACACCGCAACTGGCTGCTATGTCAAATACTTTAACGCAGAATCTTTTAAATATGCTGTCAGATCCTATTACGGCTTATAGTGAACAAATAAATGATGCTAACTTCTCGTCATCCCTTGACCCAGACGATTTTGATACAGGATCATCGCCATTATCCTTGGATATGAATAGAGACTTACATTTAAGTGAATCTTCAACAGAGGAAGAATTTATAGGCCCTTTATTACGTAAACCCAGTGCAAATACCAGTGATAGTAACTTTTCTTTCTGTAACAACAGTGTTCGTTTAGATGTTTTAGCATCACATCGTGCTTCTGCAGGTAAATATATTCACTTGTGAATCAAACATTGTCTAACATAGCATTTACATATATTGTATGTAGCAAAATAATGTTTAAATATTCTTTTTCAGATCAAATTCGAAACTTGGAAAATATATTGCAATGCGATCGTTATATACCAAGGTATGTAAAAGATAATTAAATATGAT
The DNA here is from genome assembly GCA_927399465.1 of Sarcophaga caerulescens. Classification (NCBI taxonomy): domain Eukaryota; kingdom Metazoa; phylum Arthropoda; class Insecta; order Diptera; family Sarcophagidae; genus Sarcophaga; species Sarcophaga caerulescens. Next base: position 73,803,374 of record OV656872.1, on the reverse strand, counting down.
AATACGGAATCTACTAATATCAATATATAAAGATGAAAAGATTTAGTGCCATGGAATTTTCTTTTTCACAACTATTTTTGTTTGTTTTAATTGCTATTGGCGAAACTCACCAGATGTAATAGTTGAAACTTATCTGAATAGCATTTTCTATTTATTAACTGCGACCAAATTTCGGTCTGTAGGTGTCCACTGCAGTAAATAAAACTTCGAATATTTGCTTGCAAAACAATAAAAATATAAATCAAACTATATTCTTTTTTTTTAGAAAATTTTATACAATTTAATCAGTATTTAATAGTTTTTGATATATTTCTTCGAATGTTTTTAAAATTTCCCATATGTTTAATTCCGAGGAGTTATTGCGAGCATCAACAAATAGTTGTCTCATTATTGAAAAACTTTTAAGTTTTGTCAATTCTAATTGAAGTTTATACGTTTGGTTTTGGATAACTAATTGACGTTCATATTTGTCGCGCAATCGAGATTTTGTCTTAATAAATTTGCGACATATATGACGTGCGATTAAATTTTTTTGCCTATTAAATTCACTTTGGAAACTTGATTGTAAAATATATTGAAAGTCTGAATCGCATTGGCTTACTGTTTTCATAAATTCTTTATCACTAGCAAATTGTGAAAAAATATATCGGAAAAATTGTAATTGTCCCCATTTTAATCCGCACTGGTGGATTTCTTGAATCTGCTGACGTAAACATTCCAGCATAGATTTTTTTACATTCTCTAAATTATTTTCCAATTCATCTCTCTCCAAACGACATTTTTCCGCAATTTCTCGTAATTTAACATTTTCGATTTGTTTTTCCGTTAGTTGAAGACGTAATACTTTTAATTCCTGAAATAGCTCCATAGTTTCAGTTGTTAAAGCAATATTTTTACATTCTTCTACAACACTATTTGTATGCTGTTCTGGTCGTTCGGAAAAAATTTGTTCGCCTTTTTTAAGAAGACAATTATGAGACTGAAATGTAACATTGCTTTCACAACTGTTTATAGAATCATTATTCTCTATTTCTAGTCCACGTAAAACGGACTCTAAATTGCGGTAACAGTTTTGTAAATTAGTGAAAGGTTTTTGAAGGCAACCATATTCTTTTATTTGCTCAAACATTAACCTGCATAAACAATTTCGAGCTATTTTTTCTTCGTTCGAAGAATTACTAAATACTTTTAACCATTTTTGACATATTTCAATGTCGTTTGCTTCAGCATTTTTTAGAATTAAATCTCTTAATTCAGTCAATTGTTCTTTGTACAACAGATCCAATGTGTTAGATTTAATTTCATATTCCTGCGATTTATTTATATTACAATTGTTTTCTTTGTATTGACTTTCTTTATTAAAATACATTTTTTTTTGTATAAGATAAAACATTTGTTTGATTGACTAAAACATCAAATTAAAAATTTACATTTGAAGTAATGTTAACTTATTCTGTTAAAAAAGAAAATTTAACATTAAAAATTTTAATTACATTTCCAAATCAATCGATGAGGAATATTAAGTGTTTTATCAATTTAATTGTTCTAGCAATTGAACATACAACATTATATTAATATTTTTTTATTGCTATAAACTATTACGATCTGTTGTGTGCATGCTTATAAAAATGAATATGTATAGTAAAAATTGAGAACGAATTCTCGCAATAATTCAATTTAATTTTAATTGTACATCTTTGATGCTAATACATTTCCATTACGACTTGTTAGGTTAATGAGTCTAGCATTTCAACAACGGGATGATATTTTGGTTATTGTGGCGACAATTAATGTGTCACGAATAATTTTGAACAAAAACTTTTCAACTAATTGTTCAAAACTAATACTTTTATTTGGTTTTATTTTCTGAAAGAAAAAATTGTAGGAAAAGAAATTTGGCGTAAAAACTGAACAACTAGTAAAATTTATACTAAGAACTGTGTTTCTGTTAATTAAAATTAATTAAAGTTAATTTAATTAAAAGCAAAGGCATACCATAAAATCGACAAAATCTTCTTCTCAACCGATTTTTTTTTTGTCCTTCTTGATATGATCTGTTGATAACAATTTTATACAATTTTCTTACAATTGATCTTCATCAGATGATGAAAACTTAGTTAATACTTGTTACACAAACAAAAAAATCTTAACGAAAATTTTACAATTTTTTTAAGGGCTATCTTTCGGGTCAACCCCCTAATATGTGCCAATAGGGTAGAAAATGCGATTGACAAAGTTTCAGCCCAATCGGATAATGCTAACACGTGCCACATTGATGTTAAATTTAGGAAGAACAGCGTTTTTCACTAAAATTCATATTTTTTTGTTCTTATAACCTAAACCATTCATTCTAGGAACCTGACTAAAGCCTTTTTAATACTGGGTTCAGACATGCACCTTTATTGCATAAATCGCAATAAACGGCATTATTGAACTCAATATTTCATATAAAATTTCAATTAATTATTGGTCAATAAATTCAGAAATTGTTATAATAGTGATAAAAACTTTAAATACAACACTGTCATAAGTACGTTCAGTGAGTAGATTACATTTTTCCGAACGCTTTCTATTAATATTTGACAACTCAAATGTAAACAACGACAAACAAAAAATGGAAGGTCAGCAGAAAGTTTTGTATTTTATTTTGAGTTTCATATTAATTTTTCTTTCTCATCCTTCTGAGAAAAGCCACTTTGAAGTCAAAAGTAGTCCCTATTAACCGCAACAGCTCGGCGTTTCGGTTAATCATTAGCAATACCTTTTTAAATGTTAAATTGTTTTCCATTTTTTCTAAAAAAAATTTTTGGCACTAATTTTCGCGATTAAATTAAAAGCAATGTTGTTGAAGCAATCAGCTGTTTTGTTTACCAGCTGTCAAATAAATTTTCGTATATTATATGTCTGAACGCTAAAAATATTGTTCTCAATAAACCGAATATTGATTTAATAAAAGTGCATGTCTGAACATAGTATAACAGGGAATTTTGATCTTAATAAAATTTTTACTGAAACTCTCGCACGACGATTACACAGGCAAAATTGTATTATCATCATTAGCAATACAAAAAATTTAATGTATTTCGATTCCACGGCTGTAAATACTGGTTGTCATAGGGGAACCTGCGTTGTGGTAGAGAAATTTTTAGGAAATAATTTTCTTTATTTAGCTTTTCGTCACCAGTTTTTTTTTGTAAACTTCAGAAGGAGCAAAATAAGTAATTTTTATCAATTTTTAAATTTCGTTTTAAAACAATTAGAAAATCACCAGCGCAAAGAGGTATTATTCTTCATATAGGAGTACATATTTGAGTATTTCACAGATAATCCAATATGCTTTACTTTACATTTTATAAATTCATGTTCAACCACTTAGCACTGAGTTATTTTATTTTGGAGTACTCCCATCTGACCTTTATGTAGTTACATATAATTTCAATTCTTTGAGTGAAAATAAATAATAAGTAGGACTATTTGGCCTCCGTTTTCTATTAGTCTTCTTAGAATTTTAATAAATCTCTATAATATTATTTAGTTTGTGTGATCGCATTTGTGGAAACTTACAAGTACTGACTTAAAGGATTTTTTTACTTTTAGTCGAATATGTTAAATAGTTAGCATTTAAGTATTACAGGTACGACTATAATCTTTTTTTTTTCTACACAAAATTTTAGATCAGCAGTCATTTTTATTAAATTTAGTATTCCTATTATTTCACCTAGTTGTTCTATTTCATATATTTCAATAATCAGGTGTGGGACTTTTTTGTTAGGCACTTAATTCATCAATAACAACGCCATCATTATTATCGAATATTTGTAAGGGAGCAAATTTATTACTCTCCGAGAAAAGAGGCCGAGAGACCGTTGTCAATACTTGTGCGTTTTGTTATTTCGATTTTTAGATATTTGTGCGATACTAGAACGAAATCAAAAATACATATATATGCATAATAATGCTAAAGCATTTATTTCTATATTATTACAGGCACAAATTAGAAAAAAACCTTGGAAATTAAAACATATCCGTTCGCTGTTTTGAATTCAGGACCGCAAAAAAAAACTATCCTCTTATTGAAATTTCAGAATCATTAATTTTTTATATTCGGTTATTATACATTTTGTTATTATTATTTTTTTTTTAAATTTTTGGTATCCATTTGGTATATTTTTATATATAGGAAAATTGAGAAATCCCAAAATACTAAAACAATGTTTTCTTTACATTCTTAATAATATTTTTCACTATCCGCTATGATCGATACTTTAATTGATTGCTTGGGACATATAAATATTCCAAAATGTTTTGATAAAAAATAACGATACAAAAAATTTTTAAGAGAAAATTCCGTGAAATATTTGGTTTATTGTATGTTATGGCTTTGGATACAAAAAAAAAACTAAAGAATTTCTATTTCGTGTTTAACATTTCCAATTTTTATTTAGTTAACTAATTTAATAAAAATAAATAAAATTTATTTTGGATTGATAAAACTTTTAGGCCACAAACATCTCGTTCCTTATCAGCCGGAGCTGTAGATAAATCAAAACGGCTAAATGCTAATGAAAAAACCAACGTTAATGATAAATTAGAATGCTTAAAGGTTTCCACTAGTAAAGGTAATAATATAACAGAACTTGAAATTAATTCTGAGTCTGCAATACCAGTTGCTTCTGCTGCTGACAACATTAACACAAATATTACAATAATACAAGTGTCTACGGAAAATACAAATGTAAATGATGTAACAACTACTAGCTCTAGTGATAGCGATTATGAGCCTCCAAATTTACCATATAAGACAACAACAATAGCAGCAGATGTATTTAAATATCCTGATAGCCATGTGTCAGTCACAAAAAATATTAAACAACATGAATATAAGAGTAATGTACAAATTATTCCGTCCAGTAGTAATAATAGTAGAAGTAGTAATGCTAACCACATTAGTAGCAGCACAATACAAGTTGTGGGTGATTCCACAACAATTCTCAGTGGCAATAATCACTATACAACACCTGTTAAACAACAACAAAATATATCATCTGAAGTTGGATCAACAACAACAATAGACGAACTTAGCAAAATAACCACAGTACATGTGGCTGGCAGTGATAACATTTATGGAACATGCTTTACGCCACTTTCATCTGCGCCAACAACATATACGTCAACGCCAAAAATGCAAAAAAGGATTATATTATCAGCCAATACATCTGGAGTTACAAGTATAACCGTTAACAACACAACAACTGAGAAAACAGAGTCAGTTGGTGCAAAAAATTCATGCAGTGGAAAAATTGAAAATGATTTCAATACTACATTTTCATCGACCGCTACAACGGCTACCACTACAACGAATCTACATAATAGAAGTAATCCACTTCATTATGAAAAGGTTTTTCTTACAACAAGTTCATCTGCTATTACCTCCGATAATATTGGTTGCGTACAACCAACGACGTCCTCATCCTCAAATACTTCGCCAATGTCACCGAAATGGAATTCACCACGTCACCGACAGTCAAGGCAACGTATAAAAGACGAAAACGCAATTGAATCGCCATTATTATCGAATAGAGTAGAGAAAAAGGTAAAAGCACAGAATACAATGTTGAATAGTGTTGAACAAAATCGTAAATCTCCATCTCAAACAACGCAGCAGCAGATCGTGGAACAGTCTATTTCCTTAAATAATCAGAGCAGCCCGTCAAATGGTAGAAGGTTTGTTTCTCCCACAACAGCTCGACCAACACAACCGCCAAGACCGCCTTTTCTTTTAACAAGGGGTCTTACAGAGGCTGCAATAACAAGTAGACCTAGCCGTAAAGATTTTTATTTTTTAAATAAACTTTCAGTAGCAAAAACTAAATCTTCACAATTATCCGCAAGTTCTAATTCTCACAGTAGGTCTAACACGTCCAATAATAATGAAAATTCATCTTCTGCGTCTACTGCGGTAACTACATCTCAAGTACCCATAACCACACAGTTAGGTATCAATCGGACATCATCTGAGGCTTTAGAACAACGCAGGCGTAGTTCTTCTACTTCGGATGCTCAATCACAACGTCTTTCAAGAGGTACTAACAATAATGACCCTTCTGTACGCATTAATAGTGTAACAAGCGGCGGTGGGCAATTACGTCAACCTCCCCAACCATTTCGTTTAACGGAAAATATATTGGGTGTAAGCTCTAGTCCGGGTAATATAACACCACATAATACAACATCACCCAGTAAGCGCATGACTCTGAGGGAACAACAAGTTATGCAACTACGCCGTGAAATAATGCATCCTGGCGGTGTTCGTTTGCAACTGAGACGTAAAGATTGCGTAGGGTCTATAGCATGGGTTGATGCATTTGGTGCTATATGGTAATGATTTGAATTTTTAAATTCAGAGTTTATCTTCTCGTTTATTTAAACATATTACAACTTTCTCTAAAATAGGGTTGCTGGTTGGAAACAAAAAGAACATCCCGTTTTATATAACGCTTTACATATAGGCGATCAACTACTTTCAATTGCTGGAATTACAATTAGTTCGGCGGCCGAAGCTAATAAAATAATACGGAATACAAACACCCTTTTTGTAAGTATAAATATAAAATATCTTTGATTAACAATAATTTTTTAATTGAAAATTGCCTGTGTTATAGGTTGAAGTTTTAGTACGTCGCATACCATTTGGTAGAGGTTATGCCATTCGTAGGGAACGTGAAGGTCAATGTTTAGGTTTAATTCGTGACGGAAATACTGCTACAATAGTTGATGTAGTGCCAAACAGTTTGGCAGCTAGACATGGGCTACCACCTAAGGTATACATATATACATACATACAGTGGCTCCCACCTTATTTCAACCAGTACCTTTAAAAAAATTGGAATAAGAGTTTATAGAATATGTTTAAAAATTAAACAAAAAAGTTTTATTCAGTCTCAAATTTATGGGCAATTTGTGATCAAAACGTCCGCCAACACCAGATTTCGAACAAGAATGACCTTATAGCAGCTCTGAAAAAGGAATGGGCAAAAATAACTCTCCAAACCACTAGGAAGTGGCATCAATGCAAAAAAGGCTGAAAGCTGTAATTAAGCAAATAGGAGGTCATACTAAATTTTGAAATTAATATTATTAGTTAATTAATTATTTAATTGTTTGTTTATAGTAAGTGGTTGAAATAAGCTGTGACGAATTGGGTTCGTATATTTTTGGTTTTTAGTTTCTAAGTTTAAATTTGAGACTGAATAAAACTTTTTTTCTTAATTTTTAAACATATTTTATAAACTCTTATTCAAATTTTTTTAATATCTTGTTTCGTTTCGAAATTATACGAGCTTAATTTTTTTTAAAGGTGCTGGTTGAAATAAGCTGGGAGCCACTGTATGTATATTGTCATATATTTGAATATAAATTTAAACACCTTAACTTTTAGGCCCAATCGTGTGATGGCTCTACCTTAACATTTTGGGTTCTCACCGAAATCAATAGCCGTCCATTAAACTTATTTTTTAAGGAAAATGAAATACGCGATCGCTTGAATTCGGTCGGTCGTGATATTTCCATATTGGTGCAGCCGTCTGATTTAATATCAAAGCTTAAGAAACAACTGAAATCTTTACGCGGCTATAAAGATTATTTGGTGCAATAACCTTAATTTTGTGTAAAACAATCAACAACTGCTTAAAGCATTGAAATTATAGGTAACAATCTTATTGGTAAGAACTATATCAATCATATATCTACATTAAAATCTTATTTAAGTATTCCACATAAACATTCCAATTAAAAAAGTATAAACAAGAAAATTTTATTGTCTCAAAACAACTTTCGCCTGATGGAACTCATATAGTCAATATATAATCAATAAAACTGTATACATATATATATATGTATACAGTTTAAAAACGAAATTTTTTAAGTACTTATTAAAATAGATATTATATATACATAATATATATATATATATATATATATAGATATATAAAACAACTACTCTCACATTTATATTTTTGCAATTACATATTTTATATACATACAACATTTTAGAATATAATCTTAGGCATAATATAAAAAATTTTTAAACTTTAGATAATTTTTCTTCAATCAATTATAAAAACTCAAAATACTCATCCTATATATCGTAACAACAAATTGCATTTTCGGCAAGGTTATACAAAAAAATTGTTATTCAATAAAATGCAAATTTAAACTTTTTTGAACACAGAAAAATGTTAAAAACATAGTTATTATTAGTCAATTGTTGACTCCAAATGGTTTAAGACGTCATTTAGTTCGTTTTTATTTGTTTTATTCTATTATTATGAATTCTTCCTAACAGTAGAATTAGTGTCTATCATTTAATATAGCAAGAAAAAAGGAAAATAAAAAAAATCAAATTTTTCAATGTAAAGTTTAACGAATTTTTTCATGATTTCCGAAAGAATCTAAACTTTTTATATTTCGCATACCTTTGGCAAAACGTATTTAAAAATTGTAAGGAAGTCGGAGAATTTACTCTTTTTATTTGTTATTACATACATCTATTTGCATAAAATGCGAGCTAATAAATTAGCAATTGAACCAGACAATTGAAGAAATCAAATCAAATTTTCATTAAAGAGCAATTTAAATAAAATGGACCAGACCTTGTGTCAGTGTACATGCTTTTGTTCATATCGGGATTATTTGATAGCCCTAAATGTACATATAAGACATATTTAACAAAAGTATGTTGATGGCCCATTTTTTTCTGCATATATCATATGATGACACTAGAAAGAATTTGAGCAATTTAGGATGTAATTCTTTTACAACTACTTGCTTTTCGACCTACTTTATAAAGATCAGATGCAATATTATAGTGCCTATTTTAAAAATAACATGCTTAATTTACTTTAATTATTATTACTATTATTAATTAAAATAAACGTGATATGATTTTATTTAGTAGTTTATAAGTCAAATAATGAATTCCAATGTCTTTTATTGATTTATTTATTAATAATTATTTTTTTTTTATAAAAATAAAGATTTTCTTTAATTACGCTGATTGATTGTATTAATATTAGGCGCATACAGTATTTTGAGCCGCAGTTGCAGTATTTTGTTTCCATACTCGGAAATTGTATTCGTTTGCGTTAAGAGTAGAATAAATAAAAATAGGCATAGAATTTGTCATAACCCACATAGTTCCATCCTCGTCAATCTGAAAGTATAGTATAGAAAATGAAATTATCAAGTACATAATTTAATTTACATCAATATTTTTAATACCGTTAGATCACTTGGATATATCATAGTTTGCTCATTTCTTGCAACAGTGCCGTGATTACTGTCTGTAAAGGGTTTACGAGTATTCCAGCAACCAACACCACTACGTTGAATTTCTGCGTAAAATATTGCACCAGTACGAGGATCGTATTCATGCATAGTAGACTGTCGTTGTTCACCGCGTTTACCTAGTAAACGAAAATCTCTACCGTGATTTCCACGCTGGCTGTTCAGTGGATTTTGCAGGACTTCATTGTTAACAACAAACTCATTGTTACTCGCCATAGCATGAAATAAAATATTACGTGATCCATCTCGTTCTTTCGGTCCCAAACTGACGGAAAAGATGCCGTCATTCCAACTAAAGGTTTGACCGCCAATATTGAAATCACCAGCGATTGGATCAAAATGAAAGTAATTGTGTTCAAAAGACCACATACGATTAGACTCTAAGCTGTTGTCAAAATAAAAAAAAAGACAATTTATTTGCTTAATTACCTTTTCAAAAAAAGAAAGTTCATATAATAATCTACCTATAAACGTAAAGTTTGTTATTTACCAAATCAGGTAAATACGCAAATGTTTTATCACAGCCTTTATCTGTGTCTGGGGTTATACTAGCCAAACCACGACCTTCAGCAACTATGGTAGTCGGTATTTCAAATCGTCTTATAAGTTTATCGGTGTGTAAATCGATTATCCAAATTGAAGGTTTTTGAATTTGCATGAAATTATCTATTTAAACGTTATAAATGTGTTTTTAGTTTAGATGCATATACATATTGTGATAGTTATAATTAATTGGGCAATTCACACGACTTTGTATCGTGTATGTTGTATTGAATACACTTGGTTGTTTGTGAAAGCTCAATGCTATGCTGTATTGTGTATTCCGTATTCTAAATGTATTTTTTTGGCATTCAAACAATTTGATAGCACGCAACCAACACAACTTTTGAAAAACATATGAAAAAAATGTTTACAAGTGTATCGGACTTTTACATGAAAATTATCAACAACAAGCATACACTGTTGTATAATCTTCCAACAATACACTCAATACAATGATACAACGGCTTGTGTGAATTGACCAAATAAATTAGACTTACTAGGATATTCTAGCATGCCGGTATCAATAAACCATAAACGACCACAGCTGTCTACACTTGTGCGGTATACCGAAACTAAATGTTCCGCGTTTGTCTGCAGAGTATATGAATGAAATTATATCTTATGATATGTATATTATTCAAATCATACCGTTGTTAACTGATTAGTTTCAAAATCTGGATATGCTATTAGTTTTGGACTTTCTTGTCTACCATCTTTACCCAAGTCAATGTAATTCAATGTCGATGGTATACCCACTCTCCTTCTTGGCATCGTAATAAACAATCGTCCTTTATAGTGTGTGGCACCCATTGGTACATTATTATATGGTATATAAGAAGCATTTTCTGATTGTCGCTTGCTTCTTGCACCGTGATATTGACCAGGAAAGTAAATGATTCCTAAAAAATGGTTTAGAAAATAATTTTATATAAAAAAAAAAAACTAATCAAATTTAATTTTTTATTTTGATTCGGAAACTTGTATGTATATTTTGTGGTGTGCTTAGCTGGCCATTTTGCAATTAAATTCTGCAATGTACGTGGACTCTTTTGTTTATGATTTTATTTGTGTCCATTTGATGAATGTTTTCGCACCACATAATATCAATGAATATTGGATAACAATTCCATTCTCTTTTAACTTCCACAGGATAAACAAATTTGTGAACTAATAATTTTATTTTATAAAACGAAAATTAAGAAAATTGAAAATATAAAAAAAATGTATATTTGTTGTAGAAATAAGACCAACTTTTATGAAGGATCTTCTAACATGGAATTTGGAACTTTGCCAGTTGATAACGGCCATCTTGTTAAAACTACATCTGGCAAACTAGTTTTTATTTATTCCTCTAGTTTTGCCAAATCACCATGGCCGACAATAGACCACGATGTATGGATGAAGGAGAACGTGAACCAACAAAATTGTCGTATTTGAGACGATAGCAATGCTTTCCGAAGAAGTCTATGTTTGATGTAGATTTTGGGCTGGAAGCGTCATCAATTCATATTTCTTTGAGAAAGACGTTGGCTATGTTATTACTGTCAATGGTGAGTACTATAGGTCGATGATTAAAAACTTCTTTTGGTCTGAATTGGACATGCAGTTTCAACAGGACAGCGCCACATAGCTCTTGCCGCATTCGATATTCTGCACGAGGTTATTTGAGGTCGAAATTTTGTTCGTTGGGATCAAAAAAAAATTATTCGAAAAATACTATAAAAATAAGAGAAAATTTAGGGTAACGCGTAAAGTTTTTCACGGCATTTCGTTTAATATAATAATTAAAAAATTATTGAAATTGACTTTAAAAGCAACACTGTTTGTACTGTAAAGCAGCGGGCTGTATTAATGAGACTTAAACTTTCATGAAAAAAATATGTTTGTTATCGGATCGTTACACTGCGATGCTAATGCTAGCATCACAAAGGTTGAAATCTAAAAATAGGGTGCAATGAATTCATCGCAATCTGCTAATATATCTGACCATGGAATGGGATTAAAAAATAAATGCACCCCTATTCTGCCTTTCATTTCTAACTTCGCATTCAGTTACGCACTGCTCGATAATTGATATTCCAGCTTACGATCGATTCGAAGAAAAGATAGGAGTTGAAGAGTGTTGTGGAACATATGAAGAAGGAGCAGGAAAAAATGGAGTGTTGTAATAATCAAAATAATAAATTAATAATGTAGCAATTTTGATCAAATAAACAGTTACGTAAAGTTTGAACAGATAAAGAAGTGTCAGAACATAAGCAAGAGGTACTTGTAGTCAAACTATTTCAGTGTTAGGAATCCAGTTGCGCCGGAAATGATATTTTTCATTTTTATTCATCATTATTCACCGCAAATGTTATCCCAGTAATACTTTCAACCAGGCTTGTGAAATCCATTATAATTACAGTCCTATTGTTCAGCGTTTTCTTCGCTGTTTAGCGAAGTTGTGGATACTTTTCGGTTTAGTACTAAAGAAAAAAGGATTGATATTGATATAATGCAGTCTAGGCTTTTTTGTCTTGCACTAAATGGATAAAATCTTCCCTTTACTCGTATAGTACAAAAAATAACAAAATTTACTTTATTACTGTGCCTTGTGCCTAAAAAACAAAAATCGAAATAACTTAACAACATACAGGGTAGATAAAAATATGTAGCTACCTATGATCGTATCGCAGAATACAAACAATCAAAAGAAATCGATCGGAATCGAACACAGAATACTAAAATTGCCAAACGGATAAAATTTCAATTCAAATCGAAACTGAATATGTATTTTACACCCGCCCAAACTGTATTCTTAAAAGGTATTGTAATACTTGTATAGATTCAGTAACTCAAATGATGGCTAAGATTAATGAATCGTTTTGCAAACGCAAGAAATCTATCTTGAATTCTATTTTCTAGCTAAAATATGCTGCTATTATTTCTTTAAAATATATTTGTTTTGGAGACCAATTTATCAACTAATAATTTTTATTCAACGAGACTGATAACTCGGTGCTAATGTGAACTTTTTTTTTAACATCGGCCGCATTCTGTATATATGGTACAGTAGTGGTTTGGTCGTTTTTAAATAGATCTCTGCAATGAATAAAAAATTGTCCTAATATAGAGTATTTCGATGGCTTAATATAGAAAGGTCGTATCTTCAATTTTCAGTACTTTACAGGAGAAGGAAAAAATTTAATAAAATCTAAAACAAAAATGTTATAAAAAAAGTTTAAATGCAGTTTTTATTAAAAATAAATGAGGAATTCATTTAAATCAGTAACGGAGTATATACTATAGTTGAACTCTTCACTCGGTACAAAGAGTCAAAAATATTTATTCAAATTTATGTGAGTTCGGACTTTTTCTTTTAATTACTGTAAGTCGACTATTCGTCAACATAGGAAGCTGAAATATTCAGAGGATGTGTATGGGGGTCTTGTCTACCAGAATATGTAAAAACCCCGATTTTGAAAAAAATGAGATACGACCTTTCTATATTAAGCCATCGATTTGTGAAATCAGAAAACAGACTATCATAAGATATTTAATATTATTTATTTTAATTGATTTTTAATGAAAAATTACCAACTCTTTTAAGAAATACTTATGTGCTACAATACATACAATCAAACATCAAAAGCTACCCGTTTAGCTTATATATAATCATAATTTTTGGGTGCTCTGATAATTGGTGAATAGTATATTAGACCCGTAGTGTAAGGGTCATGCTTTCGATTCCTCTTGTCTGTTACAGTACATCGACCTTGACGTCTATTTTACTCAGCTTGTACTAATTATAATATAATTTGTAATTTTATTCTAATTAATAAATGACTAAAATATTAATTTTTATAAGTTAATAATCGGTATGACACCCATGATTATTTATTACTTCATTAATGCAAAAAGGCATAGAGTTGGACCATTCTTTCTGAAACTTTTCCAGAACTTTAATGTGAGCCAATTTTTATAAACATAATGTGGAAGGACTTTCCAAACATTTTTAAAAGATTTATACTTGGGACTTGATCTGTGAAAAACCGTGTCTGTATATCACGCTGGAATACAAAATTATTTCCATTATTTGTTTCATCAAATCTTTTAAGATGAAGTCCATCAATTCTTTGTAATTATCCGAATTCATTTTATATGCTATAAAGCAATTTAGAGAAGAACTTCGTAGCCAAAAGCAACCCATCAGGTTGTCAATGAAACAGCGGACAATTCGCTGTTCTTGGTCACTGGCTCTCTAATAACCTTAAACTTTTTTCGTCACTTACTCCCAAAATTTAGCAAATTCTAATCTCGATTTTTTGTTTCTTTTTTCAAAATCGAAATTTTTTATTTTAAATTTGTTTAGTTCGTTAAGCTGTTACATTTAAATTTAATTTTGGTTTTATTTGCTTACAATTAAAGGTATTTGTTATTGCATGGCGTTTTATCGAATCGCCTGCCAGATTTCTTATTAGAATGTTATAATTTTGGATCTATTAAATATTTCCGTATTGTTGTATACGATCTATTTATTGAGTCTGATCTTATTAAAACTCCACACTCATGATACACATCTCTTATTGCACGCTCTTCCACGTGTCATCTTTTACTATGAAATTTATTTTTAAAACCAAATCCAAGTGTTAAATATTAAAATTATTTTTAATTGAAATTTATATGTATATTTCCTATTTTTCTCAAAATATTCTCTTTTAATCCTAGAACCCTACCCTGGGTGCTCTGGCACCCAGCTTAATATTTAAAGTGTTGTCATACATTGAAATTTGGCAACACAGTATTTTAATTCTGTTAGTTTTTCTAGATTTGCATGCTGTTCACATTTCATTAGTTTTCAGAGAGCTTCTTAAGCGGTAAGTCGTTTAAATAGTTGATACTTTGCTTTGTGGTTGATACTGGGTACTGGAGCACCCAGGGTAGTAAAAACGGTAGTTTTTCGAGCTAATCACTCTATATTTGGGCATTTCCAGAGAAAAGTCCACCATGACTGAAAAACTAAAAGTCAAGGAAAATGTTTTTTAGACTACTATTGTTAGATAAAAATACTTAAATTTTGATAAATTATAGCTATCATAAATTGTCTTTGTCCTCATTGTTGTTAATCGAACTCCAAAGTTGGTGTTTAATTTTGATATTTTTTATTTAATTTTTAGTAACATTTTCTCTTAAGTATTAATTTATGCAAAATCGATTATTTAAGTGTGCTCTCATCAGAAAATATTTGTTACTACAATAGCTTGTTTAAAAAGGAATTTTTGATTTCCTTTTTTCTCAATATTTTACTGTAACGTTCGTCACGAAAAACAGGATTTATTTCTACTCCTCTTGCGTTAGTGGCTCAAAGTGTTTAAAATCTTTAATTTTAATCTAGTTTAGTGTGCAAAATTTAATTTTGAAGGAAAATCAATTTATATTGAATTGCGTTATTTTTTATAAAATTTTAAAGTTTGTCACGTCACGTCACGAAAAAAATATTATCGTGAGTTCTACCTAATACAAGAGGATATATTGCGGTTTAAAATAAATATATTACATGTTACATAGATGGAGTCATCAGCAGCTAGTATGGCGGAAAGAGGGCGTCGTTATAGGGAAAGAGTGAAACAAAATCCACTTAAATCCGAAATAAAGCGCAGAAGGATAAAGATTGGTTGCAAAAACAAAGAGTGGAATTATTTCGCAACGTCTCATGGAAAAGGAGCAGTCGATGGAGTTGGAGCCGTAATAAAAAGAAAAGATTGGAGTATTACAAAAACAAAAAATCTGTCGTTGGGAAATGCTTTATCATTTTTTGAATGTGCTAGTGATCATGTTAATGGCGTTCAATTACTTTACATACCCTCAGAGCAAATAGAAAATTTATCTGGACTCTTAATTGAAAGATGGAATGTGGAGTGTTCTAATATAATTGGCATACAAAAAATTCATTTCTTTTCGTGGAATGAAAAGTTACAAATGAAGAAAGCTATAACAGCTTTTTCCTCTCGAATTAACATTTAATTTATTATTTATTTAGTTTTGTTACAATGTATACACACTGAATTATTTTAATGTTATGCAAATTAATGAATTACAGTATTTAATAACATTAAAAAATATTTCATTTATTAAAAAAGGAAAAAAAATAGTAAGAAATTTTTTTCGCATCACGTAACGTCACGTCACAAATAAACTGTTGTAAAAAAAAGAACTAAAAAAACTTTTTTTAATTTTGAAAGTTGGAAAGTAATCTGGATATACTTCAAATTCCAATAAAAAAACAATTATCCAAAAGTTCCGCCTAAATTCGCAGAATTTTACGTTTAGTAAAAAAAGAAAAAAGGAACTTCTATTTTTGTAACATCACGTCACACACTTTAATTGCTTATATCTTAGCGCCATTGAGTTCGATTTTTCCTTCTTGGTACTAAGTATAAAGCCAGTTAAGCTCTATTTAAAAAAAAAATTTAAAATAAACATTTTTTCCTTGTTTTTTATCTCATTAAAACGTACGACTGTCACGTTCGTCAATATGGAAATGCCCATTTGTTTTTTTATCGAGAAGATAATTTTCTATTATTTAGTTGCATGAAACTTTATTATTTTGGTGTACATATATGTATACTTATGTAGGTGAAATTATTTAAGGTTAAACTGTCAAGTGTAATGGCAGGTTCGCGTTCGCAATTGACTGATGATATGATTGAAAAGCTTCTCGAGCTCGATTCCGATGATGAGGAATTCTTCGGAGGCATGGAGTCAGACGTTGGAATTAACTCTATAATATTGTTGAACCAAAGTGAAGCATTAAATAAAGAAAAAAATATCGAATAGACGTACTTTTTTGAAAACTTTATCGCTACAGCTAATAACACCTTATATGGAGCAGCGTAGAAATTGGCCCACTTTGAGTACAAATATTCGGGAAATGATAAATGGCATGCTGAAAACGCCACATAACCCTGATAGACCAGAGGGTACTGCCAAAAAACAGGGACGATGCAGATAGATAGATAGAAAAAGTAAGACTTTTTGCAACAAGTGCCAAACGCCTATCTGTGGAGAGCATCAAATTAAAATGTGCCACAAATGTATATAAAACTAATTTTGTTCATTTTTTTTCTTTAAAGTTCTATCATAAATAAACAATAAATACATGAATATAAAAAAATGAATTTTGCAACTTGTTTTCCTAAATTTATAACTCATGTGAAAACTGGGTGCTCGAGTATTCAAGGTAGGAAAAGTCAATATAAAATATGGGTAGGGTTCTGGGGTTAAATTAAACTAAACCTATTATTTACGAAACTCATGCATTTAGACTGTACCATATAATTTTTTCCATACTTGTGTTGTTTAAATTTGCATATTTAATTATTATTTTCGAAATCAAGTAGCGTTTTTCCAAAAACTTTTTGTTATAAATGAAATTTAGTAAATATTTGGTGTGATGCCCTTTGACCAAAAAGATTTGTTTATTTAAACAATTTTAAAGTGCTTTTATTTCAGTGGAGAATACGTATCTTTGACTACTCTATGTATGGAGATGTTTGAATAGTTTTTGCTTATCAACGTGTTGTTTTTAAAGTTATACGTTAATTTAAACATAGTATACATGTACAGTGAATCACAGTGAAAATGACCCACCAGTATTTGGTTAATATTTATTAAAAAGGAAGAAAATAAAATAAATATTTTTGTTTAAAATAAAGTTTATTTGGTATTCAATATAAGGACCTAAAAAATTCTTTTAATTACATTATTAATTCATTGATTTTTTACATCAGAAACAAAAGCAGTTCAAAAAAATTTCTCCAAGTTACACAAAAAAGTTAGTAGAATCCATTCCTAATCGTTTAAAATCGGTAATAAGTCAAAAAGGCTTTCCTACAAAATATTAAAAATAAAAAAACGTTATTGCTTTAATAATAATATACTGGGCCATTTTCATTGTGAGATAAATTTGAATGAATTAATAATGTAATTAGAAGGATTTTTTAGTTCCTTATATTGAATACCAAATAAACTTTATTTTAAACAAAAATATTTATTTTATTTTCTTCCTTTTTAATTTATGGTGGGCCATTTTCACTGTGATTCACTGTATATGATTATTATTATTAAAAGTTTATGAATAAACACTTTAATTAATTAAAAAATTGTTTTTTCTTAAACTGAATTTTGTAATCAGTGTAAACAGATATTTATAAATATGTATGAGTTAATATATTAAACACAAATATTTTACAATAATATTGATAATAATAAAACTTCTAATATTAGTTATAATCTAGACAATTTTTTTTTTTCTTAAAAAACACAGAATTTATTTTTTTTTTTTTTGTATGTATGTATACTCGGTACGAATAATTCGGATTATTGATATTCGCTATTGCTTTATAGTCATGGTTGTTTGATAATGCAGCAGTTTGAGATTCTAAAAACCTTAGTATAAATACATCTTGACCTTAGTCTATTGTGGTAGTAATTGAACTCACTTTGAATGATTAATTTTGTGTCAGTACCTTGGTAATTTGCAATAAAATATCTTTCATTTGGTTATAATTGAAATAAAATCGTTTGTTTATCTAATATATAAAATTCTCGTGTCACGGTGTTAGTGGTTAAACTCCTCCGAAATGGATCAACCGATTTTCATGAAATTTTGTGTGCATATCGGGTAGGTTTGAGAATCGGACAACATCTATTTTTCATATCCCTGAATGTTAAGAGGGCGTAGCAAATCGTTAAAATTTAATATTTAAGTCGATATTGATCGTAGACGAATAAAATTTGGTTTATCGTGACAACCCTCACCCTTCAAGTGATACCTATAACTTTTAAACTACTGAACCGATTTTAACCATTCTTTTTTGTTCGAAAGCTTATCAGGTTTAGATGGTTTAAAAAAAAAATCGATATAGCAAAAAGTAGGCGTGGCAAATCTTTAAAATTTAATATTTAGGGACATAGTGATCGTAGACGAATGCAATTTGGTGGGTACGTTCGTAGAGTCGATATCGACAAACTCACCAAAAATGGGCGTGGCAACGCTCCCCTTTTAACCTTCCTATACCCGCGCCAAAAAGTGAAACACCAATACCCGCGCGTTGGTCTGTGAGACCGACAATGGGAAATCCTATATCCTTGGTAATATTTCAAAAAAAAATTTTTGATGCAAAAACGAAGCTTATTACGAATAATGAAGCTACCAGTGATATCAACTTACTGGCACTATTTTTTTTACAAAAAAATCGCAATAATAAAAAAATCGGTCTCACAGACCAACGCGCGGGTATAGGAAGGTTAAGAGATACCTATAAGTCGGCTAATTCGATGGTTTATAACTACAACGCTTTCGATTATAAGTACATCGCCACACTTATAGTAAGTTAGTTATTTTTATATAACTGTTTTATGCAGAGTTTTACAATAAATATATAATGTGACCTCTTTTGGGCAATAAAAAAAATCAATTTTGGACGGGACGAAGTTCGCCGGGTCAGCTAGTAATATATATATTTATCCTAAATCGATTCCATTGTTATTGCTACCCGAAAGGTGTTGTTTAAATTAGGCAAGTTTACCATTTTTTTATCGCTGTGCTAAATTATTTGAAAATTATTGCTTAATTTTGAAGATATTATCAGTGAGGCATTAAACAAACCAAATACGACCTCACCGCTTATTGTGTAAATAAATAAATAGGTACACATTAATATGAAATGGCATCAAGTAAATGGAAACTTTGACTTTAGATTTCTTTTTAAAAAATATTGAATTTTTATTCGAGTAAGCGTGTTTCTTACCGGATGGTTGGTTACTTAAGGTTGTTGAAATTGGGTTATTTCCGCGATTATAATAATCCATTTGTTTCCATTTAAAGACTTCAATCAAACCATCTGCATTAGTATGCAGTACGTTATTTGGTATTATTATCAGAATAATCGCGATTAAATGCAGAAACATTTTTGCAAAGTTTTAAATATTAACACAAAGCTTAATCGACCACCTTAAACAATGATCCACACCCAGCAAATTAAAAAATGATACTAAGCTGTTCGAAATATTGAGTTTGTATTACAACAAAATCACGGACACAAAATTCTTAGTTTTGAGTTAAACCCGAGGTATTAATTAATAAATAAATGTTTAAGTTTCTGATAAGCACATACATATGTATGTACATACTTATTTATAAATATAGAGTGTGTACACGCTCATAATTGTTGTAATATACAAATAACTATTCGATGCAAAAACACACAAACATTCATATGTTTATCTATACTTTCGACGTGTTCTCTAAAACAGGTTTATTTATCCTAATATGTAAATATTATAAATCTTTCTGTAAGTCTGTTCTTTGTTTGTTTGTTGGTTTGTTTGTTAGCCAATCACGCCTGAACGCCTGGACCGATTTTCTTGAAATTTGGGATATTGATCGAGCTTTTGTCGGTGCAGGTTATAGGCAATAAATCTTTTCAAAATTTTGACCAAAAGGGGAGAAAAAATGGCTTGGTTAAGTTTCCCAAATAGCTATTGGAGGTATTCCGTTTTTAAAGTTGGACCAAAAGGGGGAAAGGGGCCAAAAACGGGCAAATTGAGTGCATTTATATTTAGGACTTAGAGTATTCAAAAAACTGGGTTGTTTGTTTCCGAATAATTAGAAAAATTGCATTTTTTAAGAAACCGGTTCTAAAACCGGTTTCGAAACATATAAACCGGTTTTTTATTTATTGTTATTTTTAATGCAAAAATGACCCAATAATAATTTTTTTTAATTTTTTAAACTAATCCAAACTACATAACCCGCGCAACGCCGGGTACAATCTGCTAGTTTTTAAATAAATTTAATATATATATTTTGTTTTTTCATTTATTCGTTTCTTTATTGAATTTTGAAATTTTACATTGATCATCACCGTCATTAATAAGTGATCTCCATCATCATCATCAATCATTAAACATTGACAACACTTCGAGCGACGCCGCTGTACTAAAAATAAGAGTCTAATTTGGGATATTAAGTTATAAACATTTACATATATAAGAGCGTTAAAGCTTGGAATGAGCTTAAGTGTCTGTTCCACAAATTTCATTCATTCTTCTCTGTTGTCGGTTATCTGTTGCCAACTATGGGTATCTCTAAGAACGTCTTCTGGCGTGTGCTGTTATATGTACATGCGTGGATATGTACAGGCACATCTTTGACTGCATCTTCTCCTCACAGTTCGACCTAATCATCATTACCATTCCTCGTCCTCATCATCATCCATATCCCACACCACAAAATTTTTCGCTCAAATATTCTCATTCAAAATTGGTCATTTTATATCAGTGACCACTTCTCTATGTGGTAGTTGGCCTGATAATACATAACTTTGTATATACTCAATTTGCATGATTTGGAAAGTAATTTTAATGCGAAAAGTTTTCTTTTGCCCAAAATACGATCTTGTTTTATCTTATATATTGTTTAATGCACCGCAGGCAAGGTTATAAGATGAGCTTTGACGATATGTCCAAGTTGAAGAAAGCTTAATATCCTGTCGATGAGGTCAAACGCTTGTTTAAAATTTACGAAATTACCTGTGTCAATCATTAAACATTGACAACACTTCGAGCGACGCCGCTGTACTAAAAATAAGAGTCTAATTTGGGATATTAAGTTATAAACATTTACATATATAAGAGCACAATATAAGCAGTAACGAAACGAATTTGACAGGAGCACTGTTCGAATGTAAAAGAGACAGCAAATATTACCAAAAAGTATTTCTGTCTCTGTCTAAAAGTAACTCTGTTTTGTTTATGTTTGTTTTCGGGGAGGATTTTTATTATTGGATAGAAATTGATGATATTGTGGTAGAATAATAGAATAATTATGCACATAATACGGGTTCTTGGTTGAAAGGAGATGTACCATTTTATTGGAGAAACGTAATTTGGAACTAGCGTATTTGGTGACACCTTTTATCGATCGTCACTAACTTAGTATTTAACCAATTGAGAGGTATATTCACAAATTCCTGAAACAAAAAGTTATGAGTATATATTTTGTTATATTTTTATTTTTACTTACCTTTTGCACACGGAACTTGTTTCATTATGTAGAGAAATTGCTAAGAGTTCAATTAATAATGAAAAAATTACCGAATTTTAACTTTTTCATTCAAGAAATTAATAAATACTGGTAATATACACAAAGTTCTACAAGAAAAAAATTTTATGAGCAATATGTGTTATTTGATCTTGATATATTTAGCTTCTTACTTATCTTTTGCACAAGAAACTATATTCGTTGTGACCAAAAACCACACAAATTTCTATTAATAATTAAATATTTACGAATTTTTAAAATTTTCATTGAAGAAATTAAAAAATATTCTAAATTTTCCCTTTTTTAACACAATATAAATGTTTGTTTACATTTAATTTTTCTACTTTATCCATCAGTTTTCCCTCTGTATATCTGTTGCTTCTAACACATTTGGTTCGCAACACTTATAACATTTTTTTTCTCCCTCTAGTTGGACCAGTGTTTTTACGCTAAAAGCCTTTTTCAAATGTCATTGCTTTCGTTACTGCTTAGCTGTGTATAAGAGCGTTAAAGCTTGGAATGAGCTTAAGTGTCTGTTCCACAAATTTCATTCATTCTTCTCTGTTGTCGGTTATCTGTTGCCAACTATGGGTATCTCTAAGAACGTCTTCTGGCGTGTGCTGTTATATGTACATGCGTGGATATGTACAGGCACATCTTTGACTGCATCTTCTCCTCACAGTTCGACCTAATCATCATTACCATTCCTCGTCCTCATCATCATCCATATCCCACACCACAAAATTTTTCGCTCAAATATTCTCATTCAAAATTGGTCATTTTATATCAGTGACCACTTCTCTATGTGGTAGTTGGCCTGATAATACATTACTTTGTATATACTCAATTTCCATGATTTGGAAAGTAATTTTAATGCGAAAAGTTTTCTTTTGCCCAAAATACGATCTTGTTTTATCTTATATATTGTTTAATGCACCGCAGGCAAGGTTATAAGATGAGCTTTGACGATATGTCCAAGTTGAAGAAAGCTTAATATCCTTTCGATGAGGTCAAACGCTTGTTTAAAATTTACGAAATTTACTGGAAAATCAGAAGCGCATTTGCATAATGACGAGGTCGAACCAATTCCTTTCAAGACTATTTACATTGATCACTTGGGTTCAGCCACTAAAAGTAAACTTCAGTAATACCTAGTGATTGAAGTTGTTCGCAATACAACAACATTACCTGTAATTAACGCCTTAAATGAGATGACGTCGTATCTCGGTCTACCAAAACGCATCATAACTGCGTTTATCTCGAAACTCTTGGAGACTTTTGCGTTCGCAATTATATTCAACACATCACAATAGCAAAGAGGAAATAGGCTGAGCGTGCCAATCAGACAATTCTCGTTTTCAAACGATCGATTGTAAAAAATCCAAAGGATTAAGATGTTCTTCTGTGGAAGTTCCAGTAGTCTTTAAGATGCGAAATGATGTCCAAAACTATCTAGTGGCGTCTATTCATGATGACACCAGCGCGGAATCATTGCCAATGGCTGAAAAAGAAGTTCCGAGTATAGCGGTGGCTAAAACCAGGACGGTTCAAGGAACGCGCGAGCTATCACCCTGTGGAAGAATACGACTCTGTTCTTGTTATTAATCTTTTTGTTAAGTTTTTATTTTTCTTAATTAAAATTGTATTGTAATCGAAATGATACAGACGCGTGCATGGTCACTTAGCCGAATTTTAAACCGGAACTGTTTTAATAAAATTTAAAATTAAAAACATAAACAATATTCTTGAATTGTAATACTTTTAAATTAATTTTATTAAATATGTATAACAGCAGTGCTGTTATAACAATATATTGATCCTTTGAAGTTGTACATGCATACATATGTAGGTTATGTTAGGTTAGAGGAAGTGTACTCGTCAACTGTGACAAGTACAGTACCCGGAGGTCGAATTGACCCATCGTACAACGTCCTAGCTTCTCACATATGCATGTATGTATTAAATGTAAGCAAGAAAAAAAACACAAGTCATAAAATTTCGCTATTCTGATTATTTTTAAGGATTCCCGATATGAAATGAGAAAGATAGTCAAAGGCAAAATTATAAGCTTTTCTTTCCACTTTTAGACTTTCATACAGATATCGAAATGTAAGAGATAAAAAATTTAGGCAGGGCGAATTAAATTCTGTTTTAAACATGACTAGTACTGCAAAACTCCTCATAGGCACCACAAAAATCCGAATGTACCATATCAATTGTTTGGCAAAGGACATACGATAAAAAATGACCAACTTCAACTTTGTTATTTCTTTTGATTTGATTTTGATGTACAATAAAATTAATCATTTACCTAGCATTACAAATAATAATGGATAAATTCCGTTTAATAAATATTATACCTTTAATTTTCCATATTAACACTGATATCAAACGTCAACAAAGAAATAAAAGTGTCATATTTATGTTTCTCTTCTTATCTATCAACAGGAACACATAAATTTGCAATATTATAATATTTCACACTTTCAGGGACGAAATACCTATTATAACAAATAAAGAAAAACTTAATTTCTTCAATTTTTACTTATTTTTGATTTCTTTTTAATTTTTATTGCATTGGTTTCGCTTTCTGAACAAATATTTCTTTTATTTACAGTTTTGACACTTCGTAACATAACATTGTTTTCATAACATATATTATGCTAACAATATTATGACAGATATTATGGTACCTGATTTACAGTCTGTACTTTCTGAAATTTATATCTGCTATCTATTTTGACCGGCGGAGATAGAAAAATATTTCGTTTCATATCACGAGCAGACCCAACGTTATGTTAATACTGACATTGTGTTGAACGTTTCAAATGAATTAAACGTTATTCCGATGACTTTAAAAATTTTATTTAGTTGGCAACGTTTAATGCAATCCAATAATATTTAATGACAAAAAACTATTCACAATAACAGTTTCTTTACCAATATATTCTAATTATCTCAAATCAAATCTCCTTCTTAAATTGAAATTTTCAAATTTAATAAATTTGACTGGTATCTTTTAACATTCCAATGGAAAAGATTTGTAATATTTAGAATGATAGAAAGAGTTGTGATCTATAACATCAGTTGCAGTCTGGCAGCTCCGTTTTATACAACGAATGTGGAAACGAAGCGACAAACGAGGAAAATTCATACACACGAGAAAAAATTCAACAAATCAAGTGCACACAAAAAGTAATTGTTAAAGAAAATTCAGTGGAAATAGACTTAGTTAAATAATAAAATTCAATTTAACTAGTACAGTGAGATAATTAAAATATGATATAATTTAATAAATTAATTATTTAATACACTTGAAAGTAAGTGAAAGTTGCGGAAAAAAGTCTGCGATTGCAATTGTTTGATGTAAAGCAAATCTGAATTCTTATAACCATCGAGAAGAAGAATGAATTAGAAGACTCGAATAAGGGAATAAGAAGAAGATTAATTTTTGTGTAATTTGCAACGAATTTAACAACAAAACAAAGCACAAATAAATGCGAAAATAGATATACAAACCGTGTAGGAAAACTTCAGTCATTAAAAAAGTGCAGTTCAAAGAGTTGGATATATAATTTTTGATTTCTTAAAAGAATTTGTTCTACGATATTTAATATTTTTCAATGTGTTTTAAAACAATAAATATTTTTGCCAATAGTTTATAGCAGCAACCAAAAAAATCTTTTAAATAATCTCTCAAATAGTTTATGAAAAAAGTATGTGTATTTGACTAATTCTTCAAAGTTATTTTTTTCTTGTATTCCATCTGAAGGTAGACATAATACCATCATAATGGAAGCAAAGAAAAGCAAAATGTGCAAAGTGCGCCTTAGACGTCTCAGACCTGATATGGCGGACAAATTGAAGCCGAAAAGAGCAATTACAAAAAACGACATTCAATACAGTTCATCCTCATCGGAGACAGAAGATGATGACATGAAAGTTGATGATGAATTTGAGAAAATAAGTGTTAAGCTAAAAAGTCCTCTCGCTTTAGGCTGCAACAAAGACTTTGATCCTTATATGTTATTAACTGAAGCACAGGCTGCTTTGAAATTGTGTTCCGATGAGAAGAGTAATGCCAGTTTAAGGGAAGGAAATCGAGAAAGACTGCAGTCTGAGGATAATATTACTAAGACGGAAGCAAATGTTGCGAAGACAAATAAGAAACCAAAACACTGTAAAAAACAAAAATCACAATATTATCCTTCCCTTGAAGATTGCAGCGGCGACAGAAGTGGATCGAAATTGAGATCATCTATTGAAAACGATATTTATGACTTAATATATTATCATAGTGATGAAGAGAGATGCTGTAATAATAGCTGCAATCATGGTAGATTTCCTTCGTCAGGTTCAGCTCTTGCACCGATTGTACGCCGTAGTTGTAGTACTGGAAGTAGCTCTTCGCCGTTATCAGAAAAGTGTTCAATGCGTTTTTCAAAACTGTTTGAGAATAATTGTATATCTGTTATGGATGATGAAAATCCACCTACAGCTTTATCAAAAATTCTTTCGATCAAAGAATTCGATCCGTTAGCTCCTCAACAAATACTTGCAATAATAATTAAGTCGATAGTTTCTCTTGCCGAATTAAGCCAACGTGACGACAATATTGTTTGCATTGATATTGATAAACGACGTATATTGGAATTTTCAGCTATGAGTCCAGAGGAAAAGAGAAATTGTCCCCTAAATCCATATATGGTGAGTATAAACAATGTTTTTCAATAGTAATATGAGTTAAAAATTAAAAATTTTAAGGCTGTTTAAAGCGAATTAAAACAAGATTTTAATTAGAACGGGACTTAATTAGAAAGAGAGCTGATAAAATTATACATACATATATATGTACATTTACCGATATATTTGCTTAACTTAAAGTGAAACATGAATCAAAAAAAGCATTTAATTCAAATAACTTCTAAAATATCTCAAAATATATTGGAAGAATATACCTATAGTAAGTTTATTTTGAATTTAAAAAGTAGTTGTAAGTTTATTAAAATATATGTATATATGTATAGGTAGGTATATCTTTCCCATTAAATGATTAAATTGGATTTTAAAAATGATTTAATAGGACTTCTACAATAAATATTCGTTTTTTAAACATTTGTAAATTCTGATTGTCACACCCGAATAACTCGATATACATATGTATGTATATTTTGAAAAATAATTAAATTTTTTTAACTGGCAGTCCGGCTTTTAATAATAAATCTATATGTGTACTACATCTTTATCTACCTATGCCCCTTACAGACTATTAAATCATCCAAACGATGTGTCTCCAATCGTGTTGAATTAGAAAATAAAGCGAATTCAGGCACTTTCAGTTCTTTTATAAATTCTATTTTAAACTGTTCACATAAATACATACATATGTATGGTGGGGTGTCACAAAGCCATAGGACATAAAGCCATAATGGCTTTATGTCTCAATCCAAACGGACATAAAGCCATAATTTTGATATGACCTTAAGTCTCATATCAATTTTAGTGAAATGGGACATAAAGCCATTATGGTTATATGTCCCATTTGATGTTTTGCGTTACAAATGCTTTATTTCACTAAATATGCCTATTTATCTATGAAATTAATGATTTACAAAAATCCAAAATTTCTAGGCTCCAGGAATTACAGGTGCATACATTTTGTGAAAGGAAAAATCCTTAGTTATCATTGGAAAACATTTTTTATTCTTGTGACGCACGCAGGAAAACTTTATTCAGTGAAGCCACCTGCCGCGTCCTACTGGAGGAAAAAACCCCTAAGCGCGGCCGCAGGCCGCCACGCAAAAAAACTTTATTATGCGAAGCCAGATTTCAATACTTAACTTTAGTGTCTCAGGAACTGAAATGAGAGATAAAAGGTGACATGCAATCATTATTAAAAATATGGCTTTATGTCTCATTTTCGGAAAAAAATTTATTGCGCTAAGTCCCATTATAATGAGACTTAATGGCATATGCCCTTATGTGGCTTTATGTCCTATGGCTTTGTGACACCCCACCCATATGTATATCTTTCGAAATAACGAACTATTTAAAATCCTATATAAATATTTAAAATTTCAAATGACATTAAAAATCAGGTATAAGTAGAGGTACTCGTATATGTACATACTAGTAGAATATAAATACAGTCAAAGAAAAAAGTATACATATACCACTATATGTAGACTTTTTTCCCGCTGGTTTTTTTCCAAAAGGACGTTATAGCGTTATTAAATGCGTTTATAATTAAGAATGTTTCAAGAAGACGAAGAAGAAGCGTATTTAAAAAATATAAGGTAGAAGTTATTGGGAAAAAATATAAAAATTAGCGGGGAAAAGTCTACATACACCACAGTATTATTTATTTTAAAGATATATTTAACACAAAGTCATATTAATTTATATTTTAGGATGTTTCGAATATAATAGTTACTCATTCCGATGATGAATTTTTAACATTTTGTTTATGTGAAAAGTGTGAGAAATATCGAGAATTTGTAATTCATATAATGGTAGAGCAGTTTAAAGCTACACATATGGTGGTAATGCTATTAGACGTTCTAATCAAATCATACGGTCCTATGCTGAAGTAAGTGTAACTGATTATTTAATTAAATTTAGGACCATTTAACAAATATACAATAATAACATATTTCTTTCAGAAACATTACCGCTTATAACAAATTTGAAAAACTTCTCGATAGTAATAAGGAAATATATTGGATTACATGTGGGGTTATATATCATAAAAAGGCCGAACATTTGGATTTCATTTATGACGAATATCTCTCGGATAATATGATATTTGTACTCTTTAGTTCGATGTAATTTATAGAAATGTTTCAATTATTTTATCTAGCATTGAAATTTAATGCATTTTTTATTATAACAGATTAATGCTTAACAATCCTTTGCTTTTGCTGCAAGTATTAGCATTTCATATTGAATGTATTGTAAAAGCTTATGCTGAAGGATTTTTAGAAATAGTTGAACCGGACAAAAGTAAAATTCCTGCTGATGAAATGATAAATTGTGAGTAAAATACATGAATGCGTGTCATATCATTTATATGTGATATATTTTTTATTCCTTTAGATATTCTGAATGGTTATGACGACTTAATGCGAATTTCTGAACAAGTTGCTTCTTACTTATTCGCTTTTGAGAATGACTTTTTACGTAAATTTACGTTAACTTGGAAACTTTTATGTCAACGTTTATATCAACAACACGTTCATCTTCATTTAGCTGACACTATGTTGGCTTGCATTATTACTGTAACTATATTTTAAATTTTATAATAAATAAAAATGAATTTTATTTGATGCTATCTATTCTTCTACTTTCAGTTAAAAGAGGAAGAATTAACTTCTCATCACACAGATCTTATTAAGCGTTATATACAATTTGATGATGTTATGAATTATGTTGAGAAACGATGGACAGATGTGTGGATAGAATTAAATAAGTTTAATTTATCGAAGGTAGAACGCAAACGGCGCAATTCTCTCTTAGATGTGTATCGTATATTCGATACAGTGGTACAGGATGCCATTGGGTTTTCGCTGCAGGACAGCGTTGACGATAATGATTTCTATGATTTTCGTTTTTTGAAAAATCGTCGTTTAGCTTGGAAAAATATTATGTCCTATACAAAAATGAAATGGCCTGATGGATTTTTTCAACCGCCCAATACTTTGGTGGTAGATGATAAATGTGCGACCTGCAACGTTTCATTGGACTATCATGCTGAGTAAGTGAATTTAGTCCTTCTACATAGTTTTATTTAAAGCAATCTCTAATTTGCAGCTTCTGTAAGTGTATAACATGTTCAATAGCTGGAGGGCCTTTACCACCCAAAAAGAACGCAGATGGTAAATGTTCCAAATGCTTGGCACATGAAATGGTCGAAAAAGATGTTAACTTCTATGACTCGAAAATAATGAATGTCTGTGCTAATGATGACTTTCAAAATTTGGTTGCAAAATCTGTAATTAGTGAAAAAGGTATAAACACTGCCCTTCATGATGTAGGACAAGAATTATGTTCAACGATAGCTTCTGTCGAGGAATTAATAAACGATAATGATTATGATAAAAACTCTGAACAAATGATAGCAAATGATAGTATGTATCACATTTCATGGGCTGTATTCAATCATTTAAACAGTGAGTAATATATTTTTAATATAAATAACTTTCACAATGCTATGAATTTATAAATGCTTTATTTTTACATATTTCTGTCTAGGTCGAAAACGTTATCCTTATACAACAATTGATGAAAATTATTTTTGTACTGAATGTAAACTGCCTTCATGTCTTTTGGCACGTAAAATATTAAATAATAAGATATCCCCGTCACTCTCACAGGATCTGATACATTATTATCAGCCTCTATCGATGAGTCGCGAGGAATTATTTTCAATTTTGCCTAACATAATGATGTATAATCGCAAATTAGTTGCTTCAAATAATGGACTAGATTTAATAGATGTACACGATTTAGTTGTAAAAATTTATTGGATTTTTATAATTTCCATTTACGCCACATATTTTATCGATTATGATGATAAAGATAATTGCAAAATGGAAGCGTTTGGAGATGACAAAGTTAAAAACTTGGAAAACACTAATGAAATAAAGAATAAATCTTTAATTTTAAATGCCTTAGAACTATCAAATAACGATATCAAAGTAAATGCCGAAAATATTATAGGCAATAAGGACGATACAAAGTTTTTAGAATTTCTAGATAAAGTGAAGAGGTTAGTCAAATAATTTTTAATTTCTTACTAAAATTTTTCTAAAAAGCATATCTTTTTAATATCAGCTTATCGCCATATAATAACGACGTTGAATCCAAGTACGTATAACAAACAATGAAAAACTCATATTGCTATTTATTATTGAAATATACTTTTTTCTTTAGTTTTGAAGTTGGCGATAGTTCTAACAATTCTGAAATGCAGAAGAAATTAAACGAGATTTTAAATATACAAAATAATCATGAGTACGTAATAGAAATATATTACTTAATATGTATAACTCTTAAAAATATTTTTAGTATTCCTCCCCCATGTGATAATGTACCACCGCCAATCATTCCTTCTATAGAAGAACAACTCGAGGATTCCGAATTAACTTTGTCCAACGCTGTAGAGGATCAACCAAAAAAATCTTGCAGAGAGAAATTCAAAAAGTGTATGTAAACTTATTTATTTGAATGTACTCATCCATTACTAAAGTCAAGCAATTAAAATTACAGGTTGTTTAGACCATTGCGAAATGGATGATCATTACAAGGAAAGCCATTCATCCAAGAAACGTTTGAAAAAAGTATAGTTTTTAAACAAAATTATCGAAAAATTTAGTTAATGTCATATGCCTAAATATTTTTCAGGATTGTAATCATGCACGAATGAATGAGACTAGGGACAGATTGCGTAAAAAATTATCCCAAATTGTGAATGCTCGAAAAAATTCGAATACTGTTCAAACACCACCAGTACCACAAACATCAACAAATTTAGCATCTAATAATTCAGAACCAAATAGCCCGATGGATTTTGTTCCAAATGCCGAGGTATTCCCTAGCTATCTACAGCAACAAAAGCCACCAACATGGGATGAGGTCCACGAAATTGTTTACGCTTTTGAACGCTTTCATAACGAAGCAAAACGCAATGAAAACTTACAAAACCTTTGTGAGTGTTTACAACATTTACAAACAAATTCAAAAAGTGAAACAAAAACTTGCAACAATATCGGTAATAAAAAGGTTCAACATAACCATCAAAAGAAAATGGAGCATCAACAGCTTTTGAATGACAACCAACCTCCCCCACAAAATGTCCACTCGCTCGAGCCACCAAATAAGAGATTAAATTTTAGCGATAATTCAGTTACAGAATCAGCAATTTCTAACCAGACTACAAAAATAAAAGATAATAAGCCGACAACTATATCTAATCCATCAACGAAAAGTGGAAATGATTTAAATTTTGTTAGTGAAATTTGTGAAATAATCGATAGTTATTCAAAAGAGCAAACAAAACGATCAAGCAATGAAAACTTACATAATCTTTGTGAATGCTTGCAACAACTACAAACAAATCCCAAAAGTGATTCAAAAACTCAAAGTAATAAAAGCATAAAAAATGTTCACCAAAACAATTATCAAAATCAACAAAAAGTGCAAGAACAACACCAGACTGACATTAATCAATATCCAGCGAATCAATCGTGTTCTTCCCTAGAACCACCAAATAAAAAGTCCAATTTAAGCAACACCTCTACACGCGATGCCTCTACCTCTAGTCAGGGCACAAAAAGTAAAGATAACAATTCAACAAACACAACCACACCTACACCTATTTCATCATCTAAAACTACAAATAATTTAGACTTTGTTAGTGAAATTTGTGAAATTATTGACAATTATTCCAAAGAACAAGCAAAACGCAGGTGGATTAAAGAAACTTTAAGTTTTATAGAAGGCCCCACTGCAGGAACTGGTAAGAAAAAATCACAGCCACAAACTTTAAACCCGAAAAAAGCGGCAAAAAAAGCTAAACAGAAACAGCGCAAAGAAGAAGAAAAACGTATAGCTGAACTGCAAGATTTAAGGGCACAATTTCATAATATTTACTTTAAAGAATTTAGCGAAAAGCTTAATTTGAAGTCTCTGAAGGCAAATAAGAAAAGGGATAAGAAAAAAATTGCAGAAGTAGAAAGTAACATAAAGAACTTACAACGTGCCAAAGCTAAAGTTGAAACTGCCATATTAGAACTAATAGCAACGGTTAAACAAACTAACAGTGAATTTAAGTTTTCTTACTTACCCACTAAAGAACAACAATTGGAAAAATTACGAGAGTTAGAGAGCCATGATATGGGTAAGAATACGGATAAAACGATAAAAGTTCGAAATTTATTACACCACACTACAAAGGATTCGAACACCGTAACGTCAACAATATCTTCACCTTTCACTATGACGCCTACAAATAATCTTAACATGGTGCCGGAATCTTACAGCATGCCTTATGCTCATGCAAACCACTTTCCATATAATCTAGGTTTTCCGCCACCAGTAGCTCCAGCACCGTTTGGTTTGATGCGAGCGACTCCCATGTGCTATGCACCACCTCCTGCAACTGCATTAGCTGCAGCCGAAGAACAGCGGTCATTAGCACCCGATGTTGTAGCAGCTATGGCTTCGAATGTGGCCACTAATAACACCACTGATCCTTCTAAGCGTATCGTAACAATACGCAGGGTTAATTTACCTAATGTACCGGAACCCCAAGTAACTGTAACGGCTAAAGGGTCATCTCCAGATAAAGATAAGCTATTGTACACATTTATAAATGGACAATTAATCCAAACTGGTACTGCGCCACCAATTAATATACCACAAATGTCTGCCATATCTTCCTTAAATAATCAACAAAACCAAACAAGTACATTAAACTCGGAAACAAGTTCACGCGCTCATGCCTCAAAATTGGCTGTGGAAAATTTATTGACTATACCACCACCACCTCCTCCCAAGCTTTCCAAGACTCAAATGAAAAAGGAAAGAAAACGTTTAGCCAAACTTCAAGCAGAAGCGTCCGAGAAAGCTGAAAGAAATCGAATTGAGAAGGATCAAAGAGAATTCCATCAAGAACAGAAACAACCAAAGAAGAAAAAGAACACCATGGCTTCGGACCAACGAGCAAAAGTGACTTGCTACCAGGGTAGTAAAGAGGTTTTAAATAACAAGAATAAAAATAAAAATAAACTTTGCAATTCGAATTCAACAACATCTGTTTCTACAAATGAAAACAATGAATCTCCACAATTACCACAAATGTTAGCTTTAAAGAATTCAGCAAAACAGAAACGTTCTGATTCTACGACAACATCTTGTTCGGCTGTAACGACTCCATCATCAAATAATTCAACAAGTTCTCAAATGAATACCAGAGATAATTCGTTAAGTAGTCTAAAACCAGTGAATTCAAAAACGTCAAAAAATAAGAGAAGCGGCGATGTTAATGAACCGAAGTGCAATACTTTATCAAAAGATAATACTGCCAATAAGAATAAAACTAAATCTGTTCAACAAAAGCATAATAAAAAGCAAAATCGAATATCATTAACACCTTCAACAACGTCATCAGAAACTGAACATGAAGATGAGGAAGAAATAAGCGAAAATAAAGAAAATAAACTAACTTCTGCTGCTTCTATGCCACAAACTAAAAAAGTACAACCATCCCATACAATAAAGCTCTCTGCAATAAGTAAACAGAAAACTCAGTCCCAAAAGGCAAAACCTATTAAAAAACCAGTAACACCGTCAACTTCTAATCCCGAATCGGAGGAAGAAATAGTGCAAAAGAATCATAAAAAAAGACGCCCCAAATTAGTGGACAATGGGCAATTTGATAATAATCCGTTTAAATCGTTACATATGCAGGACTCCGAAACTAATTGGTCTTCAGAGGAAGAAGTTGAAAATGAAGAAGAATCTGGAAATGAAATAGAGTGTAAAAGAAAAAGTGCTTTAGAAGAAAAAATCGTCATTCAAAAGAGCGATCACAAAGATAAACAGGGTGATGAAAGTAAAACTGCTAAACTGAATCAAAAAAGTAAAAAAAATAAGACTCAAAATCTTTCCACAACACCGGTTACAGAAAATGCAAATGTTACAAGCAAAACTTTTAAAAATAGCAAGAATACAAACAACCAACAGCAAAGTAATAGCAGTGATTATCCTAAGATTAATAATTTAAAAAATCAAAATAGAACAAATGACGGCGAAAATCGTGGAAACAGCCAAACACGTTTGCAAAGGCAAAATATGCAACAAAATTGCAATAGTAATGTGCGCAACTCGAAGGCTGAAATCGGTTCTCAAATTAAAACCAACAATAAACAGCAAAGAAATTCTTCCAAGCCACATTCTCAAACTCCCGCTAGTTCAAACATAAATAACGCGAACTCTTCAAGTTCAATTAACAATAAATCTCAAACTAGGAACAACACTCGACAACACTCTAACAATAATAGAAATACAAATTGTGCCCAAAAAATAATTATTGAACAGAGTCAACATACTTTTCAGCATAATAACCTGCAGCCACTTCCTAGTGGTAATGCGGAAAATAAAAATCAACCGCCTAAAAGGTCCCAACGTAATAAAAAATATCAACTAAAATCACACAAGCATTCAGAAAATATGCATCATCAGAGCTGTTCTTCATCATCGGGTATACCTAATCATATGGGATATTTCAATATTAATGAAGTCAACATAGAGGGTGCTCAAGCTCAGCAGTCACCAATAAATAATAGCAATAATAATTTAAATCAAAATAGCACGTACCAATCGCTTGCCGAACAAATGCAAGCATTGCGTTTAAGTGGAGGTCCACAAGTTCAATCAAACGCTGCCACACAATCTGCGCAACAACGCCAACAACATATCAATACAGCAAATGTCAGTATTATGGATCAGTTAAACCGGGGTGTACAAGTTGAAAATTTATCATTGCCTCCTGGAATTACACTAACAAAAGTTGATCCTATTAAAAGCGAACAACTTCGACAAAAATCCGAATCGATAAAAAAGTTAGCAAAACCTCTGCAGCCACAGTCCCATTTATCGCAAAATTCTCAAGCATTCCATCATTCTTCGATGGCTGGTCCTACAATTATAGCCCCACCTATTGTTAATTCAATGGCTAGTTATTATGGTTCACCTTACGTGACTGCTACCGCGGGTATTGATCCCCAAAGTGGTATTATAATGGTGGAAGCTAATCCGCCAAAAAATTCGAATGTTAGCAACAAAAAAATCACACAGTCTACGGGGACTTGTAATGGCAAACAATCTAAAAATAAGAAAAGACGCAATAAATCTAAGGCTAAAAATTTGGCTTCATGTTCGACGACAAATTCAGGAAATAACGAAAACTCGAAACAAGAAGTTAATATGGGTAATGGCCAGCCAAAAATGATAACTTTAAGAAACCCTATGTTCCATAGTGGTCCATCAACAGCTCCAACAGCAATGTTACAACCGCAGGTCATTTTACCAGGTATTCATTATTTTACATAAATTAACCATAATTGTAAAATATATTTATTTTTAAAGGTCGACCAGTAGATGGTTTTCCAATGCCAACTCCCTTGCCCGTTGATCAACCAGCAGCTATTATTAAGAATGAAAATGGTATGTATACCATTCGCAATCCAGCACTACATCAGGCTGTTACTAGTGGGTTAGCAATGGGAGGATACCGGCAATTTGGCGGCAACGTTAGTTATTATACCCCCCAAGAAGCAGCAGCAGAAGCCGCAAGAGCAACGCGTCAGCAACAACAACAGCAACAACGTCATGAAGATAACAAGTCTTCAACAAGTTTGGGTAATTCTAATTCGTCATCATTTTCTTATTTTTCAAATGATGTGATTCAAGCAAATATGTCACATAATAATATAAATATAAGTTGTACAAGTATTGGCGGAGGCGAGATAAATACACAGAATAATGCCTGCGTAAACACCGTTGGTGGTTTATCCGGCGATGCTGCTGTAATACAACGTCCTACACCTCAGCAGCGACCTATTTCCGCTATTGGCAGTGAAATTAAAAATGCTCAGCAACAAAAACAAAAAACTAAAGCCGAGCAACAACAATGGACAAATTTTGGTTCAGACACTCTGCCCTTAAATAAAAACGATAATTGTATGTTTACATTGCAATGCAAGATTCTTTTTAATTTTATTTGAATTTTTTTTTGTTTTATACTTATGTATATTCACAGTGAATACATCATTTTTGGGTGCGGTTACTGATAGTGCTAATACGGCAGTAGCTGGTAGTGGTGATATGAATTTACAGGAAAAGTATCAGCAATCTAAGTATTACAATGGATTTGAAGTCTTCACAGGTAGTAGTGGTGGTAGCAGTAGTTCGGCGGCTACTTGCGCACATATTCATCATAATTGTGGCGATGATTCGCCGCCCCCCTCGATAACAGGTTATAATTCATACTTGGAAGGTATTCCCAATACTGGGGTTATACGTTATGATGACGCCTCATTCCTAAAGAATTTGATACCGGGTCAAAACCTAAACAACGAGGTAAGATTTTTTAATGATTTAAGAATATATTATAAATAAATGCCATACTCCAAATCTATGTATGTATATGTGTCTCTTAGCATATTAGAAAAATTTAATAATTATAAAAGCAACAAAAATATCACTTTGAATATATATCCCAAACTGAATTCTCCCTGAGAAAAAAAGGTTACTTCTTTTTACCAATATTGTATGGAAAGTATTAAATAATAATGTCCAAGAATCTGGACTGTATTCTTTTTCAACATTTTCCTTAGAAAAAGTTCTCATTTTCAGTATTGTTGATCAATGTTTTATTTTCCTTAAAGTCAACTTAGTAAAAAAAACTAGTAATGTAAAGAATAAGTTATTTAAATTGAAATAATTCTTTAATTTAAAAGTATAAGCAATTGTAATGCGAAATAGAATTATTTTATAGACAAATGCAATTACATTTTTTTAGGTGTCCATACACAATGTAAATGAGTCTAATTTTACTCGAAACGCCCAATCTCCAACAACACACCATGTAGAAATTACTCCAGTTTATGGCAACAGGCCATCGTCGGCGAGTTTATATGAATCGTCGGCAGGACAAACAAATAAAGCAACCTATAGAGGCAATTATCGTGATCCATTAAATGATTACAACTGTGGTAGGTAGAAGTTTAAATTAATTTAATGTCACACATGTTCTCTAAGTATTTTCCTAAAGCTTTGTAAATAGAATACTTAATATATTCAATGATCTTTTGTTATTTTTCTACAGTAGATGCTGCGATGTTTTCCAATAGTAATATGAACATGAATTTAAATGACTTGGATACTTCAATGAAATACGATTTCGAATCAACTGCTACAACATCAGGCGGAACAGTAGTGTGCGACACAAGCCACAATGCAATTTTGGATTTTAATGATTTATTAATACAAAATGGACCAACTGGCAAAGTCAGCCACAGTTCTTCACCCTATCTAGACGAGACTACTATGGATGGTTTTGTGCAAAATATTAATTCCCTAAAAATTTCAAACACATCATCAGAGGAGCCAAGCTCTCATTTGGGTAGTAGTAGTAATTGTGCTAGGCATGGAACCTCCGCTACAACTAGTGCTAATCCTTCGAATGGTTGGTGGTAATTATATTTTATCGCAGTATCTATAATTGATAAAAATAAATCACACTCGAACATTAATTTTTAATGCAAAAATTTACTATTTTAAAGACAAACTATTCGAAGAATAGATGACTCTCTTTATCTAAACCGAACTCCATAATTGTGAAAACTTTAAAACTGAACAATTGTTATTTGCAATAAACAAACAAGTATGAAAACATAGATTTCAATAAACAAATATTAATAACAATAAATATAAAAATTATTATCTCTATATTTAAACTAAAACTTCAATATTGATAAAATATACTTTAGTAATCTTTGAAAACGTGCAAGAATATCCTTTATGAATTGCACTTTTATTTTACTATCATCGTATTCACTACATACAGATAACATGCTTACAAAAACAAAAACCAAAATACATTCATATATAAGCTTGCTTTGTTTGTTTTATATTTTTGTCTTCAAACAACATTAACTCTTAAAATTAATGTAAACAAATCATATACATACATACATCCCTAACACATCTATTAATATATTCTACAACGTACAGTATTTCGAAAACTAATAACGGGAATAATAAAAGTGTCTATTATATTAAATATTTCATTTTCTTTATGAACTTAAAATGACACCAAACATGTATACTCGTATGGTGCGTTCCACATTTATAAAATCAATTCTATTTTCCAAATATCTCTTCGAAAATAACTGTAAAAAAATTTAAATACTTATAAGGTCAATTTATTTATTATCGTTGTAAAGAAGCAAAAATGAATATTCTACTAATGTACATATATCAATAATTTTTGGTATGAAACGATCCTTTGCGTAAGAAAACAGTGTAATAATTCCCAAACAATTCTTACTCACTGAATCGGTTTATATCAAAAATTATTGATATAATGGATTGGCCAGATTGAAATATGGATTATGTAACATAAATCTCACAACAATAATAATAAAGTATATAAATTTTGTGTTTTCTTAAAAGTACACGAAAGGGTAAATAAATCTCCAAAAGGGACCTAATCGATTTAAGCTATATTTTAAAATATATATGGAAATTAGGAAAGTAATTTTATAAATGTGGACCGAACTATATACATACATATGTGCATATATGTATGTACATATGTATATTTATAAACATATATTAGAAATTTGTTATCTTCCTTAATATGTGAGACATAATCGCAACGATATTACACAGTTGAAATCAAATATAAGGTAATTTTTAAACACTTTCTATCTTTTAATAAATAAGTGTGTGAGTGAGATATCATCGAAATTTTTTATTTCTTGTAAAGGACTATTGGTGCCATTATGTATAGATTATAACATCGCATCCGAAATGGCCAATTTTCCATGACTCATTGCATAGGGTTATTTTATCTTTGAGGATCGCTGTGGTTTGTAACTTATTCACGTACACCTGCATCTCTTTGACGTGAGATGATCATGTCCTCGCTCAGAATATCCAATTTGTCATAAGTTTTGTGGCACATAACACCGTTATAATCATCGACCTATAGTGCTCGCTCTTAATAGTGGTACGGTATGACCAACGCCGTTCTCAAAGAAATATGCACCGATGACCCAGTCAGTAAAAATCCACATCAAACACTGACTTCTTCGGAATACATGAGATGTTCTAGGATCTCATGTAGATGGGTATTATCCGAAATTCGACAACATTGTTTGTTCACGTACACATTCATCCAGAAAAGGGTCTTTTCGTTGAACATGACTTCAGTGAACACGCATCCGTTGTCTATGGTCGTGCATGGTTATTTGACAAAATATATTGAATAAAGGACTAACAAACTTATAAGTTCTGAAATCACCCTATATTTAGGGAATATTACTTTCATTTTTTAAATCATCTACAATGCATAGAGTTTTTAAAATCATATTTGAAGTATTTGGCGATGTCTTATGTTCCTTTAGTGATACCCCCAAAATTTTATCTTTTCAATGCAAACCTTACAACCTTATTGATTTTAATTTCAATCTTAAAATATCACATTTTAAAGATGATTGATATCCTTTACATTGTTGGTGTATGTCATTTCTTATTTACTATTAATTGTGATTTGAAATTGTAATAATTATTTACTTACTACTTAATTGGCCATTAACAACCCGATTAACGGATTTCGGCCTGCCGCAACATATCTTTCCAGGCGCCTCTGCTTCTTGCGCGCCTACGCCAGTTGGTCACACCAATCGATGACGGGGCTTCTTCGATTTGGTCCTCTTCGGCGACTTACGCAGATCCCCGCATCAAATACACATCCTCCTCCATTCAAACGATAT
Organism: Sarcophaga caerulescens; assembly: GCA_927399465.1. Taxonomy (NCBI): domain Eukaryota; kingdom Metazoa; phylum Arthropoda; class Insecta; order Diptera; family Sarcophagidae; genus Sarcophaga; species Sarcophaga caerulescens. Next base: position 73,762,835 of record OV656872.1, on the reverse strand, counting down.
TAATACGCTGCACAACGTCTATGTCGTTGAGGAGCTCATACAGCTCACTGTTGGATCGGATACGGTAATCATCGCCAACTCGCACTGGACCAAAGATCTTATGTAGGATTTTTCTCTCGAATACTCTCAAGGTTGCTGCATCAGTGCTTAATAGGGTCCATGCCTTTGTGCCATGAAAAGCACGGGTAGGATGACCGTCTTTGAGAGTGTTAGTTTTGTCGTACGAGAGAGGTCTCTGCTGCTCAATTGCGTATTTTTTTTTATTTACAATAAAAATTAATATTATATACTGATTATTACCGAAAATTAAATAACTGAATTCTTTAGTTATTTCGCGAAATCTTTATGGTTAATACGGATTACTTATAGATTCTCTATACAAATTACGGTTAGAAACTACATGAAAAACTTTTGTTGACCTTCCTTGATAAAAGCCATTCATGCATTCATCTAGTCCAACATTATATTCAAAGCGTTTTATAAATGAATAATTGGTAATGTGATATTTTTGGTAATTAATATAAAAGGGAAATTGTTTTTTATACAATGAAAATAAAGATTATAGAATCAATTTATACGAACATACATATTTTTTAGTATTTTTTGTGATGTGATTAGTGTTTAATATAATAAGAAATATCTTTAAAAGTATTTAAAATTATGTTATAAATTATTTTTATATTAATCCGTTTTAGTAACGCCATAGATTTGTATTAAATACCTGCTGTATATATGTACATAAAGTGCTATCTGTCAACTTACAGTGGCTCAAACGTATGTAGAATTGGACAATAGGTATGAGATTACTCAAATGAAGGTTTTTGTACTTCAATGGACATATTACTCGTGTGGAGATGTGTTTCCAGTGCAGGAGTAGGGTATATTAATTATATAGGCAGTAAAATGAATCGATTCCAATATTGGCGGTATTTTAAAACAAAATATGAAGCAAAGTACCGATAAGTTAAATAAATTGGACACATTTGTTTCTGCCACGACAACGATCCGAAGCTTGCTAAGCTGTAACTTATCCATAATTGTTCAAAACTACTCCGAACACCGACACAGAAGCCAGATCTCAACATTATTGAGTATGTTTGGGAAAAACTCGCCCGTTAGCTCCATAAATCCAGTACCAGCACAGTTGAGCAGTTGAAAAATGGAATTAGGCGAGAATGGAACAACATAACCCCGGAATGTTACGCCAATCTCGTGCAGTAATAAAAGCTTAAGGTTTTAGTTCCAAGTGTTAGCACAGTGCCTTTTATTTGAATGTCCAATTATACGTTTGACATGAAAGTTGTTAATATTGTTTTCCTTTTTTGTTTTAAAATACAAAATGCTAAGTATAATAAATTGTTTAAAAGCTTCCTTAATTATCTATAAGTTCGCATCAAAATTTTAATTAAATTTAAAAAATAATATGGAACAAATTAGAATTGCTTTTGTCTTAAAAATCTTATTTTTGCTTTACTGCATAAGATTTAGGTTCACCTTCTTTCAAGTTGCTCACATTTTTCATTTTTTCCCAACAGCAGTACATACATAATTAGAAACTGGACATGGCTTCTTTTGCTAAGTTTTTTCTGTTCCATAATTTACACTTAATTGTTTTTATCATTTTAAAACTTTGTTTATAGAACTTTTTGGGAACTGTAGTTTTTTTTATTATTAAATCCGTTTTAGATCGAGCACTCAAGAAATCTGTACACAAAAGTGTTGTCTATTTTGATTTTCCACTGCGCAGCAAGCGCACACATATATTTCCACTAGTATATAATTGTACTCGCAAAAAGAAAAAATATGAAAACAAATGTGTCATCAGCACATTAGGTTTTCCTCGAATACTCCTTTGATGTATGTATGTACTTAGATTTTCATTCACCTCTTAAACATTCGAAATCTAAACAAGTTTTTAGACTTTGGTTTCTATTATTTATTATAGACGTTCATGATATTTTTTACAGATACAGTTCTTCAAACGAACTGATAAAATATTAAAAGAAACATTTTTCTAAGTTTAGTATGAAATATTTAAGCTGCATCATACATTACATATTTAGAGAAAATTAAGTTAATTAAAAGAAATTAAAAAAATTTCAAACGCTTAATTTTTTTTCTTCATAATAATAAGTTAAATGTTTTAATTGTACACATGTTTTTATTTTGTTAAAAATTAAAATTTTATTTTGCAAATACTTTATAGTATTAGTATGTAATCGACAATGCTTTCGATTATTTACAAATTTAGAAGCCAAATGATATAAATAGAAAGAAACGTATTTTAGCATTCAAAAATTAAAGAGCCAGATGCATAACTAACACTTGAGTCATCCATACTTTTACATTGACTACTTTGAGCGTATTTTAAAAACTTAAAGTTCATGTTGTAACCTTGTTCTTGAAGAACTTTAATTGCACTAAGCATCACACCAATGGGATGACGACCACATATGGTATTATTGAATTCCCGCAAATAAGCTGTAAATGTTTCAGGCTTCAAAGTTTCGATAATTTCCATGCCCTACGGAAGCAGAAAAAAAATAAAATGTTATGAAATGAAAATAATGCTCTAATGAAGGTTGCAACCATACTTGTTTATCCAATTTTTCAATAGATTTGTAAATTTGACCACACGACCTATCATAATAAGTGTAATTGAAGCGATTGCCCCAGTGACAAAAATCGGATGATATCACAAATAGATTTTGTGGATCCGTAAAATAATTTGCTAATAACCTGCCATAAAGAGCTTCTTGGTCAGGATTTAAGGACCCCACCAAAATAGGTACAATTGTAAAATGATCTTTGAACCTGTGAAGTATTAATTATTAGTAAAGAAGAATTTTATTTGAATATATAATCAAATTACATACTCTTCCATTACTTTGGCTATATAGGGCAAGTGCATTTCAATGCTGTGCTCGTTTTCATCTGTCTTCATATCCATCCACGAAAAATGGCCAGTCCTTTCCAATTCAGTATTTACTGAAAAAAATATTCTTCATTTATAGATACGAAATTTAAAAAAAAAAAAAAATAATGTACCAACCATCTGTGTCAATTTTGAGATCATAAAGTGGAGTTTTGTACTTTTTAGATATAGATAAAGCACAACCACGCAGGCGTACATGGTGTGAAGGTCCCAAAATGAATACACGTTTGCTAAAAATATTGTAATATAGTGCAAATAATAGAAACGAAAATAATTCAATAACTTACACTACAGCCGGACTAACTTGGCGATAAGCAAAAGCAGCACACGCTCCACAATATGTATAGCCCGCATGTCTATAACCAAAAATAAAAAACATAAACTAAAATAAATAAATAACTTCACTTACGGAGCAATTATTGCTCTAGCAGGTCCATGCGAAAGAGTTGCAGCACCCAACCAATTGTCTAACTGGCGTGAAAGTTCAGAAGCTAAAATAATAATACAAATGTTATGATTAGAAAAATATTTTAATAATATTTATAAAATAGTATTCTCTATTTCAATCTCTAGTTCATAAAATTTGTTTCTTTCTGTGTGATTCCTCCGCTTTCCATTCCCCCTCCTTACCTACATGACCACCTTTCATCCTATTCCCTCTATTTCCTTCCCTCTCTAAGTACGTTGTACAATGGGTCAATTTCGACCTCCGGGTACTGTACTTGTCAGTTAAGACAACCTAACCTAACCTTATAAAATTATTATCTCAGAAATCCTGCATAAAATCCAGAAAAAAAATTTAAATAAAAAAATTTTAAATAAACTCTGAAACTAAACTCTAAACCATAACATAGGACGACACATCTGTTATTTAGTATATCTTTAACAACAATATATGTATAGAGTCGTATGTAATACAAACCTATTCCGGCACAAAATGAAAAAATTATTAATAAATAGTAAGTAAGTAAATAAACCATTATAATTGTCTTTAAAAATAATTATTTCTACATTAACAACAATTGTATGTACCATATCTATATATTTCAAACTGTGATCGATGTTTTAAAAACATTATTTTATTGATACTTCTATACAATTCGATGTTTTTTTCATTCATCAACATCGATGCTTTTTTATTCAACGTATCGAAGTAAAAACATAATACGAATACTTTTTGGAATGAGTCAAATGTCATTACCAAATCTTGTATACATACTATAAGAGATCAAAGTATCAAACGAATTATTTTCGTCTATAATTGTTGTTATAAAAGATGCCAAATACTATATCGATGGCTTAATATAAAAAAGGCCTAACTCGATTTTTTGTTACTTTACAGGAGAAGCAAAAAACTTAATAAAATCCGTAAAATTTTAGATACAACAAAAATTTTAATACAGTTTTTAATAAAAAAACAGCAACACATTTTATTTCTCATTTAAAAAATTGTTAATTTTACGGAAGTAATTCATGAAATTAAGAGGATTAAGTCAAAAGTTAATTGTAAAAAATTAATTCTTATAAGACAAATTATCTTAAAAAAGATGACAATCTGCAGGTAAAATGTTTTTTAAGTCCTGTGGGTGGTCCCATTTCTTTTTCGTGATTGGTATTTTCTCCTTATAAAGTGAATCAGGGTGTATATCTTTAATCGCCGACTTTGATCTTCTAATGTGCGAAATATTCGTAATCGTCTTCTTCTTTTTTTTCTATTTACGTTGTATGTCCATTCGGACTTTCTTGCAATATTTTCCCTTGTTCGGATACCATCTGCATTTTCCGAATCAGAGTCAGAATTTTCGCTCGCTTTCATAATTTTTATTGTATAATTTAATTTTTTAATGTCAAAACTTTGTACTCTTAAACAATATTTTTCACAAAAAACAACATGAACTGATCAGAATACTCAAAATATTTGCATGCATAATAATATTGGGAAGTAACGATTTGTTATCCTGCTTGTCAAAAACAGAGAAACATGTCGATCGATTTATAGCACCGTTTTTAAGAACTCAACCCATCGCCGAAATTTTTTAAGCAACTTTTTCCGCTAAAGCGAATTTGTTACTTGGGAAATATAAACGCACAACTTCAGATGCACTTACAGGTTTACATACTTATATTGTTGTGTCATGGAGAAAAACAATCAAACGAAATAAAAAACGAGTTAGGTCTTTTTCTTTCAAAAATTCATTGTCATGAGTTATGCCTTTTTTGAAATCGTTATAAATCTGATATTTGCAATTGTATCAACCTGAAATTTTAAGGCAAGGTGCATCTGACATTTGTCTTCTAGAATAAACTAAAAAAGCAATTTTGAAAAAAATTCAGTTAGGCCTTTTTTATATTAAGCCATCGATATGATGATTTTTGTTCTGCCTATGAATTTCTTAGAAAAAAAGAAAAAACCATTTTTATTTGTGACCATTTTATAGGGCAAACGTATAAATTACAAAATACAAGAGTATATTAAAATGTTCATATTAGAACATTACATTTCGCATATGATTATTTTCTCGAATTTTGTACATGTAGATTTTTGAAAACAGTTCAGGTGGATTTGGAATAAGCGACGTCAAGGGAGCCGGTCATCTGATGGGTTTAAGACAGTAGCATATGGTAGTAAAGACCAGACACTTTGAGACTGTGGTTAGGATAGTTACAAACGCATCGTAAGATTACAAATCGATTGACTGACAGCTCTGGACATAGTAATAAAACTGAATGGAGCACTTTGTTTGCTACATACTGTTGTAAAAATGGGACCGTTGGTGTACAGATGGATTTAGGACATCGAAAGACGTGTTCAATCCAAATTGGACAGGAATTATATACGACGTGACGTGGCAGTACTATCTGACTCCTTGAAGTTGACTCGAGATAAGAGTGAGACCATGTGAGCAAGAAAAATAGTGTCAGCCTCTGCTTGATTGCAGGTCTAGTTGGAATTCACGCCAATGCTCAGGTAGATGAGCTCGCTGGAAGGTGAGCTTCCACGACGCCTATGTGGACAGATCCTCGCTGTGGAACAGGAAAACGAGATATGCTGATATGGTGAAGATGAGACTCTCCTCAACCGACACTAGCTTGAGACAATCTAAATTTTTGCTTGGTTTTTATAGTGGAAAGATATTTGTGTCTAGCATTACATATAGTCTAAAAATATTATCGAGAATTGGGTACTCAAAGAACATCGTACGGAATAGAAATCAGTAAAATACCAACATGTAAATTATGTGATGAGGAGAACGAACCACTGGAAAACGTAGTTGAAATCTATGCGGCGATAATGCTTTTAAATGGGAAACACCTGGTGAGTACTAGGAAGACAGTTATTCTTAATTACAAGAACAGCATCGTGAAGTTTGTTAGACAAAACGATTGGGTGAGATGTAAATCGCCAGGTCTTACTATACTACCTGGACCTCATTCCTGAGCGATATCCAATGGCAAGCGTTACAAATAAGCCGAATAAAGCTTACGTATCGCTACAGGATGCGTGAAGATATCCAGTGTGGATCATCTACACGAAGAATCCAAAATACTGTCAGTGAGACAACACAATGAATTCCTGACAAAACAATATCTTGTGGCCTGCTATCTACCCTCCCATCCCAATCACTACATAGTCACTGGCGATCCAACTCCTCGACATATAAGACAGGACTTTCGGCGATTTAACACAGACATCTTGTATCTAATACCAACAATAGTGGACCTACAATCAGTAAGGGAGGCGTAGCGTTTCTTACATCAATCGAAGGTTATGACAGCAATTGAGGAACCCAGCCACAACAGGGTACTAAACCAACACCCACCACCAATATCGGATAGTGATAGGCAGCTACCTGGGGTAACTAGAACCATACTAGCTCAGCTGCGATCAGGTTGGGCGAACATCCTGAACACTGACTGGGCGAGGATTATTGGCTGCCCATCATGTAACCAAGGACTATACGACACGGCACACATCTTTGGATGCTCTGCCAAACCGACAACTCTTCGACCAGTAGACTTGGGGCTGTGCCCTAGAACTTCCAATTACCTGACGACGACCACCAACGTTCACACTTCATAATTTCATCTCTACCAATATCCCATAAATATACAATACAACATATAAAATTTACGTTTTCTTAATATCCAACAGGGAAACACTTTCTGAAACAGCGTCAGAGCTGTTACAACAACAACAACAACTATAGCACCTCAGCGTAATAGAAAGACCACTTCAGTTCTATTCAATTAACATAATCAATCGATGCATGAAAAACATCGGTTTTTGTGTAAAATCGATAAAACATCGACGATGCATCCTTTTGGAAAAAAATCTATGATCGTTCAAACACTTGCAACAGCTTTACAAACCTTGCTGAGAGGAAGTCGTCGAAGAAACAATTTTTTTTTATATTTCATTTGATGGAGATGTCTGTGTTGGGATTTGAAAGACGGCCTCAAGACTAATTTTAACTAAACTACTACGACTTCAGCTGTTTTACTGAAAGAAAATTGTAACACTCGATTAAAAGCAAAATTTATTCTGACTTTCTTGTAAATTTTTGAATTTGTAAGTGCGTTAATAAAACATAAACATAGATAATTGGCCATTACAACCCTTTAGTCAGGATTACGACCTAGCTTCTCACACCACTTATATTGTGTGTGTTAATTTTATACATGAGTGGCGTGACCTACAGTTTAAAATCGACTCTGAACAACAGATTTTTTAGAATCTTTTCACGGCAATTGTATTTAGTCCTAGAGGTTTTGCCAGAAATCTGAGAGGAAGTCGCCAAAGAAACACTTTTTCATATAAGTATGTATATTTTGTTGGAGATGTCTGACCTGGGGTTTGAACCATGGCCTCACTTATAATAAGCCAGCACACTATCTATTAGACTACTACGACTGCCCCCTGGGGAAATCATGTTCCATTTTATTATTGACAAAAACGTTCCAACAATTCCGTTATTAAAGATCGAGTCACATTGAATGGTTCATACGTTATTTTTTGACATTTACCACTGACAGCAAAGTAACAACAACGTAAAACGTTGACACAAGCAGTACTTTGTCGTATATAAAATTTACATGAAAAAAAAAAATCTAGACAAATAAACCAAAACTCAACGTAAATTGCAATTTAAAAGTTGCCAACTTTGTGCGTTGCGTTAACGGACAAGTACCGAGTAGTGTGAAGTAAATCGCATAAGAAAACATGTATTTCAATTCTACTGTCATTTGAAAAAGTCAACGTTTAACATAATTTTTAAGTCCGAGTCACATACATATAATGGCAGAATATCGCAAATTTGTTTTTAACACTACGATGTCACTGATGATTGTACATACATATATAATTATTTTAAAACAAATTATAGAATAAAAATTGTTTACTTTACATTCTTACTATAGCAACAGCAGTTATTAATCAAACATTTGTCATTTTACTTACACGTTTGGATATATTTTTCATTTTCAACGAATAATTTTTTCTGTTTTTATCTGAATTTTGGATTAAAATATGGAAAGTAAAGAAGATAAATCGAATTTCTTTTTAGAAGAGATGAGAAAAGAATTGGTTTCAATTATAGCCGATGGGTAATTTTAAAATAAGATATTTTATATGTATGTATGTATGGGAGAACATATTTTTTGTCATTAAAAGATCTGAAGATAATTTGGAAAATGCCCAACCCAACATAGAGGGAGAAAAATCTGAGGTTTTATACGAACATGACTCTAGCGATGAAAAAAATTGTTGCACTTCTTTAGTAACTAAAAATGCATCCGATGACCACAAAACATCTGGAAGTAGCATTTTGGATACCTACAATACCAGTAATATGGATGATGATATACAGAAAATGTATTGCAGTCTCGAAGAAAGTTCTAAATTCTTCCAAAATATTGGACAACGATTTGAAAACATTAATTTTAGTCGCTTAAAATCTAACATTAAGGATCTACATTTAAATGAACGGAGCAATAACGACGTAATAAAAGTTGTAGTTGATGATTTAAAAAATTCCTTTGATGAGAAATTTAAACAAAATCGCCTTGAAGATTTAACAAAGGAAGTAACAACAAAGTTTCGTGAACATCCCGGAGAATTTGGAAATATTCCAGAACTGAGTGAGTTCTTTAAAACGTGTACCCAGTTACAACAGGGTTTGGAGAAATTACAGAAAATCAAAGACAATTGTCAAAATTTAGAAAGAAGAATGTTTCGAGCAGCTGAAGCTTCATATGATCGGGTCAGTGTTATTCAGTCCAAAATAAATAAGGGTGAAAAGCATTCGGAAGAAACAATGCCTGATGATATTTGATTTCTAAACTAATAAATACGATATTATAAATACATATTAAATTTCGTAAAATAAAATAAAATTATATTGCTGTAAAGTGTTTTGTTATTGTAACTCTTGCTTACCTGAATCCGTATACCAACTTCCTGCATGAGATGCTTTTCTACTTGACATTTTTAAAGAGCTTTAAATTGTATTTATCAATATTTTGAGAATTGTACTTGAATTACTTTTTGGCATACAACTTTTACTGTTATTCCTCCTAATTTCGTAAAACAATGACCAAATCGGTTTTTGCAGCAAAATGGAATGAATAAAGTTGAAAAACAAACGAAAATTAAGATGAAAACAAAGGGAACGATTAGAATAAAACGTGCTGTGGTGTTGCCAGATGTTTAACTTAGTATTTGACTTAAAATTATTTTCTGCTTTTATGAAAAGAATTAACAATTTTGCATTTTTATAATAAATCACGATCCAATCTTAAATGATTTACAATGAATTATTTTTATTTATAATTCAAGTATAAGATACATTTTTGAATTCGTGAACTTGCTGTGCAAATTTATTATAAAACTATTACAACACGACAAAATTAATTCTAAATGAATTACACATAAATACGTATAATGGTTAGTAAAGTGTAAAAATGCAACTCTTAATGTACTAAAAATTAAATTAGTTGTCTTCTGTACTACAACTCATTCGCTATTAGTTACATATTCATTTACTAGTTGTGTTTTGTTAGTTGCTTCTTGTACATTGCAGTTGTAAGACATTTTTCTTTCGTGTATTGACGCCGCACTTTTCAATTATTTGTTATCGGGATTTCTCAAAAAGAATTTAATAGAGAAATTTAATATATTAGTGGTAAATTTCTATAAATAATTTATTGTATGAAAATTTTTGAGAATATGTTTTAAAAGTGTAGCAAAAATTGTGGGTGAAAAATATGAAATTCTTACTCGTTCGTTACTACTACTAGTAGGGGGAAAAGAAAAAGAGTGAAAGAAAAAATGATAGAAAGAGAAACTAAAGACGAGTAAGAAATTTTGAAAGTGGCGAATTTTGTTGGTTGCAATCGGCGTCATTAATGTACTAAAACACAAAAAAGTTGCCGTGTTCGTTGATTTCTTTTAACATTTTCCGCCATTTTGAAAAGTACGAGTATAAAGTTGAAATTTTTATGGACGCGTTGCCTGAATAAAAAAAAGTAAAAACTTGTGAAAATTAGTAAAATAAAAGTTATTTATATAATAAAAATGCAAAAAAGTCACTAAAAATGTGGAAGTTTAACAGAAAATAACTAATTGCAAGTGAATTTATTGCAAAAAAGCATTTTTATGTGTTGGATAAACAGCATTGTTCAATTTAGTCTTCTTCCTCTTCGTCGTAATTTCTAATGTGTTTTTTTGGTCAAAAAGTAGCCGCCGCCGCGCGACAAGGAATAAACTCGAAAGAATTAAATATAAAAACGCTTTACTAAGAATCACATTTAAGTAATAAAAAGGTGTAAAATAACATTTAAGAATATAAATTCGTGGTGATTTATTTTGTACTTCAAACAATTTTGTTTCTTTTTGCTTACATACAATATTGTGAAAGTCATTTTTAAGAAAGAAACGTAGAGTTTTTTTGTGCTGTGTGTGGTGAGTGAGTGTTATGATGAACGAGAAAAGTACAGCCTTTAACATAAGAATAAATAGACATTGGAGATGTATAGAAAATAGTACAAAACTTAATGTATTTAAAGTAAAATACGTATGTGTACATTGTATTTAATCTTAATATGATATAGTGTTGATTCCTTCATGCATAAATTTATATAAATCCAATATTTTTTCACATTTTTTATTTTGTCAGCCAATTCGCCGTATTATAGCAGCTAGCGAACCAGTCAGTGTATATTCGTTATAGAAAAATTTTGCACACACATTCAAATCTTGTCCCAACAACAAGATAAATGGTTTTTTGATAACTAACGAGTAGAAGTAGCGAAAAATAGTGGTGCTAAAAGCAATGTATATTTTCTTAAATTCGCCTGCTTTGTTATTCTATTTTTTACAATCTTCTTCCTTTACAAGTTTCTGCTTTTCCTTAGATTTGTATGTGCAATGGTGACGAACGCACTGGTTAGCTGGTATTCTAAATGACTAGCTGGTGCATGTTTTGTTTATTGTTTTTGTTGTAATAATATACATGCTGTTATAACGCGGAGTAGAGCGCGCTTTTTTGTTTTTCTAAGCGTTGTTAATTCCTCGCTTTTTGGTACAAACAGTTGACGCGGAATTGTTTTAGAATCGTATTTTTTTAATATTAAATTCTACTTTTGTGTACATATTTTAACTTGAGCACCAATTCTTTTTTTCAAAATTTATAACACGTGGGGGATGAGTTTAAAAATTAATTTTTAAACTTGTAGTATGAATTGAAATCTAAGATACGAATGAAATAGGAAAATAGGAAAAGTGAAAATAAATATCAACATTTTAAGAAATATTTTTTTTTATTACAAAGAAATTTACGGTATTAAACGATATTCTACAGAATAATGTCCACATATGACTATTAAAATAAAAATAATTTATTATTGCTATAACAGATGTATATTTCCATTCTTTTTCAATGAATTAACAATTTACTTCACTTTGTAATTAAAATAGGTACGGCGAGTGAAAAATTTACCACGTTTTCTTAAAAAAAAAAATGAAATATAACAACAAAACTATTTTAGTAGCAATTGTATCCACCTTGATTTTTTTTTATTGTTTTTTTCCAGTCAATTGCTGATGGTACTGACAACTTTCTTACAAATCTCAACGGGCATATCATCCCATTCATCGTTTGATATTTTTGCGGCAAGATTTACATTAAAAAAAATTTTTTTTAAAGCTGAATTTTTGTTCCTTCCCGTTGAATTAAATTTGTTTTAAGGTCAGAAAACAGGATCTTTTATTCGATAACACGTATGTTATTATTATTAAATCATTTGTTAATAAATCTGGAGGAAATGAAAACAAATATTTTAACGTAGTCGTAGGAACATCTATTTTATGCATTGTACCTATGTGTGTGTATGCACTTGTTTTGGATATTAAAAATTTCAATTACCTTTCGTTTTCCTATTGATTCCGAATTTTTATTTATTAATATTTTACGAACGATTTAAGTTTTCTGTGCTAAATACTATATATTCACACATAGAAAGTTCATTTATTGAAATTATGATAAATAAATTTATTTTTTGATTATCTAATACAATATTCCTCAGATATATGCACTTTCAAAAATGCCTGCAGGACAGAGCCTATAAGCGGGGATTTTTTGTATTAAAATCCCGCAAGTAAGAGCATGTCATCATTTCAGTATCACTGCGTAGAAATTGCTGAAGAATATGGATCCGCAGCAGACTTTATACATAGGTATAGTCAAGGATCCTATTGAAGCTTTAACTAGTCACAAAGTCAGGTCATTGAATCGCACGAGTCCTTCACCAGGCCAGATTAGTAGAAGAATAGCTTTCCAAATTACGAAAGGCGAACATTGGTGGATTGTAGGTTTTCTATCATTAATGACTTATTTGGGATTTCGTTGCCTCAGTTTGTTCCGTTTTCTAGATAGAACAGAGTGCAACCTCTAGCTCGAGGATAATGAAACCGTAAGGAACATTCTATGAAATTGTATTGCGCTGTCCAATTTTTTTTACCACTTTTCCCAATAAATCTGCCTTATAGCTTTAATGGTGAATATTGCATTCTTATGTCTAAAACGATGATATATTATCAGCATGACTCAATGACTTAACATATCCTCTTTAAAAGAGAAAGGTTGTCACAAAGTAATTACATTTAAATGAATTTTTCAAAGCCAATTTCAAGTATTAAGTAAAATTTTTCGTGATTATAAGCGACGATTGCTTAAAATAGGCATTCATATACTGAAATAGTTTGAGTATATTTTGAAGCAGAAATTAAGGTTGTAGGTATAAGTTTCAGTGGTAAGAAGCAGAGAATTATTATATCCGGGAAATTCTGACCTGAAACAATGTTTTTAATAAATTAGTTAATAAACTATCGATGATTTTGAGCATTTGTCATTTTATTAGTAAAATTTGATTTCTGTTATTTTTTATATTTTATTCAAATTGTCTTCAAATTTCGTTAATACTATACATCTAATTGGTTCATTATATAATAAAGGAAAGTATAGGTTAGGTTAGTTTCGAAGGTTGACGGACCACTATAACCACAGTTTCACTCCTTAAACCAGAGATCTATTAGTTAATTATGACCATTCATGTCAAAGGAAAAATAATAAAGAAAAAGAAAAACATACAAGTATTATTTAAATCTCAATTCCTTGTGGTTTTAAAAATTTAATGAAAAGTAATGACATTTTTTTGGTGATTCAAATTTTTTTATATGGCATATTATTGCATTATTTTTCAAGTTTAAGGGAAATTATGTTGATAATGTAAAAAAAAGAACTTTGTTTAAATTTATGGTAAACAATTTATTTGAAATAAAATAGAGAAATTCCAAAATTGCACCACCCACTCACTGTGTTCTTTATAAAAATACTTCTTTCGTCTATTTTTCGACTGTGACATATGTGTATACAAGGCATATCCGAATGCATTCAAGTACATCCATACTTTTGTATGAACTATTTTGTCATTTAACAAATTTACGTGCATATTTTGACTACAAAAAAGTTAAAAGTAATAACAAACAAGAAGAAAGGCGAAACATACAATAGTTTTACTTTCTTTTTGTTTCTTTTTCCGTATTATAAAGTTGAAACAGAATTTTCCATTTTTACTTTCTTGGTTGCTCAATATGTATATATCGATGGCTTAATATAGAAAGGTCGTATCTTCAATTTTCAGTACTTTACAGGATTTAATAAAATCTAAAACAAAAATGTTATAAAAAAAGTTTAAATGCAGTTTTTATTAAAAATAAATGAGGAATTCATTTAAATCAGTAACGGAGTATATACTACAGTTGAACTCTTCACTCGGTACAAAGAGTCAAAAATATTTATTCAAATTTATGTGAGGTAGGGCTTTTTCTTTTAATTACTGTAAGTCGAATATTCATCAACATAGGAAGCTGAAATATTCAGAGGATGTGTATGGGGGTTTTGTCTACCAGAATATGTAAAAACCCCGATTTTGAAAAAAAATGAGATACGACCTTTCTATATTAAGCCATCGATATACATATATACACAGTACTTTTCATATAAGGCCATAAACAAATAGAAAATTAAATATATTTATAAAAATGTTTACTGTTTGTTACAACTTTAAAATTGTAAACATGAATGCTGTTTGTTCCCGTATGCTATATACGGTATGCTTTACAGAACTTTACATATACTGTCAGTCTTAGTACAAGGATAAGTGGGTAGCTTTAATAAGTATTAAACCACCAGAGTCTTTATAGACAATAAATCTATATCATACTGTGTATTAAAGCATCAAATATGTACATATGTATTTAATGAACTATGTATGTATATCGAGACGACTTCTGTCAGATTAATGGGGTTTCAATAGGGTAAAGAAAATTACAGAATCTATTAGTTTAATCCCATGTTTACGGGCTGATTGGACAACGGTTTGTAGTTTTCGATATAGTAACGGTCAAATTGGTACGTGTGAGGGCCATTTTTTATTTCGTTCGCCATTTTTATTTTAACGCAGCAAGGGGAGCGTAGTAGGTAAATAACTTATGGAGTACTAAAAGTGATATTTATGAAAACTTTCGAGCTCACTTTGAATGTTAATGCTACGAGAATAATTTATAAATAAATAGTTGACTGAAAAATTGAAACGTGTGAAGAAAACAATCAACTTGTTTATTTAACAGTGTTTTACAACAAATTGCAGCATGTATGGTACCGTATTAGATAAATGTCTTGAAGAAAATAAATTGCGAAAAAGAATAATCAAAATGTTTGTCTAATTTTTCGATGCAGAAGTGAGGTGCTAACAGCGACTTTATTTTCCGATATGAAAATGCGATAATACCAAATAATTAATAAAATATTTCTGAACAATTTTTCAATTCATTTTAAATTGTCTCTTGCTTCAACATTCTTTAAACCTTACCTTACATGCATATATGTACATAGCTCTATATAAAATATATTAGTTTTATCTCGTGTACAATATTGCTCCAGTATATTATGGGCACAATATATTTTGAGTTCAATTTTTTTTTTTCGGTATTTATGTTTGTGTTGTATATACCTAAATGCTTGTAGCTATAGTGAGCACAACCCCAGTCAGCCACATTCATCATTCCTTCCATCCTACTATTTTTTTTTAAGAAAATATAAACTGGTTTCTATTTGTTTATGCTGCTGACTGCCAAAGCTTTGCCGGTTTTTTTTTTACTTTTGTCCTTTTATTTCTTTGCTTTAATAGGTTTTTATTGTATTTTTTATTACAGTTTTGCTGGTTTTTTTAATATTTTTTTTCCGCTTTTGTGTTATTCATCGTTGTCATTCGGATTCGAAGGCAAAACCGTATATTTTGTTGTTTTTTTATTTCAAGCATTTATTTAATG
Organism: Sarcophaga caerulescens; assembly: GCA_927399465.1. Lineage (NCBI taxonomy): Eukaryota > Metazoa > Arthropoda > Insecta > Diptera > Sarcophagidae > Sarcophaga > Sarcophaga caerulescens. The sequence goes on along the minus strand of OV656872.1, from coordinate 73,747,011 downwards.
TATGTACAGCATTTTTAAAGTTTTGGCTGAATTTAAAATGTATCTAACACAGCAAAAACCAAGTTTTATATTTCTTTACTTTTATTTTTACATCGACTAGAGGTAGTGTTGTTGGTGCTGGTGTTGATTCATGTAAATGTGTATACATATACTGTTACTTTGATATTCAGAAAATAAATTTGACCACAATTGTTACTTTTTACAGTAAGTGTTTTTTTCTTTTTTTTTTTTCTTATAATATTGTCTGTTGGTATATCTTACACATTCATACAATTATGTTGAATATATGTATGTGCCTACAACTTAGGTAGGCGCCACTAAAATTATATCATATTATTTGTTTTCGTTTTTGCAGAAAATCTCTGTGTACATCCATACATAGCAGATGCATACAGACATATACGAAATTAAATGATTATACAGCGATGATATTTTACTTTGCGAATATGCAGGGAAAAAAGTTTAATATAGTTTTTTTTTGTATTCAATTGAAACTATTTTATATATCAATGGATTAAAATTCACAGAATTAATAGAACATAAGACAGAAATTATTTAATAATTGGAATTAAAAGAAATTCAATTTTTAAAACAGCATTTATTAGCGATTTTTTTTACTATGAAGTTTGATAAAAACAAAAAGTAGATTTGTTTAAATAATTTTGTTTTATTTCAGTAGTAAAGTTTTACAATTTTATTAAAATTACTGCTCGATAATGTTTAGCGAATACTCAACATGTCAATTTCTTTTATTTCTTTTTTATTCAATTTTAAGCTGAAATTTATAAAAAAGTGATTAGGTACTACAAAGTTATTGGTTAATATTTTATAAATAGTAGATGAATTAGACATTTCACTTTATCATTTCACATCATTGTAACTAGAGATGAGCGATATTTTCAAAACTGTGATTTAATCACAGTGATTGATAATTCACTGGTAACTACAGTGATTGAAATTGCCAAATAACAGTTACTAATAATGTCGTTCTTTCAAAATTGCTACATACTCAAATTTATTTCATTTTATTTTGAGCGAGGCAGAATTACTATTGGATGATGCAGATTATTTACTTTTGTCTTTTATACATGAACTTTCTGTGAAACTTAATTTTCAAACTTCGTATAAAAGAAAATTACATTAAAAATAATAACATTGATGACACCACTTTGATTTTGTTTAGTAGTCTTTTCGTAGTATGTATCTAGTTGTCTCTTTCTTACGACTTAATAAAATACGCTATTGTCATTATTGGAATACTGTGATCACAATCACTGTTTTAAAGAACAGTGATTAACAAATCACGTTCACTGAGAAACAACGTTCTTCAAAAATCACTGGATCGCTCATCTCTAATTGTAACAGCTGAATGCGACCGAAATTATTTTAAATACTAGCAGAACCCGTATCTGCTTTCCCAGGCAAAACAAAATAAACATTTAAAGATTTTCAAAATAAATAAAACACATACGATATGAATACCTCTCCCACTGTCGATTAAAGCGGGTTCATGTGTAGGCAATTCATGAGTTGTCTTTATTTACACTACAATTCAGGCTAATGGAAAAATTATTATTTAAGAATCTGCTCTGCAACAGTTTAAGTTAAAACTATTGACCATTGGATTAGTGCTGCAATCCCTGATAATTTTATTTTGCTAATTCCGACTGTGAGAAACTGAAGTGTTGGAAAGAGCAATTAGTAATCCCTTTGTTCTTGTAATTGATTCGCTCTTTAATTCGTTTAATTCGCTTTGTGATCTACGCGATAGTTGTCCAATATTTGATCTTGTTCTGCTTGGAATTAAACAAATATACATATAAGTTAATGCAATTAATTTACGGTATCTTGAAATTCATGTAACCCCATATACGAGTTTTGATTTTTACCAAATTTAACACAATTCATATACCTAGGCCCCAATATCTGCCTTTAGTATAAGTTTAGCTAAAATCGGTTTACGTATTTGATAGTGTTTTGGAGACTTATATCTAAAATCGTTTCCTTTTTTATACATATGTACATAGTATAACTCTATACCCAACCCTTTTGACATTTGAAATACATTTAAAGATTTCGAATAACTCAAATTCAAAATGTACATTTTCCAAGAATATTAAAAGTAATTATCCTTTGTCAAAAGAAAAAAAATGTACTGTTCCATAATTTGGCCAACTCTAAAGTAAATTCTATATGGGCATATTTTATAAAGTAATATGACTTCATGATCATTCCGGATTAAAAAATTGTTTTTATATAAGTTCAAATTCAAAACTTTAATATGGAATATTTTATAAGTACCGTTTGCATTCTTTTCTATACTTTAATTTTTCCATTGTGAATAAACTAAGCGGAATTTTGATAATTTTCTCCATTTGGAAGTGTCATGTATGTACATAAAGCTCTATTTATGCTTTAATAATAAATTTATGCTTTAAATAATGGATTGGTGGATAGAAAACATTTCATCTCCTTTTATTCGTTTATTACCCGCATCACAATTTGTAATATTTTCAAATAATAATGTATATCGTGTTAAATGACAATTTTTGTACTATAAAGTATTGATATTCCTAAAAAAAAGTCGGAACAACATCTAACGTTAACATACAATTAAGCATAGTTTTATGTATATACATACATATGTATGTACATGAACCTTGGTATTGTGTGTATTTAGTAGCAATTGTTGCACTTTTGTACATACATACATACATAATGTACAGTATCGGACAAAACAATTGCAACTAGCCACAGACACTCCATGTTGTACTATATTAAGACAATATGTAGCCTTCTTGAATTCGTTTATCTTTTGTTCGTTTTACGTGGGTTATGCCATCACAAGCGATAATGTTTGTCCACTTGTTTAGCACGTTTGTCCACTTGTTAACCGTCCATTCAACATGTTTCTTAACGCTTCAATTGGTTACGTTTTGATATAAGTGCTATTTTAAGATAAACTTTTAGCCTTTCACACTTTTATGGAGTTCGTTTTTAGATCTGACCACATTTGTTGAATTTTTGAAAACGTAACAAAAATTAACTGGACAAACTATAATTTTTTTTTGTTTGTTTTTTTTTTTTATAAAAAAAACTATAAATGTCACCAAAATAAAGCAAAACGTATTGGTTTTTTGATATTAAATAAAAGTTCTCAAGAGTTGCAATTGTTTGTATTATCTCTAATATATAAAATTCTCGTGTCACGGTGTTAGTGGTTAAACTCCTCCGAAATGGATCGACCGATTTTCATGAAATTTTGTGTGCATATCGGGTAGGTCTGAGAATCAGACAACATCTATTTTTCATATCCCTAAATGTTAAGAGGGCGTGGCAAATCGTTAAAATTGAATATTTAGGTACATATTGATCGTAGACGAAAAAAATTTGGTGGGTAAGTTCGTAGAGTCGATATCGACAAACTCACAAAAAATGGGCGTGGCAACCCTCCCCCTTCAAGTGATACCTATAACTATTAAACTACTGAACCGATTTTAACCAATTCTTTTTTTATTCGAAAGCTTATCAGATTTAGATGGTTTAAAAAAAAAATCGATATAGCAAAAAGTAGGCGTGGCAAATCTTTAAAATTGAATATTTAGGGACATAGTGATCGTAGACGAATGCAATTTGGTGGATAAGTTCGTAGAGTCGATATCGACAAACTCTCCAAAAATGGGCGTGGCAACCCTCCCCCTTTAAAAGATACCCATAAGTCGGCTAATTCGATGGTTTATAACTACATATGTATGTACATATATAACATGTATGTCTGTTAGTTCTTGTTTTAGAGCGAGTACAACAACTACAGCTTCGTCAGCGCTACCCATGATTCGGACTTTTATTGTTATTCTTTGTATGCCTCACCTAAATAACGTACCGACTTCGATTAAATTTTGAACTAGATACATAGATAGATCCACACACTTATAGTAAGTTAGTTATTTTTATATAACTGTTTTATGCAGCTTATTACAATAAATATATAATGTGACCTGTGACCTATTGACCTTTGGGCAATAAAAAAAATCAATTTTGGGCGGGACGAAGTTCGCCGGGTCAGCTAGTTACACTATAAAAATATTATTCTCTGGTAACTAAACAAAAAATAATTGTAAAGCTTATGCTGCGATTTCAAATAACAAGATCAAGCAAAAACGGTAATCGAAAAATGAAGTATAATCATTTTACGAACCTAAAACTATATTTCTGAAATAACGAGTGTTATTTTAAGCAAACTCCCTTGTGGAAGATATGTAAATAGGGGTTGAAAGCAAGTGTTCCAAACTTCCAGAGAGAGTTGCGATTATAATTACGCGATGTAATTATAATTAGGTTTAAATGGGAGAGATAAAACAAAAAGAATTAGTAATATTCTTTTTTGTTATGGTAAAATGTAGGGAAAACTTACCTTGCGTATGTACTCTGGGATGTGTAGTAACAATAGATTTTTTCCAAATGAAATTGAGAGAATCTTGTGTTGATTTTGGGTTGATTTAATATTTTCAGTGTAATGGTTACTGGTTATAATAATGATAGTATTATTTTAATGATAATATTTGTTTAACTTGCTAAGAAAGAATTAATGATAATGTTTCAAGTGCAAAGAGTTAATGTTAATAGTTCAATTGCAAAAGGAGAAGTTAATATTAATAATTAAAGTGCAAAAGGAGAAGTGAATATAAAAAATTAAATTATCCTTTAGGAAAATTAGAAGTTTATCTATATCTGTACATCTATATATACAGATATAAATGATCTATGCGATAAAGATACTTTTAGAACTTAAGGACTAGTGTTGGTTAACGTATGTAATTTTAATTCAGTTATATAATTCAAAAGGTTTAAAATTCATTAATAGCAATTCATCTTTAACAGTTTAAAATTCAGTAATTAAAAAAGAGTTTATTGTCCAAATTATTATTTTGACAATTTCAAATATGAGTTGCAAATGTTTTGTCCGATGCTGTATATATATGTTTTTTTTTTCTTTTTATTTCTGGCTGGTTACTAGTATGTCGACTGGATAGTCGTTTGGTCAATTGCGCTTGTCGGCAGATTTGAATATAATACTATATTTAATGCAGTGCCACGTCAATTGACGCATGCTTAATACACAAAAAAATATACAAAAAATAAATCAAGAGAACGGCAATAATACAAAAAACAAAAATAAAATACAAGAATACAAATGTCTATATTTTTAAAATAACCAACTACATACATACACATATACCATACATACATACATGTGTACGTACATGTACATTTTTATGTTTTTAATTTTTTTTCTATTTAAAGTCCATTTCTCTGAAAATGTGTGTGTTTGCCTTCCTTTTATTTTGTCTGGTTAAACTGTCAATTAGTTTCACTGAAAGTCTGAATGTTCACTTGACTTCATATTGTCTGTCTGTACACGATGTTTAAAAGTACCGTACGCATTGTGCACATACTATTTAAGAATGTAGGAACATGCATTATTTTATTAAGATGACTTGTATATTCCACTTTCAATTGTATTTATTTATGTAATATAAAAATTGTTCAATTTATTAAAACTGTGCGACGAAGACGATGGTAATAAAATTAACTTTTTAATGTACGTGAACACTGAGGGGTCAAAACCAAAAGCGTTGTGCTATTAACACATAAGCGCCGAATGCTGCTAGTCGTTCTTTCAAAAATTAATGCAGCCCCTACACTTTGCGATTGGACATCTTCTTTACGCGTTTGGATTTTTCAACTAAATTTATTTATATTTTTATTGTAGCATCGTACTGGTCGTCGGTTGAATGAAATTAAAAATTTTTTGATCTCAATCAACGACGACCAACCAACCTTCCAACATATCAATTGTTTGTACAAAATAATAAAGTTGTACAGCAAGTCACAAAGTGTAGTGGCATGTGTATGGAAATGATTATTTTAAAGGCAGCGCTCCAATAAGCGCATTTAGGTGAATTTCTATTTTGGATTGCGGCAATGAGAAATTAGTGCTGTTTTGACAATAACATGCATGAAGGTAGAGGTTTTAAAAACGCGATACATAAAAAATTTGCCTAAAAACATTTAAGTGGCACCATTGATAAAGAATTAATGAATTCTTCGCATTGCCTCTGTCGCCTTTAAAATAATTAAAGTGCATGGTGATTTGCGAATGCAGCAATTGCAAAATTGGTTCACAGCATTTGGTGCCTCTTATGTGTTTAAAGCATTATTAAGTAGTATATGATATATAGTATATCCGTGTTTATTAAAATTCAAAAAATTACGCATTAACCATGTAGAAAGCAATTTAAGAAGCATTTTAATTGGTCAAAACAAAAAATTACTGTTTAAACCTTTGAAAGGCTACTTCTTATGTTCTTGATTCGATCAAATTTATTAAGATTATTATTATTTAGTCATTCAAATAATATTAAACTTATATAAATACAAGGTTGATATATAAATAGCATTGGCAACTAGGGCGATCTATTTTTAATTATATGTACATATACATATCTAAACTAAATATAAAGGGTCCGCCAAATAACTTTTTTTTTTTGAAAATGCTTTAAAAAAAACTACTGAATATTTCCTCAAATTTCTTTTTTTATTTGAAAGTACAATCCTTCCGGTTAATAATGGAAAATAATTTCATTCAAATGGCTGCCTCTGCTGGCCATGCAGTAGCCTACACGATCGGTCCAATTTTTAAGCACATTATCGATTCTGTGCAGCTGTATTTCACCAATCGCTTCACGAATATTGTCCTTTAAAGCGTCAATTTCTCTGGTTTGTCGGCGTAACACTTATCTTTGACGGCACCCCACAAATAATAGTCCAACGGTGTCAAATCACAGCTCCGAGGTGGCCAAACGACATCAGCGTTTTTCAAGCGTATACACAACCATATTCGTTCAGCGGAAGGATAAAACTAATTATCTGTCAAATCAGACATGAGCTAAGCGTTACCATTCAGGAAATAAGCACTAGTTGAAAAAAAAACGTTAGATGGCGGACCCGATATAAGGATGCTTTCTGGCCTCATAATTAATTAAAATAAATATTTTTGCTCGTATAATAGTGCTGATGCTAGTACATAGGGCCCCATTAAATTCATCAGACAAAAACGTTTTTGAAAGACGAGAGAGCGAAACCACATCAGTTACTAGGCTATACACATTGAAATATACTTCAGAATTGCATAAAAAATTCCAACACACTGTGTTTTCTATTTGATATTATAGAAGTTTAGGTTAGGTTAGAGGACGTGTACTTGTCCGTTAAGACAAGTACAATACCCGGAGGTCGAAATTGACCCATTGTACAACGTCCTTGGAGAGGGAAGGAAATAGAGGGAATAGGATGAAAGGAGGGCATAAGGGTAAGGGGAGGATGGGAATCACACAGAAAGAAACAGACACAAACAAGGGTTGAGTGCGCGACTACACTTATGAAGCCCTAGCACCTCTCAACCAGCTCAAACTGCTAATGAATCTGTGGAGAGCCTTGATGTCGGCTCTCGACACAGAACTCAAGCTCTCAAAGAAGGCTCTGCCAAGGGTCCTCAACCTACCAAGGGCTGGGCAGTTACAGAGGAGGTGTTCGATAGTCTCTAACTCCTCCTCATCGCAACATACCCTGCAATAGTCCGGCTGGGATCTGTTCCAGATCCCCGTCAGCGACCTAATCTCGCAGTGCCCTGTGATAAAACCGACAACCAACCTTACGCTGGCTTTAACCAAGCCCAGCAGCCAATCTGTTCTCTTACTGTCCACAGCAGGCCATAGACGTCTAGAGACAGAACAACCTGATCCGTTCCTCCAACGCCTCTGCTCTTCCTCCCTGACCCATCCATCGATGAGGCCATAGAGGTGGCAGACTGCGGGTTCAGGACCAACTATTAAATCGCCCCCCGAAAGGGAAAAATTTTTTATAGAAGTTTAATTACACAACTCCTAAAATAAATTTTGATGTCTTATAGTAATTTTTAACAAATCGGCAATGTGTTAAGATTATTACATTACATTCAAAATAATACTATATACATACGAGTACATACATAGATCTATTTAAGCTAATAATGACCAATTCGCAGTATTTGCGGAAATATTGATAATTGTTATCAAATTTATAAATGTGAACGATTTGTAACCATCTTGTAAAAAGAAGAATTAATATTTTTTTTTATATTTGTATTATTGCTTTAGCTACAAGGTTGTATTGTCCATAGTCATAAATAAAAAAAATTTACTACAGCAGTTCTTTTCTTCTTTCGTTAGAAATTATATTAATATGATAGTTGCAATTTTTCAATTCATATTTTAATATTTAAACTATTTTTTATTGACTATTAATCCACTTCAAAAATGGATCGGGTTGTAGTCTTATTTAAACATAATGTAATATGATTTTCAAATATTACCTCTAAATTTATATTATTTTTTTTTTAATAAAGAGTTGTCTGAATTTAGTCTATAATCATTAAACGTTTATTAATATTTAAATTAAAAAATTTATTTTTATAGACATAAAACCAACATGTTTTTCTTTTTGTATATAATGTTTGTGAAATCGTCAAAATTGTTTCCCAGTTCCTCCTCCTGCACAATAATACTTTCTTTTTTAAATATTATTTGTCGTCCTAAATAGTAAAAATATGCATATACACTGAGCGCCATAAGTAAGTCAACACCAACTATAATTTTAAATTTTTTATTATAAAAAATACTAGCAGATTATACCCGGCGTTGCGCGGGTTATGTAGTTTGGATTAGTTTAAAAAATGAAAAATGTTTTTAAATTAAAAAAAAAACAGTGATTATTTGAAACCGGTTTCTTAAAAAATGCAATTTTTCAAAATATTCGGAAACCGATTTAACAAACAACCCAGTTTTTTGAATACTCTAAGCCCTAAATATAACTGCACTCAATTTGCCCGTTTTCCGCCACTTTCCCCCTTTTTGGACTCCTTTTGGTCCAACTTTATAAACCGAACACCTCCAATAGCTATTTGGGAAACTTAACCAAGCTAAATCGTAAAAAATTACCTATAAAACAGATAAAATACAGCATTCATGCATAAAAGTACTAATTTTTGACCATTTTTTCTCCCTTTGTCCCATTATTTTCCCCTTTGGGTCAACATTTTGAAAAGATTTATTGCCTATAACCTGCACCGTCAAAAGCTTGATCAATGTCCCAAATTTCAAGAAAATCTGTCCAGGCGTTCAGGCGTGTTTGGCTATGCACTCAATATACCCGTTTTTTGCCCCTTTGCCCCTTGTTGGACCCCTTTTGGTTCAACTTTAGAAACGGAACACCTCCAATAGCTATTTGGGAAACTTAACCAAGCTAAATAGTAAAAAATTACCTATAAAACAGATAAAATACAGCATTTATGCATAAAAGTACTAATTTTTGCTAATTTTTTCTCCCTTTGTGCCATTTTTTTCCCCTTTGTCCCTGCATCGGTCCAGGCGTTCGGGCGTGATTGGCTATGCACTCAATTTACCCGTTTTTGGCCCCTTTCCCCCTTTTTGGACCCCTTTTGGTCCAACTTTAGAAACGGAACACCTCCAATAGCTCTTTGGGAAACTTAACCAAGCTAAATCGTAAAAAATTACCTATAAAACAGATAAAATACAGCACCTCCAATAGCTCTTTGGGAAACTTAACCAAGCTAAATCGTAAAAAATTACCTATAAAACAGATAAAATACAGCATTCATGCATAAAAGTACTAATTTTTGACCATTTTTTCTTCCTTTGTCCCATTATTTTCCCCTTTGGGTCAACATTTTGAAAAGATTTATAGCCTATAACCTGCACCGTCAAAAGCTTGATCAATGTCCCAAATTTCAAGAAAATAGGTCCAGGCGTGATTGGCTATGCACTCAATATGCCCGTTTTTTGCCCCTTTGCCCCTTTTTGGACCCCTTTTGGTTCAACTTTAGAAACTGAACACCTCCAATAGCTATTTGTGAAACTTAACCAAGCTAAATCGCAAAAAATTACCTATAAAACAGATAAAATATAGCATTTATGCATAAAAGTACTAATTTTTGCCCATTTTTTCTCCCTTTGGATCAACATCTTGAAAAGATTTATAGCCTATAACCTGCACCGACTAAAGCTCGATCTATATCCCAAATTTCAAGAAAATCGGTCCAGGCGTTCAGGCGTGATTGGCTAACAAACAAACAGACTTACAGAAAGATTTATAATATATATTAGGATACATATGTACTTGTAGCACAACAATAATTGAATTGTTTTTTTTTTTGTTTTAGCATTTTATAAGTAATAAATAAACGTTATTTTTAGAAATTTATTCGACTATTCTCATTTACTTTTCTCGCAATCCTAAGAAAATGAATTATTTCAGTGGTGTTTACTCACTTTTGGCGCTCAGTGTATGTATATTGTATTTATTGCTTATCTTTTGTATATATGTATACCTACAATATAAGAAAAACAAAATCATTTTTAAGCGAAAGATAATACCATCATGACCAATTATTTTAGCGTAACAGTTGTACTGATAAGATTCATTTTTATTTGTAGTAGTTAAAGTATTTTATTGTGAAATTTCTGGGAAATGAAGGTCTAACTTGTACAGCGTTTACATTTGTTTCTTTTTTCATATAAATAGTGTGAGAATAAATAGAATATATTTTTTTGGATTAATGTATTTTATTTTATCAAACTAAAATGAATCAAATAATCTTACAAGCTATGTGTGCGTATGTATGTTATTATTATTCGCTTGTTGGTTCGAAAATTTTGCCTACTTTCCAGTGCACAATAGGCCACATTTTACTTTTAATAAAGTGACGTGGTATTTCTCATACGTACATACATATGTATATATACATAACATATGTTATGGTACAAGAGCTAGGATTTTCGAATTTATATAAAACCCTAAATAAAATCTGAATAATTTTGTGTGAATAATTTCACCATAACATAGACCTATAACTAATCCAATCATTGAAATGACACCTCCTGAAATAATATTGTTCAGGGCATTTAGCCGAAAAGTTGGCCAAAAAAAAAAAGGTTAAAAGTGAACGTGAGACTTGTCTTACAGACGCATTTATCGGAGCAACTATAAAATATTACAGTTAATATACTCATAAAATATTATTTCTTCCTACATTTTTTTAATCATTGATTATTAGATCAACATAAATACAACAAATATTATGAAAAAGTTATTTATAATATTGTATTGCTATTTGAAACTAACCTAAGCAGATAATAGTCATTTTAAAAGTTTTAAAATGCGATTTGAAGAAGGATTTAAATAAATTTTGATTCTGTTTAATTGTGTGGCTTTCCGCCAAGAACATTAATAACGGCGAATATCATCAGCGAAATGACTATAAATCGGTATGTTTTGTAGTAACATTTTTGAATAATTGAACTCCAACAAGATACATAACAACGAAATATCCACTGTAAGGCGCCCCTCGACGACTGGATACTGTTAAAAAAAAAAAAAAAAAAAAAAAAAAAAAAAAAAAAAAACAAGGAAAAGTAACGAAGAATTAAAACTTTTATTGTTACAAATTCTTTTTTGTTCACTTTTTTATGCCCAAACGGTACCTTTTTTTGTTTGTTGGTTTTTAAGGCATTTAAAACCTTAAATAAAGTAAAAATACGAATATCTAGAAATTCATTTCACTTTAATAGTCTAATGAAAACTAAATTCTATGACTTGTATTAATTTCAAATTAAAGTGCTCTAGTAAAATAAATATATAAATAAACTAATTAATAACCAATGGTACTGCATACTATTTTGGCGCTCACAATACATATGTACATACACAATTATATGTTAAAAATTGTACATTGAATTTAATAGAAAATTGTACAATCATTTTTTGTTATTGTTGTGATTCAGTTTTTGGTTTAGCGGTTATAGCAAACAAAAAAAAAACATGTATACATACCTATGTATATATGTACATACATATATTTGTTATTTCAATTTCACACCTCGTATTAAATTACAATGTTTTTTAATTTTTACTTTTTTTTCAATAGTACCCACGTAACTTATTTTGATAGAATTTTTATATTAAATTCCCATGTTTAAGCATTTTTAATTTGTGATGTATTATTTGTTGTCAATTGTATAATCAGTCGTCGGTTTTTGTTTATTGTGGTACACACATTTTATGTAGCACTGTTTGTACGGGAATGTTTTTTTATTTTTATTTTTTATTTTATTTACTTTATTCTATCTCTACACATTATTTCAGCGCCAGTTGACTGGCCAACCAACTATTTTTCTCCTAATAAAAATTATAACCAGTGCTGTTTGTTGCTGTCTTTGCGTTTTTTTTTTACTTTTATATATGTATATATATATGTATATTATTTTTAATTATTACTATTATTGCAATGTATTTGATTTTATTGCTGATTTGAGCTTTTACTGAATAAACATTTTATACATCTCGCTCATGCACAACTGTAAATTTACATATATTTAGAATAAAAGGCAGGCAGTAGCCGTAATGAAAATAAAAACAAAAATGTTGTTAAAAATGGGAGGAAGAAAAAAAAGTAAATGAACACGCAGATCGCAATGAATATCGGAAGAATTTAATAAAACAAATACCTATGTATTATAAGAACAATATAATTTTCCAAAAGTTTGTGTACTTACCTGACAAAGTACTACACATTTATTTTCTATCTATTTAAAATAGAATATTTTTTGCCACGTTCTTAACGTCTTTAAGCACTATAACACATAAAAAAAATTAACTTTTTTAAATGGGCTTTCGAAAATTTGTTCGATTAGTTTTACAGAACGTAAGCCATTGTACCTAACTAAAATTATTTTAACTGTAACTTTTGAAATATAGTACATTGAATTTTTATATATTCTGAAAACTCTAAGAGTACGGTCACATTATGCAAAAACAAAAATTTTAGCGAAAAACGTAAACAATTTGCAGCAACACTTTTAAGCAATTATTAATTTGTAATTACATGAAATTGGTCAGAGCAAATTGCGACCAGTAATATGTATTATAATTTTTAAATAAATAAATACTCGTATGTAATATAATTGGAGATGAATAGGTAGATTTACATTTTTTTTTAATGTGACCGTATCTTTTGGTTTTGTATGAAAACAAACTTATTTGGTTACTTTCGGCTTTCCATTGTAGCTAGCAGAAGAAAATCACCTCAGCTAAATCGTGATAATGATCTGCTGCTGATATGTTGTGTACTAACGATGGAGGAACAACACATAACAAGAGGGAGTTGTTGAAGAAGCACAAAGTACAATATGAACAAAATTATTAAAAACTACGGAACTAAAAATAATTGGAAGTCAAAGTGGTTGGAAGTCATATTTTGAATGATAGAAGTAGCACGAGTCATCAGCACATTGTAACAACAATAAAACCAAAATCAGCTGTAAGCGTAATATAACAGCAAAAACAATTTATATATAATAATTACTCGTATGACGAAAACTAATTCATTGCGAAATAAACGCAATTTCAAATTGTTTCATTCAACTTGATCTTGAATTTCAAATTCTACCCAACAAAGAAAACAAAAAAAAAATAAAGAAGAGAGAATATCACAACTGAAGTGAACTCAACAAAAATTGCAAAATCATCACATTTGTTTGTTTTAAGAGATTGTCGTAAAATATTTTAATTCCTTTTATAATTTTTTAAATCGTTAAATTAATTTAAGTCAAAAGTGTTTAAGAGCAAAGCACACTAAAACAAGATCATAACAACAAAATAAACAATAGAAGAAACAACTATAAATAAATATTTACAACTTGACAGCATAGTGATAAAGCGCTAAAATAAATTGAACACACATTTATTAAAATAATAATACATATAAACATAATTTGAACTAAAAAGAACATACATACATAATAATAAATAACCACCAGTATAAGAAATATAAATTATAAACGCTATTGCAGAGCAGATTGTAATAAAAAAAAAAAAAGAAATTATCATGGATAAAAATATGATGTTACCCAAACGTTCTCGCTTGGATGTTAAAGGTCCATTCGCTAATGGGCCAATGCAAGCCAGACCATTAGTAGCTTTGTTAGATGGACGTGATTGCTCCATAGAAATGCCAATATTAAAAGACGTTGCCACTGTAGCGTTTTGTGATGCACAAAGTACATCGGAAATCCATGAAAAGGTGAAAAATTTATTGTGACATAAAAAAAAAGAAGAAAATTAAGTAAAATATATTTTTATTAATGTCTTTTAGGTTTTAAATGAAGCAGTGGGTGCATTAATGTGGCATACAATTATTTTAACAAAAGAAGATTTGGAAAAATTTAAAGCGTTACGTATCATTGTTCGAATTGGCAGCGGTACGGATAATATAGATGTTAAGGCAGCTGGTGAACTTGGCATTGCAGTCTGCAATGTGCCCGGTTATGGCGTTGAAGAAGTAGCCGATACAACAATGTGTTTAATATTAAATTTATACCGAAGAACTTATTGGCTGGCGAATATGGTGCGTGAAGGCAAAAAATTTACTGGACCCGAGCAAGTTCGAGAAGCAGCACATGTAAGTTTATTTTTTATTTTTTTTATTTTGTAAGAAAGAAAAGAAAATATATTCCAAGTACTTTGGGGCATTCTTAATTTTTTCTGATTTGTACTCTGATTATAGACGATTGTTTCTTCCGCGATTCATATTCACACTCAATTTTAGACAGACTTTAAGATTAAAAGAAAAATGATAGCTATGTATGTATATTATATTGTTGTTTTGGAGAAGTGATAAATTAGTTAGTTTTATTTATTTTTCATTCATTGTAAAAATGTTTATCTTTAACTATTGCGGTTCTTCAGATAGAGTCGAAATAACTTACCGCTTGTATGGAGTCATACTTATTTATCAGTTTGTTTGTTTAAAGTTATATGATCTCATAGCGGCTAAAGACTCCCCAAATTTCTTGCCCAAGTGTCTTACAGTTTCTGAGATGGAGGCGTCTGATAGGCTAGACTAGATAGGTGCTAGACTGGACAGACAGACTTTTGAGCACGGCACCCCAACTACTCTCCAACACAACATAGTCACACAAAAGTTACCGTTTTTAGCGCCAGTATAAAATTTCATATTTTTTAACTAAGTATACTTCATAACAATTTGAATCGAAACATAATATAAAGCTTGACCATAATTTTTTTTTTTGGCAGTATTAATATTGCGTCCAACAAGAGCCAACTTATACAAACATATTGGAAATATTCAGATTTTGAAACGAGGAAGACTCGCAATTCCTTGTGAATTTTTAGTTTAATTATTTATTCTTAAATAAGGAAATCACGACTAAACTGTATTCCATTTCCATTTTTCAAAATTTGTGTGCGTCCTGGAAAGTGAAAAGAATTGAAATAAAGGAATCGGGATAGAGAGAGAGAGAGAGTAAAGAACAGTGCAGAATACAAAACAAACTAAGATGTGAAAATAGTCTTCAGGCAAGGTTATGCCAAAGACTTCTAGCTATGAAGCATCACAACCGATCCTCCAAGCGACTCTGCTTCATCTTCCGGACTCTCCTCCAGATGAGTTTATAGTGGTAGCAGATCCGATATCAGCGAGAATATATTTCGGGAGTGTGCCAACCCTCTCATTCCCAGTAATACAACTATGCCCGGGAACTGATCAGAGACTAACCCAGAATCCGTACAATCACAAATCATTCGTGGTTATACCGAAATCGGTTCCATATCCTTCGCCTGAAAAATGTTGCGGTTCTCATTCAGTTTATAAAGTAGCTCTAGTCCCAGAACCTCACAAAGACTCCACCATCATCGACCCATTAGTAAAAAACGGTTGTTCCAAACCTTATTGGGAGTTTTCAGTTGCATTCTTGGGAAACACATAATTGTTAGTTTCATTCATAAGCACCCTCCTCATCAGAGGTGAAAAGACAAGACATTCAGAATGTCAAAGTGACCGCTTGAGTTTTGTTTTCATTATTCCGATTCCTTCAGTAGTATGACACTACGCGTCGCACAATGCACAAGTAGAGTCAGGCAGTGAATAGGGTTAAGGGCAGCCTGAAGAACAGCTCCCCTTTACTTAAAAGAAGTAATTCTGTACCTTTTTATTCGCTGTACGTTATTTAATATTCCAACAAACAACATAGCCATACTTAATAATTTTTAATACCATCATCTTGCGCAAAAACGGGTCATATTATTCATTCCTTCACCCCAGGTGATACTCTTATCGCACTTAATTTTTCCTTTATAACTATTGAGATAAGTTCAGTCAACATTATTACCTGTCCCTTTTCGCTGTTTAAGAGGCATTCTGGTACATCAGTTGAGCTTTTGCAAGCCCGCATTCTCTTACCCGGATAATTAAGAGGACATTCGTTCAATAATATATCTGATATAAGAATAACCCCTTAGTGCCGTAAGTTCCCCTTCCACCGTGTTGACCCTGTTAGTGCTTCTGGATTCTGTTATTGTAAGCATTTCTTTTAATTTTTTTTATTTATTACGAGGAGATCACGATTTTGATTTGAGAATAATATATATGTCATTAATGTGGGGTTTCCTGTATGTGTAGTCCCAAGCTCTAATGATGTAACCTATCAACTATATCACAGTATTATAATTATTATTATTTTTCTTTCTAGGGTTGTGCTAGAATTCGTGGAGATACATTAGGCTTAGTTGGTTTGGGACGTATCGGAAGTGCAGTTGCATTAAGAGCAAAAGCATTTGGCTTTAATGTTATATTCTATGATCCTTATCTGCCAGATGGCATCGATAAGTCTTTAGGTCTAACTCGCGTCTACACTCTGCAAGATTTATTATTCCAATCTGATTGTGTTTCACTGCATTGTACACTTAATGAACACAATCATCATTTAATTAATGAATTCACAATTAAACAGGTAAGTGTAGAATAACTAAAACTTATTACTTATTGTTGGTGTGCGACAAAAATTACTATTTTACGGTCTTTACATTCTAGATGAGACCGGGTGCATTTTTAGTAAATACGGCACGAGGAGGTTTGGTAGATGACGAGACTTTGGCGCTTGCTTTAAAGCAGGGTAGAATAAGAGCTGCAGCACTAGATGTACACGAAAACGAGCCATTTAATGTATTCCAAGTAAGATTGTGAAAAAAACATCATTGTTTTTGTTAACGTTTTGATCGTTTTCTGTTACAGGGCGCCCTAAAAGACGCACCCAACCTAATATGTACACCACATGCCGCCTTCTTTAGTGATGCATCTGCTACAGAACTGCGTGAAATGGCTGCCACAGAAATACGACGAGCCATTGTTGGTAACATACCCGATGTTTTAAGGAATTGTGTTAATAAGGAATATTTCATGCGAACACCAGCATCAGCTGTAGCGGCCGCAGCAGCTGCGTCCGTTTATTCAGAAGGTAAAATACCACCCATATTATCAAATCAAGAAAAGTGAAAAAGAAAAACAAAAGTTAAAAATGCAATTATTAAGTTTACAATTTCGATTACAACTACTACTGAAACAACAAAAACAAGAAAATTATTAAGAAGATTTGAAAAATACCAACTTACAAGTACATATTTAAAATTTACAATAAAAAATGATTACACCACACCCTCCTCCCTCTCACACACAAAAAGTTACATGTCAAACAAATCTAATTACAATTTATTTCCCCCTCAATCAGTCTCTGGTTCCAAAAATGGAGCGAAAATAGTAAAAGAAAAGGGCATAACTTACAACGCGACGACGATATTAGTTATGTTATTAAAATGTATGAAAATAAAAATTTTATTATAAACAGTAATTGCGTTATTATAATAGATACACAAACAAACTGTGTTTTAAGACTGGATTTTGTTGACATAGTGATGACATCAATTAGGTATTGATTTTAAATATATTTACAATAAGTATGTATACATATATGAAGTAATTGTGGAAAATCTGCCCAAAATTTTTCCAAAACATTTTCCATGATTAAGTATTTGAAATTTGCAGTTTTAGTTGGTATACTACAAAAATTTGTGTATAAAACATTTTTATTTCCTTTAAATCAACAAACAATACAAACAAAGAATTAATTATATTTGAAATATAAATATTTTCCAATTTACAGCGTTTTAAAACTGTTAAATAATAATTCTACAACTTGAACTTTCGCTAAGTTAAATCTTTTAAAAGAATATATAATCTGGTGGCACAATCGTTAAACTGATAGGACTAACTGCACTAGCTGAAATTACTCTTGAGTATTCTTCATAGATGTTTTTATTTTGGTGTACTGATAAACGGACAAGAGAGTAAAAAAGAAATTGTAGTTGCTAATTAAAATGTTTTACTGAAAGAACTTGTATGTTCATAAAATTCACATTATTCATAATGTGGTTTATATTGTGGCACTAACTTTTCCTTCTAGCACAATAATATGTATTCTCCAAATCTATAGATGTTTATATATATACATTTTTTGTTTGTTTTTTAATTTATACCGCAAGGCATTAAAATTAATTTTAAACATCCTTAATTGATAGAAAGTCTTTAAATATGTCTGCCTTTTGACTCAGTATATTTTGATTTTCAGAAGCTGCTCAATTACATCGATTGTAATAGGTTCGGGTTATATTTTTTTAGGTTATCATGCCTGTAATCCTTTTGGATTCGATTATATTATATTATATAAACAAATGGCATATTAAATTATTTTTCAAGGAGTTGTAGGTTCATTTATATTGTAGTTTTCGAGATTTCGGGCAGTTTCTCATGCTATTTTCACCACGAATCCAAAGTATTATGTTCTCTTAGTGTTCCGTTTTTTCTTTAAGAAATTGCTGTAGACCTGAGATCGTGGAAAAGAAAGATTTTAAAACAAAATTTTTTTTAATATAAGTTGATAACGTGAAACCGATAATGAAAATTATACTTATTTGTGTAGTAATGAAAACCAGTTTTTAAGCTGTAAATGAGTAGTGTGAATTGGAAAATAATGTTAATATAAAATACATACATATGCGTTATGTTGTTGTTTATTTAAAATATCTATTTTTGTTTTGGGCTGAAACTGAAACTGCATATGCTCAGAGAATACGTGGGATGTGGGATATATCTTCAATAAGTAATTGATTTTCGTTTCTTCAATACTTACTACCAAAATCCGAATTCTAGGTTGGAAGTAAAGGTTCATAAATTATTTTAAATCAGACGAAACCTTTTATAGACCAAAAAAAAAAAAAACAAAACAGAATCATGAACTTTTTATGCAATGTATATCAAAATCACCACAAATTCTGTGTAGAATGTTTGTTGTGAAAACGAGGTACATGTATCAACAATATCAACAATTTTTAAATTATTTAATCAAAAGTTTCAGTATTTGTCAGACTAATTGTTCAATTTTTCTTCTTCAATATAAAATATTTCATCATCGGTATTCGGATTAAAACCATTATTGAAAACATTTATGGTATATTTTTATGCAACATAATATTATTGTTCATAATAAATATTTTCAATTGATTTTATTTCATGATAATAAAATAGCTTTCGTTATTTTTATAAAAAAAAAAAAAAAAAATTCAAGAGTCATTGTTTCATTAGAGGCGCTTAATTTTTCTCAATATTAAAGAAAATATTAAACTGACTATGCATGATTGTCCTAAACTGATTTCTTCATTCCTTGTAAAATACTTGTTTATGGAAGAGTAGTGATAGGATATTTATTAACATATGTAAACATAGTCTAGAATCGAAGTATTCATTTCCGTACGTGTTAAATAATATATTTATTTTCTATACATAAATGTATTTATAAAGTTAAATCTTAGGGTGCACAATACAATGAGATTTTCTTAATGTTGCCACAAACCATACTCTGTCTTTATAAACATATGTTAACTAAAATTAGAAAACATTTATATTATTTATTTCTAAAAACAACAGACAAAGGATAAAAATAGTTATTGCCCATATACATATATACTAACAATTGATTTCCACATATACATATATATATATGTATGTATACATATACATGTACAGGTATTTGAATTTTATACTTTAATTTAGGGATGCCCAGAAAATGAAACCATGAACGAGTAACAATATGGATTGATTTCAAAACTTTAGAATTTAAAAATAATATTGGCGTTATTGTAAAAGTTTTTGGTAGGAAAAAGAGATTATTAAACAAACAGAACGATATGGCATGGGCATCGTTACTTTAAAGAAAAATTGGTTTAATATACGATTTTTTGTCATGAATTTTAATTTGCTTTTTCTTTGACTTTACAACAATCAACAACAATAAGTTTTATTAGTTTTTATTAAGTGTTGTAAAAATGTTTCTTTAATTTATTCATCGAACAATATACATGTTTTTTCATGTAATACAAAAAATCAATTGATAAAATCAATCTTAAGGTGAAAGTAAACACTTTTGATGGCTTGATACATAACAAGAAATATCCACATATTTTGAATATTCTTTTTTGATTTGTTGTATTTTGCTCTTATTGTTATTATTATTACATATTATTATTTTAATCCATGTTTTAGCTATTTTTTGTAACAATATAATCATTCCATGTCAGTATTTTTAGTGCGTCATTTTTTCGAAAGCATTTAATTAAGTACATGTACATAAATGTAAATTTTTTTTGATTAGAGTTTTAAATTCGAAAAAAAATATAATTTTATAATGAATATACACTCTTCTGAATTTTTCGATTGCGCTTGACGACATATTAAAATTTATCATCAAACCAATACTGAATTTTATGAATTTTTAAAAATTTAATGTGAATTAGCAGTCTAATATGACGAGTTAAAGAATAAATCGAATAATTATAAACTTTTATGTCATATCGATAGTTTCCGTATTTCTGATTTGTTTTTTGTATGAAATTTGAATGCGTATTGTGTTTGCATAAAGGCAATACACCTTAATTTGCCTTCAACTGATTCATTTTTGAAAAAATTATATGAATTAATATTATTATTAAAATTGCAACAAGAATGTTAGTTTCCATGAAAGGTTTTTATGTTATAAACAATTTTAAATACAAAACAATCCAACAATTGATCCGAACTGAACTCTATATAATTTAAAGGATAATAAACACAACAGCATTGTCAAGCATATAAAATTTTATCTGAATTTGTTGATTTATCACAAAAATTAATTAAACCAACATTTTATTTAATTTTTTTTTCGTCCTCTTCTAATAATTTTTTGTTTTCTTTTAAACAACTTCAAACAAATCAAAAAAGATCTTCAAAATGTTTAAACTAAACGACTTACATATATAATATTAATATTTGTTATAATTTTATGTGAAATGTATAAAATTATAATATAAGAAATCGCTATAAATAATAATATTAGTATATAAATACAAATAATTACTGACTTTCCATAAGAATTATTAAAATGCAAGAGAAAACTTAACAAATAAACAAGGAAAAATAAAAACGTTGACCAATAGTGTTTTTTGAAATATACACACATATATTTTATTATACAGACGATGAAATTGCAATAGTGATTATGAATTAAAAATAAACAAAATTTGCTCTATAGATTTAATGGTCTCATCATCCGTGATTATTTTCGCCTTTCAATAAATATATCGTAAAAAAAACAAGAATTCTGTCGCAAAAACATTTCAAAATTTACTTTCTTTTGTCTAATGAATGAATAATTTAATATAACAAAAAACATGCTTATATACATAAATATAATGAAAAGAAAGAGAAAAAATTAGTTTTAGAACTATTATAAGTATATAAAATGTATATTAAAGGTAAAAAAGATAAAATTGAAAGATAGAGTTAAAAATAAAAACTATATTAAAAATGAATATATTTATAGATATATGTATGTATGTCTGTAAACAAAAAATATATACATATAAAACAGTGCTAAAAATGTGCAAGAGATTATAAAAAAAAATAAGAAGTATATTAATTTTAGTAACTAAATAATAATTAAGGAAAAAAAAAAACAATTAAGGACAACTATTGCACAATGCATTTTCTAAATTATAGTATATTCTTTGAGAAGTGGTTATTTCGTTACACTTTAACAATTTTACTTTTTTTTTTTACTCAGTTCTAACTTAAGATTTACACGCAATTTGATAGGCACACACACACACACACACTATCAATTACCCTAATTCTCTCAGTATACAAAAAAAATAATAATTATAATAATTATTTTTTAAATAAATGTGCATAAACTTCAAACACATTACTTAAAATAATAAAAAAAAAAAAACAGGCACTTAAACGATTAAGAACATTCAAAAACTTGAAATATAATTTAAAATCCATCTTAATAATGATTGATATAATGAGAAATAAAGTAAAACAACAAAATGTTATTTTGTAATGTATAAAAAAAATATTTTTAATAACTGTGAAAGCTAATTAAAATTTAAAATTAAAAAAAAAAATAATAAGAAATAAAACAGAAGTTATTAAAAACCAACAAAAACGCTGAACTTATTTTAAGAAAACAAAAAATGAAATTCACACAGTTATGTGGTAAGAATAAAAAATAAAAATTTGGGGTGATGGAATCATTGGATGAAAGAGCATGATAAAAGAAAAACATTAATAAATCAATTAAATTAAACCGTTTAAAAATTAATAGTGTAGAGCACAGTTGCTTATTTGTCAAAAAATATATTGAACCACGTTTACGAAAGTCAGTAATTATTTAAGTCGTTTAAATTTCCGAATTCATTTTTGGCTTGTACTTATATACATATATATATATATATTTTATTTTTTTTGAAATAGAAAAAAATATAACGATTTTTTAATAGGAAATCTTAAGGCGCTGATTATTTCCACCAGTGACAAATGCCTTTAATTTAAGAATATTAATATGATTTCAGTTGTTTGCACATTTTTAATCATTCCCATCGCTTCATAACAAAAAACTAAAATAAGTTTATTTTATAATACTTTAATTGAATGCTTTTTAAAAAATGTATAATATGACTAGTTAGTGAGTTCTTAAAAGACGTTGTT
This sequence comes from Sarcophaga caerulescens, assembly GCA_927399465.1. Lineage (NCBI taxonomy): Eukaryota > Metazoa > Arthropoda > Insecta > Diptera > Sarcophagidae > Sarcophaga > Sarcophaga caerulescens. Next base: position 73,723,961 of record OV656872.1, on the reverse strand, counting down.
ATGCTTTTTGTGTTAATAACATAGCAAAATGTTAATCGGAACATGAATCATGAGAATTACAATTTCGTATATGTAATTCAAAGTTTTTTGTTTTAAGTATGAAAGTTCTTTGATTTTGCCCCAAACTTTGGGGCACGATGATTTTTCATAGAATTTCGATTGAACTGAAATTCGGAGATAGCTGAGACCATTCTAAACACTCAATACTACCATCTTGAAACAAGTTAGTGTTAATCATGACTTTATGCTTTCGGGATTAGATTACGCTTTTATTCTGAAAACTGAGAGTAATTTTTTTCTTAGAAGTTTTAAGCATTGTGAAAATTGTTATGTTAGAATTACATCCTTAATGAATGATCCTTAAGTAATTACGTAGTATGAGATATTAATTTATTTTTTGTTTCATTTTTCAAACGCAATATTTTCCATGGAAGCGATAAATATTTATTTGATATGCGGGCATGTTCTGAAAAACGCAAATCGCCTAAATTTTGCGTTTTCGTTTTGAAAACGCCAAGTGGATGTTCTAGCGAACGCAAACGCTAAAAAAAATTTTATGCGATTCGAAATCGCCAAATAGGTGTTCTAGCAAACGCTAAACGTTAAAAATTTGCGATTTCAAATCACAAGAGTATATTGCAGTGAACTGATGAAATATGTTCAAGCAGAACTTTAAAATTAGAATTTTTAAATCTGGAGAGAATGAAAATGAACATACGTGACGATGAGCATTGATCATTTAAGATTTTTTTCATTATATAAAAAATTTTACCAATTTTTGTCGCTTTTTTTTCTATTCTGTATTTGTTAAATTTTGTTAGTTATATGAAACAATACTGAATTTTTTAAGTTTTATGTTAAGTTGCCGTCTATCGATCCAATTACCCCTGGAATTTTAAACTTTTGATAAGAATGCATTTTTGATGCTTTCGTTTCTTCATCTGTCATGTTCAAATTGATCCAAAGAAGGCATAGTTTTTCTCCAAAAACATTATGTACATCCCATAACATTTTACACGATGTAGAACGCCCCATACTGAGATTTATGTCATGGGCAATCACGCCTTAGAAGGAACCGACCGCCAGATCTCTTAAAGCGCTCAGCAAACGTATCGTGTCTGGAATAGTACTTTTATATATATGCACAGCAGTTTGTTCATAAACCATCCTAAATGTAGTTTTATTCACGTCTTTTTAATTTTTATTTTCTGGATTGCAACTTTTTTAAACAAATTATGCTTAATAAAAAACCTGAAGGCATTTTTTATTTAAATTTTTTTGTTTTGATGTTTCGATTTTTATTTGTAACGCTAAAACATATGCTTTATTTTTTTCATAAACGACTTCGAAAAATCGCAAATCGAAAGTAAAACGCGTGAGTTTCAGAACACCCTGAAATAAATTTGGCGTTTTTAAAATCACTTGCGATTTCAAATCGTGCGATTGCCAGAACATGCCTGATGATAAATTCTTTCACCAATTTCGACGTATAGTTACAGCCATATTTGTGTTTTTAAACTTGTTCGCATTCAACATTCGAGTTTGAAATTAAGATTCATTGTGGTAGCCTTTAATTTCGCAGATTTTCCAAAAAAGATGCAACTGTTAATTACAGAAATCATACATTCATACAGGTCAACTCTTTCTAAGAAGACCTAGAATCTGAGAAAATGCGCAGTAGGGCTGAAACAGATTGCAAATCGTATATAAAGAAGTGGTGCCTGTGTCCCACAAGCCGATTCTTGCTTTAAAACACAATGGTTCTTTAAAAACCCTCATATGATCCTAATAGATTTCTTCTTATCTAGGTTCAATAATCTTTCCGTTCTGGAATTGTCAAGATACTACGATCTCCTCTACATCAGCATGATCAACTAATCGAAATGTCCAAACGGGAAGACCTAAGTGACTACTCCATCAGGTTCACATAAAACTACATTATATCCTTTGACAAGTTGTCAGCAATTTCGTTATTCAATACAACCAAAATGCCTTGGGACCCAGTCAGTGCCTTTAAGGCTGACTATCAATACTACCAACCTGCGTTACTTGTTTTCTAAAGATAGCATTTATGGTATTCTAAATTTAATTACAAATTGTTTGCTTTTATACTTGGATCAAATTTATAAAGTAAAGGTCGTTATTTACGAAAACAATCGATTATTTTTATCTAAAATATTGTACATATTCTTAGTAGAATTTTATATAAAAAGTTATTTGAATATATACATTTACAATTCTGGATGTTAAGAGTGTAATAGTTATGATAAGATACATTGGGTTCTTGTAGTATGTTTGCATATTATAAGATTGTTTTGTTTTCTTTCCTGGAACTTTTTTAAGAAACTACGGGCTCTTTTAAAAATCTATATATCGTCGTAAAAGTTCCACAAGTACGTACATATCATCAAAAAAAAATCGAAATCGAGTTTTTGATTGATTGTGATTCGTAAGGTTATCTAACATATCTCTACTAATTTTTAGATTTTTTCGATCAAAAATAACGTTTTTATATCAATAATTCAAATTGATGTACCATATGAAGTATTTTTTATTTTATAACGTTTTTTGCTTCTCCTGTAAAATTAGAAAAAGTGATGTTACGTACTTTTGGATTTTCGACGACGATATGTAGATACATGCATGCATGCATGTGTCTACAAACTCGGATTCTTTCCAAGAATATGTTAAATATATGTATAATATTAAGCATTTTAAAACGTCTGTTCTTCAGTGTTTCCCTTCAAATGATTCTAAAAATTATTATTGTTATAATTAAATATTAAATACTGTTGCATAAAAATTTACTTTAATTTGCAATAATTAGGCTCTCTTATAAAAAAGAAAAACAAACGAAGAAAAAATTAATAAATTAATAAAAAAAAATCGAAAATAACTTAAAAAAAACATGTTACCTCAAAATTCCTCATTCCATTCTTCAAATGAATTTGTTTTACATGAAAAAACTCAATATGTACAAAACAGGATTAAATGGAGGATATTATGCAGGCGCTTTACAACAGGCTCACAGTACCACACCCCATGACGCTCCACATAGCATAGGCGGAGTTCCATTATCAGTGGTGGGCGGGGCGGCAACTAATGTCAATCCATCGCCAATACCAACGGTACCTCCAGTACATGTATTACCACAGGTGGGATTGCAGCTAGGACTTGTGAGTAGTAAATCGGTAGGTACCATCAACAAAATTCAAAAATCCTTTTAAAAACACATTTTTTTATAATATACTTTACACTCATCAAATAATACTTACAAATAAATTTTAAACAAATCAAGATTTGTCGTTTTCTCTGCTATACAAATATAATTTGGAAATTTAGCACAATTGATAAAAGTTGTTGTTGTTTTTTTTTAATTACTTTCTTAATTTTTATTATTGTTATTGTCGTTTAAAAATACATATGTATGTAATGTTGATATTTTTTATTTGTTTGCTGTGTATTTAGGCATTTAGAAGGATTTTTAATTGAAATAAAAAAAAAAGCAAAATAAATTAACATCAATAATTTGAAATAATCATAATGCATAATGGAATGTGGTAATGAATTAGAGAGAGAGAGAGAGAGAGAATTGTTTATTTTATTTTGCCTTTTCGAACTTTACCATCATTTTATTTTCAATTATGTATATGTATTTGTGAATTTGTTGTTGTTGTTGTTGTTCTTGTTGTTTAATATGGCTATTAAATTATATTATTAAATGTTGTTGTTGGTTGTTTGTTGTATTTTTAAAAGCTGTACATTTTGGAAAATTTTTGTTAATTTTTTTTTACTACATAGTACTAATGAAAATTATAAACGATTACTAAAAAGTCTTACAGAGTTTTCATTTTAATTATTTGAAATTCTGTAGGGTAGAAAAATAAGAAATTTTCCAATTTTGTTGAGCCGTTTAGCCAGCCGTTAAGTACATACTTACATACATATATATACATATATATATATATTTATATTTGTTATTTAATTTGTGTTTACTTTTTAGTTTAGAAAATTTCACTTTTCATATTTGATCTTGCATTAATAACATTAAATTAAAATAGTTCATTATATGCTATTTTTATAGTGTTAATATATGTAAATTATAATACTCACTAAATATTCGTTTTATTGGATTTTTTTTTATTTCTTTACAGCCCCAGACGGCACCAGACCCTAATAATCATCATCCATCTACATCTAAGCCAGAGTCATCGGAGGTTCAATAGTTCAAAAACACCGCCACCACCATCACCACAAATTTTTCATAAATATTTTGTTTAAATTTTTGGTTTAACTCAAACAACATTCTGCAAAAGACAGATATTTTTCAAATGGGATATCAAACATCAGACCAGCAAATACTATTTATTCCTTAATTATTTTCTCCATTATCGCCTAGAAACAGAAGTGTATAGATTTCCTTTAGCAATGATTCTTAATGCTACTCCTGAAAAACTTCAATACAACCTACTTGCTATCTAATTTCTTCTGCAAAAAATTGAGCAATCAAGAGAAAGATATGTGTATGTCTAACAAAAAAGAAACGGAAAACAATTATATACATACATACTATATTATAATGTTAATAAACTAAACTATAATTACAGTTCAATATGAAATTCGTTTAGTATGATCAAAATGTTCTACAATAAATTTCTTAAATTTACTGAAAAAAAAACCAACACATGTTCGATTGTGAATATATGCATATACATACATATAATTTTTGAACCAAATAAAATGTCCCACAATAAACTTCTAGGCAATGTGAATACCACCTATGCATATGTATGTATGCCTCTTATTTTTCAAACATTTTACATTTTCATTAGCAAATTAAAAATCTTCGTAATAATTACCCGAATTATAGCTGTGTTTTGTCATTTGTTAATGGGTAACATTTATGAAATTGTTGAAAAAATTGTGGTTTGGGGCTCGGATTTTTCCTCCCCATTCTTTTCATTAAGTGGTTTAGTTTATTGTATTCCTTTATATACATATTGTCTGATTTTATACGATTAAAATTTACACTATCTTACATGCAATAGTAAAAATGATAAAAAAAAATTGTTTTAAATTGACAATTGTAAATTTTACTCGACATTCGTTACATTTTATATACGAGATTGTAAAGAAATTATCTGTGTATATTATTGAACAGTGTTGAGGTTTTAATAATATTTAAGAACTAAAATTAGTCCAAAAATAATAGAGAAGTAAAATTGATGAGAACAGAAAAAAAATCCATAAAACAATACAAGAAAATATAAATTTGTAAACAATATAATACATAATAGTATATGTATGTGCATGTAGTTTATTTATCTATCATACCATCACCATATTCCCTATCCCGATGTCCACTCGTCTATCAAAAGTTATCAACTCACAATCATCGAAAAATTTATAAAGGAAAGAAAAACGCCACAAATAATTACAAAGTAGGAGGGGGGAAAACCTCTTATTTTAAAAGTAAATATGTATTGAGAAAAAAGAAAATAACATTTAAAATTTATAAAAGCAACAAAAACGCTTATTAATTTATAAATAAAATAAAGTAAATAATTACGCCCTCAACTAAAAACTTGCAAAAACACTTAGGATTGTATTTTTTTTTTGTTTGTTTTAAAATTTATTTTTTATCTTCATCATTTTAAATTTAAATGTGGCTTTAATTATTTTTATAACTGTCATTTTATATGGTTTACTTAAGTATATAACAAAGCTCCGAGATATTCTATGTGTTTAGAAAGAACTCTGCAGAAAAAATAGCACACAACATACAGAACACAGAACCCATTTTCCCCTTCATCAATTTTCCTTGCAATTTCTTCCTAAATTTGTTTATTTCCAAATAAGATTTTTTTTATTATAATTTTAAAATTTTTTGTAAAAATAAAAATTTTAAAAAATAAAATTCTTATTACATGTTAAACTGAGAAAGAAAAACAAGAGAAAAAAAATTAAACAAATTCGTCTACTGTATCTATAAATATAATACCTTATTAATTTTAAGTATAATAAAGTTATGTCTTAATTTTAAATTGTTTCTTTTTTTTTTAATTTTATTATTTTACAATGAAATTTAAGCTTTTTTTTTGGAAAAATTTCTATGTTTAAAAAGAAATGATAACAAAGTATCTAATTAAAATAAACAAGTTTTAAATTCAAATTATGATTCTGGTAGATTTAAGATTATAAGCGATAATTACAAATAAAATATATAAAAATCGAAAATACACAAATTGTACCTCTTATTTCATTAATTTTCTCACATTAAATCTTTTTTAAGCGCAATTAAACTCCAGCAATCACTTCAATTATTACTCAATAATCCAAATAAAGATGGTGCTATGATTTACATATGTACAGTGAGCGTAAAATGCAAATAAACACCTCACATTATTTGAAAAACGTGTGGATTATATGCATAAAAACAGTGAAATATTAGAAACAGTATTTTGTAATCCATTATAATTTAGAGTAAAATTAATTTCATTAAAATCGAACTACATTGTTTTTTATATACTACTATGATTATTAATTAATAAAATGTAAATTTTTATCAAATAAGATAGAGTGTTTATTTTCATTTGACGCTCACTGTATATGAAATCAAAAAACTCAAATGTTTTTACGAATTTTTTCATTTCCATATCTAAAAACCGAATTTTTAATAAAATTTTAAAAGTTCTATCCAAAAATATATTGAAGAATTTTAGTTAATTTTGTAAAGTTTTCCACGAACCGTGAAACTCTTTAAATGTTACTTCGGGCTTTTAGGATATCGTGTGTACATATGTATGCCAAGCTATTAATGCCATACCTAAATGCCAGCAAAAGCAACAAATCGGGGCTTAAATTTGTTAATTTTCATAATCCTAATCCTGATATACATACGCTTGGTTGGGAATGCATTATTTAGTATTTTAATTAGAAAACATTGGGGTGGAGGATCATTACGTATTTCTATTTGAAAGAAAAATTTTCGAACGAATCGACGCTTTGCAGCGTGAGATTCGAATCGAAATACAAAATAAACTTCCTGTACTGTACCAGAAGAATAGCAACGAACGATTCAAATGATAAATAAAAATTTAAATGCTTTTGTTTATTTACAGGACATATGTATGTACTTATCGTCACCTAAAATGCATGCATATCGACACATAAAAAGAGTTGTTACGCCCTTTTGTTTTTGAAATGTATGTACTTGTTACTGTCTTTTGAATTTCGTTCATAAAATCGTTATTTGTTGACATATAAGTTCAAATTTTTAAAGGGAGATGTAATTTAGTTTAGTGCATCATAATCAATTAAAAACGCAATTTTGAATTTCTTTTGTTATTACGCCCTTTTGCATTTTGGGTGTCGATATGTACATACTCGTACATACATATTTGTTTAAAAACTGTTGTAAATCGATCAAAAATTAGTCAATCGGTACCATTTTTTCTTGTTTACCATTGACTTAAATCACATGCTGAGGCTTATTCGCGTGCTATTGTATAATTATCGCAGTGAGAATTTAAACTTGAATACACTTGTTTTTACGCGTTCCCGATGGTCTAATTTTTATTTTAATTCGAATTAAATTTTTGAATTTATTTACACTATAAATTCATAGTGTTTCGAGAAGTGACTGAAAGCTATTTTCTAGATATCAGCTAAAATGTGTAGGTTAGGCTTACGAAGTAGATTAAAAAATACACCTCCATCCCGATGATACCAGAAAAGGTCCATTTTGAATACTCTATTTATCACAGGTCCTATAACAAAAGACAACTGTAAGGCAGAGGTGAGAAAAAATTATGAAAATCGAAAGAATGAAGTAAGTAAACCAATGTCCAAAATGTATCTCTTCAGTTCAGAAATCCTGATAAACCCTAACTCTCTAATATCATTAAAGGGAGTTGTACTCGGCCAGGATGGTATCCTGAGTCTACACCTGTAAATAAGTGGACATATGTACTAGATGTTCAATCTCTGGCTCCCTCTCTGCCTACTCTGTAGAACACGTTAATGAATATGTTCCTCCAACTAGTCTTCGCAATCAGAACATAATATGCACAATGAAATTCTATTAAGGTTCTAAGAAGATTCAGAACCTATTCCGTTGTAGAATAGCCTTGTACGAGCCCTAGCAGAGTGGAAATTGTACAATCTTCCCTGTTTTACACACTCGATTTGGCCGAACAAATAATCCAGACTAGTGTTACAGACCCATCCCTTAGATCTATTCACTTTGTTGCGCCCTCTCTCCTGATCGTATGTGATATCTTTTTCTCTCAACATCATAGTGCTTTAGAATCTAGAACAGCTTTATTCTATAATAAAAAATCATTGTGAGAGCCTTTCTACAACATATTTATATATTTGAGTCGGCGTAATGCCGATTGCTTGGATCAAAAATGATCAGTTTTGAAATAATTACATATGATTCGAACGATTTGTTGGGGATGATTCAGAGATTACATTCGGTGGACTTGCGGTAAGGAACTCTTTATGGTTCGAAGAGTTTGGGTAGACCGGCATTTTCAGGCTTTTCGACCGTCTTCAGGGTAATCGACTTTGATAAGCTACTCTCTGTGGTTTTTCCTCCAAGTGACTTTTTGAAGGCACTAACTAGGGACGTTAAAATGCTTTCAGTTTGTAGCAAGTTTCCAGGCTACTATGGCCCAGATTTGATCTTTTATGACTGAATAGTTTCTGAAACTGGATAGGAAATCTACAAGGACCTTGATAGGCTTTTTGACAAGAACTAAAGTTTGGAACAGAAACAATTTTTCATTGTTCAGAGTATTCAGCTATGTGACGATGCCAGGGCGCATTCTGCATCTCTGCCCTGGCGAGTGGAGAAAGAAAACCCAAGATTCCTGACTGGGTTTTCTTCAGTGGCTTTAGAGAGTTAGTTACGACTAGGATTTCTGGCACTGAAGTGGCGTAGCAATAATTTTGGTCTCTTTTTTGGAGCCCAAATTGAAATAAAATGTATCCTAAAAGAAATTTCATTTCTTCGAGTTTGGAAGCAATTGATTCATAGACCCGGTTTTATTCCCTCCTAACTCGGTTCGTAGTCGGTTTTGGCATATAAAAATTTTAAAAAGACAGTACTGTAGGGTATTAGTACGACTAGAAGCTACCAAATCGAATTATGATGTTAAAATGTTTACAATTATTATTACATTAACAATTATTTCAATAAAATTTTACAATACTCTATTTAAGGTAGCACGTAACAAAAACTATAAAATCCACATGTTGACGCTATGAAGTTTAAACAAAAATGTAATTTCAAATAATTATACACATCAAAATGGCTTTAATTTCTGCACCATCGGCAGTGAAAATTAAAAGTATGTATTTCGATATCCATCAGACTCAAATGTGAGTTTGATAAGTAAGTTTGATGTGCAGCTTTAAACAAATTAATTTAATATGAGGATAAATAAACACAACAACCGAATACATTTTTAATTATAGAAGATGATACAGCATATGTAAGTAAATACAAGTCAATTAGGTATGCAAATGAAATCCAACACTCGCTTTTGTTTAAATATACAATAGCATAAGGTAACCTAATATCAATATTTTTTTTTTAATTTTATGTTAGTTTCAAACACATACCCACACTCGTTAGTTCGTTCTTTAAACAAATCTGTTAATTTAGAGTTTTATTGTTTTCATTACATTTTCATTTACATAAAATACTACATGCAACGTGTAATAAATGCATAGACTATTTTTTTTTTAATAAAATTTCAAACATTTACAATAATAAAAAAATACTTAGAAGCTAAAATTCATTTTATTATTATTTTTGAATCCCTTTGTGTTTTTGTGTAAATATATTTATTTCGTTTAGATCAAATCTCTGGAATATATTATATATTTCTTACATATTTTTTAATGTATATATATATATATATATATATATGTATACATATAGAGGAAATTAAAATATTTTTATATATATAAAGTACAGAGTATATTGAATATAGAGAATGTTTCACTGATAGGTATTATTATTTTTATTTTAAATATGCCATAATTCATCACATTTTATTTTTATATATGTGTATACACATATAAAGTAGGTTTTTCGTTCTTATTAGTTTGTATTTATTTGATTAATAACAAAAGAACCAAATATTTGCATGGAAGGAAAATCACATTTAAATATGGTATTTGTAAAAGCTAAAATTGATATATACTACATATATAGTATGTATATGTTATTTTAATGGAATTTTCATTTGATTTCCTTTCACTTTTTAAAGGAAAATAATTGCCTGTAAGGAAATGTTTTATATTTTTTTTTATTATAATAAAGCAGTAGTAATTGATTTATTTTTGCAATACATATTTGTATTTAGTAAAATATAAATATTTATGATATAAATTTTATGCATATTTTTCATTTATTTGAATAGACAATTTAAAATTAAAATCAAATTGTATTCGAATTTCTAAAATAAATTGCCATAATATTGAATGTTTGTATTTTTGAAAAGCATAAATAGTTACTCAAAAACAAATTGGGAAATAAGTGTATATATTATATATCATATATATATGTATATACTATATATATATAAACATATAAATATATACACATGATGATATACATGTTTAAGCTGCTATTTAAATCAATACAATCGTGCGAATCGCGGTCTAAGTAATTTAAACGCTCCAAATATGGTTAAACCGATAATACCGTATTTGAAGGTATATTTGCAGATACGTGTACCTAAACTGGCCGGTGGGATTTCCAAAATGGCTGGTATTGTCTGAGGATCAACACGGCCCCACATCTTAGCTATACCACTGGCATGCCCAATACCTACAACACCTACCACTTTTACTGGTTTCGGTTTGCCGGCACCATCAACTGGTGGTTGCGGTAAGGCTGCCATTTGTAAAGAATGACATAAAAATAAATCACGTTCCTTAACAAAGACATCAGAAAAGGCTGGAAATTCACCGGCCATTTCTTGCATAAGTTTCTCCAACAGATCACGTTGTTTACATTCTTCTACTTCTTCAATGCTAATGGTGTCAGTCGATGTCAACCGCCATACAAGTTTAATGGTTTGCCACAAGGACAGGGCTTTCAATGCACGATGTAAAGTTATACGAATTGGCCTGTCGCCTAAATGTAATACACAACCGGGTAACTTGTGAATCTCCTCGAATGCACGACGGAATTCTCCACCTGGTGCTACACCCAAATCTTTGGCTATTTGAGCACTCATTTGCAGTAATAAAATGAAAAATATACCATTTATGTATCCATGGGATTGTATAATGCCTCGAATCTGGAAAAAATTCATTACTGTCTTATGATATATGTATGCTGGTAAAAATATTCATTTAACATACTCTGGCTAAATTCACATTTTTCGCTTCCTCTAAAAGTGTTTTTTCGTCTAATTTTAAAATTGGTATACGTGATGGACATAATTCAACCATAACAACGTCTGGACGGACATTACGAATAACCTAAATAACAAAAATAATAATTATATGTAATATGTATCATCTCATTTAGCTTAATATTATTATATTATATTGATATAAAAATTCAATTTGCTTTTTCATTTGTTGTTCTGTATAGCTTTGAACTTACAAACGAAACATCATCCTGTGAATCTTCACTAAAGTGTGCTGTACCAACTAGATAGACTCTACTACCGAACGGAGTGTCCAGCACAGTAACCGTTGGTGGTAAGTTTTTCTCAAACTCTTCAAGACTATCGTATATCTTTATTTCCCTTTTGGTCACTGGCTGTAATATGTTCTCAACAACAGCAGAATCACCAACAACAGCCGCTGGTGATGCTGATTCAGCGGCAGACGCTTCGGCTATAGCAATATTTAATTTTTGTTTGCTCGAATGTATAAGCGATTCAGCTTTTCTTCGTCTTTTTTCCGCAGCGTTCTCGACTTGTGATTTGTTAGGCGAAACATTCCTATTAGTCATAGTAACGTTCGCTGCCGAAGTATTTAAAGCACCTGCATTATTGGCGTTTTGCTTCTGTTTCAAATTTTCGGTATCATCGTCCGATGATGTTTCAATAACTAAAACGGAATTCTCAATATCCGTATCTTTAATTGAGTTTTCATTTATTTCTATAATTGACACATCGGGATTATTTTTGAATATTGTCTTATTAGCTAGTCGAGATTTAGGATCAACTTCTTCCTGAGAAGTATTGGTCTCTGTGCTTTCCGATTGTATTAATAACATGCTGTCATTTATATTATTCAAATGGTTATTAAGAGTTGAAGATGCATTTGAACGGGGCGTTGATGTTTTATAATCAGTTCCATGTACTGACAATTTTTGTACTGTATTAACAGCCGATTTCGTTGCTGCATTCGCGGTGCTCGCTCCAACATTACTGCCGTTTAGCGTTGCATCAAGATCACTAAGAGACGACAAATCAGACGGGTGTAAATGGGAATAATTACCACCAGCTGTTGCTGCCCTTTTAGGCGTACTACTGTTTGTTGTCGAATTTAATGAACTATTATTATTGGCGCTTTCTATTAATAAAAGAAAGTGTTAGCAGAAGAAAAAAAAACAATATCACAAATGTTATAAGCTTTGATTATGAAATACACATATATACTTACTACTGAAAGAAACAAAATTTGTTAAGCTGTTGTCCAATGCACTATCATATAAATTACTGCTGCCGGCGGTATCATCATTATTGATTGTTCCTGTAGTATGATTAGTTTCAGAATTATCGAGTTGATGTGAGTACTGTGTACGTGATGGAGCAGATGTCACATATGTTTTGGTGGATGTAGAAGAATTTGATGTTGATAAGTCCATATTTGGAAGAATTAGTTGCAAAACAAATTCGTTTTTTATTTCGGAGGATTTGTTGTGGGTTTTTGTATTTAAAATTAACGAAATGTCTTAAAACTGAAAAGCAAACAATAAAGGTAAATTATTATTTTAAAAATTTTGTATAAAACGGTAAAACCGTTTTGTTGCACTTAAATTTACATCACACAAGTTGAAAATTTTCTAACCTAATACAGTCACGCCACGCCGTATGATAAACGAAACCGATTTTTTTAATATTCGCCTAGTTAAGGTCGTAATTATTACTATTTTCAATTATTACGCATGTAGGCATTGAAAAGTAATTTAAGTTTGAAAAATAATATGCTCCAGTGGAGTTTTATTTGTTTCGAAAACAATTATCAAATCTTTAGGGTGATGATATTATACAAATGCAAAGTGATCAAGTTTTGTAGTGTAAATTTATGGCAGAACGGATCAAAGTTGATTAAAAATTTATTAGAAACAAATTTGTAAAAATTCTTGTTGAATTCATATCCAAAAATCTTAAGATGTTTGTTTTGGTAATCTTGACTTGATAAAATATTTTCAAGAGAATAGTATTTGTCCAACTTCATGAATATTCACTGAATACAAGATATAGATAAAAGGAAATACAGCGAAACATTAGAGTCTGCCAACTCTACGGCCTCATCAATGGATGGGTCAGGGAGGAAGAGCAGAGGCGTTGGGGGAACGCATCGGGTTGTTCTGTTTCTAGATGTCTGTGGCCTGCTGTGAACAGTAAGAGAACAGATTGGCTGCTGGGCTTGGTTAAGGCCAGCTTAAGGTTGGTTGTCGGTTTTTTCACGGGGCACTGCGAGATTAGGTCGCTGACGGGGATCTGGAACAGATCCCAGCCGGACTATTGCAGAGCATGTTCCGATGAAGAGGAGTTGGAGACAATCGAACACCTCTATAACTGCCCAGTCCTTGATAGGTTGAGGACCCTTGGCAGGCCCTTCTTTGAGAGCTTGAATTCTGTGTCGAGAGCCGACATCAAGGCTCTCCATTTACGAACAGGCCTATTATTCTAAAACAACGTTACAAAGTAAAGATTACATTTAAACGCTGTACATAATACTTTTTGAATAATAAAGCAATAAAGGATATTGGCAACATTTAGTTTCAACAGGACGGCGCTACGTGCCACACAGCCGAAGCTACACTCTGCGCCCTGTTTTTGAAGAACGCATTATCAGCCGCAGAGCTGATGTCGTTTGGCCACCTCGGAGCTGCGATTTGACACCGTTGGACAATTATTTGTGGGGTGCCGTCAAAGATATGTAAGTGTTACGCCGACAAGCCAGAGACAATTGACGCTTTAAAGGACAATATTCATGAAGCCATTGGTGAAATACAGCTACACACAATCGATAATGTGCTTAAAAATTGGACCGATCGTGTAGGCTACTGCATGGCCAGCCGAGACAGCCATTTGAATGAAATTATTTTCCATTATTAACCGGAAGGATTGTACTTTCAAATAAAAAAAGAAATTTGAGAAAATATTCAGTAGTTTTTTTTAAAGCATTTTCAAAAAAAAAAAAAGTTATTTAGCGGACCCTTTACATATCTACACGAAGTTGTTTGGCAGTGAAGCAAAAGTATTAAATACAAATGCAATGAGAATATTAGTAGGCTTTATTTATCTTTAGTTTGTTTGGTTTTAGTTATTTTTGTCAGGTACATACATACATATGTATGTATCTTCAAAATTATTGTCACCGCAGTTATTAACACGCGTTTCATCTTTTTCAAACTTTAGTTGACTCAAATTGATCGAACTGGTACTTTCTAAAATACAATGTAATATGCCTTCCATTAGCAAGGTGTATGGGCAGTTTGATTCAGTACATTATTATGCATTATTTGTATCCCTTTTACAATCAATTTCAAGATATTGATTAATTTATCAGTTATAATGCAAAATGTGATTTCGTAATTGTTATTTAATTCTCCAAATATTGACTATTTCCACACACATTAAAAATATATCTGTTCAACAAAAATGTGTTATATTTATTTCATCACATTTTGAGACCTACTGGTCATTTGTACAATGAGTTTAAAATTTCTGCAGGCAAGGAGCAACTTGCTTGCCACAACACTTTTAGAGATTTAAATTGCCGAATTAGTATTAAAAGAATTTCATCAGTATAATTACATACATACATAATACTTATACAGGCAATTTTCAATTTTAAAATGGTTCTTATTGGAAATTACTTTAATTTAAAAATCGCGTATCTGGTTAACGACTGGCCGATATTTTGATTTTAAAAATTTCAAACATGGTTAAAGTAATACCAATATATTGTATAAATGGTGTTGTGGGAGAATAGTTAGTAGTAGCATGATTTTTTAACTGACCTATTTGATAAAATCATGTAAAAGAAATTCCAACACTAAGGACACGACAGATGTATGTAGATAATAAATATTGCAATTTTTCCATTTCATTGTTTGTTCAATCGACAAACTCATACATACGCATCCATATAATTGTCCACGTCACAGAAAAAATTTACGTAAAAATAATTTGAATGCATTTGTGTTATTCTTTTATGGACAATAAAATACAATCAAATGAAATTGATTGTATGTACTCCCTTAACACAGATACACACATATAATGTAACATAATTCAAGTTTTTCTTTTTTCTATTATTTCGCAACACTCACATATATTTTTGTAATTGCATTTATATATTTTTTGTTTTTTTGCTTTTGTTTATTGGTTTATCTCTTTTTTTTATAAGCTTTCTTTAGAAATTTATTATTACTTAATAACAAAATAAAATGAAAAATATAATGCAAAAATTTTCAAAAAATCAAAAACCGAATTAAAAATTTTCTTAGTTTTTTGGTTCTTCTATTTCTTTTTGTGCTGCTTCTTGTTTGATTTCTGACGGGAGATATTATTTATTTGCGTGCTGGCAAAGATGTCACTGTCAACACTCAATTTTGTGTTGCCAAATCGATCGATTTGTAAATCAATTGAACGCTTCCGATATAATAAAAATAGTAACGGACTTTTGGCCAACGACATTCTCAAAGTTGTTGTTAATAATTTTAATATAAGACTTTTGATAACTTGCGACACAATACTTGAACTTTTAGAGAAAATTTAATTGGTTTGGACGAGTATTGAAAAACAAGTAAATTCTTAATATAAATGCGAAATATCAAGTTTTCAAATTTGAATATTTTGAAAATATGAGTTTATGTATGAAAAGAAAGAAGAATGGAACCGTCCATTAATTTTAAAGCTATCTTGCCTTTTCACGTTTGTAATAGTTTATTAAATTATTAGAAAATTTCTTTCGGTTGGTCGCAACGCACCTTAAGAGCATAAAGTCACATGCCAGCACGCCAAATTTAATTAATTAAATTTATATAAGTATTAGTAATATATTTGTTTTGCTTAGCCCAGCAACATTGTATCTTCAAACCACATTGTAGAATAGTTGTAAAGAAGAAGAAAACATATGGTTTGTACCACACAGGTAGTGAAAATCAAAAGTATTTTGATATTTTTTAAACTCGCCTCGGGCTGTATGTGTGAGTATTATTTACCAATCCAATAACAAAAAAATATGAGTTTGATTTTTTTTTGAATTGTGGTAGGGAAACAATGGTGTATTCCCAATAGCTGTTTCAAAATTTTAATTTAAGTCTGGCAATAAACTAAAACAATGTTGCAAAACAAACTGTACTAACGTATACTGACAGTTATTATTGTGAATAAGACTGTTTTATATCAGCTGTAATATTTTTTATGCACGTGTATGCATTTGTTTTGTTTTATTTAATTAAAAAATAATATTTTTCAATCAAAAATTGTGTATACGGTATTATTAAATAATTAAAATGCCTGTAAATGTTGATCCTCTGGAGCAGAAACAAACTTTTTTGGAAAACAATGGATTGTTTTCGGAATTGGAATTAAGTGAACAATCAAAACCCATTGGGAAGCTTCATGAGATAGATTTATCAGAGAATGAAATTTGGCTTCTTCAATGTCCCAAAGGTATGAATGTTGCAGAATTAGAAAATCAAAAACTAAAGATTCCAGGACGGACAAATGTAAATGATTCGGATGCTATATCTATGGAATTTAACAATGGTAAAGAGCAACATGCTTTCGCATGTCACCGGAAAGGTCGCTATTCGCTCCGTCTGTTACCCGTACGAGGTACAATAGTGATTAGGAACCGGCTGAAAAACGCTGAAACCATAACAAGCGAACGTGCCGAAGAATGTTGTCCACCAGCCAAACGGGTGCCCTTTCCCTCAGCCATACGTGTCAGACATCCTTTACTTGGGTCTCAATATGAAGATAAAATAAGTTTGGATAAGACCATCATAAAACGCTTGCAAAATGCCGACAAGGTTTCCGCTGAAGTACTTAAAGAAAGTATGATTCAAAAGCATTTAACATGTTCAAAGACTTCAAGAATTAATAACCAGGGTTCGGCTAAAAACTTAAACGATTCTGTGCCCATTGAAATAGATAGTGGTGATGAAGACGCCGTGGAATTCGTTAGCGAAGAAAAACTTAAAAAGAAAAAGAAGAAAAGTAAAAGAAAAAATAGTGAAAGCCACGGTGAACAAAATTTGAATGATGAATCAAATAATAAGAAAAAAGCGAAAAAATCTAGGAAAGACGACGAAACGGTGGCAGATGATTTGCAATGGTTGCAAAACATTTAACAAATTTAATATAATCTATGTAGAACTCTTATAATTAATTTTATTCATAAGTGATATACTTTTGTTCACTGGATATGTAACGCTTGTATAATTAACATTTTTATTAAAATTGTTTAACATTTTATAAATTTTGTATATATACGTTGGGCCTAAGCGTTTGTTAAAATATGGTATGTACGGCAAAGTTATTACTTTCTTGACATATGTAATGTTTACTTGGGAATACACTTCCGACAACCTATGTGTCTGCACTCATGACAGTAAAGTAAATTAATTGCAGCCTGCAGAGAACTTTTATCATAAAATGTTATTTTTAGGTGTTTCTGCTTAATTAGCCTTTAGTCAGGATTACAGCGTAGCTTCCCACACCACTCATGTTGTGTGTTAATTTTATCCATGAGTGGCGGGACCTACATTATATGGTCGACTACGAACGAGGGATTTGAGAAACTTTTCATGGCAATTATTGTTATAATCTCGATTTTAATATGATTGTTAAATACTTAAACGCAACGTATATATAAAAGAAATATAAAGTAATATGATGGAAATATAAAGTATAGACAAAGTGTATGTAAGAAGATGAGCTTACGTGGAGGGCAGATTCAACGACGCTGTTGGGACCAGAATATTTCTGTGAAGTGGGAGCGAGTATTTGGCAAGGAATGCTCAATGAAAGGAAAGACAAAAACTACAAAAGCTTTTCTTAAACAAAGTTTATTTGAAATATCGAAACTACAATAAGAGGGGATCTGAGTTATGCATCAGACAATACTGCAGTAACCTGAGGTTGGTAACCGGTCTTTCGACAGGACACATTAGATTCAGGCTACACTTATTCAGAATGGGTGTTGTCTCGAGCTTAACGTGAAGATTCTGTGACGATAAAAACGAATCATCAGAACACATTATTGGAACATGTGGATCATTGATGCATTCCAGGAGAAACAGTAATAGTAAAGCCACTACTTTGTCAGTGCAGAATTTTTGAGTTATCGAAGCGAAAAACTGGACCATTTATGTTTTGCAGTCTTCTACTGAATTTGAATTTACACTATTAAAAGGGAGGACAAAACAAATGGTAATCTGAAGATGCATGGTCCGAGCTATATTCTGAATGTATCAAAACTTTTCATCCATTCTCTAAATTTCTGCTGCATCATCACATGTGTGGTCTGTCGTTGTCACATATTCTGACCATTTTAATTGAATGGCTTGCTTCAATTTTGTTGGTTATTGATAGAAGAGATCGGAATTAATTTTTTGACCAGTTTATAGAATTGCACGATGAATTATCCTTTAAAAAAAAAGCAATAGTTTTGTCTGAAGAAATTAGTATTACTATAGATGTACATACATATAACCTATGGATATGGATAGGGACTGCAAAAAAAATTTTTGTATTTTATTTACTCTTCGAGATTTTGCCAGAAGACTGTTGAGAGAAATATTTAATATTTCTTTTTATTCGAAACATATAAGCTCGGTTTTGAACCACAGCCTTGTGTGTAATAAGCCTACATTCTATCTTCTAGATTACGACAAATTCTTCAAAATCAAAAAAAAAAGAAAAATTTTATACATTGTTTAACCTACTAAGTAATTTCTATTTACTCTTCTGTCAAATGTATTGAAACGCTCCCGTATATCGAATCTGAAAATAGCCTACGGCGAAAATAATTTGATCAGCAATAATTATTGAAACACAAATGTCTTTTATGATTATTTGTATTCTAATAAATTAATTAATATCAAATAGCATCATCAATATCCCTTTTTTTTGAATATAAGAAAATTAACAAAAATATTAAAATTTATAAAATAAAGTGATAAAATACAGTTTTTAAGTGATACAATTTTAAGCAAAATGAACTGAACAGATATAAAAATAAAATAAAAAATAATTGTAATGGAATGACAAGATTACTATTCATTTCTTTTTAATTACATAGTACATAATACAAGTATACGATAACAAAAAAAATAATTTAATTAGACACTTAAATAAAATGCTTGTAATATTACAATTGCTAGAGATAGAAAAAAAAAAAAAAATCAATGATAAATGAAGGTGTGCTTTTGAGTAAGTGTTTGAATATTTGAATATAATGTAAGCGTTTGAATATAATGTACTTTTTATGATCGCAGTAATAAAAATAGTAATAATGAATGTAATTTTAATTTACACAGATTTCTTTATGAAAACAAACATTTAAAGTTTATTACACCATGAATACACTTCAGGTAAGGATGCTGGATAAGACAAGTCATACATTTGCGATTTTATAAAGTCGTATTTATTTTCGGGTTCAGGACGAACAGTAGCCAAGCCTGAAAGAGAAATTGTTGATTTAATTTTTGAAATTGTTAAAAGACATGATCATGATTACCATTTTTGTATGCATATTCCATTATGTATACGGCAATTTCAATCGAACATTCGGTGATTTTGCTCAATGGTGGATATAGACTACCTTTGGCCAAATCCTCTGGTTCGCATAGATCTGCTAGGCGCTCAGCTGACATCAGGAACACATCTTCAGGTATGGTCAACATACCAGCACAGAGAACACCCAAGGCAACACCAGGGAAAATATAGGAATTATTACCCTGACCCGGGTAGAACGTTTTGCCATTGTACTCAACTGGATCGAAAGGAGATCCAGAGGCAAAAATACATTTGCCTTTGGTATAGGTGTAAGCTTGCTCAGCCGTACATTCGGCTTTGCTAGTGGGATTAGATAATGCAAATATTATGGGCATTTCATTAAATTCGGCCATCATCTCTAAAATTTCCTTGGTAAAGGCACCACCAATAGCGGCGGCCCCAATAAGTACCGAAGGTTTGAGTTTTTCAACAGCCTCCGCTAGTGTATTGATTGGTTCATAGTCTTGGGCAAAGTGCAATTTGTGTTTGGTGAGACCACCTGCTGGGCGATTTTTAACAATCAATCCCTTACTATCAACCATCCAAATACGTTCTTTAGCCTCGGCTTCCGATAGGCCCTCTTTCATTAATGCCATTAAACATAAATTGGCAATACCCAGAGCCGCTTCACCTGCACCCAAAAATAAAATTTTATTCTCCTTCAACTGAGTGTTCTTGATTTTCAGAGAGGCCAGAAGACCTCCTACAGCCACAGAGGCGGTACCCTGGATGTCATCATTGAAAGTGCAGTAGTCATTACGATATTTCTCCAATAAACGGAAGGCATTGGCATTGGCAAAATCTTCGAATTGTATCAAACAATTTTGACCGAAACGTTTTATCACTGCTGTCATAAATTCTTCAATGAATTCATCGTATTCGGCACCAGTAACACGTTTATGTCTGAGACCAATGTACAAAGGATCATTTAAAATACTTTCAGTATTAGTGCCAACGTCCAATGTTATGGGTAAACACTGGTTGGGTTTGATGCCAGCCAATGCCGTGTACAATGATAATTTTCCTACAGGTATACCCATGCCATTGGCGCCCAAATCACCCAAACCCAAGATACGTTCACCGTCTGTTACAACAATAGCGCGAATATCTGTTTCCGGCCAATTCTAAAATATTTATTTGAAGTTAAAAAATTCACAATTTTAATCATATCTCATCTTTAATGATATTTCGAAACTCACCTTGAGTACATCGTAGACATGTCCCTTATCATTGATGGTTATATACATTCCCTTGGGGTATTGATAGATTAAACTGAATTTCTGACAGGCCAAGCCTACTGTTGGCGTATAAACCAAAGGCATCATTTTAGCCACATCAGAAGATAAAACTTTGTAGAATAAGCGTTCATTACGCTCTGCCAAATTGTTCAAGTACATGTATTTATCCAAATCATTTTCCAAACGATCCAGCAAGATAAGACAGTGTTCAACTTGTTCTTCATCCGATTTAATTCTGGCTGGCAAAAGACCTTGAATGCCCAACAACTGACGTTCTTCAAGCGAGAATGCAAGACCCTGTAAAATTAAATATTATAATCAAATCTGATATTAGAAATGTATTAATAATACAACAACATTGTTACATTTAAAATAATTTCAATATTTAAGTACATACATACATATGTACATACCTATGTACATGCATATGATAATGTATTTTTTTAAGTTGACCTTAAACTTTTTTATTTTTATAACTGTTACAATTTCTATACCTGGTCATGATGCATAATATTTTCAAGCTTTTGTCGGTATTAAGGGATATTTTACACCATTTCCATTACAACATTTTATAAAAAAAGTATTCTATTTTGAAATTTATATTTATGAACAAATTATGAAAGTATGTATTATTATGAATTATAATGAATATAAATTTATTATAAATTTAATTATTCATTATTGAAAAAAGTCACAATTTTATTAAATTGTATAAAAATTTTGAGAATTTATTGAACAATTTATTGAAAACATTACATAACATAATTGGTCATTACAACCCTTCAGTTAGGTACGACCTAGTTTCTCACACCGCTTATGTTGTGTGTGTTAATTTTATACACGAGTGACGGGATCTACAGTTTAAAGTCGACTCAGAACGATAGATTTTTGAGAAACTTTTCTTGGCAATTTTATTCACTCTTAGAGTTTTTGCCAGAGATCTGCTGAGAGGCAGTCGCCGAAGAAATCTTTTTTAATTCGTTTTATTGGCGATGTCTGAACCGTGGCCTTACGTCTAATAAGCCAACACAGTGTCTACTAGAATACGGCGAAATTGTATGTATGCAAACAAATTAATTGATTTTAAAATTTCATTTCTGTTAATATACATACATGCTGAAATAAAAAAGCTTTCGGTTAATTGTACCAAAAAAATAATAACGATTAGTGGACAGTAAAATTCTAAGTACTCCAATATATTTTGACAATTTCATGAATTTTAACCAACAGTTTGTATAAAAAAATTAAGGTTTTTATATTTATTTTATTAATTTATTTCTGTTTTATTATAAAACAAACAATTTTTTAATGTTTTTCATAAAACAAGAGAAAAATAAGGAAAAGTTTCAGATGACTCCATAGGTACACCCAAGGAGAACCCTGAGTAAATTTGAAATTCAAAGGCCTAATGTATGAAAATGTTATCTCTTGTATTTAGTAGAATTGCCCTTAAGGTCAAGCACTTCATTTAACCCATTTGACATTGAATGTACAAGTTTTGTTTAGTGTTTTCTGGTGGCAACATGAGCAAGTTTTTCGGTTGACTTTTGTTTGAGGGTTAGAGATTACGTAAACGTTCTTTCAAATGATGACCTAAATACTCTCTTGAAGTCATATCGGGACTTTGTGCAAGAGTATTAACCCTGTGGGGCAAAATATATTGGAGTACTAAGACTTTTGCTGTTCACTGTATCTTAATTAAATAATTAATCTTGTATGTACTTATTTTATTAGTAACTAAACTTTTTGTATATATATACATGTATAGGCTCACGTATTCAAAGTTGTATCATTAATAATTTTTGATAAATCCCTTAATAGGTATATGTTTAGTTAGTCGTGCATGAAAATGCCATAATTTTAAAATAACTTGCCTTAATTATAACTTTTGTACAATTCTTTAGTTTTAAAGATTCAATTATTTTAAATAAATCATACGATTTCGGCGTGAGAAAATAATTATTAAGATTGTATTAATTTTAGATGCCTTATCATAAGTACTGTGCTGTGTCACTGGTAAACATGGTCACACTGCAAACGAATGTTTGATAAGTTTTTAATGGCTCCTAATATTGGGAATTTTTTTGCCCCGGCACAAGCCGGCATGTATTGTGTAGATAGATAAGTTAGTTATGTGTACTTTAAATCAAATCTATCAAAACAAAACAAAACAATACAAAATCAAACATAAAATAAATAATAAAACTATAAAAATTTGGTAAAAATAACAACGTGCTGAGTCACTATCACTAAGCAAATGATACGTACAATTACTATATTTTTGTTTATTTTAAATCATTTATGGCATTAGTTTTAAGTCTTCTAATATGTATGTACATATCAAGCAAGGTATATGTACATACATATATATTTGAAGCATAGTTTGAACTTAGGAATCTAGAGTACACATCAAAAATGGGTAAAGTTGGGGAGCTTGGCAAACATTTATACGGAAAATGTTGCATGACCTTATGCTTTGAAGATGTACGAGAAGTTTGAAATGTATCCGATCCTTCATATAAGCCATGTATGGCGTTAACGCGTATAACTCTTAATCGAGGTCAGTATTTTTTTGCCTTTTTCTTTTAATTAAGGTGAAAGTGTTAAAAACTATTATGGCATATGTATTTGTAAGTAAGTATGTATGTATGTAGTTTGAAAGTTATGATTTATCATTTTATTGCATACAGATGATGACCATGACGTTTAACATACAACATATCTACAGACGTACATACATACATATGTATACCTCGTCACGAAACAGCATTGAACGTTTTATTTCAAGATTTGTAAAAACTATCATATGAAATTAATAATGCCCAACAGTAGTGTTATTTCAAAATAGATGCTATAGGTATTATGATCATTATAATGGCTTATTTCGTGGCCTACAACTGCAGACAGTGTTACTAATTATGGTATACAAGCGCTGTTATAAAGAAAAGAAACCAAATTTTTTAAATTGGCAAAACTTCGGAAATTGTTTAATAACAATAAAGTGCTTTTGTTCACCATAGCTGCTACGTTAATAGTAAATCTTGAATATACATACATACATACAGTACATGTAAATATGTATGATTAAATACATATTTTTTTGTTTGAATCTAATGGCGTATGATTTTTACATGTTTATTAACAAATCGATGCGTTTAATGTTTGGCTCACCAAATCTCTTTAATTTCGTTTAATTAATTTTAATTTTCTATATTCAAATTTTTTTTATTAGGGGAAGTACCGTTGAAATGTATACATTTTCTTGTATGATAAAAAACATACATAATAAATATGTTTATACATATGTATGTATGTATGTATGCATGTAAAACTATTTTATTATAAGTTCATGATGATTGTGCATAAAATTTTATAAAAGCTTATGAGTGAAAATTTTAACGAAAATGACGAAATTATTAGATAAAAAAAAGTAATTATAGAGTTTCTTTGCTGACTAAATAATATTTGTCTTACAAAACGAAAACAACATTGAACATGCATACGTAAGAGTGAACACTCACAGAATTTTGTTCGTAGTGTTCTAGTCGTAATGACTGTATTTGTAATACCCTCTAATATAATCAAACAATTAAGAATTCAGAAAGTTATCCCGAATTAGTTAGATCTGTTAGATGTACTAAACGTCATCTTGCATCATCATTAATGCAGATTATATTGAAAATAGGAGACAAATAATTCAAGACCTTTTAAGTGTATAGAATAGCTAGTGCAATATTTTTCATTGATGTGGCAATAAATAATAAAAACTATAATACAACATCAAATCGTATCTTGAAAGAAAATTAATGAAATTTGTAAAACTTAGTAGTCTTAGGGCGATTATTACAACTTGCCCGCTAACTAAAGGGAGGATTTTAACGGACAGATAAATTGTTTTTCATTATTATAAGTGGACAATATGGTAGAAGTGAGCGCTAAGCTAAAGGCTACCCACCTTTAGTAATAATGGGCCTTATTCTAACATTTAAACCTTTGTTCCAAAGCATTGTTAATACTCTGACTTTAATTTTAGTGACATTTCGAACAAACATTAACACATTAACTAACTACAGTCGTTAATAAGAACTTTTATTTTATGCAAACACTAAGGTCAAAGGGTAGTAGTTGCCGTAGTCTAGTAGGTAGTGTGTTGGCTTATTAGACGTAAAGCCCGTGTTCGTATCCCAGGTCAGACATCAAAACGAAAATATGAAAATATTTCTTCGGCGACTGCCTCTCAGCAGATTTCTGGCTAAAACTCTGAGAGTAAATAAAAATTACCATGAAGAGCTTCTCAAAAATCTGTCGTTCGGAGTCGACTTTAAACTGTAGGTCCCGGCACTCATGTATAAAATTAACGCACACAACATGAGTGGTGTGAGAAGCTAGTCCATAATCCTGACTGAAGGGTTGTAATGCCCAATTAAGTATGAATGTATGTATGTAAATTAATCTCTTGTTTCTATAAGACAAGCGATTTCAGACGATTGCATATTGAAGAAGTAAAAAATATTTGCCTAATTAAGTTCAGAAACAGGCGAAAAAATTTATTTTTGCGATTGCGAACAAAAATATAAAATTATGTGACAGCTGTGATTGGGGTTTTTTCCTTTAAATTTGTTGAAGTTCATTAAATAATAATAAAAACGTAAAAATAGTAATTAACCACTTCTAGAATATTCAGTATAGTAATAAAATACGCCAAACGTCGTTTGTGGCAACTGTTATTTCAGATGATTATTTATGGTTTATTTTTTTTTTTTTTTTTTTTTTTTTTTTTGAAGATCATCCTAATTGACTATTAAGTTTATTTCGAGTGTAATATCTTGCCTTTCACTTACACCACGTTATACACATTTATATTGATTTTTTCTAAATAATGTGAATGTGGTTTCCTACAGTATTTTTTTTTTGTTTTTGTTTTCCTCTACCTTAAGTATGTATCTGGATTACTATTGTATTTGTTTATATCGATTAAAATGTTGAAGAGTTTGTTTGAATATTTCACTGTGTTCATTAATAATTAAGATAGTATTGTATTATATATACAATACATACACAAACAATTAATAGCAACTATGTTCTACGTAATGACCTTCATTGTGTGACCGAATGTGGAAAAATGTAGGGATTTGTATGGAATAAGCAGTTGTTCTACGGATATCAATGAAATGATGATTTAAGAGAAAATACTTGTACGTGTTTGAGATAAAATTTCAAAACGTTTTCAAGTGTTTTATTATGACTTTTAAATTTAATAAGGGCAGTTAGGTATATGTAGTTGAGCTATTAAATGCTCAACAATTGGAATTTTTTTTTCTGTTTTTTTCCTTCTTTTTTATTTGAAGTTTGTATGTTTAATATTCAATGGTAGCACTTCGAGAGATTGACTAGATTAGATTATGCCAATAATCGATCTGCAGTACAATAATATCTGTGTTAATAGATGCCGCAAAGGAAACATTAATTTCATTATCGATTGTAAGAAAAGTTTTAAGAATATTTCAATTTTCACAGGCATTTTTGTTGATGAAAACCAATGTATTTTTCACAATTTTTACAACCTTTACTACACCTTGTCGTTTTACTATAATTTCCAAGAGTTTAAGTTAATATTTTTTTCTTTGAAAACGAAATTTCCATTAATTATTGTATGTGCCCTTAGTAACTAAAAACCAGACACTCAATTTACATACATACATATGTATGTATGTACATGAAATCGAATAGAGTCGCATAAATATTTAATTTAAGGTTTCTGGCACTATTAAAGTTTTTTTTTTGTTTAATTTTTTCTTTTTTTTTAATATTCAATTATATTAACCCCTATTAAATGAGCTGCCCCTTTAGGGTGTCAAATTATTTTACACTTTCAGAAAAACTTTAAAACTCATAATAGGTCGTACAAGCTTTTCAAAGTAGAACAAAAGCTTTCTTTTTAATTTAATTCATAATTAATTACCTTGTTGTACTTCTTTTTCTGTAAACGTTCTAGACCGGATACACTGCCGGGTATCTCATTGTCACCACCGATACCCCACAGACCCAAACGATCTCGGGCACCATTACTGCCGGAACCATTATTTGTACAGGACATTGTAAAATTAGAGCGTTGTTGGTAATTTATAAGAGTGGATTGTGAAATTGTTTGTTTTAAATTTGTGTTACAGGCGTTTATAGCATTAACATTCCGTGTTAAATCCTTAAAATCAGCTGGCGTTAGCAGTGGTAGTTTAGAAGCTTTTTGCTTTTCCTGTTCACACAACTCTTCTTCGGTTGTGAATGTATTTTTGAAATTATTTAATGTGGCAGACGACGGCAAAAACGTTGATTTTGGCTCGGCGGCGATGCGACTACTACTGATTTTACAAATTTTAGCAACACCATTCGACAACTCATATTCAATAGTTGTCGTGGTTGTAGTCGTATGATTACCATTCGCCGCTTGACTATTGCGCATAGCCATTATAGCGGTCGTGTCGTTGTTGTGTATACACTGGCAAGGTTTTGTTGTTGGCAATGGTGGTGAGGAAACCCCTGGTTGTATATTAGTTGTGACGTCACTATTTCTATTGTTTAGAGTAGTTCCACAACTACTATTGCCGGAGCAATGACAGCCATTGCCACCGCTACCAATAGCAGCTGTTGTTTCTTTGTATTGCTGATCAGCTGTTAGAATTTTGCCATTTCCATGTTCTTTAGATTTATTTGGTTGTTGTTGTTGTAATTGCTCGTTTATTGGTATTGTTGTTTTATAAAAGTGTTGCTCGTTTGGTGTTGTTCGACCGTGGGAAGGGCTAGACGACGAGTTTGCAGCCGTTGGATATACGGGCGAACTAAAAAATAAAAAGAGAATTTCTGAGATTGTATGTATGTATGTATGTATAAATTTAGAACAATTTGTTTATTAACGCTCTAACCCTCTCGCTGTCGTTTTTTGAATTGTATATTTATACGAATATTATACGTTGCGATGGTGTAATAATTTTACTTTTTAAATCATACGTATACACATAAATCATACGTATGTATGTACATATATATATACAGTGGTGTTTAATAAAATAGAACTACTTTAATCCAAACTTTTCAGACGGTCAAAACTTTGTAATATGGAACCTTTTTATTAATTTTTTTTCAGTTTCCGTGCCAAAAAGGTATATTATGACATAAAAATACCATATGAGTTACATATGTACATATATACAGTATGTATGACAAAATTAAATGAATAGTCTGATGAGAGATGTTTATTGAAACAAAAGAAATTAATATTTTAAATAAAATTATTTCTTTTGTAACCTTCTTATATTTTTTATTAACCTGAGTATTTTTTTTTATAAAAACCATTATTTTTTAATATAAAATATGTCTCGTCTGCCATATTATGCCATTCACGCTTATCTGCAACTATAAGTGGAAATTTTTTAAACGGTGAGTCATTTTAACCATTGATTTTGAACGGGACTTTAATCTGTCTACTGTATCATTCTTTTAAGTGTGCGTTTCATATTATTCGCTTGTTTAAATTCCTGTTGGAGCTGTATACCTCATACATAACAATAGTCAGAATATAATTTTCTGGTACATAAACACTTTATTGGTACTAAAAGTAAAAAAACCCGTTTTTTACATTATTTTTGACTAGGAAATTTTGCAGACTAGAAATAATCCTTTTAAACCCTACGTACACTAAGCTAAGAGGTTTTACACTTCCGTTGGCACATTCAAATTTTTACCCAAACATTATGTTTTTAGAGCATTTTTTTAATTGCTTTTTACAATAGAAATAATCCTTTATAATGTTTATTAGGAAATTTAATACTGTAGTAACTTGAAGAAAACGATTTCAGATTTTTAATGTTCGTAAAAAAATTGGTTTTTAAGTTTAACATAGCGCGCCCTGGTCTAGTAGGTAGTGTGCTCGACTATTAGCGTGATGGTTGTGGGTTCAATTCCCACCAGAGCCTCTGATCTGTTACACTACATCGAGCAGAAGGACAAAGTTAAAGCTCGTAAAATAATTAAATATAATTTGAAATTGTATTGTAATTAATAAATAAATAAAAAAAATAAATAAGTTTGATATATACATACATTTAAGACTATTGTCTTTAAAGGAAAGTATAATTTATTAAAAAATAAATAAAGTACAAAATTGAATTAATAAATCGTTAATTAAAACTGCGTATAATGTAAAATATTACAAAATTAATAAGTCTAAAAAATGGTCACATTCGATATACTCTCCAATTTTTTAATATTTTTCAAGAAATGCATTTTGGTTTTATATACATAAATTATAGCATCAAGGTTTTGTGTATTTTTTTAATTTCTATAATCAATTGCTATTTTATTAAAACAGAACTTATGATAAAATTTATAAAATGAGTCGAAAAATTAAAAAAAAAAAAACATCCACAACGATGAAAATGATTATTATTTTTTATTTAATTTTAATAGAATTTTTACTTTAAATTCTAGTTTAAATTGTTGAAATGCTGTTACTACTTACACATTCCTGTGATTATTTAAAATTTTATAATAAGTGTTGTAATTGTCAGTTAGTTAAAAAAAACTTAATTCATTGTTTAATAAAATAAAAAATCGTTAAAAAGGAGTACGAATAGATTGGCGTACATAATTTATTGATAACAAAAATTGTATCTGACAGTTGCAATTTTTGATCAAGTATTCTCTATTTTAATAAAAGCTCAAAGCAAAAGTAATAAACCTTCCTATGAGAAATCATTAAAACCCTTTGAAATTAATTATAATTTCGATTTGAGGTCAGATATCTCGAACAAAAAGAAATATGAAAAAATATTTCTTCGGCGACTTCCGCTCAGCAGATTTCCGGCAAAACACTACGAGTAAATAAAATTGCCATTAAAAGTTTGCCAAAAAATCTATCATTCGCAGTTGACTTTAAACTGTAGGTCCCGCAACTCCTGATAAAATTAACACACACAACATAAGTGGTGTGAGAAACTAGGTCGTAATCCTGACTGAAGGGTTGTAATGACCAATTATGTACATATGTGTATATGTAGTATTCCTGCAATACGTATTGCTGGATAAGATTTATTCAGTGTCTTCTTTATATACAGAAATCCTTTGTTTCCAAGGATAATAAGAAAAAAAAGACACAGAAAAGAACCTAGCAAGACTAGGTACACATAAGTCCTTAAGACCTGATTTAATCAATTCCAATAATAGTTATACTGCTCGATCATTTTTTTAAGCATTGATCACTGATTAATGTGTAAATTTGCAATTATTCTAGCGGATTGCATATTTTAAAATAATTCCAGATATTGATATAACGATAGGCCCATTATCAGAATAGACTCGGGAAGCATCCAACAAGATTTTTAAATTAGCCAGATGAGCCACAGCCGCGGATTTTCTAGAATTATGAATAATGACGGTCTAATATGGTACCTTTTAATATCAGATCTCTTGATTAGTAAACTAAATAATAAAAATCAAAAATAATAATGGAAGACATTTTGGGTATTTAAAAAGAATTGACCACAGTGCCGTGGTCGAAATTAATGGTCATATTTTTAATTGCCATCCATAAGATTTTCCAAATAAAATATTACAATTAAATAAAGTTTTAAAAGCAATACATAATTGTAATAAATTCCTGGTGCAATTGTTACTAAAAATATTCCTGGTGTTTGCAAAAATTCGGTTACAAGTTTGATAAAAAATTAAACACCCTTTATTTATATCTGTAATAAACCTTATTAAATAAAATATTTTATATAGCGCTTTCGTTGTTAATCGTTGAGTTAAAACCATAATTTTTATGGCTTTTCTTTGGTCATGACTAATTCGATGATATTGACTATAACATGTTGTCAGAAAAACTCATGGAAATTTTTTAAAAATTACCATCCAACACTACCATCTCTTTGTTCCAAAACATACACTTTATATCAGCCAACCTTCAACTGTTATACTAAGGCCACATTTCCAGATCTTTTCAGTATTGTCCGACATTGGAATATTGACTGATAACAGTTCTTCTGTGCTATATAGTAGGAACCACTGCAATTCTGTTGTGATGAAATTTTATGAGTACAAAAATCAGTTTCTGAACATTAATTTTGTCAAAGTGATAACAAGGAACAGAATAACAAAAAGCAAGACAGGGAAATAAAAACAAAAAAATAAAAATAATAATAATAAAGTCGGCTGATGTGCGAAAGCAAACTATTTATTTGTATTTTCATACGAGACGACTCATTCGTTATCAAAAAAAAAAATTAAAAAAAAGCCGGCAGATAAAAAGCTGATTTTTATTGTTTTGCGCATAAAAAATAAATAAAAAACTTATATTATAAAACATTAAAAACAAAAGCTTAAAATTCTTTACACTTACCGATTACCATAACGCAAAAAACGCAATGTCATCAAGAACGGCCTGAAACCTTTAATATGCATATCCAAACGGATTTTTCGAACACTTTTTAATTTTTTAAAAATTTTCTAAACTTAAGTAGCACTTTAGTATGTATTTAACTGACTAGCATAATAGTTGAATTTGATTTTGTAAATTTATATTTGGGAAATTAACTAATAAATCAGTCGTATAATATGTATGTAACAGATTTTAAATAATTAAAAATAATTAATTTTCGAAAATTTTAATTGTATTTTGCCCTGCACTTTGGACGTTCTTAAGTCGACTGATTGGGATTGAACTGTTGAAAAAAAACTTATGAAAATCAATTACATTTAGAAGAAAGTTTCATTATCAGCTATTGTTTACATGAATAGACGACAGTCATACATACATATGTACAATTGCATTTTTATTTGTTTATTTTGTTTTGCAAAATGCAAACAAATCGAATTATAAAATAATAGAATAAGAAAAGTAGATGAAATAATACAAAAACAAACATGCTACCTACCCACCATACATACTAGGTATCATACATAAAATAACAATTTTTATGCCAACAATTTCAGGCTGCTAACACAACAGAAACTAACACAGACATTGCCAAGCTAAATAAATATTATTTAATTACAATTAACCCTTAAATGGACTATTTGAGTCATTATGGTACCAAAAAAAATGTACTGTGAGGTTTATATTGCACAACACCTATTGAAGCAAATCAAATGTCCAATAGTAATCTAAGGATGGCACCAGAATGGAAATTCTCAAGACCCAATCACCAGATTAAAAACACCTGGATACGTACGATAGTTTAACAGTGCGATAATATATGAAAAGGGTCAAAAATAACAGTAGCCCACCTTATATAGCTGAAGGAGCTGCTTTGTAAAAGCCATAAACATCGAAGAGTGCAAATGAAAAAAGGAAATTAAATTATTCGTGAAATGGAAACTGGTTTTAAAATCAGTGGCCCGTATCGATCATAATGTTAACAAACCTTTTTGCTTTTACATTTTGGCAGCACCCTTCCATTAAACGTAATACTGTTAAATCTTTACAATTTGATGAAATAAAATGAAAATAATAAAACGACGCTATATGTTAGCCTCTAGGGTATATAGCAGTGCTAGAATGCAAGCCCTATTTGCTTCATACATATGTCTTTGGATTTCCAGTAGCAATTTAGTTGTTGGTTAGTTTTCTTCTTTGTTTTACTTGCTGTGCTGAGTAACCAGTTCATAACCATTATAGGTTCAACAAATAGCGGGAGCAGTTTAAAGAGTCCGTGTTAACTAACTAAGGGAAAAGTTATGTTTAAATATGACTGTCATATGGTAACAAATTATGAATTAGAGCGCAAGTAAATGCTATGGCATTGGTTTCTTTGTATCAATTACCACCTATTCCATGGCAGATAGATAAGCACGTTTGCTTCTTTTGGAAAGTTGACTCTGAAAACTATTATTCGAAATCGACTTTAAACTGTAGGTCTCGCCACTGTTGAAGAGCGTTACATACATACATACATAATTGGCCATTACAACCCTTCAGTCAGGATTACGGTCTAGCTTCTCACATCACTCATGTTGTGTGCGTTAATTTTTATACGTGAGTGGCGGGACCTACAGTTTAACGTCGACCCCGAACGACAGATTTTTGCGAAACTTTTTCATGGCAGGTTTATTTACTCTCAGAGTTTTTGCCAGAAATCTGCTGAGAGAAAATCGCCGAAGAAATATTTTTTCATATTTCATTTTGTTGCCTGACCTGGGATACGAACCCGGGCTTTACGTCTAATAAGCCAACACACTACCTACTAGACTATGGCGACTTCAAGAGAAGTTAAAGAGAGTTAACAGTTCATAATCAAATCTCTCGTTCAGAATATCTAATGTGGCAAATGGCGCCGTCATCTAATTTAGGCCAAAAGAAGTTGGTAATCATTGATCTACAGCGCTCGCCGTTAGCAGTGATTGTCTGATGTCGTTCTCAAAGACATATGGACCTTTACCACTAAAAAGTGTCAACGTCGGCATGTATTGGACTTTTTTGGATTTTATTAGGATAGGTATCGTCCCAAATTCAATATTTTTGTTTGTTCACATTCTTAATCATTCAGAAATGGGCCTGATCGCTAAAGATACATATTTGTTCGATGAAAATTAGGGTCAGATAGTTACCAATTTTAATAAAACAATTTCATTATTTTCACGTATTGTTAAATGCTATATCTACCCGTCTATGAGGATATGGCAAAACATACTGAATAAATGACAAATATGACAGATGTAGTCTCTACAAGTGGGGCATTATCAACCGTCAAACTTTGGTAGACCCTGTTGTAAGACCCGGTATAAACGCTGTAAACTGGACAATTTTGGCGTAACCTTTACTTAGCCATATACAGAACTAATTTCTTAAAACACTATTCGTCACCGTAGTCTAGTAGGTAGTGTGTTGGCTTATTAGACGTAAGGCCACGGTTCAAACACCATGTCAGATATCAAAACGAAAATATGAAAAAATATTTCTTCGGCGACTTCCTCTCAGCAGATTTCTGGCAAGAACTCTGAGAGTAAAAAAAGTCTGTCATTCGGAGTCGACTTTAAACTGTAGGTCCCGCCACTCATGTATAAAATTAACACACACAACATAAGTGGTGTGAGAAACTAGGTCGTAACCCTGACTGAAGGGTTGTAATAACCAATTATGTACGTATGTATGTACATATGTATTCGTGAATAGAAAACCATTAAATTTCTTCTAATGTGGGGAAAATTGTAGTTTTAAAGGTAATTTTCAAGGGTTCCATAAATAATTGCAATTGTTTTAAGAATAGCACATAAACAGTAAGAAAAAAGTAAACAAATTTTTAATAATCATTATTTACGATATCTTTTGTGATTAGATCAATAATTCATGATAATTTTCAAATAGCGTGATTCGCTTCACACATTCCCTAGTTGTTATTGGACAAATTTTAAGGTTATGATTAGAAATCTTCTTGTTTTTTATTTAAATTTAATTGTGCATGAATTTTTAATTGAACAATCTTGATTAAAATTTACTTATTTTTTTAGTTATTTTTTTTTTTGTTTTAAATAACAACTTCATTTTTTATTTTGTTTTAAACCATTTTGGTAATAAACAGGTGACTAAATAAATGAAAACTCTTCTTTCAATGAAATCAGAAATGTTATCTTTGTTTGTTTACTTCTTTTTTATCGATAAAAAATTGCATGTTTACGTGTACGGGAGCATGCAAAGGCAATTTCCCTTCATTGCTTAACTTTATGTTTCATTATTGGCAGCGGTTCTCAAACCTATTAATCTTTTATGTTCTGTGGAGGTGATTTAATGAAAACATGATGACAATCTGTCACAGTCTGAATCATTCTATATCTTGATTCCTTAGTTGCTTCTTACAGAATAATGAGATGTTTTATAAGAGTAATGTCTTTAAATATACATACTTATTATGTATGCTTCAATTTGTTAAAATTTAAATTTCTTATTTATTTAGTTGTGCCATAGGGAACGAAAGAGAGAGAGAGAGAGAGAGAGAGAGAGAGAGAGAGAGGGAGAGAGAGGGTATACAAAACTTTTGAACATTTACTTTGCAAAGTCGTGAGTTTATAGATGAGTAGAGAAAACTAAATGAAGGTACGTAATACTATGTTCAGATATGCACTTTTATTGAGTCAATATTCGGTTAATTGAGTACAATATTTTAAGTGTTCAGACATAATAGTATACGCAATTCAGCTTACTCAATATTCATTTGACAACTGGTAAACAACAACATTGTTTTTATTTTGGTCGCAAAATTAGTGTCGTTTGTTAGTTTATTAGTGTTTGTTTGTCGTTGTTGACATTTGAGTTGTCAAACATCAACAGAAAGTGTTCGGTTAATTGTAATATGCTCACTAAACACACTTATGACAGTGCTGAATTTTAAGTTTTACTCAATATTATAACAATTTGCGTATTTATTGTGCAATAATTAATTGAAACTTTATCTGAAATATTGAGCTCAATAATGACGTTTATTGCGATTTACGCAATAAAGGTGCATATCTGAACATCGTATAAACTGTTAAATCTATTCGCAAAGTTGTTTCGTTTAAAGTTTATTAAAAAATGTCAATAACTATGGACGTGCCAATAGTTTCATATAACAATATATTCTAAGAGTTCCCAAACATCTAAAAAGGAATACCAAATTACAAAAAGAAATTCATTCAGATTTTAAAGTTCCAGGTATAAGTATAAGAATAAGAATATTTAAAGTCAGAATAAAGTTTTCCTTCATAGGTAAATTTTCCTACAAACAGTTTTCATTAAAAAAAAAAAACGAAATAATCTATGATATTAAAAATAGATTTTGCAGGAGAAAAACTCATGGAAATAAAGATGTCCTCTTAATACACATCATCATTCAAATAAAATTTCAGAGTAGTTACTTATGGGTGAAGTTAAGTAATAATATTTATTTTTTATTTTACTTGAAATTTATTATTTAGTTTGTCATACAATTTACTTAAAGCCTACGACTACCCAACAACGACTAGTTAGTTAATAATTAAATATTAATTCTATCAACAATTTTCATTTTAATTTCATGGATGTACAGTGGCTTTCAAGATATAATTGAATACTAGGTGTGAGATTATTCAAATGACGATTTCTCCACTTTAATGGAAATATTTCAAAAAATGTTGATGCTGATTTATAGATAATTAAAAATGCTTTTAAACAATGTATAATAGTTAGCATTTTTCATTTAGAAATGTTTTTAAAACAAAAAAGGAAAATAATATTAAAGAATTTCAGATAAAAGGCACTGTTTTAACACTGGGAACCAAAACCTTTTGCTTTTGTTACTGCTTCCAAACGTCGAGGCATCATACATACATACATAATTGGTCATTACAGCCCTTCAGTCAGGATTACGACCTTGCTTCTCACACCACTTATGTTGTGTGCGTTAATTTTATGCATGAGTGGCGGGACCTTCAGTTTAAAGTCGACTCCGAACGACAGATTTTTGAGAAGCTTTTCTTTGCAATTTTATTTACTCTCAAAGTTTTTGCCAGAAATCTGCTGAGAGAAAGTCGCCGAAGAAATATTTTCGTTTTGATGTCTGATCTGGGGTTTGAACTTGGGCCTTCAGTCTAATAAGCCAACACTCTATCTACTAGACTACGGTGACTTCACGTCGAGGCATCAACTGTACGAAATTCTGCAGTTATGTTGTTTCATTCTTGCATAATTCATTGTTTCAACTGATCCACTGTGCTGATACTGGATTTATAGAGCTTGCGGGCGAGTTTTTCACAAACATCTGGCTTCTGTGTCGGTGTTCGGAGTAGCTTTAACCAATTGTGGAAAAGCCACAGCTTCGTTACATGTAAAGTATGCTTCGGATCTTTGTCCTGGTAGAGACAAATGTGTCCAATTTGTTTAACTTATCGGCACTTTGCTTCTCATTTTGTTTTAAAATGTCTAAATATGGGAACCGATCCATATCACCCTCTATAAAACGTATGTTCCTGCACTGGAAACACTTTCCCACATCAGTACCGAACCTCCCATATGACTGTTGGCTTAACTTACTGCTTTCCATCTAAATTTACGCTCCTAAATACAGATAACCTTTGTAGATACTATGTAGGCACTATACAGGTAGTCCCTACATACGAGAGTAATAGGGAGACTCATCGCCAACGTACGGTTGCAGTTACAAAATGATATATCAGCTGCAACATTTTTAAAGCAACTAATTTTAATTGGTTACGGATTTTGTCATATTTAAGCCAGCAAAAGAAAAAATGAAAAGGTCTTCTCAAGTATACAATCGTATCTCTAATCATTATGCTTTGTACTATAAGATATTTGACAACTCAAATATCAACAACGACTAACAAAAAAAAAAAAAAAAAAGAACAACGAACAAAACAAAAACAATGTTGTTGAAACAACCAGCTGTTTTGTTTACCAGCTGTCAAATGAATATTGAATAAGCAGCTGAACTGCATATATTGTTATGTCTAAACACTTAAAATATTGTAATCAATAAACCGAATATTGGCTCAATAAAAGTGCATGTCTGAACATAGTATAAGGCATATGCAATATCTTTCATGTCTTCTTTGACTTTGTCACAATACACTCCTTTAAAAAGTTTGCCACAATGTTCACAATTTTTCTTCATGTGTTCATTCTGTTTGATGTAGAAATAATTTTTCTTCGTGCGACTATTATAAGGCAGTGTGTTAGACTGACAGTTTGGAAATAACTGACATTAAAACTTTTAAAAAATAAACTTCATTAACTGACCGTTAATGTCAGAAATAACAAAAGATACTGATTTTTTCAAAACAAATATTCATTCATTATGATTTCTTTTTTTAATTTATAAAACAATTGATTTAATATATATGTATGTAAAGGGCTATCCATTTCGTGGTTTCAAAAGTATGGGACTGGAATTAAACATATGTCAAACTAAGTTGTGAAACCAATTTTTTTCTTTTCAGTTGAAAGTCTGACATTGACGAAAATGGATCGCTTAACTATCACACAAGGCATAAAAATTATCAAAACCTACTACAAAAATGGTGATTCTGCCACAGCCACGTATCGAACAAAATTTTCTTCAGCGATGAAGCACATTTCACACTCGGTGGGTATGTTAATAAACAAAATTGTCGTATTTAGGGTTCTGAGAATCCTCAAGTAATTGAAGAGAGGCCATTACATCCAGAAAAAGTCACTGTTTGGTGAGCTCTTTGGTTCGAAGGTGTGATTGGACCTTACTTCTTCGAAAACGACGATGGAACGACTGTCACCGTCAATTCGGACCGTTATGGTCATATGATAACCGACTTTTTTTTGCCTGCTATTGAAGAATACGACTTGGAGAATATGTGGTTTCAACAAGACGTTGCCACATGCCACACAACTCGAGCGAATATGGCTTTATTGCAAGAGACATTTCCTGGCCGCGTAATTTCTCGTCGTGACGATATCAACTGGCCACCAAGATCATGCGATTTGACACCATTAGACTTTTTTTTGTGGGGCTACGCGAAAGACCGTGTTTATGCAGATAAACCTTCAACTCTTTAGCACTTAACCCTTTTCCTGTTCAGTGCATCACATGTGATGCACAGCAAGTTGGTTTCATACGCTTGTGCATCACATGTGATTCACAAATGGTATTCTTTTTGAAGGTTTGTATTTTAATAGACTTGAGAGAAATAATCAATTTAAGAAACTAAACGTGTGGAGATTTAATTATTTTATATTGTGCCAAGTCCCCACTTGCCTAACTCTTCTACTTTAGAAGTTTTATGGAAATAAAAAAGGCGTTATATCTTCCAATAAAATTTAACCTTTCCCCAGCTTCGAAAGTGGAGCTCAATTGCTGGGACTCAAGAATTCTTGATGCTGCCGATGTAGATGGATTTTGCTCCAATTCTTCGTCTTCAGGTATACAATGTTCTTCATAGTTTACTTCTATTTCGCCAGGTGTTGAAAATGATGAATTACTTAGATCAGAAGGAACATAGTCATCACCGCTATCTTGAAAGGGATCCTCTTCATCACTATCGGAATCGCTTCTTATTCTTTTTTGGTCATAAAAAGCTTTTGGGTCCATTATTTAGCCGTAAAAAAACTTTCGCTATTTTTTTGTTTTTAAACTGTGTGAATCATATGTGATGCACAGAACGTCTGGTTAAAAACTATGATAAAAAATGCATCACATCTGATTCACACTTTTTTTTAAAGAAAAACCGTTTCTACATTACTGTAATTAAATATTTTAATAAAAGAAACGAAAAGGAGTGCGCAAAAACCCTTTTAAACAAAAATAAAATTTTGGATTAAAGGGTTAAAAACCAACATTCGTCAGGTTATGGCTGAGATACCGCCCAATATGTGTCAAAAAGTGGTCGAAAATTACCTCAAAAGAATCAATGCTTGCAACACTTCGCGTGGAAGTCATTTAAATGATATAGTGTTTTACACATAATGTCAACGTTCAACGTTTACTTTTGAAACCACGAAATGGATAACCCGGTAAATATAGTCATTGTGTACTGTATTAATATAAAAATAAAATGTTCAATGCTTGAGTGGTTTTCTATGCAGTTTATTAGAAATAAAAAGCTTAATTACATAAGCTTTGTTTTCATTAAAACGAATTAAAAAAAAAAATTAGGTTTTAAAATAGTTTGCCAAGATTTTTGTTTTACAACAACACTTATGAACTTAGTTGTTTTTACATTACTTTTGATATTCGTTGAAATTAACAACGAATTTCATGTACTAACCTTGAGTTCATATGAAATTCATTGTCGTTTGATTATAGGTTACATGGTTTTCATACAACGCACCGCGTATCCTTAATTATGTATTGAAGCTACAATTGTAGACAGTGTTAAACAGATCTATTCACTTCGACTTTGTTTGTAATTTATTTTAATTACACACCTGCACATTAAATACCTGTTGTTTGAGTATGTTTTTTACTTATTGCCTTACTTGCCTTTATATTGTGTATTGGAATAATTTTTTATCATTTAAAAAAGAAAACTCAAAATAGAAAAAATAATAAAGAATGCGTGTGCTCACAATTGCGTATTGTTTGTTCCAACAGTTGAAATTCTCCACTCTAATTATCGTTTTTTTTTATTATGATTGTTTAAGTTAAATTGAAATCTTGAATGAGGTATTGAAAGTCATTTGAAGGTTTTCAAGTTTTTTTGCGGCATTTCAAATTTTTTTTTGTAGAATTTAATTTAATTTGTATTTCTCTTTTTGTCTGTTATAAAATTCAGAAAATATTCAGAAATGAAGTCATTAAATTAAAATGTAGAACATTTCAATTTGTATTCAATTTCAAATTGCAATTCAAAAATTGTTATTGTACAACATAATTGGTCTTTGAAGATTGAGTTTCCTTCGATAGATTAGATCTTTTGCCAGGTGTTAGGTCAAAACTGTAAAATTTACTACAATGACTGGAATTTAATGTTTTAACAGATTGCTGGTTCTATTAAAATAATATTTTTCAACTTTCCATACTTTTGGTATTTGTAATCTAATCATCCAACTGATGCCGGAATAAAAAGTTTATCGTAAAATTTTCAAATTTCATTTCATTTGCGCAACCTTAAGAAAACGAAAACGGAGCAACACGTTTTATTTGAGTGTCTTGCAGTTCGGAACAGAGGTCATCAGTTTTTGGGTATGGTGGCGAACGTGCCACTAAGGGTACTGAACGGTTTCATTCGGAGCTCGGGATGGTTCAAACCCACCAGTTACGGATCATGACAAGTGAACTTACCTCACACTACGTGATTCAATGGGCCATTTAACTTGACATATTGCCTGCCAATGTCATAAGATTAAATTTTTTAATAACTGCACAATACATAGATACAATTTAATCAAATAAAATAGAAACCATTGAAGAAATAGGCCAGCTTGTTAATTGTTTAAAGTTAATTGTGGTAAAGCGATTTAATCAGTTTAAAGCTCACATTCACATATTTTTGCCTAATGTCGTGGTTATGGTTCATCTATTGGTTATACGCATACATACATATGTATATGAATCAAATATCGAACGACTAACAAAATACGATTTTGGGATTACGTTGCCATATTTATGGTGTATTTAATAAATTTTTGTTTGATCATAACATATGGTAGGTTGTTTTTAAAAAATTTTTTTTCAAACAAAAATTTGCCTCATTGCTGGACAATAGTTTACGTTTCTACGAGTATATTTGGATTAAAAATTAAATTTTGTAGAAAGAATTGACATTTTTTGTCAAAACACATTCATTTTTTAAAGTAAAAACTTAAAGTCTAAATAAATTTTGATATGCACAGAGAAGTCGCGTGGTCTAGTAGGTAGTGTGTTGGCTTATTAGACGTGAAGCCTTGGTTCAAATCCCAGGTCAGGCAATTCCAACTAAACGTAAGATGACAAAATATTTCCTCGGCGACTTCCTCTTAGCAGATTTCTGTCAAAAACTCTGAGAGTAAATAAAATTATAAATAAATTCGGAGTCAACTTTAAACTGTAGGTCCCACCACTCATGTATAAAAATTAACGATCACAACATAAGTGGTGTGAGAAGCTAGGTCGTAATCCTGACTAAAGGGTTGTAACGACCAATTATTTATGTATGTATGTATGCAAAGAGAATTCTTCAATTTCGATCTAAAGTTTCATTTGATTTCTTATGTACACTTGTGAGTTTAAAATGCATCTCTCATAAGATAAATTTAAAGAAGTTTACAAAATTGTACGTAAAATGAGTATCCCTCGACATTGAAATAGTAGAAAGTAGTAGATCTTTATAAAGCGTGCATTGTTTCGTAAATAGATGGGGTTTTCCTCGAGTTATAAAATTAACAACACAGGGCATACGAATAGGTAGTTCGTACCTTTGGTAGTCGATAACTCCAATCTTGTTGAAACTACACCTGTCAAATTAGTTGTAATTTATTCACTCTATTTTGCCATCATAGGCGACCTTAGACATCGACGTGTATTCATTTATTGAAAAAGCTCTGAAGCAGTTGGCAACTAACCCTAATTTTCAGCGAAAATCATTTTCAGTGATGAGGCCAATTTTTGGATGAATGGGTGCTTGAACGGACAAAATTGTCGAATTTGAGTCGATACTGATCCACACGAGTGTCCAATATACATCTCCAAGTGGTCCATATTTCTTAAGCCAGCTCATCATTGCTGATCACCAACATTTTTTTGCCGGAATTGGACAATCTGGAGACCAATTATATACGGTTTCAACAGGACGGCGCTACGTGCTACATTGGATATTCTGCACGAGCGATTTGAGAGTCAAATTCATCTTGATTTATTTGCCAAACGCTTCTGACAGAGAAGTCGTGTAAGATGTCATATTCCACATTTTACACACACTTTATTTTATTTCAATTTAAAGATAGGAAGCGCTTAAAAGGAGATTCTATATAATAATTCATGTGTATATTCATTGTTATGTTGATTTAAATGGTGTACATGTCGTATTGCTCTATACCCATTGATGGAGTAATTAGTTCTATAAATTATGCCAGTTCGTATTCATTTTTATTATCTAATCATCATCCATTATCCATAATTAATTACTCCAGGACCTTAGAAACGGTCAAAGTACAACTTTTTTTTAGATGTGGATAAAAAAAACTATATATTATATATACATATATATATATATATATACATATATATATATATATATATACATATATATATATATATATACATATATATATATATACATATATACATATTGAGAGTGGGTGTCCTGGTAGTCAAGTGGGTAATGCTCGAGATTAATTGCGTGAAGGTCCTGGTTTCGATTCCCACCAAAGCCTCTGGTCAGTTATGCTCCACGGAGTATAAGATCGAAGTTACTTAGCTCGTAATAATTAGATATAATTTGTAATTGTATTGAGGGTAATACATACATGACGACTAGTGGTGTTGTCGAGCCGGAACGCTTCGGAACGTCGTTCCTGTACTTCCTTTTTGGACAGGAACGC
Source organism: Sarcophaga caerulescens (assembly GCA_927399465.1). Lineage (NCBI taxonomy): Eukaryota > Metazoa > Arthropoda > Insecta > Diptera > Sarcophagidae > Sarcophaga > Sarcophaga caerulescens. The sequence goes on along the minus strand of OV656872.1, from coordinate 73,680,705 downwards.
GTTCCGGAACTAAAGATGATTTCTGATAACGAGAATTGGCTGAAGTTTTGAAAAAAAAAAAAATTAAAAAGAATTGCTGCTTTTTTTCTTCTAATTTTTGACGAATTTTTATATGTATTTTTATAAACAAGGGTTTGAACCGAACAGTGAACCGGAGTCCTGAACGTTTTTTTCTGCTAAACCGGAACGCGTTCCGGTAAAAAAAAATTAGCACAACACCACTGATTACGACCTAGCTTCTCACACCACTTATGTACTGTGCGTTAATTTTATACATGAGTGGCGGGACCTACAGTTTAAAGTCGACTACGAACGACAGTTTTTTGAGAAGCTTTTCATGGCAATTTTATTTACTCTCCGAAGAAGAAATATTTTCGTTTTGATGTCTGACCTGGGATTCGAACTCGGGCCTTCAGTCTAATAAGCCAACACACTACCTACTATACTACGGCGAGGGTAATATTCATAATTATATTGTATTATTTAATAAAAATAAATGTAGAAATTATATGTTAGAGTACATTTAAAAAACTTACCCATTGTCATCAAAATTGCGTACAGCATTCTTATTCGAACACATCGAATTTGTATTCCCCATTGATTATAATTTTGATTGTAAATATTTTGGTTGAAAAGTATTTCAAATAATAAATCAATATCATGGATTTTTTAATTAAAACTGTTTCAAATTTAATAGTAATTCCTTAAAAAACAACAAGTAATACTTTATTTTTTTAATTGCGTCGCGTGTATATGTATGATGGCTCCTGTTAAATATTTTATTTGCCAATTATACACGATAATCAAAAATTCTCACGTTTATATGAAATGACTATGAAATCATAGTCGTGTGACACTCACCACCCGAACACACAGTATATCTCAATTAAGTGAAAATAACTTATTCTAAAGCACTTTTTATTATTATTTTTGTATATACAATTTTCTTAACTTTAAATATTTAATAAACAAAAAAATGGAAACGTATAAAAAGTATGACGCTTTTGGTTGAAAATGTGTTTGCGCGCAAGTGCGCTAATGAATATTACGACTTGAAAACAATTCGACGTTAAAAACTCGATTGAGTGGATTTGTGAATGGATTTTTCGTTTTCGGTCAAAACCAAAAACTCATGTTAAACCAAATCGAAAATAAAATAAAAAAAAGAAATATTGTTGAACAAAAACACGACAACAACACAAAACGTTACGTTGTTGCAGTTGAATGCTATGCTATGCTATACGTTCACTCCTTCACTTGATTCACTTGATACTGACTTGTATTGTTAGCATATATTTTGGTTTATATGTTGATTGTTGTTTTATTTGTTTTTCTTTTTTAATAAAATACACTTAAAAAAATATTCAAATGCAATACAAATTGTAACACTTCTTTCTTATTCAATTTCTATTCGAATGTAAATTTAAAAATTTTGAAAACAATAAACAATAATTGCCTTGGAATAGGCGCTATTGTTTGAAATTTATTCAACACAAAACAGTGAAGAAAGTTGCAGTAATCTCAACGTTTACCAAATTCATACAATATCGACCTTTTTTATTTTTGGTAAATTTCATTAGTTAAAGGGTATGGAGTTCCCAAGAAATTATTGACTTTTATTGAATTTTAGATGGAATTTTTGCGAAAACAAAAACGTATAAGATGTTTCAAAAACAATTTTAAAGAAGCGGATTCCCGGGTGTGGCCTTAAACTTGTTCCGACAAAACTGCAAACGAAGAATATCCAGTAATGTAAAGTAATGCATAACAAAGCGCAATTAATGAATATTTTCAAGCCGTATAATTACGGTGACCATTATTTCCGTGAGAAAAAAGCGGACAAATATATAAAATTGAAGAACAAAAAAATTCATTTATTATAATTAATATTTTATATAAGGACTTTTAAAATACAGACATAAATAGCTACAAATAATATACACAAACCTAAATTTATGCATATATGTACATACATATGGAAATACTTAGTATGTGTATAAATTTACTTCTCATATTTCTCTACAGAATGTATATTTTAAAGTACTGGGCCTGTTAGATAAAAATGTTTTGAATTCCGAACAGTCCATTTCAAAATTGCATTCACAAGAGATTCTAAAGTTTCTAGTCCCATTTGGGATTTTTCGGAAGACTAAATTTTGTTAGATATAGAAAAAATTCTTTCTGTTGGTGCGTTAGACGATGGCAAAGCAAATGAAAAATCTACTAATTTCAGGATGTTTTTATAAGGAACATTTTTCGTTTCGAAATATTAGAAAATTTCAACTTACTTTTTATCGGGATTTAATGCTGATTGTTTCCATATTTCTAATTGTTCAGCATTTGCATAATTTTTTACATAAGAGAATTCATCAAAAAGTTCGTTATTATTTATATTTAAATCATTTCTGATTTCTGTTATCTTCATTAACGACTTTTGAACTGAAGACCAAGAAAGGAGCTCAATTTCTTTAAAGTTCTGTTCTGTAAAAGTTTTTAACTTTTTCCTTGAACAATTTTGTACGTTAAGTCGTAAAAATACTTCATTGTGAAGTTCTATTAACTTTGATTTAAATTCTTATAATATTATAGCCGCTTCAGGCATTGATTTTATGGAAGACACTACCTTAACTGTGTATAAGTAATACCCAAGACATAGCATAAGGATCATTAAAAGAATTCAACATTATTGTTGGCATTTTTCTTGTTTAAGAAAGTACTTTACATTTTTACCGAATTAGTGAAAAAAGTGGACAAAAGCGGACATTTTGGAAAATAAATACTTTTTAGAAGTTACGTGTGGTAAAATAGTGGACAAATAGCGGACGCAAAAAAAATAGCGGACATAAACATAACATAATTGGTCATTACAACCCTTCAGTCAGGATTACGACCTAGCTTCTCACACCACTTATGTTGTGTGCGTTAATTTTTATACATGAGTGGGGGACCTACAGTTTAAAGTCGACTCCGAACGACAGTATTTTGAGAATCTTTTCATGGCAATTTTATTTACTCTCAGAGTTTTTGCCAGAAATCTGCTGAGAGGAAGTCGCCGAAGAAATATTTTCATATTTTTGTTTTGATGTCTGACCTGGGATTCGAACTCGGGCCTTCAGTCTTATAAGCCAACACACTACCTACTAGACTACGGCGAAAAATAGCGGACAGGAGGTTAAAATAGCGGACTGTCCGCTATAATAGTGTACGGATGGTCACCGTACGTATAATTATAGCAAGAAACTCTTTTTAGAAAATTAACAATCAAATCACTACCATCTACAAAAATGATTAAATATTTATATCTTGTATTACAACGGAATAGGAGGTAATTAAAGTTTCGTAAAAAACAAACTTCACTTAAGCACCCACAGCGGCCCGTTGTAATATCCCATGAAGAGATAGCCCAGAGCTAACTGACAAATCCTTATGAACCGGTCTCGATAATCAGCAACTGAGCTTTGCATTATAAAGTTCCGCATTTAAAGAAGTTCCCAGAGAACATAATGTGCTAGAGTAACAGATCATTAATTTGCATTGCAGAAAGTGCTACATATTATCTGATAAGCCATTTGAATGGAACCCTAATAAGTATTGCAAAAAGAGCTTTTGAAGGGAAACTGCATAACGTATCCCTAATTTGTATTGCAATAGAATTTCACTTTACCAGATTTATTTATGACAGTCTACTAGAAGACAACGCTGTAATAACCCTAGGAATAGTTCTTGTACCAATTTCAACTATTGCGTTATTATGCAACCCAAACAACTTTATGAGTTCTTTCAGTAGGTTTTCTCACGGACTAGCTTAAGCTAATCATACCTGGATATTTAACATTGGTACTCAAACTACATATGTCCGATTCCATTTATTTTATGTGGATCGCGTACAGATAGATAATGTGTTGCTGTGTTGAAAAATTCAGTACTTTGGTACTTTTTTCAGTAATTTTCCATTTCAAAAATACCGCAGTACCCCAGTACCGCAGAACGCTTGGCGAACCGTAATGTAATTTCGGTAAGCATTTTCATTGCTCTTCATATGCTTAAAACGAACGTTACGTTCCTTCGACGTTTGACTAAACGGGGCTTTTACGCTCTGTTACATTCCGAATCAGCTATTTTTGTTTTGCATATGAGTCGTTAGTTTTTCTATACCATTTCGTACGTGTATTAATAATTTTTTACAAAAGTACAATTTGATGCAAAAAAGTACCCTTTCAGTTTTAGTTCTGTACCATTTCCAAATTTCAATTTTGCAAAACTAGTGTGTTGGCTTATTAGACGTAAGGCCAGGTCAGACATCAAAACGAAAATATGAAAAAAAATATTTCATCGGTGACTTCCTCTAATCAGATCTCTGGCAAGGAATCTGAGTGTAAAATAAAATTGCCATGAAAAGTTTCTCAAGTTTCTGTCGTTCGGAGTCGACTTTAATCTGTAGGTCCCGCCACTCATGTATAAAATTAACACACACAACATAAATGGTGCGAGAAACTAGGTCCATAATCATGACTGAAGGGATGTAATGACCAATTATGTATGTATGTATGTATGAATAGTAAAGACAATTTATTTTTTATTTTTTTAATATTTTACTGAACTCTTAACTAGATTTGTGGAAAATTGCTAACCCACTACCATCGTATAAATGTTGTAACACCATTGCATACGCTAGGCATATACCATCTGCCCTTTGTGCATGTGTTAAATCATGCGTTTTTGATATTTTTCTGGGTTCCAGTTGTCGTATTATTTTTGAGTATCTAATTACGATAAACATGAAACTTGTAAAAACATGAAGGTTTTAGCAACACAACTGCTAATAAAAACACTAACATACACAGGCCCACAAATTTCTGAACCAATACAAAAGACCGTTTTAAAATCGAGGAAAGTTGTCAGACAATTATAAAGATTTTCAACGAAAACGGATTGGTTAAAAAATTTCTGAAATTTGTTAACCGTATGTATACTTTTGTGGCCCTGTGTAGTTGCGAAAACAACAGTATTCCACACATTTTAGCAAAAGATAGAAACTTTTCATCTATATTAGCACCCAGTTTAGTTGACACAACGTTGAAACATCCGAATTTTGTACAAAACCAAGGTTATTTCTTTAGGAAGCTCTCGAAATATTGGATAGACTTCCAGATGCCAGACAATAGGCGTATGCTAATAAGTTGTCTTATTAGCATTCAAAAAATACATGGAACTAGTATATCATTTGCTTTTTGACTAGGTTTTCTGAGTGTAAATTTTGGATTATGTCAGGTATGATTACTGCAATTTGAATTACTATTGTCCTGAAGGAAATCGTTAATAGTCGGTAACATTTTTTTGTGATTAAGTGATTAAGACAAAGTCTGCTTATGCTGGGTAAAAAGAAGATAAAAAAATGGAACTAATGACGGCTTTATTATATTAGAAAATATTGATAAGAAGTGCTTTGAGAATCGGAAAAACCGCTGATACAGCAATAGTTTATCTTATCGGTACATTTTTTTTTATTAAACACTATATAACGCTAGTAATTAATTAATTAAGTTAATTTTGAATATCTTTAGGACAATTTATGTGAATATGATTATACATTAAATACCATAATGTTCCAATTGTTTCAATTATATTACAATATTGATGTAATAATATTACTATTTGCACTTTCAGTGTAAATTTTTTCTCGATTTAAACAGAACGAGCAACGTTTGGAAATGATGATCAAAACACGTTCTGCGTGAGAAATGTGTTTCTATCGAAATTTTTTGATGATTACATACATACATACATAATTGATCATTACAACCCTTCAGTCAAGATTACGACCTAGTTCCGCACACCACTTATGCTGTGTGTTTTAATTTTTATACATGACTGGCGGGACCCACAGTTTAAAGTTGACTCCGAATATACATATTTACAATTTTATTTACTCTCAGAATTCTTGCAAGAAATCTGCTCAGAGGAAGTTGGCGAAGAAATAAATAGTTTTTCGTATTTCGTTTAGTTGGAGACGTCTGATCTGGGGTTTGAACAGAGGCCTCAAGTCTAATAATAGGCCAACACACTACCGACTAGCCTACGGCAACATCAATAAAACGGTACTCCAGAAAATGGAACAGCCGAATTTGTGTGAAAAGCAACCAGAGACGTTTCAAGAGCGACTAATAATGCAACATGAAAGATGAATTGTTTTGCGTGGTTGGTGAAGAAACTTTAAGTCGTAACATTACTGTCAATAGAAAAAGATACTGTGCGATAATTGCTAACATTTTTTTGAAAACATGGCATGCTACACAGGATGCTATACACCTTTAAATGAAGCGGCGATTTTTGCGTCCAGCGTACAGGGATAATTTGATGAAAATATTTGAAATACTACATTGCAGCTGTCGTTAGTGAGATAACAATCGAATGCTGAATCTATCTTTTAAATCACCTACAGTCTAGACGCGTTAAAACACAAACTGTTATAAAATATAATATGCTGCTGTAAAAAACATAATTTTGTTGCCACATCCATGAGAGCCTTAAACAGGTTTTTCCCTGCGTGTAATAAAATGCAGTTTTGTTAGACGATTATAAATCATTTTTGAAAAGTAGTTTTCAGGATAAATTAATGACCACATACAATACTAGTTTCTACGGAAGGAAATTTCTAAAAAATCCATTCTCAAGGATTAAAGGATATGCAAAGTTGTTTTTAAGTGAAAACGTTAATCCATATACAGGTTGCTATTTTATTGATAATTACATGAAATTTCACAAATTATCTGTGCCTCAGAATGCCATAACAAATTTTCATTTAGAATTAATATAAAAAACATACAAAATAACCATTGAACTTGATTTCATTTCAATTTCATTGACATTGAAAGAACAACTTTTTTTAATTCTGAGATTTGAAAAACATTCACTGAAAAATTGACTCATTGTTTAAATACATATGTATGTATGTATGTACATACTAAAATATTTGCAATACATGTTTCTTAATCAGACTTCAGTTCTACTAAATTTATTAAGTATGTATTAACAATTAACAACTATACATACAAACAATAAACACACTTTACAACTTCATTTGTTTATTATTTTAACACTCAGCAATTGCAATAATATTTTCAATTTTTGTTGTACTAAAACTTTTTTACACACACGTATGTGTGTAAAATTACTTGTAAAGTATTACAAATAAAAAAGATAGGAAGCGACGTGAGTGGGAACAGTACTGGTTGGTTGATTAGTTTGATAATTGCAAAACCACCCAAACCACACATATGGCAATGGCCAGTAGTCTGAAACTTGAAATTGTTTTCATCACATTTAACCAAAAAAAAAAGCAAAAACAAAGTCATTAAATAACGACAGCAACCGCAGGCTATAATATGAAATCAAGTAAGATTTTCTATAGTCGGTCAAGGATGACTATCCACAATAATACCTCCTAACAGAATGCACTTCAATACATCGCTTACTTCCTACTTGAAAGATTCAGAAAAGGTTTTTTTTTAAATTAGTAGAGGTATTCGGTTCATTGCAACAGGTCCTAAAGTGTTGTTGTCTAGATATGTACAATACCCTCTCTCTGTCTCTCTATAATGGTGAAGAATTTTATTTCATTGAATCCTATACTTTCTCAAGAAGTTGTATTTTTTTCGTTTCTTGATATTATTCCCATTGGCTCTAATCACACGAGAACAATTTTTAGTCTCACAATTTTTGTTCTTTTCAAATCACACGTAATGAATATTAGTTTGGCATGAAATGTATACGTACAGTGAGCGTCAAAAGAAAGTGTATACTATGGATAAAATTCTAACAATCTCAACTCAAGTTTTCCACTTAAGGAGAGTGCCCGAAAAAATTTTACAATATTTCCAAAATTTTCTAATTCTTCTTGTTTCATTTTTAAAAACTGACAATAAATTAATTTAAAAAAAAATTAACGGTAATTTATTAATGTATATTTTTTTGAATTGTACACTTTCTTTGTATTAGTGTTTTTGCATTCATTTGATGTTTTAAAAATGTGCATGTATTAGTTTTGTGCTGGTAATTGCGGGGTTGTAGCTGGTGGAAACTTTACGCCACCGAAAAACCATTCTCTTCACCCCTGTTGCCTATAAACTATCATTTTACGCCAGCACAATTGTTCTCGTGTGAATAGAGCAAAGGAATAGAGAGCAATTTCTGGATGAATTATTTGGAATTTGATATTGTGAGTGCCTGAATTTAAAATTTAAGACACTATGATGATTATTTTTTCGTCTTCTCCCGGATATGAACTAGAATAGGTCAGGACTGTAGTCAAGCACTTTAACAACTATCCTACGTAGTAATGTAGGTTTAGTAGATCTGTTAATGTCAACAAGAATGCCAAAAAAATATATTTTAATCTGAATTTTAGTAGGTACGAATTCGTAGTTACAGTCCTGAAAATATGAAAATGTTGTGCTGTAATCCGTTCGTAACTCTTCACCGGGTTGCCAGCTTAAACCAAGTAGTTTGAAGTTTAAATCAACTATTTGACACAAAAAAAAAAGAATAAATAAATAAATATAATTGGAAATGAAAAGCAAAATTTAAAACCATTGTACGTACATTAGTCAATTTAAAGAAAGTTTTTCTAAAATTTCATAATGGATTCTGTAGCTGCTGTACTACATATTGTCCTAGGAGGAAGAGCATGCTGCAGCTTCATACCATCGACGTATATTGAATTGAATTGTTATTCGCCTGAAAAAGAAGCTTTTAAAAGCGTTTTAAGAGGCAGAGCTTTATGTAGGAAGAGTTTGGACCAAGTGTAAAATCTTTTCAGTGACTCTTCTTTGTCGATTAGTGGCAAATCCGCGAACTATGTCAAGCCATTCGCTTTCGCTATCTTCAAAAGAGTTTTTTAAATACATACATATGTATATATGTACATACTTACATATGTATGTAATAAAGCAGATTTTATTTTATTTTTAACTTACTTATTTTAATTTATTCCTTCGTGTTTTTACGAATTTCGAATTTCCGATACGGCAACGAGGATATACATTGAACAGCAAAAGTCTTAGTACTCCAATATATTTTGACAAAAAAAGTCCCCACAGGCTTAATACTCTTACACACTTCACGAGTCAGAATTTCACTAGTTAGAATTTCTTTCTTACTTAAAGCCGGGCTATACAAACTTTCTACTGCCGCGCTGTTCTATATTCGACTTTAACCCTAGTCTTAGTGACATATAAATGTTAGGAGTCTAATTAATATGAGCCTCTAAGGTTCATATATAAAAACTACGGGGTTTCTTCTTATGAAAAACATTTTTACTCCGTACAAAACCTATACGCAAATCAACTGTTGTTTTTATATTTACAAATCAGTTATTTATATGTGCCTCTGAGGCTCTTGTCATTCGTTAACGTTACATTTTTATATATCGGCCTCTAACAGATGGAAATATTTAGTAATTGTCAGTGTATTTTCACTGAATTTTACAAGACACCTATAATATAATAGTCACAAAATTTGGTTGCGGTAGGTTAGATATTTATTTCTTTTGTTACATTGATTTGAGATCATCAATCAAGATGAGCCTCATAGGCTTATGTTAGTAAGATTAGGGTTAAACCTTAGCACTTTTATTAATGCTGAAACAGTCAGTGTTTGGTTTATGGCAGCACTTTTTACTTATTGGGGCAATTTCGACCTCCGGGTATTGTACTTGTCTAAACGGACAAGTACACGTCCTCTAACCTATTGGGGCATTGTTTAATAGTTCGCGTTCATTTACGTCAAGGTTTATGCATATGATAGATTGTATATGAAGAACGGTGTTATCCTGAAGTAGTGACATTCTGGATACCTACCCTCTTAATTTATATTCCAATTTGTGGTAAATTTAAAAAAAATACTTCGTTAATCCAAGTTGAAATTCACTTGTCCGAGGCACAAACCTGTTGATTTAACACGGATAGTACAGTGATGTATGTTAATACAGTACATAATTGGAATAAGGGCACTTTAGTGAATTTCAATTTTATTCACCACACCGGGCAAATTCACCACTTTTTTTTTTTTTTTTTTTTTTTTTTTTTTTTGCAAAAACTCACCATACTTTAAAAAGTTCACCACGTTAGAAACACACCACACAAAAAAGTAATTAATTTGAGGGTTGTCGGTTGCCGTCAAATCATACCAAAACCAGCGACAACCACCCCCAACGACAACACACAACCCAAGCAACAAACCAACCACATACAACAACCTCGTTCGCACACCTCAGACACACGCCCCCAAACAGACACCACATTCACACAACCACCACACTCACTGCAGCTACCCACCGACCCCCTAAACTAACGCAAGCCTCAAATTCTTCTTAAACGACATGGGGCTTAATTTTCACTTATACAAATCGAACACGAAAATAGAATGCGCGAATTATACAAAAAACGTTTGTTTTTTAAACGAATAAGCGAATTTTGCTAACTACCAGTGTTTTCAGTCTAAACTAGTAGTTAGGGAATGTCGCCGCTGTCTCGACCTTCTTTCGGGGCGTTTCACCAGTGTCTCTCTGGTGTGGGTCCCCGGGTACAGTGAAATTCCGGGAAACTATAGGGCCGACGAGCTCGCCAGAGCTGGTGCGCTCCTTCGGGAATCCTCTTCTGTTGAATTGGGTATGCCATTTGCCTCGGCCAAGTTGACCATTGCGCGGAAGTTCTTTCGGGACGCCAACCTATCCTGGATCAATGAGGAGTCCTGCTTCACCGCTAGACTCACCTGGCCCTTGATGGATAGAAGGCGTACCAACCGATTACTTGGTCTTGGTCGTGATGTCATCTAGACTACAGTGGCCGTGCTTACAGGTCATTGCGTCATGGGTAGACACGCGGAAAGAATGAGGCTCCCTTTTAACAACTTCTGCCGTGGATGCAAGTCCGCTGAGGAAGAGGAGACTGTTGTTCACTTTCTTTGTCAGTGCCCGTCTCTTGCTGGGTGCAGATATAGGTTATTTGGCTCCCCATTCCTTGTTAGCTTAACGGAGCTATCATCTATTGACATCAAGGATATAGCTTCGTTCCTCAAACTTTCTGGCTGGTTTTCCAGTGCGGGGTAGTCGCTGACCAAATTCTTCCTTTTCCCTGATTTTGGTGGAACTTGGTTAGTATAGGGACTGCGTTCACCCGTGGCATCACAACGGGCCGCTATGCGTGCTCAAGTGAGCTTTGTGATATCAGAGCTACCACTCCGACCTAACCTAACCTAGTGTTTTCAGTCACCCTTGGGACTCTATCAGATCAATTAACTAACCTCCGTCTGAAAACTATTCTCCACTAATTCTAACCCAAAGTAAATTGCAGTGGGGCTGTTGAATCTTTTGATCAATTCAGGTCCTCAGGACCGGATGATATTACTCCAGCCCACATCTAATATAGATGTTGTTTACCTAAAGCGGGTAAACAATCCCACACTAAAGCTAAGGACTATAGATGGACCAATTAGTCTTTGTTCCTTCCTTTTAAAAACGTTAGAAAGGGTCCTTGATGTTCATATCAGGACATAGATTGATCAATCTCTCTTAGCTGTATCCCAGCACGCCTACACAAGAGGCAAGCCAGTGGAAAAAGTACTAAACTCTCTCATTTCACAGATAGAAAAATCCTTGCACACAAAAGAATACACTCTGGCTATTCTTCTTGACATCGAGGGTGTTTTCAATAACGTCAATCCAAATTGGATAGGGTCTGGTCAGTTTTATCGAACTCCTCCTTAAGTCGAAAATAATAAGGTTATGCTGACGACGTTATCATTGCTGCGCCGGAAATGTGTTCACAAACATTATTCGATAAATTAGAGTTTGCGCTGTCAATTGTATTATATATTGAGCTGTCGGTAAACCCCTCTAAGACTTATACAATTCTGTTCAGCAGAAGATACAAGAATCTGAATTTCACCCTTCCTAGTATAAAAAGGGACTAGACTCACGTTAAGTCTCGAGGTTAATTATCTAGGCCTAATCCGTGACTGGAAACTTAACGGGAAAGCCAACCTGGATGCTGGGGCGCGCAAGGCAGCCTGCTCTGCTTACTTCTGCGGAAGAGCAGTTGGACCCAGATGGGGTCTCCTCTCTAATATTACACGTTAGATCTATTTCGCAGTCATCGAACTCAACCTCTTATATGCAGTTGCTTTCTGGACTGCTCTAAACAGACAATATAATAATGAGACTTCTTGGTAAGGTTTGAAGATCTGCAGCTATTCATATCAGAGATGTTCAACACACCAATCCTACAAAAACCTTGTTCGCAATTCTCAACTGGCTTCCCAATGTTCTACTTGCTTAACAAGTGGTCAAACTTGCCGCGACCAGACTCAATGTCATGTCTCGCTGGCACATCATACCTTCTGGGTACTCCTCTATTTTGGAGGTTAACCACCCAGCCCTATTGAACATCGATTATCACCCTACGGATATTGTCAGGGGATTTCACTTTCTAATTCCGAGTATGGACGACTGTATATTTAACATGATCATCTCCCCGGAATCCTTGGATATATACACCGACAAGCTCGATGATAGGGTTACTAGCGGTGTCTTGTCAAGGAAAATCGACCTACACATTCCCCTTCGATTATCGGATCACTGTAGCGTATGTATTTCAAGCTGAGGTATTGGTCAATCACCAAGTAGCACATTGGATACTCATCAATGGTGATCCTTCACCTGTATCTCGATCTTTTCTGATAGCCAATCTGCTTTAGATCCCTTTTCAGCGTTACGGTCAACTTCACATTCGTCAGGGAGAGTCACTGTTGTCTAGACGTTCTCTCTGAGGCACAGGGACATTCCAGGCAACTATAGGGCTGATGAACTCACCAGGTGCACTCCTTCCGGAACCCTCGTCAATCTGTTTGATTGGTTATATTAGTCATTGGGAAAAAATTCTTCCGGGACGCAAATCTAGACTGCAGCTCCCATCAAACGATTTTTGCCGAGATTGCGGATCTGCTGAAGAGAAAGAAACTGTTATCCACTTTCTTTACCAATGCCCATCTCTAGCGAGATACCGATTTTGGTTATTTAGCTCTCAATTACTTGTTAGCTTAACGGAGTTATTTATCATCCAGGATATAGCTTCGATTATAAAACTTTCGGGTTGGTTTCCAGGTTCCAGGGGCTCGGGCTTTTAGTCTGACCAACTTCTTCGATGAGTTCGGTGGAATTCGGTTAGTACTGCGCTTACCTGTAGCAGTACATCGTGCCGCTATGCGTGCTCAAGTGAGATTTGGTATCAAAACTAACATTCCAATCTAACCTAAGCTTCAAAAAGATGGCCAGGAACGCGCTGATAGAACTGTGGTCCTATAAAGGTACGGCTGCCTCTGATGGATTTTACTCAGTAGTAATGGATGGACGATATATATACAGTGAAATCTCCCGTAGGCGGACACCGATCGCCACAGCAGATTTGACCGTTAACGGGAGGTGTCTGTTCATGGGATAGTTCAATTTAAAAATGTCAGGACTTTGTGCTATTATTTATTAGCCACCATTTTTGTAGCAACCCATTTGAAGCAGAAAACGCATGAAAATCTATTTCTTTGGCCTTTGAATTCACAATTGGTCCAGATATAGGCAAATTTTTGCTTCTGTCAATTGCAAACCAATCAAAACACATTTTAACTATGTACTTCCGAAGAATAATATTAAATATAAAAAATCTGCCAATGTGTAAAGGGGAATCACGCAATTTTATATACCTACATACATATGTATGTACATAATTGTGTTGCTGTGGGATATGTATATATATGTATATGTATAACATTTTTGAATTTTGTTCGTCTCCTGGAGGTATTTTATGGAAAAATAGTGCCCGTGTCCGGCCAGTGGAGTGTCCGTCTAGAAGAGAGTAAGCTGTTCTAAAAATAGGGACTAGGAAAATTGTCCGTTTAAAAGAGGTGATCGCCTATGGGAGGTGACCGTTAGTAGAGTTTTCACTGAACATCAGAGATCAGCAATGAGTATTCAAAACGATGAGTAGAATCGAGTCATACTCATAATTTCTGATACTTATACACATTCATACTAATTTTAATATCACACTCTTACTACTCATATTCAAAGTTTAAAGTACTCATCGTACTCATACTTAACAATACGCATGATGTTGTTGATTTCGACTCTCCTTTACTCAACATTTACAGGAATCACAAAATAAGTATGATTCGCATACGAACACTACAATACTCACTTGAAGGTTGTGTGTTTGCTTTGCTTGCTGTCTTTGTCTTTTCTTTCTGCTTTCTTTGTAAATGCAACAACAATTAAGATTTATGAGTATTATAAGTATTTTTCTAAAGTTATGAATGTAAATGAGTATGAGGTATGAATCAAACATATTTCGAATGGTATGAGTTTGATGTCAACGTTGTACTCATACTCATTGCAACCTGTACTTATAAATCAATGTTGTAGCGAGTACGAATGAATCAGAGTAGTTGAATTTCAATACTCTTGACTCACTCATACTCAAAATTTCATGAGTTTTTATGAGTAGCGAAAAAGCGATTCATTTCTGATCTCTGATATACATATATCGCACACCCAGTACAAAAGTGACTCAAGTTTATATGCTTAAACTATGAAGAATACACTTGTTTATTTATAAAAAATATCAGTGTACATATTTTGTTGTTGTTAGCTGTTACTAAAAAACAGTTATGTCTTTTTCCATGTTTCAATTGGTATGAAGTAGCAATTCATAAAAGTGACTTATTTTTAGTTGTGTCTAAAAATATAGTGGTAGTTGATCCCTCTGCTAAGTGCTAAATAGTCTTAATTCGAATTGCGACACTTTTAATAAAATAAATCTTTGTTGGAGTTTATATTAATTAGACTTGTGTCAGTTTAGCTCTTGGAGTTCGATTCATTTTTATTATTTTTTGTTGTGATGCTTTAGATGAAAAAAATATTAAGTTTTTTAGTTAGGACGGTTTTAAAGAAAAAACATTATTATTTAATTTCTGTATTTCAGTCTTAGAAAATTGACGGTTTTACAATTGCAAAGCTTGGCAATTAATTATGAAATAAAATAAAACTTTATTTCGAAGCAATTTAATCATTTTGTTGCTATAAAAAAAGAGATTTTTGACTTAAGTCACTGTTGAAATTATACGGACAAATATTTTGCTCATAGCAAGCTTGTATACTTATCAATACAAATACTTGATTTCCATGTATAGCTATGCAGTTCAAAAATATCATATAAAAAGCATAACCCATAAGTTTTTAATAACAGGACATTCACAAAACGAAGGAGATAACGTGCATAGTGTAATCGAAAAACAGATTAAAAGGCATGTTACTTGTATTTCCATTTACATACCAGAGCAGTATATTAGCTTAATAGTAACTGCTAAGAAAACTGGACGACCGTATAAGTTACATAAACTGTCGCACAACGACTTTTACGATTTAAAAACCTTGCAGGAGTAATGGGGTCGCAATTTTACGACTAACGTTGAAAAAGCAAAATTCTTATGGAAGGATATTAAAATTCTTAGAGTTGAAAAGGACAGCCCCGAGTCCTTTTATTACAAAACATCTTACAAAGACTCAAATTTCAAAGAAGTTAGGGTGCGAAATATAACTACAAAATCTTTAAAATCTTGGGATTTAATCAGGTATAATGGTATTTGTCTTTGTGTATTGTCCATTTGTTGTATACATTTTTTGTCAATTAAGATTACATTGCGACTAATATTTCTTTTTCAGTTCAACAAAAGCATATTCTAGTATTTTTCCTTTACCCGAAAGAAAAAAAAATGACTTTAAGGACTTAATCAAAAATAATGTCATTCCGAATCAATATTATGAAGCATACTATAAGTACGTTCTTAATTAATATATTAATAAAGTTGTCGTATTGTTTTGCTTTATGTTTAAAGTTTTTAAAGTGCTTTTACTTATTTTTTTTTCTTGTTAATCTTTTTTTTTTGTATATTAAAAGTTCTTGAAGTATAAATTTTTTAGTTCCTAATGTATTTTCGAATAAAATTATTAATTTTCTTTCTATATAAAGTATATAATTTCAGTTTATATGTTTTTGTTTAATATAGAAATTAAATTTCTTTATACTTAAAGTTCTTGAATTTTATACTTTAAGTTTAGATGTAATTTCGAATTAATAAATTAATTTGATATTTTCAAAATTTTACTTTGATTTTTTTTTAATTTTTAAATTTCGCAAAAGTGTCACAACTTGAAAAGAATTCAGCTAAAGTGACATAACTTAAAATAACTCGTTAACTTGTGCAAATAATACGTCATCAAAATAGACACAACTAAAAATTGGTTATTATCTATTGTGTAAATTAAAAAAAAAAAAAAATGAAAAAACGTTTTAAATCATAATCTCTATGGATTTTCTACTAAATGGTCCAAAGATTTTGTTTTTAACTATTTTTATTTAAATCAAAAATAGTTTTTATTCGATTTCTGAAAAATGAAAATTTTGAGTTGAGTCACTTTTGTACTGGGTGTGCGATATGTACATCGATGTTCAAAAAATACTCGATCCAAATTATGGATACAATGAATTACTGAATAATATCGATAAACCATTGATGCTTTTTATTCGATGCATCGAAGATAAAAATTTGAACAAAAACTTATGCTAATACAATAAAATACAGAAGTGAGTTCACATTGGTATAGCTGAGGCATCGAGGGCTGCTGGCCTATAAAGGCTCTGCAGGCTCTGAGAAACAGAGCTGTGGAGACTACAATTTCGATATTGGAAGAGAACGTTGATCTTTGGACTATAAGCCAATTGGATTTCCCTAAGTTTTTACAGAACTGAATTTTGGTAGCCTAGGATAGATAATTGAACCAAATTTTAGGTCTTACTTAACACTCTGCGTAAAATAAAAATGCTTTTAAAAAATTTGTTCACTTCAAGTAAGTAATCCCCTCAAGTATATCTTACACTCTTTTTAACACTTCATTTATCTTCCTCCGTTTTGGAAGCAAATGCATTGCTTATTGCAATTAAGAAAGGCGTGGTGTTGTCAGTCACAGCAATATGGAAAATGGAAGTAATAAGATCGTGATGAAAAATGTACGAAAATTTCGGGCATCAATTCAATGAAATAATCCCTAATGATTGTACGATATCTTGTAATACTAAATTTTGATTAATTTAAAGTTTTTATCAGTTGTTACACCCTAATTGTCATAGGAACTATCAGTTCTTAGAGTAGTAGACTCATGACATGCCAGTGTTAACATTTGCAAAGTTTTGGAGCAATTTAACGCCTTTTTTAACATTGAGAAAAACATTTCATTTGTGTTAAAGAACATCATAAAAAATTGACTACGGTTATCCCATGAAATTCCATTATGTCTCAGAAAATAATAGATAGATACAAACAGAATTCATGTTTAGCAAATAATAATTTTTTAAATTTATTTTTAAAATTGAAAATTTCAATTTTATACTCTTTCTATGTCCTACCATACATAGAGTATGAGACATAATATCTGCCTTTTTTCTATGTCTCAGCATTATTGAAATCCTTATGGTTAAAAATGTCCATTTTAGCCATTGCATTCTCATGCAAGTATGTTGTAAGTAATCCATCATAATTTTTATATCCTAAAATCTCATTTCTGTATTACGACTGCAAATGTCTCGTAATGGTCCTGACTGACAGACACACACACTCTCATATAGGAATGAAACAAGTGCAGAGATATTATAGAAAAACATTAAATTTACAAAAAAAAAAAAAAAAAAAACAAATACATATGTATACCTCCTATACCCTACATTTACTTGTTGATATACATACTCGTACATAGTATGTATGCATTGGGTAGTCGACAAAAGGAAAAAAAATGAAATAAGTATGTACTTTACTAGGATATAAGAAGTATGTATATGCTGCAGCTAGTCTGGTTATGATAATATAATAATCTTATTTAAACTTGAATAGAGTCTTAACTTTAAGTATTCGGTGTGATTATACAAAGGTATTGGGAATAAAGAAAGAGTTCGTCTATTTTGCTAGCCACTGCAAGTTAACATATCCATCCATTTGTATAGGGTGGCTATTTAAAAGTTTAAATTTAAAAATGCAATAAAGTAAAAAAGGGTTGAAATTTTGACAAATATATTTTATTGTTGTGAAGTGAATTGTTCCGTTTAGAAATGGAATATGATTTCTTTCATATTGCTGGCGCGGCTGGCCTCACAGTACTTCATTCGATCGGATCAATTACATACATACATACATAATTGGTCATTACAACCCTTCAGTCAGGATTACGATCTAGACTCTCACACCACTCATGTTGTGTGCGTTAATTCTAAACATGAGTGGCGGGACCTACAGTTTAAAGTCGACTCCGAACGACAGATTTTTGAGAAGCTTTTCATGGCAATTTTATTTACTGTCAGAGTTTTTGCTAGAAATCTGCTGAGAGGAAGTCGCCGAAGAAATATTTTCATATTTTCATTTTGATGTCTGACCTGGGATTTGCACTCGGGCCTTACATACGTCTAATAAGCCAACACACTACCTACTAGACTACTGTGACTTCGGATCGGATCAATTACCGTGCACTTTTCGAGTGTATGGGGTCGTATCTCGGCAATGACATCACAAAAGTTGGCTTTCAAAAGCACTATTGTTTCTGGTTTGTCGGCATAAAACTTTTCTTTAACGGCGCCCCACAGAAAATAGTCCAACGGTGACAAATCACAACTTCTTGACGGCTACTTAAACATTTGACACAGTAAATCGATTGTGGCCTGAGATGTGTGGCAAGTTGTATCATCCTGTTGAAATAAAAACATCGGTTATTGTTTCGGGGGGAATTGGGGTAGAAAACCGAAAATAAAATATTTGTAATTGTGAGCCGAGAAATAAAAAAGGGTATTAGAGAAATATTCAGAATAATATTTCACCAATAAATACACGTACCTTTTCAGTTTGGGGGTTGATCCAGAATGATCAACTGTTTCTTTTATTTCTTCTCTTTTTTTTTCTTTCTTAATTACAATCCAAATTACTTAAGCGTACTTACACTACTTAACACAATTTACTTATAATTAAGGTGGCCAGCGTAAACATCCCGCCCCCCTTGCAAGGGTGCAACAAGGAGAAACGGGGAGCTACCTGGCCAAATAAAATGACAACAAAATTTCAGTTAGGGGAACATTTCATAAAATTCATAAAAATTAATCAAAAGGAAACTATTCATAAAAAATATAATAAAAAACAGAGAAGAAAATTATCTGCTGAGTACGTTGATCACAATAGTGGCACCAGCAGAGTTGGGTGTGGCAACCACATTGTTGTTGCTCTCACTACTAGGGGGCTTACAGGAACACTCACGAGCTTGGCTGCGGGTTGTGCTCTTGTTGTTGTCCTTCCGTTGAACTTTCCTGGTAGTGTTGGGTTTATTATTGTCGCGACGGCGAAAATGCAGCATGGTGTGGTGTTTGCCCAGACATTCCATACACCGCTCCCTACTACAGCAAGTTTTAGCAAAGTGGGACTGGGCCAGACAGTTAGTGCAGAATTTCAGTCTCTTTACTGCACCCAGTCGCCTGTAGGGGTCTAAGAGGCGGAATGCCGGGCATTTTTGGAGGGAGTGTTGGCCTTTACAGAGAAGACATTTTGAGATGGTGCGTTTGACCACTTCATCCAAACTTTGGGTCTCTGGACGTTCCACAATAAATTTCCTTGGTGCTGCATCGGACATCTATAAATAAAGGACAAAACAAACAAGGAAAAGAAAGAACGAATTAGTTCTGACCAGGGTTAGGGAGTAATACGAGCTTAACAATAGGCCGTGTTAGAACGCCATTGGCAGTTCGAACGTCAGCCACTCGTACTTTCGAATCCGATCCTACATAAACGCGCGAGATACGACCGAGTTTCCAATCGCTTGGAGGCAAGTTGTCGTGTCGAATCACGACGAAATCGTCAACCGCGAAATCGCGTTGGGGACACTTCCATTTGTTGCGCTTATGGAGTTCAACTAAATACTCGTCCTTCCAGCGACGCGCAAACAAATGGTGTAGAACCTTTAATTTTCGCCACCTGTTGGCGTAGTTGAGAGATTCACCTGACAAATCAGGTTCAGGGGGTGAAAGGATAGCACTTCCTACAAGGAAATGGCCAGGGGTTAAGGGGTTGATATCTGAAGGGTTATCAGTCATGGGACAAAGAGGACGAGAGTTCAAGCAAGATTCGATTCTTGCCAGCATGGTAGTGAATTCCTCAAAAGTAAACTTCTGAGCATTAGATACTTTCCGCAGATGAGTTTTAAAACTCTTCACACCAGCTTCCCAGAGGCCGCCCATATGCGGGGCGCCAGGAGGAATGAAGTGCCATTCGACTGATTGAAAAACGTTTTCCGAAACAATCTTATGCTTCAGTTCAGTAAAGAACTTAGCCTGGTCCTTTTTCAATACATTAGCTGCGCCAACGAACGCGGTTCCATTATCCGAATATATATGTGCGGGGCAACCTCGTCTGGAGGAAAAACGAGTAAATGCGGCCAGAAAACAGTCCGTCGATATTTCATTGGTAGCTTCCAAATGAATTGCTTTTGTAGCAAAGCATACAAACACCAGCACATATCCTTTAGTGATTCGGCAACCACGTCCAATATAGGATTTAATTTCAAAAGGTCCAGCAAAATCTAGACCAGTATGGGTGAAAGGACGAGTCAATGTCGTTCTTTCTGGGGGTAGCGCAGCCATAATTTGTTGGCCCAAATTTTTTCTGTAGATCGTACAGATCTTACAGTTATGAATAACTGTTCGAATTAGGGTCTTAAGTCTAGGGACCCAAAACTCTTGCCGCATGAGGCGCAGCATTAAGGACGACTCTGCATGTACTGAGCACTTATGAAGATGCTCCAAATATAGTCGGGTAAAATGACCATTGTAGGGGAGTAATTTGGGGAAGCGTTCGTCGTACGTCAAAGTCGGTGACCGAGAGAGTCTTCCATTGACTCTCAAGAGACCATTCGAGTCGATAAAAGGGTTGAAGGTCAATAGGGAGCTCTTACGAGGCAAAGTAGCTGTCTCCTTCAAAATTGCGTATTCGGGGAAGTGTGAACTTTGACAAAAAATAATTAATCGACGCTTCACGAAACCGATTTCGTCCTGAGTAAGTCCCATTGACAAGTATTTTCGAGGTAACTCATAGGCTTTATTAGCGGAATGATAAAACCGGAAAACGTAAGACAATACTCGCAATGCGCGAGACAAGTCAGAGAATCGACTTAAGATCTCCTCAGTGAACGTTGTAGTGTTGACGTTCACTCGAACCACACGTGTACAGGGCTTGAATGATGATGTCGGCCATTCGGAACGTGGAAGACTGAGCCAAGTAGGCCCCTTCCACCAGATATCAGAATTGATAAGTTCCCTGGCTGTCATACCTCGACTAGCCAGATCAGCGGGGTTATGATGTGATTCGACATGATTCCAATTATCGATGCCAATAGTATCCAAAACAAACGAAACTCTATTCGCCACAAAAGTTGGCCAATGGCACGGGGGTTTCTGAAACCAGGACAGAACTATTGTCGAGTCTGTCCAATAAAAAACTTTTGAGTTGGTAAAATTCAGCTCTGTGAGGAGTGAATGTACCATTTTTGCCAACAGAGTTGCACCGCAGAGCTCTAAACGGGGTAAGGTTTGCACCTTTACTGGCGCAACTTTTGTCTTGGCAGCGAGCAAATGAGTGAATATTTCACCTGACGGGGTTTTGATTCTGCTATAAAGGGTGGCAGCATATGCTTTCTCGGAAGCATCACAAAATGCATGAAGTTGTACTTCATACTCAGGGTTAAAATTAACCCAGCGGGGGATGTTAATCCTGTCGATGAACGAGTAATCATCGACAAATTCGCGCCACCTGTGTAACGTCATGGGTTTCAAACAATCGTCCCATTCGGTTCTGTCCTTCCAAATTTGTTGCATAAGTATTTTAGCGACAATTATTTTGGGTGCTAGCCACCCAACAGGGTCAAATAGCTTGGCTATTTGAGAAAGAACAGAACGTTTGGTGACTTGGGCGTTGGAGATGGCTTGAAGAAGAATGTGTCCAAGCTCGCGTTCCAACGTAAACCCAACGTTTTAGCAGTACTAGCATCTGCAAATTTCAAAAAATTGGAATCCAATAAATGTTCGGGGGGTAAGTCTCGAATAAGACTCTGTTCGTTCGAAGTCCATTTCCGCAAAGAGAAACCAGCCGACTTCAAAACGTGAATTAATTCATCGCGATTATGAATAGCTTCTTCAATGGAGTGTGCACCGGACAAAATATCGTCCACGTACATTTGAGTACGCAAAATGGTAGACGCAGAAGGGTAGCTCGACTCACAGTCACTAGCTAATTGGTGTAAAGTCCTAATTGCCAAATAAGGGGCACAGTTCACTCCGAAGGTTACTGTTCTCAATTCATAATCCTCTATATCTCCCTCGGGGTTTCGACGAAATAGTATTCGTTGAAAACGTGACTGATCCGGTCTGATCAGTATCTGCCTATACATCTTCTCTATGTCAAAATTAAAAACGTATCTGAACAGTCTCCAACGCAAAATAAGCAAAGTCAGATTAGACTGCAAAATTGGTCCAGGGTGTAGGACATGGTTGAGACTAACACCGTTTGAAGAAGGGTTTGAGGCATTAAAAACTACCCGAAGTTTCGTGGTAGTACTATCGGGTTTAAAAACTGCATGATGTGGCAAGTAATAATTAGAGTTGGGAGAATGAGCTAACTCAGCGCTGACCTTTGTCATATGACCTAAGGTAGAATACTCTTCAATAACCGAGTCATATTGACTCTTAACCTCCGGGGATTTCAATAATCTCGCTTCATTCCTTATGAACTGCGAGAGAGCTATTCTCCGGGAGAATCCAAGGTTCAAACTGGTCGGAAATTCAGACCTAAAGGGTAGGGTAACCACATAACGTCCCTCCCTATTTCTAGTGGTAGTACGACGGTACAAATCCTCACAAAATTTGTCCTCAGCCGAAACTTTCTTAAATTTGGGAACTTCCTCCACTTCCCAAAACCGAGTAATCTGGTCGTTCAAGTCCAAATGACTGAAGAATGACACTATAGAGTTTAAGGAGTGCGGCTGGGGAATTCTACCAGTAAGGACCCATCCAAAGACGGTCTTCTGGGCTATGAGTGAACCTTTAGGGTCTCTTTTCACATCGGACAACATGATCCGAGAATATACGTCCGCTCCCAATAGTAGGTCCATATGACGGCATTTGAGATCCGTATCAGGGATTTCGGACAAATCGAAATCACCTGCGTCTTTCAGCGAGCAGGTGGGTAGACGACCAGTAAGTTGCTCGACCACATACGCATCAGTTTCCAAAAGAAACTCTGGGTCAACGGATGAACCCAAGGAAATTGAGAAGATTTTAGTGGAATTAGCTGCTATCGCTCCGTTCAAGCCGAGTATCGTAGCAGCGGGGGCAGAGAATGTTGGAAGATCCAACTTTCTCTGAAGTCTCCTCGAGACAAAAGTAGCCTGAGAGGCAGGGTCAATCAATGCTCTAGCAGAATATCTTACGTCGTTGAGCATGATATCTACTACAGTCGTGGCCAACAAGACTGTAGAATACGAGGTGGACTGTAGTTGGGTCGAGAAATTCTTAAACGAGCGACTTTCGGCAGAAGTTGATGGCTTCTCCATCAAATTTTGTTCAACACGAGAAGTATGCTCCGAAGTAGGAGCAGGGTGACTTGATGTCGCGGGGGTTACCGAACGAGTTTCGGGTTTGGGTCGGGATTGATTAGGGGCTTCAGTGCGATGAAGCAGCGAATGATGCCTCTGTTTGCACATATAACAAACATTAGTGCTTTGGCATCTTCGGAATTCGTGGGAGGTTGCCAAACAATTCGTACAAATCTTGTTCCTTTTGGCAACATTTATCCTTTCGCTCACTGACATCCTGAGAAACTTGGGGCACAGTCGAATGGGGTGATTATCCGAACATAATGGGCATTTCTTCGGGGGTATATTAGGAGTGACTGTTGACCCAAAACTCCTAACCCTCCGATTCTCCTGAGGAGAACTTCGAGTACGACTACTCGCTTGGTTCGGATTGTGACTGCCAATAATATCAGAAACAGACTCTAAAGTCCGGTATCTCGCAGTCAAAAACTCGTCCATGCTGCTCCATTTGGGCAAGCACGAGCTAGGGCCCTGGGACTGTTCCCAGAGACCAAGAGTGTTCTCAGGTAACCGGGTGGAACAAATATAAACGAATATGATGTCCCAATTTTGCGTTTCAATTCCGAGCAAGGATAAATTGGTGATACAATCATTGATTGTCCTCTGCAATTGTTTAATTGCAGGTCCCGATTCTCTTTCAATGACAGAAAGATTGAATAAGGTTCTCAAGTGGGAATTTACCAGTACTCGCTTGTTTTCGTACCGGTCTACCAGATTTTTCCACGCCATATCAAACCCATCATTTGTCATAGGGCAGGTTCGGATTATATCCCTAGCCTCGCCTTCTGTTTTTTGTAGAAGATAATACATCTTCTGAATATTGCTAATATGGGGGTTAGTCCCGTAAAGGGCCGAGAACATGTCCCGGAAAGTTGGCCAGGACGCATAATCCCCAGAAAATGTCTGAGTGTCACACGGGGGAAGGTGTATTGGGATACTATTAGGAGATGGGTTCGCGGGTTTCGATTTTAATTTATCAATTAAGCTATCAAGGTACGATAGCACTTCGAAATATAAAGTATACCCCGACATATACTTTACAATTCCTGCCGAACCAAATCCGGCTCGAAGGACCAAATGTTTCGGGGGGAATTGGGGTAGAAAACCGAAAATAAAATATTTGTAATTGTGAGCCGAGAAATAAAAAAGGGTATTAGAGAAATATTCAGAATAATATTTCACCAATAAATACACGTACCTTTTCAGTTTGGGGGTTGATCCAGAATGATCAACTGTTTCTTTTATTTCTTCTCTTTTTTTTTCTTTCTTAATTACAATCCAAATTACTTAAGCGTACTTACACTACTTAACACAATTTACTTATAATTAAGGTGGCCAGCGTAAACAGTTATCATGGTGCGATAAGTGTCTCTATTGACCGTAATGGTTGCGCCGTCCTCATTTTTAAAGAAATATGGGCCAATGATGCCTTCACTCCACAAGCCGCACCAAACAGTCACTCGTAATGGGTGTATTGGCTTCCGTAAGACCACGTGTGGGAGCCCCAAATACGGCAATTTTGCTTATTAACGTACTTACCAAGATGAAATGAGCTTCATCCGAAAATATGTTTTTTTTTGGCAAAATATCATGCAGTTGCTCGTTGGCTCAATAAATCCCAACGTTGCTCAAGCGTAAATCGATTCATTACGTTCCGTGGAGAAAATATACTGAATTTTGTGGCAGAATAGAATGACATATTATGTAATGACCAATTATGTATGTAAATATGTATAGAATGACATAGGTATGTATTGCCAAATAACATTATACACTTTATATATTTTTATATACATACGTAATACATAATTTGGTCATTGCAACAATTCAGTTAGGATTACGACCTAGCTTCTCACGCCACTTATGTTGTGTGCGTTAATTTTATACATGAGTGGCGGGACCTACAGTTTAAAGTCGACTCCGACCGACAGATTTTTGAGAAGCTCTTCAAGGCAATTTTATTTACTCTCAGAGTTCTTGCCAGAAATCTGTTGAGAGGAAGTCGCCGAAGAAATATTTTAATATTTTCGTTTTGATGTCTGACCTAGGGTTTAAGCCGTGGCCTTACGTCTAATAAGACAAGACACTACCACAGTGCAACCACAGCTTTAATGGAGCAACGTACCGTGGAAAAGTTATAGAATTTTTTTTGCAAAAATGGTTCAATAGGATTTGGTTGAGATATTATTGCAACAAGATGCTGTCATTTGCCACAGTATGTACTCGATTCCTCACGTTGTGGAGGAGTCCATAGGCTGCGATTTGCGTCACTAGACTGCTTATTGTGGGATTACATGGACAATTCTCGTTCTGGAAAAGATTTCGCTGTCATTACCTTCGATAAGATACAGATAAATTTAGAATTGTAATGGACAGTGGAACGACTTAAAACTAATGTTGAAGTATTTTTGTTGCTGATCTACATATTAAGTGGCTTTAGTGAATTCAACGACTGCCTTTTCAAAACCAGTTTAAGATTATACATTTTGATGTAACGCTTGCATTTACGTCAGTGTAATGTCATTATTATTGAGGCAACTGATATTACCGTTTTGTAAAACAATCCACAATGTCTATGGATGGCTATAAACTATTAGGTTAGATCCACTTTAGTTGAGAGTGTATTCCGTTCTATTTCAATTTTATATCTATTAATCCGTATCCTTAACCCATTAGGGTGTAGTTGAATTTATTTAAACGGTATTTATCGTCCCTTAATTCTCTTTTAGTCGATTTGAAATGTTTTGCGTGCAACAACTTAAACATGATCTCAAAGTAAATGAATGTGTGCATGTATGTGATAGCATTTCGTGTGCTTCCCTATCAGAGTGTACGTACTATAATTGGAAAAATGTTCGTGTATACATGTATGTACTCCTATGTACATATGTATGTATGTATGTATGTGTAGGTGTATATGGTATGTGTGGCGTGACATACCGGAAATAGCAAAATAATGGTCGAGTGTTATAAATATTCCAGCAAAACATTCAGGCATGTTTCTATGTTTGTGTGTTCTACGTAAGGAATTTGTTGTTTGTATAAGTGTGAGTACTCACACTCATACGTGTATACAATTGCCTGGACATGCCAACAAATACTTGCGTACATACTTTGTGGACAAGCAAGATACGAATGAATCGTTCTGCAGTCATTGCATCCTTTGTTTTGCCTTTATTTTTCATGTCTCTGTGAATTTTTATTTTTTTTTCTGTGTGTATGTGTGTGCTTTTTTTGTATAATATAGCACTGTGGTACTGCATTTTCCAAACTAAATCCGCTGCTGTCTAACCCTATTAGATTAGTTTGTATGTGTATGAATTCGTATATATTTGTACAACCGAATGTTCGTGACTTTATAAGGACAACTTATCTGTGTGTGTCCATCTTTCTATCTATTCATGTGTCTGTTTATCAGTCTCTTCTCTATTTATACATCTTTCTCCCTCTCTCTCTCTCTTCGGTGTCGTTTCGCCTCTCTATTACTTTAAAATGGATCTGGCTGGGTTCTGGCTATCGGTACATTGTTTTTTTTCTCAGTTTTCTTTGCCAGTGCACAAAACCAGTATAAAATGCAATTTAAACGCATTTTACGCCAAACCAGCCAATTTAAGAAAAACGTTCACATCTTTACAATGTTTATTTCTCTTCTATTTTCTATTTTCTATGGTATTCTATTTGTTCTTTGTTTTATTTCTTTTTTTGTTTTTTGTATTTCAATTTTCAGATAAAATATTTTTCTTTGTCCTTTTTCTTCTTCTTATTGGATTAAATGTTTTAATGCAATTTAAAATGTTCATTTTATTGCTTATGTTTTTTAAATGTACAGTAAGTTTATGACTTTATAATGCACACCTTAAATGGTAAACAGATGGGATTTTTTCAAAAGAAAATAATTAAATTAAAAATAGATCGCCAATAATAATTCAAAATACTATTCAGAATTTAATAAATAATTAATAATAATTTAAGAAGAAACATTTTTTATGTTAACAATTTAATTTATTGCAGATTAGTTTGTCCCGATCAATGCCAGGAATAATTTTAACTTTTATATTCAATATCGACAGATTTTTGAGAAACTTTTCATGGCAGCTTCATTTACTCGCAGAGTTTTTGCCAGAAATCTGCAGAGAGGAAGTCGCTAAAGAAATATTTTTTCATATTTTCGTTTTTGATGTTTGACCTGGGGTTTGAACCCGGGCCTTACGTCTAATAAGCCAACACACTACCTACTAGACTACGACGACAAAAAAATCTGTCGTTCGGAATCGACTTTAAACTGTAGGTCCCGCCGCTAATGTATAAAATTAACACATACGACATGAGCGGTGTGAGAAACTAGGTCGTAATCCAGACTGAAGGGTTGTAATGAGCAATTATGTATGTATGTATTCAATATCGACTTTACAGTGGTGGAAAACATTTTCATATGGAAATAACAGCTACTGTTAGCCTTTTTGGTTTCGTCAAATTTTTATTTGGAAATTTTTCAATCCCTATTTCATCGTGTCGCGATGTTTATGGGTTTTCAAATTTCTGATCCACAAAGTACTGCGTTAATCATCCGTTAAATCTTGTTTGGCGTCTTTGATTCTTTCTACGTATGAAGCGGAAGCAGTTCACCTATAATTGTATAAAACAATACGCCATTGGTTTAAAGCAGAATTATACAGTACGAGTTTATAGCTCAATCCTTTCCAATTAATCTTGCCAATCTTTCAATTAATCAATGCATTTCATAGATTTTGAACTTAATTTGTTCTAATTCTGTTGGTCCTAATCAATCGTTGATATCAAGATATTTTAAATGCGATTGTTGAGTCACTAGTTAATAGGTTATTCGAACTGAAATCCATACCCTGTCGCTGCAATCTGCTGATCAGCATTTATAACACCGCCTTCACTAATAATTAACCTTTGTTCGCTTATGTAGCTTTGCAATAACTTCGTAGCATTTATCTTAAGCGGGTATTACACTAGCGAACTTCGCCTGCAAGCATGACCTGACGACAAAGAGTGTTTTGCTATTACACCTTCCAGCCAAAAGTCGAAAAATGTTTGATATTCAACAGATCAGGTTTGCAATCATGAATTTTCTCCTAATAAACGCTTTATGTTGCATTTAAAGCGGGTATTACACTAGCGAACTTCACCTCTGTAAACACGAATTGATGGCAAATCATCCATTTCGTGTAATAGTGCAAAATTCTTGTTTGTAAACTTGACCTGATGAATAACAAAGATTTTTGATATATGGCGGGATATTGTAATAGCAGGCGAAGATATTGTTACATTTTTATCCTTTTAAAAACGTTTGAAATATGAGTTTCTTAGATTGCAAATAAAATAAAAACAAATTTGTGTTTAGTTTTAGATAAATTCTTTATTGTTCGCACAATTCCGTGTGCCACTGTTCGCAACTTGATTTTAACAACAACAAATTGCTTTATTTGTTATTCTTCTTTACACTCTTCCGCGTACACACTAAAAATTGTTCGTTAGATCTTTAAGATCTTTAAGTCGCCGTAGTCTAGTAGGTAGTGTGTTGGCTTATTAGACTAAAGGCCCGAGTTCGAATCCCAGGTCAGACATCAAAACAAAATTATGAAAATATTTCTTCGGCGACTTACTCTCAGCAGATTTCTGGCAAAAACTCTGAGAGTAAATAAAATTGACATGAAAAGCTTCTCAAAAAACTGTCGTTCGGAGTCGACTTTAAACTGTAGGTCTCGCCACTCATGTATAAAATTAACGCACACAACATAAGTGGTGTGAGAAGCTAGGTCGTAATCCTGACTGAATGGTTGTAATGACCAATTATGTATGTAGATCTTTACAACGGAGATCTTCAAACCACGATTATTCTCTTCACACCCAACGCGTTTTCACACAAGACTGACTGAATTTTTACTGATCCCGTTGTTTGCTTTGTCTTGCCTTTTATATCGCCGGGTAAAGAGTCTGATGAATGCAATTGAAGGAGAATGACTTTGCCTTCGCGAAATCTCTATAAATGTAAACCTGTTGTTTACGTTATTGTTGTTTGTGTATATTGTTTACGTTTGTCCTTGCAGTGTTGTTTGTTTACTAGTTTATCCCTTTTTTATATTGATGTTGTTGCCATATTTTTGTTTATTCGTTGATCATGCAAACAAGTCCATTGTTTTTGTTTTTGTAGCTTTTGTTTATCAGTTTAATGTTAAACGATAACACCATTTCCACTTTCGTAACAATATGTTTGCAGTCAAAGTTTGCTATTGTTAATAGTCGCGTAAGTCTTTAATACTAAACGTTATAGGTAAAGAGGGAAAACAAAATTTTTTTATTTGAACGATATTTTTTTATTTTTTTTATTTTTATTTATTATTCGGTTACAAAGCAATTCATTATATCATCCTAAAGATACCTCTGCGCTGTATAGGCATTATAGAGGTGAGTTAGCAATAACATCCTAACAAAAGTTTAAAAGATGTAAGCAAATAATGAAAATAATTTAAATAATTAATTTAAAAGACAATAATAATAATAGTAATTACATGCATTTGGATATAAAATTAAAAATAAGAATAAAGATTTTTTATCGAAACTTCAAAATTTTCAAGGCAGTAAATCCTCCAAGTTACCTAGCAAAAATTTCTTTAAGTTTGTCTTAAATAATGAAATGTTATTAATTGATTTTACGGACTCTGGCAAGTTGTTAAATTTCCGACTACCAATATATTCAATGCGTTGCTTAGTCATCTCAAGCCTACAGCGAGTTAATACTAAACTCGTGCTATTCCTCGTAAATATCATATGTTGGTTACGCGTAAATTTTATGGTGTGATGACCAATATTGTTCAAGGACTTAAACACAAAAATTAAAAGTTGATACTTGTATATTCCACATATTGGCAAAATCGTTTTCGAAACATTTCTATATAGTGATATAGTTGAGTACCTTTGAGGAAGGTTGTACACTATCTTTAGAGCTTTGTTTTGTATACGTTGTAGGGATTTTAGTTCATTTGTATGTTTACAGCCATACAAGATGGTTAAATATCCAAATTGGCTTTGTATCAATGCATTGTAAATCGATAGTTTTGTATTTTCATCAAATTTATGTTTGAACTTGTAGAGTATTCCAATCGCCGAACTTATTCTGGACCTAAGATATTATATATGTATGTTCCAGGACAGATCACTTTGCAAATGTATTCCTAGATAATTTATTGAAGAAACTTCCTTAATTTCGGTACCATCTACTCTTACACTGAAATTATCATTTGGGCAATTAGTTTGCCTAAATTTAACCAGCTTTGTTTTATTAGTATTCAAAATGAGTTTATTTATTTTAACATATTCAACGATTAACGCTGCATCTCTTTCAATGTAGGCCTTAGCCACTGTGTCATATTTATATGGGTAAAATATGCAAATGTCATCAGCATACAGAAAAAGTTTTCCATTCAAATCAAGGTGAATAATATCATTTATATACAAAGTAAACATTAATGGGCCCAATACACTGCCCTGCGGTACACCATGATCCACGCTACCAATAAAGCTTTTTTCCTTATTTATCTGAACAAATTGTTTTCTATTTGTTAGATAACTTTCAAATAGATCCAGTTCACGGTTACGAACTCCATATAGACTTAACTTTTCAAGTAGAAGGCCATGGTCAACAATATCGAATGCCTTCGTAAGATCAAAAAATAATCCTACGACGCCACTGTGCCCATCATCTAAACCTTTACATATATAATTAACTACATTTACCACAGCTTCCTCCGTTCCACAACCTTTTCTAAATCCATACTGATAATCATTTAGGAGATTATGCTCCTCCAAGTAATTCGTAAGCTGATTGTGCAACATCCTCTCGAATACATTATCAATAGCAGATAATACAGCAATTGGACGATATAATTCGGCTGTAGTAGCATTGTTCACTTTCGGAATTGGAGTTATTTTATGGATTTTCAATATGTCTGGGTATATTCCCAGATCAATCATGTTGTTAAATATGCGCATAAGATAAGTAGATACATCATCCTTACAATGTTTTAGGATTTCAGGAGAAACTTGATCATGACCAGAACTTTTCCGAGGATTTAAATTTGATAAGATATTATTTACTTCCGTCGAAGTTGTGTATCTCAGTTTAAATATACCATCATAAAATCGCATTGTTCCGAGAGAATTATACGAATCAACTGGATTTCGTTCAATTATATTCCTTAAGTCCTTAACTGATTGTATAAAATAGTTATTTAAAGCTTCAGCTTTGCGAGAATCACTAGCAATAAGTTCACCATTATCATCATTTATATTTATACATTTATTAGAATCTCTACCAAGTGATTTATTTATAAAGTTCCAACTCTTTCGTGGATCATGCTTTACTTCATCCAAGACATCACGATAATAATTGTTCATGGATACTCTGCAAGCCCTTTTAATGATATAGCTAATTCTTTTCAATCTAATACTTAGGTCCACCTTGGTACGGTTTCTTTTTCGTTGTTTTAAAAGTTTCTGTTTATACCCAATAAGTTTCTGTAAATTAATATTAATCCAGGGTGTGATTTCATTCTTAAGTACATTTTTCTTAGTTTTTATAGAACTTGAGTTTGTCATCGCGTCATTAATGCACGATATTAAGGTCACTGTGTCGGTAGATGGATCACCAATTTGACTTATACTAGATATGTAATTTTGAATATATTGTTTAACATGATTATAGTCACACTGAGTGTATGAAACTTGTCGAATATTTTTTTATAAACGTCAAAAGCAATTCTGCAAGATACAATATTGTGGTCCGATAAATCGCACTCAACAGAGTCTATATGCAATAACTCTTGTACATTACTATATACGTGATCTATTGAAGTTTTACTATCCGGACGAGTAATAAGTGTATGACAATTATTAATATCGTAATGTTGCAAAATAGACCATAATTCTTCACTTTCCTGCTCTCTCAACATATCAATATTTGAGTCACCTACAATAATGCATGGATCACGACCATAGCAGGAAAGTAAGTTGTCTATAAAACATAGAAAATTGTTTGTACTACACTTTTGAGATATATAAAAAGACCCAACGATGAGCGGCTTTCCTTTTATTGTTAATTCGTATAATGTCAAGATCATGTAATCAACATAATTATTGCTCCCGCAAACATTGCATGTATATTTTAGTTGATCACTAATAAAAATAGTGGTTCCACCGTAACTATCCCATCTACAAGAGTGAATACTGTGATATCCATATATATTATATAATTGCGTATGATCCCTATGAAACCATGTCTCCTGAATTGCAATAATATATGGTAGTCGTGGAAGATTAACAATTAAATCTTTAAATTTATTAAATTTATCAATTGAAGCAATACTTCTGATATTTATACTAATAATATCAATATGTGAATTACTATTTTTACAATGATTTTCAAAAGATTCTAAGTTGCAAAAGTAATGATTGTTAAACATAATAATAAAAAATAAAATGAGAATTATGACATAAAAACAAACAAAAAGTAGTGACGATTAGAACGAATTGCATCTCAAGACTGCTAAACTATGTTCGCTGCATTTCCAACAGTGGATCCTCGCATTCTTGGTTTGTTAGTAGTTGCCTCTAACAAAAGATTATCCACATCTTCCTCACATCTAATGATTATAGGCTTAGACAAATCGCCCTTTTTAACAAAAAATTTTCCACTGGCTGCATAAACTGAGCTATACCCAACATTTCTTAAAGCTTTAGCATGTCTTAACAAGCTGTGTGTTTCTCGGCTTAAATAATCACGGATAAACACCTTTTGAGTGGCTACATTTTCCTTTAGTTTTGGTTTGACATTCATCAGCTGCTCCTTAGTTTTCTTTGAGTTAAACTTAACAACTAATTTCTGTTTATTTGGGGTATTACTATGACCATTTCGATTTTTAATAAAAAACGCTTCATCAATATCTTCAGCTTGCAGTTTAACTCCCACATCATTAGTTAATTTAACAACTGAATCAACTGCCGATAAGCCAGGTAGAACTTCCAAACCACTAATAATACAATCATGCTTTACACGCTGATCATTTAAAATCTTTATGGATTTTTTTAAAGTTTTCACCTCATCCTTCAATATTTTATTTTCCTTCTGCACAATCTCTAATTTCTTTTTATTTTCAGCAATAGTTTTTATAACATCATCAAATTGTTTTAAAAAAAAAAAGTAATGGTTTCGTTTAAAGTCGACAGCTGATCCATCTTTTTGAGTTCTGTTTTGATTTCTTTTAGTTTCGCTTTTACATCACCACTACCATCACATATGTGACACTCAAACTCTTCATCATTATGATGTAAAAAGAACTCATACTTGCGTTTATCAAGTGAAGTGCAGAGAACATGAAAAATTTTGGCGCACTTGTCACACTCAATAAAATCTTCTTCTTCTTCGTTTACCACTAATTTGCATTGTCCACAGAGTTTATGGTTAATTTTTGGAGTCGTTTTAACGCTTCTCCGACCTTTACCCATCTTATTTTATTAAAACAAAACTCTTGCTATACGATTTACTTTGAAAAAAAGCTTTTAATATTTTTATTATTTGCTTTAACCACTTTTTTAAATAATTTTAAAATATTTTGCTGGAGAGCACACAAATTAAAACTTCTCAACACCAATGTTGCTAACTCTTTTCTATTCCTTTTCACTAACCTCCTATGACCAAGTTGATAATCCGGCATCAGCAGTGTTTCAAAAAACTTTAACTAGGTTTAGTTACAATCTTTACTAGAACAACGCTAATGCATTAAAATTTAAAAGAATACTACTAATTGCTATACTGGGCAGTTCAATTATCCTATAACTGAATGTATAGGTAGTAATCGGACATCATATGGGCAATAAATAATTCCGAGAAAGGTGTGATCTTTGATATTCAAATTCAAGTAACGACATGTGTAGCTTTTATGGATATTGTAGTGTATCCATAAGCAAGAAAGAAAGAAGATTTTTTCAAATACATTAATATTAGTACTTTTGATTTCTTGGTAAGTTGGTTGCCTCAACTATACTTATAAGAAGGACCACATGTTTTATATGAATCCCCTTGGATTATTCGTTTAGTAAATATTTATTGACGCAAGATTTTTCTGTCTTTTACATGCATTGTGAGAATTGAAGTCTCCGTAGTCTAGTAGGTAGCGTGTTGGCTTATTAGACTGAAGGCCCGAGTTCGAATCCCAGGTCAGACATCAAAATGAAAATATGAAAATATTTATTCGGCGACTTCCTCTCAGCAGATTTCTGGCAAAAACTCTGAGAGCAAATAAAATTGCCATGAAAAGCTTTTCAAAAATCTGTCGTTCGGAGTCGACTTTAAACTATAGGTCCCGCCATTCATGTATAAAATTAATGCACACAACACGAGTGGTGTGAGAAGCTAGGTCGTAATCCTGACTGAAGGGTTGTAATGACCAATTATGTATGTATGTATGTATGTGTGAATACAAAAGTGTTGTTTAAATTTATATGGTATTTGGAATGATTTTGGAGTTATTCTTCCATTAATTATAAAGATATCGATATTGTTACGTTTTTACCCTTTTAAAAACGTTAAAAATATGAGTTCGTAAATTGCAAATAAAATAAAAATAAATATGTGTTTAATTTTAAATCAATTCTTTATTATTCGCACAATTCCGTGTGCCACCTTTATCGATTTGACTTAACCAACAACAATTTACTTTAATTGTTATTATTCTTCACACACTCGTTCGTTAGAACTTCAAACCACGATTCTCTTCCGCGTACGCAATAACAATTGTTCGTTATTCTCTCTCTGCTTACAACCTTTTTGTAAGCAACAATACGGAGATCTTCACACAAGACTGACATGTCTCACACACGACTGACCGAATTCTTACTGAATCTCACGTGTCGTCTACACACATTACTGACTGAATTCTAACTGAATCTCACGTGTCGTCTTCACATACTACTGACTGAATTCTAACTGAATCACAGTTGCCTGCTCTGTCTTGCCTTTTATATCACAAGGATCAGCAGTCTGATGAATGCACTTGAAGGAGAATGTCTTCGAGAAATATCCAAAAATGTAAACAAGCTGTTCTCATCATTGTTGTTTGTGTATCTTGTTTACGTTCGTCCAGGCAGAGTTGTTGTTGCTTATTTATTTGTCTATTCGCTATTTTTATACATGCACTTTGTTGTTACTTGTTTATTTCTTTGTCCGCTGTACATAGTTGTTGGCTGTATATCCCTTATATTTTTTTTATACTGATGTTGTTGTTATGTTTTTTACTTATTCGTTGATCACTTGAACAAGTCCATTGTTTTGTTTTTGGAGCTTTTGTTTATCATTTTATACATGATCAAGTCCATTGTGTTGTTTTTGGAGCTTTTGTTTATTATTTTATTAACACCATTTCCATTTTCGTAACAATATTTTTAATAACGCTCAAGAAAAGTTCGTGAAATGGTTTGATATCTCTGCTCCCATTATTTCGGTATGGTTTCCTTATTTGAGTACTTATTTGTTTGCATGCATGTATATAATAAATAACTATGTACGTATATATGTATATTGTGCATAAATTTATTTATCATGTTTTATTTATTTTATTTAATAATCCTTTAAATCAATGAAAGTGTGTGTGTTTTTCCTGCTTTTCTTTTTTCATTTGTTGGAACTGTTTTATTGAATTATTTTAAAAATTAATTATACTCGTTGCACTTTGTAGAGTTTATTCGTTAATTTATGTTACAAGTCAAAATTCATTGTGGCTTTAAATACTGCTGCATTACAACAATGAAATATTTACTCAATTTCAAAGTGTATGTATGACATATTTATACCATTAAGTAAAGGGTATAACAAAAGTTTGAATGAAATTTGAATTTAAAACGTAGTATTCGTAGTTTGATTAAATTGAATAATTTAAAATAATGTTCACATGCGTATATTAAGTAAGTGATAGGGGCATATACAAATGGTCATACTTTCAATGGGGAGGGGAAATAATAATTAATTGAAATTAAATTGAATTACCCTTTAGAATAGGCAAACATAACATATTAATAAAATACTTATTCACTATTGGATTGTTTTTGCAAGGTATTTACATTAATTTAACAGAATTAAAAAAATGTACTCGAAGTTTGTTAAAAGCGATACCCTACATCATTATTTTAGTGGCTTAATGATCCAAATGGTTATAAGTTATTTATCATATCTGAAAATAATTATGAAATTATATTTGAAAATATAATTTTGTTAAATAAGAAAATATCTCCTCACATTCTCGTTATGTAAACTAAGTATTTATGTTGAATAATGATTATTCAAGCCTAGGCAGCTACAGAACTTTAATGTGGAGTATTAGAAAGCAAGTATCGAGTATGACTTGATTTTTAAAGCCGCAAAATGAATTTTAATTTCTCACTAATTCGATCATTATTGGTTAGTAAAAGTTATTAAAGTCTACTCCTTGTTGAATGTCACATTTAAGAAAAATAAGTATATCAAGTGGTCATAAAATGCCAATCCCCCATTTGTCAAAATGTCTGACAATTATAAGTATGCGGCAAAAACTTTTTAAAACTTTTAGACCCAAATACAATCGTTTCGGTACCAAGTGGTGTCAGTTGCAGGTGTAGTGTAGTAAAAGTTGTTCAAATCAAACTTTACCGCTTCAGAGCGATGTATGAATTTGAGGTCTAAATAAATACGGCTATCGAATTCAGAAGATCTTGTGTTATATAGTCACAAATATTACTAAAGCCTTAAATCTTATCTGATTTCAGCGATAAAGCGATTACTATTGCAAAGCGATCATATTACGAAGCCGCCGTAGTCTAGTAAGGAGTGTGTTTGTTTATTAGACGTAGGGCCATGGTTCAAACTGCAGGCCATCTCCAACAAAACAATATTTGAAAAATATTTCTTCAGAACATGCAGATTTCTGGCAAAAATAAAATTGGCATAAAAAAATTTTGCAAAAATCTGTCGTTCGGAGTTGACTTTAAACTGTAGGTCCCGCCACTCATTTATAAAATTAACATACACACAACATAAGCGGTGTGAGAAGCTAGGTCGTAACTGAAGGTTTGTAAGGACCAATTATTTATGTATGTATGCATGTAACATAATATAAAAACTTGCCCTGAAGGTAAGCTATTATCATTTATTTATAGCATTTATTGTCACTAAAGTAGTGATATTGTGTTAGTAACCATTGAACGTGAACCGTAATGGGATGACGTCCTTACATATGTTTATGAACCGTGAGATAAGATTGCATTTTGTGTGTATTTTTTCAAGTTTAGTTCAGTTTAATCTATAGATTAAGCCATACTCTCCTAAAATAATTTGTAAAAATTTTGACGCAATTGTAGAACGTTGATTGTTATATACATACATACATACGTACTGAAATTTGTCGCAAGTGAATAGTCTTTATTGAAATGTCATAGAAAAATATGTTTTTTAAGATATTTATTACCATAATCTTTAAGTTAATTTGCTCGATAACATACAATATTTTGTACACTATCAGTAATAAATAAGGATTGTAGCTGGTCTTTTAGTGCCATTAAGTAAATTAGACTAGGTACAGAAGTTGCAATTTTGGAGGCATATGTTAAATTTGGAGCAGTCACGAGAGTATGTGTATTGAAATAGTTTGACTGTCTAACCAAAATTTAAATCGCTGGATGTATTGAAACAGTTTCATTATGAAACATTTGAAAATCGTAGATATTTGTCTCTGTAAAAATCAATTGATTGTAATCTTGCACAATTTCTACGTGCCGAATATTTAAATTCATTATTTATTATATTTTCAGTATGACTCTTCAAAGCAAAGGTCGTATTAACTTATTTACATACGTACAGTTTGCAAAGTATTAAAGGAGCTATTTTAAGAATAGTTAAAGAGAAAAAAGGTAAGAGTAAGAAAATATCTTAATACATACATATATGCGTCCCAATATGCTAAGCGTTATTCTCCGTACAGAGAAATTAGTATGTAATAGCAGCAAATATATACTTTTACAAATTGAAATAAAATATTGAAATTAATTTGGATGAACAGACTTTAGTCTATGGATTTCTTGCATTCTTGGTATACATACATATACTGAAGGTATAAATTGTTTAATTCATATTTTGTAGATCAGTTTTATATGTCTTGGATATTGACCGTACAGAGTGTTGATTGATAAAGAATTCAAAATTACTGACAGAAAGTAAGTCTACCAATCATATTTGGGAACGCAATAAGGCAATGAAAAGTTAGTTGATGTTGAATTTAAAGTGCCTGTGGTTTACTTAGGCTCTGTGACATCTACCGCCAAGAAATAACTTGAAGATAAGTAGTCCCTGATGGTGATTAGAATCAATGACATCGGAGAGTTCAGCTTGCATGTCTTATTCTCCGAATAACAGAAACTCTTTATTTACCAGCCAAACGGATTATTCTACTCAACACTCTCAACTATAATTGAAGTCACAGTAGTCTAGTAGGTAGTGTGTTGGCTTATTAGACGTAAAGCCAGGGTTCGTGCCCCAGGCCAGACATCAAAACAAAATACAAAAAGTATTTCTTCGGCGATTTCCTCTCAGGCATCAAAACGAAAATATGAAAATATTTCTTCGGCGACATCCTCTCAGCAGATTTCTGGCAAAAACTCTGAGAGTAAATAAAATTTTTATTTTTATTTTATTTGGGGTTTGAACTCGGGCCTTCAGTCTAATAAGCCAACACACTACCTACTAGACTACGGCGACTTCAAAGTACCCAACCGCAAATTTCGTTTTTCGACACAAAATAAAACTTTGTCCAAGAATATTCGGTTAGTAGGGCAATTAATTTTAAAAAAAATTTTTAATTTCAAAGATATCCCATGCTAAACATTTGGTGTTAGCTTGGGTTAGGTGGCCAACATGGCTCATAGTGTTACCAAGTGTAAGGTAAGCCCATTTGTCATAATCCGTTTGTGATGAGTATAAACCATTCCGAGCTTCGGATGAAAGCGGTCAATTTCCTTAGTGGCACGTTCGTCATCATGCCCAAATCTTCAAACGTTCTGTCACTCAAAAACCGGTGACCGCAATTTTGAAGTGCACTCTTATCAAAAGTGTTGTACCAATTCCGTTTCTTCACATTGTGGTAGCTTCTGCAGAAATCCTGGTGGGGCACACTGAGTTTGACAGCGAAATTGTCAATAGCGTAGTGTCCCGTTAGAGAGCGAACCATTCTGTTGTCGAACTCAAGTAGTTTCCTGGTTTTCCTGCTATCCACTGCTGTACACAGTAGTTTTAAAATTCGGCAACCTACGGTTTGTTGAATTCCATGCTGCTTTTTCCAGTTTGGAAAAATATTCTTTTAGGGGCGCATATACATATATCTTCTATCATATTTTCCTCAGACATCTCCGATTCTTTATTTCTTTCCTTCTATGCAACAGTGGCCTGGAACACAGTAGAGGTAGGGGTTTCGTCGACGTCTACGGTGTTGAGCTCATGCAACTCCTATCGCCCTTTGATTTGAAGAGTTGGATTGATTGCTGTTTGACTGTGCACACATATTATCCAACAACCATATGTGCAGCAGCTTGTTCAATAGCAAAAATCTCCGCCTGACATACGCTGGCCTAGTTAGATAATAAATCTGACCCGTCCAGTGCCAGTTTATCGGAACAGACACCGTTAAAATAAGATTAAGTTTGGTTCTTCTTCTAGTTGATTTTAAAGACTAACTTTATAAAAATGCATATAAAAAAGGAAATAGGATACAGCAAATGCATACATAATACAGAATCGAAATTTTACAAAGTATTGCTATAGAGTAGCAGTGGTATACCAATTAATATTTCCGCATGTTGCAGCAATTATGTTTGGACTGCAAGTTCAGTTGTCTCCTCGGTAAATTGTTGTCAGCCACTTGAATGAGCACTTGCGTTGCAATGCAGTGAATGGGGAAATGCATTAAAACAAGTAACTTTAACAGTCAATATTAATTTTTATGCCAATTGTTATTAAAATTTTAATAAATACATACATATTCGTAAAACTCTCTCTCTATCATTAATAGATAGACAAGTGCTTGCGAGGGATGTTCTTAAAGAGTATAAAAACAATACGACGGATTTCTTTCTTTGTATTTAAATTGTCTGCAGGTTTGCTAGGCTGTTGATCTTAAACCCATAACAGAATAATACTTTGTTCACATTCGAAATACGTACACATGTCGAAGGTTGACAAGTATTGCTGTAATTTACATTATTAAGGACTTTATCAGACATTCCCCCTTGAAAATAAATAACCTATCTTCTGTTTGAGTATTTTTAGCCGTTCACCAAACAAGCATGCAAACATGAAGTGCGTTTAATGCATGCAATTCTGTCTATGTATGCATGTAGGTAACGTACGAGCATATCCGCTTTTTCTTTATGATTGTAGCCATATCTGGTGTTTGCGGTTCGATAACGGAATTTATTACAATTAATAGAAATCATCCATCAATAATAGATATCTGTTTGCAAACAATATGAAACTCGTAAATGAATAATAACTTATTTATTTATTTATGTAATGCAATGCAATGTATTTATTATTATTTATTAATACTTTATAAGTATTATGCAAAGATTTTTTTGTTATTATTGATTGCACATTATTTATTTATAGAACGAGAAATAATATGCTGTTTGGAGATAGTCTAAGGGCCACTCAATTTTGCTTGCTTTCCTATATAAACTGACAAGCAAGTGGAATCGTTTGACTTACATAATCATATATACATATGTGTGTAGTTTAAATTGGGTTAAATACTAGGGACAATTACCCAACTTCATTTTGATTTAACACATGGTCTTACTATGTTATATATACAACGTTGTAAGAAGCCAGGTGTCAGAAAATAGTCATTGCTCTAGAACACGATACAATATCCATTAATACGGTCCGCAAACCAACAACTATTCGAATAGATAATTCGAGATCCCAATATTTTGTTGACTTGAAAAAACCATGTAGCTTTTCAACTTTCACAGACGTTAGATCAGCCAAATTGTTCCGAGCACACCCATCCCATAAAACTTACTTGTCTATAGAAAACGCGAGGCAGTAACAAAATAAGTGAATGATAGTCTCATTCACGTCACTGCTGCACTAACAATATTCATGATATGGGAAACCTAGTCTTCTCGAAAGTGCTTTCCTAAGACTGTGGATCAGCAAACACCGCTACCACCAAGAGAAGTTCTAATTTGTGATTTTGGTTAAAGTAAAGTATTTATTGTGTTCATAGGGCGGAATCTGCCCTGTGCTGAAGAATTTCAGCAAATTAATATTTGGGTCTTCTCTTCACGCGTAATATTACAATTTGTTCAATTTTTTTTTGATTAATGTCAAAACATACTTGGCATATAGCATACAGTACTAATACTTATTTTCCCAAAAATATAAAAAAATTTAAAAAGATTCATTTGCCGGAACAGTAACTTGAAGATAACACGTTGAAGATGTTTAAAATGAATCGTTGGGGCTTAAAACGCTAAGAATGACAAAAAGGTTATGGAATTTAAACTTTGAGTTTCGAAGAAATACGAGTAAAAAATTTTACATGCAGAAAATGCTATCTACTTACAACTTTTGAGGTCTATTATTTATTTTTCATTATACAGTAGGACCATGATTATCCGTGATGGTCGGGACCGGAAGCATTCCGGATAATCGATTTTCCCGGTTAATTGAGTACCAATTTTGGCTAGTTTTTTAATAGATATTTTTATTAGTTAATAAATGAATATGTACATATTTATATAAAAACTAAATAATTCAAGTATTTTATATACATAAGTACATGTTTCAAAAATATAAAAAAAAATAATTTTGTCAGAAAACAGTGAACAGTAGATAAGGATTTCATGT
This sequence comes from Sarcophaga caerulescens, assembly GCA_927399465.1. Classification (NCBI taxonomy): domain Eukaryota; kingdom Metazoa; phylum Arthropoda; class Insecta; order Diptera; family Sarcophagidae; genus Sarcophaga; species Sarcophaga caerulescens. The sequence goes on along the minus strand of OV656872.1, from coordinate 73,637,977 downwards.
ACTACAGAGGGAATTCCCCTTTTTCGCTTGTTTGTCCAAAATAATAGAAACATTTTTTTCTTATAATCATGGATAATAGAGGTAATCACGGTTAAACGATGTAGAAAAATTTAAGTCGATCCAAAATAAAATTAAGTCGATGCAAAAAATGTTCTTTTTCCATCCCGGATAATTGATGTTGCCGGATAATCGAATCACGGATAATCAAGGTCCTACTGTAATTTATTTATTTGAATATTTGCCATTCTAGTGCACAAATAAACTAATTTTAATATCCTGTACATGGCAAAATTGGCAATGCAGCTGTAAACATATAGAATTTGAAGAAACATAATTTAAAATAAAGTAATTCTGGTGTTGGCACCTAAGCTTTCAAGTAAAAAATTTTACTCATAACTCGTTTGGGATTAATAGACTTGAATAGGATTGAATTAAATTTATTGAATTATTCTGAAGTCTCCATAGTCTAGTAGGTACTGTGTTGGGTTATTAGACGTAAGGCCACGGTTCAAACTCCATGTCAGTTATGTATATCGAACAAAACGAAATATGAAAAAATATTTCTCTGGTGACTTCCTCTCAGCAGAATTCTGGTAAAAGCTATGAGAGTAAATAAAATTGCCATGAAAAGTTTCTCATTCGGAGTCGATTTTAAACTGTAGTTCCCGCCACTCATGTATAAAATTAACACACACAACATAAGTGGTGTGCGAAACTAGGTTGTAATCCTGACTGAAGGGTTGTAATGACCAATTATGTATGTATTATGAATTATTTTAAAAATAACTTTGAAGCGTAGAATATGTTATAATCGATTTCAAATGCATGTGATTTATTTACTTGTTTTTTTTCTTTTGTTTTATAAAAATAATTTCGAATTTGAACCTCCAAATACTGGTAATAAGTGCAATTATTTCGATTAGTGTGTTTTGGTCTCTGCAATTATAGCAGTCCACAAGAATTAGTTGTGTTTTATGTTGTTATTTTTATATAAAAAACAAAAAAAAAATTTTGAAAAAAATTAATGATTTTTTTCCCGCAATGAGTAGTGGTCTTCGGGTTAAATTCAAATAATTGCAAATGCACACATTTATACATGTAAGTAAATATCTGACAGTGTGTGTATAAATAAATATGTATACATGTGTGTAAACTGTATGAACAAGTATTGAAATAATTTTAAGAGTTAAAAAAAAACAACCATCAACATCAAAAAGATTTTTACACACACATTTTATATACTAGATTTGCATACATATTTGGTTGTAGTGGTTTGCCACTTTTAATGCAGCGGTAATGCGCAATGGTTTTCAGTAATGATTTTTAAAAAAACAAAAAAAAAAAAAAAATAAGAGGAATAAATGGCCATAGAATGAGAGAAAAAAAATGGCAACTGGTGAGAAAAAAGCAAAAAAAAAAGAACTCGGAACAAATGGTTTTAAAACTATTTTAAAAACTTCCATAGATTTACTGAAGCCACACGCATAGCATTGCATCGCATCGCATCGCATCGCATATGAGTATATAAATCAATTGGCTGGTCTACTGGCGAAGCTATTGTATGAAATCTTTGTACCAGAGCACACACACTTACAACACAATATGCAAGAGACAGTCCTGTCGCAACACACATATACATAGATGGGTATAGTCATGTAATTACATTTGGTGTTGAGTGTGTGCTTCTTAGAGAGTTGAAAAAAAAAACACTCTCAAAATAAAATGCAATAACAAGGGAAAATGTTTTAAATCACGTTTACCCCCATTTATGCTCATACAATAATATTCACAGGCACTCATTTAATCATGATCTATGTATGTCTACGTACATATATAAATGGATGTATGTATGTATGTTTGGTATACATATATGTGTGTGTGTGTGTTCGTATATAGTTTTTACAGATTATAAATTTTAAGCACGAAGTACATTAAAACTTTACCAGTATGTGTATGGATATTTATAGATTTATAAGTGTGTGTGTGCTTATGTATGTATGTATGTGTGTGTGTTTTTAGCCAAATAAGTAAATAAGTTATCGAATTTCAAAGTTCGACTGGAGTACTATAATTATGGCGTCTACAACTAATTTAATGCGACCATAAAAGAACGTTTTGAATAACTACAACCAGTGAGCAGAAATACTTATGAGTCTGATCATTCTAAATCCCATGAATAATTAAAAAATTGATAAAAAATATTTAAAATTTTTGTATTTGTTGTACTGAAAAACGCAATGAAATAAGTTTGCGTTCACTAAATACAATATTTAATACACTAACTGGGTTATGATATTTAAAGAGTGATAATAAATAAATGGGTTAACGTTTAAAATCAAATAAAAAAAATTATTGTGTACATATTGCTTTTAAAAATAACTTAATTTCGGATTAATTAGATGGAATGATATATAGGGTGGGAACTTTAAAAGGTTAGAAATGGAATATTATTTCAATCATATGGCTGCCGCGTCTAGCCTTACACCACCTCAATCGATCAGACCAATTTTCGTGCACTTTTTCGAGTGTATAGGATCGTATCCCGGCAATGGCATCACGAATGTTGTCCTTTAAATGCTCAATTGTCTTTAACGGTGCCCCACAGAAAATACGCCAACGGTATCAAATCGCAGCTTCTTGGCGACTAATTGACATCACCATTTCGACTAATTAAACGGAAATCAAATGTTTGACGCAATAAATCGATTGTGGCATGAGATGCGTGGCAAGTTGCACCATGCTATTGAAACCAAACATCATTCACATCAATACCCTGAAGAGCGGATAGAAAAAAACGGTTATAATGGTGCGATAAGTGTCTTCATTGACCGTCGACTAATCATAATGAAATTATGAAAATCCTGCACATAAGCAGCGTAGACGTTGTCAGAGAACTAGACCTTCATCATTAAACAGTTGTTAACGATTTTAAGGAGAAGTTCGATATTTTGGTGTCACATGAATTAATAGAATAAAACTAAATGTACCGACGTTCCATCTACAAGTCTCTGCCAAAATGAAACCAAATGAAAACTTTCTAAAGCAAGTTAATCAGATGATGCACAAGGCAACAAATGCAACAATAAATTACGTACGCAGCAAGGCGAAGCTTTGCGGTTTGATACTAAGAAAGGCAATGTCAGGTGGCATAGAAGGAAATCGTGTATTAAGAATTTCTATTGCCTGGTTAAATGATTAAATACGACAGTCAACAATTAGCGAGACTGAGCAACAGAAAAGTTGTTCATCATGGCAGGCATATTTTTGACATCCAGGTTGAAACTTAGAGAACTTGTCTGTGAAGTTGTGATGTCTTTTTAAATTTTGTAGAACCCTCTTAATGCTGGGAATTTGAATTCTGTATACGCATGTTTAACATATTTGAATCACTTTTTCAAATTATACAGTTTACAAAGTTTTACCGATCATAACGGCACATATCAAACTCAAAACTGTATAAAGGAACTACTAAGTTTTAGACACTGTACATGGTATATACTATATAGTACGAGTATATGGTATATAGTATATACCATAAAGATTGTATTGAGAACTTTATTTCAAACTTTTTTATTCAAAAATTTTTCTGCTAAAAATGTTTGTTATTCAATATGTTTGTTATCGAAAATTATTGTTATCGAGTACTCGAAAATATTTGTTAACAAAATTTTTAATTATTGAAAATGTTCATTATTGTTCGCATTTTATTCAAAAATTTTTAATAATTTTGTTTAAGTTTTCTTATTTCTAAAAAAATTACAAAAATTCTAGCTCTTAACAAAATTATTTTCTTTAAAAGATTGCTTCAAAATAGCTGAAATATGATACTTAATGTCTCTGAACAAGGCAGCGGAATGTAGTGGGTTCGACTAAAATTAAGCTAGTAGTCCAGGTTCGAATACAATGTCCTCCAAAAATCTGTATAGGCAGTCGACTAGTGCTTCAGCGAGCATAACAATTAACATCAAAGAAGGTCAAATTAAATGAGCCAAGTCCTTTACAATCAATACAATAACTAAACGAATTATCACAGAGGGCGTTTTTTTAGATCATAACCAATGCCAATGGGTTTCCGTCATATGGGGCTAGATTAGGTTTGATAAAACTTCCAACTTTAGAACGTAGAAGGGCTGTTTTAGGGATTTGTTTTGTTTTTAATCTGGTTAAAGGTGATATCCATTCTGAGTTTTTGCTTTGTAACCTGAATTTCAGTATTCCAGCAAGATTTTCACGGCACTATCGTCCTCTTTCTTTAGATTTTTATAAAACGAACTATGGATGTAATCTTCCGTTTCGTAGATTATGTAATGATTTCAACTTATATTATGATTTTATTGATTTTAATTGTAGTGTTTGTAATATAAAACGTAGCTTATATGCTGGCATTAATTTGTAAATTATTATATAAAAATGTATTCTCGTTATTGTCTTAGGTAGTTCTGGTTTGTTGTAGTTTTACTCAGCTTGTGATTAAGTTCTGTAGCTGTTTTATGTTCTCGTTGCGGCTACTTTTCCCTTACCCGCTACAGTCCGGACTGTAGCGTATACGTGTCCCTACGTAATGGGGACGAGCCCTCCGCGGTCGGGTGAGGGTGGGTTAGTGTTAGGCCGGGGACGTTCGAATAAAAAAAGAAATAACAGATAAAAACTCTATAATTTCAGGTAGACCACTAGAAAAATGTCGATAATATGATCAATTATGCTGAAACATAGCTAAAAAAATAATAATTACTTACGTAGAAGAAATAAAATGATAAAAGAGAACATAAATTTCCTTAACAAATGCCGATGTGAGTAAAGTACAAATTCTTAATAATTCATTAAAAGAATATGTTGGCAAATTGTTATTTAACACATGGAACTTTTCTATTGTGTTCATAAGAAATCAAATTAAATAACCCACATTCAGTTATTATTTTAGTTTTTTTCAAATGTTTATTATAACTGTTATGGGCCCCTCCCCTATTTTTAAACATTCTGTATCAATTTCGTTCGTAAATAAAAACTGAAATAGTTTTTCTTATTCTAATAATTATTATTTTAATTGAATTCGAATTGAGTAGAATTGATCAATTAAAAAACGCTTTGAATGCAATTACTCGTACTTTCACTTTTAAAAATTCGCTGACTTAATAGAAATTCTGGGTGTTGTTGTAAAAAAGGACGGACTCAAATGAAGGTATGGGTTTGTTGCTTTGTTTCTTTTTTTAACTTCAAAGAAGTCAGATTAAACTTGATTTGTTTATACTTCACGCTTTAAAAAGTTGGATTTTATTTAATACAAGTAAAGTGTGAATAAATAATAATTATTAATTTATTTGCCAGAAATTTTTACTTTAATTTAATCAATCCAGAATCGAAAAAAGATCCCTTCATGAGTTACAAATGTCGAGGTGAACCTTGTAATCAGCGTTGCCAAAAAATTTTTTTTGAAAAACTTTTTATTTCTGGGAAAAAAACTTTTTTTACCAAAAAAAAAACTTGACTTTTACAAAAGTACCAACATTTTTAAAGGAAACAGTGGAGCCCGGTGCCCTCTGTTGGTGTTTCCTTGCTTCTTTTACCCGGTACTAATAAAATACACATTATTTTATTTAAAAATTTAAATATTTCGTGTTGTTATTATTGAATTTATTGAAAAAAAAAAAAAAAAATTTAATTTAATTTTGTCGAAAAAACTTGTTTTGTAAGAAAACAAATTTAATGAAAACTTTTTCGCATCTCAAAAAACTTGGAAAAAAAGGGGAAAACTTGGCAAATGGCAACGCTGCTTGTAATCAAATTACAGATCTTAAGCCAATTGGTACGAATCAGAGATCAGCAATGAATCGTTTTTCCGCTACTCATAAGCACTCATGCAATTTGGAGTATGAGTGAATCAACAGAATTGAAATTCAACTACTCTGATTCATTCGTACTCGCTACAGCATTGATTTATAAGTATTCTTATTCATAAATTTAGAAAAATACTTATAATACTTATAAGTGATTCGAGTGGCTCGAATAATTCATCAAAATTTACAGCCTTGTTATTGTTGCATATACAAACAAAGAAGAAAGGAAAGACAAAGACAACAAGCAAAGCATACACACAATCTTCTTTTGAGTATAGTAGTGTTCGTACGCGAATCATACTTATTTTATGCTTCGTGTAAATATTAAGTAGAGACGAGTCGAAGTCAATAACATCATGCGTATTGTTAAGTATGAATACGACGAGTACTTTCAACTTTGAGTATGAGTAGTATGAGTATCATATTAAAATAAGTATGAATGCGTATAAGTATCAGAAATAATAAGTATGACTCGAATCTACTCATCGTTTTGAATACTCGTTGCTGATCTCTGGTACGAATCCGACCATCATATATGTATATCTATATTCATCGTGAATAATACGATATAACGGTACGTATAATAATAAAATATGAACGATAAATTTAGAGTCGCCTAAGTCTAGTAGGTAGTGTGTCAGCTTATTAATGTAAGGCCACGGTTCAAATCCCAGGGCAGACACCAAAACGAAATTATGAAAAAAAAAATTTCTTTGGCGACTGCCTCTCAGCACATTTCTGGCAAAAACTCTGAGAGTAAATAAAATTGCCATGAAGAGCTTCTCAAAAAATCTTCGTTCGGAGTCGAATTTTAACTATAGATCACGCCACTCATGTATAAAATTAACGCACACAACATAAGTGGTGTGAGAAGCTAGGTCCTTATCCTGATTAAGGGCCATTATTACAACTTGTCGTTAACTAAAGGGAGGATTTTAACGAGCAGTTGTTTTTTATTATTATGAGTACCCAATAAGATAGAAGTGATCGTTAAGCTAAAGGGAAGATCATCCTACCTTTAACATTTAAAGCCCACTTTATGTTTAAACTTGCCATATCATATACTACTTTCGATATGGCAACTTCAAATTTAAACAAAATGAGCATATACAACAAAAAAAACGAAGTCCGCTGTTGCCACTGCGTTAAAAAAACCTGTTTAATTGAACAGTTTTATCGACTTTGCTCCGGCACTGCCACATTTTAATTTTATTTTATCTGTAAGTTTTAATAACGAAAATCTGTTAAAGGTAACTTTACAGTTCCCTTTAGCTAAAGGTACCTTTAACTAAACCCAAGTTTAAAGGCAAGTTGTAATAATGGCCCTAAGGGTTGTAATGACCAATTATGTATGTAATATACATATATGAACATTTTATGACTAAAGTGAACTTAATGGTAATTTTTGGCCTTAGCTTCACAATACCAAATTGACACCTTCACCTTCACCATAATATGATATCCCGTAAGGTATTAATACTGTATCTATATATGTATGTATATATGTACATAGGCGAAAACAGTATAGGATTTTTTTTTGAGATACTATAAATTGGCACGAATTTGACAATACGCTTTTCTTTATAAAAACTAAACTTTATGGTAAGATTTATCGAATCTTTATTTTAAAATCAAAGAATTAAGTCTGTAATAGGCTTTGATATTCTTTTAATTTCAATAATTCTTTTAATTTTTAACAGAGGTTTTTATGCCCTTCAAATATGTTTCTTACTAATGCTCAAAACTATCAGGGCGAAGTTGTGAACAGTTTTGTAGATTGTGTTGATAAAGTACAGAAACAATATCCTTCTATGAACATTTTTAATGACCATTATTGATAATTGCAATTTCAAAACTGTATGCTTTGGAAATGGATAAAATGGCTAAATTGTTAAATGATGGATAAATTAAATATTTTTAATATAAAAAATTAAAATAAAATGCTTGCAAATTTTTATTTGTATATCCATACTGCGTGAAAAATGTGCTTCGTAAAGTATGTCCGTTTCGTGGTTGTCATAATCCATTCAATGGATAGGATGTACAAGTTATTGTGATCAAATTATGTACTATATTCGATTTATTAAACATTAATCCATCGGACTCCTAAACAATACGTGGACTGGCCAGTGTCAGTGAAGATCAAGATCGAGGAATGTAAAGACAGAAAATACAGCTGCTGTATAAAATGAATTATGGTGAAGTACTACGACGTCATTTATTTAATGGAGAGGTCTTAAGTTGAATGGAAACAATTTTTTTTATTGAAAAATTTTTTGCTACGGAGACGATCATTTTTTGGCTCTATGCGTACGTTAACAAACAGAATTACGGAATTTGGTGTAAAGAGCAGCCAGAAGCAGTTCAAGAGCTGCTTGCGTGAAGAATGTTTAATGCTTTGTTAATTTTAACGGCTTAAGATGTCACATATGGCGTCAAAGCGCTAAAATATTTCCATGAAATAATATTTAAAAAGGTAAATGGGGAGACATTCATATGCCGTTAAAAGAAAATATTTTATTCAAACATTTTATTCCAAACTTTCGGTGCTTTTTTCCGTTTTCAAAATCCAACCATTAAAAACATACGCAAATAGTGAACATAATTAGAATAATGTGTGGATAATCTTAGTGTTTGTAAGTAATTAATAAACGTCATTCCTTTAGGCGAATTTAATAAAATGTTTGCCATTTCATTGACATAAAACATAATTTAATTTCCACAAAATTTAATTCAAAATAAGAGACAGAAAAATGGACTGGTAGCACCACTCTAATATGACTTGGCTTTTCCTTTAGAGAAATGAATACAGATACGAACTCATTTACAATTCTGACAAATGTTCAGAGAATATACATATATTTTTAATTCTTTAAATTCTATATACGTATTTGATATTCTTTTAATTTAAGTTCCTAATCAACAGCTTAGGTTAGGTTTAGGTTAAGTTAGAGGACGTGTACTTGTCAACTGTGATTCATTGTACAACGTCCTAGCTTCTCACACAACTCGTGTTGTGTGCGTTAATTTTATACATGAGTGGTGAGACCTACAGTTTAAAGTCGACTCAGAACGACAGATTTTTGAGAAGCTTTTCATGGCAATTTTTTTTACTCTCAGAGTTTTTGCCAGAAATCTGCTCAGAAGGAAGTCGCCGAAGAAATATTTTCATATTTTCATTTTGATGTCTGACCTGGGATTTGAACTCGGGCCTTTCGTCTAATAAGCCAACACACTACCTACTAGACTACGGCGACTTCTTAATCAATAGCTTTGTTTGGGAGAAAAGTATTTTATAACATTCAAGTGTCATGTCAATTCCATGCGAATTTACGCTATTACGTCAGTATGGTATGGATAAAATTCTTTGCACATTTCCTTTCCCATTTTCTATGTGTCCCATAAAGTGTTATATAAGTTATACAAAGATTAATCGTTAACAAAACTAATATTTGTTCTTCGGAAAAGTATTCCATTCATTAGCAAAATATCTCCAAACCACGATTCTATATGAGCCGTTTATTTTGAAAGTGGCATAAGTCACTTTTTCAAAAAAATCGAGTCAATATGGCAACACAAAATACAATTGAACGATATCTTTTCATTAACAAAAAAAAAAAAATGACTTATGCCACTTTTAAATTAAACGGCTCATATAGACGTTAAGGTCGAATTTGACAATCCAACAATTTCACCCAAAAATCCGTCATTCCGTATCAAACAAGTTATTTTAAATTCGTTTTTGATGAAATTTTTGAAAACTTTTCAGCTCAATTACGGCGAGTTAATCCAATCCAATCCAATCCAATCTAGATCGTAATCCTGCTTAAAGGGTTATAATGGCCAATTAAGTAAGTAATTAGCATGTTTTTAAATTTGCTTTGCCACTTTTCAAGGGAACTTATACTTTACTAACGTTTGCCCAAAATGAAATAAAAATATTTGCGAAAAATGTAAATATTAGTCGACTTCTAATTTCCAGATAAAAAAACATGTGATCCATCAAAAATTTTCGTTCCCTTGAAAAATAAACGTGTTTAAACTTTAAAGAATGTGACAGGCCTGTTATATTCTTTACATAACTACGGTAATTTTTGTACGATATAATCAAAAAAAGTGTCAATCTCTTAACAAGAGAATGCACCTTAATAATATCAGCATTTATTTTATATTTTTTATTTTGCAATTAAGAATGGCTAAACTTGAAAAAACCAGAAAAAAATCATATTTTCCAAGTTTGCCCGAACAAAATTCATAATATGTAAGTTTGAAAAAAATATGTTTATGTATATCGTTTTAAAGGCTCACCTCTCCCCTTTTCAAAATACCTTGAATTTGGAAAATAGATTAAAAAATATTTGGGTAATCAATAATTTTGTGTGAAAAGATCAGAAAAAAAAGAAACAGTTTTTGTCAAATAAAATAAATTTGGAGCGTTCGAGAAATAAAAATTTTTTTTTGAGCTTTTACTCAACTAAACGTACAATTCAACTATATAGTTACTCGGTTGTCTTTAATAATTTTGTTTTTTTTGCCGCACAGTATTATAATTGCTAATTGCAGACCTTTATACTTATCAATATACTTTGTTTTTAACGTCATTTGTCATTTGCTATTTGACATTGGTAAATTTGTATTAATATAATATATATCGGGTGGGTTATCTATCGATTTAAATTTGAACCATCGGTTGTTTCGAATCTGGCAATATTTCTGTCATTCTATTCTGTCACAAAATTCAGTATGTTACCTGCACTGAACGAAATGAATCGATGTACGCTTGAGCAACATTAGGATTTATTGAAAATTTATTTCCAAAACAAAGACAATTGGTCGGGAATTGGACAAAAATGTCATACAAAATTTGTTGGCAGAAAAGGATCAACAGTGCCCAGAATACGCTGGTTTATTGCTAAAGTTCGTGAAACTGGTTTCATTGTTGATGCACAAATACGGGAGCGTGCTTGTACAGTGCGTACGCCCGAAAATATCGAAGCTGTGGCTGAGAGTGTACGTGAGAATCCATCAACATCAACTCGCCATTGTTACCAAGACTTGAACATTTAACGCAGAATGTTACGTCGAATTTTGCGAAAAGATCTCGTTCAAGAAAATTGGTCAGCTCGAATGAGGTACTCTGAGGCATACATGGGCATACTGCATTATAATTCTAATGCATTAAGCTTTTCAGTATTCAGTAAATGTTTACAGGTAATGAAATTTAGATTTCATTTTTGTAACTGTAATTTTTTTCAGTAATCAGTAAAAATCAATTTTTACTGAAATTTTACTGGTACTGCAAAGTGCCCATCTATGCTCTGAGGCCAGCGGGGGCAGCCATGAATGGAATAATATACCATTCCTAACTGGAACAATTGAACTTCACAACAAAAAAAAAAAAAAAAATTTGGAAAAATTTCAAACCATTTTTGTTTTATTGTATTTTTAAATTGAAACTTTTAAATGACCCACCCTTTACAATACTAGCAATAAAATCGTATTTTTCGCCATGTTGAGCATAATTTTAAATTTCAATAAAATTCCAGTGACTTGATGGGATATTCCGTTTAAAATTTTAAAAGAATGACGTTGATGTGACTACTAAAACTGTCCAAATGAGAAACGTTGTTTTTTTGGAAAATAATTTCATATGCAATGGGAAAGAAGAATACGAAAAAATAATCAGTTTATGCTGTATTTCAAAAGCGAAGAATTTATATTCCAGGAAAAACAAAAAAAAAAAACAAAAAAAGAAAAAGAAAGTCGGCCTGAATCCTGCTTAAATTAATATGCACAACTGCACACATATTTTCAAACGAACAAAAAGTATCGATCTGGAAATCTTTCATTTCTAAACACTGTGTATCGGTTTTTTCTTCTTCTTGTTATTGTTTTTGTACACAAAATAGCAACAGCATTAAACCTTTTGACCTAAAAGCCACTGAAATGTGAACATTTATGGACACATACGCATATAGACGCATGCAAAGAAGAGCAAGAAAAATACAAAAAAAAAACACATGAACGAAAAGGAAAACGAAAATTTGAATACAAACGATTTCCTATTCACATCACCAACAAAACGATTTCATGTTCATGTTGCATACAGGTTTTGTTGCTATTGTTATACTCTTGTTGTTGTCGAAAAAAACTCTCTCAGTTTGGCTTTGGTTTTCTTAACATCAAAATCAATGGATTCGTAACGCAACGTATTTATGTTGCTCTACGCACAGATCTCAGTAACGTTATTCTAAAGCGTTGCATTAGCAGAAGTTGATATGAAATAAAGGTCAAATGTGATACATACATATGTACATACATATAATAGTACCAAATAATACCATTAGAATCATAATCTTTGGATTGCTTGAGAATGTAATTTCTAAAAGAAGAACAACTGTTCGGCAATATGAATTTATTGATTAGAAAAGTTTACTCGGAAAAAAGTTCTTGTGTCGAGGAACCCGTAAAACTCAAGTTATTTAACAATTTAATGCAACACATGGATTAGGTTTTTAATACCTGTTTCCATAGATTGTTGCGTTGTCTAAAAGGTTGGCAACAATTGTTCGTTTATGTTATTCTTTAGACACCCTGTAGTCTTTTTGATAATTTAAGTGTGTGCCAGACATTCTGTTTTCATATATGCATCTTACGCATGAATGCTCTTAACATTGTTGCGTTGGTTTGGTCCACTTTATTTCCAAAATCTGTTGTATTATGTGGATTGATATTGTTTTCCTTTTTCTGTTTCTATATGGACAGTTGCTTGTCGAAGACAAGGGTCTTTTACACTCTAGACAAGCTTAGCTTAAATGAGTGTTCTTAAGAAAGATTCACCGCACTTATAACAAATGACTCAAAATTTATAATAAAAGTATTGAAAAGAACGCTGCATAGATAATTTTATAAAATTTTTTGATGAATTCCTTTCCTATAGTCGCAGGCAAAGTTTGCTTGCATTTCGCTCTTTACCTTCGGTTTTTTTATCATACAAACCCACATACATGAACGTCTCAAAATATATTGATAAGAACATGTTAAAATCGTTCTCGTGCCGGTAAGAAATACATTTAGAATAGAGCGTTAGATTTTGTAGTAAACAGAACATTTTTAAAAGTATTGTGTAAGCATGCTTAGGATAGGTTAGGTTAGAGGATAGTTGCTGTTCACAGACAAGTTCACTTGGTGGCCCATATGGCTCATTGTGTTATCCAGTGCGAAATAAGCCCCCTCGTCAAGACCCGTTAGTTATATCCCCATCACCGACGACAGCTTCAGCAACCCGGTCTTCCCGAGTGGGAGTGTGAGTTTTGTATGTTCATCTGAAAACAGCCTCTTGTACCATGTAGTCACATTTAAAACCCGCATGGTCTTACTTCGTGCAGTATTGAAACGTGGCCCACTGCACGTGCCATTCATCTCCTTCTTTATCCTTTCCTCTGTGTTCCTCTTCCAGGATAGTTTGGAGTCTAGAATGATACCCAAGTACTTTGTATCCTTTAAGGGTCTCAGAGCACATATATATATGTATATATATATGTTCCTTTTACTCCTCTAGGGAGCATAGGGCCTCAACAAGTTGTTTCCAATGAGCTCGATCATCAGTGCGATGTTTGACTTCGTTCCATTGTATACGTAGTTTGGATATTTCGGTTATGATTTGGCGTTTCCAAGTGTGCGATGGTCGTCCGATGCGCCTGCTTCCCTGGGGGTTCCAGTCTATGGCATTCCTTGCTATGTCGTCTAATGGCTTTCGAAGAGTGTGCCCAATCCATCCCCACTTGCGTCTCCTTATTTCTTTCACAATTGGTTGCTGGTCTGTATCTGACCAGAGTTGGACATTGGATATTACGGAAGGCCAGTACACACGCATGATTCTACGCAGGCATTTGTTAACGAATACCTGAAGAGACTGGGAATAGCGCGGTGCCATATTCCACGTTTCGCAACCGTATAGTAATGTGGATTTAACGTTGGAATTGAAGATTTTAATTTTGGTGCTTCTCGATATGTTCGATGATTTCCAGACACGGTTAAGTTGGGCAAAAGCATTGCGCGCCTTATTAATGCGATTGGCAACATCCGCTGCTGAACCGCCGGATTTATCAATTATACTACCCAGGTAGCAAAAAGACTCTAAATCATCAATTTCCTTGCCGTATATTAGGAATTTACGTTCTACGTTAGCATTTAACCTGAGTGTATTGGTTTTGTGGATATTAATCTTCAGTCCAGCTATCTTTACGGTTTCGCTAATTAGATTTAGTTTTGATTGCATGTCCGAGAAAGATTGACTTAGCAAGCATATATCATCCGCCTAGTCTAGGTCTTCTAATCTATCTTGCAGACCCCATGTAATCCCTCTTCTATGACTTGTTGGCTTTTGCATCACTACATCGAGGACACAATTAAAGAGCACATGCAAAAAGAAAAATACGCCATATTTAATACGTTTTCTTCGATAAATATGAGAACGTAAGCAGAGTATCTGAAAATGTGAATAATTTTTATGGCACTGACACGTAACTGCTAAATGCGTATAATTTTCTCTGTCTCTGATTATCAATTTAATTGTCTTCAATAAATTTTATTGATTGAATCTTCAAGTTTACTGAACTAACAATAAATTTTTTAAATAAAAATATTTATGAATGATCAACATTCCGTATATATTTAGCGATTGTAGAAATTTATGTTAGTGTGGAGGCGAGATGTGATATTTCTATCATCATCTGTAATCATAGATACTTCGAATTTTCTTTTGGAGCCTTTGAATTCTTGCCCTGTCATCCGCAGAGTTTCATAAAGATTTTGTAAAATTTAACAGGAAGAATTGTAGATCGAATGTGAATAATGTTTTTTAAGATTGTAGGGGTTGCCTTGACTTATTAGACGTGAGACCACGGTTCAAAAAAAGTATTTGAAAAAAGTATTTCTCCGGCGACTTCCTCTCAGCAGAACTCTGGGAGGAAATAAAATTGCCATGAAGAGTTTCTTAAAAATCTGTCGTTCGGAATCGCCTTTAAGCTGTGGGTCCAACCATTCATGTATAATATTAACACACACACAACATAAGTGGTGTGATAACCAACTATCTATGTATGTAGGGGTTGTCTTCTACTTCGCTCTCCACAATGGACCACATTTAGAAATTTATTGTGTCTTAGTTCCGACAGCATGATGGTTATTCTTGTAAAGTGTTAATACTGGGTAATTGCTCTGTAAACCATTTACTTTACAACAATATAATGCACTTGCGACAACATTCTTCCTAATCTTGTATAACTTTTGATATGTTTTTTTTATTTACAACTCTTTCAGTGATAATACTTTAATTGACTATTGTACTGTAAATCGTCAAACTTTAATAGATCTTCTAAGAATTCACAGGTTGGTTTTGATGCAAAAATGATTAGCTAATATATATTAGGTTTCAGAAGGTACGAATTATTGATGGCAGAATATTTCAAATCTTTAGATCATATCGTTTTGTACTAGAAATTCTTTATAGACTGCATTGACATTTGATTAAATCTGGCGCACATATTCCGTTATTTCTTTCGAAGCTTTCATTACAAGAATTGTTTTATTTTTTTTTTAGGGGATGGCTCCTACTCATGCAGTGCACTGTGTTGGAACTAGGAAAATATGTTATGGGAAGAAGGTAAGAGGAAGCAGTGTTTGTGGACACTAGATTTGAATCTCTTTGTATCATAAATGACGGGAAAGACCTCCGTGAGAAGAGAGTTCCACATACGAATATTCCGGCTAAAGAACGAAATTTTACTGTAATGCAATGTGTGAAACACTGGGCATTCAACCACAAACGAATGTGCTTGGCGAGAAAGACGAGTGTTGCGTAGAAATAATGATTCTCGGGAACAAGACGCTTTATTCCGTTTGAGCGAAAACCATTGTAGTAGCGATAGAACAGTGAAACACAAGTCATATTGCGACTATGCTCCAATAAATCAATAGAGTTGGATACCCTACCGTCATTTCTGAACAATTTCGCTCTCTCCTGTACGCGATCGAAAAGGATCAAAATAGACTTCGAGGCACCGGCTCATACATGAGAGTTATATTCCATTCTCGAATTTCACAATCTTATTCATTAAGGAATCATTCAACTGTTCATGGGGAATACTGATGACGCAAGTGTCTATCAGAATATTTCATAGGAAATATTTTGCAGGAACAAATTTTATTTTACGAACTAACTTGGATGATGCCATCAATAAAAACTTCTTTAAATTTGATTTAACAATTATATGGTGAAATGGTGCCATTTTATGTATTTTATCAGATTATTCATCTGTTTCCTGATGTAAATGGAATACAGATTATTTGTAAATGGATGTACAATATAGTTTATAGTTTATAACTGAGATTTTTACATTTACAATACCAAATATGCAATGTTCAATTATTTTAATCCTAAAACTACAATAAAAAAACATAAGAAAACAAAGTACGGCAATGAATAACAAATCCCATCAATTGATATGCATGAGAGACATTTATGGAAGCATAGTTTATCGGCGTATGCTGTTGCACTTATAACGCTAATGAAATGCTGTTGAGACTGTAAACATATCACACATTTACTCCAACAGTTTCATAACTACAAATAACTAAAATTATACGCAATATCTTCGACGATATTGCATTCAAAATTCTTCTCGATTCGTCAAAACTTTGTGCCGTTATTATACTTTGTTCTTCTACTTTTTATGGCATATGGCAACCGAAAGCTTACAGCGGCTCCTCTGAAAACCTTTTTTTTAAATTCTGATGCAATATGGGCATTATAAGTAAATGGGCGATATTATCGCCCACATACCAGCAGAGATTGATTGGCCTCGTATTTGTAACAGAGATCAGCAATGAGTATTCAAAAAGATGAGTAGAATTGAATCATACTCATAATTTCTGATACTTATACGCATTCATACTTATTTTAATTTCATGGAACCTCTACTCATATTCAAAGTTTGAAGTACTCATCATACTCATACTTAACAACACGTATGATGTTATTGATTTCGACTCTCCATAACTCAACATTTACAAGAATCACAAAATAAGTATGATTCGCGTACGAACACTAAAATACCTGCAAGAGACATTTCCTGGCCGCGTAATTTCTCGTCGTGGCGATATCAACTGGCCACCAAGATCATGCGATTTGACACCATTAGACTTTTTTTTGTTGGGCTACGCGAAAGATCGTGTTTATGCAGATAAACCTTCAACTCTTGAGCACTTAAAAACCAACATTCGTCAAGTTATGGCTGAGATACCGCCCAATATGTGTCAAAAAGTTGTTGAAAACTACCTCAAAAGAATCAATGCTTGCAACACTTCGCGTGGAGGTCATTTAAATGATGTAGTGTTTCACACATAATGTCAACGTTCTAACTTTACAATAAAAAAGAAATATCATGAAAAAAATATTTTATATATGTTTTATTTACGTTTACTTTTGAAACCACGAAATGGATAACCCGGTACTTATCGATTCATAATAAATCACAATTTTTGAAATTTTTCTACAATCCGTAGTGACTTGATTACAGTTATGTGCGATTTAATTAAGAATATTTTGTTTAAAGCAATTGGAATCCAATGGAAATCATAATTCATACAACACTTCCTCTGTTAGCCTAATGATAGGGAAGATTTCAAATTTTAATCCTCTTTAGATTTTCGCTTATTTTACATACAATTTATTCTACAATTCTTTAATGACCTTCAGATATCCTCCAACACATTATACATTTCTTTTACTGGGTTTCATACGCGATTGCTTTTGCTGTGCCTAATTAATTATTGCTTCATTTTAAGCGGTGTGGGCAATTAAATTCTAATCAACAGGAAACATCATAAACAAAACGGTAAACGGTAAAATAACAAGCAATAAAAAATATTTAATTCCATTAAGTAAAATACAATACAACAAAAACATCAAATCTGCTAAAATGACAAGACAGAAGAGGGAACATTTATCAGGGAAGAGTTAAATCTAAGAATGGAATGATACTCCATTGCCATTAAATAATTTTATTTTTATTTCTATTTACAAACCCGCCCCCCCCCCCTCTATGTTGTTATTGCTGTTTTATGATATACCATTCTTGCAATAAACATTAAATCGGACGCGTAAAAGTGTAAATAACAAATGAAAATCTAAAATAATAATATGACTAATGTGTAAATACCCATCCAGTGAATATATGTATGTATGTATGTATGTATGTATGTATTATACAGCAGAGGGTAACTAAAACCTTATTAAGAATATATTGTTTTAAAATAGAATTTCAAAAATATTTATTATGTTTACTAATTAGCAGTTAGCTGCTGTATACTCATATATGTACATATGTATGCAGAATAAGTCAATGACAAAATAAGCATTAAAACAAATTACGTATGACTTTAATTTTATTCTCTGAACATTACTTCTCCATACTTATAATATTGTATTGTATTGAATATGATACCCCTAAACAGGTTGAGGAGAAAAATAAATTCAAAACAACAAAACTATACTTTTATAAACAATTATTACATGTACATGCATAAACATACGCATATATAAGATAATACGCGAAGAATACTTTTAATTTTATACTTACATATTGCAGCATTAAAAAAGCAATGAAGCACATCCTGTAAAATCACTTTAAGCATGTTGTATGCGCAAATTGTGCCCACTTTCCTCTATAATCCCCTTCCCCTTTAAATATAGACAAAATGTCTTAAAGACACTTGACTGCTATCATTACACTAGTACGTAGTTTCCTTTTTTTTCTATGCCAATTCAAGCAAAAAAAAATCATTACATCCCATAGTGCAAAAGCTGTTTTTTTTTGTTCTTAAGCCTATTAAAACGAATTTTAGTTCTATTCGTCCGTCATGACCAACATTTTTATTTTATTGAGCACGTGCCATTTATGTGATATTTTAAGTTTTTGGCATTTCTAAAAACCTATAAACAGAATGATGATGGAAAACTTGACTCGGAATTGACTTCATAAAACGCATAACGTCAACAGTCAGTCATAAAAGTCATCACAGAATATAATGAATGATAATAAAAATCAGTGGAATTATATTTTTATAGTTAAAACAACTAATTTAACAATAGAAACTAGTAAAATTTCATCTATTCCAGTGAATGAAATCCATAAACATGTACGAATGAAAAAATTTAGATATTATCTTGAAATTTTTTTAAAGACACACAGTGCGTAACACTTTGATACTGAGAGTCCTAAGTTTGAGTTTGAATTTCATTTTTTTTTTTTTTCATTTTGAATAGAATTTAATTTTTGAGAAACGTTTCCCCTTTCAACAGGATAGTTTAATATTTAATAGAATTATAACATGCATTCATACATAGTTGATCATTACAATCCTTTAGGCAGGATTACAAACTAGCTTCTCACACCACTTATGTTGCGAGTGTTAATTTTGTCCATGGGTAGCGGGACCTACAGTTTAAAGTCAACTCCAAACTACAGCTTTTTAAGAAACTTTTCATGGCAATTTTATAGTCTTTCAGAATTTTTGTCAGAATTCTGGTAAGAGGAAGTAGCCGAAGAAATATTTCTTCATATTTCATTTTGTTGTAGATGTTTGACCTGGAGTTTGAACCGTGGCCTCACGTCGAACAAGCCAACACCCTGTCTACTAGAATGAGACGACTTCAATCATCCATCTAGGGCCGTCAATTCAAAGGTTTTTCTGTTGTTCGACTGTAAATATTGCCGCTTAAGGAAAATATTCGTGAATCATACGTTTACAGCAAGTGGGCTTATATACCACCTCATGGTGAGTTTCACTGAAAAATTGTGCAAAGCTTAGTTGGTTAAAAAACTTAAGACAATGGAAGAATATCAGCAAAATTGAAAATTCTTTAATTTCGTCAGACAGCAAAAGCAATGGCTTTTAAAAACAGATTACGATGGTCAACAGCATTGTAACGCGTATCGAAACAAAGTAAACTGAAGTCTTATAGTTTTGGAAAATGCACTTCTCGCTGTTATCCGCAATGGCACATGTCACTGTGAATTGCGAATTAATTAAGCTTTTTTGATTTCAAAATTCAAAATCAAATTTAAAGAAAGAAACTAGTTCTGAAGCAACTTATTTAAACAAATTTAAAAATATTTTAACTCTGAAGTTAAAGAAATCAAGCAACTAATAAAGTTTGAGTGAATATTAAAACTACTATTATCAGAGTTGTAATCTACATACGTAATGTAATGAAGGTCAGATAACAAGCGAAGGCTAGATGCATACATACATATACATACATAATTGGTCATTACAACCCTTCAGTCAGGATTACGACCTAGCTTCTCACACCACTTATGTTGTGTGCGTTAATTTTTTTATACATGAGTGTCGGGACCTACAGTTTAAAGTCGACTCCGAACGACAGTTTTTTTTTGAGAAGCTTTTCATGGCAATTTTATTTACTCTGAGAGTTTTTGCCAGAAATCTGCTGAGAGGAAGTCGCCGAAGAAATATTTTCATATTTTCGTTTTGATGTCTGACCTGGGATTCGAACTCGGGCCTTCAGTCTATTAAGCCAACACACTACCTACTAGACTACGGCGACTTCAAGGCTAGATGCATGTCCTTGTTAATCACAGGCTTAGCACGTAAGGAAGTCTACAATGACTGTTAACCCATCTTACAATGCCTCAGTGCCACGTTCTTGATGATGATGATCAATTGCTCAGTTGACTCATCTTTCTCACAGCAGAATCTGCAAATATTAGTGTCGCACATGCCAATTTTTCAGACATAGTACATATCCTGTAAGTGGACTCAAAAGTACATAATTGGTCATTACAAACTTTCAATCAGGATTACGACCTAGTTTCTCACACCACTTATGTTGTGTGTGTTAATTTTATCCCTGATTGGCGGGACTTATAGTTTAAAGTCGATTCCGAACAACAGATTTTTTAGAATGTTTTCATGGCACTTTTATTTACTCTAAGAGCTTTTGCCAGAAATCTACTGAGAGGTAGTTGCTGAAGGAGTATACCTTTCTCATATTTCGTTTTTGTTGGAAAAGTCTGACCTGAGGTTTGAACCATGGCCTTACGTCTAATAAGCCAACACACTAACACACAACTAGACTACAATGAATTCAAAAGTGTTCTGAAGCTATTTCTGCCTAGTTTTAGACCAGAATCCGCTTTGGTTGCCAGTTATTACCTGAGTTATCATGTCCTCAACTTAAAACTCCAAAATCTTGGAATATGCTCCGTATAAACCTACAACACCTCGAAGCTTTTACTTCATAATTCATTTCCTAAATGACCCTCTTTTTTTCAAAGTTCAAAGTTTGAGCATAAACAAAATAAGTCTACCACATGATACAATAATTGGGCGATAATACCTCAATCAGACTAACTCCACCATGAATTTGCGTACAACGTGCCATCGATTTGACACGCTAGGCAACAAAAACGACAAAATATTTCAAAATTTTGTCAACTCTTTTGAAGAGAAAATGAAATTTTTTTGTTTAAACTTTTAAGAGAAAGTGAAAAAATGTCACGCACTCACACAACCACACAACTTTCACACATTGTTAACAAGAAAAACTTAAAGTTTTTGTGTGTGTGTATTTGTTTGGGGAAGTGTTTCCCTTGAACGTTCACACAAACATATCCTTAAGTTGAATACAACAAAAAAAAAAAAAAAAAAAAAACGGGAAAATATCATGCAAAGTTTGTCAAAAAAAGAAAATGAAATATACGATGAAGAACAAAAAAAGAAACCAAAAAAATTATTCCTCAGGCCACAACAACAATACCCTAGTAGCAGCAGCAGAAGCAGCAACAAAACGATGATGACGACAAGAATAAAAACGCTAATGGCAACGAGGAATAAGTAGTATAATAATATGGTATACAGCTTAAGGAGAATACGCGACATTTCAAGTTTATTCAAGCATTTCGATTTTACAAAATGGCTTAGAAAAACATGAATCACATCATCATCACCATCACCATCAATTCGTGATGATTTTTCTTTTTTTTTTCATTTCGCTTTTATTCGTCTCCCATACTTCCGTTTTTATTTCTATTTTTATTTTTGTAGCTCTTTTAAATCGAATTCAGAAAATGGAACCCTTTGCTAGAAGTTTGTTGTTGTTTTTTTTTTAATATTTTTTTCCAACTCATTCTTATTAATGTTATGGTCGTAGACGTTCTTATTGTTAAATTTAGACTGCTATGTTTTGTTCTTGTTGTTGTTCTGATTGTTGTTCATTATTTGTTTGCTTATTTTGTGTGTGTATTTTGTTTGGAGTATAAAAACTAACAACAATACTTATTACTCTCATACTTGATTCTCATCATCGTTATAAATCGTGCATATAATCCGTTCAACAAACTTCTGATATACGAGTATATTGCCAGGTAATTGAGCGAAGAAGTAAGAATCGAACATGTGCGGGTTGGGGTATATGGAATGTATTGAACTTTTCTTAAATATATTTTTTTTAATTTTTTTTATTGTAGGAAGAAATACTTTTTCGCATTTCTCATGAGTCGTACTGAATCATAAGTTTGTTTACGAAATACGAGTGTACCGTTTCAGCACGCAGTAAATTATTAAAATAAATTTAACAATCATTTTAATTTAAGAAAACACAGTAAATTTTCAAATTAAAAAAAACTAAAAATAATAAAATTATTTTGGAATCGATTAACACCAGGAATAAATGAAGCTCTTGTATTTGATTGTACTTGAAAGCGGAAATTTGATGAGAATGTAAGTAAAATAAGAAAATTGTTGACATGTCACTGCAATTATTTTCCTTTTATATATCACAAAAACAAATTTCATTTTACAGTTTTACAAAATTTTTTTTTATTTTTTTCACTGAAGTTGAACTCGATGACCGAGTTGTAGAGCGTTCGTCAATATATTTTCTGTTACCAGCATAGAAGGATTTGGATAAATTTATGCTATGATCTGTATACCTTTTTGATTTTGCGGTCAAAAATGAAATCCTGGATCCCTGATATTTTAATTACTGGTTCATTGTCAGATTAAAAAATATGGAGTTTTTTATTTCGCGTTTCTTATCTTTGAATTTAAATTAAACAGAATGTAATGCTAAGAAGTCGCCGCAGTCTAGTAGGTAGTGTGTTGGATTATTAGACTGAAGGTCCGGGTTCGTATGCCAGGTCAGGCATCAAAACGAAAATACAAAAAGTATTTCTTCTGCGACATCCTCTGAGCAGATTTGTGGTTAAAACTCTGATAGCAAATAAAATTGCCATGAAAAGCTTCTCAAAAATCTGTCGTTCGGAGTCGACTTTAAACTGTAGGTCCCGCCACTAATGTACAAAATTAACTCACACGACATAAGTGGTGAGGTAGTGAGAAGCTAGGTCGTAATCCTGACTGAAGGGTTGTAATGACCAATTATGTATGTATGTATGTAGAATGTAATGCTATAAACACAACAAACGCTACGCACCAACAACAATTTGCTTGTTATCGCGTTGCCTTTAAAATAATCATTCCATATACACCTATGTATGTATTCCATTTTTGAGAGATTTGTTGTGTTAGCTGCGTTGCGTGAGTGAGGTGTCATCGAAATTTGAAAAACCTGCGATGGCATTATGTGCGGAATATAAACATCCTTCAAATACAGTTGAGCATCGATTATCCGGAATAGTCGGGACCGGGAGCATCCCGGATAATCAATTTTCCCGGTTAATTGAGGTAAAATTGTATACGCATTTTTACATAAGTTTTTTTATTTATGTAAAAAATATATACACATGGAGCACATAGTATTAACATGTACGTGTAATTAATAATTAAAAAATGTTTCAAATTAGTTTGTCTGTTCTTTTAAACTTTATTTTTTTCTGCCAAAAGTTTCTCTTGAACACGATAGAGTTGCAATTTATCTTGTTCTGTTATGTTCGAAAATTCCAAATTTTCCAAAAAGTCTAGTAAAGTAATCGATGCATTTATAGCTTCCTGCAAAGATTCAATTACATCATCTTCATAAAAACAATTCATTTAAGATCCCGGATAACTGATGTAATCCCGGTTAATCGAATCACGGATAATCGATGCTTAACTGTATCAAGTACGACTTCTCTGGGTGAAGCGCATTAAAAATATACAATTTTCTATGGATTATATCAAAAA
This sequence comes from Sarcophaga caerulescens, assembly GCA_927399465.1. Classification (NCBI taxonomy): domain Eukaryota; kingdom Metazoa; phylum Arthropoda; class Insecta; order Diptera; family Sarcophagidae; genus Sarcophaga; species Sarcophaga caerulescens. Next base: position 73,613,930 of record OV656872.1, on the reverse strand, counting down.
GCGTGATTGTGGTGGCCAGTTTACTTCATCTGTACGTAAATCGATCCTGTCCTCAAATCGCTTATACAGAATATCCAAATAGCCAACAGTTGTGCCACACGTATCGCCGTCCTGTAGTGTCCAGATCACTCAATGCAGACCAAAAGAAATTGGTAATCATCGACATATAGCAGTTAACGTTAACAGTATTAACCTGACCAACATAATTTTTGATGTTGTCAGATCCAAATCCACACTAAACAGTAATTTTTTCAGTTCGCTCTTGGATGTTATATGCAAATTCGGCAATATTGTTTCATTTTCAATGAAAATTAGGGTCAGCTACCAACTACTCTAGAGCATATTCAGCAATCACGCGTCGTTTTCTATTATCAACTATGATAAGTTGGTAAAATATACTGAAAAAATTACAAATAATTTAACAAATGTAGCTTCAACAAGACGGACGTTATCAACTTTCAAAGCTTCGAAATGATTGTTAGATGACTGTACATATGCATTTCTTTCATTGGACGCACTCCCATTATAATGAGATTTATTTGTACTCATCCACTTCTTCTTTTTAATATTTCACACATTCTTCAGATTTTAAGTTAAAAAAAAATTTATTTTATTTAAGTTCGTATTTTCTCTACTGCATATTTGAAGTGCATTTTTAAGGAAATTTTACAAATTTGTTAATGTATGTCATCTTAAGGATTTAATGTATTTCTATTATATAACTATGTATGTTTTACACCGAAAAACCACCTTAGAAGGTGTTCATATAAACGAACATAACCCCTTCTGTGTCTTAAGTGTTAACAACATAGCTACGCGAAAACCTATTGCAAATTATTCGCTGACTCTAATGGATAAATCCTATAAACCACTATGCCGACACGGCAAATTATGTATGACACACAGTTTATTCCCTCGCCAAAGACTGGCATTCCTACTTTTCAAACTGGCAATATGAATGCCATCAAACATCAACGCAATCTTTCGTTCACATATCTTTTGCTGATGCTGTAAAAATTGTTTAAGCGAAAAACCCGATACTGGCAAGTTCCACCAAGTGAAGTTCCCTATTCTTATTTTAGTCCAAAATTTAAACAATTCCACATACAGATAGCTTTCGTTCGAATTGTGGTGAAATTTCTTTGTTTTAATTTTACTGGAAATGGATTTCAGCCGACAACAAATTACGATATTCTGACATCGTTTTTGTTTAATAATCAATTAAATGGATATTGACAAAATGGAATTGACATGTCACAATTCCATTTCCGGAATTTAACATTACAAGTGTACCGGCCACCAGACAAAATTTCAATTATTTTTGCAAATTTTTTGTGATTCTCCCTTTGTTCAATGTTCAAACTCCCAAAGGTTGTAAAATTTTACGTAATTATTATATATGATGACATTTAAATGTATGTTTAATTTCCATATGAAAAGAAATGTTAAGCTTGTGAATTTTTTTAAATGCTTCATAATATTTCTTTTACTTTTCTGCTTGAACAATGTCTCAAGATATTGTTTTCCCCCTTGAAATATCGAATTGTTTAAGTAGACTTTTGGAAAACGGAATGAGAAAATATTCTAAAAAAAAATAAACAAATCGTCTCATATTCTGATGGATGAATAAATAAAAAACAAAACAATGAAAAAAAGAACAAAAATAATAACATGATAAATATTCAAGTTGAAATATACACTTTTTTTCATTGCAATAAAATGTGGCTCTAACTGAATTTCATTTTAAATATTCCATTAAAACAATAAAATTAACCTGCGCTTTTGTTTGGCCTTATTAAGATTGCCTTCACAAAAATATTGTGCCTGTTAAAATTTGTGTGTGTGTCTTAGAATCGATTATAGATCACTTCTTTCTTAATTTATTTTAACCAAATTCTCTCTTGATACATATAAGTTAACTGGTTAATCTGTTAAAAGATGTTAGCACATCCGTTCAGGCGCCTCTGTTTCCACCAATCGATGACAAGGCTTCCTAGACTTGGTTCTTCCAACGCAAAGAAAGTCATCCTCTTCACCGACTTACAAATACATACATACATAATTGGTCATTACAATACTTCAGTCAGGATTACGACCTAGCTTCTCACACCACTCATGTCGTGTGTGTTAATTTTATACATGAGTGGCGGGACCTACAGTTTAAAGTTGATTCCGAACAACAGATTTTTGAGAAACTTTTCATGGCAGTTTCATTTACTCTCAAAGTTTTTGCCAGAAATCTCCTGAGAGGAAGTCGACGAAGAAATATTTTTTTTCATAATTTCGTTTTGATGACTGACCTGGGGTTTGAAACCGGGCTTTACGTCTAATAAGCCAACACATACCTACGACGACTTGACATCAAACTCATACCATTCGAAATATGTTTGATTCATAAGCCTACTCATTTAGATTCATAACTTTAGAAAAATACTTATAATACTTACAAATAATTCGAGTGACTCGAAACATTCATCAATATTTACAATCTTAGTTATTGTTGCATTAACAAAAAAAGAAAAGAGACACATAAGCAAAAACGACAGAGAAGCAAACAGGCAAAAAAATAGCAGGCAAAAAAAGTCGGTTATCATATGATCATAACGCTCCGAATTGACGGTGACAGTAGTTCCATCGTCGTTTTCGAAGAAGTAAGGTCCAATCACACCTTCGGACCAAAGAGCGCACCAAACAGTGTCTTTTTCTGGATGTAATGGCCTCTCCTCAATTACTTGAGGATTCTCAGAACCCAAAATACGACAATTTTGTTTATTAACATACCCACCGAGTGTGAAATGTGCTTCATCGCTGAAGAAAATTTTGTTCGATACGTGGCTGTGGCAGAATCACCATTTTTGTAGTAGGTTTTGATAATTTTTATGCGTTGTGTGATATTTAAGCGATCCATTTTCGTCAATGTCAGACTTTCAATTGAAAGGAAAAAATTGGTTTCACAACTTTGTTTGACAGATGTCGAATTCCAGTCCTATACTTTTGAAACCACGAAATGGATAGCCCTTTATAATAAATAAATAATTTGATATTGTATACCTTTTTTTCCCTGCATTTTTGAAAGACTCCCTCTCTTCCACCTTCCTATAACCCATTTTCCTAAAAACCTGCACAATGCACTGCATGAGTAGGGGCTACCCCCTGAGTGCTGGTTTCACCAGAAAAAAAAAATAAATTGATGTCTTTAACCTAACAAGAATCTCCAAGAATTTTCGACTCTAGGGCATACGAGTATCTATTATTTACAAGTCTCTTGTGGTTTAAGCACAAGAAATGTTGCATTAGGTGTAAAGCTATTGTTTTGGCTAAAAAAATTCATTCAAAAGTCATGATAAGCGAACGAATGCATTGACACGGAAGCCAGAAAAAAAAATATTTTTTTGGAAACATTTTTATTTGCCACACAATATTATTGTAAGAACTCATGTTTCATTACGAAATGAGTTTTGAGCATTTTTGGTACAAACAATAGGCTAATGATGGCTCACTTAACATCTCCCTCATACTGTGCGTATGTGTTTGTATTATTTTGATTAAACATAACGCAAGTATTGACAATGACAATGCAATTATAAAACTAAACTTAATGTTACCAAGTTTTTAATTTTTATTGAATTTAGAGAAAACATTGTTTCAATTTCAATGTATTATTGCGTCACTCAATTGTTTTTTTTTTACTGCAGTAGCAAAGGACAAGATCTGATAAGAAAAATTAAAATGATAATGTAGTAACGGTCTTAATAGTGCCGTTAGAAATGAAAGAACTGTTATTTGTACCCATACGCAGATTGTTTACCATGCTACACATTTTGTTGAAAATTTTTAAATTTTTCATCTTTCACTCATTATTATTTCTTTTCGAATTTCAAAATTTTCTAATTGTGCATTTCTGCCGGGGCACCTTTTTGAACTTTAAGTGTCCTAAGTCCAGTTTATATTTTAACTTTTCTGACAAATAAACTCAAGTATTTTACTTTTGGTGCTGCTTTTCTTACAGTGTTGTTTTGACTAAAGTTTTATTATTTTACCAGATTGATTGAAAATTTCAAATATTTTTAGATATGTAAACCTAGAAAAATACCCAAATTTTTTTGTGATCGCACCTTATTTTGATTTTAGTCATTCTGACTCATTTTATGCAAATGAATTTTATCAATACATACATATATGTATGTAGTTTGATTCGGAGTTCTTTCGTTGCCGATTATTTATTAACGAGTTTTGATTGAGTTCTTTTCAGTATTCATACTGCTAACAATTGTTTATGCTTTAAGAATCATCTTAACTAGATAATCGAAGTACATACTTGGAGCAATTAGACAAACCAAGGCTGATAACTGACTGCAAGAACACGGTTAGGTAGCGTGCTAGTCAGTCAACAGTGGCATAGGTGCTTTGGATTAAAATAAATTTATATGATTGATTTTCTCGTAGGAATAATATCCACATATTCGAAGTTAGTATAGTGCAGAAAAAAAAAATAAAATCGGTTTATTTATTTAGAAAACATCTCGTCTTGTATGTTAATTTCAATGGTCTAACATATTGAATAATTATTAGAAAGAGATATTGTGAAAAGCGTTTTAAAATTTATACATACATATTATGTAGGCTGAGGGATATTGGAGTTCTATTGTGATTTTTAAACTGAATATTGTTTTCCGAGTTTTGAAGAAAAATAAGTAGATAGATGTATCTCTCATTGTATTAGAGTGTTAGTTTAAGAAATTATATTTTATAAAAAAAAATTCTTTTGACCTTTCGGATTGCTTGAATCAGAATCGCTTGAGAATTAAGAACAAATTTGTCAACAGCGAAAATTAAGTCCACCCTATAATTCCAGGTTTGATTGGATATTATTTTGTAGAGTATGTCGGTCAGAGAAAGACCGCATCAGTGTAGGATGATTTAGACGTATCATTTTTACAATCCGAGAAGACGCTCATGATAAGGTTGTCACCAATACTGACATGACATTCTCAAAATTATCAACTAACCTTAAGGGCTGCATGTGGTATAATACTATTGAATACTCCCGTAGATAAGTGCACATAGTAAGCAATACTTTTGGGCCGTATTGCTTTGCGCTTTTCATTAACCTTTTCTATTAATGGTTTTGATAGTGCCTAGCAATGAGAACGAAAAAAAACTAAAGCAAATTTTTAAAAACTTTTGGAAATGGATCGAAATGGGTCATTGTCAGAAATCAATTATCAAACGCACTGATTGTAAACACAACAAAAAAAATCTCGCTTAAAAAAGATATTGTTACATATTTACCCTTTTAAAAACGTTAAAAATATGAGTTCGTAGATTGCAAATAAAATAAAAATAAATTTGTGTTTAGTTTTGAATGAATTCTTTATTGTTCGCACAATTCCGTGTGCCACCTTTCACGACTTGATTTAAACAACAATAATTTGCTTTAATTGTTATTCTTCTTTTACACTCTTCCGCGTACACAATAACAATTGTTCGTTAGATCTTTAATACGAGATCTTCAAACCACAATCATTCTCTTCACACGCAACCCATCTTCACACAAGACACTGAATTCTTTCTGATTCCGTTGCCTGTTTGTCTTGACTTTTATATCGCTGGGTAAGCAGTCTGATGAATGCACTTGAAGGAGAATGACTGCCTTCGCGAAATCTCTGTAAATGTAAACATGTTGTTTTCGTTATTGTTGTTTGTGTATTTTGTTTACGTTTGTCCTTGCAGTGTTGTTGTTGCTTGTTTACTTGTTTATCCCCTTTTTTAAACTGATGTTGTTGATATATTTTTGTTTAACCGTTGATCATGTAAACAAGTCCATTGTTTTGTTTTTGTAACTTTTGTTTATCATTTTAATAACACCATTTCCATTTCATAATATTTTCAAACTTCTTTGATTTTCGTTAAAATGTCTTTAAAACGTAAGAAGTACTGGGGAAATAACCCCAAGTTCAAAGTGCCAAAGGCCACAAAAACGGTCCCTAACAGGTTTCAATTATTTTCTGACATGGAAGATGAGGAAGTCTCGAGTTTAGAAAATGAGATCATTAAAAAAAATGATGTCAAAGTTCCTCCAATAATAGTGGATGATAGTCATAGCTTCTCAACGGTTATTAATCTTTTGGGAACAAGCTGCAAATATAAAAGGATCTCAATTGGTACCAAAATAATACCCAACACTTTGATAGATTACAACGAAGCTGTTAAAAAACTGAATAATATGGCTATGGATTTTTTCACCCACCCCATTAAAGATCACAAACAGTTTAAACTTATGCTATTTGGTTTGCCTAAATTTAGTACGGACACAATAAAAACTGAATTCAAAGAAACTTTTAATATTGAATTGGTCAATATTAAAGAAGTCTTGACCGCACGTTCGAATAAAGACGATGCGTTATATATGTTGGAGTTTAACAGAGAACATATTACAAAAAAGGAGATATTCAAAATAAGGTACGTGTTTGGCATAGTTGTTCGCTGGAGAAACCCTAATCGTCGTTCAAATGGCCCTACGCAATGCTCCAAATGTGCGATGTATGGCCATGGATCTGCTAATTGTTATAGACCAGTTGCATGCTTAGCGTGTGGTGGATCTCACGACTATTCCAATTGCCAACTCAATAAAACGCTCGTAGATGGACCAGTAATTTACAAATGCTTTAATTGCACAAAACGCAACTTAAAAAATATTAATCACAGAGCTGATGACCCTCATTGTCCGTCACGGAGAGAATATTTGGAAATTAGAAGAAGGGTAACAAATGTTCGACGCCCTGCCAGAATGCACCAACTGAATGATCCTGTTTTATATACGACTGATGATGAGCTGTTTGATACAAGATATAGTGAACCAAGATTTTCTCAAAAAACATCAGGTAAGGCTGAAAACAAAGTTTCCTATGCGTCTGTGGTAAAATCTAACAACAAACCACAAGAAAATAATAATTTGTCAAATGAACAGATTCTAGAGATTTACTTCGAGGCAATTGATGCTCTTGAAAAATGTAAGACCAAGTACGACAAGTTAAGGGTGCTTGGAAACATGCTTAGACATGTCATATAATAATACCAATACTAGGTTAAATATTATGCATTGGAATGCTCAGGGTATTACAACACCCACAGCAATTATAGAGTTGGAACAAGTATTAAAACAAAAACAAATTGATTTAGTTCTCATAAATGAAACATTTTTGAAACCACATCATAGATTTAAACTGGCTAACTTCAAAGTGTATAGAAATGATCGTACTTCACATGGTGGAGGTGTTCTGATAGCTATTAAAAACTCTATTCCACATGAACTTATCCCAAATTACCGAACTTCAAAAATGGAAAATATTTCTATCGCAGTTAAAATAAATAATAGGCCAGTGAGATTTACATCTGTTTATTCTCCAAAATACACAAATGATTTTGTAAATGATCTAAATATTATTACTCGTTCTTCTAATGATTACTTCATATTTGGCGACTTTAACGCCCGCCACACAAGCTGGAATTGCAGCACTAACAACACAGCTGGTAACAGTCTTTATCTTCATCAACTTAATTCACAATATTACATATTCTCCCCCAATTCATTCACTCGATTTGGCCAGTCTGTGAATCCAACTCAACCATCAGTACTCGATCTTCTACTCACAAATTCTAATCTGCATTTTTCACACTTAGAAACACACCCAGAACTCTTTAATTCGGACCACACTCCAATAACTTGCTCAATCCTTGGTGCAGTTATGGAAAAAACCATACAATTTCCCTTATACAGAAAAGCCAACTGGAACAAAATAGGAAGGTGGGTAGATAACAAAATAAACAATAACAACTTACAATCAGTGGCACTTACAGAAACAAATATTGAACAAACGTTATCTATGATTACTAGTATTGTCCAGAAAGCTTCAGAGCAAATTCCAGTCGGCTTGCAACCAATTTGGCAAAGAAAACTTTCGAGAACAACTTTACTTTTGATTGGCCAAAGAAAGAGATATCGGCGGAAACTTCAAAGCACAGGTATACAGATACGTCACGGTTTTGACGTTTAACCTTCACTTAGAAAGGGACAGCTAATATTACCAAAAAAAATATTTCTGTCCCTCTCTGACTGCCTGTCTGTTTTGTTTATGTTTTTTTTAGATTTCGGGGTGGATTTTTATTATTCTATTTTGGTAGAAATTTTTGGTATTTTTGTAGAATATTAGAATAATTTTGAAAGGAGATGAACCGTTTTATTAGGGAAACGTAATTCGGAATTAATGTATTTTTTATGACAGCTTTCATCGGTCGTCACTGACTTAGTATTTAACCAATTTAAAGGTATATTCACAAATTCCTGAAACAAAAAGTTTTGAGTATATATTTTGTTATATTTTTATTTTTACTTACCTTTTGCACACGGAACTTTTTCAGTGTGAAGGGAAATTGCTAAGAATTCGATTAATAATGAAAAAATTACCGAATTTTAACTTTTTCATTCAAGAAATTAATAAATACTAGTAATATACACAAAGTTCTAAAAGAACAAATTTTTATAAGCAATATGTCTTATTTCATCTTGAAGTATTTAACTGCTTACTTACCTTTTGCACAAGAATCTATATTCATTCTGACCAAAAACCAGTCACATTTCGATTAATATTTAAATATTTAAGAACTTTTAAGATTTTCATTGAAGAAATTAAAAAATATTCCAAATTTACCCTTTTTTAACACAAAATAAATGTTTATTTACATTTAATTTTTCCACTTTATCCGCCAGTTTTCAGTCTGTATATCTGTTGCTTCTAACACATTTGCTTTGCAAAAACTTTTAACATTTTTTTTCTCCCTCTACGAGGAGGGTTAAAACTGCTGATTTAAGCGTTTTTCAAACGTCATAGTTGTCGCCACTGGTTACACTGTGCTTCAAAGAACAAATAATTTATCTGAAAGAATCTTAATAATTTGTTTACTTAAGCAGCTGACTAGACTAATAAATTTCCATATTGGCAATGATAGAAACAACAGCTGGAATCAATTTCTAAAAGGGTTGCCAACAGGCAATAAAAAATTTTGGAAATTAACTAAGGCAATGAAGGGCAAAACCACGAACATAAGAAGTTTAACAACAGACGGCGTTGAAGTTTATAATAGTAAAGAAAAGTGTGAACTTATAGCCGAAGTTTTTGAAAACTTCCATAAAACAACGTATAACTTGTCTTCGATAAAAGATAATGTAGTTTTAAAGCATAAAAGCTGGTTAAAGAATCAAGATTTATCAATTAACCCGCCCGGTAATTTGACGGATGTGGATGAAGTCAAGTTTTTTGTAAAAAGTTTAAAAAACAAAAAAGCTCCTGGGTTAGACGGTATAAGCCCTATTATTTTAAAAAATATGACAAATACATTCTTTGTTGTTATTACCAGAATTTTTAATTGGTGTATAGTACACGGATATTTTCCGAAATTATTTAAAGTAGCTAAAGTTGTGCCAGTATTAAAGCCGGGAAAAGATGTAAAATCTCCAAATAGCTATCGCCCAATAAGCATCTTAAGCTGCCTTGATAAAGTCTTTGAAAAAGTTATTCTAGACAAGCTAAATGAATACACCGAAAATAATAATATACTACAAAGAGTGCAGTTTGGTTTTAGGAAAAACCATTCTACGATACATCAGGTTAAGCGCATAGTTAATTTAATATCAAAAAATAAAAATGAACGTAAAAGCACTGGAGTGGTGCTTCTGGATATTGAAAAAGCATTTGATTCCGTATGGCATGACGGACTGATATATAAACTTAATATGTTTGGCTTTCCAATTTATTTACAAAAACTAATTCAAAGTTTCTTATCTGAAAGGTCCTTTGTTGTAAAAATTGAGGATGAGTACTCTAATCAAAGAATTATCCCTGCAGGCGTACCTCAAGGTTCAGTATTATCCCCCACACTTTATTCGATATACACATCAGACTTCAAAGTCCTTAAAGATGATTCTTTAGCATTATACGCAGACGATACCGCAATATTAACAACGGGTAAAGTATCTAACGCTATAGTCAAAAAATTAAAAAAGGCTGTTCTACACGCACAAGCATATTACAAGAAGTGGAAAATAAAGATAAATGAGAGTAAGACTCAAGCTATAATATTCCCGTTCAACAAGTCGCCGAAAAGAAATGCTTCCATTTCACTGTCCGTAGACAGTGTACAAATCCCTCTTCTAGAAGCCATTAAATATTTGGGCATTGTATTAGATAAAAAGTTGACGTTTAAGCAGCAGGTTCTGCAATCATGCGAAAAAGCAGTTAAATGTGGGAGAGCCTTATTTCCCTTGCTAAACAGAAGATCTTTTCTTAACAGTAAAAATAAGCTTCTACTGTATAAGATGTGTATAAGACCAATTATGACGTATGGGTGCCAAATCTGGTCAAAGAGATGTGCGAACACGTATATTAAAAAGCTCCAAGTGGTACAAAATAAAAACTTAAAAATAATATTTAATCTGCCTTATAGATACTCTACAAATATACTACACAGAAAATATAAACAGATTATGTTTAATGAGCTAATAAGAGATATAACACTACGATTTGAAGATCGCAACAGGTCTTCAAGTTACGATATAATAAGAAGTTTGTGACATTAATAACTTCGTCAACTTCAGGAATGAAGCTGACAGAAGTGTTAATGTTAAAATTTCTTTAAATTATTAAAAGGTTTTTTACTATCTTTTTCCCCTAAAAATGTAAATATTAATTAATTAGTATATTTGTATAAATTCAAAAAAGCAAATATTTGTTGCAATATCTTTTTAAAAGTAGTACCTCAAGCAATGTAATTAAATAAAATAATGTAAAAATTTTTACCTGTGATATTGATAGAATAAATAAATAATAATAATAATAACCATTTCCATTTTCGTAACAATATGAAAATAGTCAAATATTATCACTTACTTTCAAGAATATGTATTAGAATTAGAAATTGCTAAATAATTTGAAAATTTAAGCTGAAGATAAAAATATACCCGTATTACAGTTGCTCGGATTAACGAAGTTTTCAATCGACATCATCCGCATACAGTTCCACCATAAAGTGAAGCTAAATACTTTGGTATTCAATGCTATCGGCAAATAATTTGTGAGATCAACTGCACCCAGGATAGTTTGAAGATGATCTCTAGGGGTATAATTCCACGAAGACTGTAGTCAAACATAGAAAAAGAAGAACTTATAAAATCATTGAAAAGAAATCTAGCATCAATATCAATAATTTTTGCTGTAAACAGTATTCAGCAAAAATGAAGGAAGCGTTTTCTAACGCTTTAAAACAAAATTATTTTCGAATCGAACCACTATTCATGATGAAATATGGATCCATTACCCTAATCAGAAATGCAAGCAAGCGAACATGAATCGCCTAACTATCGGAGTTAAATTCAAAGGTAAGATGATCACTGAGAACCTGTAGTGAAAGCACAGATTCGTTTGTAGAGGGTGCTGTCAGCAATATGCTGTGTTATCAGTTAAAAACAACTTAGAAAACTAAGATCACTTTCCGGAGAGTATCACTCTTGGTGGTTAAGCTCTCTATGACATCAATTCTAACCCCATAGCAAACCAGTGGGCTGTTAGATCCTTTGAACTATTCAAGTTCCTAAGACCGGATGGTATTATTCTAGGTGACATCCTACCTAGGGAAAAGCTTATAAGAATATCTCAGGTGATTTTTATTCCCAAAGCCGGGAAACCAACCCACACTAAAGACCTTAAATTTCATATCAGGACCTCGATTGGTCCATCATTCTTACCTGCATCCCAATATGCTTACACGAGGGACAAACCAGCTCTACTCATACTTATCTAACAGGTAGAGAAATCCTTGCACGTTTAAGAATATACTCTGGCTGTTTTCATTGACATTGCGTGTGTATTTAATAACGTCAACCCAGACGCTATATTAAGGGCTCTTAATTCTCTTAACCTTGGACAGGTTAGTAGAGGAATACCGCAAGTCAGTGTTCTATCTGACTTCACTTCTCTGAAATCTTGTAGTCAACACGCTCTTGAAAGATTTCGAATCCTCTGGTAACGAGGACGCCATTGCCATTGCTGTGTCGGAAATATGTGCACAGACGCAATCTTACAAACTGAACTTCATGCTGTCGACTATATCAATTTGGTGCAGGAAATTTGAGCTGTCAACCCATCCAAGACCGATACAATTCTCTTCACTACAAGATACAAGATTCAGATCTTGACCCTTCTTAGAATATAAATTGACCTAAGTTGACTTATGCTGTTATTGCTTGTGACCACAAAAATGTTTAAAGGACTTAATATTATGTTGTTATAGGTGTTGGCATAAATTTGATCTGCACTGTATACATTATTATCTTTAGTATGTTAGCATCGTTGTTTGTTTGTTTGTTTGTTCAGCATAAAATCGTTTACCCAATCTGTCATCTGTTTTTAGCCTTTAACGTTGTTCCCCTCATATTCTTGACGAAATACCAACAATCAACAATTTTGCAGATTCTATTTTTCGTGTGGGCGAACTTTGGATTTAGTGCGTATGGCGGAGGCAAATTTGTTTGTTTTGAAGTAAAGCTCTCTCTCTCTGTCTCTTACCTACACACATACATACCTACACATGAACACGTGCACAATCTCAAATAATGGCTATGGCAATAGATACCGTTATGTATATTACCGTATGATATGATAACAAATTGTCTTTTTACGTTTATGAATATTTTGTATATTTTACTCGGATTTCGTTTTTCATTTTGTCGGTTAAAATCCTAACGTTTTATAATGTGGATAATTTTTTCATTTCAGCTTAACTGTCTCTCTGGTTGCTATTGCTGTTGTTGTTGTTGTTGTTTTATAAATTGTCACAGTTGACAGATTTGTAAAGCTGTTTTGTTTGGTTGGCTGGCTGTGATACGTTCGCTGTTGGTTTTCCAAACTCAATGACTTAAACCACTACGACATTAAAATTGTTGTTGGATGACGATGACGATGACATTGATGAACACACTCCCATGCAGAGTGATTATGATATTCGAAATGATGATTAGGATGACATTGTTTTGTGCCTTAAAAGGTACATAAAAGATGCTCGTTCTTAATACTCTGCATGGAATTGGCAATAATAATGAAGTTATACTACTGTACAGGTGTTATTATGCTCCTTCAATTGTTTTAGTTGAATTATTATGACGACTGCAATGATATTTCTTTCCATAGCTGATGACGATGATGGTGATGATGATGTTGAGTAAACATTATGTCAACAGTTCTACTCTTGGTATCCTTCTTCTAAACTTTACTCTACTGGTGGTGAATGTACCAACGGAAATAATTTCATTCCCACCACACGTTCCTAATGCACACACACCCATGCAGAGCAAGTGTTTTCATTTTCATATCACAGTTTCACGGTTGTTGTTTGCTTTCCAATATAAATATTTTCGAATTTTTGTGTGAATATAATTTTCTTCCTCTTTTTTTTTTTACTCTGTTTTATTTGTGCCGCTTCTGATGTACTGTGGGACTATTTGTTAAAGTGTGGTAAATAATTCTGAACCAAAGTGTCTCTTTTCATATAAAATGCTTTCTCTCAAGACATTGTATTAAAATAGTTCAACTGAGGTCCCTAGCAGCTGTAACGTAGAGCCGATCCCAAATTTGAATCGGGCTGCGTGAAAAGCAATTTGGCCTATCTGTAAGCATCACTTGACAAATTTGATATAAGTAGGTAGCTGCTCGCATTTAAAAGTTCAGTTTGTTTAATAAATTAAATCGAACGAAAACCGATTTGAACCGATTTGGTCATTAGAAAATTGTTGTGTAGGTAAATACGTTGGTAGAAAAACATTTACTTTCTTCAAGTTTCCTCTTGGTTTCCAAAATATGTAGATCGACGAATTATTTTTCATAATGCTTATGATGTTTTACATTCAAGTGAACCAAAAGCAACTCAAGACTTGAGATACCAGGCAGGTATGTTCTCTTAAATTGGGCCGTAGTATCGACATGTATAGATTAAAATATTGTATATACTCTAGTACATATGTCGATTACAGCATTTTAAATAATTTTTATCTTAAATCGGCCTTTAATTTTCTATTAACTGCAGTAAGTTAAGCAACGTCGGTAGTTAAATTAAACCATTTTTGGGATGTTTAATGATCAATGAGGTTAGAAACTTGTTCTTCGTACCGCAGATATTCGTAGATAAGTAAATCTTTGAAAAGACACTACTACTTGAAATGTTACAATAGATTTTACCTCGATAAATATGCTGCATAATTAATTTAAATTGATTGGAGCGGTCATTAGCTCCATTATGTTTATTACAACTAAGTTGTGGAGTGCATTAATACCAAGAGTATCCTGGTGCAGGCATTACATTCGCTTAATTTATGTTGGTTTCATATCTCACACTCAATTACTCGTAGGCGATTGCTTGAGTTATGTGTCAGCTTGTTCCGGCTAATGGGATTTTTGGAATCAGCTTCTATGTGGCTCAGGAATAAACATTCCCTATTTAAAAGACAACAAAAGATTTTTGTGCAATGTACACGTCGTACAGTGCTTACATAGGGCAATAAATCTACGATAAACATGATGAAATAAATATACAACAAATTCGTCAGAATGAATTTAAAAATTAATTTTTCCCACCACCAAAAACTTTGTGTACCATCACCACGACAGAGTACAGTGACAATTAATTCACTAAAAAAGACTTCAGTATAAAATACGAACTCAAAAATAATGAGATGAGTTTGATTACCTACTGATCGAAAATTGCTAATGATATTTACGCCTGGGCACCTTTTCGGTACAAAGTCTTAATTAAGTCTTCTTAAAGTAATCCAATGAGTCTTGTTAATTTCGCAAATGTTTCATGAAAGCCAACGTTGATGTAGGGACTATCAGATCGGATAATGATCCCTCAAGTCCTCGTTGTTATACATTTTCCGGGTATGAAATTGTTGTTCTTTCAAATACTTAAATCGCCTGGTACTGACGGTATATCTGCTGATATGGTGACTCCTTGACTGGAGACAATCTATTTTTCACGTTTTCAGCACTCTTATGCTTCTGAATAATGGCAAAATTTTTTTTATTCCCAAGGCAAGGATACATAAATTTTCACTGACAAGAAGATGGAAAAGGTTAGACCAATGAGATCTAAGTACTGTCATTCTCTTGCTCTGCACACTTACATTAGGGATCGGATAGATGTGATTGACTGGTCTACCTGATGAAAAGACTTTGTCGTATAAGCCGAGTAGCCATTGAACTGGGGGGCGCTTTCAACAAATAGCTATTTCGAGGTATACCACCAATAAAGCTCAATGCAGTTACATCTTGCCCTAATCTTGATTATACACACACTGGAATATCCAGAAGTCATAGACACATTGGGTTTGACTGCATGGTCTCTGATAATTTTTGGATGGCAACAAGGTACTTCTGGGGTTTCCAATGAGTCCCTTAAAGTTTATACCGATACATGATTTTAAAAATACTAGACAGCGCTGTCTGTGAGATTTTTATTAAGGGATTTTATATTATTCTTCATACTGTTGCAAGAAGTAAGAGGAGAATGGAACTTTCATTTCATGTGTCAGTGCCCTGTTGCCACGAAGAGGTAATGGATTTGGAGATCATATTTTCTTCCACTTTTACTACAGTTAGATAGTAGTGAATTTAATTTAAGCGAGTAAATGTAGACTCAAAATTTTTTCACCTATAATCCTAGAATTTTCAACTATAGACCAAGCTGCTTGATAGTTTTCTTAGCTGGGTAGTTTATAATAATTTTTAAGTTTTACTTAAAGATTACATGAAGTTTCAACGAAGTGGTAATAAAACTTCTTCAAATATGATAATTTTAAATACAACAACAAGGATTTTGTAAGTTATTGCATAACATGTAGTTTAGAATTCACTCGATTTTAATTCTTTCTGTCCCACTGTACTTATATTATGTTTAAGTATTATGCATGGCATTTACTTATTTATCATCTTTGCAATATTTGTTAGTTGTTGTTTTGTGCTGTTATCGTTGTTGTTGTTTTTTGTGTTGTTGTTACTGGTGGCATGTAATAGTGATTTAAAAATTTTATTCATTTATTTTTGTTTTTTTTTCTTTCTTTCTTCTTAATCTTCATTTTTTACACTCAATGTTGTTACAGTAGAACAGGTGACAAATCGGTTTTGCGCTATTTAAGTACTACACACCCGCAAAAAGGTTTCCACTTTTCAGATGATTTATGAACATAACAGAGTATTTGTACACACACACACACTCTTCCCACTACCACCACCAACAGCAATTCATTTTGTGGCAAATCCCTCTGACAGCTAAAAAGAAAGCGGAAAGATTTGTTTCTTCAATGATAACTTGGCTGGTTCTTCTCTTCTCTTTCTTGTTTGTTTGTTGGGTTTTGGCGGTTTAATTTAAATGTAAATTTTTTATGCAGAAATTTTAAAGTTTAAATATTTAAATGAGTTCTTTCCATGGGAAACCTTTAGCATTTAAATGCCATTTAATCATGATTATATTGATTTGGCAAAAGAAAGCCTCTTAACTAAAGTATATGTATTTAGATACTGTAAAGGGAGTGTTGGATTAATACATGAACAATTTTACATGCGTAAAACTCCATTATGAACACAAAGTTACAAAATAAATTTTCATTCACTTACATTCACATAAAGACACACACACATACGAGTATATACATACATTTAAATGATACACACATGGAAACATTTATAGAAAATGTAAATAAGCCACAATTTTGACAGTTTGACATCACAATACAGACTAAACACAAAGTTAGGTACACAACAACAAACACTCTCTCAAACACCAGTTCATTGATGTTACTCTGACAACATCTACTATATACACTTACAAATATGATGGTATACTGGATACATACATGCATGCATGCAATACATTGGATATACCATACATCCCGTATATATTTACTAACTTACTCACTTAATGTCGAAACTAAAACAATTGTTAATGCATGTTCTACAACAAAATTCATGTTGCATCAACCATACTAACTAACAACGAACATTTTGAACTTTGTTTCACCATCCATCCATATGTTTGCCTGTACACATACTATACGTACATACATATACACTAAGCGCCATAAGTGAGTCAACACCCACTATAATTTTAAAATTTCTATTATAAAAAATATACTTGTAGCACAACAATAATTGAATTGTTGTTTTTGTTTTAACATTTCATAAGTAATAAAGAAATGTTTTTATTTTTGTAAATTTATTCGACTATTCTCATTTACTTTTCTCGCTATCCTAAGAAAATGAATTATTTCAGTGGTGTTTACTCACTTTTGGCGCTCAGTGTATGTATGATAGGCATATAGATTCGTATGCAAATCGATTTTCATAGAAATTACAGAGAAACAGAAATAAATTTTAAAGTCAAAAACATTGTTCGATAACAAAAACGGCCTCAAAAATGTTTTACCAAACATTTTCGTATTATTTCACACACATGGCTTTTGTTTTTGCTTTCGAAATACTTATCGATCTAGAACACACATAGCCACATATTCGGACACATATTCTGACACACATTCACAGACATTCAGAGACATTCTCGTACACGCATAACTATTGATAAAACATCCTGGAATTTTTGGGAATGTTTCCCTGTTGGTGAATTCACCACATCACTGTATTGTGTTGTATTCGGGAAGACAATTGTCTATAATAATAATAATATATGTATTCAAATAATTCTACGATCATGAATTGGGTGGGGAACTAGTCAACGAATTTCAACTCTGTAGAGAATCTGTGGAATGTCGTAAACATATACACTAGCAGGTGCTAAATTCAAAAATCGAACCCATTTCGAAAATCCAGAAGTCAAGGTTATACAGCTAATGGGCTAACCTAATGCCACGCACTGTATATTATGTGTGGGTTTTATACTCGTATTCATTCATATGCAAAATATCTTAAACACTGCATTACGGATGGTGTATCTTTAAGATTTTTAAATAAAAATTTCAAATGCCATTAATTACCTGAAATTTCTGTGAAATTAAAAGCAGCAATAGACAGCTTGTAGCTAGTTAAGGGGTTAATAGTAGATGATGAGCATATGCATAGTTGGCACTTTAAAACTGATTGTTACTTAAAACTGTTACACCAAACAGTACATTATTGGTAAATATAACGTGTTGCTTAAATTATTGAAATTCAAATGAGCGTTAGAGCAGCGCGTATAGCTAGCTGATTAAGTTAAGTTCACATTGTAGTATTCAAATTGGTAAATTCGATAGTCGTGATAACTGAAAACATTCGGTTAGCAAAGCAAACGGAAAAAACTTTGTTGAAAAGACAGAATAAACACTTAACTTGAAAAAGAAAAAAAAAAAGAGCAAAACAATAAGGAAATCACGATAACAAAACGACGTAGGTCAACCGAGATCAAAATGCAAAATAAATTTAATGAATGACAACAACAACTTAACAGTTAGCTCTAGAAGTTGTCAGACCAGTAATAATAAATTGTGCCAATGAAGTATAATGGAAATCGCTGTTAGACGAGAGCCAGCGTTTCAGACTCCAACTCAGACATTTCGAACAAAATAAAATACAAAAAATATTTCTTCGGTGACTCTCTCAGCAGTCTTCTGGAAAAAACTCTGAGAGTAAATAAAATTGTCGTGAAAAGTTTCTCGAATCTCCCGTTCAGAGTCGACTTTAAGCTGTAGCTTCCGCCACACATGAACAAAATTAACACGCACAACATGGATTGTGTGAGAAGCTAGGTTGTAACACTGATTAGCTGCAGTGACTAATCAAGTACTATATACGAAAATTATATGACTAAAGTAAACTTAATGGTGAACTGTTAAATGAGGGATCGTCGTAGTTTAGTGGTGTTAGCTGACTAGATCAGAGCTCAGAGTTCCAATTTCTTAATTGAGCTTTGAAAGAAAGAAAAAACATAAGAAAGAATTTTATAAACTCTTAGAGAATAAAAATTTGAAGTTGACTGTCTCTACCCCTGGATCAAATTAACACCTACTAAATGGGTAGCCCAGGTTATAATACGTTAGAATGTGTTATAATTGCCGTTTAAGTAGGTAATAAATAGTGACAAAAGTAACGTTAACCCACTGGCTAACCTTTATTTCCTGAGGATTTGAGGATTGTAATTTTAATTAGACGAAGTTTTTTAATATTTATGTTATGTGGACGTAATGTTATGTATGCACATGCACATAACACAAATTATAAAAAACTTCGTCTAATTAAAATTGCAATCCTTAAATCTTTAGGAAATAATGGTTTTTGAAAAACTAAAAGCTTACGAATAATATTGTTACGAAAATGGGAAAATCTAGATACTGTTGTTTGGATTTTACATCGTTTAACATTAAAATTATAAACAAAAGATACAAAAACAAAACAAGTCAGTAAACAAACAAATTATCGTACTGCGTAAGATAACAACAAACACCAGTATAAAAAAATGATAAACAAGTAAACAATTATATACCAACAAAACCCAGCATAAAAAATGGCAAACAAATAAACTAAAATACAACAACAAACACTACAAGAATAAATGTGAAGAAAATACACAAACAACAATAATGAAACAACGATGTTTACATTTATAGAGATCTGGAGAAGGCGAAACTATGAACATTCGTCTTCAAGTACATTCGTCAGACTGTTTACGTTGCCATATAAAAGGCAAGGCAAAGCAGACAACTGAGTTAGTAAAAGTTCAGTCAGTCTTGTGTGAAGACGCGGTGTGTTTGAAGAGAGTAATCGTGGTTTGAAGATCTCCATTACAAAGTTCTGTCGAACAATTGTCTAGTAATTGTTATTGCTTATGCAAAGGGTGTAAACAGAGGAATAACAAACAAAGCAATTGTTGTTGTTTACATCAAGTTGTGAACAGTGGTACACAGAATTGTGCGAATAATAAAGAATTTTAATTAAAACTAAACACCGATTTATTTTTATTTTATTTTCAATCTACGAGCTCATATTTTAAACGTTTTTAAATGGTAAAAACGTAACAATATGAAATCGATAAGGTTTAGCGATTATCTTCCATTTCCATTTTGAATTTTTTAAATCTGAAGATCTGTAATCAGCGACTCCAAAAACCCCTGAGTAACAATTATCAAGTAAATCTGATTCATCTCTAAGGACCTCCGTAATGTGTTTCTTTTTCTCTTGCACCCCTTGACATAAATCCACCTCCTACTTTAAGGGTGCATGCAATCAGTTCGGCTTTGGGCTCATTTTAAAGAGCAAAGATCAATTGTCAATTTCTGACAATAGCGATGGTTCTAGCACGTCAGTGTTTAGCTCTACAATTTTTCAAAAATGGCCAAAAACGCTATTTTTAGGGGTTTCAACCCTCTTTTTCTCGAAAACTTGACGTGATGGAAAGTTTTTGAACCCAGATTCGTGTTTGCAAAACCCATGCAGGGCTGTGTAATTAAAGGTAGATGATATAGAATATTCGGCTTAAAGCCATTTTAATACGTCTTATTTAATAAATTGAAATCAGGTTTCCGCAAAGCTAGTCTTGAGCACAGATTTAATTTTGTTTAAGTACAGATTATAGTAGAAATCATATGTAAAATAAAAAATAAATTCCTTATTACGATTTATTATATATTTTGTGATTTTCTTTTTGTATTCGAAAGCATTGTAAAATTCTTAATTCACTTTCATGCTCTAATTTTTCGAAATTCCGAATAATGTCAAACACTTTTCAATGCAGCGAGAACGTACTGTGAATTGTCCAGTATCGACATGTAAATGTACGACGCACTACACTAATATTTAATGAATTTACACTCATACTTATACACACACACACACACACATACACAGTATTCCAATGTATTATATACCCAATCTACCACATTTACTCTCAACTAACCAATTCATATTTATACCATCAATACACGTGTGTATGTGAGGTCTTATGTATAGATTTGTGTATATTTTGGTTAAAAATGTCATGTTTAGATATATGTGTGTATGGGTGTATGTTTGCATGTGCTTGTGTGAAAACAATGTCAATATATTGTATGCTTAACTGTATTGATTTTAATTACAATGGGCAAAAAGTCATTTCATTCATCTATTCATGGCAATTGCAGCCTTCATCATCATCATCATCATCTGCTGATTCTTCTTCTTCTAATTTCAAATGTTAATTGCTTCAACTGCTGCTGTTACTGATGCTTCTTTTTGTTGGTTAAATATGCTCTTAAAATGTTGGTTTGTTGTTTCAATAGCTCTGCATTTGTTTTTGTTTTTGCTTTAGCTTTGGCTCTATCCTGTTATATTACTTGTTTGTTGGTGTTTGTATTATTGTTGTTGTTGCTGTTGCTGTTTTGATATAACTTTAGCCAATTACAATATGTTCGTATTTCAAAATCGTACTTGTAAATACACACACACATATATACAATATGAATATACGAATCTGTATTTATGTGTATGGTGTATGTGTATGTGTGAGCCTTCTTTGTCTATTACTCTTTATATTTTTGTTTGCAAAACTATTCAAAAGAGGACTCTTCTCTGCATAATATTGTTCACGAGAGCATCTGCGTGTGTTGAAATTTTTTGTCTGAAATTGTTGTTGCAAGTGATGTGTTGTAAAAAAAATTAAAAGGAAAATAAAATGAATTTTTTTTTTTCAAATTTTTGAATTGTTTTGAATTCAATGCAAAAAACGAATGGAAATAAAACGAAAGAAAATCAGATGAATTTTTTATGCAATTCACATTGTATGTATTGGTGCAATCGTTGTTTTTATTTCCAATTTCTTCATTTCTGTTTTGCTTACATGCCCTCAGTTCTCTGACAGTCATTAAAGTGCCTTAAAATGGCATTGACAATCAAATGCATTTCTCAAGTGCTCAACAAATGCAAAATAAATGGAGATTTTTTTATTATTAATTTTTAGTTTTCCTATTCCATGGCAGATAATTCAAATTTAATTTCAATCCAATAAATTAAACAACAGCTTTGGGTTTTTATTGCTTTATAAACCGGGGTCCATAGAAATTAAAATACGGACAAATAGTTTTTTTTGGTTTACTCTCTACTTTTTAAACTTCAATTGCGATATAGTGCGAGTGCGAGTCTCATGAGCATAACATAATACAACTAATTTAATGAAGACTTGAGTTAATTATAGGCAAATCGCGAATGTCAAATGTAATCTTTTCTCACAAGTTACTTGCTTAGGCGTCCCGACTAAATATACCCAATTTTGAGAGTCAGAAATAGATCGTTAATATCAGCTCTATAAGGTTAAAATGATGGCTCCATATTCAAGTTATTTTAAGAAAACTAATGTTTTAAATTGTCAAACTTCTAATAAAACCTAGTATGTTTGGGGCCAACGGACAATCTATAGTTTATTATTTCAAATGAAGCTAAAACTATAACCAAAATACCTTGATAAGTAGAATAAGGAATAGTGTAGTAGATAGCAGAGATAAGTAATGAGTAGAATCGAATCATACTCATAATTTCTAATTCTTATACGCATTCATACTTATTTTAATATCATGGAACCTGTATTCATATTCAAAGTTTGAAGTTCTCATCATACTCATACTTAACAACACGAATGATGTTCTTGATTTCGGCTCTCCATAACTCAACATATACACGAAGTACAAAATAAGTATGAATCGCGTACGAACACTATAATACTCACTAAATGCTTGCTGCTCTGTCTTTTTTGCTTATGTGTTTTTTTTCTTTTGTGGTAAATGCAAAAACAACTAAGACTGTAAATTTTGATGAATGATTCGGACCACTCGAATTATTTATAAGTATTTTTCTAAAGTTATGAATCTAAATGAGCCTACTCATTTGGAATATGAATCAAACATATTTCGAATGGTATGAGTTTGATGTCAACGTTGTACGCATACTCATTGCAAACTGTACTTATAAATCAATATTGTAGTGAGTACGAATGAAACAGAGTACTTAAATTTCAATATTGTTGACTCACTTATATTCAAAATTTCATGAGTGCTTATGAGTAGCGAAAAAACGAATCATTGCTTATCTCTGGTTGGCATAACCATTTCGATGAGAACCAATTCTATAAATGCGTTGCAGCCTTAGTTAGATTCTAGTCTGTTGCATGCGGCAGGGAGAAAAGGAGCCATTGAAACTGTACTTAGGCTAATGTGAGACTATTCCAACGTGAGGTTCATCAGAATGCATTGTGATCTGGCAAATCAATTGGCTGACAGATCCCTCATTAGTTGTCTGGATGGACAGTTGCAGTAAACTCTATGGTTTTGGAAAAATACTTCACAACGACAATGAGTAATATGAGTGAAAGGAATAATTTGGTTATTAATTACTCTTTTAAGAGAGGGACTATTCTGTAATAGACCTATGAGTCAAGGACATGTAGTGGAGCAAAAACAGTGTGTTCGGCAACAGACTGATATATTCGTGGATTGCTTTCAAGCGAAAGTTTACCCCATCGAAAGATGTGTTCAATTAAACTTGAACAGGAAGAGTACGTACGTACGTAATTGGTCATTACAACTCTCAATCACCTACGACCTAGCTTCTCACACCACTTATGTTGTGTGCGCTAATTTTATACATGAGTGGCGGGACCTACAGTTTAAAGTCGACTCCGAACGACAGTTTTTTGAGAAGCTTTTCATGGTAATTTTATTTACTCTCAGAGTTTTTGCCAGAAATCTGCTGAGAGAGGAAGTCGCCGTAGAAATATTTTTTTTTTTTTATATTTCGTTTTGATGTCTGACCTGGGATTCGAACTCGGGCCTTCAGTCTAATAAGCCAACACACTACCTACTAGACTACAGCGACTTCAGGAACAGGAAGAGTATTCCTAAAAATTTGACTCGAGATTGAAACAGATGTCCCGGCAATGTGCAGACAAAACAACTTAGGGGAAGATTGCTTCCACGCCGCTGATGAAGCCAGAAACTTTCATTGGAGTGGAATAGAGGCGGACACTTTTCTGAAGTAAAAAGAGTTTAATTGGGTAATTACAATGAAAAAGCTATTGAGAAGAACAGCTTCCTGAAGTTTGCAACAGCAACAGGAATGTAAGAGACATTACAGGGATACCTTATTGTAGGTTGAGCGCAGTACAATAAATCGTTTGGTCACTGTATACCAATACCTGTACGATCGATATTTTGCGATGCATTGCATCGCAAAAAGAAAACATCGATGTTTTCTTTTTAACCTCTTTTCTACGTAAAAGTTTTCATTTTAAGAAAGAAATAATTCCAAATCGAATGAAATAACTTCTTGATAATCAAATCAGTATGATGAACACAATGAATACAATGAAATCAAATGATTTTATTTGAAACTGAGATTTACCATGTGAATATATCTACAATAAGTAGAATAATAATAATATTGTAGACCATATATATGTATGTACAGTGCACAGCAAAAGTCTTAGTACTCCCGATATGACTGACTTGAAGAGAGTATTTAGGAGATCATTTGACAGACCGGTTACGTAATCAAGTCAACCGAAAAACTTGCTCATGTTGCCACTAGAAACAAAACTAAACAAAACTTGTACATTCAATTCCAAATGGGTTAAATGGAGTGCTTGACCTTAAGGGATATTCTACTAAATACAAAGGATAACATTTTCATAACTATTAGGACTTTGAATTTTAAATTTACTCAAGATTCTCCTTGGGGGTACGTATGGATCATCTTAAACTTTTCTTTATTTTTCTCTTGTTTTATGAAAAACATTCAAAAATTGTTTGTTTTCATAATAAAACAGAAAGAAATTAATAAAATAAATATAAAAACCTTAATTCTTTTATACAAACTGTTGGTTAAAATTTATGAAATTGTCAAAATATATTGGAGTACAAAGACTTTTGCTGTCCACTGTATGTACAATGATGGTATGGTATGATATGGTATGGTAAGTATAATGATCACACACATTATTTTATGTCATCTGTTCTGTCTAACACAACGTATCGTATGATTAATATGAAATTCAAATATAAAATTGGAAAACACTTATACGCACGGGAGTATTGATTTCAAACATTCGTTTGTGTGTCTATGAATGGGTATGTGTATGTGTATTAAATGAAGTGTACATATATAATTTGAATTTAATGAGAATTTAATTAAATTTAAATGAAATGATATCAATTGAACAGAGTACATAGAGTGAACATTTAAAAGGAAAATATTTTTATTAAAATGGTTGTGATTATAATTGTATCGTATTGTTATTATTATTCATCGTCTTCTTCTTCTGCTATTCTACTCCTTCTTCTTCTTCTGTTATTATTCAATTATAATCGTAGACAAACAAATTGTATCGTATTATATTGGAATTTTCATAATTAAATATTGTTCTCTTTGGTGCTCTCTATTTATCGAATATTGATACAAATAAACTCAATTATAAAATAATTTTATGCCTTTTAGCCATGTCAGCAAACAATTTTTATTATTCTAACATAATACACAAAGGCTTTAATAGCCATGGTTTTTTGTTGTTGTTGTTTTTAGTTTGTTTTTGTTATTTGTTTCTAATAAATTTATAACGAATACTTATTGTCACACAAAAGAAGACAAAAATTTCAACAATAACAATTGAAATTGGAAATAATAATGAAAACAGTAACAGTTTTGTATACGAAGAACCGTCTGCAGATATTGTGAAAAAATACAAAAGAGTCCATACTTTTAAAATATTTTTTATTTTCTATTACGTGAACTTAACAAAATAAATTTAATAAAGGCTGATGTAGTAGTATTGAGTATATATACAGTGGACAGCAAAAGTCTTAGTATTACAATATATTTTGACAATTTCATCTTATCCAACAGTTTGTATAAAAAATTAAGGTTTTTATATTTATTTTATTAATTTATTTCTGTTTTATTACAAAAAAAAAAATTTTTTAATGTTTTTCATAAAATAAGAGAAAAATAAGGAAAAGTTTAAGATGACTCCATAGGTATCCCCAAGGAGAAACCTGAGTAAATTTGAAATTCAAAGGCCTAATAGTATATGAAAATGTTATCCCTTGTATTCAGTAGAATATCCCTTAAGGTCAAGCACTCCATTTAACCCATTTGGAATTGAATGTACAAGTTTTGTTTAGTGTTTGCTAGTGGCAACATGAGCAAGTTTTTCGGTTGACTTTTGTTTGAGGTTTAGCGATTACGTAACCGTTCTTTCAAATGATCTCCTAAATACTCTCTTGAAGTCATATCGCGACTTTGTGCAAGAATATTAAGCCATCGGATTACTAAGACTTTTGCTGTCCACTGTATGTACACACAATTGTTAAACGTACTATAACTGATAGTCAATAATTCCGTTACTTTATTGAGCCCTAGAAGCTTTACCTAACGCTGCTGGCATTTTTGTTACCACATCGAACTACAATCCACCCAACAAGCAAATGAACTCAAGCAGTTTTAATAAATTTTGGAAAGTTTCTTAAAATCAAATATTTTCTTTTTTATTTTATCTTTTTTATTTATTGTTAAACCTGTGGATTAAGTCATAGACTTCAGTCACTAGTTGATGAAAATATCAGGTTGATGAATGCAACTACGTTAAGATCCAAGCATTCTGTTTATATAAGTTATAATCTCAGTAGAAGACTTTATTGAGCATAATATCGGGTGTTCCATCTTTCGGTTTAAATTAGAACCCTTGGTTATTTTGAATCTGGCAATACTTATGTCTTTTTATTCTCTCACAAAATTCGGAATATTATCTCCATTGAACGTAATTTACACACAAGAAAAAATCTAACGAAATCAAATCATACGATGTCGGTGGTCAGTTTACATTATCTCGACGTGAGATGACTATGTCCTCAAATCGCTTCGCAGAACATCCAATGTGGTATGAATTGTGTAGCACATAGCGTCG
Organism: Sarcophaga caerulescens; assembly: GCA_927399465.1. NCBI lineage: Eukaryota > Metazoa > Arthropoda > Insecta > Diptera > Sarcophagidae > Sarcophaga > Sarcophaga caerulescens. The sequence continues at coordinate 73,586,918 of OV656872.1, read as the reverse complement.
TTCTGTTAAAACTACATATCGCTGGTGCCTAAATCATTCAATTCAGGACAAGTGAAGATGGTAATCATCGATCCATAGGGGTAGCCTAACTAACCTCGTCTTTAAAGAAATATGGACCGATGGCGCACAATTTTCTTTGTTCGCGTATCCATTCATCCAGAAATGGTACTGAAAATGATTTTTCGATGAAAATTATTGCCAATTGTCAACCAGATTCAATTTAGCGAACAGATGCCGATTACCTTCAGTTACTGGGTCAGTTGTATTTTGTATGGATGTAGGCCTAAATAAGGATGCAAATTTCACTAAGTTGTGGTTTGAGATTTCCTGTAAGCAAAACGAAATTGACTGTTTCGGATTCTTCTGCAAACTTTCACTGAAAGCGGCAATGTTTTCAGCAGATCCAGCGTTTCGTTGATATACGGATGTTGGTCATCGGTAAATGAACCAGTGGACCCGAATTTATCCTACCTCTCCATTAGTTCGAAATATTCCAAGGTATTTTGATTGTTTATTTTTACTTCATAATCTTTTTTTTAAAGTTGAACAACCGCAGTTCTGCTGAACTCATACTTAAGATGTTGTTTACTTAATATACTATGCGATATATTCCAAAAATAATTCTTATTTGTCTCTCCCTATCAACGTTAGTGACAAAATATTTTGATGTGGTAGTGGTGGCATAACATGCTTATTTATTTCAATGTAGGACATGATACCCGTTGTAACATGGGCACAATTTTGTTCATTCACTTTAACTCTCCAGAGCTTTAACTATTTGTCCACCTTAAAAAAATATTTCTGAACATAAGGAAACGTTACGTGTGTATACTCACGTGAGAAAAAAAAATGTCATTAGCAAAAGCAGATATGTTCCAATATGTTAACCTGCAGCACACTAGCTTGAAAAAAAATATCGAATGCTTTGTTGTATTGCCAACCTATTTTACTGAAAATGAATTGATGAATTAAACTTTAAGTCTTTATTAGAATTAAACTAAATTTAATTTCTTAATTAAAAAAAAAATATGAAATAATTTAATGATTTAGGCGAATTTAAGAATTCTTTATTTTTTGTTTTTAGTTTTTATTTTATCAGTTTACGAAAGGCGAGTTGCCTATTGTAAACACTGTGACAACTTTCAAACTTTGTTCTTCTTCTTATTCTATTGAAGTTACTCGTATGTATTGATTCGTAAAGTATTAACGAATCACATTTTTTTTCTGCCAACATCGCAAAAAACTCGAAAATGATCTGTGAAAAACAAAAACAAAAATAAAAGCAAAAACAAGAAAACGTAAAGCTTTTTAAAATTTCTGTACGTGCACATAACGGTGTATTCAGTGAAGGACAGTAATTGGCACAAAGCAGCTTTTCAGCTTACATACGCAGAAAGTGTTAAAAATGGAAACGTTTGCCAATAATGCTGTTCGGTTTTTGTGTTTGTGGTCGGGGTTGTGAACATCTTAAGGTTTGTATTTCATTTTTCATTGAACAAAGAGTCACGTAATCAACGATTCTATTTTAGATAAAATTTTCGTATATTGTACATACATTTGTGTTGTAAGAGACATCTGCGGGTGTATATGTACGTGAGTGAGCATGTGTGAGTATGTGTGTAGCATTCATCTGTCGTCAAAGACAAGTAGTTATAATAACATGTCACAAAAATAAAAGAAAGACTCAACAAAAACTATACAAAATATTGTAACAGCAACAACAACAGCAACAGCCAGAGTAACTTCAATAATAACAATGAAATATTTTGAAATAAAAACAAAAGTCTTCAAATAGAAGAAGCAGAAGAAGCATTTCTAATAAAATGTGACAAAATTGAGGAAAAATTTCTCCAATGAAAGACGAACTCAGAAGCAAACGAAACGAACTCAAAAGCAAACGAAAAAAAAATACCCCGAAAAATGATGAGAAAAAAAGAAAAACATGATAATGTATCTAAAATAACAATATACGAGGGGTTATTATAACAGTTGAGAAATTTTTTATTTATTTATTTTCAAGTCTATGGAAAATCCTTACCGACTATTACATTTTATATACTTATTATTACAAATACAAAGAATTAGTTAAAAAAAAAACAAAGAAAACAACATTGAAATTATTAATTAAACTGAGTTTAAATGTAAAATTATATCTCTTTTAATGGTTTCTAAATTTTTATAAAAATCTATATGACGGTAAAGATGATTAAAATCATTACAGATTCTACGAAATGCATCGAAGTTCGCATAGTTAGTTGTGTAATATTCTATATTTATGAAATTTTACTATCTTGTTGGACGAACAGGTACACTTATGTAAAGATTTTCCAGAAGAAATTGAGAGTTGATAACACCATTAATCAGCTTCAGGAGAAAGACAGCATTTAGCATTTTACGTTGGCTTTTCAAAGATGGTAATTTAATGAGTGCTAGACGTTGTTCATAAGAAGCTAACCTTTTATTAGGTTAGGTTATTCCATTCCCTAAATGACGAAGACAAAATAATAAGAACTGTTTTTGAACTGATTCGATTTTGTCAGAGTGTACAGCGTATTGAGCGTCTCATATTACAGATCCATATTCAAGAATTGGGCGAACCAGTGTGGTAAACAATTGTTTGGTAACATAAGAGTCAGAAAACTCTTTAGCTCATCGTTTAATAAATCCCAGAGTACATGTAGCTTTACAAACAGTTGATGTAATATGATTTCTGAAGTCCAATTTATAATCGAAAATTATTCCTAAATCGTTAAAGAAAACAAAAACATGGAATAGAATGAAAAAGTTGCTTATTTTTATGACTTTATTTTCGTTTGCTTGTTTTCTTTGCTTATTACCCTCTGTTTCTGTTTTTTTTATTTCGCGGAACAATCCAAATTATGAAGTCAAAATATTTTTATTTTTTATAAGAGTTAACTGACAATATGATAAACTCTGAGAGTAAATAAAAGTGCCATGAAAAGCTTCTCAAAAATCTGTCGTTGGGAGTCGACTTTAAACTGTAGGTCCCGCCACTCTTGTATAATATTAACGCACATAACATAAGTGGTGTGAGAAGCTAGGTCGTAATCCTGACTGAAGGGTTGTAGTGACCAATTATGTATGTATGTATGTATGATAAAATGAGACATATGTATGTACAACCAAAATAAATAATATTGAGTAACAACAGTGTAAAATTAATGTAAAACACAATTACGTTGTAAAAAAAAAAATAGAAGAAAAATAGGAGAAATGTAACAAAAACTCACACAAGGTGTAATAAAAAGATATCCTTTGTTGTTATGCATCTCTTTCGGAAAAATTCCAATCACTTCAGGTGAATGGTAAAAACATATACATATCTACTGGTTCTACAGATTGTCACTTTAAAATTATTCAATTATTGATAGTTCAGATCCAAAATAAGAACTTGTCTGTATGAGGGCATAGCTTATTAAATGATCAGTCATACTGGGAAAACTTTATCATAATTTTAGCATCGTTAAGCGACCAATTTTTCATCAGCAGTTAGAATGCGCTTTAAAGACAAGCAAATATTGTTGCTATTGATCACCAATTCACAGTTGGAATGAAATTTTCTGCTTTTTGCCCTGCCCACAGTTTGACAGTTGATAATGACTATCTAGTTGAAGCTACATCTGTTAAATTAGTTCTCATTTATTTAGCCTGGTTTGTCAAATAGCCGTGGGTGAATACATCATTCAGCAACACGAGCAAATTATAAAATTACATACATATGTACATAATTGGTCATTACAACCCTTCAGTCAGGATTACGAACTAGCTTCTCAATTATAAAATTGTTTTATCAAAATGAGTGTTCTGTTTGGGCTTCGTCCATTTCATCGTCATAATCATCCTACCAAGAGGATAGTTCTCAATGCAGTGGATTCAAGTCTACAGGTTCCGTAAACGATCGACCCACACATCTACGAGAAACACATCGCTCACAAGAAGTCGACTTTTGTCACATCACAATTTGGCGAATTTTGCGTCGTGACGGGGGTCAGAACACGCACGAAATTCAGCTGATCCGAGAACAGAGTGTAAACTACCGTGCACAACGACGTGTGCTGAATAGACTCTGAAGCAGTTGGCAATTGACTATAATTTTTATTGAAAAATCATCTTCATCGATGAGGCCCATTTCTTGGCGAATTTACATGAGACCGACGCTCGTCAGGTCATCACTACCAACGGTGGGCATGATGATGATGATGTATTTGTATTTAATAAATTTGGATTTCTGATACAACTAGACATATGTAATATCCTATAATTTAAAGTACCAAAATCTGACAAGTTATATTCATGACTTATAAATTATATATGTAAGTATGTGTATAAAAAAAGAAACCAAAAAAAAAATAAAAGACAGTAATATAATATAAAATTGAAATAAAGATAATTAAATTAATATAAAAATAAAATAAAATAAAATAAAATATTTACAACTGACATTTATAGCAGATTACGTTTGATAAAATTGATAAAGTAAATGTTTAAATTTATTTTACCTAATGTTTCAGACATTGGTGCCATGATAAAAAGTTTCAATAAAATAATTCCACCCACTTTGTTTAATTACAAAACATTAAGAGACGGGCAAATACGAGTTATGGTCAAAGATATTGACAAATATAGAGTGTTAGTTGCATTTCTAAAAGACAAAAATATTAAATTTCACACGTATCAACTGAAGCAGGAAAGATCGTATAGAGTGGTTGTAAAAAATCTACATCCTTCAACACCAAGCGATGACATAAAAAATGCTATCGAAACTTTGGGACATAAAGTTAGAAACGTTGTTAACATTAAAAGTAGAATTACAAAAATTTCTTTACCAATGTTCTTCGTAGACTTAGAACCAGACACAAACAATAAAAATATTTACGACACTAAAACGCTTTGCAATGCAGTTGTTAACATAGTACCACCCAAGAAAACGGAAGATCTAGTACAATGCCACCGTTGCCAAGAATTTGGTCATACAAAAACCTATTGCAGGAAGTCTGTAAATTGTGTTAAATGTGGACTTGGTCACTTAACTGCCTATTGTACCAAAGATGCTGATGCTGCACCGAGATGCGTAAACTGTCTACAAAGCCATCCAGCGAGCTATAAAGGCTGTATTGTTTACAAAGAACTAATAAAGAAAAGAGTTCAAATCAATAAAAATAATAAACGTTTCAACTACACTTATAATTATAAAAGTGAGGATTATCCTAACTTAAGCAATAAAGCTTTGAATTCAAATATACCTCAAAACAATGTAACGTATTCTGAAGTTGTTACAAATAACCCACAAAGTTCTTTTGAAAGACTAGAAAACTTGATACAGAATCAAATAGAATTAACAAATAAATTAATAAACATGATGACAGTTTTAATCGCAAAATTATGCAATTAAACTTAAATATTGCAATATGGAATGCTAACGGGCTTTCTAACCACACACAAGAAGTTGAATTATTTCTTAAATTACATTTTATTGATATCATGTTAGTGTCTGAGACACATTTTACCACCAGATCCTTTTTCAAAATAAGAGGATATGAATTAATAACAGCAAACCATCCAGACGATAGAGCACATGCTGGAGCAGCAATTTTAATAAAATCTTCATTAAAATATGAAGTTTTAGTGAAGTAAGGCAACCATATCTCCAAGCTGCATGCATTAGAATCAAATGTGATCATAACTTTATTGCTTTCTGTACTATTTACTTTCCACCACGATTTTCTGTTAAATGTCAGGAATTTAATAACTTTTTTAACAAATTGGGACCAAAATTTTTTGTGGCATGTGACGTTAATGCCAAACACCAATGGTGGGGATCGAGATTAGTGAACCCTAAAGGTAGCGAACTCTACAAGTGCATAATTAACAACAATTATTCTGTTCTCTCAACGGGAAATCCAACTTATTGGCCCACAGATCCAAGAAAGATACCAGATCTTTTAGACTTTGCTGTAATCTCCGGAATTTCTAGTCAGCTATTTCAGATTGTAGATTTAGATGAACTAAGCTCTGACCGTATACCACTTTTAGTTACTTTTAATACAGCAATACGGTCAGATATGATAAGGCATAACATTATTAACTATAAAACTGACTTGAAATCGTTTTTCATCTTCATTGAAAGGAAAATAAATTTAAATATTTCATTGAAATTTCAGCAAGATATAGATGATGCTGTTGAAAATCTTAATAATGTAATTCACGAAGCTGGGTTTTTATCATCTCCAAGGACTGAAAATCAACCTATCCACAATCAAATTATTTTAACTTCTGAAATCAGAAGACTTTTAATTAATAAGAGAAGGCTTAGGAAAATATGGCAAAACAGTAGGAATCCCTTTGATAAACGAAATTTTAATAAAGCTGCCAAAGACCTTAAAATTGCACTTTATAACTTGAAAAATAATCAGATTGGTAGCTACTTCGAAAACATCAATACAAATAATACTAAGAATAATGAGTTTTCTTTGTGGAACGCTACAAAATATATAAAAAGACCTACGAAAAGAAATGTTCCAATAAAAGATATTGACAATGTGTGGTGTAAAACCGACAAAAGTAAGGCAGAGGCGTTTGCTCGTCATCTAGAAAACACCTTTCAACCTCATGTAAATACAAATCCCTTTGTTAACGAAATTAATGAATTCCTGGATAGTGCTTGTCCTATGGACTGGCCAATTAAACATGTATCTCCAAATGAAGTTAGAGAAGAAATTAGAAAACTGAATTGCAAAAAGTCTCCTGGATATGACAGTATAAATGGTAAAGTGATTCAAGCATTGCCAAAAAAAAGGTATACTTTTTCTGACATATATTTATAATTCAATGCTTCGATTAAATTACTTTCCCTTGCAATGGAAGTGTGCAGAGATTGTAATGGTAAATAAACCGAACAAGCCTGAAAATAATTTAACATCTTACAGACCAATAAGTTTACTGTCTTTATTCTCCAAAATATTCGAAAGAATATTTATGAAAAGATTATTGCCAGTTTTAGAGAAGTCTAATATCATTCCTGATCACCAGTTTGGCTTCAGGAACAAACATGGCACTCCAGAACAATGCCATCGTATCGTCGAATTTATAAGAGATACTTTGGAAACCAAAAAATATTGCTCAGGAGTGTTTTTAGATGTACAGCAGGCTTTTGATAGAGTGTGGCATATTGGACTATGCTACAAACTGAAGCAATTACTTCCAACACCGTTTTATTTACTTTTGAAATCATATTTGACAGACAGAAGTTTCTTTGTTAAGGTCAAATGGACATTCTCTCAAATATATGATATCAAAGCAGGTGTCCCTCAGGGTAGCATGCTTGGACCAATCCTATATACAATTTTTACATCAGATATTCCGGTTGTTGAAAACGTCTTAGTCGCAACCTATGCAGACGACACAGCCATTTTAACAGCTGATATTTGCCCGAACAATGCATCAAATATTCTTCAAACTGAATTAAATGAAATTGAAGCTTGGTTAAACAAGTGGAATATCAAAGTCAATAGCGATAAGTCCACCCATGTCACATTTTCCTTACGACGGGGTAACTGCCCTGAAGTACGTATGGGCAATAATCTTATCCCTCAAAAGGACTGCGTTAAGTATTTAGGATTGTACATTGACAGGAGGTTAACATGGAAGGATCATATAAAGGCAAAAAAGCAACATTTGAATATGAAAACAAGACGCCTATTTTGGCTACTAGGTCCAAAATCTCGATTAAATTTGCGGAACAAGGTTATGATTTATAAAACAATTTTAAAACCAGTCTGGACATATGGAATACAACTTTGGGGAACAGCCAGCAACTCAAATATTGAAATACTGCAAAGGTATCAATCAAAAACGCTGAGATCTATTGTCAACGCTCCATGGTTTGTTTCAAATTTTTCAATCCACAATGATCTATTCATTCCAAAAGTTGCTGACGAAATAAGAAGGCTAAGTGAGAACTATTTACAAAGATTAATTTACCACAACAATCCATTAGCCATTGCTCTTCTAGATGACACCAATGAAGTAAACCGATTAAAAAGATATCACATTTTGGATTTGCCATTCCGAAATTAATTAATTATTTATTTCTATTACTTGTATATATTTGCCGTTCATGAATTATTTATTTTAGTAACTTTGAATTGTACATATAACAACTTTTATATTATAATATAATATTATCAGTATACAAATTGTACTAGTATATTGTTGTTCTCAGTGGAGGACAACAAACAATATTATCTTATTATATCAAATTTACTTATTATCCTTAAATGGATAGATTGTAAATAAAAATTATATATAAAAAAAAAAAAAAAAATTTATTTGCGTTGCTAATAACTTGCACATTTGGAGGAAGTTGGTTCCAGAGTCGGATGCTTAATATGAAAAATTGTCTCTCAGACGCTGGATTCCGATGAGGAATCTGCAAAATACCATTTCCTCTTAAAGACCTCATAAATCTTAAGCGTTTGCGAAGATATTGTGGGTGCTCTGATGTAATAATTTTGTGAAGAGAAACCAAGTTTTTTAACTTTAAATAGTTATTAAAGGAAACATTAAATGTGCGGTTGGAGTAGTGAGAGACATGATCAAATCTCCTTAGGCAGAATATGTAACGTACAATGTTGTTGAATGTACTGTTGAGTTTCGCGGTGTCTTTTGAATTACAGCCGGAGAAGACTTCAGATGAATACAGCAGAGTTGGTATTAAATAAGTTTTAGCCAGAAGTAGTCTTATTTTGTGTAATAGTGTGTAATAGTAGTGAAATACCCATGAGCACCTTAGCATACTATAAACTCATGTAAATATGTTTGGTTTATGTGATCCGACTAGGTTAGCTTACTGTTGAAAACCACGCCAAGATTTCTGGCAGAATTAACCACCCAGGAAAACATCGTTTGCGTATTACAATACATTTTGACTTTTTAGGGTTAATCCTTAAATCATTTGCAGTCGCCCAAAGAGAAATATTATTAAGGTCAGTGTTAAGATCTTTAACTCCAGTGTCGATGGAGGCTACAGAGCTATCAAGGTAGAGCTGAATATCATCAGCATACTTTTGAATTCTAGAATGTTTGAGCTGCTTTGGTATATCGTTAGCATAAATGGAATACAGTAATGGTCCGAATATGGAGCCCTGCGGAACACCTCTTGTCACGCGAAGAGGGTTAGAAAGTATTCCTTTATTGGAGACGTATTGCCATCAGTCAGTTAAATATGTGGACATCAATCTAACGGCATTAGTAGAGAAGTTAAACATTCTAGATGGCTTGAAGCACAGTATTGAATGGTGAACCGTATCAAAGGCCTTTGAATGGTCAAGCAAAACTAAGAATGGTATTCTCCCATCGTCTAAGTTATTTCTTATGTCTTCGATTACATCGGTCAGGGCGGTTAAACAGCTTTGTTGAGATCTAAAACCTGATTGACGGTCAGTTAATAAATTGTATTGATTTATAAATTCAACCATTTGTTTATAAATAAGCCGCTCAAAAACTTTAGAAAGGTATGGTAAAATTGATATTGGGCGATATTCATTGCCAGTTTTTAGAACTGTATGATCTAGACATCAACGACACGAGATATTCAGCACAAGCAGTTTGAGAACATGGTCATCTCACATGGAGGTGATGTGAACTGGCTACTGAGATCGTGCGATTTGAATCCGCTGGACTTTTCTTCTGCGCTTTGTATGTAAAGTGTATGTAAATAGGCCACAAACCACAGAGTCCCTTAAACCCAACATAACCATAACATGTCATCGGTCAAATTCAGCCGAGTGATGACAATTGGATACCCTCTACCTATAGAAGTCGGACGAGCATTTTTACGATGTTATATTCCATACTTAATGAAATCTTAGTCTTTAAATTTCAAAATTGAAATTGAAATGAAAGGCCTAATACTAATATAACTTTGTAGTCCTTTGGACCTCATATATAATTATTGTCATTGGATAAGAGCATAATTGCCGACGTTCCATTATCACTCATGATTTTCATTTCATTCATTATCATCATCATTAATTACATTTGAATGTTTGATATACCACGGGGCCACACAATTTTTTGTCTGCACTTTTGAATTTTCCCTAAATTGAATAATTATGCACTACCCAGTAGCTGACTCACATAGACCCATACCAGGTTTAATGTTGAATTCGATGGGAGATGTTTGCATTCTAAACTCAAGTTAGGATTGATTTTCTGTTAAAATGCAAATTGTTTTCGGTTCTTTTTATTATTACCCATTTTACCTCTTTGAACCATTTCCACGTTAGGCGCTGATTAAGATGTACGCACAGGTATTTGTGTATGTTACAGAATTATATGATCATTTCACTTCAGGGCAACATACATATGTGCCCCAGTAGACAAGGGAATAATCTGCTATTGTCTTCAGTGTGGAAAACACTCTAGTAGTCCAAGAGTCTTTACAACTATTTGACAAAGATTCCTCTGTTTTTCCATTCAATTTCGTATTATCGGGGTATACTTCCAGAGAATTTGTGAACTGATCTGTCTTTCCGTTTCAAGAAGATTCTACTTGAAACGAAAGTTTTTAAGCACTTATAAGCGACTAAGCAATCAATCGGTATTTAGAAAGATGTCATCCTAGTAGCCTAGCTATTACCTGTTGCTCAAGATGTAACTCAGAAGGAAGCCAATATGTGACATGTTATAAAGTACCTTGGCTCTTGGATATTGTTCTTAAAGTACTAATAATAGCTGATTGCTTTCTCACACCGTGACATTATCTCGCAATTGGTTTGTACAATACGGTCGCACCGAAAAGCGTTGTCGGTTCAACTATTGCATTTGCAACTAGGATGTGACGAAGCTCTAAAATTTTATCAACGGCCTGCTTGGGGGTAAAATAAGCCGCATATACTTTCTGAACCCTTTTAAGGATGTTCTGCCTCTATTAGAACCGAAGATAACCCCAGGTATTTAACCCAAGAAAATTTTTGTTACTTTTATGCCAGTTTTACCATCACAACACACCCATGCTGAATAACTGTAGGGTACAACTAAAGGTTTTTGCTGTGTTAATAAATAGTCAAATAGCAGCGGTACTGTACTGTTCTGAAAAACTATGGCGATTATAAGACAACAACAAGAAAAAAAGAAATCAAGAAATAAAAGTTAATAAAACGTAAATCAAGATTAAGCGTTTATACAATAAATACAATATAAAGCTGTTAAATATGTATTAACAACGTGAATGAAAAATAAAAACCAAAAAAATAAAAGAAAAAAAAATAAGACAAAGAAAAGTAAATACGTTATGATCTAGAATCAGCAAGTAAAAGTATAAACAGAATTATATGAACGATAATACCAATATACGATATAAACTAATCATACTGGTAATCACGTTCGGAATTGTTTATAAAAATGGCACAGGCGTACGAAACTTTTATTTACTCTTTATATAGTATTATTGACCTTTTTGACATTTTTATACCCGCTGTCAAATGAATTAAAGAAAGTTTCGTTTGACATTTTCCATTGCAACAACAACTGGCATTCATATCAACATACATATTAATCTTTTAGAAGTTTACGTGGCGGTACGTTATGGTTGGGATGTTGCGACAATTGGCTAATATTAGTAACGCCTAAAAATAACAGCCTCTATACTTACATATATTTAGTACATTCATTATAATTTTAAAGGTATTTGAATCAAATGTATAGGAAATAACTTTCTTACTTTTTTTTAATTAATGCCTTGGTTCTAAGTGATTTCATTCACTATGGAATATAACATCGTTCAAATACTCGTCCGGTTTCTATGGGTAGAGGGTATCCAGAATGTCCAATTTTCGTCACTCGCTTGAATTTGACCGATGACATGGGTTATGTTGGTTTAAGGGAATCTGTGGTTTATGGCCTATTTACATACACTTTACATACAAAGTGAAGTTTGAAGTCGTCGTACTCTAGTAGGTAGTGTGTTGGCTTATTAGAAGTGAGGCCATGGTTCCAACCACAGGCCAGACATTTCCAACAAAACGAAATATGAACAAATATTACTTCGGTGACTTCCTCTCAGAGAGTAAGTAAAAAATTGTCATGAAAAGCTTTTCAAAAATCTGTCGTTCGAAGTCGACTTTAAGCGCTAGGTCCCGCCAATCAGGTATAAAAAAAACAACATAAGCAGTGTGAGAAACTAGGTCGTAATCCTGACTAAAGGGTTGTAATGACCAATAAAGCGATGCTATTGGAAAATTATATTATCGTTGGAAAGTTTGTTTTGATTTGTGAATATGACTTTTTAGGTGCTAAAGAGATAAATTTTTCAGCTAAAAAAGTGGTTAAATCTCTACATAATAAAAGCTATTGATCAAAAATGTATTCACGTATTTATGCCCGCTACGAAGTAAAACATGCTCGCCGTTCGACTATGCAAACAAAAACTGCCGCGGTTCTCACAACCCATGCAATCCTTTGATAGACAATTAACTTAGAAAATCTAAGCTCAAATTAAATGGAAACTTGCTAAAATATATTGGTTAGTTGGTGAAAATGCATGCTTGAATTTCCGTGACCTCATGCTATACAATATGATGAGTCAGTTCATGCTTTTCATACAGAACAAATCGCAACATCTTGGATTATTATGATCATGCTCGTCTAGAAAAGAGCGACACTGCAGTTCTCATCTCCGCACGAGGTACATATGTAAGTACCTATGGAAATCGAATTTTTTGGGTGAGCCATCTATCGACTTAAATTTAAACCATCGGTTATTTCGAACATGGCAATACTTATGTCATTCTATTCTTCTGTCCCAAAATTCAGAATATTATCTCCACTGAATGTAATCGATTTATGCTTGAGCAACGTTGGGATTTATTGGGCCAACGAGAAACTGCACGATGATTTCGATTTTGCCAAAAAAAAATCATCTTTTCGGATGAAACTCATTTTCATCTTAGTGGGTACGTTTATAAGCAAAATTGAGGCTCTGAAAATCCACACGTGGTCTTACAGGAGCCAATGCTTGTAAAGCGGAGACATCATTGGCCCATATACCTTTGAATGAGGACGGCGCAACCATTACGGTCAATGGAAACCAATATGATGGAGACCATGATAACCAATTTTGTACCCACTCTTCATTGTATTGATTTGTTCGATGTTTGGTTTCAACAGGATGGTGCAACTTGCCATACATCTCATGCCACAATCGATTTATTACGTCAAACGTTTGATAGTCGTGTAATGTTAATTGGCAGCCAAGAAGCTGCAATTCGACACCGTTGGACTATTTTCTGCGGGGCGCCGTTAAATAAAAGTGTTATTCCGACAAACCAGAGACAATTATGCATTCGAAGGCCAACATTCGTGATGCCATTGTCGAGATACAACCCCATACACTCGAAAAAGTGCACAGAAGTTGATCCAATCGAATGAGGTACTGGCCTCACAGCCGCTGGAGCGGTATGAATGAAATAAAATTCTATTTCTAACCGGAACAATTGTACTTCACAACAAAAAAAAAAAAATTTTTTTTAAACCATTTTTGTTTTACTGCATTTTTAAATTTAAACTTTTGAATGCCCCACCCTTTATTTCTGGTGTTGACAGGTAGTAAATATTTGTTTTATCTTAGATTGAAGATATAATAAATAAAAGATGAAACTAAAAAAGAAATATTTAGCACGACATATTGTATTATTTAGGTAGATAGATTGTATATCAGAATTTTCATAGAATTTCAGCAAATTGGTATCCCTGTTGCAGCAATAACACCAGCATGGTGGTGATACGTGGTAAAAGAATACCGAAGAACAGGGATTGTTGTTCCTTATTTAGTATTTCAAAACAATAGCTATTTGGTGATATTTTGTCAGGGTAAACTTTCCATATACCATAAATGCTGGCCTAAAGTGAGAGAATAGAAGCTGTACCACCAATATAATAAGAGATATGGCCTATGCCTATAAAACAATATAATATTTGAAAGGTTATGCCAGTAATATTGATATTCCGGCAGGACATTTTGATTTAGTGAGACCCTCTTTCTTTTGCCTATTAAAGAAAATTTCTTAATTTCTTCTTATTATTTTCAAATCAAAATTACAAAATAAATTACGTTCTCCAAATTAAGAATTTTTGTCGATGTAGCATATTTTATTTAATTTATTTGAATTTATTGACGTTTTTATATTTTTTAAAAGCAATAATTTTATTTAGAAATTCATTTCTTCTATTTATAACATGTTTCCAAACATAGCCGACCATGTATTGAAAGGAAAAAGTGCCATAATCACTGTGACATCCTCTATTTATTGTTGAACTTTTCACGCTTCAGCAGTCCAACCAACCTTCAATTATAGCATGAGACTTATTAAGTGTTTGTGTGACGAAGAAAATCGATTTCGATTTGCATTAAATTAAAGAAATGGCCTAAAAAGCACCACAACAAATACAAATCAATACGGAATGACACACGCAAGGAGTTTTTTCTGTTCTTTTTTTTCCTTTTTTTTTCTTTTTCTTTTTTTCATTCAGTTTATATCTACATTAGTCAAGCGGAAGCATTAAAGCCAAAGGACATCCGTGATTTTTCAGGCACTCAAATGTTGTAGAAATCAATACAAATACAAATACGAATACAAATACATACCAGCTGTATGGCATTATGATAATAAATAAAATATTTATAAATGACGACCAATAAAAAGCCAATGGAATATTTGTGGCATCAACACCCAGTCCTTTAAATACATTTTACACGTAGTAATGCTATGAAATGATAGAATTTGAGTTTTTTTTTTTTTATTAGAAAACAAAAAAAAAAAAATAAATAAAGAAGTGATGGATTTGTAAACAAACATAAAATCTAAAATCAGAAAAAGGACATAATTTAGGATTAGATTCCCTTGCCTATACCACCTCCACCACTTCCTACATATTGTGAGTTGAGCTACAAATTGGGCTAGAAGAGGATTTTAAACTTAATGGTTTATTTTTTCTTTTTTCTCTTTATTTTTAGGTGAAATATAGTCATGAATTTAATTTTTTTTTTCAAAACTGATGGGATCCATTGATAAGTTTATAAAATTAGTTGTCCATTTTGCATTGTATTGTATTGTGTTGGAGATAATAAAGTAAATTTTAATTTCACATTTCAATGTATTTTATCTCGTATATCTTTTTGTATATGACATGGATTGATGTGATCTGAATGTAAAACATTTAATATTTCTAATGATTTATTCTTAATGATTTCATATTTAAAAAGTTTAGATTTTAAAATTATAATTCTTGGAAATGATTCAAGGCACTCTTTAATACCTAAATTGTTTGGAAAATTTCTAATGTTGCGAGTTTACTGCCATCTCTAAATAAGCGCGGCGAGCTGAAGGTTTTCTCCCGCTACGCTTCATACCTAAATAAAAGCGTCAAATTTAGTCGAAACGATAAAAGCACGGTTAAGTACTTATTTAACAACCCTGTTTATTTTTTAAATATTTTAATATTCCTACCTTTTTTCTTTGTTTAATTTTGTTGTCTTTTGCAACCAACTTCACTATTAAACGCTCTGTCTAAATCGGATTATCCGGTTGCAAAGTTGCCGCTGCGTTACCGCCGCGTTATTTCGGTATCCTCCATACAAACTGTTTAGGCATAAGAATTTTTAACAGCAAAAATTCTTATCGCTCTTATTTAGGGATGGCTGTTACGCAGCTAAAAGATATCTTATGGAACTCAGTATAGTATACTAATGCCTCTGCCGGACGTTATATCAGCACTGGTTCTGAAGCAGTACCAGTGTAGAGTCTAAAGCATGTTTATCTACCTGACTCGGTTTAGGGTGGCTTTTCTAAGGTTCGCTGTAGTTGTGACTACAAGAGCTACACTACAATGTTTCTCCCAATTATATTGCCAAGATGAACCTTAAAATGGTAAAAATCATTCGGTAAAAATCACTCAGTTGTTTGATTCTGCATTAAAACCGCAACGTTATTTGGTGAATCGTCTTCTTCATCACAGGATCTATGTACGTATTCGTCTTTTAGTTTTTTAAGTCTATAATGTTTCAACAGAAGGCTGTTTACAACTCTCAGGCTAATCATCTAATCACTCCGGATACGATCAAATTGTCCGAAACCCATTTCATTTGAGTAGAGCTTACGTCTATGTTGTTCGAATATAATTTTCCAAACTCCTTTTCCGCACCTCAGAAAGCTTCTGCCCTGTCAGGATTTATGACTTGTGATCCTGCAAATGAATGCATCTGATTTCCCTGCGTTACTGTTTTTAGTTTTCTCACACATTCCCATACTAATCTCGAGTACAACTTATTGGAGCTAAGTGCTTGGTTGATAACCTGACTCTCAGATAATATTGCTATGTCCTGTTCTCTGTACGTCGGTCTCTAAGTTGCAATGAATACATTTTTGATGATGTAAACTTCCGATGGAAAGGTAGTCGTGACTTTATCCGCGGCTTCTATCTATCGGCTTAAATCTAAATCATTTTGTAATTTATTTTTAACACGACAAAAAATTTATGTCACCTGCAACTATCTGTAGCTGAAATATGAGAAGTGTTTAATTTTATTGCCACAGAAAACTAAGTGTGTGTGAGCTGATGGAACCAACAAATTTTTTTAGGTGTTTAAAGTGCATTTATTAACACGGAAATGGGGGAATGCCTGTATGACCATACGTACATAGACACACATAATTGATAATTACAACCCATCACTCAGGATGAGGACCTAGTTTCTCACTTCACTTACGAAGTGTTCCTTTTTAAACTGTATGCAAATATTCGACTTGGTAAAGGCAGCCAAAGTCTCCGTAGTCTAGTTGGTAATGTGTTGGCTTACTAGACGTAAGGCCACGATTTAAACTCCAGGTCAGACATCAAAACCAAAATATGAAAAAAATATTTCTTCGGCGACTTCCTCTCAGCAGATTTCTGACAAAAACTCTGAGAGCAAATAAATTGCCATGAAAAGTTTCTCAAAAATCTGTCGTTCTGAGTCGACTTTAAACTGTAGGTCCCGCCACTCATGTATAAAATAAACCCACACAACATAATTGGTGTGAGAAACTGACTGACTGCAGGGTTGTAATAATAAAGTCAACCAAAAATGATAACAATTTTCCTGTACTGCTTTCGATGACTGTTTTTTTAAAATCATGATTTAAACTCAAACTCAATCAATTTTTGACGTCACATTTTCTTGTATGTTTCCTGAGAAACATAATAAATTGGTGTTTGAAATTCGATTCAATATTTTACGCACAATATTAAGTCGAAATCAATTCATTTATTAATAATTTCGTGTAAATCGAGTGGAAGTTAAAGGCATGTAACCAAAATTACGTGTAAACATTCGCTCTGCCTCTCATATGTTGGAAAATATAAAATTATTAAAGAAAGAGAGAAAATGAAGAAAATATATTATGACAGAAGTAATTTATGGAATAAAGCATTTGCCAGATAATATAATAGAAGTTGAAATAGATAAAGGGAACATGCCATCATATAACATGTTTAATAAGAAGTGGGTGTGAGGATTTTTTCGTTTTTTTTTTGATAAAATAAAATATCAAGGTTTTCATTTACTCTTTTCGTTTATATTTCATAACATGTATTTATTAATAATAAAAAAATAAAAAAAAAACAAAAAATCCAACAATATATAAAAATTATATTTACACACTCCCCTCTCCGCCGCAAAAAAAAAAAAAAAAAAAAAAAAAATAAATAACAGATAAAAAAAAGAACAAGAAAAGATGGAGTATAGTTTCATAAATCAAAATTATTTTTCATTGCTATGACAGCCATAATAGGCGTTATTTGACACACGTTTCTGTTCAGCTTGTTTTTCTTCATCATTTAATTTTTTTTATTTCTTCAGAGCTTTTTCGGATAAACGATAAAATATTGTGTCGTTCATCTCAAGTTAAGCCGTATGTCTTTTTATGCTCCATCCCCCCATCATCCCCATCAAACATCATCAACAGCAGCAGCAGCAACGAAATACAACAATGATTTTAACAAAGACTCTATTAAATTGCTTCAGATATGTACAACTATAACTGGTGGTAGCAGTTAATGTCTGTTAGCTTAAGCTATCCCCTCTGCCACCGCCACTATAACTGCCACTACCACTGCCACTACCATTCGCCATCATCCGCATCATTATTATCGTCATCATCACTTAAACCGAATGTCACTGTTAATTCTATTTTAACTCTCTGAAGATGTGTGAAAGTTTATCACCATGTCGTGTTCTGTTCATTTTCGCAACCCCCCACCACCCCAACGTTTTCTGTGTACATGTCCATTTAAACGTAACACGTCCACATGTGACCAAATAAGCGTTCATGCTGCTATACTCGTATTGTATAGTAGCTACAGCTACATGTGTTGTGTACATACATACATATGTACAGCGTTTAAAGAGTAAAAGTAGGAGTTGTTCGTTGGAGTAAAGTGGAAATTTTTCATTTGAATTCCTTTGAAATTTACGTGTGTAAAATAGTGTTTTTCATTGTACATAAGTTGATTGTAAAATTATTTAAGTGTGCATTAAACAGGTGATTTTTAATAGTTGGACAAACACTACAATTCAACTAGATTTTAATCGAAATCACAACGAATTAATGTAAGCCGAGTAAGGTAAATTGTGTAGAGCCCATAGCTAAAAATGGATTTGATAATTACATAACATACATACATAATTGGTCATTATAACCCTTCAGTCAGGATTACGATCTAGTTTCTCACACCACTCATGTCGTGTGCGTTAATTTTATACATAAGTGGCGAGACCTACAGTTTAAAGTCGACTCCGAAGGACAGATTTTTGAGAAACTTTTCATGGCAGTTTCATTTACTCTCAGAGTTTTTTCCCAGAAATCTGAAGAGGAAGTCGCCGAAGAAATATTTTTTTCATATTTTCGTTTTGATGTCTGACTTGGGGTTGAACCAGAGATCAGCAATGAATCGTATTTTCGCTACTCATAAGTACTCATGAAATTTTGAGTATGAGTGAGTCAAGAGTATTGAAATTCAACTACTCTGATTCATTCAATGGTTGTCTTTTGGATGTTCCCCATAGCTTTTAAACGGTCAAAAATTGTTTGTTGTGCAACATTTATCATTTCTGCCATTTGTTACTGACTCAAAATGCCACTTTCATCCAATTTTGTTTACAATTCTTCGTCTCCAAACGTTGTTCTTCATTGCTCACATCAAAATCGTTATCTTTGAACTGTCGAAACCATTTTGTGCATGTTGCTTCTAATGGAGCATCATCACCATATGCATTGACGAACATTCGGTACGACTCTTCAGCACTTTTCTTCAAATGAAAGCAAAAAATTATTGCTTTCCGCAAATCAAAAATTCGATATTTTGACATTAGAACGTGCGCACATTTAGTACATTGGAAATGTGGCTTCCATCAATCATAGTCTGATCAATCTGGTGTTGGAACTAGATGCTGCATGCTACCATATTACGCGCCACAACGAAATCGATTAGCCTCATACCGTTGGAAGTAGTGGTCGTATGCAGGCTGAACTGACTGACAAGGAGGCCAAAGTTACCTTTCCGGCCGGACTTCGCATCATCATCATCATCATCTCCGGGGATGATTTTGGTATCATGGGCCGGGCATTTATCGTATATGTTCTCAAGATTAGTGTAGAAGGCATCTGAACCTGTATCGTATTTTTCTTCCGTCGTGATCAGAATGACATGCATTCTCGTTATTCGTTCGTTTACAGGAATGAACGAGGTGGCAAAGCCTCTTAACCACCGCAAACCCCATCTGAATGCATGCATTCGCATGGTATCTGTGGCGTCACAACGGGCCGCTCAGCGTGCTCAAGTGAGTTTTTGATATCAGAGCTACCACTTTGTTTATCGTCATGACAGCTGTAATATATATTGCAAGATACAAGTCTTTTGCATCCTTGTTCTAACCATCACATATCCTGGATAGCAGTGATGTTATTTTATGAGGTTATCCGCAAGTTGGTCGGAAGCACTTACGCTAAGGAAGGTACGGATGTTCCATGTAACAATTCTTAAATCATAAGCCATTGAACGTTTGCTGTGATCATCAACATTTAAAATTCTGGGACAAATGCCTCCCTCATACTACATACAGGAAATTCGAACATTCTCAAAAGTCTAAAATGAAAGAGAATGGTATGCTCAAGTGCATTTGAGAAGGCGTGGAAGACATTTCGTGACAAATGACGTGCAAGTAACAGATTTTCTACTCTTTCATTATTATTTTTGTTGCTATACTTAATAATTTGTACCTGTGTATACACAATAATTTATTAAAATAATTGCTAAAATTATTATTATTATTATGATTGTTATTATAATTATCATAATGGTTGTTAAATTTAGTCTCCATTATTTATAAATTAATATTGCATCACCATCTCGATTAAATGTATGCCTATAATTCCTCGCCTTTGTTTCTTACCTTTCTAAGGTCACTATTGGCCACAATATACGGAAAGATTATAAGTTTCCTTCATAATCTTTAGTCGCATTACATTCACATCTATTGTTGCGTATGGAACAATGGAATAATGGTTAGAGAAGAAGAGAGCGGACGGAGAATTTAACATTTTAACAATTTCTTATTTGCTTATTTTCTTACTTCTTTGTAGTCTTAAGGTGTTTTGATATTGCAAAAAATTAAATTGTGCCGTGACTGTTTGTAAAAAGCTAACTGTTGGAATTTCTAGTGGTTTCTGCGGCCTACTTTTTGTAATTACACTCAAAGAAATTTATTTCGTAAAATACGATAAAGCATGTTTACGAAGCAGTTAGTTTAGTAGTAAAAAAATCATTTCGCTTGAAAGAAAAACTCCTACAGAGTAAGGCCAGTACAGGTTCTTATCCTAATTATATACAGGTGTTGTTAAATTGTTGTTCTTTTTTCGGTCAACATACATATGTGTTTTGCTATATATCTCAGATTTTCGTTGATAAACGTTTGGAAATTGTTAGCAAAGTTATCATTAGCCATCATTAGCCAGATCCCACAATCGTACAGCAATCTAGATTTCATATTGAAATTAAAGAACCATATTTTCTATGATAAAATTCTTCTTTGCATTTTTCATGTGTCAGTAGCCAAGTGACTATACCTAGATATTCTGGATGTTGCCGTCACCTGCTCAAATTTTACACGTTTAAGTTAGTTGAGGGATTTGATATTTTCAATAACGCCAGCGTCAGTTTTAAAATTGCTGTAGGAATTGAATGAAAGAAAATATTTCTTCGATTCATTATGTATTATCAAGAGTCTTTTTCTGAAGAGATTTGTAGAGTTTCTAAACAAAAGCAGTCTAGTAGGTAGTGTGTTGGCTTATTAGACGTGAGGCCTAGGTTCAAACTACACGTCAGACATCTCCAATTAAACGAAATGTGAAAAAATATTTGTTCGACTACTTCTCTGAGAGTAAATAAAATTACCATGAAAATTTTCTCAAAAATTTGTCGTTCGGAGGCGACTTTAAACTGTAGGTCCCGCCACCTAGGTCGTAATCTTGACTAAAGGGTTGTAATGTCCAATTATCTATGCATGTATTCCATTGAAGAACATACAATTTTATGTGTTGTCTATTCACAGCAATTTTAAAATTAAAAAATGAAATGAAATTAATTACTTACTTACTGACTTAATTGGCTGGCCGAGCCAGCGCAGCCGCTGGATATTAATACACTGCACAACGTCTATGTCGTTGAGGAGCTCATACAGTTCAATATTGGATCGGATGCGGAAATCATCGCCAACTCGCAGTGGACCGAAGATCTTGCGTAGGACCTTTCTCTCGAATACTCTCAAGGCTGCTGCATAAGTTCTTAATAGCGACCATGCTTCTGCGCCATAAAGAAGCACGGATAGGATAAGCGTCTTGTAGAGTATTAGTTTTGTCGTGGGAGAGAGGTCTCTGCTACTCAATTGCCTATTGAGACCATAGTAGCACCTGTTGGCAAGAGTAATCCTGTTTCCTGTTGTTTCCGTAGTAGTGCGCAAGGAGTGGGAGATGATGGCCCACAGTCCACCAATGTAGCTGAGATTAGATGGGGAACGACGGAGCTTATCCGAGAATTGAGCGGAGAATGCCTCAGCTGTCCTTTGTGATCGAAGCTTCTTAACGTCCAGCTTTCGCAATGCTCTAGAGCGCGCAGACCTCGAAGCGCTAATGCGCAATCGAAACTTGGCTGCGACAAGGTAGTGGTCTGAGTCGATGTTTGGACCTCTGAATGTGCGCACATCTAGTACACTGGATACGTGCCTTCCGTCAATCACAATATGATCAATCTGGTTGGATGTTGATAGATCGGGAGTCATCCAAGTGGCCTTGTGAATGTCAACATGCTGAAACTTGGTGCTACATACTACCATGTTACGCGCCGCGGTGAAATCGATCAGCCTCATACCATTGGAGGTAGTGTTCGCGTGGAGGCTGAACTCTCCGACAGTGGGGCCAAAGATACCTTCCCGCCCGACCTTCGCATTAAAATCTCCGAGGACGATTTTGGCGTCATGGGCCGGGAACTTATCATATACGTCTTCGAGCCTAGCGTAGAAGGCATCTTTAACCACATCGTCCTTTTCTTCCGTCGGGGCGTGAGCACAAATAAGGCTGATGTTGTAGAATTTTGCCCTGATGCGGATTGTGCTATTCTTTCGTTCACAGGCTTGAACTCAGAGACAAGGTGGCGAAGTCTCTTATTAACCACAAATCCGCATCCGAATTCGTGCCTATCAACACTGCCTGTATGGCAGTGATGTCCGTCCTACATTTCATGAAGGCATCCGCAAGCTGGGCGGAAGCGCCTACGTTCCAAGTTGTCCTCTAAACGTTTGCCGTGGTCGTCAACTTTTGAGGGGATCTTTTCAAGGTCTATTGTTGTGGTTTTCATTGGATGAAATTAATTCCAACATACAAATATTTTCTATTTATACACGGCTTCCGCAGCCCTGTAATGGTGAAATATAAATTCTTTCTTTACGAAGTTTTCCAGCATATTGATCGGTACCTCACCAAAGGCAGCCAAAATTCTTTCTTCATTAATTTTGTCTTCAATATTTATTCTGTCTTCATAATGATATCAATGATAGAATATGAAGCCAAAATCAAAGATTACAGTTTAAGAGATTATTTTCACAAAGTTTTCCTGGCTTTGATACAATTATTGCCTCTGATGCTTTCCAAAAAGAAGAGACTCTCTGCATTCCAAGATATATTATGCGAATAATTCTTACTTTTGGGTGCCCTTGTAGTTTAGTGGGTAGTATGGTAAATTATTAGCGTGAGGGTCGTGGGTTCGATTCTCATCATAGACTCTGGTCTGTTACAGTACACCAAGCATGTGGTCTATGTTACTCAGCTCGTAATAATTAAATATAATTTGTAATGGTGTTGTAGTTAATAAATAAATAAATATTCTTATTTAGTCATAAAACGATTACAGTTTATTACAATAAAAATTGTTCCCAAGGAAAGTACTTTTAGGTTGTCGGAATGTCAGTTAATTTGGCATTTTAAATATTTTTTTATATGAAATTTAAAAAATTTTTTTTTAGTCCATATTCTATTTGTACTCGACTTCCAACCATACTACTTGAATCTCTTGTGAGTTATGATTTCATGCATATCTATCTACAACACTTTTATTTATCTGCACCAGTATGCCTAAGTAATGTTCAATCGATTTGTATGTAATCCTCAAATAAAAACCAAATACTTCTATAATAAGTGTGAAATCTTTCTCCAGATAACATTCAAACCGATTATACCGATTGTCTTGATCTATTTTTTTAAGAACGATATTGTTTTTTTTTTCCATTCATACATGTATGTATGAATATGTATGTTGATATAAGAGCTCTGAGCAATATTTTATCTTTCGGAGTGTAATTGGGTATTCTTTTTTTCTAATATAACGCCTTCGCCTTTCACCTGTACCATACTACAGATTTCTTCAAGTTTATTATATTGTGTCTGTCGTCTCTGTCCTCTTTGACTTAGAAACCCATCAGAGCCAGGGAAAAAGAACAGAAGAAGAAGAAGAATAATGATGACACGCAAAAGTTGAAATGAGCTTTTTTTGTTATTTTTTCGGCAAAGAGTAGAAGAAAGACGTGATTATAAACACCTTGGATTAGCATAAACTCATTCCATTTGAGTTTACGTTTAACGATTTCTCTACACAGTTTTCCTTTCACCTGTAATAATTCTTATATTCACGTTGCTGTTTATACTTCCCTTGTCCCTTTCCTTGTCTGTTAAACCAAAAGTGTTCTTTTTTGTTTTGCTGTGAACTTCTCACCGAATTATTCTTGTGCTGCTCTATTTTTGCCCGTGGTCTGGTGTTTCTTGACTTGGTTAGCGGTATCCGAGTACATCAATGATGGTGTGTGTGTTAACTTATGTACGTTATCACGTTAATCTATCGCGTAAAAAGGTACTTTGTGTTATTCTTTCATTTCTTACCATTTCTTACTCTTGGATTTTCTTGTAGTCACGTGGAAGTGGGTGTGACAGTTTCTGTCTTCTTTTCCAAATTTTTTTTCTCTCGATTTTTTGCCATGTTCCACCTTCTCCTTTAAATTTCTTTTATAAATTGAACACTACTTTACACTTCGATAGTCGTGACCTTTTCATACCCTACATCAACGTGAATGTTCACAATATTTTGGGTTTTTCCTGAAATATGTTACACATACCAATCGCCTCGGAATAATTAAAACTTAAAACGAATCAAATAATATCGAGTGGGCCATCTATCGATTTAAATTTGAACCATCGATTCTTTCGAATCTGACCATACTTCTGTCATTCTATTCTGTCACAAAATTCAGTATATTATCTCCACTGAACGTAATCAATCGATTTACGCTTGAGCAACGTTGGGATTTATTAGAAATTTATTTCCATAACAAAGACAATGGGACGGAATTTGGACGAAAATGTCGTACAAAATTTGGTCGCAGAGAAGGATCAACAGTGCCCATACGTATACGCAAGTTTATTACTAAAGTTCGTGAAACTGGTTTCATTGTTGATGCTCCAAGATGTGAGCGTGCTCGTACAGTGCGGACACCCGAAAATATCGAAGCTGTGGCTGAGAGTGTGCGTTTGAATCCATCACGATCAACTCGTCATCGTTCTTAAGAATTGAACATTTCAGTCACCGGTTTACGCAAATTTTGTGAAAAGATCTCGGCATGACGCTTTACAAAGTTCAGTCGGTTCAAGAGTTTAAGCCACAGGACCATCCGCTTAGTTTTTGCTTCGCTAGATGGACCAACTAGAAACTGCACGATTATTTCGATTTTGCGAAAAAAAAATTATATATTCGGATGAAGCTTATTTTCATCTTGGTGGGTACGTTAAGTTTCTATATTTGGGGCTTGAAGTCGCCGTAGTCTAGTAGGTAGTATGTTGGCTTATTAGACGCAAAGCCCGGGTTCGTATTCCAGGTCAGGCATCAAAACGAAAATATGAAAATATTTCTTCGGCTACTTCTGGCAAAAACTCTGAGAGCAAATAAAATTGCCATGAAAAGCTTCTTCGTTCGGAGTCGACTTTAAACTGTAGGTCCCGCCACTCATGTATAAAAATTAACGCACACAACATAAGTGGTGTGAGAAGCAAGGTCGTAATCCTGACTGAAGGGTTGTAATGACCAATTATGTTATGTATGGGGCTCAGAAAACCGACACGTGGTCTTACAGAAGCCAATGCACTCATTACGAGTGACTGTTTGGTGCGGCTTGTGGAGTGGAGGCATCAATGGCCCATATTTCTTTGAAAATGAGGACGGCGCAATCATCACGGTCAATGGAGATATCTATCGCACCATGATAACTAATTCCTTTGTATCCGCTCTTCATTGTATTGATGAGAACGATGTTTGGTTTGAACAGGATGGTGCAACTTGCCACACATCTCATACCATAATCGATTTATTGCATCAAACGTTTGATGACCGTTTAGTTGTCGTCGAAAAATTGCAATAAAATTGGTCCAACCGGATGAAGTATTGTGAGGCCAGCCGCGGCAGTCATCTGAATATATAAAAAAAAATTCAAACCGTTTTTGTTTTATTGCTTTTTTAAATTTAAATTTTTAAATGTTCCACCCTATATGTTGTGTTGCAATGTTGGACACCCGTAATTATATTATATTTGTTATAAAGTTTCTTTTACTAGCGTTACATTTATAAATAAAATACTCTTACAGCATGTTTATTGGAAAATAAATTTTAAAAATAGACATTACACTTCTAATTTGGGCCAATCAATTTAATAATTTGTTCACAAATTAATCAGAGTCTCTTTGTAAACACTTTTCAAGTCGCAAGCGACTACTTCTTTGATAAACTTAATCTGTCAACTCATTAACACAAGGAGTATTTGACTCCTTTTGTCATATTGACTTCGTTAAGATTGTTCATTTGTGTTCAATTCGATTCAAATAGGCTCACATTCTGATCTCAGTATGTGTACGATTTGGAGTAAAAAATTTCATTTTGACAATCGTAGTGAATCAAAATAAAGTTTTCTTGTGGTTCAGATGGCAATTTTCTTTTTGTAATTTTAATAAGAAACCGGAAAAGTAAAATGGAATGCACGTTGCACTGATTTTCGTCTGTCTGTCATTAATCTATTAAGTCAACGTTTTCATTTGATGTGCATGAAAAGCATACAGTGGACAACAAAAGTCTTAGTACGGCAATATATTTTAGCAATTTCATGAATTTTAGCCAGAAGTTTGTATAAAAATTAATGTTTTTATATTTATTTTATTAATTTATTTCTGTTTTATTATAAAACAAACAATTTTTTAATGTTTTTCATAAAACAAAAGAAAAATAAGGAAATGTTTCAGATAACTCCAAAGGTACCCCTAAATTTAGTAGAATAAGTATTTAGTAGAATAAGGTCAAGAACTCCATTTAACCCATTTGGAATTGAATGTACTGGTGGCACCATAAGCAAGTTTTTCGATTGACTTTTGTTCGAGGTTAGCGATTACGTAACCGTTCTTTCAAATGATCTCCTAATTACTCTCTTGAAGTCATATCGGGACTTTGTGCAATAATATTAAGCCTGTGGGGACTTTTTTTTGTCAAAATATATTAGTGTACTAATACTTTTGCTGTCCACTGTATATGTAAAGTAGCATGTAAAGAGTAGAACAGTTCGACAGTTGTATACATTAACAAGGAGTTGTCATTGACAATAAGAAATCTGTGGTTATTGAATATTTTTTCTTTAAAATGTTAAAAATTTGAAATGACAAAGAAACTGAAATGAACTCAACGTAAACCAATAGTTTTCACGTAAAATTGTATTTAAAAGAAGACTTAAATATAAACAATACGTATGCAAAACACTTTCTTTTTGATACTTTAAGCACTGTTAAGTGAATAATTTTATTGATAAAAAGTTGTGCACTTCTTGCGTCATAAATTCTGAGTCTCTACTCATAATATTTATATTGTAGATTAGTTTTATGTGGCACTCATATGAAAATGGTAATGGATTGTATTAAATTAAATTAAATTATAAAATAATGTGAAATAAATATTTTTCAAAAAGAAGTGTCAAATGTGGAATTGCGAAAAAAGACTTAGTAACTACTGCCCATTCTCTATAAGTGCGGCAATAATCGAACTACGCTTGCAAAACTAGTAAATTATTTTTTTTATATCAATATTCTTTGCAAAGTTAGAAGAATATAAGAGTAATAAGCGGTGAAATGTAATAAGCCAATGTCTCTAGTGTGAATCGAACCCACGACTCATACGTTAATATGCTAGCATATTACCTACTATTTGATCACGACACTAAACTAATTTGGTAAGTCTATCGCCCGCCGAGATCTTTCAATTTGACTTCACTAAACTATCCTTTGAGCGTCTTATGTAAAGCGACGCACTGGACACAATTTTAGCCCTGGGACTCAACATTACAGCTGTAATTGGTGATATATCGGTCGAAAGGCTGGAAAGAAAGTGTGTCGAAATTTGATCTCAAGCAGTCCACTTACAAATTACTATTTGAAACATTATTTTTTTTTTTTGATTAATTATCATGCCTTCTTTTCATGCGGATGGATATCTGCAGGAAGTTGTTGTTCTCTGGATGTGGGATCACACACAAACATTTTGAATTTTTATATACAACGACCTATATTGTATGGACAAACTACTTTACTCCCACATGATTTTCGTCTCCAATGCAAAGATTTTTTACTATATGCAGATAAAAATAATCGCCATGCAGTCAGTTTTCAAATCTACAATCAAAGAGATCTCAATTTGCAGAGTCGTAAACACCAGCAGTCACTGTATACAGAGTTGTCAATTTTAATATAAAAATTCAAAGGATAATAAAGTATATTCCAATCAATTATAAGAATGCTGTTCTGGCTTCGCAACACCCAGAACGAGTGAAGTTCGGTCCACATGGTGGTAGACGTAATTGGTAGCGCCAGAGAGAAATATAGGGATTATAGAAACGTCTGGATATTATGGACTATATGGATGAATACGAATCTTCGTAGACTGATGAAGTGCATTTAAAAATTAAAGTTCTACACGTTTACATTAACTTCACTTGCGACACTTGTATAGGAGGAGAAAATAAATTCCTTTTTTTATTCCTTGCAGGTTAGCCTATTTAAATAAATGTTTTATTTATTTATTGTTAATAACACACATTAACTGTAGTTAGTTAAGCTTATTATACGTGAGGCCGAGGTTCAAACCTTAAGTCCGACATTCTTTGACTTCCTCTCAGCAGATTTGTGTCAAAAACTCTGAGAGTAAATAAAATTCGAATGGAAAGTTTTTCAAAAAGCTGTCGTTCCGAATCAATTTTAAACTGTAGGTCCCGTTACTCATGTATAAATTTAAAACACACAACATAAGTACTATAAGAAGCTATTCCGTATTCCTAACTGAAGAGTTGCAATGACCTAAACCGATAACACTATGCTATCGATTTTATTATATGGTCCTTTGCGCATTTTATTGCCGTTACTTTTCACTGTATTTATACTTGAATTAATATCATAATTTTGTCTCTTCAATAAATACAACTAAATAAATAAATACAACCGATATGAAATGTCTTTAAAATATTGAAAAATATTTTAAATTTCAATTTAAAATTAAACAAAAATTTAAACACACAAATTGAATATTCTTGTACCAGTTCAAAGTAAAAGTAAAAAAACAAAAACCAAAAAAAAAAAAAAGAAACAGTTTTTTAACCCAAATTTCAATTGACACATAAACATATACAGTTACTAAGTAAAAATAACAACAAAAAATAAACCAAAAAATATATACATACAAATACAAATACACATACACAAAAGAGGAGCTAAAAAACAAACAAAAATAAAAACAAATACAAATAATGTTGACTTTGTTTGTTACACTCTCGTAAAAGTTGAATGCAGTTCAGTTGGGTTAAATCCCTCAGATATATTTGAGGTTTTTTTTTCTATACAAATAACAATTACAATGAATACACAAACAACTAATAAAATACATTCATATCTACATACATACATACGTAAGCATGTATGCATGTATGTATAGAGAGAAAATAAAAAAAAAATATATCAAACAGGATAAAAAATCATCAGCAAATAGTTTAAATTTATTTTAACAACAGCCATAGCAAAAGCACCATCGCCAATACCAGCTTCAGCACCAGCTACAGCAACAACAAAAATAAAAAATTTTAAAGTGCGAATGAAAAAAAGAAGAAACAAAAAAAAATGGAACGAACGAACGAACAACTCAAAACAGAAGTTGCCATTTTCATTCACAAGCTATCAAATACATATGAATGTATGTAGGGAACTCTGGGTATAAAAATCTAGTATTTACTTACACATACTTACTAAATCTGCATACACATGCATACATGCAATAATGTTAGTATGTATGTATGTCTGATAATGTAAAAAGAAAAAAAAAGAAGAAAAATGAATACGAAAAGCTGTTGGTTTATTGCATGACAAATAATAGAAAGTAACGGATATAAAAACTTCAGGTGGTGTGCCGAAATTTTGAACGATTCATTTTACTTAGAAAATAATGCCATCTATCGGAAGAACGTAGAAGAATATGGAAGAGTGTTGTTTGTAACATTGTATGGGGTTCTGTACTGTTTTTACACATTGTATATGATGCCAGAAAACAAGTTCTATTCCAAAGCATTCATGGTGTCCTTTCAATGGGGAATGGGAAATGGGGGCTCATATAATTTATAAGATCGCCGCGATGGTTATTAAAAAATTTGAAACGTATTGAAGTTGCCGTGATATTTAAATGAAGCCAGGGTTTAATCTATCTCACGAGTTACAAAATGATTAAATTTTTTTTAAACAGACGGACATACATACGAGTATATGGAAAAGCGGAAGTGGTTCACCCTGTATTAAACAGAATTTAAATTCTTCTAAATCTAGCCCAGTAAACCATAGCCATGCAGTTGTCAGTTTTTTGATTATTTTTCTCATTGTTATTCATTTCTTAAACCAAAAAAAAAAAATTATTTATGCCCGATTAACACCAGGAATAAATTTGGCAATCGTAGGTTTTTTTTATTTACGTATGACGCGTAAGGATAAGGGCTGAAGCAGTGTCCCTCTTTTTAGGCGAGTATGGCCAAAGTATTTCAAAATGTTACAAATTACAAGATTTGACTTGAGTTCGAACTTCTTAAAGAATCTCGCAGAATATTTTCCATTGGTTTTTCTGCTGTTGTCGTAATAATGAGTAAAATTTTGTCTAGAGGTCGATAAAGTTTCCCGATATATGAAGCAGGAATAGTTCATTATAACTGGACAGCGTAATGACCTTTTATCTCATGAATACATTTTCATTTAAAAATATTTATTTTTCAAAAAAATTTCTAAAAAATAAAAGTTTCGACTGTAAACTGAAAGTCCCGCCACTCGTGGATAAAAATTAACACGCACAACATGGCGGGTGTGAAAAGCTAGATCGTAATGCTGACTAAAGGGTTATAAAGACCAATTAAGTTTTTCTAATGAATCGAATAGTGTGTACACCGACGACATGTGGCTTCAAGAGAACATAGTCATCTCACTTGGAGGTAATGTGAAATGGCCACCGAGATCGTGGGATGTGCTCTACTTGTTGGGTTTTTTTTACATCGCAGGCGTATGCGAATAAATCACAAACCAAAAGTTTAATTTAACCTTTGAGTCCATTGTTCCAAATATCTGTCATCAGCATTTATTTTTCCGATTGCATTTCTCTGAATTTATACGATTAATTAAATACGAATTAGAATATAGAATTGAAATATAAATACATATCAATAAGCAACAGTAATCAAATTGCACTACTTATGGCTTCCGAAAATAGTGACAGTGAATTTTTTATACCCACCTACCTTTGTGCACTCCGATCTGAATCCATAGTTGATAAAAAATTGACGCGTGCAATTTGTTGTAGAATTATTTAGAGGCAAGACATAACAAAGCAAAATAGAATCAAACTCATATTGTCCTGTATCGTTGCAATCATCTACAAGTTTTCTAAAGCTCGAAACAAACTGAATAGGAACAAAATACCTCCATAATAGATGCTAGATTAATAGCGTGAGAGTTGTGGGTTCAATTGGCACCAGAGACTCTGGTCTATAACACTAGACCGAGCATAAGGTCTATGTTACTCGGTTTGTAAATACTTATAGTAAAATGTTTACTTGTATTCTAAGTAATAAATAACGTAACATAACATGTAAATATAAATAAAAATATTATATGAAAGTCTTTCCTCTAATTAAATAAGAAATAAATAAAATTTCACTTTGAGAAACTGACGCGTGGCAAGTGGTTTTACTCTCTCCCTTCTCATAGAAGTTAACCCTAAATTGTCGTCGAATAAAAGAAAATAGACCATTAAAAATATAAGAGGGAAAATTTAAAAGTTTAAACTTAAAATGCAATAAAACAAAAACGATTTGAAATATTATTCCATTTACATGGCTGCCTCACAGTACCTCATTCGATCGAATCAATTTTCATGCACCTTTTCGAGAGTATGGGGTCGTATGGTCGTATCTCGACAATGGCATCACGAATGTTGGCCTTCAAAAGCTCAATTGTCTCTGGTTTGTGGGCATAACACGTTTCTTTAACGGCGAACCACAGAAAACAGTCCAACGGTGTCAAATTGCAGATTCTTGGCGCCCAATTTCGGCCATC
This sequence comes from Sarcophaga caerulescens, assembly GCA_927399465.1. Classification (NCBI taxonomy): domain Eukaryota; kingdom Metazoa; phylum Arthropoda; class Insecta; order Diptera; family Sarcophagidae; genus Sarcophaga; species Sarcophaga caerulescens. The sequence goes on along the minus strand of OV656872.1, from coordinate 73,554,603 downwards.
AAATGTTTGACATAATAAATCGATTGTGGCATGAGATGTTTAGCAAATTACACCACCCTGTTGAAACCAAACATCATTCACATCAATACCATGAAGAGTGGGTACAAAACAATTGGTTATCATGGTGCGATAGGTGTCTGCATTGACCGTAATGGTTGCTCTGTCTTCATTTTCAAGGAAATATAGGCCAATAATGCTTTCGCTCCACAAGCCGCACCAAACAGTCACTCGTAGTGGGTACACTGGCTTCTGTAAGACCACGCGCTGATTTTCTGAGCACTAAATACGGCAATTTTCCTAATTAACGTTCCCAACAAAATGAAAATGAGCTTCATCCGAAAAGAAGATTTTATTGGCAAAATCGACATAATCGCGCAGTTTATCGTTGGCCCAATAAATCCCAACGTTGCTCGAGCGTAAATCGATTCATTACGTTCAGTGGAGAAAATATACTGAATTTTGGGACATACAGATAGAATGACATAAGTATTGCCAGATTCGAAATAACCGATGGTTAAAATTTAAACCAATGTATGGCGCACCCTATAAAATAATGAAAGTTTTTGTAATGTAAGAACTCGAAAGAAGTTATTCTCTTACACGTAAATCGCTATACCTAGCAGGAATTGTAAGAATTTTAAGTCCGGCAAAAGGCTGACAGAGAAGCTATTTTAGTATACAATTTTCGAGATCCACAACTTACTCCACCCTATACTGGTTGACAATGTGTGTAAAATTTTTAAAAAAATTTTTAACCAAAATCTGTGTACTTGTCGTACCTGACTTACCAAAGTCTTCGTGAACGAACACAAACATTAATGTGTTGTGGAGTGTTGGAAAAACAAGTCCGAACCATTCGGTATTTTGGATTACAAACAGTAGCGAAACCTTTAAAATGTCATTGAACCGTATGATAACGTAGAGTATAAAAGGCATGCGATAAAAACTAGCTTTTTGGCTACTAGTCTCGGCGAGTGTGTGGTCTGCAGTAAAAGTATGGGAAAATATGTATAAGCCAGAGAATGGCTTGACAATGGAAAAGACAAAAAAACAAAAAAAAAAAAAACAAAAAAAAACGAAAGGCTTTCATCCCCAACTTGATTGACCTTGTCTCCCGTAAACATGTGAAATGATCTGTCATGGCACTTTAACAACTTGTTTCAGTGACAGGCGTAACAGTAAATTCTTTTGCCTGTATGTTTGCACTTCTGAACGATTGTATGGCATTCATACGATATGTATGCATGTATGTATGTAAGTAGGTATTGTACGTTTGCATGCCAGAGACAGAGGAGAAACCTCAAAGAACAAACAATGGTGTGTGCGTGCAAACATTGTGTAAGGCTACCCACATACTCTTAAGTCCATCTACATACCAATACAATCACACATTTGCATACATATTGTATATAAGTGTGTGTGTATGGTATACAGAGACAAACATGTGATGGCCACGTTGAAAAAATGACATTTTATTTTATTATCAGTCAGTCCAGTCAGTCAGTCATATTGTTAACGCAACAACAACAACGACAACAACAGTTATTCAAACAAAAACGACAGTAAAGACATTAATGGCACTGTGTAAAGGGAAGTCAAGGCAAGTAAATACATACATACATAGAAGAAGTAGAAAATATTACTCATTACTGTTCGTATATCATATCAAATGGAGTTGAGTTGAGTTCAGTTAAATGATAATAAACGGCAAGGAAAGGAAAACACTAACACGTACGTGAAATATTGTTATGATAACAGGTTGAGCTAAAAGTGTAAATAATGCTACAAATTTGACGCCTTCAAACAACTCACAATACATTTCAACTCGCACGAATCAAAAAATAAAATTGCAGAAATTACTATGAAAAGTGGAAAAGTATGTATCAAGTCAAAATGTAAGAAATTTTTTGTACTTTTTTTTAACTTAAGGTACAAAAATGAACAATTTTTTACAAATGGTAGAATTTAAAAATTTGGACTCGTTTTCCACATTTCACCTGAACAGTTGTACCAGATGTGAGGCCACGGTTCACACCCCAGGTCAAATATTTCCAACGAAATCAAATATGAAAAAAAAATATTTCTTGGACGACTTACTCTCAGCAGATTTCTGACAAAAACTCTGAGAGTTAAAGAAAATTGCCATGAAAAGTTTCTCAAAAAACTTCATGACGACTTTAAACTGTAAGGGCCATTATTACAACTTGACGTTAACTAAAGAGAGTATTTTAACGGGCAGATAAATTGTTTTTCATTATTATAAGTGGACAATATGGTAAAAGTTAGCGTTAAGCTAAAGGGAGGATCATCCTACCTTTAACTTTTAAAGTTAAGTTTATGTTTTAAGTTGCCAAATTATATATACTATTTTCAATATGGCAACTTCAAATATAAACAAAATGAGCATATACAACAAAAAAAACTGCGTTTAAAAAAAACTTGCTTAATTGAGCAGTTGTATCGACATTGCTCCGTCACTGCCATATTTTTGAAAACAGTTAACTTTATTTTATCTGTAAGTTGTAATAACGAAAATAAGTTAAAGGTAACTTTACAGTTCACTTTAGCTAAAGTTACCTTTAACTAAATCCAACGTTAACAGGAAGTTGTAATAATGGCCCTTGGTCTCTCAACTCATGTATAAAATTAACACACAACATATGTGATGTGAGAAGCTTTGTCCTGACTGAAAGCTTGTAATGACCAATTATGTATGTATGTATTTTATATAGTTGCACCAGTGTAGTTTTCATTAAACTGTGAAATCTTAAAATGACACAATTTTAACGAAAAAGTGCTAATTTTGATATATTATTACACAACAGTTATCCTTAAGCAATTTAATGCAATGAATAGTTGATATATGTACATATGTATGTGTGCAGCTCCGCCTAGAACTTGCCATTAAGATCGTCGAGGATAATGTTCGAAAACAGACCGAGCTATGGGATTAATTTGAGATTATACTGTAAAATATAATTTCTAGCTGGAGTTTGAAATTGCTATTAACTTTAGGGCATCCTCGCGCTCAATTCTACAATAAAAGTTTACAATAGCGCCTTTTTATAAAACTTTATGAAAAAATAAAAAAATTTCCTTCATTTTAGACTGTAATTTTGACTTTAACATTGAAATGAACTCCACTGTATACGCATAAGCCTGTTTTGTAATTTAAAATTTAAATTCAAATTGCCTTTGTGTTAATCTTAATCCTTGTTTTTTCATTTTTCAAGACTTAATCTTTATTGCTTATTGTCCTGGGATTAATATTATCATTCTTATTTGTTATATTGTCTTCTATATTGTTATTCAAATGCTAAAAACGACAAATTTTGGTTTAAAATTTCATCGAATTTAAATTTGTTTAATATTATGGAATGCCATAGATTGTTATAAAGGATAATTGGACTTTCTCTTTGAGATACAACCAGTTCCTAAGTCTGAATAGTTCTCCTCGTGTGTCAGTGTCAGTTCTCGCAAAACCGAATTGATTCTTCTTACCAAACGATATAAAGTAATTATTTTTAACTTATGAATCCTAAATGAGATTGCAAATATGAGGATAAAATATCTAGGAGAGCGAAAAATATTCGGGATTCCGAAGTCTGTTGGAAGGCCATCAATATTGAGAAGACAAGGAAAACGGAATAGAGCAGCATGACAAGATCTGGGATTTCTCATCAACCATCACATACATGTACATGCAAACACCAATGTTTCTGCCGACTGAAAGGCCAGAAAGCCAGATGCCCTAATCACCAATACGCCCTATTCCACTACACCCAAGGCATTACTTTCTGTACTAAATTGGCTTCCATCTGACCATGTCCCAACCTGTTCTATATATAAGCTGCTTTTCTGGAAAGGCATGAACACATCCGGGTCAATTATATGGTCCCTTACAACTTATTGCATAGAAAATTGGATTTTATAATTATAACTGGGACCTTCCAACGTAACACCCGGGAGCCCCTATGGGAGACATACGGATGGCTCAAAGGTGATTTACAGGGTGGCCTTCTATTTTAAATTGTGTTTATCTTTTAAATTTATTAAATAATTTAAACAAATATTTTCATTGTGTCTTCTGATTTTTTTTATTGTAATACGTAATAACATTACCACCTTCAATATCTGCCTTCAGAGTATAATAACCCGTTCAACAAAAGGAAATTCATGTTACGCTTTTTAAGAAAATACATAGTAAAACCAACAATTTCATTCATTCAATAACACAAAAAAATAGAAAAAAAATAGAAAAAACAGATGACAAGAACAATAGACATGAGAGAGAGCATGAACATGAGCAAAGACAAAAACATGCACAATAGCATTAACGAAAATACATATACAAACATGAACAACTATGTATGTGTATGTATGTATGTGTAGACATTTGTATATACACATGTATGGTGGGTATATAGCAAATTCCAAAAAATATTATAAAAAAAACACAGAAAAAACAAGCACAATAGAACAATAGAAAGAAAATAGATTATACTATAAATACCATAAATATTGTACATACATATGTACATACATACACAGATGCATACATATATATGTATATATTGTATAAAATATCACTGCTGAGAAAAGCATTTAAAGCATTAAAAATAAAAATAAAATCAAAAATAAAATCAAAAAATAAAAATAATAAAAGGAAGTAAAAAAAAAAATTATTTCAGAACTACGCCAACAATTTTATAGCGTGTGAATGGACTATGCCGACCAACAGCCAATGCAGCACATACCGGATAAAAGATGGACAAAAAAACCAAAAAAAAAGCATCCAAACGGTCACATGTAGCCTCTAAAATATTTGCTACTGTTTATAGCAATGTAGACGTGTGTGTGTGTGTGTATGTATGTGCCGCATAAAAGGACCAGCACATCCTATTCATTTCTCTGCCTATTACCTACCACCACTCTTTTGCACAGGTTCGTATGCATGTCGTTTGTACATACAATAATGTATGGATATGAACAACTAATGTGTAAAGTATGTTGAGAGAAAGAGCTTCATGCCGCATATAATAAAACTAAGAAAATTACACTCTCATTCAAGTCGTCTATCTGAAAGCCTACGCTAAAGACAGCTCATCAACTCAGACTATTTATTAAATTTAATACTACAGTGATGAAAGATCACATACGCCTCTATCCTTTTTTAATTAATTGGCTGTAGTAATTGGTTAAGTAAAGCATTGTATTAATTTTTTTCAAATTTACTTACTTAATCAAACAAATACTAGACATATCTTTTTGAAGTTAAACTTCCACTTCCACTTCCACTATAATTTTATAAATTTATGATTACTCTTTCTCTGTTAATGATTTTAGTGTAGCAATAGGAAATTGATTTGTTTTTTTTTCAAAACCCATGTCCATACTGCAGGGATCAACAACGAGTATTCAAGAGGATGAGTAGAATCGAATCATACTCATAAATTCTGATACTTATACGCCTTCATACTTATTTTAATATCATGGAACCTCTACTCATATTCAAAGTTTGAAGTACTCATCATATTCATACTTAACAACACGGTATAATGTTATTGATTTCGACTTTCTATAACTCAACATATACACGAAGCACAAAATAAGTATGATTCGTGTACGAATACTAAAATACTCACTAAAAGGTTGTGTGTTTGCTCTGCTTGATGCTCTGTCTTTTTGCTTGTGTGTCTTTTTTCTTTTCATGTAAATGAAACAACAACTAAGACTGTAAATTTTGATGAATGATTCGAGTCACTCGCAGTATTTGTAAGTATTTTTCTAAATTTATGAACCTAAGGGCCGTTATTACAACTTCCCGCTAAAGTTGGTTTAAGTTAAAGGTAACTTTAGCTAAAGTGAACTTTAAAGTCACCTTCAACTTCTTTTCTTTACAACGTACAAAGTTAATAAAATAAAGTTAATTTTTTCAATGGCAGTGCGGGATCAATGTCGATAACCTTGCTCAATTAAGCAAGTCTTTTTTAAAGGCAGTGCAACGACGGTCTCTTTTTTGTTATTGTATTTATTCATTTTATTTATATTTGAAGTTGCCACATTAAAAGCAATAGTAATATGACAAGTTCAGACTTAAACTTAACTTTAAAAGTTACCAGTAGGATGATCCTCCCTTTAGCTTAAAGCTCACTTCTACCTTATCGTCCACTTATAATAATGAAAAACAATTTATCTGCCGTTAAAAATCTTCCTTTAGTTAACGCCAAGTTGTAATAATGGCCCTAAATGAATGTTGTAAGCATACTCATTGCAAACTGTACTTATAAATCAATGTTGTAGTGAGTACGAATGAATCAGAGTAGTTAAATTTCTATATTGTTGACTCACTTATATTCAAAATTTTATGAGTGCTTATGAGTAGTAAAAAAATGATTCGTTGCTGATTTCTGCCATACTCCACTTCGTAGTGGTTAAGAGATTAAAATTAATCAGCATAGGGAAAAGAAATTATTTTTTATTCAGTATCCCGATGTCCTAGTTAATATTGTGCTAAACTTCAAGTGCGTCTAAGTTTCAATTAGGTTATCAGAAAATTTCTGCTTGCACTTCAAGGTCCTTGCAAATATTTAAATTTTTAATATACCAAGTTGCGGACGCTAATATATGCAGAATTTTGTTTTGACTCTTTTTATCATTCCGATAATAGACACTGACGTTGTACCCCATATCTGCAATCCGTAGCATCATATTAAGTTTAGTGTTGAACAATAATTTTTAATCCAGTGTTAGGATGCCAACGAAATTGAGGTGTCCTCTGTTTCAGTTGGATCAGCTTGGCATCTGCATGAGTAGTTCTGCCTATCGACATAATAACTTGGGATTGTATTCCACCCATTTCTAGACTACATATATAATTGGTCTTTACAACCCTTCAGTCAGCATTACGACCTAACTTCTCACACCAGTTATGTTGTGTGTGTTAATTTCATACATGAGCGGTGGGACCTACACTTTAAAGTCGATTCCGAACGACAGATTTTTTGAGAAACTTTTTCATGGCAATTTTATTTACTCTCAGAGCTTTTGCCAGAAATCTATTGAGAGGCATTCCTAGATTATTGATATGAGTTGAAAGATATTTTTCTTTTCGTAAACAAAAAAATTACAAGAATACATTGGTGCCCATTGACCTGTATATATGTATAAACAACGATCGATGTTAAGAATATGATTTTATAGCAATTAATGTATAAGGCCCATATAAATCCGATTGGAGGATATGTTCCTGAAAAACTTCAGCAGAGATATCATGGTGGACGCTATAAACTCATTATTATAATCGAGTGTCTGCTAGTGAACGTTACTGATAAGTTTTGAGTGGAGCTTGGCGTTATTAGAAAATTGCCACTACTGCTAAATGAGATTCTTAGATTCCATCTACGCTTCGCTTGGATGCATAGACATGCAGGCATTCAAAGTAATCTAGTCTCCAACAGATTTGTTTTCGCGATTACTTCTCGCTATACCGTAAATGTTAGTGATAGGAAACGCGAGTAACAATCCGGGAGAGGACTGCACATCATTTTTTGGGAGATAATCGTAGTCAGTTCTTGTTAAAATCACGTACAATCGGAAGCATGTAGAGTTTTCAAACCGAATGCGGCGAGAAATTTGTTCCTGCTGAAGGCCATAGAGAATCTCATTGATATTAATCTACGCCGTGTGCAATTTGAAAGAATTACTGGCAATGGTCCTATTAGAATAGGGACAACAAAAGAGAGCATAAAATTATTGCACACACTTTCGTTACCATTGTCCAGAAATGAGTGATTGTTGTGAGATGTTCGTGTTTAAATTTTTTTGTTCAGTTCAGCTGCACTTTTAAATGGTTCGAGCGTGATTGAGGTCTCAATGTATAAACTCGGCTAACATTGCGTCAGATAGGCTTCTAACGGTTTTTAGGAATTTATACTTTCTAGCAATATCATCGTCGTACCTATCCCCAACGAAATATCTGTGTGTTTAATATTACTTGCTTTGGTGGTGTAGGGTATGAATAACTGAATACAACGACAACAAACAGCTTGTGATAGAAAGTGTTATAAATAAAGTGGAAAGAGTGCAACAACAACAACAACACTATCTAACAGTAGCAACAAATTTATATAATGGACAATAATCAAAGGGACAGGCAAAGTATACATACATTAGCAATTTGGCAACAGCATTACATTTTCTCTCTCTCTCTCTCTCGCTTTCACACATGCTTATCCTTTAGTGTGCCCTTACACACGTCCATATGCAATTCTCCAATTTTTTTTGATTCATCATTTCCTTTGTGTTTCTTTTTTTATTTTTATTGTGAAACATTTTTCTGCAGTGATGCTCATTTCGATATTTTGGCCACAAAATGTAACGTATTTTGGATTGCTTCAGTGGTAAAACTAATTTGCGATTTAAATAATCTTTAACTTGTTAAGGCTGGGTGTGCTAAGAGTGTGCGGGAAGCATGTTGCAAAGGATGGATGGCTTATGGTGCGTTTAAAACAGTCACACACTTTCCATTGGAGTCAGTCGAAAGCCATCTGAGGACTGCACATCATTTTTTAGGAAGATATTCTTCCCTAGTTTCCGTTAAAATCCTTGGGCTGTTACATCCTTGCATAGTCTGACGTATACAATAGATTGCTCAGTGGCTTAGAAGGTTACTTTATTGTGTAGATACCGTCTTCAATAATGTGGAATTTGGTGCCATGCCGCGTGCGCTCCTGAGAACAGAGCAGAGATCAGCAATGAATATTCAAAAACATTAGTAGAATCGAATCATACTCATAATTTCTGATATTTATACGCATTCATATTTATTTTAATATCATGGAACCTCTACTCATATTCAAAGTTTGAAGTACTCATCATATTCATACTTAACAACACGTATGATGTTATTGATTTCGACTCTCCATAACTCAACACAAGAATCACAAAATAAGTATGAATCGTTTACGAACACTAAAATAAATGATTCGAGTCACTCGACTTATATAAGTATTACAAGTATTTTTCTAAAGTTATGAATCTAAATGAGTATGAGTTATGAATCAAACATATTTCGAATGGTATGAGTTTGATGTCAACGTTGTACGCATACTTATTGCAACCTGTACTTATAAATCAACGTTGTAGTGAGTATTAATGAATCAGACAGGGTAGTTAAATTTCAATATGGTTGACTCACTTATATTCAAAATTTCAAGAGTGCTTATGAGTAGCGAAAAACGATTCTTTGCTGATCTCTGATGTAGACGCTAGGGCACTCGCTCATAGGAAGGAGGGGGACCTGAACCAGCATGCGGTGCCGTTCTGCATCCTATGGAATCTTGTGATAAATGGCCTGTTAAAATATACCAAGCGCGGGCTTTTCCTGCATTGATATTATATGGTGGCCGTGGCCATTGAACTTCAGGGTGAAACGAATATCTTGGGACTTATTCTGGATAGGATTCTTTACTGGAAACCGCTGAAAAAGGGTTGTGTTGTCCTTCATGCTTATAACGAAGTGTTGACAAGAAAATAGGGTTCTGATCTTAATCTACGGATGACTGTTACGGTGGAAAATCATCAATCTTCCTGCATCATGATTAGAAAATCTTTAATACTATATATACGCCGATGTTGGAGAAAATCTTACGCCTCTTTCGCAGTCCGTTTTTTTGTAAGCGTTTAGCCAGAACCTCTGATAGACTGGAAAATAGACGATTAATTACAGAAGTATAGACAACATGATTCCATACGATGACTTTTCAAGGAAGTTCAGAACAGCCATTTCCTATCAAGAGATTTGGAAAAATAAAGTAACGCATTATGGTTGGTTCGAAACTGGATGTAACTGTTGGTTTAGGATTCTTTCTGGAGCCGGGAGGTATTGCGCGATTCATAGAGCTACCGGAAATAGTCTGCTAGGCAGATGTCTGAGCATACAGGCTTCGATAAAGATTATTAAGAACGAGAATATCTTTTGGAAGGACATTAGTAAACGTTTCGATAGCCAGGTGGTTGTTAGAGCACTGTGTTCTAACGTGATCAACTTCGTGGCTTTTACGAAAATCTCAATGAGATGATAGCGCAGATAACATATGGTTACAAACATAGTAAAATTCTAGGAAACTGAAGATTGAATGAACTGGTCAGAGGTGGAACAATCTTCGAACTTTTCGGGCGAATCGCTTATATTGGAGTTGCAGGCCTGAGAGCTTGAAAATAACTACACAGTAATTTGGTTCCATATTCATTTATATGAGAATGACATTCGATTGAAAAAATATTTATATATTGATCAAGATAATCTGGTAAACTCAAATACCATAAATCGGCAAGTGGTACAATAACAGTGCAATGCAAAGAATTTCAATGTAACATTTTGTGTTTTTTGAGTTTTGTGCCTCAGTCGTTGACATCACTGGCTAGTTTAGGGTTTTTTTTTGTAAAGCCAGTTGATAAGATTATACAATTTGAAGTGACACTGGTCTAGCATTTATTTGTATAAATTTTATGATTCTGGCAGTTGTCCTCATATGCAGCAGTAATCCTAACTGTAGTAGAGGCGATTTAAATAGGAGTTCTAACGCATTTCTTATTTAAAGAGTTTTTTATTTGAGCAACATTTATGTTTTTTTTTTGCAGAAACAATTCCTGTTTTGTGAATTTATTTCTCCACAATAATAATTTAGGAAAAGGCATAATAATGTGTGAGACGAGCTTTTTTTTTTTGTTTTGTCACGAAACACTAACACGACACACTATAAACGGATGCGTGTCTGCCAAACTTGAATTGTTATATCGCATGGAATAAAATTATAGACTCACGTTATACTCGTATACACACTGTTCTTGTTTTGTATTTCATGAATACATATTATATTTCACTTGAGTACAATCCATAGTACGAGTAGCGATAAATGAGTGTAAGGTGAGGTAACTACATCAAATGGAATGAAGTATTTCTTCAGTGAGTTTCTCATGAGCTTATTCGATGAAATCCTGAGTATATTTAAAATAAATCGAGAGAAGGGATAGAATTGCAACGTGTCACATTCTTTTAAACACTTTTTTAGAAATGTTTCAAGTAATCACCAAATTGTTAGATAGGAGGAAAGGCCAATAAGTGCCGGTAGAATGAACTTTAAGGCAACAGTAATTGTCTATCGCTGAACAGAGCGTTTGTTTCTAAATATTTAACTTTAATTAAATGATTAATTTTAATTTCCAGAGCCTCACTTTTTTTGATAACTGACGTTACAGCAATCTTACTGTAAGATGGACGCGAACCATACAACACTGGCAGGAGAAATGGAACACTGAAACAAGTGGTAGATGGATGGCAAAACTCCTCCCAGATATTACCCACTGGATTGAGTGGAAATTAAGTGAGGTTAATTACTATTCAACACAGCTGTTATCCGGACACGGTTATTTCTGTAAATAAATGTTTAAAATCGGAAAGATGACAAGACCAAATTGCATTTATGATGATGCGTCGATTGATGACGGACACACTTTCTTTCATTGTGAGAGATGGAGTTTAGAAAAAACGAATCTTGAGGCCAAAGTCGGCGTCTGTACTCTCGAAAACTTCTGCGATATACTTCTGAACAGCGAGGAAAATTGGAATATCATAGCCAGTTACACTGAAGCCTTGCTGAAATCTAAGAAACTTGACTTGGATGAGAGAATTAGAATGGATGTTTAAACACCTTCTCAGGTTTAGTTGCGCATTCCGGACAATAAACGCAATAAAGGGGCCAAATGACCAGAGTGACTCCAGTTTGAAGTAATACTACAGTAGCGCCGGAGTGGGCGCAAAGAGTCCAAAAGAGGAGGGGGAGATTTAGTGGGTGAGGGCTCCACACACGGAGAATAGTGACGACTTCCCCTATGGTGCGGTTAGGTACATTTACTCCTCCTTATCGGGAAAAAAACTGTAAGATGGACAAAACCCATAACGGTATGATGTACTGGAAGTGTTAGTTAATGGTAGGGGTAGAGGTAATGGCTTGGTGTCACATCTTGATTATGAGCTGAATGCATAAGGATCTTCCAATATAGCATGGCATGGTTTTGATAGTATTTTCTGAAGTAAAACTTTTAACGTTGGGAATGAAGTTGAAGTCGCCATAGTATTGAAGTCAGTGTGTTGGCTTATTAGACGAGAGGCTGTCGTTATGACATCTCGTACAAAACGAAATATAAAAAAATATATCTTCGACGGCTTTCTGCCAACAGTATTCTAGTAAAAACTCTGAGATTAAAAGAAATTGCCAGGGAAAGATTCTCAAGAATCTGTCGTCCGGAGTCGACGTTCAACTATGGCTCCCGCCACTCACGGATAAAATTGACACACACAACATGGGTACTGTGAAAAGATAGGTCGTAAACCTGTATAGAGGGTATTGTATTGAAGTTAGGCTTATATATGCGAGACCAGTTTTTAAAAATCACAAATTTTATGAAATGCGGGTCGAACACGCTCAATCTTTTCCGCCTCTTACAAGTCGAATACATTCAATCTTAATATCAAACGAAACTAATTCCTCTGCATCTATTTTTAAAACAACATCCTACTGCAAGAGTGTAGGAAGAGTCTCTAGTAATCGATGGATTAAGTTAAGCGATGAATTGAAATCCTCGACTTTAATATACGAATTATTCGAATTGTTGTTTAAACTTTACCATATTTTCGTAATATTAACATCGTTTTTAACGTTATTAACTGTAAAATATATGTATGCTGTGAATATTAGCGAAGACAAGAACGTTTTGATTTTCTCTTGAAGTAGTTGAAGTCACATAATAATTAACTTTTTTTGCGATTATACAGTAAAGGCTACAAAGTTTTGTAGAACATTAACGTTAAACTGTTGCATTAAAATTTCACTTTCATCTTATTTACTCATTTACGAAACTGTAATGTAATGAAGGTACAGATTACGTAGAAATATAACGATTACTTAGTGGTTAAACCATATAAAAATTATCATTAAACTGTTCCAGAGCCCGTCATTATTGTTTCGTTTATGAGTTCGCATAAAAAGTTTTATTTTCAACTACAACACATACTCATACTCATTGTCATTGACGCTGTCATAAAGAAACATTTATTGCATCACAGAGTGCCAGTAATACCCTGAGAGCATTGCACAAATATCTCGTATGAATGTTTGTACACATTCACATGAATTGAGCAGCGTTTTCATTAATTTTCAACAATAATGTAACAACAGAGTTACCAATAAATGTGGTGTTTTTAGCGACAAGTGATAGGTAAACGTAGGCAATAGTTTGTGATTGAACTGTAATCGTATCGCTCATTTACTTAAATAAGGTTTTGCCATAAAAAAAATGAATAAATTTTTAGAGCCAAAAGCAAATAGAATTTATTGCCAATATTGATCAAAAGATTCCTCACACTTTTGCATCAGACATCAACAATGAGTATTCAAAAAGATGAGTAGAATCGGCGCATACTCGTAATTTCCAATACTTATACGCATTCATACTTATTTTAATATCATGGAACATCTACTCATATTCAAAGTTTGAAGTACTCATCATACTTCATACTTAACAACAGAATGATGTTCTTGATTTCTACTCTCCATAACTCCACATTTACTAGAATCACAAAATAAGTATGATTCGTGTTCTTACACTAAAATACTTACTAGAAAGTTGCGTGTTTGCTCTGCTTGCTGCTCTGTCTCTTTTGCTTATGTATCTTTTTCATTTTTTGTAAATGCAACAACAACGAAGACTGTAAATTTTGAGGAATGATTCGAGTCACTCGAATGAATGATTTATAAGTACTATAAGTATTAACGCTTACAACAGCAATTTTTTTGAAAAAAGCAGTAAGAAGTTGAACAGCACAATGCAATTCCGTAGAATCCCTTATGGTATCATTCTTATCAAGGCAGACACTGCACACTGTACCATCTCGTACCAATTGATTCCTCACAGAAAACCTACAACCCACGAATGTTTGCCTTTCTTAATATGTAAAGTTTTCCTTCTACTAAATCTGGCCTAATGCAGATCTCGGGTGGCTATTGACTGTGCCTATAAAATCTGCTGCATATCCATTTCCTTCAGCAATTATTCCCATTGATCCCAAAGTGACATGGGGGCCCAGCAAATCATAACTTTGTTCGCCATACCGGGTTGTAGAAGATGATCACGACTGCATTCCATCGAATACGAAGCCAGTGTGGCCAATAAGACAAATAGAATTCTGTCAGCTTGAGTGGCACGTGGCTGACAGAAAACATGTTGAAGAATAAAAATTATTTCAAATTTTTCTATTTATTTTCTTCACAGACATTTAACACATTCACTAATTTACTTTAGTAGTTGCTTTACTCAAAAAAGGTTCAATTTTGAATTAAGTATGCAGAACAGAGATCACCAATGAATCGTTTTTCGCTACTCCTAAGCACTCATGAAATTTTGAATATAAATGAGTCAACAATATTGAAATTTAACTACATACTCTGATTCATTTGTATCTATGAGTACAGGTTGCAGTGAGTATGCGTACAACATTGGCATCAAACTCATAGCATTCGAAATATGTTTGATTCATAAGCCTACTCATTTAGATTTATAACTTTAGAAAAATACTTATAATACTTATAAATGATACGATTGAAAAGACACATAAGCAAAAAAGACAGAGCAGCAAGCAGAGCAAACACACAACCTTCTATTGAGTATTTTAGTGTTCGTACGCGATTCACACTTATTTTGTGATTCGTGTATATGTTGAGCTATGGAGAGTTGTATGAGATGTAATGTAATGTAAAAATGTTTGTACCAGTGTCAAATGTAGATGTAGATTGTATGCAACATGAGTGTTCAACCGCTGATGCAGAAATATACGGTACACAGTGATTATGCAGGAAGAGGACTGCGGGAGCCATTGAGTTGCTAGCAACAGTCGGGTGAGGGAGTTCGGTCCTTTCCTAACACAATCTGTCTACAATACAAATTTATTATAGACTCCCTATTTAGTGATGGTGTTTAAGAGGTATGGTCTGGGATGACTAGATCATCAATTAAATAGTTAACTAAGCCCCAATCTAGTCATTTTGAAAGTTTAACTATGGTTTGGGTTAGTCAAAACTCTCAGAAAAATATCATCACCTCAGTTGTTGTTGAGGGATGTTGCCTCATAACCCACGCCTACCAAGTTTCCTAGGCAAATGAAAGTTCTTTGTGGAAACCCCAAATTTAAACCCTACGTCTAGCACTATTCTACGTCTTCACTATCGGAAAACACCCTCATTTAAAAGCCTTAGTTTCGCATTCTACTTAATAACATACATTTATTTAATTCATAAATTCGAAAAAAAAATAATTATCACTATTGTTTCTAAACTTAAACATTTCAGGTACAGTTTCAATAATATATATATATATATATATATATATAATTCACTTATAGTACGAACGAGAAAAAAAAATATCTAATAATTCAAATATATAAAATTTTAGGAAAAGAAAATATATATATAATTCAATTATAATACAGAAAAAAAAAAATATATTCAATTATAAAAAATTCTAGAAATTACATTTAATTTTAACATTTAAATGACTTTAATATCCATACCGAACCTCAATGGGTTAACATTGTAAATGTGAAAGAAACAAAAACCAAAAGAAATTCAAAAGATACGATCGCAAGCATAGGAATACTTTGGAATTGAAACATAACAATAATGTTATAAAAAAAATGAAAATAACATATCAAACATATGTTAATATACAGTGGGACAGAAAATTATGCTAACGATCTAATTGGTTGTGGTTTCTTTTAGCTTTTATTAAGTTAAATTTAATAATTGAAATAAAAGATCATTATAGACTTACCAAATCAATCGATGTAATGATGAAGGCCTCCAGCATGATGTCGATGATGTGGTTGCTATATTATGTATATGTTCAAAACAAAAACTACGAAATATGTCAAATTCAATAACGATATTTTATAGGTTAATTTATAGGTTAAGTCTTAATCTAATATTAGTCTTCATAATTTTAATACAATATTCTGTGATATTTCATGTCTTTCATTTTTAGGTAATAATTTAGGTACAAATATATCAATAGGATTTGATGATAATATAAAGAAATATATGAAATATATTATTTTAGGTTGACATAATAAAAATTCGGAGATTTCTCTTTTAAACTATTTCTTTTGTTTCAATTTTGAACATTCGAGCATTTTCATTATAAAATTCATTATGTAAAATTTTTTACAATTCAAATTATTACACTTAATATTTCTTTTCAAATTTCAGTTAATTCAATATCATAATTATCATGTTTTCAGCAATCTTTATAATTCATTTTTCAATATATACATATATATAAAAATATAATTCATTATTTAATCCACTTTTATAATAATTTATGTGACATTTCCAAGTTTAAGTTTAAGTTAATTTATAAAAAAAAATAATTATAGTATTTTCATCATTCATTTGATTGAAATTCATAATTTCCTAGTTTAATTCATTTGTAGATTAATTAATACAACATTTTATCAAGAATAGCAAAATTTATATATATTAGTAATAATTACTTTAATAAGAATTAATAATAAGAACATATAGGCATGTTACCAAGGAGTAATACTTCAACAAATCGGGATAGTTTAGGATTAATGATGCACATGATCTGGAACAATGCTCGTACAGCCAGTTGATGACGCTTTTAAGTTGGTATACTAAGCAATAGGTTAGGTCAAATCCTCGTGGACCACATTCCTCTATTTTTCCTGGATATGGAACACATCTTACTTTTCATGTAGCCAATGGAAATATCTCTTGTGCATGTTTCCTTTATATTTCTCAATTTAATTTAATTTTATTTTCAACAATAATTTTGAATTTTAATTTAACACACGAAACGAAACAAAAACTTCACTTATTAAACAAAAATTAACTTTACTTCGGTCACATTTTAATAAAATGTACATAATCGCGATGTTCACGATGTGAACACTTTGAAGATCAAAAGCAAAAGAGATCGATTAAGATCGCGTGATCACCCACGTTAAGACGCTTCTCGATCATTCGATTAGCCTAATAGGAATAAAACCGCTTTTCGAAAATAACTGTAAATATTAAAGTTTGACATTTCCAATTTTCGAATTTCCATTACATAAAAAAAATTACGACCTTGTGAAGTTCCAAAAAAAAAAAATTTGCACTATGGTAACCCCAATCTTATTTTCTGTATTTTCTATGTGGTTCTTTTTCCAAATGTTATTTAGTAGATTATAAAGTAATTGTGGTGAGAATATTCTATAAAGATACTTAACCAATTATGAACCAACACAAGAAAAATCGATGTAACCAATTATTTTTCTGTTTTGTATGAAAATGTATATTTATGAAAAATAAAATAATTTGAAATTAAGACGACCATTACAAACCAAGAAATTTTGGAGGCATCCGATGCAAAATTTATAGGAACAAGTCGTTTAGGGTCTAATGTCCTTTCCATGATATGTACCTATAAGTTTTCCTGCCAAATCTTCCAAAACGTAATAGTGGTTACCTATTTTTTCACGAATTCTAGCCTTGATAAATAAAGGTGATAATTTAGCATTGAAGTTTTTCTCGGCACTACTTTGGGCAAAATTTCTTCTATAGATTTCCTGGCCTACTTTAAATGTCTGAACTTTTGAACGGAGATCGTATTGCCGTTGATTAGTTTTGTGTGCTTCTCTTATGTGTTTTCTAAGATTTTGTCTTATTAACTGCAGGCTATCTTCTCTAGATATCTTCGCCGAAGGCTCATCTAAGAGTTTAAGATTACGTAACAACTCATAGGAAGAAGCATGAGTTATCATGTTGAAACCAAACAAAGCATGATATGGTGAACTGTTTATTGACTGATGGAACGAATTCCGAAGTGCACAGCTAATTTCACTAAGCTTCTGGTCCCATAATCGATGATCCGATTTTAAATACGTCCTTATACCAGCGATAAGTGAACGATTCACCCTTTCAGATGCATTAGATTGTGGAGAGTATAACGCAGTATATATGTGTTTGATACCATAGGAAGTTAAAAATGCATTGAAATCGTTGGCACGGAATTGACGGCCATTATCACTAATAATACTTTCGGGGACTCCATATGTATGAAATATTTGTTTTTGTAAAAATTCTATTATAACAGATGAAGAAAATTTCCGTAAAGGACAAATCCAGTGGAACTTACTAAGATGATCTAAAACTATAAGGAGACCAATATAACCATTCTTACTCCTAGGATACGGTCCTAACAGATCTATATAAAGACGTTGAAATGGTCGAATTGACGTGGTCTGATTTCCCATAGGAGGTTTCATAATAAAATTAGGAGCTTTTGTTGTTTTACATACTTCGCAATGACGTACGTAATCACGAACATCTCGAACCATTCCAGGCCAAAAGAAATTTCTTCTTAATAGTTCCAACGTTTTTGACATTCCACCATGAGCTGTAACTGTACTATCGTGCGCTCTAGCAATTGTGTGCTCTCTTAATTTAACAGGTACCCATAGTTTCCAGCATCTTTTCTCTTGATCTTCCTCTCCTCTATAATGATCCACGCGGTAATAAATATATTTGTCAATAATTTTTACATCTGGATATTTCGCTGCATTTTTCTGTATCTTTTCCTTTAACTGCTCATACTCTTGATCAGAGAAATGGGGCGAATTCAAATCAATTTCCGGTTCAGTTGCTTCTACACTTGAAACTTCATTTGAAGGTATACGGGACAAAGCATCAGGTACTACATGATCTTTGCCTTTTCGATGGCTAATAGTAAAATTATACGCTTGAAGCTTGAATACCCATCGTGCCAATCTCCCACTTAAATCTGGTTGACGCATTAACCACAATAAACTAGAGTGATCGGTGATGACCTCAAATTCTTGCATTTCCAAGTAACAACGAAACCGTTTTATTGCTTCTACTGCTGCTAAGCATTCTCTTTCTGTTACGCTATAATTCCGTTGTGCGGAATTTAACTTTTTACTCATGTAAGCAATTGGTCTTTCTTGTCCCTGATCATCTAACTGGACTAGAACTGCTCCTATTCCAAAATCACTAGCGTCGCAATGAAGGAAAAATTTCTTGCTGAAGTCAGGATTTGATAGCACTGGAGCTGAGGTTAACAAAGTTTTAACCTTATCAAAGGCTTCTTGTGCTTCTTCTGTCCATTTGAACACCTTTTTTCGGGACAATAACTCAGTGATGGGGAATACTACAGTAGAGAAGTTCTCAATGAAACGTCGATACCATCCTGCTAATCCAAGGAAACCTCGAACTTGCCTAATAGTCTTAGGAACAGGCCAATCATGTATTGCTCTAACTTTCTCGGGATCTGTTGTGATACCACCGTTTCCAATCACATAGCCTAAATAATTTACTTGTGTTACACAAAATTTTGATTTCGATATGTTTAACGTTAAGTTAGCTTTTCGAAATTGTGAGGCTATACGAATTAGAATTTCAAGATGACTGTGAAAATCTTCTGATACAATTACTAAGTCATCCAAGTAACCAAAAACAGAATGTTTTAGATCTGGAGGAATGATTTCATCCATTAATCTACACATTGTCTGTGGTGCATTGCAGAGGCCGAAAGGCATGACAACAAATTGATAAAGTGGTCTACCTGGCACTGTAAAAGCAGTAAGACTTTTTGAATCTTCATCTAAAGCAATTTGCCAATAAGCATCCTTTAAATCTAATTTCGTTATGAGGTTTGCTTTTGGAAGCCTTGCGAAAATACCCTCAATGTTTGGAAGCGGATAGGCATCCTTTTTAGTCACTGTATTGAGTTTACGTGCATCGAGACACAAACGAACTTTATTGGGTTTTACTACCAATCTCATCGGAGAACTCCAAGAAGATGTGGAAGGTTCTATTACACCTAGTTCTAGCATACGATCGAGTTCACCATACATTAATTGTTCAACTGCTGGAGAAACCGGATAAAATCTTGATTTAATTGGTTTCGCGTTGCCTACATCAATTGAATGAGTAATAAGACTGGTTCTTCCTAATCCTTGCTTTTCAAAATTTGGAAACAGTTCAATGACAGCATTAAGCTGCAACTGCTGGCTTTGAGAAAGTGGGTAAAAGTTTTGTCTTGTGGTTTCCGAATGATTTACACTTGCAGACTGCGTTTCAAGTTTGTCGGAAATATCAGTTAACTCAGAAAGTAACGTATTTGATGTTTTATCAAAGAATATGATATCAGTACATCCAATTAAGTCTGGAAAAATAGCAAAAGACTTTACAAAATCAATTCCCAAAATTAGTCTCTGTGCTAACGATGGTACGATAAATAATTTTAGTTGTCTAGACTGATTTTTGAAGTTTACTTCAACATCCAGCCATCCATAAACTGTCTGCGACTGACCATCGGCAGTTTTCACAAAATTTTTACACTTTGTAAAGCTCTGTATCTTTGAAAAATCATAAGAAGCTAAATCTGAACCTATACAACTTATATTTGCTCCTGTGTCAATTAGTCCTAATTCATCGAAATTCAAAAACTTAACTTTTGCGTAATATCGCAGGTCCTTTGGATTAGATACTATTGACGACACGAGTAGTTTCCTACAGATTCTACGAATTTTGTAATATTTACGTAAGCGATAAGTGGAACGTTTAGGTTTTGTCTTACATTGTTTTTGGAGCGAAGATAGACAGAAAATCTGCTTACGTTTTTGCAAATATAATTCCCATCGTCTATGATAGGGCATTTTTGGCATAATAATTTTTGAAACGTCTTCATTTTCAATATTTTCAACATTTACTTCACTTTTAAGTATACTAATTTTTCTAGTCTTATCAGGGTTTAAATTATTATTTTCAGTTATATCAGTTTGTACAGATTTATTAGAAGTTGTGTTAATATCTTGTGCTAAGTTTTCTCTTTCGCTACTATAGCTCGGAAGTTTTTTGACTGCTGGTGTTTATTGCCAGCACATTTCACACAATTGGGTTTATAGACATTTTTTGTACCACATCCGTAGCAAAATATAGATCTTTTCTCAAGACAATTTTCCCAATGGTGGCCTATCTCGTCACAATTCCAACATTTTGACTTGATCTCACTACCATGAATTGCTTCAATAGAACTATCAGTATCCACATTTAAATTGACGTTAACTTCCTCTGTCGCATCAATTTCCGAAATATATTTTCTAGAAAAAGCTGAATTTTGACTGCGAGTGACCTGCATATTTTTACGAACAGTTTCCTCATTTAAAAAGTTTTCTCGCATTTGCACAAGCTTTCGTAGATGTGAAATCGAGTGTATGGGGACATAAAGTAAATCCTGTCGTATTTCGGGTCTCAAATTTCTTGCCAAAATTTCTATCAATTCTGCGTCAGACATTGGTATAGGAAGATGATCCATAATAGATAAAATTGAATCGAAAAATGAATCGAAAGTTTCACCTAACTTTTGTTTTCTATTTCTAATTTCTTCTCTTATGTCAAAAGAGCTTTTATACGATTTGTATTGACATCTAAGAGCGTTGCAAAAGTCATTCCAGTTTATTGTCTCTACTTGTTTGTGATACCTCCAGTACCAATCTCTAGCTTTTCCCGTTAAAAGGATATGTAAGTTACGACAAATAACTGAAAAGTCACCATTAAATGTATCTCTGGTCAACGACTTGATCCGATATAAAAATTCTTCTACTTGTAAACCTGTTGATGAACCATCAAACTTAATGTTCCAATTTTGGATAACAGACGCAATCTTATCAACATGTACTGAACTCAAATTTGAGTTCGAATTGGCTATTGGAGAAAGTAAATACTGGTTATTGTGGTTACTATTGGGACGTTGAGCTTGACTCGCGTTAAGATTATTTTGTGTAGTATTGGGCTGATCATTGCCATTATAATTTGTAGGTCCTAAACTTATATTCTGTAAAATTCTAGTAACATTTGCTTCAATCATACGATTAATTCTATCATAATCAACATCAAAAGATTGATTATTCTCATTTGTTGGTTGAACAGCTTGACTTGGGTTATGTAAAGAAGAGTTCAAAATATTTTGTTCTAACTGATTATC
Source organism: Sarcophaga caerulescens (assembly GCA_927399465.1). NCBI lineage: Eukaryota > Metazoa > Arthropoda > Insecta > Diptera > Sarcophagidae > Sarcophaga > Sarcophaga caerulescens. The sequence continues at coordinate 73,532,478 of OV656872.1, read as the reverse complement.
CTCATGTACACTTGGCTGAGGTATATTAGAATCAGTGTTGGAGACTGACTGAATCAATTCTTGAGCAATGTTGCGATTGCTACTACGAGTGTTATAATGTTTCGCTAGTGCTCCTCTTGTTTTATTTTTAGACATTATTCTACTTGGTTGAGCTTTAGAGACAATTCTCAATTTACGCAGCTCATTTAATTGACAAGAGTGCTTACACACTGGACATTCAGAAGTAGATGATAAATATGACTCAATGCATGACCTATGAAATGCATGTGAGCATTCATTAATAATCAAACAATCGTCCTCTTCCATCATTGTTTCCATGCAAACGTGACATGCGGAAGGCTCAGTATGAACTGGAGCCAAAGGTAGTGGTGGAGGAAAATCTGTCCGTGAAGGAGTTCTTTCCATCGACATTTTGACTATTCTCTATATTCTACACAATGTAAACTAAAATCAAAAATATTATTGATAACGTGTACTTGTACCAAAATTTACTCAAAAGAAATTGAAAGAAAAAAAAAAAAAAAAAAAAACTTACTATGATTTCCTACCTTATCAGAAATCAATACAAAATGTAAAGTGTGCTAAGATAATCTTGTCTTAGCCACTTTCAAAGAGAGAAAAAAAAAACACTTTCTATTAAATTTAATATAAAAAAAAAAAAAAAAACGATAAAATCAGTTCAAATAAAATTATAAACTTAATTATAATATACCAATTTCTATAGGGTGTTTTCTTTTAGCAAGACAATAGAAAAGTCTGCTAGACGAGAAAAAAAAATTACTGAGAGAAGAAGTATTATCTTTTGACTAACGAGTTTATACAAATTGGGCTATGGTGTAATATCTGAATGAAAAATATTATGACTAAATTCTCACCTATCAGCACTTAATAATTACGAAAAGAAATATATTGATCTCTACCATACATCGGTCATTTATTCGCAACCAGCTCAATAGATGATATCCATTATGTATGTTAGAGGCTGAGAAAAACGCTAACAAATTTAGGCATAATAATTTTATCAGTATACCACAATAGAAGTGAATAAATTTTTAGATATAACTCAAAAGGAATAGCAAAGGATATATTGGTATTAAGCGGTCAGTCTATTCGAAATTTATCACTCAAATAACTGAAAAATTCCAGCAAAATCCTATACATTATTACTAAACTCATTTTTACTACATCTAAACATTTATTTTTCTAAAAAAAAATGATCTCTAAAAAGTATTATATTGAAAAAAAAAAATAATAGAGCCGGAGTTTCCTTGATAACTTTGCTCTTCGCACCAGCCTTGAATTATCAACCTCTTTGATCTCTTCAAGCTTTATGCCTCCGAGCCAAAGTACCAATAAGTCACTCGTGAGCCAAAGCACGAATAAGTAACTCTCGGGCCCCACGTTGGGCGCCATTTGTAATGTAATGTAAAAATGTTTGTACCAGTGTCAAATGTAGATGTAGATTGTATGCAACATGAGTGTTCAACCGCTGATGCAGAAATATACGGTACACAGTGATTATGCAGGAAGAGGACTGCGGGAGCCATTGAGTTGCTAGCAACAGTCGGGTGAGGGAGTTCGGTCCTTTCCTAACACAATCTGTCTACAATACAAATTTATTATAGACTCCCTATTTAGTGATGGTGTTTAAGAGGTATGGTCTGGGATGACTAGATCATCAATTAAATAGTTAACTAAGCCCCAATCTAGTCATTTTGAAAGTTTAACTATGGTTTGGGTTAGTCAAAACTCTCAGAAAAATATCATCACCTCAGTTGTTGTTGAGGGATGTTGCCTCATAACCCACGCCTACCAAGTTTCCTAGGCAAATGAAAGTTCTTTGTGGAAACCCCAAATTTAAACCCTACGTCTAGCACTATTCTACGTCTTCACTATCGGAAAACACCCTCATTTAAAAGCCTTAGTTTCGCATTCTACTTAATAACATACATTTATTTAATTCATAAATTCGAAAAAAAAATAATTATCACTATTGTTTCTAAACTTAAACATTTCAGGTACAGTTTCAATAATATATATATATATATATATATATATAATTCACTTATAGTACGAACGAGAAAAAAAAATATCTAATAATTCAAATATATAAAATTTTAGGAAAAGAAAATATATATATAATTCAATTATAATACAGAAAAAAAAAAATATATTCAATTATAAAAAATTCTAGAAATTACATTTAATTTTAACATTTAAATGACTTTAATATCCATACCGAACCTCAATGGGTTAACATTGTAAATGTGAAAGAAACAAAAACCAAAAGAAATTCAAAAGATACGATCGCAAGCATAGGAATACTTTGGAATTGAAACATAACAATAATGTTATAAAAAAAATGAAAATAACATATCAAACATATGTTAATATACAGTGGGACAGAAAATTATGCTAACGATCTAATTGGTTGTGGTTTCTTTTAGCTTTTATTAAGTTAAATTTAATAATTGAAATAAAAGATCATTATAGACTTACCAAATCAATCGATGTAATGATGAAGGCCTCCAGCATGATGTCGATGATGTGGTTGCTATATTATGTATATGTTCAAAACAAAAACTACGAAATATGTCAAATTCAATAACGATATTTTATAGGTTAATTTATAGGTTAAGTCTTAATCTAATATTAGTCTTCATAATTTTAATACAATATTCTGTGATATTTCATGTCTTTCATTTTTAGGTAATAATTTAGGTACAAATATATCAATAGGATTTGATGATAATATAAAGAAATATATGAAATATATTATTTTAGGTTGACATAATAAAAATTCGGAGATTTCTCTTTTAAACTATTTCTTTTGTTTCAATTTTGAACATTCGAGCATTTTCATTATAAAATTCATTATGTAAAATTTTTTACAATTCAAATTATTACACTTAATATTTCTTTTCAAATTTCAGTTAATTCAATATCATAATTATCATGTTTTCAGCAATCTTTATAATTCATTTTTCAATATATACATATATATAAAAATATAATTCATTATTTAATCCACTTTTATAATAATTTATGTGACATTTCCAAGTTTAAGTTTAAGTTAATTTATAAAAAAAAATAATTATAGTATTTTCATCATTCATTTGATTGAAATTCATAATTTCCTAGTTTAATTCATTTGTAGATTAATTAATACAACATTTTATCAAGAATAGCAAAATTTATATATATTAGTAATAATTACTTTAATAAGAATTAATAATAAGAACATATAGGCATGTTACCAAGGAGTAATACTTCAACAAATCGGGATAGTTTAGGATTAATGATGCACATGATCTGGAACAATGCTCGTACAGCCAGTTGATGACGCTTTTAAGTTGGTATACTAAGCAATAGGTTAGGTCAAATCCTCGTGGACCACATTCCTCTATTTTTCCTGGATATGGAACACATCTTACTTTTCATGTAGCCAATGGAAATATCTCTTGTGCATGTTTCCTTTATATTTCTCAATTTAATTTAATTTTATTTTCAACAATAATTTTGAATTTTAATTTAACACACGAAACGAAACAAAAACTTCACTTATTAAACAAAAATTAACTTTACTTCGGTCACATTTTAATAAAATGTACATAATCGCGATGTTCACGATGTGAACACTTTGAAGATCAAAAGCAAAAGAGATCGATTAAGATCGCGTGATCACCCACGTTAAGACGCTTCTCGATCATTCGATTAGCCTAATAGGAATAAAACCGCTTTTCGAAAATAACTGTAAATATTAAAGTTTGACATTTCCAATTTTCGAATTTCCATTACATAAAAAAAATTACGACCTTGTGAAGTTCCAAAAAAAAAAAATTTGCACTATGGTAACCCCAATCTTATTTTCTGTATTTTCTATGTGGTTCTTTTTCCAAATGTTATTTAGTAGATTATAAAGTAATTGTGGTGAGAATATTCTATAAAGATACTTAACCAATTATGAACCAACACAAGAAAAATCGATGTAACCAATTATTTTTCTGTTTTGTATGAAAATGTATATTTATGAAAAATAAAATAATTTGAAATTAAGACGACCATTACAGAGAATGATGAGTACTTCAAACTTTGAATATCAGTAGAGGTGCCATGATATTAAAATAAGTATGAATGCGTATAAGTACCAGGAATTATGAGTATGATTCGATTCTACTCATTTTTTTGAATACTCATTGCTGATCTCTGATATAAATTAACGCACACAACATGAGTGGTGTGAGATGTTGTAATGAACAATTAAGTAATTTCACGTATATGATATTACATCTTGATTAAGCCACGGTGTTTAGTTCAATTTAGTTTAAAAAAAATTGACAACATTTTTATATAAAATCATTAAAACACCATTAGCTCTTGTCCACCTGTCATTATATCATGTAAGTGGTCCTTGAACTGTGATTATTTACAAGAATGTGTAACATAAAGAAAATCTATAGCATAAATGAAACGAAGTATTTCGCACAAATAAAAAAGAAGAAAAATTAGAATGATTGCCAAAATTGAAATGAATGCCAAAGAAAAAACAATAATTTTGTTTTTGTTTTGTTTTTTATTTATGTTTGTGTGTGTTTTTTTTGCTGATAAATTGAATGAAATAAGCCATTAAAATCATCTTTATAGTCTTCTGTTTTTATTTGTTTTGTTGTGTGTTTTAAACATAATTTTTCATTCTTTCATATTTGGTGGCTGATATTGTTGTAGTTGTTGTTGTTGTTGGTGCAACCATAAATCGTCAAGCCATGCAAAACGGTCGTTAAATGCCATAAAAATGAAAGAAACATACCAATACATACACATGCACACACATGCATACCAAACTAACTAATGCCATAAAATATTTTTACTCTTGTCTGATCATGGTAGTGTGGAGGTAAACTCTGGCAGGGATTAAAAGAGCAAGAAACAAACAATTTTCAATAGTTTATGGATTTTGTTTTTTTTTTTATTTTGTTGCCTTCTTTTTGTTTTGCTTTTCAATTTGGTCTGGTCACTCTGGAAGCATTGCATCTGGGAGAATATATTTTAGTATACATATCCGAGTAAATATGTTTGTGTGTGTGTATGCGTATGTGAGCCTGTGTGATATATTTTATAGATTTTGTGTGTGTATGAGAGTGGTACGTAGCCGTGTATAGATGAATAAATTAAAGACGCATTCAAATGGAAAACATTGATTTGCCAGAAAGAAATGCTTCTGATTGTTCTTCTCTAGTGTGACCGTAACTGTAACCGCATGTTTGTGTGTGGCAAGTGTGTTATGGCAAATGATAGTGAAACACGTGAATAAAACAAAAACCGATTGAAATGGAATTCGATTAATAAGAACAAAAAAATAAATAAAAAAAAAAAACTGAAAAAACTAAAAAGAAGACAACAACGAATGATGTTAAGGTCATATGTGAAATATGGTGTAACGAAAATAGATAAAAAAGGAACATATAAAAAAAAAATTCAAAATAGAAAATCAATAAACGTGAAATAGAACGAACAGCTCTTTTTTATGGTTCAAATGTCATGGGTAATTAGATTTGGGACACTGTGTATGTGCGAGTTCTGTCTTGGGTACAATCATACAAAAAAATTATTCTTTTAAAAGTTAAACATCAGTCTCGGATTAAACTTAATTTTTAAAATTTGATTAATTTTTAATTAAAATATTTTTTAATTAATTTGACAAGTTGTTGGCATTTTAAAGACACCTATAGATGTGTGCAAGTTGTAGGAAAAACATTCGAAGAGAAGAGTCATAATACTGTTTAGCTTTCTTATGGACTCTCAAGCTTTCAACTAAGTTTGATACAAAATCTAATGCATAAGATGAAACTAAAATTTCTAATTAATACTGAGAATATGATGAAGAGCTACATACTTGTATTATCGGTGTTAAGTTTCTAATTAATGAAGATTTCAACTTTGCTGTCAAGTGGAAATGTCAAAGTTTAAACTATGACTGATGTAATGTGACTCGGCCTTTACTTGGGAATTTCTGGTTGAAAGAAAATGATCATCAATTAAATTGAATGTGATGTTGCGAAGACATTTAATGTTTATTCCGTTGATGAATTGATGGGAAAAATTGTGAAAAATTAGCACATATGTATGTTTGTGGCATGAACATTGTTAGGGAAATATGTATTCATTACCAAATAGTTACCAACAATTGTTCTTGATTATGAACAGCAGAAAAATTGAGACAACGTAAACGGACATGTAATTTTTTACTATTTTTATGGCAATACTCCTCGTTTATTGAAAATATTATTTTGACAGCTCAGTAACCACCATGAATTTGTTCTTGTATGTAAACAATAAAAGGTAAATAAATTTTAAGCAAAAAATTATAACAAAAATAAAGAAAATAGATTAAATAGACGTAATTTTAGTAAAGGATTAAAACAAATTGTGTAAATGACGAAAAAACGAAAAATGTGTTATTGATAGAGAGGTGTTAAGAACTAAGAATTATCATCTGCGCTATAAAATTAACGAGTTCAACTTATTTAGTTTTAAGCATATTACGGCGTATCCTAAGGACACTGTGGATTAGTTGATAAAAATTTAAGAAGAAAATTAATTTAAACACAATGGACAACAATGATTTCTTAGCATCTAAATCCAACAAGTAATTTGGACAATTTGATCAACCAACAGTTTGGGTAATTCGTATAAGAAGTGATTTGCTGGTAAGTTATTCGTCAGATATTTTTAGTATCAATATTCTACTTGTTGGTGAGTCATTAGCATATGCACTTAAGGCGTTTAAGGCAGTTAAAAATCGTAGAATATTTTTTCTTTTTCGTTCTTTATTTATGACATCTTCAATTTAATAGCTTCAGTTCCCACCAGAGTCTTTGGTCTTTTACACTACACTGAACAACGTCGAAGCTATTCAGCTCGTAAATAAATTAATACATACATAACTGGCCATTACAATACTTCAGTCAGGATTACGGCCTAGCTTCTCACGCCACTCATGTTGTGTGTGTTAATTTTATACATGAGTGGCGGGACCTATAGTTCAATGTCGACTCCGAATGACAGATTTTTGAAAAGTTCTTCATGGCTATTTTATTTACTCGCAGAGTTTTTGCCAGAAATCTGCTTAGAAGAAGTCGCCGAAAAAATATTTTTTCATATTTCGTTTTGATGTTTGTCCCGGGGTTTGAACCGTGGCCTTACCTCTAATATGATAACACACTGTGTACAAGACTACGGCGACTTCAAAACAAGTCTCTCTGCACGATGCAGTCTCTCTGCACGATGTGATGGAATGTGAACTTCTTCTAATATTTATCAGAATATTTGCAATCTCTGATTGAGCAGATGGCACGCAGTGATCCTTGCGGATATTAAAGTTTTTGATGTACCACGGTGCTGCTGTAATAACGCATCTTTATAGGTTTTCGGTTTGTAAGGCAGACAGTCCTCCATAACTGAAAAGCAAAACCCCGATATTGTCTTTGAAGGTGTAATTATGCGGTAAAAGTTGACAGCTTCATTCTCAAGTAGGATTTTCTGCCTAATTGGCTACAAAAGTCGAAAAGTTTCACATTCATTTATTTCAATTTTAATTTTATTTCAATGTTAAATTTCCAAGTCAGGCGTCTATCATCGTCAATTTCAAAGTATTTGTTGCAGTACTGGCTAGTTAAAGTCCAATAAGCATATTTTTGAACAACTTCTTTAACTGCAATGTTTTCCCGTAAATACCGTTCGCGTTAAGCCTTACTCGAGCTAAGAAAACCAGCACTTTCAGCAAAGGTAGAAGTGTGCCCAATGGTATATCTGAAGTTTGATATATAGTTTGATTATAAAACCGATTGGAAAATTTTTGGCCACTAACGTAGCTTTCTAATAACTATTCAGTATAAAAAAGTAAGGAGTGTCCTGGTAGTCTAGTGGGTAGTGTGCTAGACTATTAGCGTGAGGGTCGTGGGTACGATTCCCACCAGAGACTCTGGTCTGTGACACTACATCGAGCACATGATCGAAGTTACTCAGCTCGGATATAATTAAAATATAATTTGTAATTGTATTGTAATTAAAAAATAAATAAATAAAATAGTAAGTCTTTGTCTTTCAACTTATTTACCAGTCCTCCGAGTAAAAATTTTTCGAATACTTGAGAAACATTTAATAAAAGAGTAGATAAGTATATCACCAATCTATGGGTTTATTCAATTGTACTTTGTTTTTTTCTGAAGTCAAATTGATGATAAACGCATTTGGAATTGGCATTCGTTTAGACATTAGCAGTTTTTAAACAGTTTGACATTGTTCATTGACTCTTGTAATACTCGGAATCATTTCCACTAATACTGAAGACGAAAAAGGGCAGTTAAAATAAAAAGAATTATTATCACGGCTGTGTGAGGAAGCTTTGTAAGCATCTCGTTACTTATTTTATCAATTTCAGTAGCTCTCTTTAAATAGAGTTCTACAATAAAGTTCCGAATCTTATTAAACTCACTCCTTAGCGAGACTGCAGGTATAGAAAAAGCACGTGATAATTTGTGTAAACTATTGTAGATATTTGTAGTGGACACGGATCTTAACTGCTTCAAAAAAAAAAAAAAAAAGAATTAAACTCTTTCACAATCATATCGCACTCAGCTCCCAGGGTAATTTCGTAGTATATACAGTGGACAGCAAAAGTCTTAGTACTCTAATATATTTTGACCAAAAAAGTCCCCATAGGCTTAATACTCTTGCACAAAGTCCCGATATGACTTCAAGAGAGTATTTAGGAGATCATTTGGAAGAACGGTTACGTAATCGCTAAACTTCAAATAAAAGTCAACCGAAAAACTTGCTCATGGTGCCACCAGAAAACACTAAACAAAACTTGTATATTCAATTCCAAATGGGTTAAATGGAGTGCTTGACCTTATGGGATATTCTACTAAATACAAGAGATAACATTTTCATATATTAGGCCTTTGAATTTTAAATTTACTCAGGCTTCTGCTTGGAGTCATCTGTTTTATGAAAAACATTAAAAAATTGTTTGTTTTATAATAAAACAGAAATAAATTAATAAAATAAATATAAAAACTATAAATTTTTATACAAACTGTTGGTTAAAATTCATGAAATTGTTAAAATATATTGCCGTACTAAGACTTTTGCTGTCCACTGTATATCTTAATCGCCGTAGTCTAACCGAGAGTCCGTGGTTCAACCACTGGCTTAAACATCTCGAACAAAACGAAATATGAAAAAAAATTTTTAGGGGACTTTCTCTTAGCAGTCTTGTGATAAAAACTGTGAGCGCAACTAAAAATTGCCATGATCAGTTATTCAAATTGTTTCGTTCGAAGTCGACAGTAACAGCAAGTCGCACCACTGATGGATAAGAATTAACACACAAACAACATGCAAGGTGTGAGAAACTAAATTGTAATCTTGACTAAAGGATGGTTATTATCAATTAAGTGAGTATATCCTCTATTATTATTAGCCAAATATATTTACGCAGAGAGCTTAGATATTTTTTAAATATAAACCAGTCTACTAAAGCCTTTACTTATCAACTTATAAAAACAAAAAAATTTGCTAATTGGCCTCGACACTTAGGTTCTTTTACTAACGATAATAGAGCCGTTAATCAACTGTTTTGATTCAATTTAAATAAGTTACGTGGCATATGTATATTGAAGTATACCGGGATGCAATAAATTTAAAAAATTATTTTTTTTAATTAAATTTCACCAGAAGCTCTTATTTTTCTATCTCTTTCAGCAACGACAATCACTTTTTAATGCCAGTGACAGAGAGTGAAAGTTGATTCGTTTATAAAAGAAAAATATTTCACTTCTTTTTTCTTCTTTTTTTTTCTTTTTGCACTGGTTGGTGTCTATTGAAGCGACGAAGCGACACCCCAACTAAATGGGACAAACATGAAAAAGAAACATTTTCGATAATTTTTCTTTTTTTTGCTTTTTAAAATAATTTTATTTATTTAAATTGAAATTAAATGAAAATATTTTCATTTCATTTCATTTGAAATGTTTTTTTGCTTCTCTCTTCTCGTCATTCGTGTTATTCCTTTTGAAAACAACACTTAAAAAAATAATGAAAATCATAGTCACTCTAAAGACAAGGTTAAGTTCAATGATTTTAAAGTGAAGCGATTATTTCTATTTTCGAGGACAGCTCTTAACAAATTCAAGTAAATAAAAGAGTTTGAATTTCATGGGAAATTTTTATTAAAAGAATTTCGGTTAAGTATGATAAAAAAACAAAAAATGTATTTTTAAATTTGTTTACTGAATAATAAAAATAATACGTGGTGCATTGTATACGTACCAGAGATCAGCAATGAGCATTCAAAAAGATGAGTAGAATCGAATCATACTCATAATTTCTGATACTTACACGCTTTTATACATATTTTAATATCATGGAACCTCTACTCAAATTCAAGGTTTGAAGTACTCATCATATTCATACTTAACAACACGTATGATGTTGTTGATTTCGACTCTCCATGACTCAAAATATACACGAATCACATGATTCGCGTACGAACACTAAAATACTCACTAGAAGGTTGTGTGTTTGCTCTGCTTGCTGCTCCGTCTTTTTTTTGCTTGTGTGTCTTTTTTCATTTTTTATAAATGCAACAATAACTAAGACTGTAAATTTTGATGAATGATTCGAGTGACTCGATTATAAGTATTTCTCTAAAGTTATGAATCTAAATGAGTATGAGTCAGAGAGGACTGGAAATTTAAATATTAGGATCTCTTATAAGGTACTTAGAAGGTCTTGATTACACACCAGAGTCATATAATTCAATACGGAGTGCAATAAGAATTTTATAACACACTTGTCATATTTAAGTCACAGTTGATTGTGTTGAGAGTTTGTGCTGCGAATGGCAATATGCTAGTTTGCACTTTATGCGCCGAAAACGATATATATTACAGAAAAATTCAACATTTATTAAAAATCAGTTGAAATCTAAACTACAGCCGATTTTTAATATCGATTTAGAGCAGCAATATGGAAGTCATTTCACGAAATAATGTTCTCCTTTATAAATTTTTATCAAGCATTTGATAAGGTTTGGTTTTCAAACATTTGACAAGGTTCGAAGACTTCGCTTAAAAAATGAAATTAATTCCTCCCTTGACTTAGGATGTTAAAAAGCTACAAAATTGGTGAAATCATACGTCCAAAATCGAAAAACAACAAATAAATGTTTCATGGTTTTCGTATTTAAAAAATTGAGAGATTTCATTTCACTTCAAATAATCCATCTGGGAATTCCCCAAGACCACTACTCTTTCATATATGGGAGGTAGCATCAGCAGCTAAAAAATAGTAGGATCCTATCAACAGAGTTCCTCGACCATTATAACGAACGATAGTGTACACAGTCAAGTGGTTGGTAATTCTATTTATTTATTTTTGTTATTTGTACAGCGAGAGAAAGGATTATTAAAGAAGCCAGTCGAACAGAATGCTCACAACTGTTATTTAATTTAAATTATTTATTCAACCAAAAACAGAAAATAGTGAGCCAAAGAAAAGCAACAAATCAGTTATCAAACAACTGTCATAAATTTAAAAACTCACACTTTCGATGGTTTGGAATGGAAGTTTCCTTCAAATCTATCAGATACGATGACAATTTCAATGCCAAACAACAACAACTACAACAGCAACAGCAACATTCCTTTAAGCACTTGTTTACCATACAACAAATATAGGATGTTTGCAAAAGAACTGCCACAATGTGAATAAAAGTATTTGGGGCAGGGTAGAGTAAGTGTGCATCAGCACATGTTTATTCAACAGTATGAATGAATAGAAAAAAATTTTTTTTTGAGACTAGAAACTAAAACAGTTGAATGCGAATGTGAGAGGATACATGGAACGTTAACAAATGCAAGAACCTTCAAATTATAGATACGACTACTGCCACAAAGGTCGTCGTCAACTAAATAGAGACATTGAAGCATGAAGGCTATGTCAACATTTTAGTTTCACACTCTAGTATGTCTTCATTTCAAAGAATTTTCTTCTTAACTATTCAGCTGATGCCTGCTGTAAAGGATTTTCACGTTGAATTGCATTTGCCTGCGTAAGTTCGTTTTCATTTTATTCATCTTAGGGCTGAGCCATGAACATCGTATATTAAACGAATACAAAAAATGAAAAAAAAAAAAAAAAACAGAAACAATCAAGAGCATAAAATGTGAAAGACAGAAGGCAGAAATAAAAATGAAGGAAAAGAGAGCAAAATTGATTGTCGTCGCGATAAAAACGCCAATGATGCATATCTTGTTGTAACATATTGAATACATGCCTCAGATGCAAACAAGTACGCTTTCCAATAAGGAATTTTTATGTTGTTCTGCATTTTTATTATCAGTTTCTGTTTAATTTTTATTTTTTTTTCGTTTTTTTTTTTTTTACACAAAAGTTTAATGCAAACCTACAAAAATTTAAACATTAAAGTCTCATTTGAAATCATTTTTAACCTGATAAATTTGTAATTAATTTTGATTTTATCAAACTTGAGTTTCAACTTAAGAAAAATTTCAATTTTTTATGCCAGAAAGGCGTATAAAATTGTAGTGTTGCTGTTATTACAAAATGGTCAAAAAAGAATTACGACTTACTAAGACGAATATGAATTGTTTCTGCTGCTTTGTATTTAGTAAAAGCATAGCAAAAATAAAACAAAAAAATCTGTTTCCAATCTTTTGATACTTAAATTGGTTCCTGTGTATTGCTCGACAACAATTCGACAACATTTTTTACATACGTACGTAATTGCTCATTACAATTCGACAGTCAGGATTACGACCGTGCTTTGCTCATTTTACGATCGCTATAATCGATCTATCGTGAGTAACTGATCCATCAAAAGCCGCATGTCGGCGAAACGTGAGATCTTCCGAAATCATCGATGCTGTCCGTCAAAGTGAATACAGAAGAATCGGAGGCAGTCAATATCGTGTCGGTCACAAGTGTTCGGCCTTTCTGAGTCATAACTCGGACCTGCACTCGTACAAATTTCAATTGACCCAAGAACTGAAGCTGAAAGTAATCTGGAGCAGTTGGCAATAAAGCCTATTTTGCATAAAAAATCATCTCCAGCGATTATGTCCATTTCAGAGGGTGAATTTTAGAGGGTGAATTTTAGAAGGTGAATTTTAGATACCAATCAACATTGGTCAATATTTCTTAGAGAATGAAGCTGATTCGACCATCACTGTCAACGACGAGCACTATAAGTTCATGATTACCAAATTCGTACGCACACAGGTTAAGCCATGTTGAACATTTTCCAGGAGCGATTAGAGAGTATGGCTGGCTATCTCACTTGGAGCTAATGTTAACTGACGACTAACATCATCATGCCATTGGACCCCGATAGACTTTTTCTTGTGGTCTTAAATTGCATGTGTATGCGAATAGACCACAAACCATAGCGGTCCTCATAGCCATCGGTCAAATTCAGCATTATTTATGCCTCAGAATCATGAAACATTGGAACCGTGGCTGACATTTGAACGATATTATATTGCACACATAATGGCATCAATAAGTCATACAAACGAAAAACAAAAATTTTCTATGTTGTCATACACACAGGAAGCGCTTAATAAAAGATCCGAGACCCGATATACCATAATTCTTTTTAGAAAGCGAGTATAAATAATTTTCTTACTGTATTTGGCTGCTAAATATTTATTTATTAATATGTCGAAAGTGGAACCCAACGATTTTCATTGTTTTGTTGACATATTCGACAATGACAGTTCATAGTTTTAAAACAAAAGAGAACCGTCAAAATTTCAATTGTACATTGCATTGTCTATTACAGTAACGGAAAAAAACTAAATTATGGCTAATTTACTCTCTGCGAGCTAAAGGATAAAAACATGTAGCCTCGGTAGTCTAGCAGGTAGTGTGTTGGCTTGGGCAATGGTCAAACCTCGGCTCAGACATCTCGAACAAAACGAAATATGAACAAATTTTTCTTTAGATGACTTTCTCTCAGCAGGCTTCTGGCAAAAACTCTGGGAGTAAATAAAATTGTCATGAAAAGTTGATTAAACTTAAACTGTAGCTCGCTCCACTCATGTATTAAATTAACTCATACAACATAAGTGCTGTGAGGAACTAGGTCGTAATCCTGACGACCAATCATGTATATATGTATAGACTGCAGAATTTGTCGCTCATGGATAGAATTAACACACACAACTTGGATGGTGTGAGAAATTAGGTCGTAATGCTGGTAAAGGGTTGTAATGACCAAAAGGTAATGACCGTAGATGAGTTATTGCTATTAAAGCGATAACTTAATTGAAAATAATCGTCACAATTGTGATGAGCGTAATAATATTAAGCCATTAATCAACCATTAGTTATGCTGAACAAAGTTTAACCTCATCGAACCATATCGGATAGCTAAGATAATAAAAAGTTTTACTACGATTCCTGTGAAAATTGTTCAAATGTAAATTCGTTGTACATATACATATGCACACATACGTACAGTGGACAGCAAAAGTATTAGTACTCTAATATATTTGCACAAAAAAAGTCCCCACAGGCTTAATATTCTTGAGACCCGATATGACTTCAAGAGAGTATTTAGGAGATCATTTGAAAGAACGTTTACGTAATCGCTAAACCTCAAATAAAAGTCAACCGAAAAACTTGCTCATGGTACCACCAGAAAACACTAAATAAAACTTGTACATTCAATTCCAAATGGGTTAAATAGAGTGCTTGACCTTAAGGGATATTGTACTAAATACAAGGGATAACATTTTCATATATTAGGCCTTCGAATTTTAAATTTACTCAGGGTTCTTTTTGGGGATGACTCCTATGGAGTCATTTGAAACTTTTCCTTATTTTTCTCTTGTTTTATTAAAAACATTAAAAAATTGTTTCTTTTATAATAAAATATTTTATTAAATTAAAATAAAAACCTTAATTTTTTATATAACCTGTTAGTTAAAATTCATGAAATTGCTAAAATATATTGCCGTACTAAGACTTTTGCTGTCCACTGTATATCTAGTCCATACTACCTCTTTTGATAGTCTGTCTGGTAGTGTGTATTCGAATGGAGAAAAGTATTATTTTATCACACATTTATTTTATTTTATGTGATTTGATTTCATTTTTTTTCTTCATATTAAAGGGAAATATTCTAAAAAAAATGCTTGAATATTCAATTTGAAAGAATATATGCTTGATATCGGCATCTTTTATGATATGGCTGGCATACGTTATGACTTGTGAGGCCATAAAAATTTTACTAAAGAGTAAACAAAATTATGATTTTGTTAAAGTTTTTTTACATTTTAAATAAAATACTCCTCGTTAATGTTGAGCATTTCATATGTGTGCTATTATTTTAAAGGGAACATAAAAATGTACTTCAGTATTCACATTTTACGGAGGAGACTTAAATACAAAACGAATTTAAAACAGACTACAATATGAAATTGCATACATATACTCTTACATACATATGTACATTTGTACATACTTATGTTCACAACTTGCTTCTGGGCATACTCCTAAATATGTTAGAAAAAAGAAATAAGAAAAGTAAACGAATGTTTAGAATTGTATATTTAGGGGCGATTAATACAATATTTGTGTTTCATTTTGCATCAGTTTTGGTTTGGAATTTCGTTTGAGAAATTCAAAAATTGTCAATCGCAGAACTTTGTATACCAAAAATGGAGCATAAAGGGAATGTTTGGCAAATTGCTTGAAAAATTTTTGTAATGTTTGCTTGCAAAGAATATTGTGATGATAATTTTTTATGCTTCTTTCTTTAAAGTCTATCCGCCAGTAATGAATACAATGTAGAATGTAGAGCAGAGTTAAAGGGAACTAACTGTGTATTGAAGAAGAAGGAGCCTCCTTAAATGGCAATTTTCAATCAATATGCAGACGCACGTTTGTTTTCATGCCAGTGCATTGATGCGTGTGCGATGTCGTTACAATCGGTATAAAATTTCTTCTCTCTCTCTCTTCTGTTTGCAATTTATCGACGAATATCGCAAACTATTCGCTTACTGCGAAAACTGTGTATGTGTATATGTATATGTGCCTGTTTATTTAAGTTCGACTAAATGTGGTTAAACAAACATAAATACAGTGGAGAGCATTATCACAGTTTTCTTACATTTGGGTCACCACACTTTTTACCGGCATACGTGTTGGTGAGATTGTGTTCTTCGATATTTCAGTACATTTGATAGGGTATGACATGACACGTTTACTACGGAATTTATTTCTATTTATTGTTCCAAGTTACTTTGGCCGATTAACGTTCAACGTAATAAAAATTACAATGATTCTACAGTAATTTTTATTTACTCTCTCACTTTTTGCCAGAAATCTACTGAGGGGAAGTTGCCAAAGAAATATTTTTTCACATTTCGTCTTGATCGAGGTGTCTGATCTGGGGTTTGAACCATAGGCTCACGTCTAATAAGCCAACAGTCTACCTACTAGAACACGGCGTCTTGGCTCTATTTATATTTCATTTAGAATTTGTAGAATCCCTTTTCTATCTTTCGTGGTCTTATTATTTATTGGTGTTCGGAGTTATCTTGGCCGATTGTTGTCCAACGTAATCAGAACTACAATTATTTGAATCAAACAAGTTCGTATCTTTCCATTGTTCTGTATATAATAGTAAGGTATGTCCAGGTTCGAGCAAAAATACAAAAAATTTAAAAAGGTTGTCTTGATGTGGTTGCCAGTAATTTAAAGATTTTAAGGCGCCCAAGATTCACTGATGTTTGTCGCCAAGCAAGCATGGTATTGATGATAAGTTATCTGTATTTTTACTTAGTAGAATGCATTTTCCCAAAAAAGTTTGGATACTTCACTTCCCTTGAAGTTTTTAATAATTTTATGGTCCAAATGCAGTTTACAAAACAAATCGCTTTTATGTCGCTTTGTGACATCATAATTTTACTACAAAGTTCGAACTTAATAGAATATGCTACAACATATGCTACTGAGCGGCAATTTTACCTCTTGCCCTATTTATACATATGTACATACATATGGTCATTACAACCATCCAGTCAGGATTACAACCTAGCTTCTCACACAACTCAAGTTGTGTGTGTTAATTTTTATTTATTATCCGCTAGAATAATTGCAAATTTACACATTAATCAGTGATCAATGCTTAAAATTTATGCAACCTTGAAAAAATGATCGAGCAGTATAACTATTATTTGAATTGATTAAATCAGGTCTTAAGGTCTTACTAGGACTAGGTATACAGTCTGCTAGGTTCTTTTCTGTGTCTTTTTTTTTTCTTATTATCCTTGGAAACAAAGGATATATACAGAAGACACTGAATAAATCTTATCCAGCAATACGTATTGCAGGAATACTACATTCATACATACATAATTGGTCATTACAACCCTTCAGTCAGGATTACGACCTAGTTTCTCACACCACCTATGTTGTGTGTGTTAATTTTATCATGAGTGG
Organism: Sarcophaga caerulescens; assembly: GCA_927399465.1. Lineage (NCBI taxonomy): Eukaryota > Metazoa > Arthropoda > Insecta > Diptera > Sarcophagidae > Sarcophaga > Sarcophaga caerulescens. The sequence goes on along the minus strand of OV656872.1, from coordinate 73,514,943 downwards.
CGGGACCTACAGTTTAAAGTCAACTCCGAACGATAGATTTTTTGGAAAACTTTTCATGGCAATTTTATTTACTCTCAGAGTTTTTGCTAAAAATCTGCTGAGGGGCAGTCACCGAAGAAATATTTTTTCATATTTCATTTTGTTGGAGATGTATGACCTTGGGTTTGAACCGTGGCCTGACGTCTAATATGCCAACGCACCACATACGACACTACGGCGACTGTGCTCTGCGTATATTTCATTTATTTTCAGTCGAGCAACTTCTGGAACCTTATTGTTGATTTGTTTTTCTATTTTAATTTGATTATTGTTTATATGTATCTATTCACTTAATAATTTAGTTTGTTTTGTTTTGATTGTAATTCTTTGTTATTGCAATATTTTTGTTGTTAGTTATTTTTATAAAATTTTCTGAAAAAATTCTGTTTCAGTATCACAATCTGTGATCGTCAAGAACAACTCCTTTTATTTAATTTTTCGTTTAGAAAACGAATGGTAATCCATTCACATCGTTAAAGGTCCATAGCCTAAATTTTCGCTTTGCCAATACCCACCTGGAGGACCAATACTTCGGGAATATATATTTTTATTTATTTTTTTACTGTGCATTTGACGGATGACTTCCAAATGGCCAAAACTGTACATAGAGAAAGAGTTATACAAAAATTGTCCATTATGACATTTCTCCCAGTAATTTTGTATATGCCCGCCAAGTCTTTTACTACACGCTCACCTTGGTTAGTATCTTGATTGGTAAACGATATATATAAAGATCTTTTGACTAAGCAATTAATGTTTGAAATGCAACACTAGACTACCTGGGTATTCAACATTACATGAATTGCTGTGGTAAGGCGAGCAAGACTAGCAAGCAACGCTAGTCACTGTATATCCAGTTAGTTGAAATCTAATTCCCATGGGGAGTTTTGCTTAAATACACTCACATAAAAATCCAGTGAAATTAGTTTAAGCAAAACATTGTTGCCATTGCAGAACACCCGTTTGATATTGCGTGAGTGGCAGTGCTGTCAAGTAACAACTTTTTGCCGGCATAATTCGATTTTCACATCAATGTCTGCATTATGTTTCTGTGAACAAAATTGTCAATTGGCAGTCACTCAAACAAGTGTCTCAGTGTTTAGTTAGTTTTTGAAAATATAAGTAGAACAACAAAACTATTGTCTCAATCATTACGATATTTGGTCTCGTCGCTAGATAAACTTTTATTTACCACATATTTTTTGTAATAATGTATGCATTGGGACAGTTTTTTGATCTCACATGTGAAAGCTACCCGAGTTTTTCTTACAAAAATAAATAAAAGTTTTCGTTAATTTTTTATTTTAATTTTTATGCTTTTAAGTGAAAATAATAAGCGAAATAAAAAGATTTTTTAGCGCCTCATTATCTTCAAATCCAGCGTAATGTACAGCTTATGTTGTTAGTTAGAATTGGTCCAGATCAGAGATCAGCAATGAATTGTTTTTTCGCTTCTCATAAGCTCCCATGAAATTTTGAATACAAGTGAGCCCTGTCTGATTCATTCGTACTCACTACAACGTTAATTTATAAGTAGAGGTTGCAATGAGCATGTGTACGACGTTGACATCAAACTCATGCCATTCGAAATATGTTTGATTCATACCTATAATCGAGTCCCTCGAATTATTCATCAAAATTTTCAGTCTTAGTTATTGTTGCGTTTACACAAAAGACACATAAGCAAAAAAGACAGACCAGCAAGGAGAGCAAACACACAACCTTCCAGTGAGTATTTTAGTGTTCGTACGCGAATCATACTTATTTTGTGATTCGTGTATATGTTGTGTTATGGAGAGTCGAATTCAATAACATCATATGTGTTGTTAAGTATGAATATGTTGCGTACTTCAAACTTTGTATATGAGTAGAGGTTCCATGATATTAAAATAAGTATGAATGCGTATAAGTATCAGAAATTATTAGTATGATTCGATTCTACTCATATTTTTGAGTACTCATTGCTGATCTCTGGTCCAGATACATGGTTTTCATACATTTTTATTAATTTCGAAAAATCAGAAATCTTTACTTACAGTATGTATGTCAGTCTAATTGTCATCTGTAGCTGTTAGAATATATATTTTTTTAAATTAAATCGATATATACTAGACGCCGGTCTATATAAACTGTAAATTTCAATGCTTAGAAACGCTAAATTAGCTCTGCCGACGATACCTAACAGTTAGTATACACTTACATACATCCATACATATGTACATGTTTATTCGTATATAAGCTCTTCTATCCAAAACTCTTCCTACTTACACACGCATACATATACATACGTATGTATAGAACGCGCTACTCGAATAGGAAAAAATTGAATTTTTTTTTTTATTTTTCGAAAATTTTGTGAAATTTGTTTTTCCCTTCCAAGTTTTTGTTTTCTTGTTATTCAATCATAAAATTATTTGGGGTTTTATTTTTCATACTTTAATACATATTTACCAAGAAAATCTATAAAAAAAATGAAAAATATCGAAACATTTAAATATGCGTACAAATTTGTATATTTTTGTGACTCTGTCTGTCTGTTTGTCTGTTTTTGTTGTTTTTCTTTCCATTTCTTGTCTATTGAATGTTTGCGCTTGATTTATATTTGACTTTCAAATTATTTAATATTATTGAAGTCATTTATTCGCTTGATTTGAATTTATTGTAATTTGTTTTATTATTTCCATTGAATTTCTATTTGTCTTTGCAACATTCATCATCATCATCATCATACAACACAACATAACACAACACAACACAACAAAACAGTATGTCAAGTTTGTACTTGAGTTTGTAATTTTCTTGGAAAGGGAGCATCCATCCGTTCGAGTTACGAGCAAGTAAGTTACGAATCAATAATAAATTAATTGGAAATGAATTTATTTTTCATTTAAACAAAACCAAATTAAATGATCAGAGTATTTTCGGAAAAAGACTTCTTAATCACACAATAAATAGAAAAAGAAAACTTTTCCATGTTCCACTCCAATTATACATTGAAATGTGTGATTGTCTTTCATTTTGTGATTTAATTTTTGTTTTCCATACTTTGTTAGAAAGATCCTTAAAGTGTGAAAACTAGAAATAAATGAAAATGTAAATAACATTCGAGTATTAATATCAAGGGACGTTCATTTCTTAAAAGGATGGGCTATTTAAAATCTTCTGTTCAAAGAGAAAAAGGCAGGTATGTACTGTGAAAAAATCTCTTCCGTTCGAGTTCAAGTGCCTTTATTTGACGAAATCATATTCGCTTGTAGTAGTGCTGGAACACTCAAACACAGACCTTTTTGTGACAATGTGTCAACGAATTAGACAAGTTGGATACCCTACTATATTTAATGAGCACCTCCAACGTCTCCTGCACTTGGTCGAGAAGTCTCAAAATAAACTTCTAGGCATCGACTCAGACGTAAGAGTCGTATATGATTTTCGTTCTAATATACTCGTATGTAGCGATTTAAATGGTAGAAGATCAAATGTGGGGAAGTATAAAAAAATAGTACTTAAATGCTTTGATTTACACCCAAAATTATTGTTACGTTCTTAAATTGTCAAAAAGTTTATTTTTTCTTGGATTCGAAAATTGGGACTAAAATAAAAGAAATAGTTTCCTTTATAAATTCGGTTTATTTGATTATTTAAATATTTTATTTATTTATTAATTATATGTACTACATTACAAATTATATTTAAATATATACAAGCTGAATAACTTTTACCATATGCCTCACAAGCCAGAGTCTCTGGTGGGAATCGAACCCACGACCCTCACGCTAATAGTCTAGCACACTACTCACTAGACTACCAGGGCATCTGTTTCTTTAAATAACAACAGACTTTTACATGATTTATTTTTGGTTCTCCAGCGAACAGTGCACTGAATTCTCATAACCAGAACTCCGGCTATTGAGTATGTCAGATGCGAGTGAGTAATTCATTTTAAAGCTTTTGATCAGAGGAATCTGAGTGACAAATATTAATGGCATCTCAAAGTGTTTAATAGAATGAAAAGATAGGATAAGTTGGGTTAGCGGTTAGCTTGCCATTTACAGGCAAGTTCACTCGGTGGCCCACATGGTCACCGTCAAAATGTCAGAATCCGTTTGTGATTAGTATAAACCATTCCGAGCTTCGTATAAAACTTACCAGTTCCCTTAGTGGTATGTTAGCCACCATGCCCAAAATTTCAAACGTTCTATCACCCAACAACCGATGACGTCTGTGCAGGGCACTCAAATAAAAGGTGTTGTACCAATTCCGTCGCTTGCACATCCTGGCAGCTTTTGCAGTAATCCAGATGGGGCAGACCGACCTTGTCAAGGAAATTGCCAATAGCACAGTGTCCTGTAAGAATTCCTATTAGAGCGCGAACAGTTCTCTTGTTATCCTCCTATCGACTGCTGGACACAGAAGTTTTGAAATTCGGCAGCCAGCTGTGCTGGACTACCTACGGTTTATTGAATTCCACGCTGCTTTTTCCAATTCAAAGGAGTATTTATGTAGAGGTGCATATATCCTCTCTATAGTCTCTTCTTCAGACATCTCCCATTCCTTCCGTGGCAGTTCGCATCATGTAGCCTCATTAAAGCGCGGGTTGTTCGGTTCTACTACATTCATATAACATATCTGATAACTTAATTGTCAGTTCAGTTCTAGAAACCATGTTTTGGAGGAAGGTTTCCAATGGTTGTAGAGACCAGGTGACCTTGAGTTTAACCTGCGGCGTTAGCTTCTGGGCATTCGTCCAACCTCTGCGCTGAAAAGTTAATAAGAAAAAATTTTGAAGCAAAATGGGAAATATAGTTGAAGACAACGATAAGAGAATTAATCTTGAACTTATCGACCAACAATGTACAACGGACTGCCAATAATTTGCTCAGAACAGTAGCTAAGCTGTAATGAAATAATGCGTCAGTGCCTTCCTATTCAATATGATAACAATAAGTGATAAAATTTAACAAAGAGATATGAATTCAATTATCATCGATTATATGTATATTCAAAGCAATATCAATCAGAGATTATCGGCTATTTTAAACGACATGGCTAAAGAGATGGGAAATCTCTCTTTGAATGCCATTTAATCGGACAAATAAAAAGAAATTGAATTCAAAATAACTTTAAAATATAGCAAAAAATTATCACACACATACAAACATCATAAAAGAAATAGAAACAGCAAAGCACATACATACATACATTGTACGTACCATCCATACATAAGCTCAGATACCAGTAAATAAACACTTAAAAACAGATCCGCATACACACCCAATTACCCTTCAATTTTTTCTTCCTTTTTTTTTTTTGTTTTGTTCTTTTCCTTTGTTTTTCTCCAGTTTTTAGCATTTTTTCATATTTTTTTAAAGTTAAATTAAGGATAACAATCCAAAATAACAGGGAAAAGAAAATATGAAAAGAAAGGCGAGCGACGTACGAAAATAATGTTAAAATATAAACAATATGTCGGCTTAAATGAATGACATTCGTTGCAGAGGAAAAAACTGAATATAAAAACAACAACAGAAGAAAAACAACAACAACGCAAACATTAAATAAAATTGAGAGCAAGAAAGAAAACCAAAAAAAAAATTAAACGAAACGAAATGTCAAGAGTAACGCCTATTAAAGCTGTCATAAAATCAAAAGTTGTTTTGATTTATTAAATGAAAAAACAGACACACATACACAGTCACACAAACACTCACACACGCTTAGCCAAAAACACAAAGTTATATACAAGGATTCTAACACATATGTATCGCATACACATACAAATACTTATTTTGCAAACACATATGTATGTACATTGTCACTTTCATGCGAATAAATAATTTCATTTCTATTCTACCACATACAGGCGTGTGTGTGTACGTACACACCATACATACATACATGAATACATACATACATATCGCAAACAAAGTCTTTATGTATGTGTTTGTGAGATTGTGTATGTTTATAAAAAAATAGAATTCTCTATGAGTGTGAATGTGTGAGTGGGTGAAGACTAAATAGAAAAGCGTTTTTACAAATTATTAAAAAGAAGTGACGACAAATATTTACTCAGGCTTTTAGTGGAATAAAAACAAAAATGACACACACACTGAAATAATAGTCTATTAAAGAAGTACCCTATAATCGCTATTAGACATTTTCAGATTGATAATGCGTGCGTTTCTTTTAATTTAGAAACGTACGCAACGTATCTAATGTGAAATGGTATCGTCCCAAATCCAACAATTTTGTTTGTTAACGTCTCCATTCATCCAAAAATTATCATCGCATCAACCTTATCGCTGTAGATGCCATCTGTTTCAGAGACCTTTCAACGAACACACGTCGTCGTCGATTATCTTGATTGTCGATCAGTTGATTCAAACTCAAGTCACGATTCAGAATTCGCCAAGTTTTGGTCTGCGAAAGACCGAGTGAGCGACGCGAAATCGACTGTTACGGATTCTTCTGCACAACGATTATGGCGATCGCTAAACGGATAAAACATACGGTACGTGTCCCTAACAGAACACGCATTCTGATAAAACAATTCTAGAATTTTTTGTGTGTGTTGTTGAGTGCTACAAACTTTTGGCAAAACAGACTGAATAAAAGAGAACTAATTTCGCGGATGTACGTTCAACAAAGTGACCGTTATCAACTGTCAAAAATTTAGAATACGTTTGTGTTTTATAAACATTGTTCTGTTTTTACCTTTTAAAAACGTTTAAAATATGAGCTCGTAGATTGCCTATAAAATAAAAATAAATTTGTGTTTAGTTTTATTAAAAATTCTTTATTATTCGCACAATTCTGTGTGCCACTGTTCATAACTTGATGTAAACAACAACAATTGCTTTATTTGTTATTCCTCTTTGCGCTCTTTTGCGTAAACAATAACAAGTTAATTGTTCGGCAGATCTTCTAGTCATGACTACTCTCTTCAAACAAGACTGACTGAACTTCACTAACTCAGTCGCCTGCTTTGCCTTGCCTTTTATATGGCAGGATAAACAGTCTGATGAATGTTCTTAAAGGAGAATGTTCGTGGCTTCGCCTTCTCGAGTTGTTTGTATATTTTTGTTTAGATTTATTTTTGCAGTGTTTGTTGTTGTATTTTAGTTTACTTGTTTACCATGTTTGTTGTTATATTACGCAGTGCGATAATTTGGAAACAAGTTCATTGTTTTGTTTTTGTAGCTTTTGTTTATAATTTTAGTGTTAAACGATGCAAAACACCAGTATCACGCAAGACTCTAAGAATATAGATTCGACCGAACAACAGACAGAACTATAAGATCCAAATTAATTGAAACGAGCGTAATAATGAATGGATGTCTAAAATCAAGAGCCACAAATTTCAGTTTGAAGGCAAATGTACGAGATTACTTAGGAGAATGGAGTAGATATCGTATCATTTCTTTGGATGGAGTTAATCCAGTAGCATTAATGATTTGCATTGAAATAATTGCCAATTACTTTCTACGAAACTCCTAAATTAAGTTACACTACTTAACCGAATTCCTAGGAGGATATGGTGATTATTGTTCATAAAAAATACCAATATGTCACCAATATCGGTTGATTCCAAAACCAAAATTTGAAAAAATCGATTCGAATTGCTGGAGGAACACTGCTGAAGACTGTGAGATTAGGACTTTAATGATCAAAATGTGGTAACACAGATAATGGTAAAAGAAGGGAGTGATCAGGTCTCAGGTCACCCAGAGCGACAGTCCTATGAAGCAACACCCATGTTTATTGTGCAAATATTCCACTTTGCCAAACAAAAGTTTCAGTTTCACAAAAATAGAGATTCACAAGTTCATGTGACTTTTCATTTTATAGAGTAGAGTGCCTTTCATTCAACATCTGCAGCAAAGTCATATTAAAATCATCAGCATAATAAAATTATTTGTTTTTTTTCTCTCGTTCAGATTTTTATTAAAATAAACGTGCAAATTCCCTTTGACTACTTGTTTTCCATGCGAGACATTAAGAAGAGCATCCCCATATAATTTGTAATAATTTTGTTTATGATTATTCTTCTTCTAGCCGAGTCACATTTAATGTTATTTCTGTTGTTGTTATTGTTATTTTGTACTTTTTTTTGTTTAAATTTTAAAATAAAACGCCAAAGAAATGTTGTCTTTAATGTTTTCTTTGTTGCTTTTTATTTTGTTTTGTTCTATTGATGATTCCCAAGAAGAATGCTAAAAAGATTTTCACATGAATTCCTTTGCCTGGTTTCTGTCGATTTAGATTCGTTTGTTATTAACGTTTGTGCATGTTTTGAAATACATTTTAATGTCACATTAGTTTTCAGGAATTAAAAAAAAAAACATACGGGTATAAACGAGTGGATATTTTTTTTATCATTTTTTTTTATCAGTTTGTTGGAATTCGGTTATCGACTTTTGTTGCTCAGAACAGCAACTAAAAACTTAAAACTTGCTCTACACAGGACTAAGGTTTATTTTTCTTTTTCGGAGAATTGGATTTTTGGAAAATAAATGAAGTTCCACGAAGCTGTTGTTCCCGATAAAAGGACTTCAAAATAATTGACAATGAGCTTGAAGACTTCCAATTGTTTAAGTATGGATACATAATTGTTCAGGATTACGACCTAGCTTTTCACACCACTTATGTTGTTTGTGTTAATTTTATACTTGAGTGTCGACTCTGAACGACAGATTTTTCAGAAAATTTTCATGGCGACCTTTATTTATTCTCTGAGTTTTTGCCAGAAATCTACTGAGAGGCGGTCGCCGAAGAAATATTTTTTCATATTTCGTTTTTTTGTAGATATCTGAACTGGGGTTTAAAGCATGGCCTCACGTCAATAAGCCAACACACTAACTACTAGACTACGGCGACTGTTCCATAATACGTTTCTATAATTCTTAAGGAAAGCTACCTTATCGCTAAGTTTCCTTGCCAAGATGTAAATGGACGTACCATGATATTAATTTCAGGTCTCCAGATTTGATAAAACTATTGTGTTAGAATCAGAACTCAGAAAGCATAAGAAAACTAATTTTGCATTTTCTCCCTAAAATATTTACTTTACTAATGTAGGATTTAAAATTAAAACCTTGATCTACAAATTTTTTTCGTAAATTGTATGAGCCTAGAATGAGTGCGGCTTACAAGAAAGTTGCGACTGACGAAAGGAGACAGATAAGAAGTTCCTTACCCAAATGCTCGGTTAATCATAATTGGTACTCATCCAGAACCCACACAATTCTTCATAATTTTTTTAAAGTAAAATAACCGGTGGATGATAAATTTTGATTCAACATACATAATTGATCGTTACAACCCTTCAGTCTGGATTACGACCTAGCTTCTCACACCATTTATGGTATGTGTGTTAATACATGAATGGCGGGACCTACAGTTTAAAGTCGATTCCGAACGGGAGATTTTTGAGAAACTTTTCATGACAATTTTATTAACTCCCAGAGTTTTTGCCAGAAGACTGCTGAGAGAAAGTCGACGAACAAATATTTTTTCCATATTTTGTTTTATTCGAGATGTTTGAGCCAGGGTTTGAAACGTGTCCTCACATCTAACAAGCTAACTTAGTATCTACTAGACTACGGCGACTTCTATCTTTTAAAACCTTCATTAATGATACGTTATATGAAGCTGAAGATGGTTTATAATTGTAAACTTGATCTACAAAATTTTACTCGCAAATCGTATGAACCTAGCAATGAGTGCGGCTTAAAAGCCAGTTACATGTATGTCAAGCTGACGAAAGTAGGCAAATGAGAAGGTCCTTTCCCAAATGCTAGGTAAGCCATAATTGCTACTCATACAGGCCTGCCATCGAAACGTATTTTTATAGCGTGCAATACAGTAAAGTCCCATAGAATTCCGTATAATTTTTTTAAGGCAGATAAACTTTGATTCAACTTTTGACAATTAAAGTAAGTAAAACACGTTCTTTTTATATTTGAGACGAGCTCTAAATATATGCTCGTTTGATAAATATATGATAACCGATTGTGTTTTACACGTCTCTAAGGAATTTGAATTTACACGATTAAGAGAGTTTACCGGATGACGAAATAAATGATAGTCTGAGGTTGCAAGAGCCTTTCTACCAGTTTCTGTTGGCTATGTGATAGATATGTTTGTCATGATAGAACATAATACCTTTTTCGCTTCAGAAATGTTTCGGTTTTCTATCTTTTGAGCAGTGATTTTTTGATGCATTAATTTTTTCACGATTAATTAATGTGGCACTCAAAACTCGAGCTTCTCTGTTTATTCAGTTTGCTTCATATGGTTGATAACTATTTGGTGATTAATGCCTAGTTTCCCAGCAAAGTTTATGTGTCAGTTTTTCACAATTTTTTATATGATTTTATCGATATTTTTAGTAGTGATTGACCAGAGCTAGATAAAGAGCAAATCATTTCGCTGCTGTTCTTCTAATTACAGCATCGTTTCGGTAAACTTACAAACTTTTTCTGAAATCTGCGACGTATTTTTACGACGTATTGACAAGAAAACAGAATGTGCCGGTAATGTTCAGAGTTTTCACATGGATTTTGTTTTTGGAGCCATCTGCCACAATGTCTGGAAGTTAGGAAATTTCTCTTTTAATGTAAAAATAGTAAACAGATTGTAGCCCATTGTTTTCTTCAGACGGCTGAATAGTTCACAAGTTTAAAATTCTTGAATGTGAAATTCGTTTCAATACCGAAAATCATTCGCTTTAAAATTAACGCTTCTCTGCGTTAATCGTCGTGATGATTTATTCCATATCTACATAGCTCTCGTGGCAATATCTAGTCTAGTAGGAGGTGTGTTGGCTTATTAGACGTGAGGTCTCGGCTCAAACCCCAAGTCAGACGTCTCCAAACAAACGAAGTATAAAAAAATATTTCCTCGGCGACTTCCTCTCAGCAAATTTGTGAGAGGCAATAAAATTGTCATGAAAAGTTTCTCAAAAATCTGTGGTTTGGAGTCAACTTTAATTGTAGTTCCCGCCACTCGTGTATATAATTAACACACACAACATAAGTGGTGTGAGAAGCTAGGTCGTAATCCTGACTGAAAGGTCAGAATGACCAATCATGTACTTATGTATATACTAGCAGATTGTACCCGGCGTTGCGCGGGTTATGTAGGATTAGTTTAAAAAATGAAAAATGTTTTTAAATTAAAAAAACAGTGATTTTTTCTTTAAATTTAAAAATATTTTATTATTGGGTCATTTTTGCATTAAAAATAACAATAAATAAAAAACCGGTTTATCGAAACCGGTTTCGAAACCGGTTTCTTAAAAAATGCAATTTTTCAAATTATTCGGAAACCGGTTTAAGAAACAACCCAGTTTTTTGCCCCTTTCCCCCTTTTTGGACCCCTTTTGGTCCAACTTTATAAACGGAACACATCCAATAGCTATTTGGGAAAATTAACCAAGCTAAATCGTAAAAAAATACCTTTAAAACAGATAAAATACAGCATTTATGCATAAAGTACTAATTTTTATCCATTTTTTCTCCCTTTGTCCCATTTTTTTCTCTTTGGGTCAAAATTTTGAAAAGATTTATTGCCTATAACCTGCACCGACAAAAGCTCGGACTATATCCCAAATTTCAAGAAAATCGGTCCAGGCGTTCAGGCGTGATTGGCTATGCACTCAATTTGCCCGATTTTGGCCCCTTCCCCCTTTTTGGACCCCTTTTGGTTCAACTTTAGAAACGGAACACCTCCAATAGCTATTTGGGAAACTTAACCAAGCCAAATCGTAAAAAATTACCTTTAAAACAGATAAAATACAGCATTTATGCATAAAAGTACTAAGTTTTGCCCATTTTTTCTCCCTTTGTCCCATTTTTTCTCCCCTTTTGGTCAAAATTTTTAAAAGATTTATAGCCTATAATCAGGCGTGATTGTCTAACAAACAAACCAACAAACAAACAAACAAAAAAACAGACTTACAGAAAGACACATACACAACCTTAAGCGAATATGAATATGATGAGTACTTCAAACTTTGAATTTGAGTAGAGGTTCCATTATATTAAAATAAGTATGAATGCGTATAAGTGTTAGAAATTATGAGTATGATTCTATTCTACTCATCTTCAGATATTATCGCATATTTAAAGAATTATTTTCAAATTATTATTAAGCATGAATTAAATAACGAAAAGCTTACATTATCAAATACTGTTTTACATACATACATACTTACATACATAATTTTTCATTACAACCTTTAGTCAGGATGACGACCCAGCTTCTTTATACACTTTGTATGTTATGAACTTTAAATAAATATTTATTTGTTTTAATTGCTACGATTTTTTCTTTTTTAAAACGTTTAAAATATAAGTTCGTTGATTGCAAACAAAATAAAAATAAATTGGTGTTTAGTTTCAATTAAATTCTTTATATTTCGCACAATTTTTGTATGCCACTGTGTCCAACTTCATGAATACAACAATAATTTGCTTGTTCGTTATTCTTCTTTGTTTACACCCTTTGCGTAAACAACAACATTTGTTCGTTAGATCTGTATAGCGGAGATCTTCAAACCACGACTGTTCTCTTCACACGCAAAGCGTCTTCACACAAAACTGAATGAATTCTTACTACTCGTTGCCTGCTTTGCCTTGCCTTTTTACATATATGCTCACGTAAACAGTGTTTTATTAACTTTTGAGTGATTGATTTTCTTCAATTTCGTACGATTTTTATGGCTTATGGCGTAAACAATTAAAAATTACTTGCTGTTCTTATGAAATTTGCAGCTTTTAAGTAAATATTTGATAAATCTTCTCTCTGCCTTATCATGTATGAAAAATTGTTGACCAGTTTTTTTTATTATTTTTTTATTCTGTATTTATCACCTTTCCGGTGCTAGATATAAAAACCCATATGAAAGGCAAAATATTTTTCCAATAAATTATTATACATTCAGTATCCATATCTCCATTATATCACCATATGAGGGATGTATGTACGAATGTATGTATGTATATGAACTATAAATATTTTTATTTATTTATTCATTTATTTACTTTCGAATAAAGTATGCGTAAGTATTCGTTGTATTAAAAGTATTTACAAATCCATACAAAATTATATTCATTGTATTTATAGGCAAAAGTGTGTGTGTGTGTGTGAATAAAGAGTTTTTTGCTTTGTTTTAATTTTAAGTTGATTACATTTTTGCAATGATAATTGAACCTTAAAGTAGTTTGAAGTACTTTTAATAAATCGCAATAAAATATAATAAAATAATCATTAATTGTTTGGATTTATTAACAATATTAGGGTGGTAAACAATTAAAACAAATAAATATTTATTTAAAGTTCATAACATACAAAGTGTATAAAGAAGCTGGGTCGTCGTCCTGACTAAAGGTTGTAATGAAAAATTATGTATGTAAGTATGTATGTATGTAAAACAGTATTTGATAATGTAAGCTTTTCGTTATTTAATTCATGTTTAATAATAATTTGAAAATAATTCTTTAAATATGCGATAATATCTGAAGATGAGTAGAATAGAATCATACTCATAATTTCTAACACTTATACGCATTCATACTTATTTTAATATAATGGAACCTCTACTCAAATTCAAAGTTTGAAGTACTCATCATATTCATAACCATCACAACACGTATAATGTTGTTGATTTCGACTCACCATAACTCAACACATAAACGAATCACAAAATAAGTATGATTCGCGTACGAACACTAAAATGATCACTAGAAGGTTGCGTGTTTGTTCTGCTTGCTGCTCTGTGTTTTTTGCTTATGTGTCTTTTTTCTTTTTTTGTAAATGCAACAACAACTAAGACTGTAAATTTTGATGACTGATTCGAGTCACTCGAATTATTTATAGGTATTATAAATATTTTTCTAAAGTTATGAATCTGAATGAGTATGAGTTATGAATCAAACATATTTATTTCGAATGGTATGAGTTTGATGTTAACGTTGTAATCATACTTATTGCAACCTGTAGTTATAAATCAACGTTGTAGTAAGTACGAATGAACCAGAGTGTGTAGTTAAATTTAAATATTGTTGACTCACTTATATATTCAAAATTTCATGAGTGCTTATGAGTAGCGAAAAAACGATTCATTGCTGATCTCTGGTATGTATGTATGTAAAGAAGTATATGATAATGTAAGCTTTTAATTATTTCATTTATGTTTAATAATAATATACGAATAATTCTTTAAATATGCGGTAATATCTGATATTATTAAGAAATCTAACATCCTTTACTTTAGGTACAGACTTTGATAATAAAATTACCCGCATAAAGCTTTCAAAATCCACGATATACGATAGTATACATATTTGTATGGGTCTAATTGAGCCAGTACCTTGCAGATACTGAGAAGTCTTTCTCATTGTGAAATAAATAAATTAAGGCACCCATTAGCAGTCATTTGTTTCTATAAAATATTATTTGTCAAACGAAATCTAGGCTGTACGAGTATTTAACATTGGATGAGATAACAAACCTATTTCGTAGAAACGCATTGTTTTTTCAAATGCTTTCAATCAGACGAAGCATGAGAGTTCGTACTATAAGGTTAATGCGAGCAAGTATCGAGCAAGTATCTACCGATTGTTAAAACTAGTCGTTTACAGACGATAGATTTCCTTAGACGGTTCAATGCTTGAGAGTATATTACCAAGATTAGACAAAATTGCTATTTCAATGCAAACATATTGCATATCTGAAGACTATACCAAATGTAAGGAGTGTGGAGAAAGAAATTTGGAGAAATATAGTGGTAAAAAGCTTTCAATCGTTTTTCACTTACTTCAAATAAGCCAACACACTACCTACTAGACCACGGCGACTTCACGTTTAAGTTTTAATTCATTGTTATTGTTATTATTAGTTCTTCTTGGTCCCATGGGGCGTAAAAGAAATTTTCCCAATACATTTCCAGTATTATTAATGCTATGTTGTTAATTTGACTCGAATCATTCATCAAAATTTGGTCTTAGTTGTTGTTGCATTTATAAAAAAAGACAGAGAAGTAAGTAGAGCAAACACACAACCTTCTAAATAGTAAGTATTGTAGTGTTCGTACGCAAATCATATTTATTTTGTGATTCTTGTACATGTTGAGTCATGGAGAGTCGAAATCAACAACATCATACATATTGTTAGGTATGACTACGATGAGTACTTCAAACTTTGAATATGAGTAGAGGTTCCATAATATTAAAATAAGTATGAACGCGTATAAGTATCAGAAATTATGAGTATGAGCGATTCTTGGTTATTTAAAGAGAATTTTTGTTAAACTTTACACGCTGTAACTGAGACAACAGCTGATTGTCAAAAGCTTATAGTGAACGATTTTGGCACAAAAGTACACCCAAATCGATTTCGTGTGCCTTATGCCTTGTGCATGAAATTACTGGCTTATCTTTGGTGAATTTATGGTCATTTTATTTCTTGTGATGTGAATGTGGTCCACCATAATTTGCAGATTATCGATAATTGCATTGGTATTGAATTTCATGAGTGTAATCATGTGCGTATCAAAATGTAAGTTTTATACGTATGTATATGTGTGTTTATGTGTGTGTATAAGTAATTTGTATACATATATTTATTGGTGTTTGTATACAGATTGAAAATTAAAAACGAATCAGTTTTATTTGTATTGTTGGTTGTTTTATATGGCGTTTTATTTCCGTCTTTTTTTTTTATTACACTGTTATTGGTATGCAAATAAATTAAATAAAATTAAAAGATTATCATTTTGTTTAAAATTAAAATATGTACTCCATATATTATAGAAAAAAGTAGTAAATAAAAAACTATCATTAAAAAATAACAGAAATATGTAATTAATCGTAAATAATTTGTTGCAATGCATTTTGCATTTGAAGTGTTTTATGTTGCAAAATAAAAAATAATTTTTTTTTTCTTTTTTTTTTTTTCTTTGTTTTAAATGATGATGATCAGCAATAAAATCAAATAATATTGTATTAAACAGAGATTTTTAACTTCAATAAAAATCCATTGCAGATCAATATCTTTTGTTGGCATTTTCAATTTGTTATTAATACTGATAACGAACAAACAATTCATATGTTTTTATTTGTAAATTATTGATAAAAATTAATGGAAATAAATTATTTTTTTATGACACGCGTATTATGGTTAAAGGAAAAAGAAAAAAATTTATAAAATAATGCGAGAGGTTAATTGCACCACCCTTTATATCATTATGCTGCTACGAATACAATTTACAAAAATATTTTCTTGGAGTGTTTTACTTAAGAATGGGTTTGAAATAGTATAAAGGGTAGGCCATTTAAAAGTTTAAATTTAAAAACGCAATAAAACAAAAACGCTTTGAAATTTTGCCAAATTTATTTTGTTGTTGTGAAGTGCAATTGTTCCGGTTAGAAATGGAAACATTATCTCATTCATATGACTGCCGCGGCTAGTCTCACAGTGCCTCATTCGATTGGAACATTTTTAGTGCAATTTTTCAAGTGTATGGGTTCGTATCTCGGCAATGGCATCACGAATGTTGGCCTTCAAATGCTCAATTGTTACTGGTTTGTCGACATAATACTTTTCTTTAAGGGCGTCCCACAGAAAATAGTCCAACGGTGTCAAATCGCAGCTTCGATTAAACGGCTAACAAACACGCAATACGGCAATTTTGCTTATTAACGTACCCACCAAGATGACAATGAGCTTCATTCTAAAAGATGCATTTTATTTTGGAAAAATCGACATCAACGTATAGTTTCTCTAGTAACTCTTGAACCAATTGAACTTTGAACAATTGATATTTACGCAAAATTTGACGTAAACTGGTGAGTTAAATGTTCAATTCTTGAGAACGATGACTAGCTGGTGTTGATGGATTCTCACACACACTCTCAGACACAGCTTCGATATTTCCGTGGGGACGACAAGGAGGATACTGTCCTCAGTGTATCGTCTAAGTGCGATTAGACAGATAATAGTCATAAGTGGCTTCAGGACAATATTGGCAAAGACAATACCGGTAGACATATTGGCAGATGAGATGAGGCGGATATACTTTCGACGTCTCGAGTATCCAGAACAAACTGCAGCTATGAAAGCGGAGGAACGAATGACTTCCATGCACAAATGGAAGTCACGATGGGAGAACAATTTAAAGGGAAAATGGACATTTCACAATGTCTCTGATATAAGCCCTTGGATGGATAACGGACATTGCGAGCTGAACTAAAACGTGACTCATTTCCTAACTGGTCATGGATGCTTCAGGAAGAACCTTTACAGATTTGGACATGATACTTTCCCTATATGCCCAAACTGTGTAGATGAGGAGGAAGATGTGGGGCATATTCTAACATGCTGCCCCAGATTTATATGGTCCGGGTAAACGAGTTTAGGACCAAACCGGCTTATCTAAGAGGTGTTGAATTCTAGGACTCTATGGAGCCAATACAGCCAGAGAATGGCTGAAGTCATCCTGGAAATCCGAAGTTTGGAGGAACGAAGGCGAAATTTGATTTAGTGTGATAGAGCTTTAAAGCCAACCAGCCCTCCGCAAAGTAATACCTAACGGCAGTCCATTAAAAGATATAAATTAAGTGACGACATTCTGAAAGTTCATGTTATTGTGCAGAGTTGACACTTCGTTTGATAAAATCGGACAAAAATTACCGTAGTTCTTACATAAATAGTATAATAGTAGTGTTGTATTTTTTATAGGTATGTCACCTTATCAAATGAACTTTCAGGAAAAAAATTTTCAAAATTTTTTGATGGATTTTGATTGTTTACCGCAAAATGTGTCAATTCCACGTTTGGCTAAGAAGTCGGATAATATTTACGTTTTTTGCAAATATTATTATTTTACTTTGCGCAAACATTGGCCAACTTATGGTTGTTGCTCAAACGTGAAATTGACACATTTTCCACCAAACAATCAAGATGCATCAAAAATCCTGTAAATTTTTTAACTGAAACGTCATTTGATAAGGTGACATATATAAAACGTATAACACGACTGTTATACTATTTAAAAAAATTATCAAACGAAGTGTCAATATCTTCACAAGATAATGCCCTTTCAGAATGTCACCACTTATTTTATATATTTTAATTAAAGTTTGCTAATATGAATGGTCAAACATGAAATAATACGAAAAAAAATTCGCATTTGCCAAGTTTACCTCATCAAACTTCATAGAATATTAAGTCGAATAATGTATAAATGTATATCGTTTTAAAGGCCCATCTCTACTCTTTCTAAGAAAGTTTAAATTTGTGACATTGGTTCAGAAATGTGTGTGTAATCAATAAATTTTTGCGTAAAGTCGAAAATAACAGTGTTTGTCAAATAAAACAAATTTGGAGGGTTCAAGAAATATAAAAAAATATTTTTAAGTTCTACTCAACAAAACTCATAACCTATACTATGTCATTAGCTGGGTCTATTTAATTTTTTTTTTTATTTTGTCGCAAAGACTTCATTTCATTCCACGTTTGTAATATTGTTGGAATAAAATTTATGAAAATATTTTGAACACATTAATTACCTAAGATTTGTACTCGTCTCAGATAATAAATCTGTACAAGGCGCCATTATTTGATTTAAATTTTGAAACAATATTTCTTGTGTTTATGAAGCTTCTATTTCATCTGACCCCTTCTCTGATTACATCACATCACATTGTCTTGAGGCATTAATTTCTTGTTTTTTGTTTTGTTCTTCGCTGTTTCTTTTTTTTTATTTATTTTGTGTTGTAGTATGTACGTACGTACATAATTTATCCACTTATTTATGATTGTGAAAAATCAAGATATTTTGTCATTTAATTTGAATAACGGTTTGTCCAATTACTCGCTCCAATACAATACAACAAACAGACTCTGCTGCTATATTTTGGGGTTTGATTTAAATTATTTGAATAGTTTCTCCTTCTGCTTCTTCACACAATCTTTCGAATTCGGTCTACTCTGTGAGTGCCTGTGTGTGTGTGTGTGTATTGTTATTTGGTGTGTAAATCAGATGGAGATATAAAATATTTTAACAAATTTATGCCCATTATTTTGACATTAATTCAAGCTTTATAAACAGGCTAAAAACGTTGTTTTGATTAATCAAACGCCATCCTGCTGTTGTTGTGGCCCCTACCCTCACCTCGGTGAGACACTTTTGTTTCTACGCTTTGCATTTGACTCGAGGGAATTTTAATGGAAAAATGACTCGTCTGCGACAATAGATGGCAAAATATAAAAGAAAATTCTTTTTATTAACATTACCACAGCATAGAAAACGTTCAACATAAAACAACAAAGCAATACCAAAATGGAATCATACGGGGAACCTAAAACTAAAACCAGTAAATGAACAAATTTGTTAAAGACAAAAAAAAAAACAAAAAAAAAATAAAAAAAAAAAAAAGAAAATTACTTCAAGTAAAATGAAAAAACCAAAAAACAATAAGAAAAGGAAAGACAAATACAGATATTATAAATAAAAAAAAGGAGTCGTTCAGATAACATGACAACAAAACGACAAAGAAAATAGATTGTAGATGAACCAATGGCGCCATCAGCAATTGCCACTTCCTTTAGACGACAAAGACTTTTTGGTGGCAGCCTCAGCCTTAGTATCGCTAGCAACGACAGCGCTACAGCTGATAAACCACTTGCTTTTACACTCGCAAACAATTTGTTATTTGTCGTTTCTCTCTACTTCTCTTCTTCTCTATTTCCCTTTCTCATTCTTCTTAACATTGTCGTCATTTATTTAAACATTCAAGTGATTTTAATAAACATATACAAACAATTTCGCTTGGCGTTCATACTATAAATGATTTAAAACGAGCCAATAAAAAAGAAAAAACCAGTTCCTGGGAATCTCCAATACAGACACTGATTTCGATTTCCTTATCTGAGGTCTAAAATAATCCATTCGAACTACAAGGTGTTTTAAGTTCGAAATTATGTTTCAAATTCAATGCATTTCCAGTATCGTCTTATGAAAATGAGCCCAGCATGCCGTCCTATCAGCGTCAATGATTTTAAATTAAATTTTCAATGATATTGGCAATACATAATGTCGGCAATACGGTAGTATAGAATGAATTTGGAATGCTTTTAGAAAGCCCATGAAAAGTTTCTCAAAATCAGTCATTCGGAGCCGACTTTAAACTGCAGGTCCTAGCACTCATGTATGAAATTAACGCACACAACATAAGTGGTGTGAGAAGCTTGGTCGTAATCCTGACTTCAGAGTTGTAATTACCAATTATGCATGTATGTACATATGTCATTGTCCATATTTATACAGTCTGAATTAATCATATAATAAGAAATGCAAACTTTTGTCTTTACTCCTCTTTCTAATAGTCTGAACTGATGTACCAGTATGTATACTGGAATACATTCGATGAAGTGGATGTCATATTTTTTAAGGAACACATTTGCCCCACCATGTTGCACCAAAATGCCGATAGGAATAATGATGTCTAAATTCGACGGATAGCACGAAAGGATGATGATAAAATGGTGAGGATAGCATTGGTAAAGATTTCATGTATGATATTTCAACTAGAATACATGACTATTATTCGGTCTTTTAGAAAGAAATATTTGCGAATAGTAAAGGTGGCGAATCTAGAATACTCTCTAGTCTGGTAAGCAATTAAGATTGATAATAATTCAGGGATTAAGACTTCACTATCTAGGGTAAGGAATTATTGAAATTGAAAATACAATACATTAATGACTGTAAATTGAACCTAGAACAAACAGATACAAATATTCTCAAACACGACTATATGCAAGGTTTACAAGAGGACACTGTGATAAGCGGGACATAATCGTCATTGCCGAAGTTAATACAGTTCTTTGCATTATGGGACGCCTTTGTGAGTGCAGGGGCCGAAGCGTAAATATACAGCATCTTTAGTGCACCTGCATAACTCTGAATAATACCCTCTGTCCCTATAAACAATTTAAAGCCACTGAAAGCTTGTATGAAAATAATATCGGATAGACTTTATTTAATTGAGAAGTTTTTCATGTAAGGGATTCATAATTTCATTGCAAGACATATTTCAAAAATTTTCTCCTTTAAATTGGTTAAAGATTTATTTTATGTGTGTTTAGTTCATGAACCCAAAGGAGGAAGCGTAATTGATTCTTTTCACCCTCTTTAGATAATTGATGTTTTTCCTTCATATTGTTACGAAAATGAAAAATCTAGATACTGGTATTTTGCTTTTACATTGCTTAACATTAAAATTATAAACAAAAGCTGCAAAAACAAAACAATGAAGTAAACAAACCTGTTTACAAATTTTCGTACTGCTTAATATAACAAACAAACACCACCAAAAATACACAAACAGCACTACAATAATAAATGTAAACAACAATGTTTACATATATAGAGATTTCGAGAAGGCGAAATCATGAACATTCGCCTTCAAAAACATTCATCAGACTGTTTACTCTGTCATATAAAAGGCAAGTCAAAGCAGGCGACGGAGTGAGTGAAGCTCAGTCAGTATTGTGTGAAGACGCGGTGTGTTTGAAGAGAGTAATCGTGGTTTGAAGATCTCCGTTATAAAGATCTGTCGAATAATTGTCTAGTAATTGTTATTGTTTATGCAAAGGGTATAAATAGAGGAATAACAAAAAAGGCAATTGTTGTTGTTTACATAAAGTTGTGAACAGTGCCACACAGAATAATAAAGAATTTTGATTAAAACTAACACAACTTTGTTTTTATTTTATTTGCAATTTACAAGCTCATATTTTAAACGTTTTTAAAAGGTAAAAACATAACAATATTATTCGTTCCACTGTATGGTAAATAAAGTCAAGCAAACATGTTGAAGAAAATCTATTCGCTTTAAGAGAAAAACAAAAAAAAGTTGCAGATGCATTGAAAGTAAGTTTTCTTTGAAACTGGATTAGGCTACAGATAGAAATCTGTACCGCAATACGGTGCTTTATTTTCTTTTTATGTCACTAATTCTATCATTCTATGCCTCTTGCTCACTGTCTTTTTCACATTCTTTACACTTATGGTGCAATAAACATGGGGAAAACATCTGTCGTTGAATGCTTGCTGCAAAGATACTTTTTAACATTTTTATCCTCCGGACATTTGTGTGAAGCTGTGTGAAGCTTGTGTTTCTGAAATATTTTTTTTTTTTGCTTTTTACTCTCTCCCACTTAAAAATTACAGCCAAGTCAAGACAAGTCTACAATGGCATTGTAATATTCGTCTTTTTTATTTTTTTGGTTGTTTATTTGTTTGTTCTTGTTGTTGTCGTTATATTGGTAGAGATTTTAAAAGATTTTTATGGTGGATACGCGTACTTTGTAAAACTGACAGTTTCTTTTATATTTTCTGAGCTTCAAATACTCTGCAGCCACTTTTGAGTTGTGCGCTTATTTTGGCTCTGATTTTTATTTTCATTCTCTTTTATTATGATTTTTTGTTTCTGTTCTGTTTGTGTTTTGTTTTGTTCTTATAGTTTCGTCTCTTGTCCAATATCATAATCATTAGGATTTGCTCATCATTTTTTGTATGTATGTATGAGGTAGGATCAGAAGAAAGGGGTAGCAGTAGCAGTAGTAGTGGTGGTAGTAAGAGTAACGAGTCTGTATGATGATTTTTATTTTGACAATGACAGCAATTGGATTCTTTGTCAGAATATTTGAGATAAGCTTTGTAGATTTTATTCGTTCTTTCCTATTTTTCTTATAGATTTTTGTGATTTTCCTTTTCTTTTTTTTACATTCGTTTTAATGTCAGTGTTGTTGTTATGAAAATCAGTTTTTATATCCTTCCATTTACTTCTGATATTTTTTTTATTTTTTATTTTTTTATTTTTATATAAAGAGGCGTTATGATAATGACAGAATGAGGTTTAAATTAGGCGCCACATTTGTAAATGTCTTGAGTGCCTTCAATTTATTGTCTATTTAAAATGTTTTTATAATAAATTTTCTAAATTTATTTTTATTGCAGGTGAATTATTATTTGTGTGTGTGTGTGTTTTCTTTTAGAGGTGTTTACATCATGGAATATATTTCTTTTCTTTTATACATATATTTGATTCATTTTTGTAATTATTTGTACAGTTGAGCATCGATTATTCGGGATAGTCGGGACCGGTAGCATCCCGGATAATCGATTTTCCCGGTTAATTGAGGTAAAACTTTACGTATTTTTACATAAGTTTTTATTTATTTATTTGAGCACATAGTATTAACATGCACATGTAATTAATAATTAAAAAATGTTTTAAAGTAGTTTGTTTGTTCTTTTTACCTTTATTTTTTTCTGCCAAAAGCTTCTCTTGAACACGATAGAGTTGCAATTTATCTTGTTCTGTTATATTCGAAAATTCTGAATAAATTAAGGGATTTCCACTTGTTTGCTTTTGTTTTACATGTTAGGTGTTGCTAACTCAATCAAAATAAATTGTAGTGTTCCCAACACGATAAAAACCAATTATTTAAGATCCCGGATAATCGATTAAAAATAAAAAACTTTTGTTCATTGCCGATCCCGGATAATTGATGTTCCCGGTTAATCGAATCACGGATAATCGATGCTCAACTGTAATTTTATAAAAGGTTTCCTAGAACTTTCTGCTCAATTTATATGTCCATTACAATGTCAAATTGTTATTATCATTTCCCACCGAGCATCTATAATACAAAATGCTATGTGGTTTAATGGAAGATATCATTTTGGATAGTCTAGTGCCGATTAAAATTATTATATTGAATCCTTCAGCGTACCACTGAAATTTCAAGAGCATGCCACCTTTGGAGACACGGTTTGGTCAATTGTGAACACATACATAATTCGTCATTACAACCTCTTAGTCAGGATTACGAGCTAGCTTCTCACACCACTTATGTTGAGTGTGTTAATTTTATATATGAGTGGCCAACCTACGACTTCAATTGTGAATCCCTTCAGAAAAATTAAGATGAAGTAAAACAACACAAAAAAAAAAATTAAATACATACCTTCATACCCTTCAGTCATTTTATACATGAGCGGTAGGTCCTGCAGTTTAAAGTCGACTCCGAACGACAGATTTTTTGAAAAACTTTTTCATGGCAAATTTTATTTATTCCCAGAGTTTTTGCCTGAAATCTGCTGAGAGGAAGTCGCCGAAGAAATATTTTTTAATATTTCGTTTTGATGTCTGGCCCGGGATTTGAACCGTAGCCTTACATCTAATAAGCCAACACACTACCTACTAGACCTCCAAATAAATGGAGGACATAAATTATAAAACAGAAATAAAACTAATGAAAGCGAGAAGAATAGAGCAAAGAAATTTCCGAGGTGTGTCCAAGAAAATGGAATTGCAAGTACTCATGATTCGTCATAAGTTATGATTTTTTTAAGCAAATCTGTATCGTCGTTGACGTCTTCAACAATTCCTGAGCGATGTTCATGTGACGCTTTTTTTTTGTCAAAACTCTGCACACGATTCGTGATTAAAATTCCAAAAAATTGCGTGGAAGCGATATGCCCACATTCCAAGCAACTTCTTTAATTGTAATTTAGTTTTTCAACATTTTCAAAGGTTCGATGACTCTCCCAACCTCCTTTCTTCACTCTTTCAACATTTTCATCGATTCATCTGCGAAAAGCATGCAAGCACTTGTAAATATTTTTTCGACTCAGAGTACTTGCACCGTATCCCACTGTCGCTGTGTTCTTGAGCTTTTAATTCCATTTCTTAAACAAAATTTGATGCAAATTTCTGACACATTTTTTTTCGATAGCAGAAATACTTGCCTTATTTATGCCTCTCACAAGCGAAATAAACATGCTAAATAGCAAAAACTGTGAACATAAGTTCGAGACAAGTGTGCCAACATAAAAAATAAAAGAAATTAAAAGTTGAATGTACGTAGCACGTGAAATTTCATAATTCACCTTATTTTTTAACGATACTTCTTACCTATTATGTAGAAAATTTACCATAATATTCTATAAATTTTTCTATGGATATACCCCGTATGCAAATCCTTTTACAACGTTAAGCTTACTATTGTTCACATTTACCAGTTAATTAACAAATTGCTTGTCTAAACAGTTCTACCTTCAGATGGCATATGTGACATAATATACGAACTATTCAATCTAATGATCCTGATACTTATACTCAAACTTAAACTAAGTTTCATACCTGTGGGATTGCTGCTTGATGAAGAGGCTTATGTGCATAGCTGCCAGATGAACAAAGCATCGAATCGTCAAATATTAGAAAAAAAAAAATCGTCAAAATCGTCAAAGGCGTTCATGGAAGTCGTAAAAAAAATCGACAAAAAAAAGAAATACATAAATTAAAAGTTAAAAAAACAATTTTAGTGAAACATATAAAGTTAACGCAATGTACATATTTTAGTTCAAAAATAAATAACAAAAACATTTAACAAAAAAATTTAACAAGTCCTTTTAACACTTTAATGGTGACTTTTTATTCTCCGACAGGGAACATACCTAATTGATGAACAATCGCCTTCCGACAGTTTCAAGGCGTCCAAGACTAATGCGTCACGTATTCGTGCCTATAATGCAGTACTTTGTTTGAGCCAATAGCCCTTGGTAGGATAGGGTTATATATATTTGATGGGTTATTTTTCCAGAACTTGAACTCTTCCACTAGTTCGTTAATGCATTCAACTTTATTGGGGAGTGACTGTAACTCATTTCATTAACTTTTTTCGATAACTTGTGCTGCCTCTGTTATGTGTGTCGAAATCATCTACTTCTGAATTCATTCCTGGCAAAAAACTTTAAACTTATTTGTACACGAAATTAAGTTTCATAAATGAATATGTGGGATTTTTTTTGTTCCTTGTTTAACGGAAAGCCATAAAATAAATAATTTAATATCTGTTTAATACTTATTCTTAAGTGATATAAGAATACATAAAAGCCTCTTGATGGTTGGCAGTTGATAGTTCCTTAAGTATGTTTGATTCATTTTTATAAAAAACAAAAATTTAATAAAAAAAAAAAAGAAATCAAAAAATCCCTTAAGAGATTATCTTTTGTAAAAAATCCACTGTAGTTGGTATTGGCTAACACTATATTTACAGTATACTATATATTCAATTCTTTTTAAAATAAATATACCCATACCACCTGTAATGTACTAGAGTAATTACTCTGAAAAGTATGCAATAAAATAATATTTTATTTCCTTGTACTCGATATTAATAGAATTTAATATCACTCATACGTTACGTTACATGCATTGCTGGCAGAAACAAGCATCCAATCGTCTAATATTATAGAAACAAATGCCAAAAACGTCAAAGGGTTTCATGGATATCGTAAAAAAATCATCACAAAAAATAAATACATAAATTAAAAGTTAAAAACAAAAATTATATTGAAACATCTAAAGTTAGGGCAATGTACATATTTTAGTTCAAAAATATATAACTAAAACATTTAATAAGTCCTTTTAACACTTTAATTTAAAAAAAAAATTAAAAACGAATGTTTTATATAATATACATATTTGTATGTTAAAAACATTCTAAGGAATTTAGTTTAATTTAAATTAACTTGGCTTAAGACTCTCTCTACATTAGCTGAAATACATATGTGATAATACTAATATTTTTTAGTGAATTTAATTAAGGCTAGAAATTAAAAGCTACCATTTCTAATTTTCTTTTCTGATTTTTTTTTTTCCAAAAATTTTCAGGAAAAAATTGTTTAAAGTTTAAACAGTTGTTTATTGACACATAAGCGCAGCAATAATATTGCATCATCTAAATCTATGGGTGGCATAAATATTAAGGAGTCAGAAGCTCTTGACGTCCTGAGCATGAAAATTCAGCGAACATCACGCTGGAACCGACACATTTTTCAGTGCCTTAGCTTCTTAAGACGGTGCAAGAAATACTTCACTTCATCTGATCTTCTTACTATTTACACCACTTATATCCGAAAGAGAATGGAATACAACTCTCAGGTATAGGCCAGTTCCTCAACGTCAATTTTATCAACCTCGTACAGGAGAGGGCAGAGTTGCTCGTTAATGACGGTAGGGTATCGAACTCTATTCATTCGTTGGAACATCGTTGCAATGTGCCTTGTGTTTCACTGTTCTATCGCTATTAAGGGACTTATTCCTGAGAACCATGTATTCCTACGTAACACTTGCCTTTCTCGGCGAGCACATCCGTATGTGGTCGATTGACAAGTCGGACTATTCGTATGTATGTGGAATTCACTACGTGCAGAGGCTGTAATTTTTTTTAAGAAATGAAATAGGTCTAAGATACAGAATAAGTATCACAGGTATTCGCAAATAACTTAAAAATATAATACTTCACTCCCCGTTATTACTAACCTAAATTTTGCAATAGTAACAATTACAAAGCAAATACAAAGTTTAATGTACTAAAGTAATGAATATGATGTAAATTTTTGATATCCAAAAATCGTCAAAATAAGGGCATAAATCGTCCTATCTTCAAAATGAAATTTTTGGAACTCAAAATCGTCAAAATGACGACAAATCGTTAAATCTGGCAGCTATGCTCATGTGCTCTCACAGTCCGTTGTATACCTCCATGCGCGGTTAGCGTGTGAATCGCACCTTTTCTCTTTAACTGTAAAGAAGAAACCTTCTTGTGGTTGCACCGAATTATTTCCTAATGTTACATTCAGATCTGATCCTGATCTTACCAGTTCATTTGCGACTTAGTTGCCGTCGATGTCTCAATGATCACGTGCCCTAATTTAATAATCCAACAAAAAAGTATTTGACAACCTCTTGCACTCTTAGACTAGATGTGATATAATAGAACGAGCTGCCAAAGCCTTCAGTGCTGCCTAACTATCCACATTTCTTGTGCTCTTCGGTTTAGTTTTTCTGATTAGTCTTATGGCCTTCACAACACCCTGTCAAAAAAACACTACATTACGAGGTAAGATTATACGAGGAGTTTATCCAGATTTCCTGAAAGAACATTATTACACTCGGTATAACGCAAAAGTAGACTTTTGTGGCCATGCCAGTTTAGTTCTTTTAGCAGCACCAAGAGATCTAATCTATAAGAAGTCACTGACACAACTTATTCTTAATCCGCGATGACATCTAAGAACGTTTGAAGCATGTTTATACTGCTACCTGTGACGCCAACAGAAGGACATCTCTGTACTTTAAAGTAAAAGGCGAACAATTTATATGAAATTGCAATTGTCCGGCAAATGAAAGTGTTTCTCGTAAGCTATTTAGACAACTTGAGGCCTGTTGTGCTGGCTTATTAGAAGTGAGTCCACGGTTCAAAGCGCAGGTCAAAAATATTTCTTTGGCGACTTCCTCTCAGCTGCTTTCTGGCAAAAACTCTGAAGTTGACACGAAAAAGTTTCTCAAAAATCTGTCCTTCGGATTCGACTTTAAACTGTAGCCACTCATGTATAAAATTAACAAACACAACAAAGAGAAGCTATGTCGTAATCCTAACTGAAGGGTTGTAATGACTAACTATTTATGTATGAACGTATGTACATATGTATGTGAAATAACTTCCAGAATTTTATTCCACCGTGCATGGTATATAAATACATAATTGGTCATTACAACCATTCGGTAAGGATTAAGCCCTAGCTTCGCACAGTAGTATATGGAAAATTAATTTATAGATGGACTAAGAGCATATTGTACGTATTCTTTAAATCTTTTCAGCCAATATTTACTTTTTAATAAAGTATTTCGGTTACCCACATTCAAACCTCTCCAGACAATACTTACCTACTGCTTACTTTCTTAAGAGCACTACTGCTAATTGTCTCCATAGCAAATAGAACTTGTAATAAGCTTTTTGTATTTTTTTATTTTCCTTTTTTGTTTTTTTCTTTTTTTGTTTATTTATTATATTTTTTTTTGTTTGTTTTATTTTTAAATCAATATTGATTTCTCATTAACTAATTCATATTCCACTTTAACTAAAATATCGTGTATTTAATAATAATTATCATCAGTTTCTTGTATTTGTATCATTTACGCTTATCATTACTACATCATATTCATCCTCTCCTCTATACCTGTTTCGTTATCAGTATCAGTAGAATCACGTTTTGTTATCTTTCAAATCGTTTAACTTTTCAATTCTGTTTGATGTTCATGCGTACATATCTGGTTGTATGGTATAAATAAAGACCATCGCATGCAGACATGTATGTTTTTTATTTATGTTACACCGTGTATGTGGCAAATAATGGGAGTCAGTGTGATGAGTACACACACAGACACACTGTACAACAAACTTAAATAAAAAATTTATTTCTTACATGGCTATGGTAATATAATCCCTCCTTAAGTGTTAACTTAAATACGATATACTCGTACTCATACTTGTATTCGTACGCATACGTACTTATTCTAATTTTAATAACACAACTAAAATGAGGAAAACAAGATCAAAACGACATCAAATCAGACCACAAAATAAAATTATTGCTCACTATGGGCTCAGTCGCAGTAGCTAACTTCTCTCCCATGCGCCGCCACCACTGCCCAGGAACATGAAATAACAGCAGACCGTTTGCCACAAATACGCCAGGGCCATCATCATTAGAACACGTATTAAACGCCACACACTATAACTCAAGGATAATGGTGATGACAGCATAAAATCTGTTGGCATGAGAAATAGAGAAACAGAGACATTGAAGAAATGGGAAAATGTGAAAATTTTAACAATACAACACACACACTTACTCACACACATACATACATAGATACTTACATTTTGTATATTGTTGTGGTCTCTGTATTGCATTAATGCTGTTTGCCATCGATGTTCCTCCCAGTAGTCGTTGCTTGTTACTGGTATCCGCCAATGATAGAATCGTTGCACGCACCTTTGTCTCACGGCGTACACTCGGGATGCCCATTATATCGGCAGCACATTTTAATTCCAAAACCTCACTTTTACCAATGAAACGCTGATCATCCACGTAGATGCGTAATTGCAAATTGCTGGCTGATAAAACAAAACCATCGGAACTGCGTGAAAATTCATTGATTTGTGGCTGCACTGTTGTCATGGTTGCCTGTTTGAGTAGAAGATACAATATTATTTGAAAACACTCCTGTACTCGTTCGAATATTATAAAAGTATTGCTATTGTTGTTATTGTACTTTCAAGAGTACCATCATAAGACTGACAATGACTGAATTCGAGTAAGAGTTTAGAGTATAGACTACTGAACCATAGGTTTGTATAAATCAAGCGCAAAAAAACAAAACAAAACAAATTAAATTTCACAAAACTTATCTTTTAAGTTGAAGTGCTTTTGCAATTAATGAAACTCTTCTAATTTGTATACGATTTAATTAGTTGAAGAGCACTGGATTTGTTTTCTGTTCTTTTTTTCTTTTTGTAAGTTTAATATGAAATAATATTTTTATTCAATTATATTTAATAAAATCGAGGAAAAAGAAGTCATTTCTAATAAAGGATTAAAATACACACACGCTCTATTTGAGTGTGGTGTTCATGGAAGAAAAACTTCATTGAGATTTCTAAGCTTACACACATGATGGGGGCATTGTTCTGACAACATCCGGAATATTTATTCGTTCCATGGAAGTCAAAGAATGGAATCACATGGCAAGACATACACAAGCCAGTCTTTCGGCCGAACAAATGGATTTGGCTTATTATTTCACTTCTGCCAACGACTGTATTGATATAATAAGCCTGGATACTGGATCACTATTTAACCCTTTGCACTCGGCATCATTTCGGACGTTACCTATCAGCAACTCGACTTGATTATATAATAATCGATTTTGATTATATATTAAAAGATATGGTAAAAAAATACTTTGGAATAACTAATGGTAAATTACGAAAACACAACACTATATTATTACTACATAGATCTCTTCTATTCGACGCTTCAGTACGAACTGAGATCTTGTACATTTCTTCTCTCGGTTATGGGATTTCTTTATTATCGTATCAAGTATCCAATTTCACTGAGCCATACCTTTGTAGCTTTGTACGCCTAATCCACTATATTACTCAACAGATCAGAGTACAGTTCGTCGTGAACGCACTTAGCACGTTCTTTTTCGACGTGTAAAACATTTGATTTACTTATCATGCATTTTGTTAATTTTATCATATTTCGATTAGTTTTTTGTGCCAGTTTAACAGAAAACGACCGGAGAACACGTGTTTCCTAAAAAATTGCTGTGGAATAATTTCATTGTCCGTAATCGCTAACAAACTATCATGTCCCTTCAGAATGTACAACCGAGTGATATGCTAGACTTACGTTGTCCAAAGGGTTAACTAAGGAGCCTTAACTCGAATTCTCTTGTACATATGTTTGTTTTATAGATAATACAGAGAATGCCTGTAATTCATCTTGATTTGAAGACGACAGCATATATTTCATTAAATATAAAATTCATGTATACTCATGAACTCATGCAGCGCATTGCGTTAATAACAGAAATATTATTATATGAGCAATGAAAGAGGACTTTTGCTTTTTAACACCCAGAGTCTCTGGTGGGAATCGACCTAGGCATTTAAATTTTAGGACACTACCAACTAGCTGATCGGTGCAGAAGACGTTCATAAAACCGTGTGATAAAAATTCCAAAATAATGATTCGTCTGAATCAATATTTATGACCCCTGTATAGAAGCGTTAACTCTTCTTATGACATACCGTTTGCAATTAAGACTGCTATAATTTTTCAAAACTTGTAAAATGGCTGGCTGGTATATGTGCATTTGACGGTTACTTTAAGCAGCCGAACAGTTCTAATTATAATTAAAGTGTCTAATTTAGTTCATATAGCGGTAAGAAAACTATAACAAACTAAAAGGAAATTATGGTAAAAAATAAAAGATCGTAACGGTTATAAGTTACATGCAAAAAGATATTTTTTTTAGATTATTTTGAGAGTTTTTCTAAAACTGGTCAACCGAAAAAATCCGAAAATAAAAAGTTGAATTTAAACTGGCAAAAAGAGAGTTTTATTTCACTGCCAGAAAATAAAACTCATTTTTAGAGTTTTATATTTCACTCATTTTGAGGGTTTTATTTTTCCGTCAGTAAATAATAGTTATTTTTGGGAGCTTCATTTGTCACTTCAAAGTCAAAAGTCTGTCATAACTTTTTTTATTTGATGCTGTTTCTAAAAGTTTTGTATTTTCTTTTTTACAAAATTAAAATAATTTTAAATAAACATTTTATTTTAAACCGCTTTTAGCTGCTTTTTTGATATTTAAATCATAACGAGTTCTTTGTCATAAAATTTATAACAAGAGTTTAATTTTTCCTTAAAAAAAATAGTTGTTATTATCTGATGAAAAAATAAAACTCTCAAAATGAGTTTTTTCGTTAGAAAATAAAACTCCCTAAATGAGTTATATATTATGACGGTAAAATGAAACATGTGTGTCTGTCAACTTCAAGTCGATGATTTTTCCGTTTAAATTTTAATAGGTAACCGTTATTTACGGTCTCTGCAAATTTGCAGCATTTTCTATGTAATGTCAGTTAATTTTGGCATTCGCTTTGGTACAATTATGCAGAAATAAACACGGATATTTCCTACATATTTTGATATCAGAGAAGTTAAAATTTTGTTTATCGCTGGACTGAATTGATTTGTATGTAATATATTGGAACAACGTAGAAAATTGATTAAGACAATTAGACTGATTCTTATGTTCTTTGAAATTAGAGGAAAAATTTGAAAATCGTATTGGCACATATAATCATGGGTAGCTCTTTTAAACAGCAAAGCAAGAAATGCGCATTATTAAGTCACCGTTTTGCCTTTAGCTGACTTTAATTTCTGTTCAAGGTGTCCGTATAATATCTTCGAGTTGAATTAAAAAATGTTCACTAATTTGAAAGTTTTGCAAACTTTTAACAATTTTTTTTTTGTTTAATTATTTTAATATTTAAATTAATTTTAAACTCTGCAGTTGCGGTTTTTAAGTTCAACATTTATTTTCAACTACATGTTGGGAAATTTGTTGTGTTTCATTAAAAAAAAAAACACAAAAAAAAGAATTAAAAAATTGCATACAAACAAATTCGCTGGCAAAAAACAAATAAAAAAGAAAACTAACAACAACAACAATAACAAAAAAACATTTTCCCAATTGCAGTTTTAATCAACATAAAATGTCAACGTTGAACTCAGAGAAACACAATCAACTAAACGACGGCAACATTACGCATTTTCTGGGTATTCCAGTATGTCTGTCCGCTTTAGTGAAGCCGGAAAAATCTCTAAAATACACAACAAATAGAAACAGAAACAGTTTTGGTGCAATAAATCACAGATGCAAAAACGGGTGAAATACAAAATGCGAAACAAAAACAAGAATAAGACATACAGTGTGTGTGTGAGAGAGAGAGAGAGTTTAAAATTAAAAAAAAAGAAACAATTCAACTTTTAAACATAAAAATGGACCCAGTGATGGTTTAAATTGGTTTTCAACATGAAAGAAACACTAAAACAGTTAAAATATTGTGATTGCAACAATAACAATTGGCATGAAAAACAAAACAGTCAATAAATAATAAAACTTTTAGAGCATGCCACCCTCGATAAGTCGTTTTATGGTTCCACATACAAAAAATACGTATTTTTTTTCAACTATAATTCAGTAATAACATCGAAATAAATAAAATAATAAATAAAAAAATAAATAATTAATATGGAATATGTAATTAATTTATTATAATTAAAACAATTATTCACAATTATTTGAATAATTGAGAAGTTATGATTCATTTTCAAGTGCAAATTCTACTTTTCTTTCATTTTCGGATAAAAACTTTATGAGCCATGTAGTGTAGAAATTTTGTTAAAAAAAATTTTTTTTTTGTAAAATTTTTATTGCATGATAAATAAAAAACAAAAACACAGATAAACTGCAGCAACAAAAATATTAAATCCACAGTTTTAAATCGGAATACATTTATTTATACGTACAAAAAATAGAAGAAAAAAATTTTTGAAAATAGAAAATAGAAAAAAAAAAATGTGATCACGTACCGTTTTATTGTTGATGTACCATGTGAGTATTGCCGGAGGATTTGACCACTCTGAACTGCAATTTAAGATAATGGAATCACCATATCTATAGGTGTGCTGTAGTCCACTGATAAATGGATCAAATTTTGGTAAAACTGTAATGGAACAAACACCAAATACCCATAAAAATATATGCAATAACAATACAAATAAAAATAACAATAACAATAATAGAACAATAGAGACTATAAAATATTGGCATTTTTTTTAAATGGAATAAAATATAGAAAAACCCATAAAAAAACATATGCAAACTTATGCATAGAGAAACAAATCTGATAGCGATGATAGAATATTCAAAATATGGGGCTCGTAGAGAACATCTTTTTATTGTCTTTAAATTCCTAAAATATCCCCCAAAAACAATTGAATAATTAAAAGAGCTTAGCAATGAGTATTCAAAAAAATGAGTACAATCGCATTCATACTTATTTTAATATCATGGAACCTCTACTCATATTCAAAGTTTGAAGTACTTAACAACACGTATGATGTTATTAACTTCGACTCTCCAGAACTCAACATATACACGAATCACAAAATAAATATGATTCGAGTACGAACACTAAAATACTCACTAAAAGGTTGTGTGTTTGCTCTGCTTGCTGTTCTGTCTCTTTTCTTTTTTTTTGTAATTGCAACAACAACTAAGACTGTAAAGTTTTGATGAATGATGATTTGTAAGTATTTTTCTAAAGTTATGAATCTAAATGAGTAGTAGGGTTATGAATCAAACATATTTCGAATGAGTATGAGTTTGATGTCAACGTTGTACTCATACTCATTGCAACCTGTACTTATAAATCAATGTTGTAGTGAGTACGAATGAATCAGAGTGTTTAGTTTTGACTCACATATATGCAAAACTTCACGAGTGCTTATGAGTAGCGAAAAAACGATTCATTGCTGATCTCTGGTGTTTTTATTCTGTCATATTAAATACACTGAATTTTGAAGAAAACTTAAGAAAAATATTAATTAAATAAACTGTATATTACTGAAGCACTAGATATTGAAATAATTTCAAAGTGATTCTTCTTCTTCTTAATTTTTCAACTACATTTTCATCAAACGCACTAATTTTGACAACGACCTAACAGATCATAAAAAAATGAGGAAAGACTTGAAGAATATTTGCAAAATCTTAGCGAGATATTCAAGAGTAGTAATGTAGCAAGCAATTCTTTCAAAAGCAAGGATATGAGAAGTTAGGACGTTGTACAATGGGTCAATTCGACTTCCGGGTAATGTACTTGTCACAGTTGACAAGTACACGTCCTCTAACCTAACCTAACCTAAGGATATCAAATGCTATACGACTTGAAAGCCAAAAATTTGGAAAACCTCATTTTAGAATTGAATTATAGTTGCTGTGAAAAATGGATCGATTGCGGCAATCAAATCATACTCTGTTGTGTGGCCTATTTTTGGATGAATGGGTGTGTAAACGAACATAATTGTCGTATTTATGCGCCGGTGGTATGCGCCAGAGTTCTGGAAAATCTGTATGCATTCCACCAAGAGAAGCCGTGATGGACATTTGGAGGATGGATGATGTTATATAATAATGTCATCAAAATGGCGATGACAGCTCACGCACATTGCGTTTTATTTAATTTTAAAAATAGGAAGCGCTTAGAAAGATTCTATATTTCGAAAAACCAAAAGGATTCCATACATCATGAACTACGGTAAAGGATTGAGATAATGAAAAGAGGCTTGTATTGTGCTGTACTGAACTTCATTGACTTAGTTCAAGAGAATATTCGTTAAACTGGTTGTTTTGATGGAATCAGGGCTCAAATCGCAAAATTCTTACCAGAAGACAAATACCGTGTTGTGACATTGCACTTAAAACTTCGTTAAAAACCGCATTGAAAGGGCTGAATGGAAGAGACCTACTTTAATTCCTGAAAACCTATGTATGTCGAACAAAAAGTTCACCCAAATATTATCTATTGAAGTCTGATATCATTTACACCCTTGTCAGCAATAAGCTCCAGTCAATGAATTAAAGCAGGTTCCTTCTTCTTTTGGAGCCCACAGATTTGAGCCTTTTTCTTATATAATCTGTTTTCTTTGGGTTACTATCATTATTATTAATATATTTCCATTTTTTCTCCATTTGTTTCATTATTAAGGTCACAATCACTTGGAGTGTGATTCAAAAGATAATTCCTTATTCCTACAATATAAAACAAATCCCTTTAATGTTTCATTATCACTTACATAATTGGTCATTGCAACTCTTTAGGCAGGATTACGACCAGAGATCAGCAATGAATCGTTTTTTCGCTACTCATAAGCACTCGTGAAATTTTGAATATAAATGAGTCAACAATATTGAAATTTAACTACACATTCTGATTCATTCGTACTCACTACAACGTTGATTTATAAGTACAGGTTGCAATCATTATGAGTACAACGTTGTATTTAAACTCATACCATTCGAAATATGTTTGATTCTTAACTCATAATTATTTAGATTCATAAATTAAAAAAAAAAAAAAACTTATAAGACTTATAAATGTTTCGAGTGACTCGAATCATTCATCAAACAGAGCAAACACACAACCTTCTAGTAAGTATTTTAGTGTTCGTACGCGAATCATACTTATTTTGTGATTCTTGGATATGTTGAGTTATGGAGAGAGTCGAAATCAATAACATCATACGTGTTGTTAAGTATGATGAGTACTTCAAACTTTGAATATGAGTAGAGGTTCCATGATATTAAAATAAGTATGAATGCGTATAAGTATCAGAAATTATGAGTATGATTCGATTCTTCTGATCTTTTTGAATTGCTGGTCATTGCTGATCTCTGATTATGACCTAGCTTCTCAGACCACCCCATATTGTGTGTGTTAATTTTATAAATGAGTGGCGGAATTTACAGAATTTTGAGAAACTTTTCATGGGAATTTTATTTCACTCTCAGAGTTTTAGCCTGGAATCTGCTGAGAGGAAGTCGCCGTTTTGTTGGAGATATCTGACATGTGCTTCCTTCACGTCTAATAAGCCAACACACTACCTACTAGACTACGACGCCTTCATTTCCTTATTAGCATTTGCAATTCAATCCGGTCAGTGCAAATTATAAAACCTTTTTTTTTTTTGAAATTGAAAGTTTAAAAAGTGTTTTTTATTCGTAATAAATTTGAAATTAATTTCAAATATTGGAGATTATAGCTCTACCACATATATATACATGGGTACATAGTTAATAATAAATGATGATTTAATAAATGCCAGAAGCTATTATTTTTCAATTAATATTGTGTGCATAGCACATAGCAGTTTGATTATCTTTAAATAATGCATTACGAAAATAAATCCAAAATTTTTTTTGTTTTTAAGGTGATTAATATTTAATTTAGATTTTTAATATTTTGAAATAAACAAATGGATTCATTTGCTAAAATTTGTTTTAGTTTTTCTCGTCTTTTATTTTTTAATTTAATGTTTAGCCACAGCATCAGATTTTGTTATTTTTCAATTCAAAGTTTAATTAAATACAGATTAAATTAATTTTGATATTTCGAGGAGCAGTGTTAACAGTGTTTTAAATATTATCGACAAAAAAATAAAGAATATTTGACATACAATACGTACGTACGTATGATGCGACGAAATGTCATGGTAATTAAATAATGCCTTTAATCCTAGTGATGATATGCTGGCGAAAATTTGGTTATTCGATATAAAAAAAGAATGGAATTAAAATAATAAAAATGAAATGTTTTGCAACATTTGCTTAAAAAGAATTAAAATATTTTGTTTTTCACATTATTTTCCATACGCAGAATTGTTTTTTTTAATCTGAATTCTCTTTCAAATTAATTTAATTCCATTCACTAAATGTGACATGAAGGCGACGGCTTAGCTTAAGGCTATCGAAATATTGTACTCTAAGTGCCAATGTTGGTGTTTTGCGTACATACAAGAGAAGTGTGTAGATTGTTTTTAAAAAATAACTCCAAAAAACTAAATCACTGATGAACAACTATGCCCATCTGGAAAGGAATACATTGATGAATATTTGCCATTCCATTCAGTTATTGGAATCACAATACTACGTTACCAAACTGATGGTTCTGATGCCCTCTTGCCATATAGAAACTAACACAGATATCAGCAATGAATCGTTTTTTAGCTACTCATAAGCACTCATGGAATTTTGAATATAAGTGAGTCAACAATATTGAAACTTAACTACTCATCAATGATTCATTCGTACTCACTACAACGCTGATTTGTAAGTATAGGTTGCAATGAGTATGCGTACGACAATGACATCAAACTCATACCATTCGAAATATGTTTGATTCATAAGCCTACTCATTTAGATTAATTATTTTAGAAAAATACTTATAAATGATTGGAGTGATTCCACTTATGTTGTGTGCGTTAATTTTATACATGAGTGGCGGGACGTACAGTTTAAAATCGACCCCGAACGACAGATTTTTGAGAAACTTTATCATGGCAATTTAAT
Organism: Sarcophaga caerulescens; assembly: GCA_927399465.1. NCBI lineage: Eukaryota > Metazoa > Arthropoda > Insecta > Diptera > Sarcophagidae > Sarcophaga > Sarcophaga caerulescens. The sequence goes on along the minus strand of OV656872.1, from coordinate 73,476,265 downwards.
TTATTCTCAGATTTTTTGCCAGAAATCTGCTGAGAGGAAGTCGTCGAAGAAATATTTTTTCATGTTTCGTTTTGTCGGAGATGTATGGCCTGGGGTTTGTACCGTGACCTCATATTTAATAAGCTAATACACTACCCATTAGACTACGATGACTTTAACATGTATGTAACAAGTGATAGCGGCGACACCCTGTTTAAGTAGAGTAGATAGAGAGATAAGAAAGAAATACAGTGCAAGAGAGAGAAAAGGAGTAATAGGATGTCAGTAGAAAAGAAAAGGTTGAGAGGCAGTCAGTTGAAAGAAAGATAAGAATCAAGTTGCGTTTTTTTAAGTCGGAAAAGTAATTTCTTTAGAAGTTGAGAAGTAAAGTTGAAAAGTGTAATTTTTAGAAATTGAAAGGTGTAATTTTTAGAAGTTTTAGAAAATAACAGTTGAAGGATAGAAGTTGAAAACAAACCATTTTGAAATTAGGTTCAAATAAAAAAAAAACTCATTTAATTATTTTTTATAATATAAATTAAATTAATTTTCATATTTAAAAAAACTCCTACCGAATTTAAATAAAACATCATTAATTCAAATCTTTTATTTAAATACAATAACCAACCATAATTACATGTATACTAAGGCTACATGCATACAAAAGCTAAATCCAATGGAACATTTTTGGTGTGAATGCTGCACGATCTAGTTAATCTAGTAATAGAGAAACGGTATTGTTATGCCGAGAGCACAATAATTCCTACTGCTGTCATGCAATTAAAGTGAGACAGATGAAACATTTCTAGAAACAAGTTACAAAGTCTAGCTAATAAATTTCAAACTTATAAAGATGACAGACTGACGTAACGTGAATATTTATTTTTAGACTTGCAGCACTCATTTACTCCTATCGCAAAAAATTATTTTCTTTGAAAGGTTTCTCCATTCCTCATAATTGCAGTCATGAATAACTTTTTCCATGAACTGTTTTACTTGTTTGTAATCAGGAAATAACAACACTATGCATCAAGCAAAATATGATGCTGGATATAATATTAATAAAAATGTATGGTCATCTAGTGTGTTAGCGTATTAGCGGAAGGGTCGTAGGTTCGATTCCCATCAAAGTCGTTGGTCTGTTGCACGCGTCAAGCATAAGTTCTAAGTTGCTCAGCTCATATTGTTATAAATAAATTTATATAAAAAAAAAACAGAAATAAAATGAACAATAATACATGAAAATAATTGTGCAAAATACTTATTTTATTCATAATAAAGTAAATACTGTAATTGGGAGAAAACAATGTCAATTCATTTGAGTGAAATGCAAAAGATATTTTTTTTTTAATAAGACAATGGGAACACACCGAAGATTGGGAGCGTATCGGAGCTCCCTGTCCAGCTCATTAGCAATGCAACCTCCAACGATATAGACATGTCTTTGAATGATCCGACATTTCTCCGAGAAATTCTCGGCGTTCATGGACAAGAACGGACGTTGAAACTACGTTCGCTAGGGACTTAATTGTCCTCGTCAACGTTGCTCCATTCACCTGCATTTCAATTTTCTCTTATAGTCAGGCTGCTATAAGATCTCTGTCGAGCGTTATAAATAACTCCAGGATCGTTAGGGAATGTCGCCGTTGTCTCGACCTTCTTTCTGACTGCTTTAGTGTCTCACTTGTGTGGGACCCTGGGAACAGTAGTATTCCGGGTAACTGCAGAGCCGACGAGCTCGCCAGGTCTGGGTATGCCTGAGGAGTCCTGCTCCACCGCTAGACTCACTTGGCCCTCGATGGATAAAATGCGTACCAACCAGTTACTCGGACTTGATCGTAACGTCATATCGATTACAGTGGCCATGTTTATAGGTCATTGTGTTATGGGAATAAACGCGGAAAGAATGCAGCTCCCATCTAACGATTTCTGCCATGGGTGCAGATACGCCGAGACAGATACTGTTATCCACTTTCTGTGTCAATGCCCATCTCTTACGAGGTGCAGATATATAGGTTATTTATCTTTCCAATCCTTGTCAGCTTGACGGAGCTATCATCCATTGATGTCAATGATATAAATTCGTTTATCAAACGTTTGGGCTGGTATTCCAGCGTAGGTTAGTCGTGATTTTAATGTGCAGCCCTTGTGTTGACCAACTTCTTCCCTAGTTTGGTGGAACTTGGTCAGTACAGGGACTGAATTTACCTGTCGCGTCACAACGGGCCGCTATGCGTGCTCAAGTGAGCTTTTGGTATCAAAGCTACCACTCCAACCTACCTACCTACCAACCTGTCACTCATCTTTCAGCCATCAGTTTAAACTTAAATAGAATCTCCTCCTATTGAGAACCTTCGGTCCCTTAGGTCAAAATTATCTAGTCGGAATTCTAAAATCGAATGTTCTCTTTAGAAAATTATAAGAAATCATATAACCGACCCTAGTGAGTCTTACTGCCACCAATTCAGCTCTTTGTCTGAATAGTACTTCGGATGGGAGCCAATTAAGTATAGCAAATAAAGACTTGGTTGGAGTCGAACAGAGCGCACTGGTAATCAGAACAGTTGACTGCCTGATTACTCTGTTTAACAGTGGAATTGGTGTGTGTGTACTCTGTCCGACAAACATGTACCCCACAGAGCAAGGTTTGCTCCACCAAGGCCCTATAGAGTCAGTATATGATGGTTGGCCTGAGACCCCAGATGGTGTTTACGGTCCTTTTGCAGGTGTATAGCGGTATTGTCGCTATCCTAACCTTATCAATAATGTTATCCTTCAATGAGAGCTTGGTATCTTGTAATCCCAGATACTTAATTGTCTGGGATAAGGAAAGTTGCACCCCATTTAGGATCGGTAAGTTAAAAATAGGTTCCCTATATCGCCTGGTAAAAAGCAACAATTCTGATCTTCGGGATTTGACACTTAAACCACATGATGAGCACAATTCAGTTATAAGCTTTAGAGCCTGATTATATCTCAAAGAGATAGACAGAGATAGAGAGAGAGAAAGAGAGTGTTGGGATTGAAACCAGATACCATAATGGCCAGATCGTTCTCATAACCATAGACTCATGTCGTTGTAGTGAAATGTAAGAAACGTAAATTTAATCACAAAATATGGTGCAGAAACGATAACAATAGCTTGCAAATACGTATTGTGAGAAAAAATTAACAAGAACTGTGAATAGCAAATCAAAGAGAATTTCACATTCATTTTTCATTCGATTTATTATCATTTTAATGTGTGTATAAATCATTTTCAAATAGTGTTTCTATTGAAACTGTAATTTGTGTGTGAATTTTTCGTATTGAGGCAAAATATTAGCAGTTTGATGTGCTGTACAGAAACGTTGTGTAAAATTGATGTTTCATTCTGGAATGACGATCATGTTAAACCAGATTTTTGCGATTTTTGGATCGTTTCAAATGTTGTTTCTGACTCATTTTACTATCTTCACATGTTGTAGAGCAGAGTATAAAAATTACATGCGATTGCTTAGTGAAATAATCCGTCAAAACTTTGTAAATATTGGGAGGTATGAAAGAATTTTACACTAAATGCGCCTAATTAATTAGAAAAAAATGTGAATTTAAAATTCATTTCATTATCTATTGTTGTAGCCGTCGTTGCCATCATTTAATGGGCTTTTCATCGTTTTGATTTTTTTTTTGTAAATCTAATGTATGCTCTGTATCATGTATTGTGCAGAATATTGTACTTGTTGATGGCATTGGATTCAATTTTCTGAAAATTTAATTCTTCAGCTTTGAAGATATATGTACACAAACGATGTTGTATTTATTGTAGGGCGTTTTTATGATTTAAACACAATTTTTTCGTTTAGCCTTGCAAGAGCTTTTTTTCCGTTTCAAGGAAATTCTGTTTTTTTCTTGCTTCCAAAAACGGAAAATAAATTGTCTTCTGCTTGATGTTGACGGTAAGTAAATGCATGAAACATTTTATAGCTGATGCAAAGAGAACGCGGAAATACTTGAAAACACAATTGTTGCGATATTTAATATAAATGAAAAGGAAAAGAAAAGAAAAGAAATAAAAAAACAACAACTTATAAAGACTTAAAAACTTAAGAAAAACACTTAATTTTTTTAAAAGAAGTACAAAATGAAGGACACAATGAGAGATACTGTAAGTCATTGAACATAGTACATTATCGAGGGAGTAGTGAAATATTAATTGTTGTTGTTTTATTCTCATTCAACTTAATGTGAACTCTTCACTGTAGTGTAGTGTTTCTGTTGGTTGTCGTCATTGTTAATTTTATTTTAATTATACACACACGCACACATACACGAACATACTCACATAAAGAGCTTTGTAAACAAATAGATTCTCTTTGGCTGGACCGTTCGGGGTATGTAAGTCGCATACACACATCGGCTTATTCACGAATACGTGCGTATAATGAAAAACGAAAATACGTACTTACAGTTATTTGTGTACAAGCACTTTACAAGAATAACATGCGAAGCGAAACAACTCTCAAGTTGTTGTCAGTTTTCTTTGTCCTGACAGTATAAAATACACACACTTGGGGAATAACAACATTCCTGAACGACAGTATATCAGGACAACAACAACAACAACAATAGCATCAGCAGCAATAACGAAAACACTGTTATTTGTCCACTTTTGATCCATAAACTAAAACGAAAGTACTCAAGATAAACTCGCAAGAGTACTTAATAAAAAAAAAATGCACGGCAATAACAACATCAACAAAAGCAATATGAATAAAGAAAGTAGGAGAGAGAGGGAGAGAGGGAGTAAAGTGAAAGACTTTTAAAATATTTAAAAAAAATTTCTGTTTTTTTTTTTAATTTGAGTTCAGTCTTCAGTACGTTTCCAAGGAGGAGTAATTTAAAATTGCATGAAATATTTAAACGAAATGAAATTTATTTTCGTTAGGCGCACTTTTACTCCCCCCTTTGTTAAGTGTCATTTAATTTTTGTTGTCAAAAAGGAAACGAAAAAAAATTAACTTATTTTTATGAGACTCTTTCAATTTATTATTCAAAAAACGTAAAAAGTTTTTTGTTTTCTTTAAAAATTTAAAGAAAATTAAAAATTTTAGCATTTCGGCATAACTTTTGGAAGATTTCAAATAAAGTCTGCTTTTAATTACATTAAGGACTTATGGCATCTGTAAATAATCTTTTTAATTTAAATTTAAAGTTTATTATATGCAACAATAAGTTGATCTTTTGATTTGTCATCGAACTCCGAAACATAATTTTTTTTTCGCTTCTAATTGTTAAATACTTCAGTTTTAGTTTTAAAAAATTCCTGGAGTTTTCCAATTTTCCCTGAAAATCTCTTGATTTACTCGGACTGATACAATTAAGTTCCTAACGAACGTAATTTCAACACCCGTTCTTCTCCATGAACGCCGAGAATTTCTCAGAGTCGGTACAAAGATCACAATCTCCGACATATTACATGGCATAGTTACACCTATTGCCTCAGTTAATTTGAATATTATTCACTCATTTTGTAATGAATCTCAATCCAAGTTGACACTAGGAAGGTACGTGCAATATTGCTGGAAACCTTTGTTTGGCCTGTCGTGCGGTTCTGTTGAAACCATATATCCAGAATATGCACCAATATAGTAACATTAAAGGCAGTAAGAATTATTTTACTGGAAAACCATAAAATGAAAAATATTTTCTGGAAAAAGTGAGGATATTTCCAGTTGCTAAAAAAAGCACAGAAAGTTGACTTTTGAAACAAGAAGAAAACAAATAGAAAATAAACAACAAAGAAATTACGATATTACACTGGTCACTAAGGACATGCGATTTGACCCCTTTAGACGAAGATGAAAATTCCATTTCGGTCTTTCGACTTTTTTTCAGATTCCATATCTAGATCCTTTGCGGTTTATGTGAACAATAAAATTCTTGTTCTATTGATTTTAATACCACAACTCTTCCTGACTTCACTATTCATTAGCCACACAACTTAAGAAGAACATTACGTTTGCCTGTGTTGAAAGCCACCACAGCAATACCTTCACTGCAAACTAACTAAGCAGATGAGCGCTTCGTACCAGAGATCAGCAATGAATCGTTTTTTCGCTACTTATAAGCACTCATGAAATTTTGAATATAAGTGAGTCAATAATATTGAAATTTAACTACTCTGCCTGATTCATTTTTTTTTGTTTACATTACAACGTTAATGTAAGTACAATAAGTACAGATTGCAGTGAGTATGAGTACAACGCTGACATCAAACTCATACCATTCGAAATATGTTTGATTCATAAGCCTGCTCATTTAGATTCATAACTTTAGAAAAATACTTATAATATGTACTTATAAATGATTCGAGTGATTCGAATCATTCATCAAAATTTAAAGTTTTAATTGCTATTGCATTTACAAAAAAAAAAGAAAAAAGACACACAAGCAAAAAAGAAAGAGCAGCAAGCAGATCAAACACACAACCTTCTGGTGAGTATTTTAGATTTCGTACGCTATTCGTACGCATTCAAAAGTTGAGTTATGGAGAGTCGAAATCAACGACATCATACGTGTTGTTAAGTCTGAATATGATGAGTACTTCAAACTTTGAATATGAGCAGAGGTTCCATGATATTAAAATAAGTATGAATGCGTATAAGTATCAGAAATTATGAGTATGATTCGATTCTACTCATCTTTTTGAATACTCAATGCTGATCTCTGGTATATACACAAAAACAATTCATGTAACTTTAATAATGTACTATATATTTTTTCTAAAATTTAAAAAATTATTAAATTAATCTCCGCATCCGGAGAAACTATTTCTTTTACAAATTGATTATTATATTCATAAAAAATATTTTTCGTTAATGGGCTCATCAAACGAATTCGCATACAAAATATGATTAATAAACCTTTTATAATTCAATTCTATAAATTATTTTTTGATTGTGCGTTTCTCTTCAATAAGTTTTTAAGCTGTTATTTAATTATTATTTTCCGTTGTATTGGCATTACTAATTTGCTTTTAGCTGCTCACAAAAATAGAAAATAGTTTAATTCGCGCAGAAACTACTTAGGTTTTTGTCTTGGCTTTTTCTGTTTTGCCTGCAATATATGTAATCGTTTTCATATAAACGTGTGTATTCTAAACTTGGCAGCTTTCTGTTATCTGTCGTCTGTCGTCTATGTTTTTATACCTTTATGTTGCCTAAGTTAATTTTGTACATGAGTGGTGGAATCTACTGTTTAAAGTCGACTCAGAACGTCCGATTTTAGAGAAACTTTTTCATGGCAAAAATATTTTACTCGCAGAGTTTTTGCCAGAAATCTGTCGAGAGAAAGCGGCGACGTAATATTTTTCCATGTTTCGTTTTGTTCGAGATGTTTAGGCTGGGTTTTGAATCACAGTCTCACTACCTACTAGACTACGGCTACTTCCTTGATAAACGATTTAAATTACATAAGGGGTCTATGATAATGGATATTAAGAGTTGCCCCATCAAAAGCTCCTAATGACTACCGAACAAAGGCAAATGGATAACTGTGGTACCATGATGGGCCTTATATGGTTTAAGTGTGCCTATTCCAGCTTCTTGGATTGACAGGCCTACCTATTAAAGTACAATGCACGACTTTTACTTCTTCCACTTACTATAGAGCAGAACTTAATTGGATTACATTTATACTATAACATCAGTTAAAAAGCTTCCTTTTATGAGAATCTACGATAAATGAGCCAGATATTGTATAAAAATCAATTTTGTAACACATTCGGTTTTCTTCTTTTTCGAATACATACAACAAATGCTCTTGCATAGGTAAGTATGAGCAATAAATAATTACGATTTACATATGTTTATAACATACCACACAAATATTACTCATACGCGTAGTATCTATGCATTTGGAAAACACATTTGGGAAGTTTATATAAGTTTATATAGTTTTATTATTCAAAATCGTTTCTACGAGGCCGATACAAAAATTATAGTGGATATTGGAGGAGAAGAACTGAAAAATATTATTAAAAAAAATTTTGATTTTATTGAGTTGGGTTATGAATCTATTGTTATTACATCAAAGTGAAAGTGTATTTATATAATTCAAGCATATTTGAAGCACTGAAAGACATTATTTTTTCACAAGTACTATCAACAACTCAGTCATTCATCCTTAATTGTAAATTAGAAAACGGTGATGCGGTCAAAACGTCTGCTCATTACCCGAGCAATACAAATTTGAATTCAGAAGAAGACGAATGTTTTTCATCAAATATTTTTCACGAATTTTATACAACTAAGAAGCTTTAATCCCTTTCAAAATACTTTCGCTGGTCTCTCAAAGAAGATAATCAAGAGATCATTTAGAGAGATCAAGCAATGCCACCTCTTAAGGTGAAGTTTCCCACCATTAAAGCACATACAACTTTTGTAGAGGGTGTTGTTATTATGAAGACACTGTAGTCTAGTAGGTAGTGTATCAGCTTATTATACTTGAGGCCACGGTTCAACTCTAAGGTCAAACATCTTGAATAAAATGAAATATGAAAAAATATTTCTTTGGCAGCCTTGAGGCAAAAACTCTGAGTGTAAATAAAATTGACATGAAAAGTTTCTCAAAAAGCCTGTCGTTCGGAGTTGACTTTAAACAGCAGGTCCCCCTCATGTATAAAATTAACGCACACAGCATAAGTGGTATAAGTTGTCGAAATCCTGACTGAAGGGTTGTAATGACCAATTATGTGTGTGAAATGAAAATAAAGACGAAAATGTAACTGAAATTACAAGTAAATTTATGCTGGTATTTCACTTTATTGATTTAACGCTATCGCAACAGGTGCGCCGTACCACACTTTGTAATTTTTCAGGACAGCGCGACAAACCGTACCTTTTTTCGTATCAATTTAGGATGTTGCCTTTTCTCGGATTCAAAACTCTGACTGAGACAATTTCTTTATTTCTCTAACAGTAAACTATCTAGATGGCATCAGCTGTTGTGAACAAATAAATTTTTATCCTGTGTATGTGGCATCAAACTCTGTGGACCAACAAGCAACTGTCATATTTACACGACGTCATTCCCAGAGATCTGCAATGAATCGTTTTTTCGCTACTCATAAGCACTCATGAAATTTTGAATATACATAAGTGAGTCAAAAATATTGAAATTTAACTATGTACTCGTGATTTATTCATACTCACTACAACACGTTGATTTATAAGTACAGGTTGCTATGAGTATGTACACATACGTTGACATTAAACTCATACTATTCAAAATATGTTTGATTCATAACCCTACTAATCATTTACTACTCGTTTCTATTCATATTTTTGAATACTCATTGCAGATCTCTGGTCTAGTATGTCTGATCTATCAGACCTGTCTGAACAGTAAATGTTTATTACTTCCGTGTATTTAATTCTAGAATTCAAAATATTTGTTTGACGCAAATGTTTTTTCTTTGTTTTACGGATTTTTTGTTTGTTTGTTTGTTAGTCAAGTGACGACTATTTCGGTTTGAATTTTTCTTTCTTATGTATGATAAAATGTGGAGTTAAAATGGAAATGTCAAGGGGTTATGTGGTAAAGGAACTTTATGACAAGGGTTCATTTGACGTCTTATTTCTACTGACTTATGACTTTCCTTATTATTTTCATTTCAGCAATTTTCATTTCTCCCCTTATTTTTGCACTGCTTTAGGTATGTATGTATATGGTGCCGAGCCGAACCCTTCAGTTGTATTGGATTTAACTATCCTTGAAAACACTTTAATTGTGATTTTAATATGACATGGATGGATATTTTTACTATATTATGGATTATTTTAAGAATGAGAATTATTTTGAGAATCTCGATAAACTCAATTGAATGAATGAATGAAATTGAAACAATGCGAAGAATATTATGAAAAGATGGAAATTGAAAGACGTATCGTCTTTTATACAAGACCACGATTTACATTCAATGCCTTCGATGTTGTTCCCACTGCTTTTTGGCTGACGTAGCAGGTTTAAATCTCCGCACGTGCAAATCAAAGACAAACAAAAACTAAATTACAAGGAGAAAAGAGTACCGGGTTATCCATTTCGTGGTTTCAAAAGTAAACGTAAATAAAATACATATAAAATATTTTTTTTATATTTCTTTTTTATTGTAAAGTTTGAACGTTGACATTATGTGTGGAACACTACATCATTTAAATGACCTCCACACGAAGTGTTGCAAGCATTGATTCTTTTGAGGTCATTTTCGACCACTTTTTGACACATATTGGGCGGTATCTCAGCCATAACTTGACGAATGTTAGTTTTTAAGTGCTCAAGAGTTGAAGGTTTATCTGCATAAACACGGTCTTAGCCCCACAAAAAAAAGTCTAATGGTGTCAAATCGCATGATCTTGGTGGCCAGTTGATATCGCCACGACGAGAAATTACGCGGCCAGGAAATGTCTCTTGCAATAAAGCCATATTCGCTCGACTTGTGTGGCTTGTGGCACCTTTTTGTTGCAACCACATATTCTCCAAGTCGTATTCTTCAATAGCAGGCAAAAAAAGTCGGTTATCATATGACCATAACGGTCCGAATTGACGGTGACAGTCGTTCCATCGTCGTTTTAGAAGAAGTAAGGTCCAATCACACCTTCGGACCAAAGAGCGCACCAAACAGTGACTTTTTCTGGATGTAATGGCCTCTCTTCAATTACTTGAGGATTCTCAGAACCCCAAATACGACAATTTTGTTTATTAACATACCCACCGAGTGTGAAATGTGCTTCATCGCTGAAGAAAATTTTGTTCGATACGTGGCTGTGGCAGAATCACCATTTTTGTAGTAGGTTTTGATAATTTTTATGCGTTGTGTGTTAGTTAAGCGTTCCATTTTCGTCAATGTCAGACTTTCAACTGAAAAGAAAAAAAATTGGTTTCACAACTTAGTTTGACAGATGTCGAATTCCAGTCCCATACTTTTGAAACCACGAAATGGATAGCCCTTTACCTAATCATTCAGATTTTGAGGACATTACGGGAGAAAATATGCAAGATGCCAATTGGCTGAAATCATTAAAATTGTTAGAATTCTGTTAGCTAGGTCGTAATCCTAACTGAAGGGTTGTAATGACCAATTATGTATGTAGAAAACTTTTGTTATGGCCCCATATATAAATCTTGAGGAAATGTATAAAATAATTAAAATTCGTTGAACCGTATAAAAATAAAGAAAAATAATAACAACATCAATAAAAGACACAATGGTTCAATTATAATCAAATTGTGTAGTTCATATAATAGAAAATATGTTCTGATACCAACTAAAAAGTGCGCAAAGGATAAAAAGTATCATTTCCGCTAACATTTCATTGGCAATTTCATTCTACGCCAACGGAAAAAAATCTGACACCAAATAATCACTGGATTTCTGCTCGGGCTCAGTACGAGTGTATGACGTGAATCAATTTTTTTTTTTGATTGTTAAAACTCTTTTCGCACCAAAAACTACAATACCTTTCAAATAGTACCTAACCTTCTATCATATTTGTTTATTATCTTAATTATGATCTGCTTACCTGGCTGAATTAATGAACTATTTATCAATACTTATTTGTTATAATTATTATTATTGAAACCCTATTATAGTGCTTTTTACAGACTCAGTACTTGTTTATATTGTTGAAATAATTCTTTTATATGACCAATGATAACTTAAGAAGAGAAAGAGAAAGAGATAACTTAAACTTAACTTAGAGATAACTAAAGAAAACGTAATGTCCTAAGTTATCTGCAAAAGTGAATCCCGCTTTAACCTTTGCCATATTAATGCATGGAGATTAAATAATGAATTGTACGAATTTCGAATTTCCTTTAGCTGATTCAGCTTCTTCAGACATTCCCATACTAACTTCGATTTTACCTCATAAGATTAAAATAAAATAAAATAAAATTAAAATTTAAAGATATAAAATTGTTCGATTATTTCTTTATTTATTCTCGCGTCTATGGTTCAAACCCCAGGTCAGACATCTCAAATAAAACTAAATATAAAAAATCTTCCTCTCAGCAGAATTCTGGCAAAAACTCTGAGAGTTAAATGCAAAAAAGATTCTCAAAAATTTGTCGTACGGAGTCGACCTTAAACTGTAAGTCTCACCACTCATGAATAAAATTAAAATTGACACACATAACAATGTTGATTTAGCATTGAGGTTAAAAATATATTCGTTTTCCTCGTGGAATTCCTCAATGACCTAAATATCAGTTAGATCGATGTCAGTTCTAGATCTTCCATTTCTGCCTATGATATTTCAAGGGTAGCACAATCTGTTTACAACTTCGATAGGTGAGAAATAATTGGTTGCAGCTTGCATTTTTATCCGCACTGAATTAATTTTTCTCTCAGAAACATCTAGGCCGGAATAAAAAACCTACTCAAAGACTATTTTCGGTGGTGTAAAGTTCCAGGGCAGGCTATTCCAAATAGTTTTTAAAATATTCCTAAAATCCATAAATAGCAAATAGAGAGGATATCTCATTTCTACAACTGTTTCGCTATGATTTTCAGACTGTTAAAGAGGTAGACGGGCGATCTATGTTCCCGAAAGCTGTTTTTGCTATGGTATGAGTTCATAGTCTAATGCACTCGCAAAGTAGTTGGTCAATATGCCATAACAATAAATTTATTCATACCATGTTGTCATATGTAATAACTTTGTACATCATGCTTAGAAGAGCTATCCTTCTACAGTATCTAGCATCCAACAAGTCCCTCATTCTTGGAATTTTAATGATGATACATTCCTGGTCCGTTTGACAAGGTTTCTGGTGAGATATTGTACGTGCCTGGTGCTTTATTATCCTTCAGTGTTTTTATTGCCTCTTCAACTTCAAGATTTCAAGTGCTCTGTATTGAGATATCAGTTCTGACGTACTATAATTTCATTCATTCTCATGAGGTGATCTTGCCCAAATTTCATATGATGTTCATTATTGCTGTTAACCTCTCTGCGAACTCATGGATGGATTTTGGATGTATTCTTTACTTCTGTTGTACTTAAACTACATATATTTGGGCAATTATCAAATAATCTTTGCTGTAACTTATGTAGTAAGGATCCTGGTTGGTTTATTAAAAAAAATCGTCACTCCTCATTACTGATGAAAATACAGAGAAAAGTACGTCAAATTCCGTGTAATGTCAAGATATTATCGTTTAAGTCCCTTACAGTAGTGTATCTTGTAGTGCTGGTAATACTGCAACCAGTTAAAGTGTTACAGAATATTTACTGATTTTTACATCGCTTTAATGAACGTTGCTTGTGGATGATTTCTTTCCTAACAACAATACAACGATCATACTTTATCATATTTGATTTGCTACGGGGTTTAGATCCGGTTGAAAACCGAAATCCTTCTGACCATATAAAAAAAAGTGTTTTTCAAAGACATATAATTCAGGAAAATTGAATGGAGCAAATAAATACATACATACATACCAGAATATAAGTGAGTCAATAATATTGAAATTTATCTACTCTGTCTGATTCATTCATACTCAATATAACGTTGATTTATAAGTACAGGTTGCAATGAGTATGCGCACAACGTTGACATCAAACTCATACCATTTGAAATCTGTTTGACTTATAAGCCTACTTATTCAGATTCATAACTTTAGAAAAATACTTATAATACTTACAAATGATGCGAGCGACTTGAGTCATTCATAAAAATTTACAGTCTTAAGTGTTGTTGCATTTACAACAAAAAAGAAAAAAGACATAAGCAAAGAAGACAGCAGCAAGCAGAGCAAATACACAACCTTCTAGTAAGTATTTTAGTGTTCGTTCATACTTATTTTGTGATTCTTGTATATGTTGAGTTATGAAGAGTCGACATCAACGACATCATACGTGTTGTTATGATGATGAATATGATGAGTACTTCAAACTTTGAATATGAGTAGAGGTTCCATGATATTAAAATAAGTATAAATGCGTATAAGTATCTGAAATTATGAGTACGATTCGATTCTACTCATCTTTTTGAATACTCATTGCTAATCTCTGATACATACATAGTGTTAAATTAATAATAAAATATAATTAAAAAATAAAAAAATTAAAATATTATTTAAAAACAAAAGTTGTTTAATTTCTTGTATTTAAATTCAGATTTATAAAAATTTATTAATTTCTTTGATTTTAAATTTAACAATCTTTAGCAAATACATTTCAATCTACAATACAGTATTTGTATGTATGTATGTATGTATGTTACTTTAAATTCATAAGTGAAGAGAACATTTTTTTTAGTCGAAATTTTATCTCATCATTGGATTTTTATACATTTTTTTCGTTTTTCTATAAAAACTTTGTCAATATATTTTATATTTTGAATATGAAAAATTGTTTCGCATTTTCGAAAAGAGGAAATGTGATAATGATAATGAAAATGATTACATATTATGATGATGGTGATATAATATCATCACCTGAATTATTATTCTACAGAACAACCATCAATTTTATTTATTTTTTTGAATTATGGCAACATTTTTCGTTTATTAGATATTTTTTGTTAAATAATTTGCATAAATTATTTATTATTGTTGCATATTTACGATAATACGAATTTAATTCATTTTCAAGGACAATATTGATTAATGTTCCAAATATATGTAGAAGAAGAAGTTGAACGTACTTTGTGTGTTTATAGATTGAAGAGCCATTAAAAAAAATACAGGAAAATATAATAATTTAAGTAAAATATTACTCAGATTAAGATTATATATATATTTAAATTACAAGAAGTTTTGTATTATTTTAAAAATTTTGAAATAAAATAAAACATATTTTTACGTTTTTACCTTTTAAAAACGTTTGAAATATGAGCTCGTAGATTGCAAATAAAAATAAACATAAATTTGTGTATAGTTTCAATTAATTTGTTTAGTGTTTGCACAATTCTGTGTGCCACTGTTTACAACTTGATGTAAACAACAACAATTGCTTTGTTTGGTTATTCCTCTTTGTACTCTTTTGCATAAACAATAACAATTAGTAGTCAATTGTTCGACAGATCTCTATAACGGAGATCTTTAAACCACGGTTATTCTCTTCAAACACACCGCGTCTTCACAGAAAACTGACTGAACTTTTACTAGCTCAGTTTCCTGCTTTGCCTTGCCTTTTATATGGCAACGTAAACATTCTGATGAATTTTCTTGAAGGTGAATGTTCGTGGCTTCCCTTCTTGAGATCTCTATAAATGTAAACATCGTTGTTTCATTATCGTTGTTTGTGTATTTTGTTTACATTTATTCTTGTAGTGTTCGTTGTTGGTATATTTTTGTTTAGTTGTTTATCATTTTTTTTTGCTGGTGTTTTGTTTATGTAGCTTTTGGTTATTATTTTAATGTTAAGCGATGTAAAAGCAAAACACCAATATGTAGATTTTTCCATTTTCGTAACAATGTCTATAGAAATCAAATGAAATCAATTAATGTGATGCTGCTTTCACATCTGTATGCTTTAGGCATATTTATGTAACCCTGCTTTTAATTGCTGAATAGAAGTAAAAGACCTTCTCACACTCCCTAACATCAAATTCTTAATGGGATTTTTAAAAATGTAATTAAGTTTCAGTATTTCCGTAATTGTTGGCTGCAATAAAGAATTGCTTCTAACCAAAATGCTATTGAAATTTTTCTACACAAGCTAATCAATATCGTTGTACTAGCATGGGTTAATTGAACTAATCTCTCTCTCTCTGTCTCTAAACTCTCATACTCTTGACGTGAATTATTTATGGGAATACGGCCATTGAATTTTCTTTTTATTAGTTCATGTTGTGTTGGTTAAATTTTCCGGGGGCTTATGCGTAGCATTTGCAGGAGAGTGATTTACAATATTTATCACCGTTTCGAATATACGTATGTACCATGGGGATATGAAAGTGTTATTGTTCAGGTGAATCTTTGCATACGAAGCGTTAATTATGTTGATCACCTTCCTATCAGTGGCACAAATATGTATACATTTGCAGTACCCCGAACAAATTGAATAAAATTCCGTTTATGTAAGCGTACCTTGGTGCGGGATCTGATTCTAATTTACTATCTACAGATACAAACACCCATGCATACATAGTTACTTACACCAAAGACTGTTATTTATGCAACTGTTGGCTGGTGAAATGATGCTTTTATCTTAGCCATGCTTGTAGTTTTATTTTGAAATATTGCACGAGAAAGAAACCGACAGGTAAATTTACATTAAAATTTATTAAAGACTGGATTACTAAAACTAAGAACACAAATGAAATTTTAATATTAAATTTGGAGATGGATTTCAGAATCATAACAGAATCGTATGCTTTTTGAATAAGAAATATTGAACGTTTGAATCTCGACTTTAAGGACAGTGGGATTAAATAAGGTTCATGAATAGAAAAAGAAAACATTCTAAGATTTTTTTGTTCGGTTAGTTGAATCGGCATAGTGAGCCGTTGTTCCAATTGTTGAAATTGCCATTGAATCAACAAATTCGAATTATCCACAACAGTTTTCCTAACAGAGAGTAAATAAAATTGCCATGAAAAGCTTCTCAATAAAATTTGTCGTTCGGAGTCGACTTTAAACTGTAGGTCCCGCCACTCATGTATAAAATTAACACACACAACATGAGTAGTGTGAGAAGCTAGGACTGAAGGGTGCGGGCTTCTTGGGGACGATTGCTGTAGACTGTCTATTGGTGAAGGCACTGGCCATTTTATAGTCACCTAGCAGCAATTCGTTTCCTTGCCGTTCGCATCTTGAAATGTCCATAAACACTACTCTCTCTCTTCCACCTTCCTAAAACCTGCACAATGCACCGCATGAGTAGGGGCCATCCCCTGAGTGCTGGTTTCACAAAAAAAAAAAATATTTTCTGCAATGGGTACAATAGCGATGACCACGTTTGCAACGCTTCCTCTTTCTTCAAATTTCTTTCTAATCTTGTCATTGCGCAGAAGATCAATTAAGACGTACATAGTCTCTTCGTAATGCTCCAAAAATGAAAACATTTGATTCGCAAACTTTATGGTAGCTAAGATTATCGGTTAGCTTGACGTTCATAGGCGATAAGTAAGTGGCGATAAGCCTCTTCGTCATGATCCGTTAGTGGTAGGTTTGAATCTCTCTGGATGTTACCGGCCAGTTCCCTTAGTGACGCGTTCGCCACCATGCCCAGGTTTTCAAACGTCCCAAAATCGATGAGGTCTGTTCTGAATTGCAGGGCCCTTACATAAAAACCGTTCTCGTTTCCTCCACATCATGGTAGTTTAGCGAGACTGCAAACTGTTCTTTCGTAACTCTGTAGTAAATTTTAACTATTTTTAGGTCTTCATCGGTTGTTAAACGATTCATAATCGTAAATGCTAAACCTTTCATAAAATAGAAGGCACCTCAGATAAAAAAACCACTAATTGGATAACCCGATGGTAATAAAGAAGGCCTTTTAGACTTAGGAATCGAAAAAATTATACTGAAGATGACATAATTGGACTCTGTTCCAAACTATCAAATATCCAACCAAATATTGAAAATATTTCTAATACTTTTTGATTATTGATGATGGAGGATTTTGAGATTAAAACGTAAACAGAAATTTGGAATTCATTTTAAAAGTGTGTTGAAAATTTGAAAGTAAATAACGAGTCAATTATTCATAATATATAGAGTAAATTATTCATTATACATAATATACAATTAAATGGCAATACATCGCGTACATACTTACCGCCCACTGTCATATTCGCTGTTTTATCGACTAATTTGAATTCAGGTGCATCACCGGAAACTTCACATCGATATGAACCAGACGAGTGTACATTTAGGTTTTTCAATTCAACATTGCAGATGAATTGATTGCAATGCGATGAGCCTTCGGCGATAGTAACACCCCGAACAGGAAACCAATTTGTAGTCGGTGGGGTAAGTGGTGAGTATCTGCAAATGTAACAAACAATTTTGAAGGCAATAAGAAAAAGCAACAATAGAATCCCACTTTAATATTACAATGAAATCGACAACAACAAAAAATGGCGAAAAGCAATTGAAAAGATTCCTATTTTAAATGCACATTAAAGGATATTGACATTCATTCCTTTTGTGGTACGTACGTATTGTATTTATTTACAGCAGTGGTTAGTTATTCTTGTAATCTATAAAGAAATTTCGCAATAAAACTAATATTGTTACGTTTTTACCTTTTACAATCGTTTAAAATGTGATCTCGTAGATTGCAAAT
The DNA here is from genome assembly GCA_927399465.1 of Sarcophaga caerulescens. Taxonomy (NCBI): domain Eukaryota; kingdom Metazoa; phylum Arthropoda; class Insecta; order Diptera; family Sarcophagidae; genus Sarcophaga; species Sarcophaga caerulescens. Next base: position 73,458,005 of record OV656872.1, on the reverse strand, counting down.
AAAATAAAAATAATTAGTTTTAATTAAATTTTTTATATGTAATTTGCGCAATTCTGTGTGCCACTGTTCAGAACTTTATGTATGTATACAACAACAGTTGCTAGACAATTGTTCGATTACTCTCTTTAAACACACCGCGTCTTCCCACAAGACTGATTGAATTTTTACTCACTGCGTCGCCTGGGTAATGGAGTAAATAGTCTGGTGAATATTCTTAAAGACGAATGTACGTGACTTTGCGTTCTCGAGATCTCTATAAATGTAAACATCGTTGTTTCATGGCTGTTGGTTGTGTATTTTGTTTACATTTATTCTTGTAGTGTTTATTGTTGTATTTTTGTTTACTTGTTTACCATTTTTTTATGCTGGTGTTTGTTGGTATATTACGCAGTGCGATAACTTGTAAACAAGTTCATTGTTTTGTTTTTGTAGCTTTTGTTTCTAATTTTAATGTCAAACGATGTAAAAGCAAAACACCAGTCTCTAGATTTTCTTTCATTTTCCTAACAATATTAAGAGGAAAACGAGTGGTTAGTACTTGTTTTTTAATCCTGCCTTTTAGTCTACCATGCATTATAGTGTTATTGTAAAGACATTTTGAACAGTGTGTTTGAATTTTATTTCGATTGTTTTCTATGATTTTAATATAAGAAGTACAAATTTACATTTATTTGTAATAAATAAATTAATATTTTTTTTGAGAATTTGCTCTAAAAGTTAACAAATATTTGATACAAACACGGAGATAATATAGTTTTTCCAAGTACTGAGAACATGGAAAAGAAATAAGTGTTTTAAATACTGGTACATAGAAACTAAACAAAGCATTATTTTATTTGTTACATTCAGCGTGGAGACAAATTGTTCGAAACATACAGGTTACATGGTAGAACTGCTTATTGCGGAATACAAACTTTACAGGTGTTCGCTGACCAATATATCAACAGGAATTACGGATTACACCTATTCCAAACTGTTTGTTGTCGCCTTTCAACCTTCCACAGATTAAGTTTTTCTACCACTCAGTACTTTCTAGCCACTCTCACGTTGAAGTTTGAAAATTAAGAGAGATGTACGACGATCGAGACAAGGAGATTTTTTTCTTGAATTCTTACAACTTAGCTCGTAATCGTTGATAATGAACGCAGTTGGCATTTTTCTCCATATCACCAAATTTGTCGTCAGTAGTCTTTTCTATAAGACAGAAAATGGTGTGCCTACGTCGGCCTTAACTTTCGTCAATCTCTCTGACTTTAACACCTTCAACTCTCTTACTCACGTCCTCAACACTATTTTCTTTGTGACGTCTTCAGCTTCCTTTCAGACTCATTTTACTCCCTTAGCCACATTTACTGGTTCTACCAGTATCTTCTCGGATTCATCGAGTTAAGATCCAATTGGATTATGTAGTATTATGTATTAGGTAGCTCTCTTCACTTCTTTGGGTTACACTATTCTGTTTGAGTGATTTCCCTTCTGTCTTCTCTATTAAAGCTCCTTCAGTAGTAGTAGTAGTAGCCACTACTGACTTTTATCTCACAACTCAATTATTTTCTCTGCAGCTTTATACTTTTCTTTATGGTCTAGCTAATTTCAGCAAGCAGACGTAAAGACTGTATTACTTGCCAATGAGCGAGCGGTATATAATTCCTTTTGCTCCTCTTCTGCAAAGTCATAGGTGCTGATGTCGATACCTCGTTTTTGGAAGCCCTCTATCAATCTTTTTTGTAATACACCTACTTTGGCTAGTTTTCTTTTTAGCTGGTCTAAATAAAGGTCTTGAGATTTCCTTTTAATTTGTTTATTTAAATCACACGCTGCAACCAAGTGTTACGTTTTTCAATCGTGGATTCGATGATTGCAAAAGTTATTTACCTCCAATCGCTATGTATGTCTTTATAAATAAATAAATTCTTTATTTAAAAAAATCGTTTAATTATCTAAATAACTACACACATCAACTGATAATCCTGTGCGATCAATTTTATTCACGATCCTTATTAACAAAAATCAAACTTTTGGTGTGTTAAACGCACACTTTTTAACACAACTCTCTATTAACAGAATGATTCACAATTTATGACAGTCTCCCTGGTAGCATAGTTCTTCACTCTAAATTGTTTTATTTTAGGTCTGGCAACTACAAATTTTTTTATTAACTGCTGTTGTTGGATTTTTGATTTTTGTCTTTTCTCTTTCGTATATTCTCGTACTTAAAATAATTCAGTTGTTTGTGTAATTCTGTGTACCATACGATGTGTGTGGTTGGTTGTAGTAAGTTTGTCTTGTTTACTTAAAAGTATTTTTATCCGCGTAACAAGATATACGCAGGGTGACATTGCTCTAAGCAAATTATAGTTGGGCGTTAAGTTTTCACTTAGTTGTTCATATTAAAATATCTGCAATAATTTGAGTATTAGTTTACATTTTTGAATTGCTCCCTACTCATACACCATTAGGGAATTAATAATTGTTAGCCTCTAATGAAAATTAAAGTGTTACTCTGCTGTGTCATACTTCAGATCAATATATTTTGGAATTATTAATCGAAAAATCGTATGTTTAAAAATCATATTTTATTCACATTTAAATTATTTTAACTAAGGGGTGATTTCTTAAGAGCTATAGGAAAATTTTTCAAAAAAAAAACACATAAAATTCAGAAAAATGCATGAAATCTTTATTTGAATCGATAGTACGGTCCATATAATTTAATGTTTGAAGTTTATTTCATGCAAATGTTGACCGTGACTGCGCCTCAAATAGTTCATCCGCTTAGTCCAATTTTGGCATACTCTTTCCAACATTTCGGCCAGTATCTCACGAATAAATGCTTCAATGTTGTCTTCCAATGCGTCAATTGAAGCGGGGATTGTCTGTATAGACATGAGCTTTAACATAGCCCCACAAAAAATAGTCTAAAGACGTTAAATCGCACGATCTAGGCGGCCAAGTGACCGGTCCCGAACGTGAAATAAAATGTTCACCGAACTCGCCTCTCAATAAGTCCATTGTTACGCGTGCTGTGTGGCAACCACATGTTGAAACCACATGTCATGCAAGTCAAGCTCTTGCATTTTGGGCAAAAAAAAGTTAATTAAGCTTAGTTAATTAAACTGACCATAAAATGAAAGAAGCGCGCGATGAACTTTCTTAACAGAGCACGCATTTTGATAATAAAATTCAATGATTTGCATGCGTTGTACGTTTGTAAGACGATTCATGGTTAAATTATAGACCAAACTGAAGATGTTTGACAGTGAAACAAAACACTAAATGTGCGTGAGTTGTTTAAACCAGTGTTGCCGAAAAGATAATAGCTAAAAAATCACCCTTTACTACTGAGCAAATCCTCACTAAGTCACTAAAGACCAAGTGAAATTGAAACATATGGAGAAAAACAAAAATTATTAATTTAAATATGTTCTTTTAAATATGAGTGAGCGTGAATAAAAAATTTTTTTTTAAACAAAAATGAAATTTCAACTGCTCTTTTTATTGAAAATAAATAAAAATATATGAAAAAAACAATCACTAGAATGTCTAAAATTGACACATTTACATGGTTATCGCAAACTAGCATTGTAAAGCACATTGCGGATATCAAAATGGAAAAAAATTTAAGAAATATTTGAATTTAAATAATACGATGTGCACATGATGTGCAGCAATACATTGAAAATCGTTAAAATCTAAACTGAATTGAATTTTATCAGGACAACAAATTTTTTTCGGTTCATATTATAACTGAATTGATTTTTTGTTTTCTATTTGCTTATAATAAATGAATTTGTGAAAATTTTTAATTCGAGAAAAGGGTATGAACGTAACAATATGTGCAGTCAGTTAAATAAAATTTAATATTTTGCTGGTTATATGGCCAAATTAGAAGTAAATAGCCTTTTCTTTATTGACCATTTTTACCCTGAAAATACCATTTTCACCCGCCTATAGTTCGTCGGCTTACGTAAGTAATAAATAAAGAGCCAACTCTTAACTGTAGATCCCGCCACTCACGTATAAAATTAACCCACAAAGCTATGGGTGGTCGAAGAACCTAAGCCCTAATCCTATAACTATAAAGTAGAGTAAGTATATTAGTTGAAGTCTATAGGGTCCGCCAAATAACTTTTTTTTTTTTGAAAATGCTTAAAAAACTACTGAATATTTTCTCAAATTTCATTTTTTTTATTTGAAAGTACAATCCTTCCGGTTAATAATGGAAAATAATTTCATTCAAATAGCTGCCTCGGCTGGCCATGCAGTAGCCTACACGATCGGACCAATTTTTAAGCACATTATCGATTGTGTGCAGCGTCGGTTGTCTCTGGCCAGCGTCAATTGTCTCTGGCTTGTCGGCGTAACACTTATCTTTTCTGTGCCCCAAATGCGACAATTTTGCTTGTTTACATACCCGCCAAGATCAAAATGAGCTTCATCTGAAAAGATGATTTTTTTTTGCCAAAATCGGCATCTTCTGTAAGTAGATCGCTGGCCCACTTAGCGATGCGAAAATGCATTGGATGGTCAATTGGATGGATCATTGTATGGTCATATTCGTTCAGCGGAAGGATAAAACTAATTATCTGTCAAATCAGACATGAGCTAAGTGTTACCATTCACAAAATAAGCACTAGTTGAAAAAAAATACGTTAGATGGGGGACCCATAGTATGTTGACTTATTACACCTGAGATAGCGGTGCAAACCTCAGGCCGGATATCTCCAACAAAACGAAATATGACAAAAAATTCTACGTCGACTTTCTCTTAGTAGATTTCTGGCAAAAACTGCCATGAAAAGTTTCTCAAAAATCTGTAGTTTGGAGTCGACTTTAAACTGAAGATTCCGCCACATACACGATATAAGTGATGTGAATAGCTTTGTCGTAATCCTTACTGAAGGGTTGTAATGACCAATTGCGTTATGTATCAGAGATCAGCAATGAGTATTCAAAAAGATGAGTAGAATCGAATCATACTTATAATTCCTGATACTTATATGCATTCATACTTATTTGAATATCATGGAACCTCTACTCATATTCAATATTTGAAGTACTTATTATACTCATACTTAACAACAAGTATGATGTTATTGATTTCGACTCTCCATAACTCAACATATATAAGAATCACAAAATAAGTATGATTCGCGTACGAAAACGTACGCGTGTTTGATCTACTTGCTGCTCTGTCCTTTTGCTTACGTGTTTTTTCTTTTGTTGTAAATGCCTAACAACTAAAACTGTAAATTTTTATGAATGATTCGAGTCCCTCGAGTCATTTATAACTATTTTTCTAAAGTTATGAATCTAAATAAGTAGGCTTATGAATTGAACATTATTCAAATGGTATGAGTTTGATGTCAACGTTGTACGCATACCCATTGTAACGTTGTAGTGAGTATGAATGAACCAGAGTATGTAGTTAAATTTCAATATTGTTGACTCATTTATATTCAAAATTTTATGAGTGCTTATGAGTAGAGAAAAAGCGATTCATTGCTGATCTCTAATCTACATATAACGACTAAGTTAGGTTTAGTAGATTGTCTTTGTTTCTCTCTCTCTCTCTCAAATAAATGTTTACTTTCCGGCTACCAATCTTTTTTATGTTATCTACTGCATTAGACATTTTATTCTAACAACCAGAAACGTGGTTTAAAAATCGAAAAACCAAATATGTATATGTAATGCTTTTCATACATACTATGCCTGCCTTGTGGTAAATAAAATAATTTTATTTTGCCACACTAAAACTCAAAATCTATTAAAATTATTTTAAATTCTTTACACTTTCAGAAAACCACAAAGGCATACAAAATAAAAACTTTATGCAATTTCATCGAGAGGGCAAAATAAAATAAAAAAATATTCTATTCCAACTATGCACAACAATTTCAAAAATAAAAAGTCGATTTTTTTATTTTGGATTTTTTTTTTACTCTGTACCAAACCCGTAGACCACAAAAACAAAAATGACTTTATGCCACCACAATTGATTAAAACGGGTAATTGTTTGAATATTTTATTTCACTTTTCCATCGCATCGTTCAATTCAATTCAATCGCATCGTATTTTGTTCAGTGCCGTTTGTAAAGACAAATAAAATTTGCTTAATTTGACTTGCAAAAAAAAAAAAAGGAAAAAATTTAAAAAAGGAAACCAAAGAGTATACAGAACATAACAGAACAGAAGTAATGGTTAAATAAAATACGGAAAATGGCTAAAAGTGGTAAAAATTAGCAATTAAAAATATTTTATGGCATTGCCAACCAATTGAATTCAATATTGACACACATATGCATACATTCGCCACAAAAAGACAAAAGTCTAATCAAAGAACAATTTAGCCAAGGGTAGCGAATTAACAAATATTGTAGAGAAAATGAAAAAAAAAAAAAAGTCATGAAATTAAAAACCATTTTATGCAATAGCGTTGGGCTACTGCCAAAGAGAATATGGAATGGAATGGAATTATGCAAATATAGTCAATAAATTTGAATTCATTAACGTTTCGTAATCCGTTCACTGATACGAATTCGTATCAGAGTACATACAACCGCCTATTGTTCTGCGTGGATCAGATGGAAGATGGGTGTTCAACTACGAACAAGTTTACAACACGTTATTCTCAAAATATATTTTAATTTAGCTTGACATTCTGCCATTCTCTCATTCCTTAAAGAGCAACAGCATTAATTAGAATCGATCTATGCTTTTATTTCAGCAACCTACGGATATGGATCATTCACGTCAGAATGAAATGTAGACACAAATCGATTGTATTATTCAAAAAATGATTTGTTTTTTAACTGACATACTTACATACATAAGAGAGATCAGCAATGAATCGTTTTTTCGCTACTCATAAGCACTCATGAAATTATAAATATAAGTGAGTCAACAATATTGAAATTTAACTACTCTGATTCATTCATACTCACTACAACGTTGATTTATAAGTACAGGTTGCAATGAGTATGCGTACAACCTTGACATCAAACTCATGCCATTCGAAATATGTTTGATTTATAAGTCTACTCATTTAGATTCATAACTTTAGAAAAATACTTATAAATGATTCGCGTGACTCGAATCATTCATCAAAATTTACAGTCTTAGTTGTTGTTGCATTTATAAAAAAAGGAAAAAAGACACACAAGCAAAAAAGACAGAGCAGCAAGCGGAGCAAACACACAACCATTTAGTGAGTATTTTAGTATTCGTACGCTATTCATACTTATTTTGTGCTTCAAGTACATATATGTTGAGTTATGGGGAGTCGAAATCAACAACATCATACGTGTTGTTAAGTATGAATATGATGAGTACTTCAAACTTTGAATATGGGTAGAGGTTCCATGATATTAAAATAAGTATGAATGCGTATAAGTATCAGGAATTATGAGTATGATTCAATTCTACTCGTCTTTTTGAACACTTTTTGTAAAGAAACTCGCAACTAAAACCCATAAGAACGTATTGAAGTTCATTGAACATGTGAATGGCAATTTTATTTACTCCCAAAGTTTTTGCCAGAAATCTGATGAGAGGCAGTCACCGAAGAAATATTTTTCATATTTCGTTTTTTTTTTTTTTGGAGATGTCTGACCTACACTACCTACGAGACTACGGCGACTTACACATGAGTCATTAAATTTAGAAAATTTATTTAGAAATATAAAATTTGTTGCTATTTAGGCCATATGAACAATTTATATCTTTCTAAAATGGAAATTGATAGTACGATATAAGATTGCAACAAAATGATGTACATAGCCAGACCGCTAAAGAATAAATTTATCGTAAACGAAATGCCAGAGAAATGATTTCATAAAATTGTAATAGAATTGGACACTTAAATCGTCAAGTGTAACGCTAATGAACTTTACTCTAGAGAGTTAGAAATAGGCACTAATTTAAATATTAATACGAAAATGGAAAAATCTAGATACTGGTATTTTGCTTTTACATTGCTTAACATTAAAATTATAAATAAAAGCTACAAAAACAAAACAATCGTACTGCTTAATATAACAACAAACACCAGCATAAACAAAAATGGTAATCAAGTAAACAAAAATACAACAACAAACACTACAAGAATAAATATAAACAAAATACCCAAACAACAATAATAAAGGTAAACAAAGATGTTTACATTTATAGAGATCTCGAGAAGGCGAAGTCACGAACATTCGCCTTCAAGAACATTCATCAGACTGTTTACCCTGCCATATAAAAGGCAAGGCAAAGCAGGCGAGTGAGCTAGTGAAGTTCAATCCGTCTTGTGCGAAGATGAGGTACGTTTGAAGACAGTAATCGTGGTTTGAAGATATCCGTTACAAAGATCTGTCGAATTGTCTAGTAATTGTAATTGTTTATGCAAAGGGTATAAACAGAGGAATAACAAAGAAAATCAATTGTTGTTGGTTACATAAAGCTGTGAACAGTGGCACACAAAATTGTGCGAATAATAAAGAAATTTAATTAAAACTAAACACAAATTTATTTTTATTTTATTTGCAATCTACGAGGTCATATTCTAAACGTATTTAAAAGGTAAAAACGCAACAATATTAATACATCTCTGACTTTGGCACTATTAAATACATATATATTCTTCATACTTGGTAACATTTACTTGTACATATAGAAATAGGGATTCCCTGGGGTATTTTCTAAAGCGTAAAACAAAAGCGATGCTGAGTTATATTATGCTGAGGATATTATATGCATGTCACTAGGCCTGTGGCTTGTTACAAAGGTAGAAATTATAGTGTTCAATTATTTTTACAACTTCCAGCAAATACAGCCATATTCAGGAATAGAAAAAGGAAATATGCCTAAAAAACCATGGCATATGTGTACTTCGCGACCAGACAATTTTTCAAATCGTATAAACTTGGCCAAAAATGATCAGAAAAACAGATAATTTTGGTAGAAGCCATAGGCAAAAATAAAACTGAATTACCACTACAAATATTAACAATAAAATTCAGACTTTCATTTTCGTTATTTTTCATGCTTCACCAAAGACACTGCCCCCTTTCATATGTATACCAGTAAAAAATATGTTTGTGACTTTTCTAAGTACCTTAGTCCTGGAATAAATAACCGCGAGGACAAAGACCCCAAATAATACTGGATTACAACAAAGGACGAATTAACACGCTGGATAAAGTAGTGTCATGTTATAGTTGAAAAGGAATGACTAATCGATGGCTTCAGGTGGTATTTAATATATTATTGACATATTCGTCTACAATGTTTTATGTTATTTCGACATGTATTTCGACATTTTATAGAATATTTAGATTTGCGACTAGATACTACGGCTTATACAATGCAAAGAAAAACGCTTCCAAGAGCTTTATTTGGAATGAATATTACACAAAAACTATGCGATGAACGACAATTTTTTAAGGACCTTATGAAGGAAAATTTGCACTTAAAAAATAAACATGTATGTACGTGGAAGGGCCAGGTGTTTTGTAAACAAAATAATTTTAGAAAATGTGATGAACAAGGTACATGCAATATTTTCGAAACAATTCCACAATCTTTTTATTATTCATTCATGCATACAGTCAAAGAAAAAAGTGTACATACAACTAAAATTTTTATGTTTTTTCCAATTACTTCCTTGTTATATTTCTTTCATATTCTTAATCATAAATACCTTTAACAACGCTATGACATCTTTTTCAATTTGATAAAAAGAAAAAAGGGAAAAAAGTCTGCACAAAATGATGTATGTAGACTTTTTTCTTTGACTGTAGATTGCAATTACATTAGAAAAAAAATTTATTCTTCAATTTCTTGTGCAACACTTAAAAAACTCCAAATAAATTTACTGCAGCTGTTTTTAACTCCATCTATCATTTGAAATTTTTAGTTTATGGCTGCACTAATTATATCACATGTTGTCTCTTCAACACAACACCGTACCTGCCAGTGACAATTTTGATTCTAATTAATGCCATACAAATTCATTCTTATCAAATATTGGTATACATACACACATACATATTATTTAAATGAATACAATTTTCAATAAAACCATCATCGACGCCACCACCGTTGTCATTGTCATTGTCACTGCCTTTGTCATCAGAGTGTAATTTAATTAAATTTCTGTGTGTCAATATACAAAAATATTCGTTACTGATTATGCAATAAATGAAATAATTTTAATGCAAATTAAATACCGTCAACAAATTTACATAAAATGTGTACAATATTTAATAGCACAGTAACAGCAATAACAATAACAAAGACAACAATATATGTATATTGTTGTAAAGAGAATATAATAAATTGTGGCAATTAAATGCCATCGAATTGTTGCAAATAAATTTTTTTGAACGAACACATTCCCATTGCATTGCATCTCTCTCTCTCTGCTCTCTCTGTCGTTATTGTCATTTGAAATCAATTTTTTTTTTTATTTTTTATTTGATTTTATTTATTTCGTTCGTAGCAGGTTTTAAATTGAAGGGCAATTGGAAATTTTTTTCTGAAATTTTTCCAAATTAAATGTGACATGTTTTTACAAACATGCCAGTTTTAATTGTTTAAACGAGTTCAAGAGTTACAGGAAAAAAAGAAAAAAAGAAACCAGCATTTAAAATAATTTTTGGTTGCTACTGAAAGGCTTATCAGCCTTTTAGTCGCTTAAAAGTTATTCTGCTTAATATTGCAGCCAATTAAAAATAAGATACAGAAATTGCAACTTGACATGATAAGTTGCCATTTAAATGCATTCTCTGATTATCAAACGACAATTAGAACAACAGAACCCAGGAATACAGGAACAAAGATGCTCTTAGAATATAAGAAGGCGATTAACTACAGTCGAAGTAGTCTAGTAGGTAGTCTGTTGGCTTTTTAGACGTGAGGCCGCGGTTCGAACCCAAGGTCAGACATGTCTAACTAAACGAATTATGTTAAAATATTTCTTCGGCGTCTTCTTCTCGGCAGATTTTTGGCAAAAACTCTGAGAGTAAATAAAATCAAAAAGAAAAAAAAAAAAGAAATTTGCCGTTCAGAGTCGACTTTAAACTTTAGGTCCCACCACTCAAGTATAAAATATAAGAGGTGTGACAAAACTAGATCCTGACTAAAAGGTTGTAAATACCAATTATATATGTATGTATCAGAGATCAGCAATGAATCGTATTTTCGCTACTCATAAGTACTCATTTTGAGTAGAAATTTTGAGTATGAGTGAGTCAAGAGTATTGAAATTCAACTATGTACTCTGATTCATTCGTACTCGTTACAACCTTGATTTATAAGTATAGGTTGCAATGAGTATGAGTACAACGTTGACATCAAACTCACAACATTCGATTCATTGTTTGATTCATACGCCTACTCATTCAGATTCATAAATTTAGAAAAAGACTTATAATACTTACGAATGATTCGAGTCACTCGAACTATTCATCAAAATTTACAGTAGTAGTTATTGTTGTATTTACAAAAGAAGAAAAAAGAAAAGACAAAAACAGCAAGCAAAGCACACACACAACCTTCTAGTGAATATTGTAGTGTTCGTGGCGAATCATACTTATTTTGTGCTTCGTGTATATGTAGAGTCATTTAGAGTTGAAATCAACAACATCATGCGTATTGTTAAGTATGAGTACGATGAGTATTTCAAACTTTGAATATTAGTAGTATGAGTATAATATTAAAATAAGTATGAATGAGTATAAGTATCTGAAATTATAAGTATGACTCGAATCTACTCATCGTTTTGAATACTCGTTGCTGATATCTGATATGTATGTATGATTAACTACAGATATGGTAAGGTACACATTAAATGGATGCCACGTAACCAGGAACTTGGATATTGGCGTAGTTGGATGCAGGACATGTGGTGATGTAATCAAAACGATTAAACACTTTTGTATGGATTTCGTGTGCTCGGGATACCAATAAGGAATCTTGTACACGAAACAAGCTTTTAGAAATCCCTTAATGATTAGCGAACAGCTAGGTTTAGGTGCATGTCAATACTTATGATACCTCGTATCTACTCACCTGCTCAAATCTCTTTTATCACTGGTTAAACAGTTCATTTAAAGTAGAAAACTACTTCAGAAAACATGCTCATTGCCCCTCAAACGTTGACCTATAGCTCAGTACAAAAAAATTTTAAGGAGTATTGTTAGTTGTGAATAAAATAATGAGGACTCTCTGGGTAACATTAAAATGAAAAAGGTAAAGTGCAGCTTAGCAATGCCGTCGAATTAATCAATTTTTCTTCTTTCAGAGCTCCGCTAGTTGGTGATGATCCATCTAATATTCAGAATATAGCAACAATAAATCTATTTTTTGTATCCTTATAAGTCACTAATTTACTAAGACTATTTTAACTACTATTAACTAAGACTATTTTTTCACCAGTAACTATTGAAATGAAATGAAAGAGCTTAGAGAGAGAATAGTTCGTTTGCAATCTATCCTACGCTAGCTCTTTTCAAAAATTTCTTTTAAAACTCATTTAAAAATAATAAAGAAAAATATCGTTAAAAGCTTAGCCTAGTGTTAGACTCTTTAAATAATAACTACGATAATTTTTGTCCGATTTGATCAAACGAAGTGTCAATCTCTTCACAAGATAATGCACTTTCACCATGTATTTAATATTTTGTATTTGAAGTTTGCTACTATGAACGGACAAACTTGAAAAAATATGAAAAAAATTCGCATTTGCCAAAGTTTACCTCATCAAACGTCATTGCATATTATGTCAAATAATATATATATGTTGAGAAATGTCCACCAGCCAAGGGGGGAGTCTATACTCATTTGATCGTAAGGTCGGATGAATTATGGCTCTCGCCATAGGATAGAGGACTAAGGTGTTACACGACCCGTGCCGATAGTCAGCCTGGCTGGGGGCCCATCAAAAATATCCCAGTCGCTAACGGAGTATCCTGGATACCGGGCGACCTCCAGGATTAACCAGCCTTACCTGGGCACAGCGGATCCCTGCTCAGGTGGACCTTCCCCTTATCCGCAACTCGTGGGACCAAAATATGAATGAAAATAATAAAAATAAAAAGGATAATCTGAAAAACACCTCCACTAAGGAGGACGAGAACGGAACTCGTAAAAATCCGCGTACGGGTGTTAAGCCGACGCCCGTCTCCAAAAAAGAGGGAAAAGACTTGGTTGATGCTAAAGCAGACCAAGAACCCAGTACCTCAAAAGACTACAAGCAACAACAAGCCAAAAGCGTCGGCCTTTCCAAAAGCAAGGTTGCTCCAAAAGCCGGACCTTCGTCCAGCAAGAGTGGCCTTGGTAATGCAAAGGTTGACACGGCACCAAAAATAAAAGAATCGAAGCAGCGGTACAGGGAGCGATTGAGCGCTAAGCGGGTTCTAGACAGGATCTCCAAGATCCCAATAGATAACCGCACGCAGAGCGAAGTACAATCACTGGCCTGGGCCAAAGAAAAGCTCGAAGAACTTGACAAAACGTCGGCCACAGAGACGGCTGTCAAACGACAACGATCTTCTGAAGGCGACGCACCAGGCGCCAAAAAACCACGCAGCTCGCATCGCACCAATATCTTATATAGTGAGGTGTTAAAAGATAGCATCGAGATGGCGGTTGTAGATAGCTCCGATCCAGACGGCAGTATTACACCGTCAAACTGGAGACTCGTAGCAGACGTCCTTGCGGACGTCTTTCTAGATGTAATGGAGGAGAATCCGGGACCGGCTCCAGTTTACCAGATGAGTGGCTGGCACCAAGGACACGTGAAATTAGTAACGTGTGCCGACAAGAGAGCCCTGGATCTCTTCTCCATCGCCTTAGCTAGGGTAGGTGAAATCTGGAAGGGCGCCAAATTAGAATTAGTGCCCAAGGACGCCATACCCAGCAGACCAAGAACACGCTCCTGGATACCTGTAACTCCAAAGGAGCCAGAAAAGGTACTCAGGATGATAAAAATATGCAATCCAACGCTACCAACGCACAATTGGAAGATTGCAAAGATAGAGGAGCGCCATGGATCTCGCTGTGCGACTATCATAGTCAACCAGGAATCCCTGGAGCACCTAGCAAAATCCAATGGTGCGGTGGCCTTTGGGTTTGAACATATCATCCTGAAAGTATACAAAAAGGATAACCGCCCCATGGAGTCTGGTGACAATGCCCCTCAGGGGGATAAGCCACAAGACGAACACATGGGCGGATCGGAGGAAGAAGAAGAAAAGGAGGGCGATAACCTCACAGCATCCTCAACACAGATCCATAGCCGATCCAGAGTTAGCTCTCTCTCTTCCACTGGATCGAACATAGCATCTGTCTTTGGTATGCTGCTGAGGGAATCTCACCTCCTGATCTGGAGGATGATAGCCTGGACACAACGATGGTGGAGAGGAAGGAGGATGAAACAGACCATTGTAGTACCCAGCCCTACTACAACGCTTGAAACTGGAACACATCGCGATACTTAGAGAGATGTTTTCCGCTAGTATTCGGCTAAAACACATACCGTCGGAATGGTGTAAAGTGGGAGTGGTCTTCATACCAAAGGCAGGAAGAAACTCTCACACCACACCTAAAGATTTTAGACCTATAAGTCTCTCTTCATTCCTGTTAAAGACCATGGAGAGACTCATCGATGTTGAACTACGCCAGACCTTAGATAGCAATATGCTATCTGGGCAACAGCATGCGTACAATAAGGGTAGATCTGTTGACACTGCCTTACATAACCTAACGTGTACGATAGAGAGATCGCTGGCACGAAAGGAGTATACCTTGGCGGTTTTCCTGGATATAGAAGGAGCCTTCAATAACGTGGAACTGGGTGCTATTTCCGGCGCTCTAACGAGACTGAATGTACCCAATACTCTGGTGAACTGGATATCCAGACTACTACGTGGAAGAACAATCTACCCGACACTGGGGTGCTCGCTCATCTCCAGAGAAGTAGGAAGGGGAACTCCACAGGTTGGAGTACTGTCCCCTCTCCTATGGAATCTTGTGATGAATGAGCTGCTAGTGATGTTGGAAAACGTGGGATGCCGAGCGATTGCCTATGCGGATGACGTTGTTCTCACTATTTCGGGTAGATTTGTTGACACTATAAGAGACAGGATGCAACTTGCCCTAGGGAAGGTTAGGGAGTGGGCATCTGGTCGTGGTTTGGGTGTTAATCCCGGTAAAACGGAGGTTGTATTCTTCACCAGGAAGTACAAACCTCCACCTTTTCGTCCACTGAGATTGTACGGGGCGGAACTGGAACTCAAGGAGGAGGCGCGCTTCTTGGGCCTTTTCCTGGATAGGAAACTATCGTGGAAGCCGAACATCACTAACAGACTAAGAAAAGCCTCCATCGCCCTCTACGCCTGTAACAAGGTGTTGGGGAAGAAATGGGGCCTGAAACCTAGGATGACTCACTGGATCTACACAGCGGTGGTCAGACCTATCCTGACCTACGGATGCCTGGTGTGGTGGGAATCCCTGAATAGGACAACGAACTTGAACTTGTTACGCAAGCTACAACGATCTGCTTGCATAATTATTAGTGGTGCCCTGCGCACTACTATTACGATCGCTCTGGAGATGATCTTATACCTTCTACCGCTCGACCTATACTGCAGGGGTGTGGCGGCTAGGATCAGTAGGCGTCTCTGGGCGACTGGACAATGGCATGCATCGAGCATTGGTCATACAAGGATACTTGAGGGAGCTGATATTGTCGGAAGCATAGACTATATGACACCGCAATATGACTTCTCAATGAATTTTAGGACATCCATCCCGAAAAGGGAGGACTGGGGAAAGGGTGTGGCGCACCTAACGAGAAATGCCGCACAAATATACACCGATGGCTCCAAATTAGAAGGAGCCGTTGGTATTGGCATCTATTCGAGATCAATCGGAATATCCAAGTCTATGAGACTACCAGATCACTGCAGTGTCTTTCAGGCGAAAGTGTCGGCTATTCAAGCTGCGGTGAAAATTGTTGCGGACAAAAATGTTCGCAAGCGAAGGATCATTATACTTTCCGATAGCCAAGCGGCCATCAAGGCGCTGGATTCTAGTGTGATAAACTCCAAGACAGTATACGACTGTCGCAGATGTCTCAATGAGATGGCGAACCGATGTGATGTTTGTATCACATGGGTACCGGGACATAAGGACATTCCCGGCAACTGCAGAGCGGATGAATTGGCCAGAAGGGGCACGACCGTCGAGCTCTCTGATGAATTCTCTACATTGGGGATCCCTTTAAGTACCAGTGGGCTTATGATTAACAATGCAATCGTGGACCTTGCCAACAGTAGATGGGCAGCTTCGGATAAGGGCAGAGCGGCGCAAAAAATCTGGCCAAAGCTGGATAGAAGGCGCACGACGACTCTGCTTAAGCTCCAAAGAAGCAGGCTCAAAGCTGTTATCGGGGTTATTACGGGGCATTGTATTATAGGAACACATGCGAGGCGTATTGGTCTTGGACACCTTGCGAATGATTTCTGCAGAAGCTGTGGAGATGAAGAGGAGGATGAAACTATTCTTCACCTACTTTGCACATGTCCGGCACTTGGTCGGAGGAGAAAGAAACACCTGGGTGCCTACTACATGGAGGACGTAGATGAACTGTCATGCGTGGATATTGGCAGTCTAAGTCGCTTCATCGGAAGCTCCGAGTGGTTCCTAGAATAGGGGAAAGATGAAACTGTGGTATCACAATGGGCCCTGTATGAGGCCTAAGTGTGTCCGCTCATCGGGTGGACAGCCACTTCTACCTACCTACCTACCTGAGAAATGTTTGTATAGTCAATAAATTTGTGTGTAAAATCTAAAAAATCAGTTTCTATCAAATAAAACAAGTTTGGAGGGTTAAAGAAAGATAAAAAAATAGTTCTGAGTTCTACTCAATAAAACTCACAACTTACACTATGTCATTAGCTGGGTGTATTTAATTTTTTCATTTTGTCGCATAGTGTAATTTTATTACACGATTTTTATTTACAGCGATCCCAGAATATATCAGTTTACAATACATCTTCTTTAGTGGCTATATTACAATCAACCAACCAACCAACTTTACCCTGAATTTGAAAAGAATTCCAAAAATTCTTCAATTTTTCAGCCAAAATTTTGTGGCATTGTATTCAACATGACTTTACCATCGTCCTGTTTTGCGTTTTCCCTTGATTACATATTCCAAAGATTTCTCTCGCCGCAGCATCATCACTCATACGCCTGACATATCTAGGCCATCGTCACCGATGTCACATAAAGCTTATACAGTTTATGTCTCATTCATTGTCTATACTCGCTCCAACTCCAAGAACAGCTTTATCTGCATTCGTAAATACCCATGCCCTAGCTCTACGGTAGTTTCAATGTTTTAGAGTTTTGTTTTGTTGTCGTTGTTGTTCTATAATCCCGTTACTTCTTTTTCTTTAAAAATTATCCCAACACACGAGGTGAATTAGAGAGTCTATTGACGGCTTAAAGGAGAAATTCTCCAGCAGCTAGATTGCAAATAAAATAAAAATAAGTTTGTGTTTAGTTTTAATTAAAATTCTTTATTATTGGCACAATTCTGTGTGCCATTGTTCACAACTTGATGTAAACAACAACAATTGCTTTGTTTGTTATTCCTCTGTTTATACCCTTTGTATCGTAAACAATAACAACTACTAGATAATTATTCGATAGATCTTTGCAACGGATATCTTCAAACCACGATTACACTCTTCATACTGACTGAACTTTTACTAACTCAGTTGCCTGCTTTGAATTGCCTTTTATATGGCAACGTAAACAGTATGATGAATGTTCTTAAAGTTGAATGTTAATGGCTTTGCATTCTCGAGATCTCTATAAATGTAAACATTGTTGTTTCATTATTGTTGTTTGTATATTTTGTTTACATTTATTCTTGTAGAGTTTGTTGCTGTATTTTTGTTTACTTGTTTACCATTTTTTATGCTGGTGTTTGTTGTTATATTAAGCAGTACGATTGTTTTGTAAACAAGTTCATTGTTTTTGTAGCTTTTGTTTATAATTTTAATGTTAAACTATGTAAAAGCAAAACACCAGTACATATCTAGATTTTTCCATTTTCGTAACAACATCAAACTGAAAATCAAGTAGAAATCAATTTCATAAATAATTTCATAAAATTTCAATAGAAAGTTAAAGAAATCAAATTTAACGTGTGTGCCATATTTGAGTCACAACTATATAATCCGCTGTACAGTTCAAATAAAACAGAAAATAATTCTCAAACAAATTGAATTCTAGTATTTCATCATAACATAGATGTGGTTGCCACCGGTTGCCGTAACTGAAGCCTAACGAATGCCAAACACAAAAAATATATTTCATCTATGAAATGATGAAAAAAGAAAGAAACAAAAAGCGTATAGAAAAATGATAAAAAAAAGTATACAAACTTACCTGAAAAACTCTTGCCCATCTTTGTACCATTTGACCGAGTTGAGTGTTTGGTTGGCCATTTCGTAACTGCAAAAAAGTTTTGCTTTTTGTGAGGCATCAATAATGCGCGGGACGGAAAGGTTCGTGAGGTACAATGCATGATTCAGGTGAATATCTGTAAAATAGAGTAACAAATAATACAATTTATTAATAACGTAGAAAGGGAAAGAGAGTGGAAGAGAGAAAAAAAGGAATCAAATAGTTTTTTATGGTTTCATAAATTCATTTTATTCTGAAATATATGATCATTCGCTTGCCCGCATCTGTCTATGCAAGCTAGCTGGCTTTGAACCAAATATCCTTGATAAGCACACATATGATGGGCTGCACAGTGAAAAAAGAGTAGAGAAATCCAAAAAAAAAAAAAAGGAGGAGTAGAATACATACGATTCATATTTTTTATATTCAATCATACACCATATATTCAGAAAAGAAAAACAAGTAAAAAAAAATTGTATTAAAACAGCAAATAACTCTTCAGCACTGTGCTTCAGCACGTTGCATGCAATGCAACCAATGTTTACCTCCATGGAAATTTGATGATGATGGCTTCAACACAATTGCCATGTTGTATGTATGTGTAGTAGCATATATGCTTTCGATGTCGGCTTACTTTCAATGATTATAAATTTAATAATCTTAACAGGTTTTCATGTTCGGCTTTATGGATAACTAAGTACCCCATAATCCTTTATTTTATGGTTGAAAATTTAATTAAAAACAAAAATAAATTGCTTATAGCCATAGCGAGCAGCACAAAGAGCTTCCAAATATGTACATCGTCTGTCATTCAAACGACATTTAAAGTAATGACTTAATGGTGTGCTAACAGACCTACTTGTCAGTTATTCCTGTGGTTCCGGAATGCAAACATTTTCATGTCAAAAAAACGAAAAACAAAAAACCGAATTTGACATACAAATATTAATTTTGATGTGATTGAATTACAAAATCGGATTAATGCTTTAAACAAATGTAATTCTTAACTTTTTTGAGAGTTAAAGATTTTTCATGCAAATCATGCACAATGTTTTTAAACAGTAGGCAGTGTGTTGGCTTATTAGACATGAGGCCACGTTTCAAAATTAGACGTCTCCAACAAAACAAAATATGAAAAAATAATTCCGCGGTTACTTCGTCTCAGCAGATTTCATGCAAAAACCTTGCAATGTACATACATAGTTCGAAGTCAACTTTAACACCACTAATATATAAAATTATAACACACACAACATAAGTGGTGTGAGAAGCTAGGTTGTATTCCTGACTGAAGGGTTGTAATGGCCAATTATGTATGTATAAATCTGAGATCAGCAATGAATAGTATTTCGCTACTCATAAGCAGTCATGAAATTATGAATGTAATTCAGTAACAATATTGAAATTTGACTACTCTGTCTGATTCATTCGTACTCACTACAACATTCATTTATAAGTACAGGTTGCAATGAGTATGCGTACAACGTTGACATCAAACTCATACCATTCGAAATATGTTTGATTCATAAGCCTACTCATTTACATTCATCACTTTAGAAAAATACTTATAAATGATTCGAGTGACTCGAATCATTCATCAAAATTTACAGTCTTAGTTGATGCATTTACAAAAAGAGAAAAAAGACGCATAAGCTAAAAAGACAGAGCAGCAAGCAAAGCAAACACACAACCATTTAGTGAGTATTTTAGTGTTCGTACTCGATTCATACTTATTTTGTGCTTCAAGTATAAGTTGAGTTATGGAGAGTCGAAATTAACAACACCATACGTATTGTTAAGTATGAATATGATGAGTACTTCAAACTTTGAATATGAATAGAGGTTCCATGACATTAAACTAAGTATGAATGCGTATAAGTATCGGAAATTATGAGTATGATTCGATTTTTTCTAATTGTAAAATTGTAAGTTGTATGTATGGCCGAATATAAAATGAATTTTTTTTTTGCTCAATGAATTGTGTAGGGCATCATCACACCGTGACTACATTGTAGTTAGCATCTGTATCTGTTACCACATGCATAACATAGTTATCAAAATAAAAGTACATGTTGAATATGAAAAGTATACATGGTGAGTCTTATTAGAAATTGTTTATACGTTT
Organism: Sarcophaga caerulescens; assembly: GCA_927399465.1. Lineage (NCBI taxonomy): Eukaryota > Metazoa > Arthropoda > Insecta > Diptera > Sarcophagidae > Sarcophaga > Sarcophaga caerulescens. The sequence goes on along the minus strand of OV656872.1, from coordinate 73,437,412 downwards.
TCCAACATATCAAATGATTGGAATCTTTATATCACTTCTACGAATAATTATTATCTACACTATTAAAGCATTAAAAGACTTTGTGCAACTGTAACTTTCTTTCTATCCACAGTACCATTGCACTTTACAGTAGAGAGGGATTTGTCAAAGTAATTCATTAGAATTATTTGCATTCTGGCTAGAGTTAGCCGCTTTAATATATACATATTGTTGAAAATACATGTAAAGTTGATTTATTGGCAACGTAAAACTACGAGAATGATGATGATGACGAACCAGAAGAACAACAACAAAATACAGAAGTTTTTCAACACGTATGGTACTCGAATATGTTTAAACTTAAAGCGATAACAGAGGGAATTATCTCGAGGTAACAATATATGGATCAGCTATCAACCTAGAATCTGGTACAGCAGATATACATAGCAGAAAAATTTTAATTAATAAAATGAAAATAAAAAAATAAATAATAAGATGTGACGGCTTTGTTAAAACACTTCTTTGGAATTATGGTTTATATTAAGCTAGATTTGCAGAAGTGATTGTTATAATTACTTATAAGTGGCCGTCCCCCCAAAGGAATCGGATGGATGCACTTAGGCCCCTTGGGCATAGCTGCCAGATAAATAAAGCATCAAATCAAGTCAATTATTAGAAAAAAAAAATTGTCAAAATCGTCAAAGACGTTCATGAAAATCGTAAAAATAATCGTCACAAAATCGGCATGAAAATGATGATGTGATGTGAGGTGATGTTCGCTAGAACCGACACATTTTTCAGTGCCTTAGTTTCTTAAGATAGTGCAAGAAATACTACCTCATCTGATCTTCTTACTATATACACCACTTATTTCCGAAAGAGAATGGAATACAATTCTCATGTATAGGCCGATGCCTCAACGTCTATTTTGAGACTTCTCGACCGCGTACACGAGAGGGCGAAGTTGCCCGTTAAAGACGGTAGGGTATCGAACTCCACTGATTCATTGGAGCATCGTTGCAATGTTGTTTGTGTTTCACTGTTCTATCGCTATTATAATGGATTTTGCTCAAGCGAAATAAGGGACTTGTTCCCGAGAATCATGTATTCCTACGTAACACTCGCCTTTCTCGGCGAGCAAATACTTATGTGTTTGATTGGCCAGTGGATCGCACACTGCATTACAAACAAAATTCGTTCTTTAGTCGGACTATTCCGTTCGTGCAGAGGTTGTAATTTTTTGGCTTTTAGGCGATGAAAAAGATTTAAGGTACAGAAAAATCATCACTTAAATTTGCAATAGTAATAACTGAAAATCTTAATCTACTAAAGTAAAGAATATCATGTAAATTTTTAATTTCTAAAAATCGTCAAAATAAGGGCATAAATCGTCACATCGTCAATATGATATTTTTGGATCACAAAATCGTCAAAATGACGATAAATCTTCAAATCTGGCAGCTATGCCCATGGGGCTCATTGTGATACCACAGTTCATGTTAAGTATCCCCTAGAGCTTACAATGAAGCGACTCAAACTGCCGACGTGAATGCTTGACAAATCAGCCAGATCATCGATGCAGTAGGCACCAAGATGTCTTTTTCTGTTTTGACATAGTGCCGGGCATGTTCCCAGCAGATAAAGAACAGTCTGGGCATGTTCCCAGCAGATAAAGAACAGTCTCTTCTTCTATCTCAGAAAAATGCGCATCGACCCATAATGCAATGCCCGTACTGAGCACGCTTCTATGGAGTTTAAGCAGCTTTGCAGTGCGCCCTCCATCCAGCCTCGGCCAGATAATGCGCGCCACTTTGCCCTAATCCGAAGCTGCCCAACTTGCGGTTGATAGAGTCCGTGATCGCGATGTCAATCATGAGCCTGCATGTCCCCAAAGGGGCCCCAATATTTAAGAATTCGTCGGAGGGTTCTATGGTCGTGCCGTGTCTGGCCAGTTCATGCGCTCTGCAGTTGCCCGGGATATCATTGTGTCCCGGAACCCAAATGATGTGTACATTATACCTCTTTGCCACCCTGTTTAGGTATTTTCGATAGCCGTAGACCGTCCTGGAATCACATTGGAGCCCAGAGTCCTGATAGCCGCCTGGCTATCAAAGAGTATGGTGACGTTTCCATTGGGGACATTCGAATCCCAAATAATATTAACCGCAGTCTACATTGCCAACACCTCCGCCTGGAAAACGATGCAGTAATCCGGTAGCCTTATAGATTCCGTTACACCTATTGACTTCGAGTAAATTTCACCACCAACGGTTACTCCCAGCTTGGATCTATCAGTGAAAATTTGTACGGAGTCCTTGACGAGGTGCCCAACTACATTCCTCCAGATCTCTTTATCCGGGATGGTCGTCATGAATTTCATCGAGAAATCACATCGCGGTGTCATTGAGTCAATGTCGCAGACAGCCTCAAATTTCTCCAGGATACGCGAGTGACTAGTGTATAATCCGCGCCATTGTTATTACTTACTTAACTTAATATACCAGCACAACTCTTTAGTCAGGATTACGATCTAGTTTCTCAAACCAATTATGTTGTGTGTTTTAATTTTGTACATGAGTAGCGCGATCTACAGTTTAAAGACGACGCCGAACAACAGATTTTTGAGAAACTTTTCATGGCAATTTGTATTAAGTCTAAGCGTTTTTGCAAGAAGGGTGCCGAGATGAAGTCATATTTCGTTGGATTGGAGATGTCTGATCTGGGGTTTGAACCGAGGCCTTACATCTAAGAAGATAACACACTATCTGCTAGATTCCGGCGGCCTCGTTGTGATTCAAAATTTGATTTTGATTATTGAAGCGTTAAATAAATCCAATAGTTGTACTGTGTGTTTTTGAATACAAAGTGACAGATATTCTGGAGTATGACACATAAACAAAAATCTTGAAATTCATTTGAAATTTAAATTTTTATAAAACATAAACGTTTGTAAAAGCTTACAGCTGCGTTTATCTTTCTATATTCTCTGTATTTTAAATCTTTAATTAAACTTAAATATTTTGTTCTTTAAATGGGAAGCAATATTCCTCTCTATCATATCCATTGAATACAGGAGGTATTGGTTTTTTGTTATGCAATATTCTTTCACATTGTGTCTGTCTGTCCCTTTTTATATTTCTTTTTTAATTTTTAATAAATATTCACATTGAATTTACAAGTTTTAACTTAAGCCCTTGTTAATATTTATTCAAATATGGTATGTTTTAAGTAATTCCGCCCCCCGGCCCACCAATATAAGGATCACCATTTGCAAAAGAGGAGTAAAATAAATAAAATAAAATGTAATTTATTTAAAAAAAAAAATGGGGAGAAATAGGAATAAACTGGAAATTTTAACTAAAAAAACCCACAAGATGAAATGAAATAAAATAAATTCAAAATGAAGAGAAACTCATTTCTATCTTTTTCTGTATGGTATCTAAGCTCTCAAGCACATGGTTGGTAATAGGAACAGTAAGGATTTGGATAAGTGTGTGAGCATTTGATTCTTCCAGTTTTTACGACAAAATGTTGTCGTATTTGATGATGGAGAAGATGGAAATATAAGTTGAGAAAATTTTAAAGAAAAAAAAAAAACCGAAAAAATATGGGTACGAAAATCTCTACATGAAAACGAATATGTATGCAATGCTGATTAAATTGCTTAAAATGGACAAACGTACAGAAAAGTGTTTATATGGGAAGACAATTTCCATATAGGGTTACACCGATATTGTAAGGACAAATGGAACGATATGCAACTGTTGTAAAGAAATTCTCTGACTTACTTACTTAATTGGCCATTAACAATCCCATTAGCGTATTTCGGCCTGCCTTAATACATTCTTCCAGGCTCATCTGCTTCTTGCGAGCCTTCGACAGTCGGTCACTGCAATCGATGACAGGGCTTCCTAAATTTGGTCCTTCTAACGCAAACATGGTCGTCCCTGCATCAAATACCAGACCCGCTCCTCCATTCGAACGACATGGCCGAGCCAGCGCAGCCACCATATATTAAAACGCTGCACAACGTCTATGTTGTTCAGGAGCTCATACAGCTCACTGTTGAATTCGATGGGAAAATCATCGCCAACTCACACTGGACCGAAGATCTTACGTAGGACTTTTCTCTCGAATACTGTCAAGGCTGCTGCATCAGTCCTTACGGGGAAGATGAGCGTCTTGTAGAGTATTAGTTGTGTCGTACGATAAAGGTCTCTGCTACTCAATTGCCTACTGAGACCATAGTAGCACCTGTTAGCTGTTCTGTTACTTTTTCATTTTGAATCGTTCAAAAAGTATTTTCCATATGCTTCTTATTTTCTCTTCTTTGTATCAGTCTCTTTTATAGAATTTTTGTTGTTCAACAGTTATTTTATTGCAGCAGGTCCATCGGTCACCGCCTAGAAACATTGCCTGCTGTAAACGTACAGTGGACAGCAAAAGTCTTAGTACTCTAATATATTTTGACAATTTCATGAATTTTAGCCAAAGGTTTGTATAAAAAATTAAGGTTTTTATATTTATTTTATTAATTTATTTCTGTTTTATTATAAAGCGAAGTCGCCGTATTCTAGTAGGTAGTGTGTTGGCTTATTAGACTGAAGGCCCGAGTTCGAATCCCAGGTCAGACATCAAAACGAAAATATGAAAATATTTCTTCGGCGACTTCCTTTCAGCAGATTTCTGGCAAAAACTCTGAGAGTAAATAAAATTGCCATGAAAAGCTTTTCAAAAAATCTGTCGTTCGGAGTCGATTTTAAACTGTAGGTCCCGCCACTCATGTATAAAATTAACGCACACAACATAAGTGGTGTGAGAAGCTAGGTCGTAATCCTAACTGAAGGGTTGTAATGACCAATTATGTATGTATAAAGCAAACAATTTTTTAATGTTTTTCATAAAACAAGAGAAAAATAAGGAAAAGTTTAAGATGACTCCATACACTCAAAAAAAGAATCAAGCCATCCGGGCTTGAATCAATCCATATCGGCCACAATAGTACTTCCTCTCAGCAGATTTCATGCAAAAACCTTGCAATGTACATACATAGTTCGAAGTCAACTTTAACACCACTAATATATAAAATTATAACACACACAACATAAGTGGTGTGAGAAGCTAGGTTGTATTCCTGACTGAAGGGTTGTAATGGCCAATTATGTATGTATAAATCAGAGATCAGCAATGAATAGTATTTCGCTACTCATAAGCAGTCATGAAATTATGAATGTAATTCAGTAACAATATTGAAATTTGACTACTCTGTCTGATTCATTCGTACTCACTACAACATTCATTTATAAGTACAGGTTGCAATGAGTATGCGTACAACGTTGACATCAAACTCATACCATTCGAAATATGTTTGATTCATAAGCCTACTCATTTACATTCATCACTTTAGAAAAATACTTATAAATGATTCGAGTGACTCGAATCATTCATCAAAATTTACAGTCTTAGTTGATGCATTTACAAAAAGAGAAAAAAGACGCATAAGCTAAAAAGACAGAGCAGCAAGCAAAGCAAACACACAACCATTTAGTGAGTATTTTAGTGTTCGTACTCGATTCATACTTATTTTGTGCTTCAAGTATAAGTTGAGTTATGGAGAGTCGAAATTAACAACACCATACGTATTGTTAAGTATGAATATGATGAGTACTTCAAACTTTGAATATGAATAGAGGTTCCATGACATTAAACTAAGTATGAATGCGTATAAGTATCGGAAATTATGAGTATGATTCGATTTTTTCTAATTGTAAAATTGTAAGTTGTATGTATGGCCGAATATAAAATGAATTTTTTTTTTGCTCAATGAATTGTGTAGGGCATCATCACACCGTGACTACATTGTAGTTAGCATCTGTATCTGTTACCACATGCATAACATAGTTATCAAAATAAAAGTACATGTTGAATATGAAAAGTATACATGGTGAGTCTTATTAGAAATTGTTTATACGTTTTCCAACATATCAAATGATTGGAATCTTTATATCACTTCTACGAATAATTATTATCTACACTATTAAAGCATTAAAAGACTTTGTGCAACTGTAACTTTCTTTCTATCCACAGTACCATTGCACTTTACAGTAGAGAGGGATTTGTCAAAGTAATTCATTAGAATTATTTGCATTCTGGCTAGAGTTAGCCGCTTTAATATATACATATTGTTGAAAATACATGTAAAGTTGATTTATTGGCAACGTAAAACTACGAGAATGATGATGATGACGAACCAGAAGAACAACAACAAAATACAGAAGTTTTTCAACACGTATGGTACTCGAATATGTTTAAACTTAAAGCGATAACAGAGGGAATTATCTCGAGGTAACAATATATGGATCAGCTATCAACCTAGAATCTGGTACAGCAGATATACATAGCAGAAAAATTTTAATTAATAAAATGAAAATAAAAAAATAAATAATAAGATGTGACGGCTTTGTTAAAACACTTCTTTGGAATTATGGTTTATATTAAGCTAGATTTGCAGAAGTGATTGTTATAATTACTTATAAGTGGCCGTCCCCCCAAAGGAATCGGATGGATGCACTTAGGCCCCTTGGGCATAGCTGCCAGATAAATAAAGCATCAAATCAAGTCAATTATTAGAAAAAAAAAATTGTCAAAATCGTCAAAGACGTTCATGAAAATCGTAAAAATAATCGTCACAAAATCGGCATGAAAATGATGATGTGATGTGAGGTGATGTTCGCTAGAACCGACACATTTTTCAGTGCCTTAGTTTCTTAAGATAGTGCAAGAAATACTACCTCATCTGATCTTCTTACTATATACACCACTTATTTCCGAAAGAGAATGGAATACAATTCTCATGTATAGGCCGATGCCTCAACGTCTATTTTGAGACTTCTCGACCGCGTACACGAGAGGGCGAAGTTGCCCGTTAAAGACGGTAGGGTATCGAACTCCACTGATTCATTGGAGCATCGTTGCAATGTTGTTTGTGTTTCACTGTTCTATCGCTATTATAATGGATTTTGCTCAAGCGAAATAAGGGACTTGTTCCCGAGAATCATGTATTCCTACGTAACACTCGCCTTTCTCGGCGAGCAAATACTTATGTGTTTGATTGGCCAGTGGATCGCACACTGCATTACAAACAAAATTCGTTCTTTAGTCGGACTATTCCGTTCGTGCAGAGGTTGTAATTTTTTGGCTTTTAGGCGATGAAAAAGATTTAAGGTACAGAAAAATCATCACTTAAATTTGCAATAGTAATAACTGAAAATCTTAATCTACTAAAGTAAAGAATATCATGTAAATTTTTAATTTCTAAAAATCGTCAAAATAAGGGCATAAATCGTCACATCGTCAATATGATATTTTTGGATCACAAAATCGTCAAAATGACGATAAATCTTCAAATCTGGCAGCTATGCCCATGGGGCTCATTGTGATACCACAGTTCATGTTAAGTATCCCCTAGAGCTTACAATGAAGCGACTCAAACTGCCGACGTGAATGCTTGACAAATCAGCCAGATCATCGATGCAGTAGGCACCAAGATGTCTTTTTCTGTTTTGACATAGTGCCGGGCATGTTCCCAGCAGATAAAGAACAGTCTGGGCATGTTCCCAGCAGATAAAGAACAGTCTCTTCTTCTATCTCAGAAAAATGCGCATCGACCCATAATGCAATGCCCGTACTGAGCACGCTTCTATGGAGTTTAAGCAGCTTTGCAGTGCGCCCTCCATCCAGCCTCGGCCAGATAATGCGCGCCACTTTGCCCTAATCCGAAGCTGCCCAACTTGCGGTTGATAGAGTCCGTGATCGCGATGTCAATCATGAGCCTGCATGTCCCCAAAGGGGCCCCAATATTTAAGAATTCGTCGGAGGGTTCTATGGTCGTGCCGTGTCTGGCCAGTTCATGCGCTCTGCAGTTGCCCGGGATATCATTGTGTCCCGGAACCCAAATGATGTGTACATTATACCTCTTTGCCACCCTGTTTAGGTATTTTCGATAGCCGTAGACCGTCCTGGAATCACATTGGAGCCCAGAGTCCTGATAGCCGCCTGGCTATCAAAGAGTATGGTGACGTTTCCATTGGGGACATTCGAATCCCAAATAATATTAACCGCAGTCTACATTGCCAACACCTCCGCCTGGAAAACGATGCAGTAATCCGGTAGCCTTATAGATTCCGTTACACCTATTGACTTCGAGTAAATTTCACCACCAACGGTTACTCCCAGCTTGGATCTATCAGTGAAAATTTGTACGGAGTCCTTGACGAGGTGCCCAACTACATTCCTCCAGATCTCTTTATCCGGGATGGTCGTCATGAATTTCATCGAGAAATCACATCGCGGTGTCATTGAGTCAATGTCGCAGACAGCCTCAAATTTCTCCAGGATACGCGAGTGACTAGTGTATAATCCGCGCCATTGTTATTACTTACTTAACTTAATATACCAGCACAACTCTTTAGTCAGGATTACGATCTAGTTTCTCAAACCAATTATGTTGTGTGTTTTAATTTTGTACATGAGTAGCGCGATCTACAGTTTAAAGACGACGCCGAACAACAGATTTTTGAGAAACTTTTCATGGCAATTTGTATTAAGTCTAAGCGTTTTTGCAAGAAGGGTGCCGAGATGAAGTCATATTTCGTTGGATTGGAGATGTCTGATCTGGGGTTTGAACCGAGGCCTTACATCTAAGAAGATAACACACTATCTGCTAGATTCCGGCGGCCTCGTTGTGATTCAAAATTTGATTTTGATTATTGAAGCGTTAAATAAATCCAATAGTTGTACTGTGTGTTTTTGAATACAAAGTGACAGATATTCTGGAGTATGACACATAAACAAAAATCTTGAAATTCATTTGAAATTTAAATTTTTATAAAACATAAACGTTTGTAAAAGCTTACAGCTGCGTTTATCTTTCTATATTCTCTGTATTTTAAATCTTTAATTAAACTTAAATATTTTGTTCTTTAAATGGGAAGCAATATTCCTCTCTATCATATCCATTGAATACAGGAGGTATTGGTTTTTTGTTATGCAATATTCTTTCACATTGTGTCTGTCTGTCCCTTTTTATATTTCTTTTTTAATTTTTAATAAATATTCACATTGAATTTACAAGTTTTAACTTAAGCCCTTGTTAATATTTATTCAAATATGGTATGTTTTAAGTAATTCCGCCCCCCGGCCCACCAATATAAGGATCACCATTTGCAAAAGAGGAGTAAAATAAATAAAATAAAATGTAATTTATTTAAAAAAAAAAATGGGGAGAAATAGGAATAAACTGGAAATTTTAACTAAAAAAACCCACAAGATGAAATGAAATAAAATAAATTCAAAATGAAGAGAAACTCATTTCTATCTTTTTCTGTATGGTATCTAAGCTCTCAAGCACATGGTTGGTAATAGGAACAGTAAGGATTTGGATAAGTGTGTGAGCATTTGATTCTTCCAGTTTTTACGACAAAATGTTGTCGTATTTGATGATGGAGAAGATGGAAATATAAGTTGAGAAAATTTTAAAGAAAAAAAAAAAACCGAAAAAATATGGGTACGAAAATCTCTACATGAAAACGAATATGTATGCAATGCTGATTAAATTGCTTAAAATGGACAAACGTACAGAAAAGTGTTTATATGGGAAGACAATTTCCATATAGGGTTACACCGATATTGTAAGGACAAATGGAACGATATGCAACTGTTGTAAAGAAATTCTCTGACTTACTTACTTAATTGGCCATTAACAATCCCATTAGCGTATTTCGGCCTGCCTTAATACATTCTTCCAGGCTCATCTGCTTCTTGCGAGCCTTCGACAGTCGGTCACTGCAATCGATGACAGGGCTTCCTAAATTTGGTCCTTCTAACGCAAACATGGTCGTCCCTGCATCAAATACCAGACCCGCTCCTCCATTCGAACGACATGGCCGAGCCAGCGCAGCCACCATATATTAAAACGCTGCACAACGTCTATGTTGTTCAGGAGCTCATACAGCTCACTGTTGAATTCGATGGGAAAATCATCGCCAACTCACACTGGACCGAAGATCTTACGTAGGACTTTTCTCTCGAATACTGTCAAGGCTGCTGCATCAGTCCTTACGGGGAAGATGAGCGTCTTGTAGAGTATTAGTTGTGTCGTACGATAAAGGTCTCTGCTACTCAATTGCCTACTGAGACCATAGTAGCACCTGTTAGCTGTTCTGTTACTTTTTCATTTTGAATCGTTCAAAAAGTATTTTCCATATGCTTCTTATTTTCTCTTCTTTGTATCAGTCTCTTTTATAGAATTTTTGTTGTTCAACAGTTATTTTATTGCAGCAGGTCCATCGGTCACCGCCTAGAAACATTGCCTGCTGTAAACGTACAGTGGACAGCAAAAGTCTTAGTACTCTAATATATTTTGACAATTTCATGAATTTTAGCCAAAGGTTTGTATAAAAAATTAAGGTTTTTATATTTATTTTATTAATTTATTTCTGTTTTATTATAAAGCGAAGTCGCCGTATTCTAGTAGGTAGTGTGTTGGCTTATTAGACTGAAGGCCCGAGTTCGAATCCCAGGTCAGACATCAAAACGAAAATATGAAAATATTTCTTCGGCGACTTCCTTTCAGCAGATTTCTGGCAAAAACTCTGAGAGTAAATAAAATTGCCATGAAAAGCTTTTCAAAAAATCTGTCGTTCGGAGTCGATTTTAAACTGTAGGTCCCGCCACTCATGTATAAAATTAACGCACACAACATAAGTGGTGTGAGAAGCTAGGTCGTAATCCTAACTGAAGGGTTGTAATGACCAATTATGTATGTATAAAGCAAACAATTTTTTAATGTTTTTCATAAAACAAGAGAAAAATAAGGAAAAGTTTAAGATGACTCCATACACTCAAAAAAAGAATCAAGCCATCCGGGCTTGAATCAATCCATATCGGCCACAATAGTACGGTAAGTACGGTTTGGCTTGAATCAAGTACAAAAGAGTTGAATCAAGCCAGAATCAGCCAAGTACAAAAGTCTTGATTTTAGCGCGATTTAAGCCTTTTTCGGATCAAAGTGATCTCATAATGTATTTGGTTTAAGCATATTTTTTTTTTGATTTAAGATCGAATTCGTACTTGATTCAAGATTATCAGAATTTGAAGTAATCCTTAAGCGCACTTGTTTCAAGAATTATAAAGTTGATTTAAGCTAGATTTCGTACTTATAAATGGGTTCGAATCAGGGTTGGCAAAATTGGTACAATTGTACTTTTTTTGGTACAACTCAAACATCAAAAGTACAATGGTACACCAATCACCCATTTTGTACAATTTCAAAATTTTCCCAATTTTGATTCTTAATTGATTTGAAATGGCAATTCATTTTGGCTGTCAATTTATTGTGAATATTTTTCTCTCTACTTTGTCTTTCGTCAGAAAATGTTATCTCTGCAAAACTAACAGCGTCGTACCAATATTAGTAAAAATGTTTCCTAATGAACACCAAAATTTCGAACAAAAAACTCAATAAACACAGAACACTGGCTGATTTAGAAATTATAAATTCGTATAAAAATGAAGCAATTTTTGGACCAAAAATTTTAAAATTAAAAACGAATCAAATGAATATATGTTTTTAGAACTTAGTAGAGTAGTAAGAGGGATATTATCTATTCCTCATTCATCCGCAAATGTGGAACGAATTTTTTCGTATCAAAATATAATAAAAACAAAATAGAGAAACAGACTGCATGTAACTACACTTACTGGTTTAATACAAACTAAAGATTTAATAAATTCATCAAACTGTTATTGTTATAATTATAAAATAGAAAAAAATTTTTTATCAAAACTATAGTAAAAACCATTTAAAAAAATTATAGACTGTTTTATGTATTTATATATAGTATACATTATTCATTTATAAAAAATATACATACATATATTTATCAATTGGAAAAATTAAATTTCTCAATAAAATTAATAATTATAATACATATTTGTTTGTTACAACAGTACAATTGAATTCGTATGTACTTTTTTATCATGTTTTTTATATTGTTTATTACAATAAAATATTTATTTTTAATAAACATACCTATATATTTCCAATAAAAAATGTGTTTTGTACAATTAAGGTCAAAAAAGTACAATTTAAAACGCTGGTCTGTACAATTTAGAAATGTCATTTGCCAACCCTGGTTCGAATTGAGGCAAATCGTACTTTATTCGAGCACAATGAACTTGATTTAAACCTAAATTTATCCAAAAACGAGCTTGTTTCAAGTATTTTGAACTTAATTTAAGCTCGAACTCGTACTTGATTTAATCCTAAAATCGATTGATTTGAAAAAAATGCAAGTCATCTACCCAACAAAAATGCAAGTCATCGACCGTAATAATCCAAGTCATCTACCAAAGAAATGCAACTTGCGAAAAATACGGCATTTTGTTGGATATATATTATATAAATACGAGTACACATGAACTAAATGAGAATTATTAAAATTTTTACTTTTGAACTTAAAAACCCACAATTCCATAACTCAAATGACAAATAACTCAAAATAACACTTTTTTAAATAGATTTGAGCTTTTTAGTGTTGATTTTAGTAATGTAAGGTTTAGTTTTTCACATCAATCCCGTTTTTTGCTTGTTTTAAGCAAACAATAGCCAAAACGGGCTTAATTTTTCAAGCACGTTTTTTGGCTAAAATTGAGAATAGAAAAGTTCATTTTAGCACGCCGTTTTTCTTTCTGTGTAGGTACCCCCAAGGAGAAACCTGAGTAAATTTGAAATTCAAAGGCCTAATATATGAAATTGTTATCTCTTGTATTTAGTAGAATATCCCATTTAATCCATTTAGAATTGAAAGTACAAGTTTTGTTTGGTGTTTTCTGGTGGCACAATGAGCAAGTTTTTCGGCTGACTGTTGTTTGAGGTTTAGCGATTACGTAACCGTTCTTTCAAATAATCTCCTAAATATTCACTTGAAGTCATATCGGGACTTTGTGCAAGAGTATTAAGCCTGTGCGGACTATTTTCTTTGTCCAAATATATTGGACTACTAAGACTTTTGCTGTTCACTGTATATTTGGTGTGGCGTTGAGGAAATTTTGACGATTGAGTCCAATTTCCTAAATAGGTGGCACTACCTCATTGCAGGTATTTCCCTATCACTCCCAACAAACACTAAATTTTTCACAAACCAGTTAGTAACGACCATTTTTGCATCCCATTGTTTGTTTGGGATCTAGTCGCATAGTGCTTATACAACATTTTCATCGGGATGGTAACGAAATTAAAATGGTTGTCGATCTTTGAGTCTAATCGCGCCAACATACCTGACTTTCTTTACGATAAAAATAATTGACAGCTTTATACTACTGCTTCCACGATTGTTCACAACCCCTTCAAACCATATTGTCTTATTGCTTTGCTGGCCAACACCTGTACTAAATGCTTTTAGCCCTCAACATCGTCAATATGTCATGCATGAATTCAAGTCAAATTTTTAAATTTGTTGTCGTTGAAATTGTTTCAAGAATATTTAAAACTATTAAAACTTCTGTCAAAGATGTTTATGAATGCAATCTCTTGTCACACAATACTCGAAATTAAGACAGGATTTGTCTGTCTGCAATACTATTTGTGGCTGTCAGCGTAAATTATCACTTCAAAATTCTTTAAAAAGTTCCCAGGAATATGCAAAGTTATGCTTTAGAAAATTTCATTAAATATAGTTTTGAGAGAAAAATCACAAACACAGTATTCATGCATGCTCTTGCTATGGTACTTGGCGAGAGTGGATATTTCATAAATTTTTGCAGTCACACTTTATAACACATCCAGACACACACGTATCTTCCCTAACTCCCTTACTTGTTTGGGGAAAATGGAAGAAACGTTACGTTGTTAAACGTTACAGACTTGTCATGCAAGACGATTTTACAATTTCTCTTCTTAACATGCATGATGTGGTGGATGCATGCGACATTAAAATTGAATGGAAGATTTCATGTGTATGAGAAGTAAAAAAGATGCTGGTGTGGCACTGATGGAATTGTTGCAGACAGAAGTCTTCATCAAAATATGAATAAGAAGAATAAATCTAAACTAAATTTAGTTTTATGCAATGGTTTATGGAAAATCTAAAGAGCTCTGAAATGGAAATTTCGGTTTATTATTTTGTAATTTTGAAGATTTGCTTAAAAGTTTTTTTTGATAAAAAAAAAAATCAAATTATTTTCATAACTAAAGAGACTTATGATAAATAGGATTTTTTAAATTGTTCAATTTAAATTAAATTGTTCAATTTAAATTAAATTGTCTGTTGATAAGTAACCATTCCAAACACTATTAAAAATCATTCTTAAATATCTCAAAAACATTTAATTAGGAACTTATTAACCGGAATAAAGTGCAGTTCACGAAACCTTTACAGAATAAGGTTTTCATACAAAGTTTATTTTGCCCCAGTCTTTAATAGAAGTGGGACTGTTTTTGAGAGTTATTGATTTATTGATTGCCTAGAAAATATTTGCAAGACTAATACTATGTTCAGATATGAACTTTTATTGAGTTAATATTCGGTTTATTGAGTACAATATTTTAAGTATTCAGGTATAATAATATACGCAATTTAGCTTACTCAATATTCATTTGGCAGCTGGTAAACAACAACATTGTTTTTATTTTGGTAGCGAAAATTAGTGTCGTTTGTTAGTTTATTAGTGTTTGTTTGTCGTTGTTGACATTTGAGCTGACAAATATTAACAGAAAGTGTTTGGTTAATTGTAATATGCTCACTAAACACACTTATGACAGTGCTGCATTTTAAGTTTTACTCAATATTATAACAATTTGCGTATTTATTGCGCAATTATTAATTGAAACCTTAATAATGGCGTTTATTGCGATTTACGCAATAAAGGTGCATATCTGAACACCGTATAAGACGTATAAGGAAGTCAGGTAATAACTTTCAAAGTCCAGTATCAGATTAATGTATGCTAAACAATGAAATTTAGCCTGGTCTCAGGGTATACGGTAAATTTAGAAATATATTCCCTTTATTGTTGACCTCAACAAGATATTGACCGGTTTTATTCCATCTTAATAATTGTTATCTAATTATTCCAAGTTTTGCAGTTTTAATTATAGAAATGGTCCCAAAAGCTTGTAGAGTTTAATAACGCGCTAAAGCTTGATCGAATTTTATATTTAATACGCATCCCCAGTAACTGTAATAATTCAAGTTGATTTTATCTAGTTTGATTTTTTACGTGATTTTCTGGCCAATCGATTACGAATGGATGTATTCTAAATGAAAAATAAGTACTAAAGTAAGTAGCTTTATATCGAGCACATTCCATTCCGAAATCGATAAAATTGATGATCAAGTCTCCTTGCGGTGTTGAAGTTGCAGTACCGGTATAGCAGTACAGTACAGTATACTGCTATGGTGCTTTAATAAATTAATAGAGTAGGATACTCTATTTTCATTACTAGGCAGTTTTTCTCTCTTCTTCTCTCCATTTGCGGTCGTTTTTGTAAATACTTACGAACAAAGCATTCAATGCCGACTTGCTGGTTCAATTAAACAGAAATATTTTCACATCAATCAGCAAGAGCTTGGCATACGGAATATGAATGAAAAATATTGCTGTTCGATGTAAGTCGATATACAGAAGTGGATACGGACACCAAGAACAATGAGTTCCGATTAAACTTCACTATGCCATACTCAAGGTATGGCACTGTCAAGTGCTTTAAAAAAATCAAGATCCACAAAATTTTCAAATCGATTGACAAACTAATTTCGCCGTTCGGAGAAATAACAACAACAAGTGAGTACAACTAACTTTACGAACACCTTACTGCCTTAGTACAATGGGTCAATTTCGACCTCCGGGTATTGTACTTGTCTTAACGGACAAGTACACGTCCTCTAACCTACTGCCTGTTATATAATATGATAATATGATAATATTGCTTCACACTATAGCTTTCATAAGCTGGTGGTTTATTAATTAATTATTATGACCTTAGCCTTAGATCTGGCAGAAAGTTTGCAATTTTTATACAACCATTTTGTAATTTTTTCTGAGTAAGACTGATAGATTTCATGCCCATTTGCATTATTTTTGAAACAAAATTTCAAGTTTAAATGTGTAAATAAGTCAAATGTATAGCTAACACCAACATGACTTTTCGTACTTAAAAACATAATGTATTGTAGCTGCTGGAGAAACGTGTTAAAGTTTATATAACGAAAGAAGGGTAAAATTGTACAGCGAACTTCTGAGAGAAGGAAAATATCTGGGATGTTATTTTAACCTCCGTAACATAACAATTGATTTGGCATGAATGCCTCTATAGTCCCTCTATAGTTGTTTGCCTTCAGATGTTGTGAAGATTAAAATCATCACAAATAATAATTTCACTGTTTCTGAAACTTCCAAGGAATATTCAGGGCCTTCTTTAGGCGCTGCATATTTTTAAGTTTAAATAGAAGAATATATGTATGTGTGAGAAATCACTGAATTTTTATTTATATGAAAGACTTATTAACGGTATTATATGTGGAATATAACACGTGGAATGTGTGTTGAATATTCGCCACGGTTTCGTATACGTAATGTTGTATAAGGACCCCCGCATGAGATGACCATGCCTTAATATCGCCCGTAGAGAATATCCAATCCATATGTCTAGATCATCTAATTCAAGCCAAAAGAATTAGTTAATCTATCTATAACTCACCACTAAGAGTTGATTAATGACATCGCCGGCCCATAATCCGTACCAAACAGTTTCTATAAATACACTGTGGAGTCAAAAGCATAAATTTGAAACTGGATTTATTAAGCAGATAGTGTTGTTATTAGATGGTACTATTATTGTAGATCATTATCTATTATATTCGAGATACGTATGTACGTATTTGTCAATTGAATGTTATGACATTAAGGCCTATTATTACAACTTGCCGTTAACTAAAGGCAGGATTTTAATGAACAGATAATTTGTTTTTGAGTACTATAAATGGACAATAAGGTAGAAGTGAGCGTTAAGCTAAAGGGAGGATCATCCTACCGTTAACTTTTAAAATTAAGTTTAAGCAAAGAAAATAAAGTATAAAGAATGTGCATTTTAACATATTTTGGAATATATTTCAAAAATATTTCTTGACGCGGCGGGAAAGATAGTAGGGAAGGAAACAGAAACCAAGAGCGTAACAATGCGTTGTTCTCATCGTGCATTTTTGTTGTTTGACCACTTTTTCATTAATTTTTCTGAAATCACTTATTCTGGTCAGTGTTGCCACGAAAAAAAATATTGTAACCAACATTTGTAAAAAAAATCGCCAAATAAGAAAAAATATAACCAAAATTAAATTCACAGTTTTTTTATTTTATTTTCTCAAATATAAATTACAATTAATACAACATAGTAAGAAGAGAAACAAAAAATAACAAAAAAAAATTTTAGACTTACTAATTAATTCATTTCTACAAACAAAACAAAAGCTCTTTTTATAAGAGAAATAAATAACCAAATCCGGAAATTTTGGTTAAAAATAGCTAAACGGCAACACTGGTTGTAATTAGTGAGTAAGAGAGAGAAAATAAGTTGAGAGAATTTATTTATTTACAGCCATAGAAAAGTGTCAATAATATACGATATTTTGATTTTCATTTCGTCAACATACATATGTAAAGCTATCTATCTTTGGCTTAAAAATTATACCTAGTTTTTTTAGATAAACAAAAATAAAAAAGATAAAAAAAACCCATTTTTTATTAGAAGAAAAAAGTGAGCGTTCCAAATCATTTAAAAAATTGTACTATGCGACAAAATAAAAAAAAAAATAAATACGGACAGCTAATGACATAAAACATTTTTAACATAAAATATTTTTTGAGTGTTCTTCTGAAATAAAATGATAACGCATCCGAAACACATGTGCTCTTGTCGCAGTCTGATCGACAACTAAATCAAAGAACACAAGAATGCGTGTGAGTTCTCTCTGCACAATTGTGCTTTTTAAAAAATATTATGCTGACAGCGAGTCGTAATGTAGATTTTGGTGAGAGCGGGTAGCAATGATACAACCCGCCATAAGAAATTTTAATTCTGCATAATGCGCATTCTTTATATCCATATTCTTTGGTTTAAGTCTGAACTTGCCATATTATATATTATTTTCAATATGGCAACTTCAAATAAAAACAAAATGAGCATATAGAACAAAAAAACGAAGCCCGTCGTTGCCACTGCGTTTAAAAAAAACTGGTTTAATTGTGCAATGTTATCGACTTTGCTCCGGCACTTAATTAACTTTATTTTATCTGTAAGTTAAAGGTGACTTTACAGTTCTCTTTGGCTAAAGTTACCTTTAACTAAATCCAACTTTAAAGGGAAGTTGTAATAATGGCCCTAAATGTCAGAGTTGGTTGCCACACTTTCATTGAAAGCTTCAGTGATGGAACTTTAAATGAAAATGAGTACTCTGTTGTTCATAATTTTTAAATTAATAAATTTTTATTATTAAATTAAAATATATTTATTTATGGTATATATATATATTAAAGGTCTGCACAAATGTATTTGACTTCAAAAAGTACATAAGATCTTGCAAACATGTACACTTATCCGAAGTATCCGAAGAAGAAAAGTACTCTTTTTTGAGAACAACAAAATTATCGAATAACTTCTTGTTGCTATTTGACTGCGTTCTCTTCATACAAATACATGTTCAACTCTCTTTCTTACTCGAAAATACCGACACAAAACATATCGAGTACAATGAGTACCACCAAACTTCACGAAGTACTACAAATACCAATGAGTACTGCAAATACCACAAAGAAGTTTGGCAAAGAAAATATCTACACCAAAGACTATAAATATGTAAACGTATTGTTCTCTTTAAGCAATTTATTCTCATATGCGTGTATACGTGTGTGCATGTATGTATACATGCATTGCCAAATAAAATAATAAACAAACTGAAAGATGTCTTGTTTTCGCAAAATGTATGTGCAAATAGCCTGTGGAAAACAAATATTACCGTTTGTTTTATTGTAGGGTAAGAATATGTGTTTTATTGTTGTAGAAATGAAATTATATCAATTCGCACCGAATTATAATGTTATTTTTTAGACTATTCAATTATGTATGTATGCATTTATCTATGTATGTATTTTTCGAAGGCAAGAAATCTTATTTCTGAGAAGAGGTCTGCTCTTGGAACTAACGGAGCTACAATAAACAAAATAATGTTTTTACACTCTAATATGAATAAAACAAAAATATACGAAGAAATAGAAAGAATAGAAAGTGATCTCTAGTTTTGAGTTTTATGGACATGAATTTTTAGTTTTTTTTTATTTAAGGATTAATGTTTTTATGTTTTGTTTTTCTTTTTAAATAAATTCACAAATATTTTAAAGTTTTTAAAGTTCCTTCTCTTCTATATACATATACTTAACTTTATTTGTTACACTTACTTACATACTTTTATCATTTTAAATGATCTCTGAAAATATGAAATATAAACTATGTTGTTTTTTACGTTTTAGTAATTTTAAGTGATTTTTTTGTTATTTTAATTGTTTTTAGTTCATTGAAAATAAAGAATTTTTTAAATCAAAAAGCGAAAAAAAAATATTTTTCAAAAAAATTTACTATTTTCGATTTCTATTTTTTTATTTCAATGATTAATAAATATATGCCTAACATGTCGTTTGTTCATACACATAAGCATTTATATATAAAAAAAAACATCAGTTATGTGGTGTTTTATGCTGCGAGTATTTGAAGTACCACATGAAGTGAACATAATTTTAGGAGTACTTGTTTTTGCGGATATATTTTTCAATGAGTACTCTTTTTACGGAACATAAGCAGCTTCGGATAAATACTTACTCGTATTTGTCTTGCACACATTCTCTTCTCTTCACTGCTTGAGCTGTTAGAGAGAGAGTAAGTACTCTATTTATCCGACAACGAGTTGCACACATGAAGCAAAAAAGTTATTCGTTGCAGACCTCTAATATATATACATATATGTACATATTTGTACAAGTACATGTGTATGTATCATACATAAGTATGTATTTCTGCCATATAAGCAACGAAATGAAAAAAAAAATTAATTTTCTATTTTGATTCGCTTGAAAAATAATGAGCTTAAGACATGGAATTCTTAATGAGTTTGGCCTCTAACAATAGCAGCCATTCGTGGCATACATTCTAATGTGTTGAGTGAGTGAAGAAAAGAAAAAAGGAAAGAATGGAAAAGTAGAAATCTATTAGAAAACCAATATTTTTCTTTGTTAATATGAGTGTTTTTCCTTTTCTTTTGTGCTATTTTGTTGGTTTCCAAGAGAGGAGTGAGTTAATGAGACCATATTTTGCACGTTATTTGGTCTTATATTTGTATTTCAAATTCATTAACTTCTATAGGATTTGTGTGGGCACAAAAACTCCATATGAACGAATGAATGAATAATTCCTTTGTAAGACAAAAATGTTTACAAATTCATTATCAACAACTAATCAGTTTTTGTTTTCTTCTTTTTTTTCTTTTCCTTTTTTGTTGGGGTTATTTGGTTATAAAGATTCCTACATCCACACACACATCCCATATGTGCGTAAGTAAGTCTAAAGAAATTATCACAAAATGACAATTTGTTTGCCATACAAATGAGTTTTAGTTTTTGTCTTTCTGCTTCTCATTTAAGTATGAATTTTTATTTTCTTTAGACAGATTCAATGTCTGTTGTATCTTTTTTTTATTTTATTTTTCTTTCATTTTTTCTTTCTTCTTATTTAAGTTTGTTTGCTTAAGCCAAAACTCATTAAAGGATTATTTCTAATTTTTGTCAGTTTTAATCATTGTGAATATGTATGTCTGTGTCCGTGTGCGTGTGTGTACATTTACAGTCTTTTTTTTTTTCATTAAGTTTTTGCTTTTGTTGTTTTAATTTCTTTTTCATACTTTTCGGTTTTTATTTGTTTTTTTTCCGTCTTAATTTTCGTTTAAGTCTTCATTTTTATCTTTTTTAGTTTTTATTGGCGTTGTTTTGTTTCGTTGCTTGTTTTGCTTTTTTTTCTCGACAATTTGACTAAACGATCATGAATGGTAATCCTTCTGTAAGTCCCTTTAATTTTCCCATTTGTTTTCTATGATACTCAGTTCTTAATAACTGTAAGGCGGTATATGTGTGTGTGAGTGTGTGAGCAAAGAATATGGATACTTTATACTTTATTTTCTTTGGTGTGAGGCAACTATGTAGAGTTATTAAGACTGTTAACAGTTTTACAGTGGTGACTAAAGTTATGTGACTGTTTTCAAAGTAGAATACACACACAATAAATAAATTGCCTCGGAATGTTAGGAAGGTCAGGCATCAAAACGAAATATGAAAAAAAAATATTTCTGCGGCGACTGCCTCTCAGCAGATTTCTGGCAAAAATTCTGAGGGTAAATAAAATTGCAATGAAGAGCTTCTCAAAAAAAAATCTGTCGTTTGGACTCGACTTTAAACTGTAGGTACTCATGTGTACTCATGTATAAAATTAACGCACACAACATAAGTGGTGTGAGAAGCTAGGTCGAAATCCTGACTGAAGAATTGTAATGACCAATTATGTATGTATGTATGTAAACGATGAAAATGTAAACGTAGCAATATTTTATTGTTTTATTCATTAATTCAAGTAAATTAATTCAAGTGCGTAAATCAATTTCATTCAAAAATTTACGTGAGCACTCATATTCCGACGTCCAAATGATAACTGAAAAGTGTTGATTAAATCATGAATACTTTAGGATCAAATTAAAAACCGATTTGAAAGTTTAATAAGTCCTGTAGTCACTTTGTAACATTAAACGACGACTTCGTTAGGTTATTGAGACAGAATAAGCCAAAGTACGAGCATAGCTACCGAAGGAGATTTGCAGATGAAGTGAGCTAATACTCTCCTCCTCCTTAATTGACGTACAGTCTTTCCAGAAGTCATTAACAGGTACTCATTACATAATTATCCATGAGAATAGCTACAGTGACTGAGATGTCCCTTTGATCCATTGAATGATACACTTCCCTTCCAATTAAGTCTAATGGGTCTAAAGCAATATTCTCTGCAGCGCAGGATTTTCCTACAGTCAATATATAGCTTTGTATCCCTATTGTCACATAGGTATTCTTTAGGAGAGTGTCAGTTTTTGCGTGTTTATTAGCTATATAATTACGCGGGTTGTTCCAGTAATCAGCAAACCATATGTGATTGACGTAAAACTATCTCGAGAGTTGGTCAAGGCAGTCGCGGCAAATGTCAACCAGTTTAGACCTTAATGTTAGGACCGAAAGAGATCTGACTACCACTTGTCTGCCATAGAAAACAATTTTTGTCTTTTGTCTAGTAGTAGGAGATTCCTTTTCAGGATTAGTTGCACAGAGTAACTTAGGGCCATTCTTTCGTCTTGAAACACATTCGATATTCTAATATCAAATTAATTATATTCGCGTTTTACAATCTTGTTACGAAAATAAAAAAACTAGATACTGGTGTTTTGCTTTTACATCGTTTAACATTAAAATTATAAACAAATGCTACAAAAACAAAACAATGAACTTGTTTACAAATTATCGCACTGCGTAATATAACAAAAAACATCAGAATAAAAAATGGTAAACAAGTAAACAACAAATACTATAAGAATAAATGTAAACAAAATACACAAACAACAATAATGAAACAACGATGTTTACATTTATAGAGATATGAGAAGGCGAAGCCACGAATATTTGCCTTCAAGAACAGTCATCAGACTGTTTACGTTGCCATATATGTAAAAGTCAAGGCAAAACAGTTGATTGAGTTAGTAAAAGTTCAGTCAGTCTTGTGTGAAAACGCGGTGTGTTTGAAGATCTCCGTTACAAAAAACAATTGTCTAGTAATTGTTATTGTTTATGCAAAGGATGTAAACAGAGGAATAACAAACAAAGCAATTGTTGTTGTATACAGTGGCACACAGAATTGTACGAATAATAAAGAATTTTAATTAAAACTATACACAAATTTATTTTTATTTTATTTGTAATCTACGAGCTCATATTTTAAACGTTTGTAAAAGGTAAAAACGTGAAGTCGCCGTAGTCTAGTAGGTAGTGTGTTGGCTTATTAGACTGAAGGCCCGAGTTCAAACCCCAGGTCAGACATCAAAACGAAAATATGAAAATATTTCTTCGGTGACTTCCTCTCAGCAGATTTCTGGCAAAAACTCTGAGAGTAAATAAAATTGCCATGAAAAGCTTCTCAAAAATCTGTCGTTCGGAGTCGACTTTAAACAGTAGGTCCCACCACTCATGTATAAAAGTAACGCACACAACATAAGTGGTGTGAGAAGCTAGGTCGTAATCCTGACTGAAGGGTTGTAATGACCAATTGTGTGTGTGTGTAAAAACGTAACAATATTTAATTTCGTGTAGTTTTTTTCGAACCATTGTATCTTTAACTTGTGAATTCTACCTAATAATTCATTTGTGTTTGAAATTTTCTCAAAAAATTTAATTTAATTGTGAAATAAAGGATATGTGATGTAATAGAATAAATACAACACATCCTTTCGATAATTTATTACGAAAATATTGAAATTCGTTTGCGATTCGAAGACTGCAATAAGACTAAACAAATTCGACTGACGTGACAAAATAATTGCTACAGCTGGTTGAAGCGTCCATCCCTAATCTGTTAAATCGAGATCATTTGTTTAGAATATGTGTGATTTTTAAAAGGAACTTTAGGTATTGACTGATTGCTGAATACAATGTAGTGCCAGTGCATAATTAATTGTAATTGCGTTTGTAAAACGTAAACCTATTTAAGATGACTGGAACCAAACAAACGTTCAAGTGTGGAATAACATTTTAATCCGGTACATGTAAATCGTTTGCAATATACAGTGGCTCTCAACTTATTTCAACCAGCACCTTTAAAAAAAATTAAGCTCGTATAATTTCGAAACGAAACAAGATATTAAAAAAATTTGAATAAGAGTTTATAGAATATGTTTAAAAATTAAAAAAAAAGTTTAATTCAGTCTCAAATGTAAACTTACAAACTAAAAACAAAAATATAGGAATCCAATTAGTCACAGCTTATTTCAACCACTTACTATAAACAAACAATTAACCCTTTGATAACCATAGGCAAGTATGGTTGCCCGGGGGTTTTTGGCTTATATATTTGTCCAGTTTACAGATAGAGCAAATATGTGAGAGAATATTTTATAGAAGAAGATTGGGGCAACAAAAATGTAGTTGAGTGCAAAACCCTATCTGGCTCCACTTGTATTCTACGAGGCTCCAAATTTGGCCAAATAATGATCTTTATACCGAGGGCTACAACTGGGTAAAGAAAGTGCACAAGGGGATGGGAGTCAATTATGTTTTGGATTTAGCCTTTGTCTATCAAAAAATATAATGAGCAATTTTTGATAAACTCCAAACTGCCTAAAAATAGTCATTTTATGTTTGGCAATTATGTTTCCCTATGGGTTGAAGCGAAAATTATCATTCCTAAAAAACTCTAGAATTAAAACCTCTAAATTGTCATTAAATTTGTCTCATGATAGTGGAGCAGTCCAACCTACATATATGCTTTACAAAAAGGGCGTATGTTCACTTTGACCGTATCCGAGTTTAAGACTTATATGGGTATTATCATACGTATGAGCTTAGTGAAATTGCTATCAACACATCTGTATTGGTCAACTGATCCAACATTTTGCCAAGCTCAGATTGCAGGAGTCATGCCACGGAACCGATTTGAGGAAATTACAACAAATCTTCACTTTTGCGACAACAGTAAGGCTGATGACAACATTAACAAGGCTATGCCTGACGAATATACATTTTCCAAAAAACCTTCATTTAATGAACATATGGTAAAGTTTAAGAGACATAAGGCCATGAAACAGTATATGAAGGACAAACCTATTTCATGGGGATTCAAACTATGGTGTTAATGTGAGTCAGTCATTTGTTGAACACGGTCTTGGCGAAGCTGTCGTCCTGCAGTTATGTAAGCCACTGGCAAAAAAAGGGGTTGAAGTTTACTTTGATAATTTCTTCACAAGTCTAAACTTAATGCACATTCTCCAGCAAAATGAATAATGACATGACATAAAGAAAATAATAATAAAAAATAAATTAATAATTTTATACATGAGTGGACCTACAGTTTAAAATCGACTCCGAACGACAAATTTTTGAGAAGCTCTTCATGGCAATTTTATTTACTCTCAGAGTTTTTTCCAGAAATCTGCTGAGAGGCAGTCGCCGAAGGAATATTTTTTTTTATTTCGTTTATATGCCTGACCTGGGATACGAAGATGGGCTTTACATCTAATAAGCCAACACACTACCTACTAGACTACGGCGACTACTTTTATATAAGCATGGTAATAATAGAACAAATTGTAAGTTTAAGTCTAACCAATATTTTATCGGTAATCGGTTGTTAATTATATGAGCATATTTGATTCATGTAGGTGTCGCCACTCATGTATAAAATTAGCACTCACAACATAAGTGGTGTGAGAAGCTAGATCGTACAACCCTTCAGTTAGGATTACGCAATAGCTTCTCTCACCACTGTTGTTGTATGAGTGGCGGGATAGCTACAGTTTAAAAGCGACTCCGAACGACAGATTTTTTTGAGAAACTTTTTCATGGCAATTTTATTTACTGTCAGAGTTATTGCCAGAAATCTGATGAGAGGCAGTCGGCGTAGAAATATTTTTTCATATTTCGCATTGTTGATATCTGACCTACTATACTTAGATTTTAACTAGTCGCCGTAGTAAAAATCTTATGTAACCTTTAACCACCGTGTCTGACTTAATGACATTTGAAGACGTGAACAATTTTGTCTATAATTTCATGAGTCATTTAATGCTTAAGTAGTTAGTCCTAGATCAGGTGTACCTCAATTGTTCTTAAATAAATTTACTCTCTTATGGGATGTTAAGTGATGACAGAAAACAGTTTTTTTTATTTAAAATGCCTTAAGTTAGAAACTGTGCTGCAAATCTACAAATTCGCTTATATGCCAGAGATAACATGTTTTCCATTGAAATATTTCCATTTACTGAGTTGCGTTAATTTGCTTTCTACAATATTATGTAGACGCCTAGGGAATTTGCTGTAATGCGTTCTGTATTGTATGTGCGTGAGCTGTTCGAAGACTGTATGTATTTCCAAATGTATGTACATGCATATATACAGATGGTGTATCATATACTAATTTGTATATATGTAATCAATTTACTCATCATCTTTAGTAATTTATGCACGCTTATTTAATAAGGATTTGAATAATTCAAATAACTTTCAATTGTTAATTTGTAAATCTTTATGCATACATACATAAATACATATCATATACATACATACATATGTATATAAAGTAATGAATCTATGCATGTGAATATATTGTATGTGTATGTGTATAGATATTTATGGTACGGATTAAGTATGTAATGCTCACAATTTGTTTAAATATAATGTGATGATCAATGTGATTTTCCTATAAAAGCAATTATTTTATTATGAAATTTTAATACTTAAAACATTTTGAAATATTTATTACACATTAAAATATTTCACAAAGTAGCAAACAAACTGCTTAAAAAATAAAAATAAATATAAAATTAATTTGTTTTCCTAGTATTGAAAACATGAACAAATTTATTTTGTATTATTACACACGTATTTATCAATACCATATACCCATAAACGTAAAAGGTTTTGTAAATTATCCAAATACTTATGTACATATGAATGTTTGCGAAAACTAATTTCGGACATATATTTTGAAATAATATAAGATAAGATAGGCCTTTCTTTTTATATGTACATGCATACATCCAATAGGCAAACTCTAAAATCTGGTTAGTATGAAACATTCAATATAATATGTTGGCTTGGAATAACGTGAATGATTAAATTATTATTACAAATGAATACTCTACTGAATGCTATTTCTTCTGGATGCATGAATTGTTCAGAAGATTTCAAAGGAGTTATGCTATAAACACAATAAATGCAACGCAGCAAGCACAACAATTTTTCAATTGCAGCCTAAGGTAAGCTGCATGCGTAACAATTATATTAAAGACAGAAGCAGCATAAGCATAAGCTAAACAAATAAAGATATGAAATAAACATTTCATTAATTCTTATCAATGGTGCCATTAAAATGTTTTTCACGTTATATTTATATACATCGCATTTTTAAAACCTCTAATCCCCCCACTGTGAGCAATAATTCTCACATTGCTGCGAATGAAAATAGAAATTAGCTTAAAAGCTGTAAATCAGCAGAATCTTTGCTTGTTGTCGCAGTGCCTTTAAAATAATCACTTCCATATATACCCCCATGTATTCTATTTTTGAAATTTGATTGCTGCATTTGCTGCGTTCGTTTATTGCGTTTATAGCATAACTTATGCTAGCATAACTCTTCTACTTAAATCACTGTTTCGAATACCGTCGTCTACAGATTTGTGTCATTTAAACTTATGGCATCTAGATAATGTCGAGAATACGCTTCTTTTGGTTTGGATTGTATATGAAATTTATATCATAAAATGTACTAGATACTGTTGATTTTTACAGTTTCTGCATCAATTTATTCCCCTTCTTCATGACTTTACATACATATATACATAATTGGTCATTACAACCCTTCAGTCAGGATTTCGACTTAGCTTCTCATACCACTTATGTTGTGTGCGTTAATTTTATACCTGAGTGGCGGGACCTACAGTTTAAAGTCGACACCGAATGACAGATATTTGAGAAGCTTTTCATGGCAATTTTTATTTACTCTCAGAGATTTTTCCAAAAATCTGCTGAGAAGCAGTCGCCGAAGGAATATTTTTTTCATATTTCGTTTTGATGCCTGACCTGGAACACGAACCTGGGCTTTACGTCTAATAAGCCAACACACTACCTACTAGAATATGAGTTTAGTGAACTTAATACGTTACTGGCTGCTTTTCTAACTGATAGATTTCCTTTATTCTATAGTCAATTTTTGGTGCTGGGAAACATACATACATTGCCACTATTCGTGGTATGCCATGACTTGTACTGCCAATGCCTGTTTTTAGATTTCCGTTTTCTTTCAATGATATCATTCTGGAATTGGTTGGTTTTCCAAGAGAACAGTTCGCACTCTTACAAGAATTCTAATGCGCATTGGCAATTTCACTGACAAACTCGGTCTGTCCCACCAGGATTATTGCAGAAGCTGCCATGATATAGAGGAAACGTAATCGGTGCAACATCTTTTATGCGAGTGCCCTGCACTTCAGAAGAGACGTCATCAGTTTTTGGGCAGCAGAACGTTTGAAGTTCTGGGCATGGTGACGAACGTGCCACTAAGGGAACTGGCCGGTTTCATCCGAAGCCCGGGGTGGTTCAAACCCACCAATAACGGATCATGACAAGGGAGCTTACCTCACATTGGGTAACACAATGGGCCATATGGTCACAGAGCTACATAACTTGCCTGTGAACGGCAATCTACCCACTAACCTAAGCTAACCTATGGTGACCTATCAAAAAATTAGATATTTTGAATTCTAGAAAAGACGCATAATATTTTGGTTTTTCTTGCGCATTATTTACATGCATACGTAAGTTTTATTTCTTTTCTTAGTGAAAAAAAGAAAATATTAGAATAAGTATTCAAACAGATAAGCGATTTGGTGCTCAGCTCATAATCGGACAAAGTGATAAATAAATAAATGAGAGTATTTTTTTTATTTATTTTGTATTTATTATTAACCTATTAACAATGCAATACATTTATTCGAAGATATTAAAACAATTAAAAACATTATGACTCTCAACAAGATAATGAATGAAGCTGGAACACATATTTTTTGGCCAAATGATTTCCTATTTTGGCCATCTTCCGTATTTATGAAATGTTGATTTTTCTTAGAACCAAAATTATTCCACAGACAGAAGTTTTTACGCAGACAGATGGAAAAATCAAACTAAAATATTGACGGTATTGGGGGTAAGAAAGGTAGTATTTGATGTACATTTGCCTATTTGATTGGAAAAACAGATTTGTTAATAGGAAAACAAGTTTTTATAACACCCGTCTACAATTCTATATCTTAGTGTATATTCTTTTGCTTGCTCTCATAAATCTAGAAATTTGTTTAAAATCTTTCATCGACATCCTTCAATATATCTACAAACATCAATATAGGTTCGTATGTAAGTTTTATTGATACTTTTTTGACTTTATATTAACTTAACTTAACCCTCGTGCAGTCACTCAAATAACTGTCTCAGTGCTTAGGTCGGTCGCGTTAACAAATACCAGTGCAACAACAAAACTGTTGTCGAAATCATTCTGATATTTGGTCTATTTTAAACGAGAGAATATGGTTCAACACCTGGATCAGACATCTTGGATTTCTCTCGTTGCTTTCGTCTCAGTAGTCTTCGGGCTAAAACTCTCAGAGTCGATTTTAGATGAATGCATGATTCAAATTTATTATTGATACACCATACCTTTCTGGTAACACAAGATACACAATATTGTCAATCGGGCTTTGCAGTCGAAGTTCATGATTGTTAATATAGACCACTACAGATAACTAATGATCAATTTGAACTATGCATTGGTCTAAACTCGACCATGGCAAATTTTATTTACTCTCAGAATTTTTGGCAGAAGACTGCTAAGGGGAACTCGCCGAGAGAAATATTTTATACATAATTCGTTATATTCGAGATGTCAGATCCAGGGGCTGAATCGCAGGCTCTTGTTTAATAAGCCAACACACTACCTACAAGGTGTTAAAACGAAGATATCTGCTTAGCCTTCCTATGTTTATTTTGTATAATATTAGGGAGATCATCTTAAAATCATAATCTTCTCCTACGATATAACTTTAAACATGTACCCATTAGGTGAAATTTAATCATCTTTCTCCTCATGCACATGTCATACGACCAAGATTAGTGCATTTCGCATGAGTATCCAGAACTTCCTTGAGAAGTCGTAGTTTGGTGTCATTTAATCGGTGCAGTGAAATAAAGCCATAGGTAATAAAGCCATATGGTTTTATTTCTCATTCTATTGAGAAATAAGGCCATATGGCTTTATTTCCTACACCCATGTGCAATAAAGCCATAACCAAAGTGCAAATAAGGCCATAACAGTGTAATGTTGAGCTCGGTTGATCTCGTTCGGCTTTTTCGCAACATACACGGCAAGTGCGCTCTATATTGCACTTTAACTGCCGTTCTTCAATATATTGAAAGCATTTTTGTCTGTTGCTATGACCAGCATAACAGTGTAATTGTGGTGGAAGGGGGGCGGGTGTGCTCGTTCGGCTGGCGAACACGGCGCGCGTTTAGCGAATTAGAATTAGAATTATATAAAAAATAAATAAATTTAAATGAGCAATAACACCAAAATGGCTTTATTTCCATCTCATTCCATTGAGAAATAAGGCCATATGGCTTTATTACCTATGGCTTTATTTCACTGCACCCATTTAATCAATGTTCGTGAAGATTTACAATTCAAACAAATTCATTATTCAATTTGTGAAATTAATCAGTCGCCCACAAACGCTGACTGGCATTACCTGCTGAGCTGTTTTTGTGCCCTTTCGTAAGCTAAGATATTGGCTCTGGTAATAATGATGGCCGCAGATCTTAATATCTGTGTTATCAATTTGATGTGTCGACTTGTCACGAGATTTCCACCATATCAGACCTCCGTAGGTTCGGAGAGGTACGCCCATTTCTGTGGAAAAAGTTTAAATATTTTACCGAAGTTATGGACAATCAAAAATAAAAAGAAACCTTTGTTGCCAACTAATTGCGAAGAAAACACAGAAAGACGAACGCTGAGTATTCAAGTGCATTTTATTGTATTTAACAAGTTTATTGTCTTCTTCACTGTAGGATTGTCGGTGTATCTTAAATAAACGGTTTGAATATATGAATGTCGTTGTGTGTAAATGTTTTTCGTATAAAATTTTATTGAGAAAAAATGAAACTTCTTCCTGATCATATTTGCATCTTCTACCCCCCTACTTATCTCAGCAACTGATTTTTATTGCAAAACTACTTTTTATTGAAGACATCTTGAAATATTTTATGTCACTTCATTGCTATTTTTCCATATCTCAACGAGATAATGTATACAATAAAGCATCGTATCAGTAGCACTATTGGAAATGGTTATGTCGACAAGGGCATTGTACGATATACGTACATATGTATATCATATATATGCATGTATGTATAAAAGATTGTACGGAAATGTGTGTATTTTTAAGCCAAAGTATATTAAGAAGGTCAGGAAGTCTAAATAAATATTATTATTGTAAAAGTTTTCTTTTTTCCCTCATCTCATCTCTTTTGTTTGCAATTTTATGGAAAACTGAAGTATAAGTTTTCTTTGCCTTGCGACACGAGTCATTGTGTTCAATTTGGTTTCGTTTATTTTAGTTGTGGCTATCGCACAAGTTTGGACAATAACTGGAAAAAGTATTAGAAAGCTGTTAAGAAAAGAAATTATTTAAAAAAGAAAAAAATTTGAAAAGTTTTATTGATTTTTATTATTTCTTTTTGTCGGTTGTCAGAAATGGTTACTTACATCCATGGTCTTACAGATATTTTTATGTTTTTAAAATTTGCATAACTTTTTTTTATGTATCATGGTTTCGATGATTGCAATTAAAATACAAGAAATTATTTACTTCTGATTGTTATTTGTTTATTTAAATAATTCCTTTATATCCTTTGTTTAATCAAATCCTTTATTTATTTAAATATTGTTACGTTTTTAACTTTTAAAAACGTATAAAATATGAGCTCGTAGATTGCAAATAAAATAAAAATAAATTTGTGTTTAGTTTTAATTAAAATTCTTTTTTGTTCGCACAATTCTGTGTGCCACTATTCATAACTTGATGTAAACAACAACAATTGCATTGTTTGTTATTTCTCTTCGCACTCTTTTGCATAAACAATAACAATTACTAGACAATCTTTCGACAGATCTTTGTAACGGAGATCTTCAAACCGCGATTACTCTCTTCAAACATACGTCTTCACACAAGACTGACTGAACTTTTACTAACTCTGCCTGCTTTGCCTTGCCTTTTATATGGCAACGTAAAAAGTCTGATGAATGTTCTTGAAGTCGGCTGTTCGTGGCTACGCCTTCTCGAGATCTATAAATGTAAACATCTTTGTTTGTGTATTTTGTTTACATTTATTCTTGTAACGTTTGTTGTTGCATTTTTGTTTACTTGTTTAGAATTTCTTTTATACAATGTACACAAGTACATACATGACAATATCAATTTTAACTCTTTAATAAAACTCTCGCTTATTAATCACAGACTCACGTCACATCACTCACTATGACTGTCAGCATCGTTTTTCGATATATTTATGCTGCCTTATTTCACGTTTGGCAACTTGACGATCTTTGGAATTGTTGTTTTTATTTTCGATCTTTGTTTTCCTCGTATTTTCTTTAATTTCTACGTATTTTTTTGTGTAATTCTGTGTAC
This sequence comes from Sarcophaga caerulescens, assembly GCA_927399465.1. Taxonomy (NCBI): domain Eukaryota; kingdom Metazoa; phylum Arthropoda; class Insecta; order Diptera; family Sarcophagidae; genus Sarcophaga; species Sarcophaga caerulescens. Next base: position 73,404,794 of record OV656872.1, on the reverse strand, counting down.
CCCTCGATGTGTGTGTTTTGTTGTTGTCTGTTTTTCTTGTTTTGTGTAATTCTGTGTACCCCTCGATGTGTGTGTTTTGTTGTTGTCTGTTTTTCTTGTTTTCTTATTACCGTTGAAATTATTTCTACTTTATTTCAGATATTAATCAAGCTTTTCAGCTAAGTTCCTAATTGTTCAACGGGATGATAGAATTGCCATTTGGCGTCGCCTTGAAGCAACATCATATCTGTGTTATGTATTACATTGAGTGTTGTGGTGGGAAAGTTTTCCATTTAGGCATTTTTTTCATTCTTTAGCACAAAGGTAGTCTAAGATTAAGATTGGCACATGGTCTAGTGTTAGCGGGGTACAATAAAACAACTGCTCCTTCAGAATTTGGATGACGATGCCGTCTCAAGTTAAATCACTCGTGCAGAATGTGTTCCTGTTGAAACCAATCACATGCCATTGGTGTCCAGATCCTCCAATTTGCAACAAATGAAGTTCATAATTATGAACCAGTAGTACTCGTCATTGATAGTAATTACCTTCTCTCCGCCGTTATCAAAGAAATATAGAGTGACGCCACTAGTTCAAAATCCACAGCATACAGGGACCTTTTCGGGATGCATTGGATGCACTTGAATCACATGTGGATTGGTATCATCTCAAATTCGACAATATTGTTTGTTGATGTACCCATTCATTCCAAATTGGTTTCATCACTGACGACGATATTTCAATTCGATCGAAATTAGGATCAGTTGCTAACTAGTCCTGAGCCTATTCAATGCGTTTACCATTAATTCCTGGGTCAGTTTAATTTTGTACGGGTGCAGATCGAAGACGGTCTTCTTGTGAGCGCTGCGTTATCAACTGCCTTGTATCCTTCTGAACACTCTCACGGATAGTGGTGATAATTTTCGGCAGATCTTGCATTTGGTCAACGAACGGGTGTTAGCTGATTAATGTTAGCTGAATGTTAACTCTATTGAGACCACAATAGTACCTGTTGGCAAGAGTGATCCTACGCTTGAGCTACAGACTGACATCATGTTTGGTGGTAATGGCGAAGCCAAGATAAACAAACTCACTGATTATATCAAACGTATAATTATGTCCGTACTTGTGGACAACACATACTTCGTTTTGCCTTCATTTACTGCCAATCCCATCTTAATAGACTCCTTTTCAATATCTCTGAAGGCAGCATTAACATCTCGCTTGCTATGACCTATGATGTCAATTTCGTAAGCAAACGCATGCAACTGGAATTTTTTTTGAAAAATAGTGCCATTAGAATAGTGGGACGATTATGGCGATCGTAAACTGGATGAAGCCCGTGGTATTTTGCCCGAAAAGAAGACCCATTTTGATCAAACAATTTTATTATTTGTTCGTGTTGTTGAATTCAAACATACTGAATAAATGACAATTAATTTGACAGATGTAGCTTCACCAGGATGATCGTATTAACTGTCTTTGTTGGAAGACTTGGTACTTTAAAATACATGGCGTATGGCTTAAGAATACGTAGGTCATTAGACAATTTTCAGAAATGCATTGAAGATGATCAATATCCGATGTATTGAAGATTTTTCATTTTCCTCATTAAAATGTACAGAAGATGAAATGAATATCGAAATGAATAAAGTTAATCAGTTGAATGCAATCCAAGTAGAGTGCAAGTAGAACCCCAAAAAACTATTGCCCTGCGTAAATGGCATTTAAATAAAGAACTTGAACTTTAGATCGAAGTGATGTGGTGTATTAAAGCATTTAAAGTACATAGTTACAAAGAAACTTCGAAACAATAAATAAAAAGACAAAGAGCATTACAAATCTTATTTTATTTTTTCTTTTTTTTTCCATTCTTAAAACGCATAGTTCAAGTACATGAAAATGAAAATCAATTTATTGTACATGGGCGTGTAGTGCTACTTTTGAAAATGTGCTAATTATTCTCCCTCGCATTCTCTCATACGTCTCGTTCGCCATTTCTTTAAATGTCCTTGAACTGCAAAGAGTGTGTGCAGTAATTCTGACAATATGTGTGTATGTGTATGTATGTATGTCCTTATGTTGAATGTTTTCATTTATAATGTAGAAAGTATTTCATCAATTTATTGCACTGCTTGAGTGTTAGTTTATAATGTTTGCCGTCTATTTTACTCTCTCTCTTTCTCTATTATTCCCTTTACTCTTTCTACATTTTATATGCTCTGGCATATTTGAGTATGTATGCGTATGTTATTGCTTGTTTTAGTTTTAAAGTATCCTTAATAGGAGTTGTTTAGTGTTCTTATGTTATCATACTTTAACAAAATTACATTCTATCAATTCTAAGTAGGGTTTCAAACCAATAACATGCATAAATAAATGTGTACACGTATGCATCTTGTGCAACAGGATAAAAAAATAACAATAATAATGTAATTATGATGATGTGCATAAAATGTAAATTCATTAAATGTACTTCTTAGAAATGCACATATTATTGGCCGTCTCAAATCTCAGTCATAGTTACGGTCTGGGTTTTCACACCGCCCATGTTGTTTGCGTTATTTTCATCTATGAATGGTGGAGCCTATTATTTACCGTCGAATTCGGCGTTAAACGCAGTGGCAACGTTTTTTTCGTTGTACATGCTTCGTTTTTTTTTTGTTGTATATGCTCATTTTGTTTATATTTGAAGTTGCCATATTGAAAATATAATATAATATGGCAAGTTCAAACATAAACTTAACTTTAAAAGTTAGCGGTAAGATGAACCTCCCTTTAGCTTAACGCTCACTTCTACCATATTGTCCACTTATAATAATGAAAATCAATTTATCTGTCCGTTAAAATCCTCCCTTTAGTTAACGACAAGTTGTAAAAACGGCCCTAAGACGATTTTAAATGAGAAGAGTACAGGGGCCAAATCGCCGCAGTCGATATCGAAAGAAGTTAAACGAAATTTTAGTATTTGAAATCACCGCAGTCGTTAGCGAGTCAGTTGTATCGAAATTTGAGATTTTGTCATTCGATAACTAGTACCGTTCGAGTGATGTCTCTCAATATCTCATTCGATGCTACATGAGCAATCGAAATTGCATACGCTTTGTTTTTTTTTAATATGAAATAAACGGAACATTTTTTTATTTATAATAATATTGCCAAAAATGTAATTGGCAAATATTTTTTTTAACTAAAAGTAAATATGAATATAATTTCCCCTTTCAGGACAAATATTAACAAAATAAACGGTAAGCAAAAGGACGTTATGGAACAATATATGTTTGATCATCCCAATTCGGTTAAAAACTTGCTGCCCAATTGTGGACAGGGGAAAGAAACAACTAAAAGATTGTAGGAAGAATTGTCCAACCATTTGAATGCATGTGGTCCACCTATTAAAGATGTGACAATAATATAAAAAACATTTTTCACACATTTTTAAGGTTTTTGCTGACCAAAAACATAACGCAAAAAAAGCCTTCATTTAACAAGGAATCAAAGAAAAAACCGGTGGTGGCTCCTATGAGGAAATACCTTTGTCTCATGCAGATGAACAAAGAATTAAAGCAGCCGATATCGATGACAGCGTTGAAGCTATGCGAACAGTAAAAAGTTTTGGAAAGAAAAAAACGAAACTTTTTCTTCTGAAGTGGAAAAAGGTTTACAAAGTATTTTATTTGAACCTGATAGTATAGGAAAACAAACTCCAAATCCTAAAAAACAAAGAATTATTTCTAAAGCCGAAAGAAATTAGATCTTTTAACGCTCAACATAAATATAAATGAAGAATATCACAAAATTTTAAATTCGGAAAATCTTTTAAACTAAGAGAAGAAGAACATCTTACAAATATGACTATTAAAAATGTGAAATTACAAATTAAAACGATTGAGTTTGAGAAAAATAAAAATGATGGATCCATTTTCTAAATATTAAAATAATATAATTAATATATTGTTACGAAAATGGAAATGGTGTTGTTAAAATAATAAGCCAAAGCTCCAAAAACAACACAATGGACTTGATCACACATAAAATGATAAACAAAAGCTCCAAAAACAAAACAATGCAGTTGTTCACGTGATCAACGAAGCATATAGCAACAAAAATAACAGGGCTTGTTTACAAGATCGATGAATAAACAAAAATATATCAACAACGTCCATGTATAAAAAATATAGCAGAAAGACAAACAAACAAAACAACAACACCTCTGCCTGGACGAAAGTAAACAAGATACACGAACAACAAAAATGGAAACAAGTTGTTTACATTTTTGGATTGTTCCCGAAGGTCGTCATCATCCTTCAAGGGCATTCATCACACTGTTGATCCAGTGATATAAAAGGCAAGATAAAGCGAGCAACGATGATTCAGTTAGAATTCAGTCAGCCGTGTATGAAGACACGTTATTCTCGGAGTTCGAGTTAAGTTAGACGTGTGACGACGTCGCGTTGAATTGAGTGAGAATTCAACCAGTGGTGTGTGAAGATACGAGATCGAGTTGTAATTCAGTCAGACTTGTGTGCAGACAAGTTGCGTGAAGAAAACAGTTGTTAGTGTGGTGCTTACAAAAAAGTTGTGAGCAAAGAAGAATAACTAACAAGTGTTGTTGTTGCTTATAAAAAAGGTTATAAGCAGAGAAATATCACGAACAAGCACATATTGTGAACGTTATCATTGTATACGTAGAATAAGTTCGAACAGTGGCACAAAAGTTGTGCAGATAATAAAGAATTGATTCGAAAATAAACACAGATTTATTTTTATTTTATTTCCAATCTACGAACTCATATTTTTAACGTTTTTAAAAGGTGAAAACGTAACAATATTTAAACATTTTTCTCTAATTTTACTTAATTGTGTTTTATTTCAAAATTATTTTTCTTTGCTTAAAAATGTATGTATGTTTTTGTTCTATTACTAAACAAAAAATCTTTTACATTCTTTTTGTAAATTTCGATTCGATAGCTATCGAATGTCGTAATTTGGTTATTCGATACGAAACGAAATTTTACTCGATACGAATGCTCATTGGATCACGAGTGCCGCGATTGGGGTCCAGTTTTGAATTCATTTCAGTTATTTATCTGTCTTTCCCAAACCGTCATATCTAAAATTGTGTACACACTTTCATCCAAATAGCTATAAAAAGAAAAAAAAAAAAAAACAATCTAGAGGCAAACATAAAAACTCAACCATTACAGTTGACTTTAAATGTATATCCTAACTCTCTGTGTGAACTTTACGCCATACTTGAATGATGCCCTTCTAGTCAAAAATATTGAAATGAGTTGAGTAAATTTAAGCAACATGAATGGCTTTTTGAGTTAAACGAATATTTTTTAATTGAATTGGTAATACGTAATCACGTCTATAAATGAAAGATCAACCGATCAACACCGAGAATATTTAGACGCATTTCAGTATCTTGTACGAAAATGATAGTTGCGGACTTGCTTCGTTTTGAATGAAAGTGTCTATGGTAGTCTATATCATAGAAGTGAGCTTTGAATACATTCACAATAATAGAATACATTGTTCTTCTTATTCCCAAACTTTTATTTTAACAACACACACACTCTTCTAGTCGTCTACCACTCAAAAAGGCAACGGGTACAAGTCGAATGGTATGCAACAGGCTGCCTATCAACAGTAGAAATTGATGTTGAATGAAAGCGTGACAAAGGTAGCGAATGCATGAATTTTGAGCAATCGCGAATGCTTTCATTAAGTTCTCCGGTCTATATGACACGAGTCAAAGAATTTTTGACTGCCTATTATTATTACCAAAATAAGTTTAAATTTAATTTGAGCTAATTTTCTTTCTTTGAGAAATATCAAAATCTGTCATCTATCAATATGAATGTCATGATATGTGCGGGGAATTTATCCGAACGGTGGTCATATATCTCATTGTACTGTTATTTGAATAAATTTTTGTTCATTCAGTTTCTCTTTCTGTTTTGCCTGAAAATTAAAAAGTAATTTCGATCAACGACTTTGTCAGGATTTAAAAGCACCTATTTAAAGAACCTATATAAAGTAGACTGTGAATATTCCTTTTCTTAAATATTTTCTTAAATAAAACGTGAGCCACTACCTTCAAAATATGGCCATGTTTCTATTAAATTAATAGTTTTGCTGCAAATGCAAGAGTTTTTTTCTTTATTGAAAAATTTTGAATATCAGACCTGTAAAAGAACTTCATAATTGATCCTTACAACCACTCAGTCGGGACTACGACCTAGCTTCTCACACCACTTATGCCTTTATTTCATACATGAGTGGCGGGAACTACAGTTTAAAGTCGATTCCAAACGACAAATTTTTGAGAAACTTTTCATGGCAATATTATTTACTCCCAGGGTTTTTGCCAGATATCTGCTGACAAGAAGTCGCGAAGAAATATTTTTTCATATTTCGTTTAGTTGGAGATGTCTGACCTGGGGTTTGAACAGTGGCCTTACGTCTGATAAGCCAACATACTATCTATTATACTGCAGTAGTAAAAATTGTAATACATTATTATTATTATTATTTAATATTTGGCTAAGGGTTAAAAATTATTATATTTCTTCCATCATTGTCAACAATTTCTATTATTCAATTGAAATCCGTATTTGAGTCAAGCAGTATACATTTAACTTTGAGATTGTGCATCAGCTGCATTATCTCCGAATCGATCGAAAAATCAAGCAAAACTTCCCGCAAATGTGGCTTTCTTGCCTTTATTGGTGACATTTTCCAATATTGTTGTCTCGTTATTTCCGAAAAGAAAGTAATTGAGAATAAAAGGCAGATTTTTGCAGAAAAGTCATCTGTTGGAACTAAGGTTTTAGGTTGTACCCATGAGATAAAAAGGAAGAATTCCTTTATTTTTCCCAATATGTATCCCTCGTATATCACTAGTAAAAAACAATTGTTCATAGTTTTTTAATTTTTTGACTCAGTACTGTTTGACAAAATGTCAAAAATAATCGTTTAAAGAGGCTAAAAACTTAAATATTGTTTATAATACTGAAATTATAAAAGTCAACCACGAATCGTTTTAGTCTCGTAGATTCCGTGCGTATAAATTTGGATATTAAAGATGCACTATGATCTGGAGGATCGATTGCTGAAATTACCGTTTTGACCCATTTCTATAAAACTGAAGACAAAATGAAGTTTTACCTCAACCCAATAACACTCCAGCAATCTAACTGACTTACTCTGTTAATCAGAGCAATTGCTGGTAATACCTCAACTGATATTATTCTAAGATGTCATAGTATGGAGGAAACAGACATGAATTTTTATTTCGTCAGGAAAACTCAGGCAGAACACACATTATTATTAGTGGCCATGCAATGATGATGTCTTCTTTTTCAGTTGAATAGCAAAAATCTATCAAACAATTAAATAAGTAATAATATTAAATAAGGCTGAATAATCTAGAAGTTACCAAAAAGTTTTATGATTAAATATTTTCGGCATTTTAAAATGGACTACCATTACGTATTTTAATTTCAGAAAGTTTTAGATGTTTGATATCAGATTTGAGGTCATTATATGGTTCACAACAATCATACTCGAAATATAGTGTATACTGCATATAAATTGATTGAAATAAAGTTAATAAATTTTGTGATTTTTTTTAATAAATTCACTTCTATGCACTTGCACCGTCCGTAAAAAATGTTTCATGTTTTTCTCTCCTCTTTTTTTCCTCTTAGCCTCACATTTTGCAAAACTTTTTCTTGCAGCAAAAAGAAGATTTCACATAACGTTAATAGCTGCATTAGAACGAAGAACATGTAAATCTGAACTTTTTCTCAAATTTTTTAAAGTTTCATAAGCACAAGAATCAAGAAAACCGTAAATACATAAATTTTCTCAAGCTTTCTCAACTACGGTAATACGATGATGATGATAATATTTCTTGAATATTTGAGAAAGTGTCAGTGTTTGCAAATAAATTTTCGAGAAGAATTAAAATGGGGTGGTAATGTTAACGTTATTTTGGCTTGTAGTTAAGCTACTGAGATTATAGCGGCTTAAATATAAACTTCTTGACAATAAAAAATTGAATTTTTCAATTTTAATAAAATGATTTTAAATGTCGGGACTCATTATTCAACTGCACCAAGTAAATTTTTATTGCAATTTTTTACTTGAGCATCTTTACAACAAGACAAGAAAGAAGTCCAGACTGAAATTAAACGAAAAAGAAAAAAAAAATAAATTCAAACGAACAAAAGAATATAAAGCCACCGCACCATTTAGGATTAATTTGTGTCTTCCATTAATGTGGCCACAAAATCCTTTTCCTCTTTGGCTTGTATTTCAACTTGAATCTGTATTGGAGTGCTGGTTAACGTACCAAGTATGGTAAGTACACAAGATAAAGTTAATGTATGCAGATACATGCAGAGATACATAATACTCACACACACTTAGCAAACGCATGCAAAAACAAGCCTCTACTACTATTACACAGAAGATCCTATAAAAGATACATATGTATGTATGTATGTATGTATGAGTGTTAAGGATGAGTGTATATGGGAATGTGAATGCTTACTTTATTTATTTCAGTTCAGTCGAATTTTATTTCATCATCATTTCCTTATTTTCCGGTAATAGCCAATACATGGCTAATTTGAGTTTAACTTCTTACCAAAATTTACACAAAATCCCTCTCAAAATCCCATCAATTTAAAAAGCCATCAGTCATGTTGGTATGTATGACTACCATTGCTCAACTACAGTCAGTCCACATCAACATTCGTTTTCATTCTAATTTAATTCTGTTTTGGCATGTCCACACAGAAAACGTTGAAATGCATGGGAAACAAACAAAAATTTGTGTTAAAAAAGAAAATCGTATTCAAAATTGGAAAAGAAAAGAAAATATTATTCTTTTCACCTCATTTAAGTTCTTATTATTTTTTCTATTTAATGTTTATTTTGAAATTTAACTCATGAAATAATTAATTACACGGTGCTACAGTGAAAATACACCCGAGTAACTACATAGTCCACGTTGTTCAGTTAGTTGAGTAGAACTGAAAAATACCTTTTTTATATTTCTCGAACCCTCCAAACTTGTTTTATTTGACAAAAACAGTTTTTTTTACTTTACGCACAAATTTCTAGATTACTCAAACATTTCTCACCCGATTTCCAAAATTTAAATCTTGTTAGAAAGGGGAGAGATGGACCTTTTAAACAGTATACATATATCTATTATTTGGCTTAATATGCTATGAGATTTGATGAGGTAAACTTGGAAAATTCGAATTTTTTCATATTTTTTCTAGTTTGTCCATACATAGTAGCAAACTTTAATAAAAAAATATAGGATAAGTGATAATATTCTTAAATTCTGTTCTCTTGAGAAGAGATTGAGTCATCATTTGATGAAATCGGACAAAAATTACCGTAGTTATTATTTAAAAAGTCTAACAGTCGAGTGATATTTTTTATATATGTATGTTATCTCATCAAATGAATTTTTAGTTCAAAAATTTTCAGAATTTTTGATGGATCTTGATTGTTTATCGGAAAATGTGTCAATTTCACGTTTCCACGACTTCCAGAAGTCGGCTAATATTTGTATTTTTTGCAAATATTATTATTTCTCTTTGCGCAAACATTGGCCAACTTCTGGTGGTCGCTCAAACGTGCCATTGAAAAGTTTAAATTTAAAAATGCAATAAAACCAAAAGGGTTTGAAGTTTTGACAAATTTATTTTTTTTATTGTGTAGTAAAGTTGTTCCGGTTAGTAATGGAATATAATTTCATTCATATGGCTGCTGCGGCTGGCCTCATAGTACTTCATTCGATCGAATGTATTTTTATGCACTTTTTCGAGTATATTTTTCGAGTGTTAAAATGCTCAATTGTTTCTGGTTCTTTTCTTTAACGACGCCCCGCATAAAATAGTCCAACGGTATCAAATCGCAGCTTCTTGGCGGTAAATTGACAGCACCATTTCGGCTAATTAAACTGCCACCAAATGTTCAACGCAATAAATCGTATATGGCATGAGATGTGTAGCAAATTGCACTATCCTTTTGAAACCAAACAGCGTTCACATCAATATCATGAAGAGCGGATACAAAAAATCGGTGCGATAAATGCCTCCATTTACCGTAATGGTTGCGCTTCCCTAATTTTCAATGAAATATGGGTCATTGCTTCTTGGCACAAACCGTGCCAAACAGTCACTCGTAATGGGTGCATTGGCTTCTGCAAGACCACATATGGGTTTTCTGATCGCCAAATACGGCAAATTTTGCTTATTAACGTACTCACAACGATGAAAATGAGCATCATCTGAAAGGTGATTTTTAAGCAAAATTGAAATCATCGTAAATCGTAATCGTTCATTGGAGATAACCTACTGAATTTTGTGACAGAATAGAATGACATAAATATTGCCAGATTCGAAATAACCGATGGTTCGACTTTAAACCTACAGATGGCTTACTCGATACTCACTAATTCAAAATTGCTCAGAAGAAAATGTCTAACGAAGTCAAATCGCACGATCTCGATGGCCAGTGTACTTCACCTCAAATCGCTCAAGAAAAACGTCCAATATGGCATTAGCTGTGTGTCATGGCTAAAAAAGTTAACATTCATCAACTTCTAGTGCATGTCGTTGACAGTGATGTTGATAATGTCCTTTTAATCGTCTCTTATTGAAATTTATTTATTTAGACTTCTGATAATTTTAACACTCTTTTATAGAACCATAGTTTGATTCATCTATTGCAATATCTAAAGGCTTTGGAAAGCTTCAGAGTAATTCAGTATTTGTTCCATTAGCTTTAAATTAAATTTTTACTTACAACACAGTACAAAACAAACCAGTGTAGAATTTTTCAAAATTGTATTGAAATCATGATCTATCATCTGGCAACATGAATCAACAAAATATGAAAAGAAAAAAAAAGAGAAAAAAACTAAAACAAATGTTTAATGAAAAACAACATTTTCTTTTATTTGAGTCATGTTGTTTTATTCACAATCATTTTCAACTGAAATAAAGAAATAAAGAAGTTGAAAATTTCATTCGCTACATTACGTGCAGAAAATTAGGCACTCATTCAAATGCTCGCATCCATACAATACTTAGGTTGTTTACTTGGTATGTATACATGCATACACCATCTGAAACCAACGTTAAGCTGTTACAGTGGGACAGAAATAAGAATAATTTTAACGAACAATATCCACCAACTACTACTGCTACAGTGCTATTACTGTGTATTTTGGCATTACTCGTGCTATACATCTGTATGTAATGTAGAACGTAGTTCTTTATACATGTATAGTACGTATGTATTTCAATCCAACTAAAATCCAATTACTCAATTTCCTTTGAAGGGAAAGGGAAAGCAGATGTTTATTGAAAGGTGTTAGAAGTTGATGACTTTAAGATATTTTTTCAAAGTATTTTTTGTATCGTTGGTTTCAATTTTCTCGTTTTCAACTCATGTAGGTAAAGAATAATTTTCACACCTGCAGTTTGCAGTTTTTACAGTGTTTGATTTGTTTTGAATACTTAATTTAATTTTGCGTCAAATGTTAATTACCGGAAATGTTTATTGGAAAAGTGAATATTTCCTTTGGTGTAGTTAAACTAAATATACCATCATGTTCGGTATATATTGAATGATATAAAATGTATATAAATATGTATATGTTGGATATCTATACGTTAAGACGTAACATCTAAAGCTTTAATTAAGCTTGCTTTAATTATATTAGACTTAAGCTCAACTTATGTGTGAGTTCAAATGTAAACATTGTCTTCGAGCACTATAATTAATATTTACCTTAAAGACGACCCGATGTGTACAATCGTTTCACTTAATACTTCGTTGTCAAGGCAAAAGCAACAAAACCTCACATGCCTGTCGAAAAAACTACCAATGGCGCAGTGTACCGTTGGAATTCCTGTTAGAATGCGAACCGTTCTCTTGTCGAACCGTATTACTTCCCTGGTTCTCCAGCTATTTACTGCTGGACACAGCAGTTTCTTATATTCCATGCTGTTTCCCCAGTTTTAAAAAGTATTTCAGGGGCGCATAAATCCCCTTTTTGTCAGCTCCTTAGACATCTCCGATCCCCTCTGTGCCAGTTCGTCCACCTCTTCGTTGCTTTCTTTGCCACAGTGACCAGGAACCCAGTAGAGGCGGATGTTGTATCGACGTATAGTCCATGCAACTAATGACGCCCTTTGATCTGACGATTTGGGATCCCAGCGCTTTGATTGCTGTTCGATTGTCCACACATATGACTAAGTTCAAAGTAGTTAGGCTCTCGGTTTTGCTAAATAGCAAATAAATTCGCCATTAATACACTGGTCTGGTTAGGCTATATGTATGACCCGTTCAGTGCTAGTTTATCGGAATAGACCCTATTCCGGTAAAGTTTGATGTATCACCGTCACCGATGATAGCTTCAGCAGCCCGCTCTTCCCGTGTGGGATTGTGAGTTTTTTTATGTTCGTCCGAAAACAGTTTCTGGTACCATGTAGTCACATCTAAATCCAGCGTGATTCGGTTCTACTCCATGCTGTATTGAAAAATCGCTAAGATACCTTTAAAACAGAAACGAATACTAAAAGATGCAACTTATCTCCTTAAATATCTACTCACGTACTACTCAAGTATGAGTGTAAAAAAGTAGAAAAGAAAGGAACCTGCAATTGAACGAGTTACATCGGAATGAAACAAAATTTTTGTATTATCAAGCGATTTTGAGGGGCTTTTCGATTTGAGTTTAAATGGTTTGATTCGAAATTGAAAGAAAACAAAACTGCGCTCCACCTACGGTATTCATGCCTTACAAAATTTTATGAGTAATTTACTTACATACATAATTCGTCATTACAACCCTTCAGCCAGGATTACGACCTAGCTTCTCACACCACTTATGTTGTGTGGCGGAACCTACAGTATAAAGTCGACTCCGAACGACAGATTTTTGAGAAGCTTTTCATGGTAATTTTATTTACTCTCAGAGTTTTTGCCAGAAATCTGCTGAGAGGAACCGCCGTAGAAATATTTTTTTCATATTTTTGTTTTGTTGGAGATTTCTAACGTGGGATTTGAATCGTGGCTTGACGTCTAATAAGCGTCCAGTTCCAAAAATTTTAAATTTATTTTTATTATATAGGACGTTATAGATGGAAGCCGGGCACGAGGAATGGCAATTTTAAATGTAGAAAGTCTTTTATGAAATATTCCATAAAAGACAGATAATAAGTTGTAATGATATATTAAATAAGAAATTCTGTATTTGTCCTTTTCAATAGCGTGAAAGGGTTTAGATCGCTAGCTTTCTTTTTGAACTTTTTGAAATAGTTTGGAACTATTTGAAGTTGATTGATTCCAAAACTATTTTTTATACAAAATATGAGAGCGCCACCCTAGAACACAAAAATCTGAATGTAAATTACTGCTGAATGCCAATAAATCCTGAAACGACCAAAGGCTGGTAATAAAATGAGTGTCACTTGTCCTAATGCCAAGCGATATCGGTAGTATCATTTGTTAATATCGTTTATAAAATAAATTTCATCTTTTCACCTTTTTTGTGATCTTTTAACACAGCATTCTTTGAAGGAATATTTAAATTTTATTCCTGCGAGTATACATTGCCTTAAAATGTACACTTTATAGCCAATATTTTTCAAATATTAGTATAAACGTACATATGTACATGTGAATATTATTTTATAATATGTATGTATGTATATATGCTATGTATTTAGTTTGTTAGTTGGTAATATTGTGTTTAATACACCATAAGCTTTAAATGTTAATCACTTTAGTTCGGTTCTTAATACATTCTTACCTGTGTTCTCTTTTCGTTTTATACTGCGGCTGTGTTATATTGTTTTTCTACTTTCTTTCCCTCCCTCTCTCTCTCTCTTGCGCCCTTCCTCTTTCTTTACAAACAACTTTTACTTTCTATCAGCGTAATCTATTTTTTATACTCTAATAACCTCAGCTGGAAATAATAAAAATAACAATAGCAACTACAGCAGCAACAACAGCAGCAGCATCAGCATGCGAAACATTAGCATCTCACTGCTGCTGCATAAAACAACTGAAAACTTGTTTGGAAAAAAAAGGATACAAAGAATACAACAAAAAAAACAAAATTACAATAGCAACAACAGAATATAGTGCAGCGTAAAAATTTCTTTCAAGGTAAACGTTTTTTATGTCAGTAGGAGAGCATACGATACAGAATAAGAGAGAAATTGGGACAGAGAGAGAGAGAGAGCGAGCTTGATGTTGTTTAAAGTCTAAAATCTACTCCTCTAAAAGTGTGGTATGGTATGGTATATGGAACGCTAAGGTATTAATTTACACTCAACTCTTTCTCTGCGTCTAACAATAACGAATTCTAAAAGGTATACATAAAATCGTAATCCTACATCTATGTATATGTACCTATGTGTGTATTTACAATTTATGTCTGTATATGTTACGTTTATATGTGTGTAAAGATGTTTGTGTTGTGTGTTATCATACAACAATTATGGAACATACCATACATACAACCTTAAAAACATAGTTTCTTTTTCACATTCAAAATTAGAAAAATAACAACAACAATATCCTGATATTCATGCTGTATTCTTTCTGTTGTTATGGGAGAAGTTTCATCACGGCATGAGTAAACGTTTGTATACTATTGTTGTGTTCAGCTGTTATACACGTGCATTTTCCATTCATCAATTTTAAGGTGACAATAACGTGACCAATTCAAATGGATCCTTGTGTGACGTTTGGTAGACGAGTATTTAAAATAAATGTAAAGAAAATTAGTAATTAGTAATTGAAGACGCCGTAGGTAGTGTGTTGGCTTATTAGACATAAGGCCTCGGTTCAAATCCCAGGTCAGAGATCAAAACGAAAATATGAAGAAATATTTCTTCGGCGACTTCCTCTCCGCAGATTTCTGGCAAAAACTCTGAGGGTAAATAAAATTGCCATGAAAAGTTTCTCAAACATCTATAGTTCGGAGTCGACTTTAAACAGTAGGTTCCACCACTTATGTATAAAATTAACACACACAACAGTAGTGAAAGTTAAAATTAATTAATTAAATTAATTAATTATGTAAAGAAAATTAATGAACATGTTTTTAATTGCTTTTCCTCAGGCATACATACCATATGATTAATTAAAGCTATCATTGGGATGCCCAAAAATTAAAACGCGCTTGTGGAGAATGGAAGAAATACACTGTGAGGAAAGTTCAGCACATTACAACAATATCTAAGAAATTTAGGTTCAATTGATTTCAAATAACTCTCTTAAATAATAAAGAGTCACGGTTTAAGAAAAACAATAAATATTGCCGATGATATAATTGGTTTCTGATATTAATTTGCAAATTTAAAGAGATTAACGGACATTATATTACTTTTCTCTCAGTGCATCTGAAAAAATAAAAACACAGCTTCCAAACATGTACATTTGTCGCTGGCTAAAGCTCGAGACATACAGAAAACATTGTAATTCGAACTTTGACATTTTCAAATGACACCAAAGTAACAACGTATCAGGCTGACAAGACAGTCAGTACTTTAACGTCTATTAAATATACTTTTACACAACAAATATACCTAAAGCATATCTACAAGTCTAAAGAAGAAGAGCGAAACAAACCATCTGATAGCTGTCAAAGTACTCAACGCATGTCAAATATTAAAACTTTATGCGTTGCGTTAACGAAGAAGTACCGAATGAAGCAAAACACATTAGAGAACATATATTTCTACTCTGCCATCAGTTGAAAAAGTCAAAGACGATAATGTAACTCGGCTTTCTATGTGAATTGTCTTTAAGTGTCGACGTAAGTATATGTAGAAAAGCTCTCTGCACAATTGTGCAATGGCGCAGACATTTTCACTCGAAAACAAATCTCCAACAATGGATTTTTAATTGAAAACTTCTAAAAACAAGTGTTCTGCGTCCGTATGGATTAGGTTAATAGTCGATTTACTGTGCTTCTTTTTTAAACCAACACTCAGGAGTTGTTCCTTATTCATGGAGTGCATAGTGTTGGAATGCTGGAAAGATAGTTTATATGGAAAAGGAATGAGAGTGTAGTCTGCAACATTTATATTTTTTAATGACCAGTGTTATACCCTCGTCACTTTTTTACGAGATTTTTTCTCACGAAATCCGCGAAATGGATATCGCCTTTATACCTCTTATTTATTACTTTCATTAAGAGCTTTGACAGGGCCATCCAGGCCATCCGAAAAACTATGCAAAAAAAGCGCTTTCCGATTAAGTGTATTAACCTGGTCCTGATTTTAATAGGAATTCATCATGTAAAGTGTTACACGAAAACAATTTAAAACTAAACAAATAAAAGTTAACATACATAGGAGTTTGCTTTATCTCCTGCGCTACTCATACGCTGTTCAGATATGCACCTTTATCGCAATATACGCCATTATTGAGCTCAATATTTCATATAAAGTTTCAATTAATAATTGCGCAATAAATATGCAAATTGTTATAATATTGAGTAAAACTTAAAATGCAGCACTGCCATAAGTGTGTTTAGTGTGCATATTACAATTAACCGAACACTTTCTGTTGATATTTGACAATTCAAATGTCAACAACGACAAACAAACACTAATAAACAAACAAACGACACACAGAGGGGCATTTTGCCTGAAAATTGTGAATTTTAATTTTAACTAGATATATTAATGTATCAAGCAATCATCATAAGGAGAGGTTTATATTGGCGTCTGTAGTGGCATTTTGAAGATCTAGATTACGCCGATAACATATATTCTTGCACATACTCTACGTCTGAGTATCAGCAATACCATCAAGAAAGGTGGTGCAGAACTGAGGACGTTTCGCCTTTTTTGAAATGTCATGACATTATCAGACGACTTATGAAAGGATTAAAAGAGACAAGCCGAACTTTCGAGCATATCAGAAGGAGTAGAAATCTCCTCAAATTGCCTTACTAAACAAACAGCACATTTTTCTGTTCCGTATGGTTGCATGGGCGTAATCTTAAAAAAACTTCAAGTAATGATTTACAATGGCTACAGGTACATAAGCTCTTTAGAAAGGGAATTGAAATCACCAAAAGAAAGTGGAAAAGAACTGAAGAGAATGTAGTTGTAACGATAATTGAATGGCAGAAAAGTAGATCCTCTAACACTTTGAAAAGAAAAAATGTTGTTGTTCTTTTTTCGGTGTAATCTTTTCAATCGTCAAGTATAGAGAATGACTCGCGACATGTGGCAATTCCAGAAATACTTGAACAAGCGAACAACGCTTGCAAATTGTTGAACTTTTACCATCAAAATTCGTGAAATGTGTTTCTTCGACCAAATTTTATGTAAAGAACAGCCAGAGGCAATGAAGACATGGTAGGGCATCCTGAAGAATGTAACATTGGGTACGTTGGTACAATTTGACCGTACTCCTTGAAGAACGAAGAACAAAGCAACGTAGAGCAAGGTGGCGTGTACTAATTACAAACTATTTTTTTCCAAAATGGATGAATTTGTCTTGCTGGAAATATTGTTTCAGAAAGACACATATCACAGGGCACGTAATGGCATGGGAATATTGATAGGTGAGTTGGGTAAGCAAGTAATCTAACATTTTGTAGCAGTACTCACTCATAATTTTTGCCGGGGCAAATAATATTACAACTGCCAGCAGAGATACTGGACAAAATACTGCAAAAAGTATGCCAAAATTGTGGCTGACGGCCAATTGAATCTTTTTTCGCTTTTACAAAATTGATGTGCTCTTTTTCACAGTTACGAGGCCGATATTGTGGTGTTACGAGGTTGACATTGGTAATTATTTCTTTATCATAAGGTATGGATCTACACAAAGTTCTGTTCTAAAACCACTGTCATATGTCACACTGAATATTCGAATACAAGAGAATATAGTAATCTTGGGTTTTGACCTATTATAACATATAGTGATAGTCATACTTTGAAGATATGCAATCATATCCGGAACGAAATTGTTAACGCGTTTAACATTTAATAAAGATTTGGTCACATGAAGCATTAATTTAGTATCTGCACTGTTATGCTAGAGATATACTCCGATGTACTAGGTGTGTACTTTTGGTTCTTTTGTGTTGTTGTTTTTAAAAACTCTGTAATTTATGATTATTTTTAAGAGAAACGAAAAACCGTGTTAAAATGAAAAAGACAAGAGAGCGAAAGAACGAAAAAATTTAAACAAATATTAAACTTTTCTCATTTTCTTTAATTTAAAGTTTAAGTTTCTTTTTTTTCATACATTGTTGGCTGGCTGGTACAGTGCAAAAAAGGAAAAACTAGAAGCTTGAAACAGAAACAAAAAAATACAACCTTTCCTGGCAATTGGCATCATTAAAAACAACTTGCACTTCAACAAACTAATAAAGAAAATTTTTTAAATTCAACTTTATTTTCTTGTTTTTTTTTTTTTTTTTTTGTTTTCTAAGTTGAAGAGCAGTAGTAACTATGTAACATAATAAATATTGCTAACAACCACATGCGCACATACACATATACATACATACGTGCAGGCAGACAATTACAGATACAATACAGCAACAGAGAAATTTTTGTTCTAAGTGAGAAATTTCCTTTCAAGTGTTTTAACTTGCTGGCCGCATTTTATGAGTTTCTAGTTTCTTATTCTATTTCTAGTGTGTGTGTAAGTGAGTGTGTGTGTGTGTGGTTGCTTCAACTTTTTACAACCATAAAGATCGATTTGTTTGGAAATTATTTGCATAAATTATGGCTTTTTAGGGAACTTGTACACACATACACACACATATACTCACATACATACATATATATTTTCTTAAACTTATAAATACCATATACATACATACACACTTAAAACCACAAAAGAAATTAAAAACTTGACACACACTCGCTCAGACACACACACACATACAAGTTAGCTTAAGAAGTAAATTGTATTCATATGAGATTCAAAGTTTTCTTTCAGAACTGAAGTTTTCCATTTCCATAAAAAAAACAATTTTTTTATTTTGTTTTTTGTTGTTTTTAGTTGTTTTTCTTATGTATTGTAATTTGAAATTAATACTTTTATTGGGATTTAGTTTGAGGGTAAATGGAAACTTAATTTATGTACAAATGTTTTCAATAACTTCATATATTTTTTATATTTCCATTTAATTTTCTTTAATTCTTTAAACTTTAAAACTTCATACACCCAAATTCTTTTAACACAACAAAGTAATTCAATTTAAAAGCATTGTTTATGACATGTTATGGCAAAATAAAAGATTTCTAAGAAAATAATTTTTGATTTTTAAGTTTTAGAATGAAAAGTGATTGTTAAACAAAGCAAAATGAAAAAGAATAGTATTCGTTGTAGCCCGTTGTAGCCACTAGACCCTATTAGAAGAATTTTTCAATTTAATAATCGTTTAAAATTCTTTATACAATTTCTGTCAGTGTTTCAAAGCGGAGAACAAATGAATTCAGACCTTAGGCGCTTATTTCAACGAAAACTATTCAAAGCTTAGATTAAACTCGCCTTCAATTTCAATCATTTAAAGAGTATCATGGTGTTGTAATTTTCTTCAAATAAGGCTTTAATCAAATTAAATCGAACTCTCTATGCCAAGCAATGTCTAAAGTATCGTATTTTATAAAAGGACAAAATCTTTAAATTAAATTTAAATCACGAACAAATTTGGAAAAATTATCCTACTTCTAGGTTTATACATACCTTTTACTGTGACTGAAAAATCAAATGCCGTTACATTCGTTTTGTTAATCAACTGCCTCAGAGAACCCATGTAAGGCTTTATTTTGATTACAAGATAGATTTTTTTCAAAAAGGTCTGCAAATAATATTAATTTTCAAAACAAAATTCGTTTGTTTCACAAAAAATAATAGCCAATCTCAGTGGCTATCAAAAAGTTGTTTTTGTTTTTAAGCAAATAGAAAGAGATTTTAAGCATTTTGAAAAAAAAGAACATGGAAATCCAAGAAAGAAAAGATTTGCAGACCCCAGCAAGGCTATTAGAATAATAAGTGTGTCTATCGTCAGACCACTCTAACATCCTTGAAAAAAATGTCTAAAAATTGAAATGTGACAAGTTTGTTCAAATTTCAAAAGGAATTTGATCGAAATTAAATAAATAAAAAAAAAAATAAGGAAAATTTGCGAGAAGGATGATGTTTTCAAGCATGTGATGATCAGCACTAGACTGTCCCATCAGGCGGCGCGTACCATCGGTGGTAAGCATTTGATTGTGGTATTAGGCGGTACGTAACGCTAAATATTTAAATATTTGGGTTTCGACAAGTGCAACCTGAGTTATCTTTATTAAGCATTGTTGGCTTAGGTAAATTGTTTTGGGATGAGCTAAAACATATTTTTTCTAGCAATTTATAATGCGAATAGTCGTTCTAAATGCCTTAATCTGGCCATTATTTCTTTAAATGAGCATTTAAACAAAACTTATCAAATTGACTGCTTTTCTGTTAAGATATCTTTTAAAAATATTTACAATTAACAACAGCGCGTATGGAGCAATGCCCACTGATTTAAATCGTTTTTTTATTTTTTTCTTTCAAATCCAAGTTCTTTAAAATGGAGACCATTTATACATATTATTTCCTGTGCTTTATTGCTTAAGGATTTTAATGGTCTTACTTTGTTGCCAAATCATTGTTTTAAAGCAGCAATACATCTCCAAGTATTGCTGGTCTGTGTAATACATACATTCAAACACATATTTTATACCATAATGATTACTTTTTTTTGTTTGTGTTTGCTTAAGTCTGATATTGACCAGGCCCAAAGGGAATATTCGTCGTTCAAAAGGCACAAACAATTTTCGAGACTTTCTTAAAGATTTATTTCGGTATGTATAGGTATGAACATATATATGTAGTATTTAGAAGCTAATGTGTGTGTGAGTGTGTATTTTAATGTTTTGCTTGTGTTCGAAGCTGTCAAAAGATAAAGTTTGCCTTGAAGTCCGCCTAAACAAATGTTTCTCTTTCTTAGAGACACTCAGTCGTTACCACCAAACAGTCGATGCCATACAAACAAACACTCCTTTTGGGGGATAAAGCCGAATACCACAAAGTAACAAAACGACCCCTAAAGCGTTTCAATGGAATCAAATAAACAAATACAACAAAAATAAAAACATTTTCAAAAATCAAAAAAAAAAAACAAAAATTTTCCACTCAGGCATTAACAGGCGCGGGTAGTGAAGGAGGACATACGATGAAAATCTCTCATATAAAATCGTTGCCACTGGTGATGGAAATGAAGGCAATGACGACGATGATAAAGATGAAGTGAAAAAAATGTTGGAAATCAACGACAGTACTGTATATCCGTGTAGATTTTGATTTGAGTTTTTGATGATGCCCATGCCCGTGATGGTGACTGTGATGGCGTTGACGATATGGATGATGGAATTTCTAAATACGGTCATTATGTTTGAAAATAAATTTGTTATTGTTAACGTTTTATTCTATTTTTCTTTCTTTAACAAACCTTTTATAATTTTATTAGATTGTGAATAAAAATGGGCTGCTGCACAAAGCACCTTTTCAAAAATCCTATTTTTATTTGAAATTAATGTCAGTCAGTGGTTTTCCCCGCAAAATTAAATTACAAACCAAATATAGCAAATCTACAGCATTTTATTCATGATGAAAAGTAAAAAAGAAGACAAAACTAAATTCCACAATATGCCTGTATTTTGCTATCTTTAGTCGACGTTTGTCTGTAAGGCAGACGGTTTTAAAACGAATTAACTTGAAATTCCTTTGCCGTGGCACCTGCAATTGTTATCTTCTATTATATCTTGCTGGTTAATGTTGTGCATATTAAACTGTTTTGCCTTTAATAACATTCAAAAAATTTAATTATTTTGTTGTAATAAAGCGAAAGAACTTTAACATCTTCTCTTAATATTTCTTATTCAAACCATTGGAATACATGTCCTGAGACATTCTTACAGCATATGTCCTCAAAATCTGCATTTTGAAGGTCACAGTGTAAATAAATGGCAATAAGCCAGATGAATTTACATGGCACACAGTTAATACCACTACGATATTGTAAATGTTAGAAGTAAACTATTTAATGTTTCACAGTTATCTTTTAAAAGCTTTAAATACTTGAATCTAACCACACAAAACCGTTTTCCAGAATGAGTTTACTTATGCACTTGCTCGTGTGCGTCATATTGTTACGAAAATGGAAATTATGTTACATCGTTTATGAACAGACAGGTTATAGGGTAGGTTAATATTTAGGGTAAGAGGGGGTAGGGTGTATATGTATGTGCACAAACCTTTTATATTTTAATTGTGTATATGTGTAAATAATAAATTTTAATGTGTTTTAGGGTATATAATATATTTAAATGTTTTTTATTTTAAACGTTATAAAGCATATATTTGTTTGTATTTTGTAACTTTAATTTCACTGTTTGTTTTAGGTTTGTTAATGTTTACAATATTTTTAATTGTTTGGGTTTGGATATATGTAAGTTCACAGTTTGATTTCAATAAATTCATAAATTTAATATGTTCACAATTTAGTTATTATTTAATGAAACTTCAAATATTTTAGATTTAATTTCAAATATTTTAGATCACTACCAGTTCACACGCGTATGGTTTGTTGGCCTTTTGTTTGTTTGCCTTCGTTCAAGATCGATAATCAACTGAAGAGATCAAGGATGTTAATAATAATTCTGAATCTCTTGCAGAAAGTGTGTATGTTGATGTGTGTGGTGAATGTTGATGTGTATGGTGAATGTTGATGTGTGTTGATGATGTTATTGTTATTAGAGGTGTTTGTGTTGTTATATTGGAAGTCAGGGTTGGGGTTGTGTGGACTTGTTCACTCGTGTGAACATCCTCCCGGGCCGGCAACCTGTGAATGAAAATAAATTATTTCTAATTGTTCAAAAACAAGGGGTATGGGTAGTAAGTTTTCACTCCAGATGACGGCGTCTTCCCATGGGTTCAAACATCAATTTTGACCTCTAAATGGGCCATAACTCTCTGTCGGGTGGAACCTGAAGTGATTCTTTGGGTGAGTAATAGTTGTGGATGTTCCAGGTAACAATTTCGGTAGATAAGGAGTGTATGGGTGAGTAGTGGGTGGTTATTAAGGGTATAAGGGTGAATAAATTTGATCTTTTCAGACCATCATATTCCCCATTCGCATCAAGTTTTATACTCGGGTGGGTTAGTAATCTATTGAGTCTTACATCAATAGATTGTGGGTTTTTTCGCTGCAGAACTATGCTGCCATGTCGAAATTTATCTCTTCGAGTAAATGATGCGTGATCACAAATTCGGTAGATATACAGTTAATCACATAAATAAGTATACAGAGCTATTTCAAATGTTCTTTTTTAAAAAAATACAACAAAAAATTTTTGAAAAAAAATGAGATTGCATATTTTATTTCATGTATGTTTGTACTTAAAAAAAAACTTAAAAATTAATTACAAAAAATAAAGATTATAAAAATATTCTCATTTAATTAAAATTACTGATAAATTCATAACACAAAAGTAAGTATACAAAGTATATAGGAACATGTTGGAAGTTTCATTTAATATAAACGTTAACTTATTAATATTTCGTTGGGTAACCCTTTGCTTTTATTACTGCACACATTCTCGCTGGCATCGATTTCACCAAGTTTTGACTCACATTTTGGTCAATTTTGTCCCATTCTTCCCGCAGGACATTTTTAAGAGTTTCCTTTATTGTTACTTCGTGTTTTCGAACTTGACGGTCCAAATGCTCCCAAAGGTGTTCTATCGGGTTCAAGTCCGGTGATTGGGGTGGTGTTTTGAGTTGATTTTGGACATTATTTTGAAGCCAATCCCTTACAATTAGCGCTGTATGTTTTGGGTCATTATCTTGTTGGAAGAATTATGACCCTTCAAGTACCATTTTCTTAGCACTGTCTTCCAAATTGTCTTTTAAAATATCCAAATATTTGTGCCGGTCCATTATTCCATCGATAAACACCAAATTTTCCACTCCATATGCTGACATGCATCCCCAGACCATTACAGACCCACCACCGTGTTTTACTGTACCTGACATGTTGATTGGATTCAGCTCTGTATTTCGTTTTCTCCAAATCTGTAATTTTTATTTTATTTGCAATCTACGAACTTATATTTCAAAAGTTTTTAAAAGATAAAACCTTAACAATATTTTATTAAAGAGCTGAATATTTAAAATTTTCAAATCTGATTACATAACCACTTTTACTCATGGTTAAAAATCAACTGTTTTTAGATTAGATTTCTATTTGTGAAATTTTTTTAAATATTTTCTTTACTTATAGTCACTAAGAGCACCGAGGTGAATAGATTCACTAGCAAAGTTGACTAAGCTTTACACGCTGAACAACCTGATAGCAGGTCAACGGGAAAAAAGATTGGCAAAATCACACAATTTCGAATTTCGATATGTCTGAAGCAGTCAATTTGATTAATTATAATTCAACAGATTAATTATAATAATCGTAACGAAATTTAAAATTGTTATTAGAGTAGTTCATATGATCTGAGGTTACTGAAGTCGCCAGGCAAAACGAAAAAAATATTTCTCCGACGACTTCCTCTCAGCAGATTTCTGACAAAAACTCTGAGAGTAAATTAAATTGTCATGAAAAGTTTCCCAGAAATCTAACGTTCGCAGTAGACTGTACGTCCCGCCACTCATATATAAAATTAACACACAATATAAGTGGCGCGAGAAACTAGGTCGTAATTCTGGCAGAAGGGTTGTAATGACCAATTATGTATGTATGTTTGTGTTTATTAGATTACTTATTGCCCTTTCATCGGTAAAAGAAAATAAGAAAACTTTCTAATCGATTTTCACAGAATTTTTAAACAACGAAATTGTTTACCATAAAACTTGTGCATAAGGATCACTTTTTTCCATGAAGGTGTTTAAGGATGACCACTATCGGCTTCTGTGGCCTGTTGTTATCCTGATAGCACAACATTTTTTCTAATGAGTCATAATTAATAGAATTAAGTGAAGAGTTTGTCTTTAAGGGAGCGTCTTAAGATATATGATTCCCTTCAAGTTTCTCCCAAAATACTCAGCATAGTTGTGCTGGCCGGTCAATCATGAATATTTCAACTTTTAAGTTTGTACCACGTTGTTAGTTTGTAAATACATACATAATTGGTCTTTACAACCCTTCAGTCAGGATTACGACCTAGCTTCTCACATCACTTATGTTGTGTGCGTTAATTTTTATACATGAGTGGCGGGACCTACAGTTTAAAGTCGACTCCGAACTACAGTTTTTTGAGAAGCTTTTCATGACAATTGTATTTACTCTCATAGTTTTTGCCAGAAATCTGCTGAGAGGAAGTCGCCGAAGAAATATTTTCATATTTTCGTTTTGATGTCTGACCTGGGATTCTAACTCGGGCCTTCAGTCTAATAAGCCAACACACTACCTACTAGACTACGGAGACGTTTGTAAATAGGGTTTCCATATTTGCTACCTCTTGTAGGACACCTCAAAAATTAAAAATAAAATGGAAACAAAAAACTGCTCTCCTATCTGTTATAATTTGAACAACTTACGTCATTTAATTTTTTAGCTTGAAAGTTCAATAAACTATTGAAGTAATATTCCTGCCATGGCCATGGCTTAGCGTTTTAAAAAGGCAAAATAATAATGACCGAGTATTAATCTAACTTCTTGGCCAATTTAAATACTCTCTTTTGCTTTCTGTTCAATACGTCTTGATTACTTTTGGTTTTTAAAGCTGAAGTGATGGATTAGCGGAGAAAAATCGCTTTCAACACAGAGCGGTTTTGATGATATCGTTAAACATTTTTTATTTTTTTATTCTCACAACCAATACAATATAGGAAAAAGGTTGAATAAAGTGCATTGAGTAAAAAGTATGTTCAAAAGGATTTTTTCATTCAAAAACCTGTAAGGCCTTACATATTCACTTTTAAAATTGGGAGTACTTTTTCAATCCGGTTTCAGTTTATAATTTAACTTTATAGTTTTGTGCTGAAATAGTCGTGGTTTGACATCACAATTAAAGCAATACAATTGACGAAGCGAATTCTGCTCTGAGACAATAAACTCTGAAACATTTTTAGTCGTTTGAAAAAAGTAGAAAACTCTGCGTATATTCTTTTTTCCTTCCACCAATTTTAAAACTTGCAATTATAACACTGTATAACAATTGTTCATGTAAGTAAACTGACATTTTCTCTTTTATATTGTTACGTTTTCACCTTTTAAAAGCGTTTGAAATATGAGCACGTAAATTGCAAATAATATAAAAATAAATTTTAAAATAATTTAAGTTTTAAATAAAATTCTTTATTATCCGCACAATTCTGTGTGCCACTGTTCACAACTTGATGTAAACAACAACAATTGCCTTTTTTGTTATACCTCTGTTTATACCCTTTGTATAAACAATAACAATTACTAGGCAATTAATCGACAGATCTTTGTAACGGAGATCTTCAAACCACCATTACTCTCTTCAAACGCACCGCATCTTCACACAAGACTGACTGAACTTCACTAACTCACTCGCCTGATTTGCCTTGCCTTTTACATGGCAAAGTAAACAGTCTGATGAATGTTTTTGAAGGCGAGTGTTAATGGCTTCGCCTTCTCGAAATCTCTAGTTGTTTACATTTGTTATTGTAGTGTTGTTGTTATATTTTTGTTTACTTATCTATAATTTCTTATGCTGGTGTTTGTTGTTATATTTTTGTTTACTTGTTTACCATTTTCTTATGCTGGTGTTTGTTGTTATTAACCAGTGCGATAATTTGTAAACAGGTTTGTTTATTGAATTGTTTTGTTTTTGTAGCTTTTGTTCATAATTTTAATGTTAAGCGATGTAAAAGCAAAACACTAGTATGTAGATTGTTTATTTCCGCAACATTATATACCAGGTGTGTATAAATATATTTTATAACCCGAAGTCTTAGATCTATAGAGAGAGGTGTTCAGAAGACAATTTTTTTTAATAATGTTTTAATAACTCATTTATAGACTTTCTTGTTTCCATTGCACGCAAATATCATCGCCACAATGTCGGTGGCAGAGGAAGCAAAAACACAACAACAACAGCCAACAATTTCAAAATTAATTACAACAATGAATGACACTTATTGCGAATGTTACTGCTGCTATACAATATTGTTGTAATTGTGGCAACAACAATAACGAAATAATAATATTAGAGAAGATAATTCTTGTTTTGTTTTTGTTTAATTCTAAAGGTTTTGATTGTTTTCCAAATCGCAGATCTTCTAGGGAATAGAGTCTTTCGGCACTTGTGTATTGCCATCGCTGTGGAAAGTTCATTACCGTCTCTGGTCGTTGTATTGCATCCTGCTTTAATTTCCCCTTGACTGCGTACACTCGTATTGTGTTTTGAATATTTGTTCAGAAAGATTCATATTCTTATTCTGCTTTCGTATTTTTACATGAAGCCTTTAATGGTATTTTCCACCCCGGCGTGATGTTTGGAATTCAGACGTTATGGATCTGAAAAAAATGCTTTGGAAATTAAAAAAAAGAGGAGAATATTTTTGTCTGTTCTGATTGCGTATACGTCTACACAGACATGAACTAGTTTTAAGGAAAGCAAAGCAAAGTTGTGTCTGTAAATTCGTGTATACAGCAGAGTGATTAAAAATGGTAACTGGATAGAAGCAGCAGCATCAGCAGCACCCCTAAATAACTACTGAATGTCTAACCGGATGACTGCATTCTAATTATGATATTATTAGGCAAGCAAGTTTAACATTTCCAAAGAAAATGAAAATTATCTGTTGAAATTTGTTGAAAAAGTTATTTTTTTTTAGTTGTCAGAAACAAACTTAAAGTTTAAATTTTGCACTAGAAAATTTTATATTAAATTGCGAACGAGAAAATTGCAAATGAACGACAGGAATTATAAGTTATTTGTACGAATAATTTCGAAATTCAGCCTGAATTGTTCTTCTATCGTTTAAGGTAGTTCAGCTTATTTCTTTTAGACAAATGCTCCACTTCATTCAGATGAGTGACATGATGGTTTATTTGCGTTTTATTGATAATCCAAGTAAATATGCTCTTCTTTACGATAAAAACTTTCCAAACATGAATTATCAATTCTACGGTGTTTAACTTTACTGTTAAAATATATCGCAATACAACCTTCTACAGATGACCTCTTTCGATTTTTCAATATAATTTTTATAGAAGAAATTTTGATAAAATCCAATAAACATTTTCCCCATTTTGCCTGTGTTTGTTAGCCAAAGGTATTGACAAAATTGTGTGTTTATGGTTTTCCTCTATCAAGTATTGTAGGGAATTCAAATGAAACTGTGAAACTGGGTAGATTCGGTCGAGAATTACTATATGATAGAGGTACCTTCTAAGCGAATAACTGTATTAAGAGTCGTAGCGCAATCATCAGAAACTAAAGGGTGAGCCATTTAAAAGTTAAAATTTAAAAATTTAATGAAACAAAAATGGTTTCATGTCTTGTCAAATTTATTGTTTTGTTGTGAAGTACAATTGTTCCGGTTGAAGATGGAATATTATTTCATTCATTCATATGGCTGCCGCGGCTGGCCTCACAATACCTCTTTCGATCGCACCAATTTTCGTGCACTTTTTCGAGTGTATGCGGTCGTATTTCTACAATGGCATTACGAATGTCAGCCTTCAAATGCTCAATTGTCTGTGGTTTGTTGACATATCACTTTTCGCCGTTAAACGCCCCACAAAAAATAGTTCAACGGTGTCAAATTGCAGCATCTTGTTGGCCAATTGGCATCACCATTTTGGCTTATTAAATGGCCATCAAACATTTGACGCAAAAATTGATTGTGACATAAAATATGTGGTAAGTTGCACCATTCTGTTAAAACCAAACAGCGTTCACACAAAATAGTGTTATAAGTTATATATAATAAGTTATATAAGTTTTCTGAGTCTCAAATATAACGTTTTTGCTTATTAACTTACTTATCAAGATGAAAATGATCTTCACCCTAAAATTTGTTTTTTCTGGCAAAATCGACATCATCTTGCAGTTTCTCGTTGGCCCGTCTGGCGAAGCGCAACTTTGTAAGGCCTCATGCAATGATGGCGAGTTGATGTTGATGTCCCACGCACTCTCAGCCACAGTTTCTATATTTTCGGGTAAACGCACTGTACAAGCATGCTCACGTCTTATTGCATGAAAAATGGAAACAGTTTCACGAACAATAGCAATAAATTTGCGTATCCGTCTCTACGACTAAATTTTGTTCGACATTTTCGTGCAATTTCCAATCCCAATGTTGCTCAAGAGTAAATCGATTCATTACGTTCAGTGGAGATAAATTTAAACCGATAAATGGCCCACCCGCTATTAAGATTAAGGCGAGATTATCAAAAAAATATAAGAAGTTCATATCGTACAGAAACATGCATGCATAGATAATTGGTCATTACAACGCTTCAGTCAGGATTACGGCCCAGTTTCTAACACCACTTATGTTGAGTGTATTAATTTTATGTATGAGTGGCGGGACCTATAGTTTAATGTCGACTCCGAAGTACAGATTTTTGAGAAACTTTTCATGGCAATTTTCTTTATTCTCAGAGTTTTTGCCAGAAATATGCTGAGAGGAAGCCGCCGAAGAAATATTTTTTCATATTTCGTGATAGTTGAATATGGCTGACCTGGAGTCTGAACTTAGGACTCACGTCTAATAAGCCAACACACTATATACTAGACTACGGTTACTATATATATCGTACAGAAATCACAACAGAATTTAAGTACCATGACTGAATCAAATATCAATATGTCGTCAAAGAAAATAACAGAGGCTATGCCTGCATCCAATAACAAGCCATCCGTCGAATTCTACTTATAACGGAGCCGTCAATCCAACAAAATATACATCATGTTCATCAGAGATCATAATGTACTGATTATCAGTTTCTAAGAAATCAGACTCAAGTGAAATTTTAAATAAACTGCATAGAAACCATCAACCATTTTGTTAAAATATTAATTAAAGTTGATTTGAGTTAAATTTCGTTTGATTTTTAATACAGAATTTAATATCCGCTGACTTTTTTTTCGCAAAAAGTGTTGCTATCATTATCTGTTTATATGTTTAGTTGTTTTTATTTTTGTTTTAAGCCATAAATATCATGAAAACTTTTTTATTTTATAGACCAACTGTCATGGGTTTATGATATTTGTTTCGTTTGTGTTTTTAGTTTTTTTTTTTGCATCGATTCTGCAGATTTAACCTAAATATCTAATGCATTTAAATAATGTCTAAATACATATACAGTGGACAGCAAAAGTCTTAGTACTCCAATATATTTTACAATTTCATGAATTTTAACCAACTGTTTGTATATAAATTTTTTTTTTTAAGTTTTTCATAAAACAAGAGAAAAATAAGGAAAATTTTCAGATGACTCCACAGGTACCCCAAGGAGAAGCCTGAGTAAATTTAAAATTCAAAGGCCTAATAGTATATGAAAATGTTATCCCTTGTATTTAGTAGAATATCCCTTAAGGTCAAGCACTCCATTTAACCCATTTGGAATTGAATATACAAGTTTTGTTTAGTGTTTTCTGGTGGCACCATGAGCAAGTTTTTCGGTTGATTTTTGTTTGAGGTTTAACGATTACGTTGTTCAAATAAATTTTTATTGAGAAGTAATTTTTCCATTTTCTATTATATATACAAAGTTTATCAAAGCATATTAAGTTTATAAAAACTTGTATTATAATGTAACAGATACAGTGGTGTAATAACAAGTACATAAACTTATTGAATATAAGTAATCGAATAATATTACTAACACCCCTTCTCAATATTATAAATATTGCTTCAGATATATACATTACAATACAATACAATACAAGTTAAAATATTTAAAAAATAATACAATAAAAATAATTGTTAATATAAACCAATTAATTCTCTTATTTTACATATCCTTATCCTCTGTAAGGGTTTGGTTAGAATGTCAGCCAACATGGATTCAGTAGGACAATATTCATAAAGCACCTTTCCAATCTTCATTAAATTTCTCACGAAATAATATTTTACGTCTATATGCTTGCTTCTTGGTGTTATTTTTTCCTCTTGTAGCATCTTTAAACAGCTCTGGTTATCTTCAAAAATTATGGGATCACGGATGTTAATTTGAAATTCTTTCAGCAGCTCTTGAGACGCTTCCGCAAGAGAAACAAATTCAGCCTCAGTTGATGATAAAGTTACGTTCTGTTGTTTTCTGCTGGCATAACTTATCACGGCATCACCAAGCTTAAAAACGAAACCACTTGTAGATTTTCGGTCCCTTATATCACCTGCCCAGTCAGCATCAGCATATCCTTTTAACTTCAAATCTGAATTAGAACCCACACATAGCTTTAGGTCCTTTGTACCCTTCAGATATTTCATTACTCGCTTCAATTCTGTCCAATCATTATCGTTTGGATTGCTTATTTTTCGAGATAGGATTGATACGGCCACAGCAATATCCGGACGTGTGTTATTTGAAATATATAACATCGAACCAATAGCTTTGCGATATAAATTGTTGTTATTCAGAATATTTTCAGAATTTACCTTCAAATAACCAGGGTCCATCGGTAAAGTTGAAATCTTTGCATCTTTAAGATTGTAATCATTCAAAATTTTTTCAATATATTTCTTCTGTGATAAATAAAACATTCTATTTTCTCGTGTGACTTCGATTCCCAAATAAAGCCTCAAATCACCTAGATCAGTGATTTCAAATTGGGACTTAAAAATTTTAATTACATCATTGATTTCCATATCATCCTTCGATGCGATGACAATATCATCAACGTAGATAAGAACGTAAGTAATTGAATCGCCACTGCCTCTCACATACAAACAAGGTTCTGCTTCTCCCCTTCTGAATCCCGAATCAATTAGTACCTTATTAATACGGAGATTCCAACAACGAGCAGACTGTTTTAGACCGTACAAGCTATGTTTCAATTTACAAACAAAATGCTCTTTACCGGGTATTATATATGTATCTCTTTGGCTGTTTCATATATATTTCCGCATCTATATCACCATAAAGAAATGCTGTTTTAATATCCACGTGACGTACTTTCATATTTTTGTAACTCGCAATAGCCAGTAAACTTCGGAATGTAGCTGGTTTTACAACTGGTGCAAATATTTCATCGTAGTTTTCACCATATTTCTGAGAAAATCCCTTCGCGACCAGTCTAGCTCTATATTTCTTTTCACCGTTGATCAGATGTTTAAGTTTGTATACCCATTTGCAGTTTATTAGTTTACAATTTTTGGGAACTTCTACCAAATCCCATGTATTGTCCAGATTTTCTTTTATACTCCTGCACCAACTTCTCTTTCACAAAATCTATAGTGAGATCAGCTTCCGGACGCATTTCCAACGAAGAAATCAAGTTATTGTAGTCATCAGGCAATGTGCCAAGTAAGAATGCAACAGTTTTGTATTCTTCCAGATTTTCACCCAAATCACGCAAACGATCAACAATTGATAAGAATTCCGTTATGTGATTTTCCATACTTTGACCAGCAACCAACCTTTTTGAAGACATTAGTCTAAGAAGACTCACCTTGTTCGTTATATTTGCTTTTTCATGATGTTTCTTTAAAATATCCCAATATTCCTTCGCTGTTTTCAAATGTTTGATCAATATTTTCTGCGACTCCTCAACAGCAAGACCTATAGCAGCTCTGGCCTTTCCATCTTGCGCCAACCACTTCGCATCACGTTCTTCAGGAACCACACCAGCAACAACATTCCACAACTCCCTTTCCAGCAACAACAACTCCATATTAAATTTCCAAACATGATAATTGCTGTTCGTCAATTTAGGAAACTGCGTAATTGCTGCATTCATTTTTCCTTTTTCTCTTAAAAAAAAAAACTTTTTTTTTTAAATTTCCAGAAACAAGAACGATTTTAATATAAAACACGCGAGTCTGGGCCCATAACCTGTTCAAATAAATTTTTATTGAGAAGTAATTTTTCTATTTTCTATTATATATACAAAGTTTATCAAAGCATACTAAGTTTATAAAAACTTGTATTATAATGTAACAGATACAGTGGTGTAATAACAAGTACATAAACTTATTGAATATAAGTAATCGAATAATATTACTAACATACGTAACCGTGCTTTCAAATGATCTCCTAAATACTCTCTTGAAGTCATATCGGGACTTTGTGCAAGAGTATTAAGCTTTGTGCAAGTCTTTTGCTGACCACTGTATATGCACATATATAAAAACAGTCCCACAAATGTATACATACTATTAACAAATTTCAGAAATTTCTTGAACAATGCGAAAAGCCGCCATTAAATCAAGATAAGATGGCAATATTGTAAGTTAACTTAGAAAAAGTCGGTGTAGTCTAGTAAGTAGTATATTGTCTTATTATACATGAGGCTACGTTCAAACCCCAGGTTAGACATCTCTAACTAAACGAAATAAATGAAAAATATTTCTTCGGAGAGTTCCTCTCAGCAGAATTCTGAGAGTAAATAAAATTATCATGAAAAGAGTATCAAAAATCTGTGGTTTGGAATCGACTTTAAACTGTAGGTCCCGCCACTCATGTATAAAATTGACACACACAACATAAGTATGAGAAGATAGATTGTAATCCTGACTGAAGGGTTGTAATGACCAATTATGTATGTATGTAAATTAGGAAAAAAAAAACAACAAAAAAAAAACTAATGCTGGAAACAATTATAAAAATTTTCAATGAAAATAAATTGATAAAAATTTTTTTAAACGTATGTATACTATTGTGCGCCAGTGTATATATGTATATAAATACATAAATATACGCGATACAAATAAATAAATAAAAAATTTATAGAAATACAATAGAATAATAAAAAAT
Source organism: Sarcophaga caerulescens (assembly GCA_927399465.1). Taxonomy (NCBI): domain Eukaryota; kingdom Metazoa; phylum Arthropoda; class Insecta; order Diptera; family Sarcophagidae; genus Sarcophaga; species Sarcophaga caerulescens. Next base: position 73,370,788 of record OV656872.1, on the reverse strand, counting down.
TGAAATAAAATTTAATGCCATTCTGTGGTCTGGTGTTAAATGCAGTGACATTTCAATTTCCGTTTTAGAAAATTTATTTCTATGACTTTTGTGTTGCTCCTTCCACTTATTCTCTCTTGCCATCTTTTCGATTGAAATCAAATTATGCTGTTTGCGGAGAAAGTTGTTACCATTAAATATTGTTTTTTTTACTAAATTATTGACAATTTCTCTTTCACTGCCATTTCCGTAATTGCTTTATAATCCATTGTGGTGTGGCAATATTGATTTGAGTTCAATTTAGAATCTGTTTATGACTTTAAATGGGTTACTGTTCAACTGAAACTCATTAAATACAACTTGTCAGCATTTGCTTGGACCATTTCTTTCGAGTAGATTTATTAAAACGTTGTGGTATTCAGATTTAAGGTCATAATGGTCATCATCATGTTGGTAGTAGCTGATGCTTATTTATTCATTTTATTTCCTAGAATTGGATGGGATTTTTACTGGGCCAACAATTTTCATATATGTACTCTTATGTGGATCTACGTTGCTAACATACCGATAAATTGATTCGTTATAATAAACATGTGAAGCTGAGAAACAGGCTTTTGGTATCGATTTCAGAGGCATAAAAATAAAGTCTTTTTGTATTTTAAAGGTGCCCTTACACGACATATTTTTTACACTGTAAATGTCAACTTTTACGTTATTAAACAGTTACATGTCGTTTGTAAAAAACAAAACACAAGAAAAGTCTTTTGACAAAATTTCAAGGAGAGCGTGGCCTAATTTCGTATGTATGACGTATGATATCACATGTCTCTGTCATACACAAACATTTGTCGGCGCTGGATTATGTGTGCTATAATTAGCCGGCTGAAGGAAATATTTCATAGAAGTCTTTATAATAACAAGAAAAAAAGTTATATCAAAATTTTTAAATAGAAATTTAACATCCTGCAGTTTTAGTATAAAAAAACAGCATAACTCTCAAACATAAATGCTAATGTCAGCAATACTTTAGTGACGCAATCAAACAAATTCAAGACAGTTTTAAGCCGTTTTGCCGTTGGTATTTTTTACGTATGCAATTGTACATATGTATATGTGAGTAAAAATTATAAAGCTTATGTGGCGCACGTTGCGATGTATACAACACAATTGAATAAACAGGCCACTCGTTTCCTGCACACGTTTCAAGTTTTCAAAATACTGAGAGGAAGTCGCCGAAAGAAACATTTTTTCCATATTTTCACTTCTAATACTATTGTACGTGTAACAGGTTTGTGATTTCGTTAAGATAAGATAAATTGACCGACATTGTATTTGCAACTTAGTTTTAGGAGGTTCAGCTATGGCGTGTTACTAAAAAGAGAATACCGTGTTTTAGGAGGAGGTGATTTAATATACTTATATACGATGTTACGAAAATGGAAAAATCTAGATACTGGTGTTTTGCTTTTAGATCGTTTAACATTGAAATTATAAACAAAAGCTACAAAAACAATGAACTTGTTTACAAATTATCGCACTGAGTAATACTACAAACATCAGCATAAAAAATGGTAAACAAGTAAACAAAAATACAACAACAAACACTATAAGAATAAATGTAAATAAAATACACAAACAACAATAATAAAACAACGATGTTTATATTTATAGATATCTCGAGAAGAAAAAGCGAGAAACATTCGCCTTCAAGAACATTCATCAGACTGTTTACGTTGCCATATAAAAGGCAAGGTAGAGCAAGCTACTGAGTTAGTAAAAGTTCAGTCAGTCTTGTGTGAAGACGCGGTGCGTTTGAAGAGAGTAATCGTGGTGTGAAGATCTCCGTTACAAAGATCTGTCGAACAATTGTGTAGTAATTGTTAATGCAAAGGCTGTAACAGAAGAATAACAAACTATAATAACAATTGTTGTTTTTACACCAAGTTGTGAACAGTGGCACACAGAATTGTGCGAATTTTAATTAAAACTAAACACAAATATATTTTCAATTTATTTGTTATCTACGTGCTCATATTAAACGTTTTTAAAAGGTAAAAAACGTAACAATATGTCTGGAAAAAGTGGGTGAAATGTGATTCGTTGTGGTCTATAACTTCTTGACACTTTAAAAGTTATTTTATTACACTCCTTTAAAAAAAAAACAATGTCTCACTTTATCTCTGGACATGAAAGGAACGTGGTGTAATTACTTTTTGCCACATTCGGACTATAAGGACCCAGACCCGAAAGAAAACATTTTCCTGCCTGGTAAGATAAGAGTTCAGCAGTATAGAAGTTATGATTTTCTTTCAGTTCTAGAAAAAACAACGAAAAACATTTTTAACTTGGCAACGAAACTATTTCGATAATAAGTTAACCCATTTCCACTATAAGTGACCTGTCAATTAGCAGATGAAATTCCACACATCTGGACCCAAATTTATTTTTGTAACAGTTCTCCATACAGTTCACAACATAGTTTCAAACATTTTTTTTATATCACCTGTGTGTGCGACATATTTTCGCATTTTTGACGACAAATACACATCATATGATATTAGTTCGAAACTATAGATCATATTCAATTGTTGATGAAATGTTATTTCTAATGCACCAAATAAAAGGAAGATATTGCTTTTCACAACACCCAATAAGATAAACGTAATCTTATGAATTTCATTTGATATGTGTTAGGTTAGGTTAGAGGACGTGTAGTTGTCAACTGTGACAAGTACAGTACCCGGAGGTCGAATTGACCACTTGAGTGGCGGGACCTACAATTTAACGTCGACTCCGAACGACAGATTTTTGAGAAACTTTTTCATGGCAAATTTTATTTACTCTCAAAGTTTTTGCCAGAAATCTGCTGAGAGGAAATCGCCGAAGAAATATGTTTTTTTTTCATATTTCGTTTTTTGATGCCTGACCTGGGATACGAACCCGGGCTTTACGTCTAATAAGCCAACACACTACCTACTAGACTATGGCGTCTTCAAAAATTTGATTTGTGTCAATATTTGAAACTTTCCAGCCATACATTACTTATGATTCGTTTCAGTACAATACTACATTGTTTGTGAACACTTTGATGCCAAGAATACTGTCAATAGATTCAGGCACTTTTCTATTTCTTTCGCTTTTTCATGCCATCTATTTTGCCTGCCATGCTATGAAGTGCAATAAAACAGTTCATGCCATTGTCTCGTTCAAAAAAATAACGAAATGAAATTTAAATAACTTATAAAAACTAAAAAGCAAAATGGAATGATAAACTTTTTATACAAAATTACGAAAGATTTATTTTGCATAAAAACACAAATAAAACTCCTAATTTCCGGTTTACAGTTGCTGTAAGGCCTCCTACTTTTTTCGATTTGTTGCATAATAATCGGTGACTTTGGAAAAGTGTGCTTAAAGTGAGGTGGAAACTGGTGGGCTGGTGAAAGTCAAATAAAATAATAATAGTGGGAAAATAAAGTCACAACAATACTACATTTATAAACGGTTTACAACAACAACAATAAGTAAAATGTCTGAGCAAATGAAATATTTTCTGTTTTCTATTACATCTTTGGGATTTTATTCAAATTTTAAAAGTGATTTGATGCCTTTACGGCAATAGGACATTTTCGTTAACAATAGCAACAACTAAAACAACCAAAACGATATAAAACTTAAGAATATTTACATAGTTATTCTCTATTTAAATGAATTTTCATTGCACTTCCTTTATAAAACAAAATAAAATGCTTGAATAAACAAATAAAAAAAGTTTCGTTAAAAAAGAAAAAGTTAACATTTCTTATTTCGCATCAATGGGTTTATTATATGACCATTTAAATTGATTTTTAAACGAAAGTTAGAAAAAATGATCATGATGAAATTTCTGATAATATATGACGTAGATATTTTAGAGAAGGGTCCTCTGTTATAAATATTGTCAAGCATAAAGTTTACTGGTATTTTAATATATCGCGCATTAGTTTGTATTTTTTTAATCGATAAAATTGTTGATTCGTGCAGCATGAAAAAGGAATTGTTGATCCGAATTCTAAATGTGATTTCACCACTGAATTGATCTTGATAGCTATCAGTGTTGTTCAACAATATGATTTTTTAAAAAATTTTAATTATTTTCTTTTAAAAAGCCTAAGTATTACATTTTATTTACTTTTTCTATTCGTTTTCGTTTTTTTTGCACGTTTAATTTAAGTTTCAATATCTTTATCGATCATCCGAATCCGAAGAACCTTTAATGTACAATGGACAGCAAAAGTGTGCGTACCCCAATATCTGTGAGCAATTTTATGAATTTTAAGTAATAATTTGTTAAAATAATTGATGTTTTTTATATATCTTTTATTTTTATTTTTATCGTAAAACAAACAAATTGTTAGTATTCTACACAAACCCCAAGAAACTTTCTGGTGACTCCATATTTCTGCTCCTCAAAAGTGTAGATACCACCAAGAACAGTAAATTTAAAATTCAAAGGCCCAATATATTGAAATGTTATATTCAATCCCTTAACATCAAGTACTCCATTTAACCTATTTGGCATCGAATATACCGGTTTTGTTTAGCATTTTGTTGATATTTTCCGACATGTACTTATAAGCAAGTTTTTCAGTTGACTTTTGTTTGAGTTTTAGCGACTACGTAAACGTTTTTCCATATGCTCTCTTAACTACTCTCTCTTGGAGTCATATCATGACTTTGTGCAAGAGTATTAAGCTTGTAAGGGCTTTGGCAAGCAAATCACATTTCCACATAAAAATGGTGTTAAGGAAAGTGACTGTAAACTCATTCATAAAACATACACTAGTGGTAGAAACTAAAGCAACTGACTTAATATTTTCAAATTTCCATTGGTATCTGGTAAAAACACAAACCTGAGAATTTTTAAAAAATAACTATTTCAAATCTTTGAAGTCTTATGACTGTTTCAACTAACTACTTGATAAAATTTTTTTTAATAAGACTGATTTGTGTATGTTTAATATAAATCACCCGTCCTCAATCCTACGGAGGACCTGTGGGACATGGTGGATGGAAAATAAAAGGTGACTAGGAGTGGAATAAACGAAATATTTTCCACCAAACAAAAAAAAAAAAAAAAAATAAAACATAGGAAAATATTTCAGAAATCGAAATTGATAAATTAATAGCTTTAATTAATAGCTTAATTTAAATGACTTGCTTTAATTGTTGCCATCTAAATTTGTAAACATTTTAATTTTTCTTTTATTTTCTTCAAATTTTTTTCTTTAGTTCTTTTTTAATAAAGAAATACGATCTCAGGTTTGTTTGTTACCAGATACCTATGGAAATGTCAACATTTTAATTCAGTTGCTTTAGTTTCTACCCACAGCTGCCAGATTTGACGATATATTTTCATTTTGACGATTTTGACCTCCAAAAATATCATTTTGACGATTTTTAGCAATTAAAAATTTACGTCATATTCTTTACTTTAGTACATTAAAATCCACTTTAGACTTTGTACTTGCTTTGCAATTATTACTTTTGAAAATTTAGGTTAGTAATAACGAGGAGTGAAGTATTCTATTTTTAACTTATTTGCGAACACCTGTGATGATTTTTCTGTATTTTATGCCTTTCTCTTTACTTAAAAGCCAAAAAATTACAACCTATGCACGTAGGGAGTTCCACATACGAATAGTCCGACTTGCCAATCGACCACACACGGATGTGCTCACCGAGAAAGGCGAGTGTTACGTAGGAATACATAGTTCTCGGAAACAAATCCCTTATTTCTTACTTACTTAATTATTTAATTGGCCATTAACAACCCGATTACAACACATCCTTCCAGGCGCCTCTGCTTCTTGCGTGCCCAGGCCAGTTGGTCACACCAATCGATGACAGGGCTTCCTCGATTTGGTCCTTCCAACAGATACAAGGTCGTCCCCTTCGCCGACTTCCGCAGATCCCCGCATCAAATACCCGTCTCGCCGGAGCATCCTCCTCCATTCGAACGACATGCCGATCCAGCGCAGCCGCTGTATATTTCGCTCGAGCAAAATCCGTTGTAATAACGATAGAACAGTGAAATACAAGCCACATTGCAACGATGTTCAAATGAATGAATAGAGTTCAATACCCTACCATCATTAACGAGCAACTTCGCCCTCTCCTGTACGAGATCGAGAAAATAGACGTTGAGGCACCGACCTATACCTGAGAGTTGTATTCCATTCTTTTTCGGATATATGTAAGTGGTGTAAATAGTAAGAAGATCAGATGATGCAATATTATTGCTGCGGTTACGTGTCAATAAACAACTGTTAAAAGTTTAAACAATTTTTTTATGAAAATAATATAAAACTTTTCGATTTTTGGAAAAAAAAAATATCAGAAATAAAAATAAGAAATGGTGGCTTTTAATTTCTAGTCTTGACTAAATTCATTAAAAAATATTAGTATTATCACATACTTCAGCTAATGTCGAGAGAGTATTAAGGCAAGTTAATTTAAATTTTTAAAACATATTTATTTACAGTTTATTTTTTAAATTAAAGCGTTAAAAGGACTTCTTAAATTTTTTGTTATGTATTTTTGAACTAAAATATGTACATACATTGCCTTAACTTTATATGTTTCACTATAATTTTTTTTTAACTTTTAATTTATTTATTTATTTTTTGTGACGACTTTTTTACGATTTACATGAACCCCTTTGAAGATTTTAAAGTTTTTTTTATAATACACCTATCCCTCGTTTTGCACGATACTTGTTTTGCACGATTTCGATTTAACACCTCGTTTTGCACGATTTTTTTATTTAAATGAAAACAAGCTTTTGACACAATTTATAGTAAATGAAAAAGGATTGCCCTTTAAAGTGCTGCTTGTAATTGATAATGCACCAGGTCCAATGTATATAATGTCCAAGTAATATTTCTACCGAAAAACACAACATCTCTACTACAGCCCTTAGACCAGGGAATTATTTCAACATTTAAGACGCTTTATATTAAACGTGCATTTACATATATTTTAGAGCAAATTGATAATAATACATGTGTTGAAGTAATGGAAGTATGGAAAAAATTTACAATATTAGATTGTTTAAAACATGTAGGATTATTATACACCGAAATAAAAAAAACTACGCTTAAGGGATGCTGGAAAAAATTATGGATCGGAATATGTGATAATAATAATTCTGGTGATCTTTTAGAACATGAACGAACACAAATAATTGATTTAGCCCGAACAATTGAAGGTGAAGGTTTTGTTGACTTTGCTGAGGGAGATATTTTTGAACTAATGGTTGACAAAGAATTGGATATAGATGAACTAGTTGGTATAGTTAATGAAACTGATGAGGAAAATAATGAGACTGATGAAGATGATTCACAAATCGTTGAACTGACATCACAAAATATTTCTGAAGGTCTTGAATTAGGCCGGAAATTAGGAAATCATTTTCTACAATATGATCCAAATGTTGAAAGAGCTCTTAAGTTTCAAAAATACATTTCTCAAAGCTTGGCCTAATATCGGGAGGTATATAAAGAATTAAAAAAACTCCTCACAAATACTTATAACTAAATATATCTCAAAATCCCCACGTCCCCACATCGAACCAGAAAACATTGAGGTATCGAGCGATGTTTCCTCACCAATCGAAGAAATACGATTAGTTGTCGAAAAAAATGATGACGAATAAATATATGTATATACTGAAATTGGTTTAATATAACTTATTTTTTTTTTGCTTAACAATTTATGTATTGATTTTTTGCTAATAACATTTTTATATGTATATTTTTGTGTTTTCTCTTATTTGTATGGATTGCATTTAATTTTTAAGTTTTATGAATTTTATAACTATTTTGGATGTTAAATAAAATGAAATTGTTTTCTTTTGTTTGCTTTGTTACGTTATTCACATTAAAACAAATAAAATTATATTAAAAAAATACTATTGTATACCAGTTTTTGTCATTTTGTCATTTTTACGATTTACACGATTTTCCATACAAATTTTTTTGAATTCGTTTTACACGATTTTCTCAGGAACGTATCTATCGTGCAGAACGAAGAACAGGTGTATTTGACGATTTGATGCTGTAACGTAACGTATGAGTGATATTAAATTGTATTAATACCGTATTCAACAAAATTAAATATTATTTCATTGCATACTTTTCCGAGTAATTACTCTAGAACAGTACAGACAGTATGGGTGCGTATGAGTAATATATTTTAAATAGAATCCAATATAAAATATACTGTCAATATGATATTAGTCAATACAAACTACAGTGAATTTTTTACATAACATAAGCTTTTAAGGGATTTTTTGATGACCATTTTTAATAATTTTTTTTTGTAAATATGATTCAAAATGTACTTAAGCAACTATCAACTGCCCACCATCAAGTTGTATTCTTATATCACTTAAGAATAAGTCTTAAATATATATTAAATTATTTATTTTATGGCTTTCCGTTAAACAAGGAACAAAAAAATCCCACATATTCATTTATGTAATTTAACTTTGAGTACAAATAAGTTTAAAGTTTTTTCCCCGGAATGAATTCAAAAGTAGATGATTTCAACACACATAACAGAGGAAGCACAAGTTATCGAAAAAAGTGAAAGAAATAAGTTACAAAGTCTTCCCAATAAAGTTGAATGCATTAACGAACTAGTGAAATAATTCAAGTTCTCGAAAAATACCCCATCAAATATATTTAACCCTATCCTACCAAGGGCTATTGGCTCCCTTGTAATGTCTTCCTTATCAGAAACCACTCTGCATTTTGACGGCTGGAACGGAACGACATCATATCATAAAAGTACCAGGGCACATCCGATAAATTATCGACTTTTGGAATCACTCTGAGGATCTGCAAGCTTATAATGTACAATGTAATCATATATTCAACACCAGATCGGAAATTTTGGACACTGGCAGGACGTCAAGAAAATCTGGCCAAAAATGGATAGAGGATAAGTCTGTTTAAACTTTAGAGGCACACATTTAGTATGGTCGGCTAAGCCATAACAGAGCATTGCATTATAGGCACGAACATGCGACGCATTAATCTTCGACGCCTTGAAATTGCCGGAAGGCAATATAGGTATATTCCCTGTCTACTATATAGATGATATGGATATCATATCTGATTGACATTGGCAGTCGAATCGCTTCATCAGAGTTGTTCCAGGACTATATCACAATGCGCCCTATGACGCCTAAGTGTCCACACTCAACTTCTTTGGGTAGACAGCTATCTCTACCTGCTTATGTACCTAGTCAGGTTGGAAAAAAAAATCGGAAATGAAAATAAGAAATGGTAGCTTTTAATTTCTAGCCTTGACTAAATTTATTAAAAAAATATTAGTATTATTACATACTTCAGCTAATGTAGAGGGAATATGAAGCCAAGTTAATTTAAATTAAACTAAATTCCTTTAAATCTGAAGACATCGGTAGTTATTTTTCAGTTATTAACAGATATTTCAACAAGACAATATTCGCATGTATCTCGAGATCTTAACTCAATCAAGCGTGTTTAGAAAAAAGTGGTTCATCGAAAAAGAGTTCATCGCATTTTTAATAAAGTAACACATAATATTACAAACGATATGGTTTTATTAATGCCTTTTCATCCAAAGACTGTAAGACTGTAATGCGCAAACTGTATTTATAAAATATTAAATTCGTTTTTACATACTTTTTATATACAAATATTGAGGCTTTTTTCTCCAATGTTAGCCGATTCGACTAACATCTCTACTGTTTCTTCTTTAAACTTTTTTTCGCCACGTTGTATCACTCTCAGCTTTTAGGTAGAGGAATATCGATGAGTTTCTAAAGTTATGCCTCCATGCGAGGTTTAATGGTGGAACTCTTTTAAGCGGTATTTATGTATTTTTTGAAACCACGTAGTCGAAGTGACAGTTATTAGTTTTAGTGCAGTTAATTTAATTTTTGTGCCATTTCAAAGGATAATGGAATAAATAAATACAAATATTTGACAACGAATGAAAAACAGCACCGATAACGAACTAAATATTGTGCGGCAAGCAAGGGTTCCAAAAGGAGAAACTAGAGATATCGTTGATCCATTAGAAGTATTCATTGATATTGTATATTTTTTATGTAAATGTTTTGGTAGTCTCAAACTCCAAAATCCAAAATTTTCAATCTTAGTAAATAATATCCAAAATATTTTATCAAATGTGTAAAACGGTTACGTCAATGAAATGTGTTTTTTGTTAATGTAAATAATATGTAGCTATTTTACATTTCGCTGCCAGGCCAGTTCGTAAACATTAAACTCATCTTAAGTGAGTGTTAGTCAAATCGTCTAACACTATTAAAACGTTCTTCTATTATAAGTTTATTTTTTTATTTGAATTTAATTCCTCAAAATAAATTTGTCATGGAGGGAGGATAGTTGAATGGCTGAGTGAGTGGCTGAAGATATTTTCTTGGTCAAATGACATATAATAACTGGATTATGTTTTCATCTTAATTTTTATAATTCATTTGATTTTCATAATTAATGATTAAACCTTTGTTAATAATTTGAGACATACAATAGTATACGTTAAAATACGTTAATACGCTGGTACCCCTTGATCTGTAAGAAATTTTTAATCACCAAAAGAAAGTGCACGTAGATATAATGATAATGGAGTGACAAGGAAATGTCTACGTTTTTTTAGCGCAAGGTATCCAAGGTTAAATTTTGTTTGTTATTCGTGTTACTATTTCTCTATCGAAATTATTTTCTGATAGGAATAATACCCACATATTAGTATCTTCATATGCGTATAAAAAAATTTAAGCGCATACCAATCCATTTCTCTATGTAGTAGTTTAAATTCCAAGAGTTCCAAGAGTTATAACCACAATAGGTCATACTTTGCTTAAGTATGGAAAATTCTCTTTAGCTTTGATGCCCACTTTCATTTACCCATCTGCTGACATACGTACGTAAATACCATGAGTAGACTAAGTACTAAAGAGTAATATTTCTTTTATTACTACAACATTTTATAATTAATTGTCATCCGTTTTATTTTTGGTTTCGTTTTATTCCCATTACATCATTTAACCTCCAAAATTTTACTAATTTTCTGACTCTATGAACTTATTTAAGTGTTATAATAATGTAGGGATACACACAGAGAGAGAGAGAGAGAGAGGGAATGGATAAAAAAACATTTTTTTTTTGCTATTCAACTCATATTTAATATACAAAGAATATTACTCCACACTTCTGTGCATTCCATTTATTTTTATTTACTTTTCATTTACGATTTTCTTTTTTTATTTTTTATTTTATTTTTTTTTTATTTTTATTGTGAATAATATTATTGCAGTCCTATATAATTTTATTTGCTTTTCCTTTTTTTCTGCTGTTTTAGTCTCACTGCCATTCTCAGTTTCAGTTTCAATATCATTTTCATTTTGTTTTTTATTTATTTTTATTTATTATATGGTACTGTGCAGTTTATTTATGTGTCTTGACAATTATCACGCTGCCTGCATCCGTTAACATTTCCATTGCCCTTTGAAATTGTTGTTCGCAAACCAACTAAGAACTGCTTAAATACATATGTATGTATCGTATATATGTATCGTGTACATAGCTATTTAGACTTTCTCCCACTTACCCATGTGTTTATACAGTATAAAAAGGGTTAAAATCCAGCTAAAAACACAACATCAACAATGGGGAATAAAATAACAGAGAATAGATTGTAAAGAATTTTAGTTTCTCGTATCACTAACAACTACTGCCACAGTCAGTGTTATTTACGTAATCACTGTTATTATGAATAATCATCATATGAAATGCAATGGCTGGCATTGCTGAGCTGAGCTAAAAGTACTTAAATGCCCTACACTGTGAATGGTTATAGTGTTATGAGTTATTTTGAATAGTTTTTCTTTGTTAAAAAACGGAAGCGGTTTTTTTAAAAAAAAAAAAAGATTCGTGACTTGTGGCAATGCGAAAATTATGTATTTATGTTTTGCTATTTTAACCATCAGAGACTAACAAATGAACAACGCTTGGAATTCTGTAGAATATTAAAAAAATCGAAAGTGGATTTAGTCTAGTAGTTAGTGTATTGATTTATTAGACATGAGGCCACGGTTCAATCATCAGATCAGGCATCTCAAATAAAACAGAATATAAAAAATATTTCTTCGCGACTTCCTCTCAGTCTTCTGGCAAAAATTCTGAGAGTAAATACAATTTGCCATCAAAACTTTCTCTATAATCTGTTGTTCGGAGTCAAATTTAAACTGTAGGTCCCGGCACTTATGGATAAAATTAACACACACAACATAAGTGGTGTGAGAAGCTAGGTCGTAATACTATCTGAAGTGTAGGAGTGACCATTTACATACATACATACTGTGTTAGAAATGGATTTCTATTAAAAAAGTATCTTCAGGAACGTATCTTCAGAAATGGTTACAACAACAAAGAAAAATTACCGATTTTGGTCTGAAAGTCATTGAAAAGCAGTTCTGGAAGCCTCAACAGGCTGTGTAAAGTGCACTGAATGTTTGCCCATAATGGAAGAACTGGACTTGGTAAACTTTGTTTCAATAATACGGCACGTAGCATAAACCACTTAAGTGACGAATTTAATTTCGCCATTAACCGAAATTTTTGTCAAGGAACTTAAGGTCTATCGAAATGCAGTTCCAGTCCTAGAAGGCATATCGGCGTAATACTAGAAAAACTATGCCAAAATTGCCAAAAGATCTAGAAGGAAAGTCACTTAAAAAATGATGGTTAACATATTTATCACACGGATTTTTGTTTCATTTAGTCATGGTCAAGTTCGGATCTCAAGACTGTTTTGTTTAAATACAAAGATAATAATTTATTAAAAATTCTATTCTTCTTCTAAACGTTATATGTCTCACCTACAAGATTACATTCGATATACATACATAAATTTAATTTAATTGACAATAGTAATTTAATTAATTAAAATTTTATAAGACCTGGAAATTCTATTTGAAAATCTATTAGTATTCATTCTTTTCATTATTATCTATGGGCATAAATGCTAACCTAAGTGGGGCCTCTTCCTTCTAGGGGCTTCACAATTTTGTGGATTTTGTTTTTTGTCATCTACGAGTACAACTACGACTGATATAATTGTGGTTTTTAGAAACAAATTTTTTTAAGTATCCAAACAAGCGTTGAAGCACCCTGATTTTTAAAACGTTGTAAAGAGTACTTTACTCCATGTGATCTGTTTACTATTTACCCCACTTGTAACGGATGGAAGATGTAATACAACTGTTCTATGTGGGCCAGTGTCTCGAAGTCCTTTTTAACTCTTTTCAATCGAACGTGATCGAACTCTGTCACTTGTGTTTCTTTTATTTCTCATTTAACAAAATGTTTTTTGGGGGAAATAAAAAGGTATTTTCCCGAACATCTCATTTACACGCCTGTCTCGTAAAGAACTTCCGTTCGTGGTCAGACGATTACACAATGAGTAAGAATTCGTATTTTAATAGCACTACTGTCCGCATGTGGAAGCACCTACTTTAAAAGAAATAATTCATAACACTTTTTCGAATCATTATCGTATTAATTCACACAACTGACAAAGACTGTGGCGATGTAAACGAAGCTACTTTTTAAATCTGAAGCCAACGTAGTCTAATAGGTACTGTGTTGACTTATTAAACGCGAGGCTGAGGTTGGCAAACCCTAGCCCAGACAGTGTGAACAAAAACGATATATGAAAGAATATTTCTTTGGCGACTTCCTCTCATCAGTCTGCTGGCAAAAGATCTAGGAGTGAATAAAATAAAAAGTTTCTCAAAAAATTTGTCATTCGGAGTCGACTTTAAACTGTAGGTCCTGCCACTCATGTGTAAAATTAACACAAACACAACATAAGTGGTGTGAGAAACTAGGTCGTAATCCTGACTAAAGGGTTGTAATGTCCTGTTAAGTAAGTAAGTGAATAAATTTTAAAGTTGTTTAGTTTGGCTAAAAACGAAACGCATATATATAAACTTGGCACAGTGATACAGGGTTATGTAAAGCTTTTCTTAACCACATACTATGCATACCAGAGATCAGCAATGTATCGTTTTTCCGCTACTCATAAGCACTCATGCAATTTTGAGTATGAGTGAATCAACAGAATTGAAATTCAACTACTCTGATTCATTCGTACTCGCTAGAGCATTGATTTATAAGTATAGGTTACAATGAGTATGAGTACAACGTTGACATCAAACTCACAACATTCGAAATGTGCTTGATTCATACGCCTACTCATTCTGATTCATAAATTTAGAAAAATACTTATAATACTTATAAGTGATTCGAGTGGCTCGAATCATTCATCAAAATTAACAGCCTTTGTTATTGTTGCTTATACAAACAAAGAAGAAAGGAAAGACAAAGACAACAAGCAAAGCATTTGCACAATTTTCTTGTGAGTATAGTAGTGTTCGTACGCGAATCATACTTATTTTGTGCTTCGTGTAAATGTTAAGTAGAGACGAGTCGAAGTCAATAACATCATGCGTATTGTTAAGTATGAATACGACGAGTAATTCCAACTTTGAGTATGAGTAGTATGAGTATCATATTAAAATAAGTATGAATGCGTATAAGTCTCAGAAATAATAAGTATGACTCGAATCTACTCATCGTTTTGAATACTCGTTGCTGATCTCTGATGCATACTATGATTATAAATATGTACGTATATATACATATGTTCCTTTTACTCCTCTAGGGAGCATAAGGCCGCAATACTAAGATTAGTTATTCAAATATTCGTAAAACTAATGGGGTTCGTTTAGCATTTGACAAAATGTCTGTTGGTTATCCAAGTGAAACGAATATACAGCCGGATATAAATCGATCTAAATCGGCGTATATAACTATGATGACCTGTTATATGTTAGAGTCTTGCAGATAGTGGTACTTACTGAATACACTGTTTTTGTGAAAGGGAACATGAATGGGAATCGGAATCATCATTCATTCATGCTTAACCTGTTAAACGTAGTTTCCTGTTTAGATTTTGGATTTTGTTTGAATTTAAAATGCATATCCTACGTATAGTCAAACTTACGTCTTGTAGAGTCCATTTATTTGTGACAGTGTAGATAATATCTAATTTGTGCTCATTTAATGTCATGCTGCAGCACGAATGTCGAATGGAAGTTTGCCAGTTTACCGGTTAAATGCAAAACTAATCTAATGTGTCATTTCTTAATGGCCATCACTGTACTTGTACACTGCAAGTCTATAAAGAGTTGAGATATTCCTTTTATCTGCTGAACATCATTTTCTCCACATACCATAAGCGTGCATATGTACATTCTTATGTACATACATACTTATTTATATAGACATTAAATAAAAATGTTTTATTTTTCGCTTAATGCAGCCGCATTAGTTGTTGAAGATGTTTTTGTGTGTGTGTGTGTGTGTTGCATTATTTTCACAGCGTTTACATTAAAATGCGATAAAAAGTGGCCTCAGTTGTTGGTTGAATTAAATTTAACGTGTTAAAAAAACATGAGGAGTAAACAATATTTGTCTTAATGCTAGTGACTGTCTTTATTTGCTGACTGTTTCGAATATAAAACGAATCTTAAACTTATGAAATGAAACAAAATGCTGATATTCCTGCAAACTATTTAAAATCTTTATTGCTACTGGAAAGATTAGTAGAATGCTGTGCAGTTCATTTTGGATTACGGACTAATTACGTGCCAGTGGATATAATGATTAAGGGAATTAAATCTAGCTATTACATTTGTCTGTATTGTGGAGACTTCAGTCACACTTGGTAGAAAGTGAGACATCATAAATACCCACGTCTTTATAGCAAGAGTCGGGCGCTGAAGCATGAGGTGGAAGATAGCTTAACTTCTCTTCAGCAAACTCACAGCCCATACAGAAATTATTCGAAGGAATAACAAGTCTACTGTCAGTGACAGTACAGTGAGTGAGTTGCTGAGGGCACAGCAATAGTATGGTTGTTGGTCATGTGATTTAAAAGTAGACAATGAGTAATTTTCTTATTCATATAAGCCTTCAGTTTAACTGAGGAAAATGGAACATATATACTGTGCAACATGTTGAAGTTTTGAGTTCTATACCAGCGCTGGCCAGTCCATCAGCAATTTGCAGCGATAACCTTATCGCCTGGAGTTATCACTGATTATTTCTATTCCAGAATTCTCCGACAATCGCAGAGGAGAACAAAAGCGGTGGTCAAAGACTTGGACGTAGCTTGGAAGTCCAAATAAAGCAGTAAATTTTCTGTTCATAATCGTAAAAGGAAAAACGACTAAAAAGTTTTATGTGACAAGCTGGCAGCTGTAGTGCTTTTGTATAAATTTGTTGCATGATAAAGGGAAAACACTTTTTTACAAACTAAATTGTCAATCAGAGTACGGAAATTAATTGGGGGTGACAGTGTGATAACACAATCCTGAAAAAATCATTGGTACCTACTGATCTGTACTCTGAATAACTTGCCTACAAGCAATTGTGTTGAGAAGACGTTTTTCTTCTGTACCTTTTTTTAAATGAGTACGCTTATGAATCAAACTTATTTCGAATGGTATGAGTTTGATGTCAACGTTGTACTCATACTCAATGCAACCTGTACTTATAAATCAACGTTGTAGTGAGTACGAATGAATCAGAGTGTGTAGTTAAATTTCAATATTGTTGACTCACTTATATTCAAAATTTTATGAGTACTTATGAGTAACGAAAAAACGATTCTCTGATCTGTACTATAATACACCGTAAAAAATATTACGCTGACATAATTCATACATAATAGGTCATTACAATCCTTGAGTCAAGATTTATGTGTGTGTGGTAATTTTACACATGAACGGCGGAACATACAGTTTAAAGTCGACTAAGAACGACAGATTTTTGAGAATCTTTTCCATGGCAATTTTATTTACTGTTCCCGAAGTTCCCGAAGAAATATTTTTTTTATATTTCTTTTTATTGGAGCTGTCGGAACTGGGGTTTGAACCGTGGCCTCACGTCCAATAAGCCGACACACTACCAATTAGGCTACGGTGACATAAGTACGTAGTTTAAATCGCTAAAAAATGTGTCGTATTGTCTTTTGTACAGCTTAGCTCATGTGTTCTTGTTTATATTTATACTATACATGACATTATTTTCGGACCTTTAAGGAACATAGAGTTGTCATTAAGCATCTTCTTCCAGATCTTCATGAATTGACTGTAACCGTGAAATACTTTCGTTGATTGACTCTTATTTTTTTTTATCAAAAAGTGGTTACTTTTCCCTGAATCTTTGTTGTTGGTGTTATCCTCCCTGGGCGGAGCAGATACTTCCTAGAAGCATTATTCATTATTTCATAAATTCGAGAACAGAAGCGAACATTTTTCACCTTCTACGAAATTGATTGGTTTTGGTTTACTTTTGTTTTTTTTTCTACCTTTACTTACATCTCGAAACATGTTCATAGAAAAACAGTCTTTTAAATGCTATTTTCTTTAGGCAACAAGTAGTTCATACTGCGTTTGGCACACACTTTAAATCAATGGATTTTACGCGCATCTATCGAATGTAGTGTTGATCGTTTGATGATACAAATAAACATATAAACGATACAATAATAAAAATAAGAATTCTAAAAAGTTCATTCTCTTTCAATGAATACGTTTTTGATTTCATTTTAACTACCGAAAAAAAAAAAAAAAAACAAAAAAAATTCGACTCTTGAATTCCTATTCCTAACAAATTCAATGGGCCATTTGAAAAGACCAAAACAAATAACAAAATCTCTCTCTGTCGAATGGATGACCATCAAAATCAAAGACGCCGATTTAATAAAATTTAATTGAACTGCCGGCTGTAAAATAAGACGAGGTCAGCTGGAAAATAGCAAAAAAAATTCTTGTTATATACGATATAAATAAAGTGTGTTCGCACTAGTGGTTTTGCTTAAATAAATACAACGAATAAAATTTTATTTTATTATTGTTGTTGCTCTTTGGCATAACGAATACCAAGAAATTTTGTATCATCTTTGGATTACAAAACAATAATTTTCTCCTCTTATGTCATATTATTATACATGTTTTGCTTCTGTTCGTTCCAAGATGTTCTCAATTTTATCATTTGTTATGTAATTAATAAGAACCAAATGGGGAAATAATAATGCAGACAACAGGGGCAACCATAAGGATAATGAATTCTGAAACTTAGTGATAAATGATGTTGTGGTATAATTTTGATATTTCCTTGTCATTCTGTCACTCGATTATCATTATATCTACGTACACTTTCTTTTGGTGATTAAAAATTCCCCACAGATCAAGCGGTACCAGTGTATTAACGTATTTTAACGTATACTTTTGGGTATGTATGACTGAAATCATTAACAAAAGTTTAATCATTAATTATGAAAATCAAATGAATCATAAAAATTAAGATGAAAACGTAATCCAGTTATTATGTGCAGTTTGACCAAGAGCACTCACTCAGCCATTCAACTAATCAATCCCCCCATGAGTAATTTATTTCAAAGAATTATAATTCAAATAAAAAATAAACGTATAATAGAGGAACGTTTTTTATGGTTAAACCACAAAAAAACAAAATAAAATAAAGTTGACATTAGTGTTGTAAAACCCGACATAAATAACAATTATAAACTAATTAACTTGCTGCCACTTGATAACTTCCAATCCGAGGCTATTAATTACAAAATAAAGGAGAACAAATTATAATTGAATTACAACGAATTAAAATAAAAAAAAAAAAAATAAAAATTTACCATGATTCGCGTATTAAATGAAAGAAAAAGAAATGTTTGCCTCGCCCATCTATTTGGTACTTAAATCCTTGAGCAGACAAAATCGTAATTGTCAAGATTTAATCAAGAAATATGTTACGAATTCGTCAGGGTATTAAAATAAGCAAAAAAGGAAAAAGAAAATCGTTTTTTATAATTATCTATTGTCTCCTTCCTATTAACACCAACACGCAGGATGACAGTAGTCAGTTAAACAGAACCTCATGATAACTTACATACCACAATAGATTAAATATGAATACAACGGATGGGCCATCCATGGGTTTAAATTTGAACCATCGGTTATTTCGAATCTGCTAATTATTATGTCATTCTATTCTTCTGTCACAAAATTCAGTTTATTGCTACTTTTTTACCTTTTAAAAACGTTTGAAATATTAGTTCGTAAATTGCAATAAAAATAAATTTGTGTTTAGTTTTAATTTAAATTCTTTATAATTCGCACAATTCCATGTGCCACTGTTCGCAACTTGATTTAAATAACAACAATTTGCTTTATTTGTTATTCTTCTTTACATTCTTCCGCGTACACACTAACAAATGTTCGATAGATCTTTACAATGGATATCTTCAAACCACGATTATTCTCTTCACACGCAACGCGTCTTCAGACAAGACTGACTGAATTCTTTCTAATGCCGTTGCCTGCTCTGTCTTGCCTTTTATATCGCAACAAAAGTCAACAGTCTGATGCTCTTGAAGGAGAAATCTCTATAAATGTAAACATGTTGTTTACGTTATTGTTGTTTGTGTGTTTTGTTTACGTTTGTTCTTGCGGTGTTGTTGTTGCTTGTTTGTTTACTTGTTATCCCTTTTTTATACTGATGTTGTTGCTATATTTTTGTTTATTCGTTGATCATGTAAACAAGTCCATTGTTTTTGTTTTTGTAGCTTTTGTTTATCATTTTTATGTTAAACGATAACAACATTTCCATTTTACATTACTGAACGTAATGAAGAGATTTATGCTTGAGCAACATTTGGATTTACCTACATACATACATAATTGGCCATTACAACCCTTTAGTCAGTATTCTGGTGCATGTAATATTATACATGAGTGGCGGTACCTACAGTTTAAAGTCGACTCCGAATGACAGATTTCTGAAAAGCTTTTCATGGCAGTTTTATTTGCTCTCAGAGTTTTTGCCAGAAATCTGCTGAGAGGAAGTCTCCGAAGAAATATTTTTTTTCATGTTTTGTTTTGATGTCTGACTTGGCGTTTGAATGGTTGCAATACGTCTAATAAGCCAACAATACTAGACTACGGCGACTACATTGGGATTTATTGGAAATTTATTTCAAAAACAAAGACAATTGGTCGGAAATTGCAGGAAAATGTTGTACAAAATTTGGTCGCAGAGAACAATCAACAGTGCCCGGTATACGTAAGTTCACTGCTAAAGTTCGTGAAACTGGTTTCACTGTTGATGCGCCAAGACCTGAGCGTGCTCGTACAGTGCGTCCACCCGAAAATATCGAAGTTGCGGCTGAGAGTGTGCTTGAGAATCCAATAACAGCAACTCGTCATCGTTCTCAAGAATTGAACGTTTCACGCACCAGTCCACTTCGTTTTCGCTTTGCTGGATTTTGCCAAAAAATCATCTTTTCGAGGCTCAGAAAACCCACACGTGTCCTACGTGTTTGGTGTGGCTTGTGGAGCGGAGGCATTATTGGCCCATATTTCTTTGAAAATGAGGACGGCGCAACCATTACGGTTAATGTCAATTGGCCGCTAAGAAGCTGCGATTTAATACCGTTGTACTATTTTCTGTGGGGCGCCCGAAGAGAGAACTGTTATGCCGTCAAACAAGAGACAATTGAGCATTAGAAGGCCAACATTCGTGATGCCATTGCGGAGATACGATCCCATACACTCCAAAAAGTGCACGAAAATTGGTGCGATCGATTGCGGTACTGTAAGGCCATCCGCGGCAGCCATATGAATGAAATTCCATTTCTATCGGACTCAACTATGCATCGTTGGATGTAATCTACTTGTATGTTCATAAGGTGAACTAAATTTTTACTTCATTCGACTAAATTGTATTGTGTACGTAAAAATTTTTTATCATTCAGGCATATTCGAAATTACTGATCTATTTGAATTAACATTTTCGTTCTATTCAATCTTATTACAAATCTTATTACAAACAAAATACAATGTAGCCACACACCATATTCTAGTGTAGGGTATACGATGGAAAAATAAGAATGCCTGGTAATATTCCTGCGTAGCCAACACAAACACACAGAAAAGTAATCAAAAACAGGAATATAAGTTTTTAAATGCGATTTAAAACCAACATAAATACGCACCAATTTTATCGTTTAAAAATTCTACCAAACCTCCCACAGTTAGCTGGTGTACTTCAGCTATCGTTTTGCCTTGCCATTGCAAAAAATATAATCATGTCTTCTTCTTCTTCTCCCTCTTTTTTGCCGTTTCTGTTTTTTGCGGTTTGAAGAACTTGAAATGAGTTTTTTTCCAGTTTTTCTTGGCTTTTTTCTTCATTTTTTTTTTGATCATTTATAGAAAAGAATGGGAAAAACAGCATTTAAATTAAGAACGAAAACGCAATTTAATTTCATCAACATTAACAATTAAAGTTTCATGGTAAACTTTTCTTTCTTTCTTTCTTTCTTCATTCGCATTTCCTTCAACAAACGCTGGCTGGCAGAGCTGGTTAACTAACAGGCAGCCCGGTTACTGATGTTGAAAAGTCTAACCATACGTACATTTAAAGTACTGTAGCGGAGGGGTGAACCAAAAATTTTGATAGAAATAAAAACGGGGAAAAAAAAGAAAAATTAAATGAAGTAGACACTTACAGAAGTTTGATAAAGTTAACGTTAAAGTTGATGTTAAATTTAGAGTTGAATTTATGTTTCTCCATTACTGCAGGCCATTAATGTTGGGTCAGTTGTTTGCCATTGTAAGGCCAATTCAGTTGGTAATTGTAGTAAATAGTCAATTGGTTGGTTGGCATTGTAAGTAAGTAGTAAACATTTCCTTAAAAATCTATTCACTTCAGTTTGATTTTACAATTTCATCAATAGAATAATGTTTTCCTAGAGTTTTGCTAATTTTTATGGATTTTTAATAAAAGATTTCCTCCTGCGTCAAACCTAACTCAATGTTTTTTCATTGAAAATTGGTTCCGATTAAATGGTTTTCCAATCTCACACAGTGAAAATCTCTTTATTCTATTATCAATAATTTGATATTAGATTTAATACAGTAAATATAGGCGTACATTTAATCCCATCATATGTATTTATTTCCTGATCTAATTCTACCTTCAATTTTTCTTTTCAATTGCAAAAGTTTAGACTTTTCACCACCAACAACGTCTCTCAGATAAGATAGTTGTTGGAGGTAGACGTGCAAAGTAAGTTTTAATAAGGAATTCGTTATTTATGATTCGATATATCCATACATGTATACATGATTGGTCATTATAATTCCTCAGTCAGCGACCTATCTTCTCACACCACTTATGTTGCGTACGTAATTTCATACATGACTAGTGGGACCTGCAGTTTAAAATCGACTCCGAACGACAGATTTTTTAGAAACTTTTCATGGCTGTTTTATTTACTCTCAGAGTTTTTTCCAGAACTCTACTGAGAGGAAGTCGCCAAAGAAATATTTTTTAATATTTCGTATTCTTGCAGATGTCTGACCTGTGGTCTGAACCATGGATTTACCATGGATTTAAGCCGACACACTACATACTAAACTACGGTGACTACAATATATCCGGTATATCCGTTAGCTTTAGAACGACATATAGTCACTTACTTATCACAGTATTTCGCAAACAAACCCGAAAAGACGAAATCTGTTCTTGACTGGAAAGAATCTCCAAAAACTTGAATATTTTTGGAACAGTTGAATTTGAGATGGCCTCTTAAACTGACCGATTTTATAGTTTCATTCATGCTGAAATAGTTGCTATAAAGTCAATCGCCATGCGAATTTGCTATCACACTATATATTGAGAAGTTGTATACACATTTTAATGGACAGTATAACCGCCATTAGATCCGTAGAGTATGTAAAATATTGGAGGAGATAGCCAAACATTCAAGGGCCACTTTCATGTGGGACATTGAATGTAGCAATAAAGATGAAGCACTTGTAAGGGCTAATAAAACAGACACCATTAACGACAATATACGTAAAATTGATATACCCCTGCTGATGGGTGGTATGATCTCACACAGACTTTACGCATTAGGAAAAGAAGTACAGGAAAATAGACAGCCTGGTATAGAAATTACAACGCAGGTAGTATGTTGGCTTCTTAGACGAGAGGCCACAGTTTAAATTCCATATCAGACATCTCTAACTAAACGAAATATGGGAAACAATTTTTTCGGTGACTGTTTCTCAACAGATTTCTGGAAAAGACTCTGAGAGCAAATCAAAAATCAAAATATTTTTCGGAATCGACATTAAACTGTAGGTCCCGCCTCTCAAGTATAAAATTAAAACACACAACAAAAGTTTTATGGGAAGCTAGGTCGTAATCCTGACTGAAGGATTGTAATGATGACTTATGAATGTATCAATGTTTGTGTGTATTTATAAACATTAGACTTTAAAGTTAACTTTTCGGATTAAAAAACTTAAGTTCTGACCATTGACGGCTTGTAGCAGCTTGTAGCAGCATATAAAAATGTTTCCATTTTTTCTTAGACTTAGTAGTAGCATCCACATAACACATGTCGTAACATTAATAGACTGTCTACTCTTGATAAATAGCATTTGCTTTTATGTTAAAAAGATAGGTCGTAAAGTGCTGTCGTGAAGTATACCATTCTGGTATACAATGCCTGCAATAAATACAATGTACAGAGTGCAGTACAGTCATTTCCATTAGTAGTAGTTTCAAATTATTTGCAATTTAAATAATTTTTTGTTGTGTTCTTATGAAATACTATTGAAACGTACTTTATTAAAGAGATAAGTGTATAATATTGGGATTTTCTGTTGTTAGCTTTACTTGGAATTGTAATGAATTCTGTTCAAAAATTTGGAAATTTACCGACGTCGTAATTACTGGTTAGTCTATGCTGGTTTAGTTGTAAGTTGATCAAAAACATCTGCACAAACTTAAAATTCCTATTTTAACATAGAATTTTGGATCAAAAGAGGCCACCTTAATAAACTGCAATTGCAGTTACACTTTTAAAGTTAACTTGAGCGTTTCCATAATTTTTCGCTGTTAAACTTTGCTTAAGAAATGAAATAAAATTGTTGGAGTTTTTCTTTCTCTTTCTCTTCGCTTTAATAAACTATGAAAAGTTTTTAGATTTTATTACTAAAGTATATAAGGCGACTATAACTTAATATAATATATATAAACGTTTGTTTTTATTTATTTTTTTTTTTTTTTTTTTAATTTAATTTTTGTGAATAATTGAGCATATGACTACAGTAGACGGAATGGTTTGGTGTGTTGGATTCCAAATTCAATTAAAATGCGATTTTTAAAATTTTTATTTTTCAAAACCAAAAACGAAGAGTAAGAATTCAAATTGAAATTTTTTGTAATCATTTTGTAAATTTGAAAAAAGCACGTTAAGTAATGAATGTCGATATTCAAATTTAGATTTCAACTGACAGACTTTTTAGGTTGCATTTCCCATTTTACCATTTGCTATTGACTTATTTTTCTCAAAAATTCATCCCCTTCTACTTCTCACAAAAGTAAAAAAATGAAAAACAAAAACCAGAAAAAAGTGAAAAATAATTTCGAAATCTGACAAAAACTTTTAAAAAATATGTCAGCACAAATAGTAATGAAAAGAAAAAAAAACAAAAATAAAACAAACAAAAAAAAAACAAAGAAAAAAACGAGACAAATAGTAAGGAAAATATTATAGAAAGCAAACTTTATCTGTTGAAAATGTTCTCCGAAGTCTTGTTATTCTCATATTCCGAATGTGTCTGTCCGCCTCCCATTCCCATTGACGTTTATTTTGTGTTTGTTTTCCTAACATTTTACTGCAATCAACATATTTTGGAAAATCAACAGAGCGAATTAATACTCATATTCGCTTCTTTATTTTTCTTACTTTCCTTCACTTCTGCCTCTTTCTTTCTTTCTATTGTTGTAATCCATTTCAATTATTGCCTCAAATGTATCGAAAGTTATATGTGATATGGGAACAATAACAACAATGACGTTAACAAATGTAATGAAAATTAAACTGGAAAAGTTTTTCTCTTCTTTTTCTCTCTTCTTCTTCTTCTTCTTCTTATTTCGTTTCGTTTATTTAAGAGATTGTATTTTCAAAGTAAAACTTTTTTAATGAAAAATTCAAATTTATGGTTTACTTAAAGCCAAAAAAAAAACAAAAAATTTATAGACTGCTTACAATGTTTATTATTAAATACAAAGAAAAAAATGATAATGTGAGCAACAAACTCCGTGTTCTATGCTATCGCCCCATTATAGTTTTTTCTTTAAAGTTAAATTCAGTTAAAGTTCAGAACGAATGTGTTTTCGGAAAGGAATGCAATCTGTTAGAGAAGTCGCCGTAGTCTAGTAGGTACTGTGTTGGCTTATTAAACTGAAGGCCCGAGTTCAAACCCCAGGTCAGACATCAAAAACGAAAATCTGAAAATATTTCTTCGGCGTCTTCCTCTCAGGAGATTTCTGACAAAAACGCTGAGAGTAAATAAAGTTGGCATGAAAGGCTTCTCAAAAATCTGTCGTTCGGAGTCGACCTACAGTTCCGCCACTCATGTATAAAATTAACGCACACAACATAAGTGGTGTGAGAAGCTAGGCCGTAATCCTGACTGAAGGGTTGTAATGACCAATTATGTTATGTGTATGGAATCTGTTTGTATTCTAGTTGAGCATTGTCTTAGATGCGTTTGATATGATGTGATACTTAGTATTGAATATATAATGTAAAGCGTTATTATATAAAACACAAATAAAGCAACGTTTTCGATGAAGCGTTTAGCGTTATGCACCAAATACATTATCATTTACATGGCCACCTTTGAATTAGTTGCAGCAGACAATCCAGTATCAGTCGAGTTATGTGGCTCATGCTACAAATTTGTTAACAGCATACACCGTCCAGCGTCGCCGTAGTCTATTAGGTAGTGTGTTGGCTTATTAGACGTAAAGCCAGGGTTCGAGCCCCAGGCCAGACATCAAAACAAAATACAAAAAGTATTTCTTCGGCGATTTCCTCTCAGCAGATTTCTGGCAAAAACTCTGAGAGTAAATAAAATTGCCATGAAAAGTTTCTCAAAAAATCTGTCGTTCGGAGTCGACTTTAAGCTGTAGGTCCCGCCACTTATGTATAAAATTAACACACACAACATAAGTGGTGTGAGAAACTAGGTCAATAATCCTGACTGAAGGGTTGTAATGACCAATTATGTATGTATACACCGTCCAGTTCAAACTCTTCATTTGCATACTAATAAAAGTACTATGAACTGACGGTTAAGAATCTTCCAAAGTTTCAAAAACTCTTACCGACAAATCTGCAGTAATTCTTTCCAAATGAAATTTCCTTTCCACAATTCCTTCTACAGGGTTTTTCAAAGCCCCATATGCAACATATCTATTTGTAGGTGTAATACATAATTGGTCATTACAACCCTTTATTACAATCCTTCAGTTAGAATTACGACCTAGCTTCTCATATCACTTTTGTTGTGTGAGTTAATTTTTATGTACTTATGTGTGGCGGGACCTACAGTTTAAAGTAGACTCCGAACGACAAATTTTTGAGAAACTTTTCATGGCAATTTTTTATTTACTCTCAGAGTTTTTGTCAGAAATCTTTTGAGAGGAAGTTGCCGAAAGCAATTTATTTTCATATTTCGTATCGTTTGATATGTCTGAGCTGGGGTTTGATCCGTCACCCCATGTCTAATAAGCCAACACACTACTTACTAGACTACGGAGACTTCGTACGCATAAGGCGTCCAGTTCTTTAATTGCAGATTAAGTAAGCCTAAGAATCTTTTGAAAAAAAATATGCGAAAGACTCTTACCGAATATTATGCGTACTCCGCATCGTCACTTTTTTCCATGGGGTTCTCCGAGATGCATGTGCTACATACATATCTACTTATAGGCATAACCACTAGATTAAACTATTAAAAAAATATTTTTTAAGATTTGATAAAGAAATTGCAATTCCACTTGTGGAAAAAACTTTGAGAAAAAATCTTCTTTTGAAGCCTAGTAACTATTACCTGAATATATAATTCGAAGAGACGTTTTGAAGTTTCTCAAGCGTTTAAACATATGTACATAAAAACCGGTTAAATATTAATTTCGAATTATACAATTATACATATGTACATTATGTGTTCGACATTAGGATATATGCTGGTTCATAAGTTTTGTGGATGTGGTACTCACTTATAATCTATTCCAATATATTTTGTGTTTGTATAAAAATTAATAAATAAATAAAGATTTACTTCGAAAAATTTTCTGGTCATATGTACTTACATATATTGACAAAATATTTTTAAGGCTTAAGGCCTGGAACAGAATAAAGCAGTTGTGGTAGAAGCTGAAGCTTATGATGAAATGAGTAAAAATGTGAACAGAATAGTGAAGCTCTCTTATAATGTTGCCAAGCAATCTTTTCAAAAACTTACAGAATAATGCAAGAATATTATATGAATTTCCTAACAAAATACGTATCAAATTGTCTAAAAAATGTATATCCAACTACAAAATTTCTTTCCAGCAATATTAAATTTTATGTTTTAATATTGAATGTTGAACATATTGAAAAGTCATGAAAGTCCTCTTTAAAATTTATATTTGTCGAGCGAAAATTTCAAACATTTGAATTTTACGCTTCAACTTGTATTACAGCGAATGCTAACACCAATTTGAATTGCTATTTTTAACTTTTCACAGCTTGCAACGCTAGTCCTTATGTTATACTACAATGACTATTCTGTTTATCACTTAAGGTATACACTAAATAACTGAGAGAACTCCTACAAACACATTATATAGTATTTCTTACCAAAAGTTATGAGTTTCGATAGATCCCAAATAAAATTGCCAATTACAGTCTGAAGCAAGTTCCTGATAAATTCCAATATGCTTACAGGACTTCCTCGTGTAGCAATTATAATTATTCTTTGAATTTTTTATGGTGCCTCTCCACTAGAATTACTGCGAAATATGGCTGATTACTTACGTTAAAATGACATCGAAACCTGACGATAATCATACAGGGTCTTTAGTCTATCACCGACAATATCAAGAGTCAAAATTTTAATATCAAATACAGCTCCATGGGAGTTTTTTCTCTATTTCCCATTCCTCCTATTATGAATAAAAATTTCCCATTAAATTTATCGCTTTTGCCTTACAATTGAAGGAATTTTTTCTCGAGAAAAGTAAATTCCATGGGAAAGATGTTCCGGGAAAATATTCGTGATTCCTAGGCTTTTGTAAAAAATTAAAACTTGACTTCTTTGGAAATATCCCATAGGAAAGTTGGTCTTTTTGTTGTGGTTTTTTGGATTTCTTTTTTTTAATTTAAATAATATATTGGCATGCCAAACTTTCAATCATTTAAACTTTTATTACATGTTTTATACATACATTAAGACTTTAAGAATTTCCTTAAAAGATCCTTTAGTATTCATGCAACAACAATACATATATGTATGTATGTATGCTTTCAAAGCATGACAATATAAGAACATAAAAATGTTAGGATTTTATAGAAAATGCTGTCTTTTTAGCTGTTTTTTTTTCTGTTCTGAAATAAACCGAAATCATTTGATGTTGGACAGTTTACAAAATATATGCAAATTATTTGTGTTGCATGCAGCAAACAACGACATGAAGCGTAAACAACACAACGTATACATACATACATATTTAAATGAATATTTTATCTTCTCTAAATATTTATGAACGAGAACAGCAGATAGACAGACAGACAGTTTTTTTCTTTCGCAAACAAAATTTCGGTTTTTTTTTTCCAAAAAAAAAAGAATGTTGAATAATTTATAAAAAAAATGTATTCTGATGTAAAATATTACAGTTATTGGACGTATTAAAATAATTGTTTAAACAAATTTCATAGAAAATTGAAAAAACAAAGGAAAGAAAATAAACTCACTTCTTGAAATTCTATTCGCCAGACGCTCATATTTTCCATTGTCTGGCAGTTTAATTTCATTCAATGCCAGAGCATATGTGCCCGTTCGCCTGATAAATTAATGGCTTTTAAGCTTCCATTACAATTCTATTTGTATGGATGGCAAAGAGTTTTGGAATTGTTTTGGAATAAAATAAAAATGAAAATTTATTCATAATCGAAATCGATGATTTATTTGCACGTACTTGTTTGTGGTGGTTGAACTGCTGGCTATTTATCGTATCGTATCATTTGGTTTCTCATTTTGGCCAAAATTTTTATCGGAAGAAACCAAAAACCTAGCAATGCAGTTGCATTTCAAAAAATTTAGTTTTATGTTACCCTACGAACTCATGCTTACATGACCAATCATAAACTAATTTCACACAAAATAGCCGTGGAAGTAAATTCTATGTACGAGTATGTGAGCAAAAATTAATTCTTTTGAAGCCTACAATCAGTTTGAGAACTGAATGCGGAATTAAATGTTTTTTTGTCATGAAACGAAACACTCTGAAAATAATGTTAAATTTAGCTGTGAGCTGTGAAATTTCGTTTCAATTCGTCTTTTAGTCAGACATTTAGTTATTGCAATGCATCGTACACATATGGTAGTATTGGAATACAAGCACATACATACTTGCAAGTAGTGTATTTGCATAAGATGAAAGCATTCTTACTGACTTGGCTAAATAAAATACATGAAGACAAGATTAGAGAAGACATGCGAAAATACGTTGCATTTTGCATTCATTTTAAATGTAACATAAGAATAAACAAAAGGATATACATATTTTGGGGTATGAACGTGGTAGATGGTAGTTCATACGTGCCAGAATAAATCTGATTCAGTACAAATGCATGTCTGGAGAATTGGTTTGTGTTGGAGGTTTTTTTGTTTCGTTGCATTGCTCAGAACTTTAAACAATTTCACTCAATGTTTTTTGTTTAAATTTGACCGTAATAGCTTCTGAATTATCCAGAAGTAGTACAAAATTGAATGTGATTGTCTTTTGCTTTGTGGATAAATTTGAAATGAATTTATATGCTAATAGATTTTTAATATATGAAGCTCCGCCAAAAGGTCGATCTTAAATATTCGTGTTAGAATAACATGGCTAAATATTAATAACGATGGATTTCATGACTTCACAATTCGTAAAATGCTTGTGACACGGTTAATCTAAAATCAAAAATACGAACAAATGAGATTTACTATTAACTGAAATAGATACACGAGAAAATTTTTGAGTTTGTACATGATGATAGTACTATAATGCTGTTGGGATCTGGGTCGACATTTCGTAAATAATTAACGTAATAATGAATAAGACAGTATATCTGAAGATTCTTCAACTAAAGTGCAGAATAATTTAATTAGGAATTCGTAATGATTATTACATTCAATAGGTCAATGATCCTAAATATAGTGTTGCTAAAGTGAAGTCGTGAACTGCCTACCACAGTCCCCACAGGCTTAAGGCTCTCCCACATAGATATGATACGATGGCAAGAGCATTTAGGGGATCATTTGAAAGAAAGTTGGTGTAGTCCGTAAACCTCAAACAAACGTCAGCCGAAAACATGCTTAGTAGTGAATAGTAGAATATATCAATAGAAAACAAAAAAAAAAAAACCTGGTATATTCAATGCCAAATGCGTTCAATAGAATTCTTGACCTTGACTAAATATTAGGTATAATATTTTAATAAATTGAGAATTTGAAATTCCTAGGTGTACCTACACTTTTGCTGCGTATAAAGATCGAGTAATCAGGAAGAATATTTTTCCTCTCAGCAGATTTCTGTCAAAAGCTCTGAGAGGAAATAAAACTGTCAATAAAATCTTTCGTTCGGAATCGACTTTAAACGGAAGATCCTGCCACTCTTTCTATTAACCGGGTGGTGGGAATAGTATGCTACAAATAATGTTATTTCCTGTTTTTTTTTTTCTTTAAGTTCAGCTTGTTTGAGGTTAGCATACCACCAACTAGATACCGTGACACTCAAACTTTCTTATATTATTCCTTTGCGCACATTAGACACGATATTTGAATGGAAAACGTTCCTCGTTTACATGTGAACGAAATCTTATCAATTAGTTTTGAAAACATGCTTAAAATTAAACGTTTACATTACTTTCCTTCCACATTCAACAAGATTTCGTTTTCATAACAATAATAAATTCTACGTTATTTTTTATTATTCTTTGTATAGGCTAGTATTATTAATTCAACAAAATACGTATACATACCTAAAAACATCGTTGCATCACTAATTCATAAAAATCTAATGACGAAGTAAATTTTTATTTTGTATGAAAAATCTTCTAGAAATGCACAAAGTTCCATCGAATAGATTTCGTTCAGCTGTAAACAGGCTTTATTCGAATTGAATTTGTGCTACTCTGGTCAAATATGCATACACAAAATAAAGCCTCATAATTTTATGTCATTTTAAAGACTCTATTCTGATTCGCTCAACGAAGTCATTCCTACTAACACCAAACTGTTTCAAAGAACTTTCCAACCTAGTTTTTGGAACCTACTAACGTGTTACTAACGTGTCTCGTAGTTTTTCTTATTATTTGATTTTGATTTCATAGATAATTTTTTTAAAAATAATTGAAACAATGTATGAATGGAGTTTTGATACGAAGTTTAATCAGATGTCCTACAAATATCAAATCGAATTCGTTACTTGATTCTGTTGAAATCTTGTTGGCTTTAGAGAATTTGTTTTTTTTTTTTTAACAATTCGTACTAAATGTTACTAGTCTGTGGAAGATAAATTACCATTTGATTAAAAAAAAAAAAAATGATTCAAATTAACTAATTAATCGAAATAAAACAAATTAAATAATTTTTTCTAAATATCAAAATGTTTTAAAATATTATTTAATATTAACATTAATTTTAATTCGATTGTTGATTTTTCCAATTTAATGAGGATTATGGTATAAAATTCGAAAAAAACTAAGCTTTTCACTTTTATATTATTAGGAGCGCAGGAATATATTCACCTTTTTTTATTATAAAATTTATATATCAATATTTCAACGTAAGAATAAAGGAATAAATATTTGCGATAACTAAAACCTAAGTCCGAGTTTAGTGAATTCTCAAATGACAAGTCAATAAACCTGTCGAGATTATAAAAATGCCATTTATTTAACATGAAATAAAGAAATTTAGCTCGATACTGCAGTGAGATATTGCAGTGTGTTTGGTTTCAGGACAGGTTACACGTATAAGACTTGCCTCCACTTGCCCTCTACAACAGAGTTGCATTGCTGGAAGTTTAAATGCAAAATTCAGTGCCATAATATAAACAACTACATTAGGAAGAATTGGATATACATAGAAATTAATTCATGAAAGAAATATTGTGGTAAATAAACTTCTAGTGGCATAAGAATCCTCAGCTGGTAGGATTTGTGTATGCTATTTTTCTGGAGAATTTAGCTCGCTAGGGGAAGTATGGAGTGTGATCATCTAGCCTGCTCATTTCCTTACGTTGTACAAACCTCCGTTTTCCGTCTATTAAGGCTGTATTGGACTGATCTTGTACTCAATGATGATTTTCCTTACTTTGGGTAGAAAATTGGACCGTAAGCCAAACAAGACTCATTACATCTACTTGAAAGTTGCTTAGAGCTATCCTGATATATTTAATACGGGACTAGTTTCAACTGGAAAATGCCGGATACAAGGATCTGCTCGCATATTATTAGACCTTCTAGGATCCTGTGGTTAAGAACATGAAACCCCATTACCACTTTTTAAAGCGGTTGAAGACTTAATGAAGCTGAAGCTATATATTTACCTCACTTGGTAATTTATTATTTAATATCAAAAAAATTCGATATAAACGCCATTTGCGCACTTGAGCGACATTTCAAATAAATGGAGATTGGCTGGTACATAAGCCATGCAAGATAGTATCGGCAGTAATGTTAATGGATCTTTCTTCTACATCATTCGACTTCTTTGCAATTATTATTAAGACTGAGTAAAGCTGTCTGTTTATTATCAATAATTTAATTCTATTAAATCTCTGTCTCTGTTTAGAATATGTATTTGCAAATCAGTGGAGTTATTCTGGGTTTTTGTTGTTATCTTTTAAATGCGACTTTGATGATGATTGAGAAGTGGAGAGCATACAATAGTTTTTCATTGTTCGAGTATTTGCTGAAATTCGTGCAGATAAGCAGCTACTTTGCCTCTTCCAGCCAATAGAAAAACTGCAACGTTTCACATTGAATATCTTCTGTTTGATAATTTACATCTGAGGCAGACGATATTGTTTGCTTCTAAGGATTTAATCCAAGTAAAAAACAGAAAAATAAAAAGAAAGAAAACCAAATGTTTCGATTCCTTATGCCTTTCTTGTTTAGTTTTCTTCGATATTGAACAAAAATAAAAAAATTTTTCTTTCCTTTCTTATTATTTTTCTTTCATTTCACATTCTATTTGAACGAACACTTGCACGAGCCTACAAGCAGCAGCTTTAAGTACACACGTAGTAAAAAGCAAAGCGACTGATAGTACGTCTGACAGACAGACTGAAATGGTAGTAAAATGCAGCCCAAAAAATAAATATTTTTACGAGTTATAAGTTGTTGTTGTTGGCTAGTAAGGCTTAAACCACAACATACTGTATTTGGTTTGTTTATTTGTGTAAAAGGGTTAATGTTTGAGTGTGTGTGTCTGTTGGAATAACAGTATTTGTTAACTTTAACCATATCAAAGTTTTACTAGGTTTATTTTTCTTCTTCACCAAATCATTCCAGAGGAATGCTTTAAAGGTCATTTATTTGCAATAACTAACCGTATGTGCCTCAAGTAAAAAACTGTGTGTGTGGTTTTGTTTTTTTTCTTTTCTCTTTTACGTGCAATAAGTATGGGAAAAATTTATTTTTATTTTTGGTGTTTCTTTAAAAGTAAATGTATTTAAAAATAATCATTTACGATGGTCTTTAATATCTTTAAATAAAAATTCTTAAAATTTTGGAACAAAGATTTAAAATGAGAACTCAAGTTCAGTCAGTTACCAGTTACAAAATAGTCGAACGGTGTCAAATCGCAATATCTCGCCTAATTAAGCGGCCATCAAACGTTTGACACAATAAATCGATTGTGGCATGAGATTTGTGTCAAGTTCAAACATCCTGCTAAAACCAAACAGCGTTCACATCAATACCATGACGAGCGAATACAAAAAAATCGGTTATCAAGGTGCGATAGGTGTCTCCATTGACCGTAATGATTGCGGCGTCCTCATTTTAAAGAAATATGGGCCAATGATGCCTTCGCTGCACAAACCGCACGAAACGGTCACTCGTAATGGGTGCATTGGCTTCTGTAAGACCACGTGTGGCTTTTCTAAGCCGCAAATACGGCAATTTTGTTTATAAATGTACCTACCAAGATGAAAAAGAGCTTTATCCGAAAAGATGATTTTTTTTTGGCAAAATCAACATCATCGTACAGTTTTTCGTTGGCCCATCTAGCGAAAATGAAGCGTCAATCAATCATGCGTCATGCGTAGATAAGTAGTCTAAAATCTCGACAATCTTAACCAGACTTTGAAACTGAAACTTTTTAGCAATTTTTTATCCTTATATAAACTGTTCTGCAACAACCAAGTTGCCTTTCCGGACGTACGTATCTAAGTGATTTCTTTACTTACTTAATTGGCCATTAACAATCTCATTATCGGATTTCGGTCTGCTTTAGCACATTCTCCCAGTTGGTCACACCATTCGATGACAGGGCTTCCTCAGTTTGTTCGTTCCAATGTAGACAAGGTCGTCCTATTCGCCGACTTCCGAAAATTGGAGCATCAAATACACGTCTAGCCGGAACATCATCTTCCATGCGAACGGAATGACCGAGCCAGGGCAGTCGTTCAGTTCAAACAGCTCATCATTAGCTCAAATGCAGAAATCATCGCCAACTCACACTGGACCAAAGATTTTACGTAAGACTTTTTTCTCGAATACTCTCAAAGCTGCTGCATCGGCGATTGACAAAGTCCATGCTTCTGCGCTATAGAGGAGTAGGTGGAGGATGATCGACTTGTGGAGTATAAGTTTCGTCGTACGAGAGAGATCTCTGCAATTCAATTGCCTATTGAGACCATGGTAGCTGTTGGCCAGAGTGATCCTACGTTTCTTCTCCAAACTGACATCATTTTTGCTGGTAACGGTGGAGCCAAGATAAAAAGTTTATTTTCACCATCGAAAATATAATTATCGGAACTAATCTTGGAGTCGATACGACGCATATGCCTACTTGTCGACACCATAGACTTCGTTTTGTCCTTTACACATGAATTAAAATAAGAGATTTTCAATTTGGAGATACTTGAGTTGAAGACAATACGTAGGTTTTCAGAGTCTATATATCTTACACTCCAATATTTGTTTACCTAATGATTACAAGCTCATTATTCTTTTAGGGCTGGGAGAGAAATAGAAATCTTTTAAAATAAAATTAAAAGTAACTAACTACATATACAACTTTAGGTGGAAACATATATACTATACTCTGCATACATGGAGTAAATTTTAAACTATTTAGATTTCTTTGGTCCTATAAGGAATATAGGGCCTCAACAAATTGTATGAATATGAATATTCCCTGAGTGATTGTCCTCACCTCTTGAGCACGGCTTGTCGATTTTTCTTATTTCTGCTTCAATTTGTCTTTTTTAAACTGCGCCTTTCATCATCTTCTCTTCACCTGCCATGCCGATATTATTATTTGCTATTTCAAGTCAAGACATCTTGTGATTTTCTGATAGTGTGTTGAATACTTCGTCATTTTCGCCTCTAAACACGTTGTTTAAGAGCTGCTATAACGTCTGCGACCACAGTCTATCGTTGGAAATGACTATTGACTAGAATATCCACAGAATTCTTTGAAGACATGGATTGATTGAAATGCCTCAAGGGACATTCATTCATACATCGCAACCACAATGAAAATTGGGGTCAAAGACATAAAATTTAACATACATACACATCTTAATTGGCCGAATATTTGGCGTTCATTTTGGATATGATAATTAATGTCCTGATACGACTCACACCAGGTTTCGAGATTATGCTTCCTCTGTAGCAAAATTAGCCGATTGCGGCTAATGTAGTCGCCGTAGTCCAGTATAGTTCTGACAAAAACTCAGAGAATAAATAAAATTGAAAAGTTTTTCAAATATATATATTTCGTTAAATTGTGGGTCCCGCAACTCATGTATAAAATTTTAACACACTCTACATAACTAGTGTGAGAAGTAATCCTGACTGAAGGGTTGTAATGACGAACTGTGTAAAAAAAGCCTTAAATTGTGGAATTCGTGTATAGAGATTTTGTTTTGCAACATGTACATTCATACTCGCTTTCAAAGTAGCCTCAATCAAATTATGCAGGTTCGTAATCATATCCGAAAGGCTATTTTCTAATGGACGCTCCTATAATCTGCAATTTATTCCTCTGTCGTAAGGCTTTGCTTTTTCTAGCACCGTATGAAATACAAAGGAAGATGGTCACAATCTTACATAACATAATTGGCCATTACAACCCTTCAGTCAGGATTATGGCCTAGCTTCTCACACCATGGATGTTGTGTGTGTTAATTTTATACGAGAGTGGCAGGACCTACAGTTTAACGTCGACTCCGAACGACAGATTTTTTGAGAAAGTTTTTCATAGCAGGTTTATTTACTCTCAGAGTTTTAGCCAGAAATCTGCTGAGGAAATCGCCGAAGAAATATTTTTTTTTATATTTCGTTTTGATGCCTGACCTGGGATATGAACCCGGGCTTTATGTCTAATAAGCCAACACACTACCTAGTAGACTACGGCGGCATCTTGCTGAACTCCATTTTCTATTTTAAATCTTTCTACGGCACCTGTCACTTCGGTAGAGACTCCCAATATATGCCAATGGTCTCCACATTACATTTTGATTCATTTTATCAAAAGCATGAGAGTTATTACACATGATGTTGACCTTCCCTACATAAGCAAGCACCCTTACAAACGCGTTAATTTTTTTTACAAATAATTTACAAACGTACTGTTTATTGAAGATAGAAAGGAAGGATGTTCATAAGGTCACGTTCGAAAGGACTGCATATGCCATTTCCATTTGCAATCATTATTTAATAATTTATAGTGCCATGTAGGGAACCTGTTCATATTACAACATATTTTGTGTCACTCTCATTCAAAATCACATTTTATAAAATGCAAAAACAAATTTTATTTATTGACTTCATTATTTAAAATTTTGTTTTCTTATTTTTTTTTTTCTTCTTAATTTCTGACATAATTTTTTATAAAGTAACCCATTAGGGTTAATGCCAATAACATTTACGTTCTTTAGATTCAACATTTACGCATCATTTTGAAATAGTTTTTGTAAGAAAACGTGTCCTTACGTGTGTACGTATGTATGCATGTATGCATGCTCCTATCTGTTTATTTTTGTATGTGTGTGTTTGGGGGCACCATATGGTGCAATAATTTTGTCGCACATTTTCTTGGTAGTTTTCTTAAAAATCACGTACTTTTCCTATAACTTTATTATGAAATATGTTACAACGTGAGAATATCGTTTTCATGTTTCCATAGATACAATTATACACAGATACATACATACTTATATCTGCTTATACTTTTAAATAATTTCTCTTTAAGAAATACTTATACAAACATCTTTCTTTTTTTATATAAAGAAGATACATACATACATACACATGTATGGGAGAAGGGACCTTTAGAATTATCCCCATCGTAAATGAATCCCCCTCGTTTGAAACAACATTGAGGAAGAAAAAAAATGACTGAAAAGTTTTCCAAAATAATATCCAAACAGAGAAAGAAGTAAAGAAAGTTTACATTTATCATTGAACTTTATGAACAGCTTAGGTGGAACGGTGGTTGTTCTGCGTGCACAAAAGCGTGTACTCTTATCGATCCTTAAATCATATCAAATCGTCTTTATTTTTTGAAAATCAACTTTTGTTTTCTTTGTTTTAAGGTGGCCATCGTAAATATTGTTACGTTTTTACCCTTTTAAAAACGTTAAAAATATGAGTTCGTAGATTTTAAATAAAATAAAAATAAATATGTGTTTAATTTTAAATCTATTCTTTATTATTCGCTCAATTCCGTGTGCTGCCTTTATCGATTTGACTTAACCAACAACAATTTACCTTAGTTGTTATTATTCTTTACATACTATTTCGTTAGAACTTCGAACCACGATTCTCTTCCGCGTACGCAATAACAATTGTTCGTTATTCTCTCTCTGCTTACAATCTTTTTGTAAGCACTATACGGAGATCTTCAAACCACAGTTATTCTTTTCACACTTTTCACTGCCCGAATTCAAACTGAATCTCACGTGTCGTCTTCACACACGACTGACTGAATTCTAACTGAATCACCGTTGCCTGCTCTGTCTTGACTTTTATATCACAAGGGTCAGCAGTCTGATGAATGCACTTGAAGGAGAATGTCTTCGAGAAATATCTTAAAATGTAAACAAGCTGTTCCGACCATTGTTGTTTGTGTATCTTGTTTATGTTCGTCCAAGCATAGTTGCTGTTGCTTATTTATTTGTCTCCCCGCTATTTTTATACTTGCTTTTTGTTGTTACTTGTTCGCTTGTTTCTTTGTCCGCTGTACTTTGTTGTTGGCTGTTTACATCTTTATCCCTTATATTTTTTTTATACTGGTGTTGTTGCTATGTTTTTTACTTATTCGTTGTGTTGTTTTTGGAGCTTTTGTTTATTTTTTTAATAAAACCATTTCCATTTTCGTAAGAATATAATAAAATTTTTTTAATTTATTTTAATTTAATTTTCAAACAAAATGAAGTTAAGCACTAAAAGCTTAAAGTAAAATCTTAAGCCATTGAGCCAGTTATCTGCTGATAACAGAATTTCCACGTCAATCAGATGTTATCCGAGAGTCATTTCCTTAGAAAGTCGTTGTGCAATATTTTCAGAAAGCAAGCATGACCAATGGGTCATAATTAATAGGTATTCTTGAATATAATGTTTTCGTGATTAAGACTGGTGAACAAAATACATTCTGATTGGAAATTGAAGATCATATTTAAATGAAATGGTGAGCAATTTGCTTGTAACGCTCTTTTAGGCAGAGGCAGGAACAATATTACTTTTCAGGTAGTTTGGACTTTACTCTCAGAATGATATTTTTAATCATTTTCTGCATCATCGTCCTAAATAAACTACTGTAAACGAATAAGCAAAGTTTCCTGTCCAGAAGCATAACATTCTCCACAGATTAAATAGAATCGCGTTTGTATCCATGGATGGAGAATACGATCAATAACGATATAATTGGAAATTGGCTTTATGAATATGAGATAAATTTTTTTTGATTATGACTTTTAGTAATTTACGTCACATACGAGTATAGAAACAATCGAAAAAATTACAATCAATTTTTAATTTAACAACCTAAAATCCGCAAAGCATGAAATAAGGCCATTGCAGTTAAATTCTACTACGAGTGAATTGAAACATATTTACATCTTCAAGACGCATTTTGTTAAAATTTCTATTATTTTTTTTAATACACACGTTAACAGCCCAGCCTCCAATTTTACTCAGTCGGAAGAAACTAATTACGAACAGCGACTTCATTATCTCAATACGAATTTCGACTATTTAGCTTTCATTGCGTTTGTATGAACACAAATATCGAATGGAATTTGAATTAACAATACATACTTAATTAATTATTTCTAAGTAAGATTATTTTGTTCCGAACAATTCCTTAACAAAATTTAGCTTTCACGTCTGATAGTATTTGTAAGCGTCGTTTTGCTTTCAAAATGATGAGAGCTGCAGATTCTCTCTTTTTTAAAGGCTCTTATTCCTTCAGGCGATTAAGGTAGAATTAAACAAATGTAACGTAACGTAGCGTTGGCTTATCAGCTGATCACATTTTGTTTAATGAATAGCATTACCAAACCGTAATGTAATTTCGGTTACTCAATGTTTGTCTCCCAAAGTTTAACACTCTCACAGATTTCTATTCAATATTCGCAAGTTCAGAAATGTTAAATAAAATTGATGATTAATTTTATTTTTAATCGAGAGTTTTGGTATTCGTTCAATCAAAAAGCTGAAGAATGTAAATCGGTTTTGTGAAAAATTCTGCCACGTAGTTTTTTTTTCGTTTTACTGGCGAATATACATCAAAAACAAAAAATTGATATCAAGTTCATTTCAAGTTGCGTGCAGCCTATGTCAGAGCTGTCAATTTCATAGAATTCTGACAGGCGGTATGTGTGCAGAAAAGTGTAAAAAAAAGTATTGAACGTGAAAACTACAGTGTAGGCATTTCCATTGTTTACGTATGCTATTTACGTATGCCTATTCGGTTATGTAACATAAACGTTCGGCACATTGTACCTTAAGGTTGGCATGTGAGCTTCTTCAAGTATTTATCTGGCTTTGAAAATAGGTTGAAAAATATTAATTTTTGTAAAATAAAAACATCTTTGAGTTCTACTCAACAAAACTTCCAGCCTACATAATGTCATTAGCGGGGTGTATTTTGATTGTCGCATTGTGTTATCACACAATTACACTTATAATAACATTTTTTAATTATTGAATTATACTTTTATTTATGAGAGACATGATCCCCGAGTAAATTTGTCCAATATATTGGACATCACGTGGCAGCAACGTGGGAAGACTTACACATTACTTGGCTGTAGATTTTAAATCAGCAGCATCAAATTAAAATTTTCAGAATTTTATAACAACTATTTCCATTTAAAGCCTGAAAAGGTTAAGGAAATTACAAAAATTTAAAAAATTTAAATTTAAAACAAAATATAATAAAATGCTGGCTAAAGAGTCTAATTGAAACCAAATTTCTGTATCGAAACTTAAATGTATGGATTTATTATTGGAAAGACCATAATAAGAGCCGGAATTAAACGTCAATTAACTTTGTTAATTACAGCTTTGGTTGACTGATCATACTGATAATCATCGTAGATTTTTAAGTTTCTTTTTTATTGAATGCTTTATCTGAAAGTGACAATAAATCTGGTGAAAGCATTCTTTTCTATGTGCATCATTTTTTGGAATGCACACAAAAACACTTCAAATCTATG
Organism: Sarcophaga caerulescens; assembly: GCA_927399465.1. Taxonomy (NCBI): domain Eukaryota; kingdom Metazoa; phylum Arthropoda; class Insecta; order Diptera; family Sarcophagidae; genus Sarcophaga; species Sarcophaga caerulescens. Next base: position 73,329,593 of record OV656872.1, on the reverse strand, counting down.
ATACAAATACAATGCAATTTGTATTTGAAAAGGTTTTATGCTAGTTATAGTTCAGTATTTAGGATTTCATACTTTGTTAATATTTAATGGCTTTTTCTAACGTTGCACTTAATGATTTATCGAGATTAACAATAATTTTTCTTTCTCTTTTGCAAGTTTATCAGCAAAAAAATAAATTTTAATTTATGAAAAATAAAATGGAAAATATTTTAAAATGATTTCCAATGGTGAGCAAAATTTTTTTTTTTTTTTTGACTTACCAATCGCTAACAAAGTTATCAGCAGTATGTGTATCTGATGTATGGTACTCATAGTCATCAACATCATCATCAGCTTTTATATCGTTATGTGATGTTGTTGTTATTTTTGTTGTTGGAGTTTATCCTGTTGGTTATTTATGAAAAATATTGGTTTGACGTTTTTATTATTTTTTCTTTTTCTTTTTTGCTTTTGTTTTTACGCGCAACAATAATTTTCAGTAGATGAGATAAAAATCCATAACAGCTCTGATTCTTTAAGTGTCTTTTTTATCTCTGCGTTTGGTTTTTGATTAAATATTTTTATTTAATGGCATTCAGTGTTTTTGTTTCTGTTTTTCCGTTTTTCTTCTACTTTTTATGAACATTTTTTATTCGATTTTCTATAAAATATTTATTTACACACGCGCTTATGAGTTTTACGTACCACAAAACGTATAACAAATATATGATCTCTTCTGTTGGGTTCTTTTTTTGTTCGCAATTGCAATTGCACTTGATTTATTTTTTTTTCCTTTTTTTTAAAGTATTTCTCCTCTAAGAATATTTTTTTTTTGTTTGAGTTCGCTTATACCCTTACCAACAAAAGTGAAAATAACGGATAGTGATAGTCAACCGGAAATGCGTAATATATACAAAAAGTATGTAAGTATTAGTGAGTAAAATATTTCACAGGAAACCAGTTGAAATTGTTAGTGTTTTTCTCTCTTTCTTTTTCTTCTCCTATGTGCTACTCGTTGGACGTTTAAACCGTTTGGCTTACAAGAGGAAATTGTCTTAAGGTTTTTGCAACGTTTAGAATGTTACAACAGCAGTTAAAAGATGGCATACAATATGCGTATCTATGATAAATGTTTTATCTTTCATATCTTTCCTGTTGTTGGTTTGAACTTTTTTCTTCCGTATTGAATATTTCATAATGTTTGTTTATGTTTCCACGTTTCCACGTTTCTCGTATTTCGTTTTTCTTTTATTCCTAATCCTCTACACTGACACTTTTCATATCGTGCTTCCGTTTATTTTTACTATGAAATCTGTTGCAAGCATTTCACTTGCTGTTGCTAATGCTGATGTTGGGTTTATCTGAAACGAACGAAAAATTTTTTTAAAATAGAAATAACTTTTCTTGCATTAAATTATTTAATACGAGTCTTTGTGTATGTTTTGAATTTAAAATCCTCGTGAAAATAAAAATTAAAATCTGAAATAAGTTTACAAGACATATTTGCACAGTGATGCATGATTACGAAAATTTATAAGCCATTCATGCCATGTTTTCTGCCAATTGTTGTACAGAAATCATCCTCACTCAAGTAACATTTCTTGCTAATTTAGCTTCGATTATTTTTTATTTACAATTATGGCATATGAATGGACAATAATCGGTGATCATATAAATATGTATTTCAAATTTGGATTTCTTTTACAATAACGTTTTATTTCTTCCAACAGAGTTTTTTTTTAATTTTGATGTCCCTTTTGCTGCCACCAATAAGCAAGAAAATGAACAATTTAAGAAATGAGTTGAATTTTATTTGTGCATAGTACAAAAGCAATTAAAATTCACATTAAAAACTACAGACATTTACGCTAATTATTGTCATCTAATTGAATCTGTAAGTTAAATTAAAGCATCTTAGAAGATCGATATCGGTCTCCTTTATAGAAATTGGTTCCATATGCCAACACAATATGGATACTTTTACGTCAAAGCTTTTAAACCTTACATGGTTCTGTTCTTCGAAGAATTTATGAATTAATTTAATGATGAATTAAGAATTTATGGAATAATGCCATCGGGGTTTTCGTAGAAAATTTAAACAAGTGATAGAGGAGTACTCACTAAAAAATTTGTGCGTACTCTTAGACCTAGGGCCATTATTACAACTTGCCGTTAACTAAAGGGAGGATTTTAACGGGCAGATAAATTGTTTTTCATTATTATAAGTGGACAATAAGATAAAAGCGAGCGTTAAGCTGAAGGGAAGATCATCTCACCTTTAACTTTAAAGTTAAGTTTATCTTTGAACTTACCATACATATTGTTACGAAAATGGAAACAGTGTAACATCGTTTAACATTAAGACGATAACCAAAAGCTACGAATATAAAAAAAAACATCAGTATGAAAGAAAAGGGAATAGACAAGTAAGAAAGGAAGTAACAATAAACAACGTAAACCAAGCACACAAACAACAAGGAAATCGCGATGGAATTCTCGAGAAGACGAAACAACGAACACTCGACTTCAAGAACGTTCATCAGACTGTTTACGTGAGCATATAACAGGCCAAGAAATAGCAGGCAACCAATAGTAAGAATTCAGTCAGCATTGTATAAAGTTGCGTTGCGTGTGAAGAGAACAGTCGTGGTTTGAAGATCTCCATTGTAAAGATCTGCGTTGTTAGCGAACAAAGTCAGTTATAGAATTTAATTGAAACCAAACACAAATTTATTTTTATTTTATTTTTCATATTTTAAACGTTTTTAAAAAGGTAAAAACGTAACAATATATATTAATTCCAATACATAACAAAAAAAAAAAAAAAAAAACTCATCGTTGTCACTGCACTTCAAATAAAAAACTTGTTTAATATGGCAAATGTTATCGAAATTGCTCCGAGACTGCGATATTTTTTAAAAAGTTAACTTTATTTTATCTGTAGGTTGTAATAACGAAAAGAAGTTAAAGCTGGCTTTATAGTTAACTTTAGTTAAAGTTACCTTTAACTAAACCCAACTTTGACGGGAAGTTGTAATAACGGCCCTTGTACTCTTTACTGAAAAAATAAACGCAGTTTCTTTGGTTTTGTTAATCAACTGCCTCAGAGACCACATATAAAGCTTCAATTTGAGTTAAAAAGTAAGTTTTTTTTTTTTTAAAGGTCGGAGAATAATAAAAATTTTAAATACAAATCCGTTTCGTTCACAAAAATATTAGCCAAGCTAGGAGGGGTAAATCGAAAAGTATTTTCGTTGCATTAAAGGAAATATAAAGAACTTTTAAGTGTTTTGAAAAATGTGGAAATGCAAGAGAAAAAATTTTTGTCCCAATTTTTAGCAAGTAGAATAACAGGCGTGTCTGTCATCAAAAGCCATCATAGTCTAGTAGGTAGTGTGTTGGCTTATTAGAACTTGTAAGGCCTCGGTTCAAACCCCAAGTCAAACATCTTCGACAAAACGAAATATAAAAAAAATATATTTCTTTTGGCGACTTCCTCTCAGCAGATTTCTGGCAAAAACTCTGAGAGTAAATAAAATTGCCATGAAAAAGTTTCTCAAGAATCTGTCGTTCGGAGGCGACTTTAAACTTTGGGCTCCGCCACTCAAGTATAAAATTAAAACACACAACATAAGTGGTATGAGAAGCCAGATCGAAATCCTGACTGAAGGATTGTAATGACCAATTAACAACGTGGCCGTTAAAATCGCTAAATGTAACGGCAGAGGACTATTGTCAACATATATACCACACTTTATAAGAAATCAAAGCAACTCGTACAAACATAGGTGGTCATTCAACTTTTCAGTCAGGATTACGACCTAGCTTCTCACATCACTTATGTTGTGTGTCAATTTTAAACATAAATGGAGGGACCTACATTGTCTGAATGACAGATTTTGTGAGAAACTTTTCATGGCAATTTTATTTACTCTCTGAATTTTTGCCACAAATCTGCATGGAGGAAGTCATCAAAGAAATATTTTTTTGTATTTCGTTTTATTGGAGATGTCTCACTTGGGGTTTGAACCGTGGCCTCACGTCTAACAAGCCAACAGACTAACTATTAGACTACGGCGTCATTCAAATAAACAAACTTTCCCAAGATATTGACATGTGTAATTGAACACTTGGGGAACAAGTGCAAAGATGTGGATACATACTATCAAAATATATATGCAAATTGCTTAAAAATAAAAAACAAAAGATTAACAGGGATAAGATCTAGAATGTACTCTTACCTCAACACGATTTATGTGCAGTAGTTCATAGAATTTGTTGAACCAAACTTTACACTTTTAATTAAGATCAGAGTATGTGCATAAACAACACCTTTATACAGTTGAAAATTTTCCAAAAAAAAAAAGAACAATCGTAATCGCATACGGTTATTAATTAAAATATACTATTGGATACTTTTACTACTTGAACATTTCAAAATGAAATGTTTTCAATTTTACTTTCGTAACCGGTATTATATTTTTTTTTCTTTAATTTAAAATTAAATTTTCCAGCGTTAAACAAATTAAAAGTATTTTATTTTTTTATTTTTTATAATATCGCAAAAAGAAATAAAAATAAACTAAGACGGAAAATTCAAAACTTTATCTTGATATTCCTATAAAAGTTTTTTATTTCTGTGGTTTTTATGTACATACTTATGTATACATTCCCATCCCTGTTCCAGCATATGCATACAAACACATTCGTATACGTAATATTTTTTATATGATAAGTATGCAACATGGAGAACAGGAAGACGACTATGAACATAAACTATGCAACAGCATAAGAAAGAAAGAAAGAACGAAAGAAGGAAAAGAAGAATACGATTTAGCCATGAATCATTTGGATGGTGAATATAATTTTTTTCTTTGCTTTGCTTCAGTCGCATTTCATTCGTGCACTTTTGCAGTTTATTGTGAATTGTAGAAGATTACATGCCATATCCCCTGTATGAAAGTAGTTTAAGCGCAATTTGAATTACACACCACCAACGCCATCACTTACTAACTCAACATACAGTTGCTTAGCTACATACACAAAGAGATTTATGCATGTATACTTATATGCCCTTGTATGGATGTGTATGTATGGTACAATAAAATGTTAAAATGGGAGTTGTGAAAAGAAAATTGGAAAATAAGCATAAGTTTAAGCATTTTATTATTTATGTTTTCGTAATTTTACCAGTTATGCACTTTGCTACTTAGCATTTAAGTTGGTTACCCTTTTTTTCTCCTCTTCCCTTTTTTTGTCAACAAAATATTCTCTTTTCAACGTGACTACGCTAACATATCTATCAGCATGTGTGAGTGAAGGGCATATTTAGTTAGTTGATCGTTTAATATTTAATTTTCTGCTTATATTTAGCTAAATATCTTCGTCTAATTTTTAATTGTTATGATTTTTGAAAAAAATAAAATGGACGAATAAAAGAAATTCAAATTAATTACGTAATGATTATGAAATAATTTTTTGGCCATGTGTTATCTGATCTCTTGGGATTTCCTAAGTCTAAAATAAAATAATTTTTATAACTTTAACAAGGTCTCTAATAGAGTTGTTTGAAGTCGACGAGATCAACTATAAGGTTTCATATCAGTCGGTTTACAAATAAGAAATCAAGACGGCTTGTTGTGTGTTCGCCATTGACGGTTGCCAACCATATTTTCTATTGGAAGGTTACATCTTGTTTATTATTTCATTTTCAGTCCACTTCTCTTTGATGAGTCATGTTTAGTATGATATATTCCCTAAAATATTGAAATCTCGAGCTAACGAAAGTTGTGTAATGACATGAAAACTGCTCCCTTGTTACAATGTCTTGCCCACATGCCTTGTACTCATTATTATCTACCACACGAATAGGGTTTAGGTGTTCCGGTCAGGCAGAGTGTTACGTAAGGATGCTCACTAGCAGAGATGAGCAATGAGTATTCAAAAATATAAGTATAATCGAATCATACTCATAATTTCTGATACTTTTACGCCTTCATAATTAATGTGATATCATGGACGCCCTCTACTCATATTTAAAGTTTGAAGTACTCATCATAATCATACTTAACAACATGTATGATGTTATTGATTTCGACTCTCCATAACTCAACGAATCACAAAATAAATGTGATTCGAGTACGAAAACTGAAATACTCATTAAAAGGTTGTGTGTTTGCTCTGCTTGCTGCTCTGTCTTTTTTGCTTATGCGTCTGTTTTATTTTTTTTTTTTTTGTAAATGCAACAACAACTAAGACTGTAAATTTTAATGAATGATTCGAGTGACTCGAATATAAGTAATTTTCTTTAGTTATAAATCTAAATGAGTAGGCTTATGAATCAAACATATTTGGAATGTTATGAGTTTGATGTCAACGTTGTACGCATACTTATTGCAACTTGGACTTATAAATCAACGTCGTAACGAGTACGACTCATTGCTGATCTCTGCTCACTAGTGTATCCAGTTTTAATATGGTCATGCTTTTCCTCTTATCATAGTATCGTTGATGTTTTTTCTACTTTCTCATTGTTCCACAATATTCGATGCGACATTTTTGCCTAGTTTTTTGTAACCTAGTTTTCAATGCATTAAAAGTCACTCTAGTTCTATCAGCTACAAGATTCGCTTCCTCATTTCGTGTTGAAATTATTAGTAAAATCTATCCATTTCACTATGCCCCATGAGATAAATAAAGTGAGTAAGTTGCCCAGTTTAAGTAGTTGATTAAGAAACTTCCTGTCCAACTTAGTCCTGGTGAAACTAACAATGGAGCAAAATTTATTGCTCAGGCCAGGATCAATTGCTACCGTTGCCTAATGTTCACCCTAACGGAGGCAAGAGATCCATCTAATTTCGTAAATGGATTGTAATTGTTTTATGAAGTTCAGCAGCGCTGTGATCTGTATTATATAAGATTGACCCAGAATTGTAAGGACACAGAACAGTCACGACAGAGGTCATCTTCTGAATGTTGGTCTCAGGAAAAAAAAAGATGAAGGTCTAGCTAGGGCCCCTAAGTAGCGTTCCTATAAATAGTGACTATTTTTACTCTATCTTAAAAACATTGTGTACTATTTACGTGAAGAATTAAAGATAATTTGCCTTGAGGAAGTCATAACTCATAGTGTCAGATTTTGAAGCAAGAACTCAAAGAATGTTTTTGGTCTTGGATTTGTAATTCACCCCAGGAGAAAATTCCTACAATGAATGATAAATTGCCCCTGCTAAAAGGTAAAGACTATCGCAAGTGAAAGATCTCTATCTGGTATATATACATACACCTATATAATTGGTTTATAGAACTCTTTAGTAAGGGTTACGACCGGGCTTACCACACCACTTACATATGTTCTGTGTGTTAATTTAATATATGAGTGATCTGCAGTTAAAGTCGTCTCCGAACAATAGATTATTTACTCCCAGAGTATTTGCCAGAAAGCTTCTGAGAAGCAGTCGCCTAAAGGAATATTTTTTTGATATTTCCTTTTGCTGGGGTTTGAACCGTGGACTCACGTCAAATAACTCAACACACTACCAACTGCACTATGACGACAACTGGAATACTAGAGCGTTAAACAGATTAAGTGTAATTGACTGTAATGCACTGAATAAGCATAAAACAGGTATCACTCCCATACCAAAAAGGACATGGTGGACATGGTGTCATCAGAAAACCGTCATGTTATGTTCAGGACTTTATTTATTAAGCTTGAGTTCATATATAGTTGTAGTGAAAGCTCCACTGGCGGACAGCTCTAATAGGCGAACATCTCCGCTAGACGGACGATTTTCTAAGTCCCGTCAATTAGGTCGTATTTTACGAGCAAATTCATCTCCCCTGGGCGGACGCTCCCTTGGACGGACGCGGACACCTGTTTTTCCAAAAACATCTCCCATAGGCGGATAAATAAATATTACAAAAGGCAAAGCTGAGCAAATTTTATTGTATTTCGGTTTATCCCCCTTTTATACTATGCGCAATGTGTAGAGATTACATAAATTTTTCTTTGTTGAGTGTGTATTTTCAACTTAATCAGATTATGTAACATTGCGTAGTGCGGTGATTTCCCGGTTTATTATTTTATGTAATGTGATTTTTATAGTCAAAATCTAAATTGTGATTCCCCTTTTTATTATATGATGTGAAAGTTTAAAGTTAGTGTGTTTCAAAAACGTTAAGATGGCCCCGCCAAATTTTCTTTCATCAAAAGAAAAAGTGTCTATAATTGATATTGCAGAAAATGAAAAACTTTCAGTTCGAGACATCGCAAAAACGTTTGTGTATTTAAAATTTTGGATAGGCCAGCCTTACTCATCCTTGTTTTTTTTAACAGATTTAATATTGGTAAATTGTCTAAGGAAAGACTCACAATTCTATTTTATTATAACTATTGGTTATTGGTAAAGCGGCTCGCCCACGAGCCTTTAAAAACACCGCAGTTGCAGCTTTGCCGGTTGATTGGAAATCAAATAAGAAGGCTTGGATGACTGGTGAAATTATGACGGAGTGGTTAAAAGGGTTGAATAAAAAAATGATGTTATGCAACAGAAAGATTATTTTATTTTTAGATAATGCTGCATCCCACCCAAAGGAGTTAGTGCTAACAAATGTAACAATACACTTTTTACCAGCCAATACCACATCTGTTTGTGCCAACCGCTAGACCAGGGCATTATTCAAAACTTTAAAGTTAGTTATAGGACCTTAATCTTTAAGCACAACATATCAAAAATGAATTTAGCGAATTCGGCCTCAGAGCTTTCAGAAGGCATAAATGTTCTTGATGCCTTATATTTCATAAAAACCGCTTGTGAAAAAGTTGAACCTGCCACCATCGAAAATTGTTTCCGGAAGTCCGGATTTATGCAAACAACCTATGATGTTGAGGAATTTGAACCCCAAGATGACTTGCCTTTATCAACATTAATAAATTTCTATAAAATAACCGATGTAAATGAAGATAATTTTGAAGACTTCGTTAACATTGATGAATGTGCTTCAACTGAAAATGATTTGTTGGAAAATATTTTGGAAGATCCAGAAGAAATACTTATTAGTGATGAGGACCAAGAAATTCATTCGGAGCCCAACGGAATAAATACCTTTGAGGAAGCTTTTACACAAATTCAACGATTAAAAGCCTTTTCGTCAAACGATTTTGTAGCATATTCAAAATTAATGAAATTAGAATACCACTATGAGGATATGTGGAAAAAAAAACAAGCAAGCTAACTATAAACAAACAACAATACAACAAGTTTTTAGATCTTAATAATATTTCTTGCCTTTATATGTCAGTTAGTTAGATATTCTGAATATAAATACATATGTATCTACGTATGTACTATGTACAATATGAATATGAGAAAAATAAAAGTTAATGAAAATATTTTTAAAGATTATTTTTTATCACAGTTATCGTTGGCAACAAATAATATTTATTAAATTTTTCCCGAAGTATTTTAACAAAATATCCCTTGAACGGACATCTCCCCTAGGCGGACAAAAATGCCTCGACGGTCGGTGTCCGCCTATGGGTCCGCCTTTCACTGTAGTAATTCTTTGATGCGGCACGAAATATGATGTACTAAATATTTCGCAATCCAAAGGACGACATGGACTTAGTCTTACAACTAATTCGTAGGATAAGTATTTACCTGATACAATTGCAATATTGCATTGACTTTTTTTTTAAAAAGAACAAAAGTTTTGCTTTTTCTTTTTTCAATTTATAATTAATAAAGTAGTTTAGATCGAGATTATGAATAATTTTTACGCTTACATTTTATTTCATTTTCCACGAAAAATCAAACATTATTCAGATTAATCTGTCTGTAGTGCGGACTAAATAGAAAATCTGCAATTAGTTCATCATGAAATGTTTAAAGATTATTTGACGGATGTTATTATTGTATATTTTCTCATTTAATTTATTTAATTTTTTTACTTTCTTGTTTGTAGTTCTGTGGAATGGAAAAATTGTTTCATTTTTTTTTTGTTTTTTGGCTACCGCATTGGAATCGCATTCATTCATTTTGTTAACGTTATGAATGCGAGCCAACAATGTTTATTTTTAATTTCAATAACAAAAACTTAATAAAACTGAAAAGAATAAAAGAGCCAACCAAACTGTATTAAAACCAGAACGAAATGAAATAATATTTCCATAAACAGAACATAACGACGATCCTTTCTTTTTAATAAACAGACACACTAAATAAAATGTGCCTCCGGACAGGGGGCAGGCAGGGGTGGGGGGGTTAAAAAAAGATTGGAATGAAATAAAATCAAATACAAACACATGCTCACTCACTTACATTAAACTGTAAAAATAAATTTAAAGTTCGACAAAAACCTGATGGAAACCCCAACTAAAAACACACACACACACGAATTTTTCCAACTAATCGTTTACCAACAAAGCAGTTACAGGAATGCTTTGAATACAAATTCGAAGTTGGTTTCCGAATATATGGTACGTTTGCGAACATATACCCTACGCCATTAATAGCGATAGACTAAGGTTTTGAATCATTTGTAACAATATTCTCTGAGCTGAGCTTGCAGATGCAGTATAGGTCCATGAGAAATAAGCGGACAAATATATAAAATTGAAAAATAAAAAGAAATTCATTTCTTATAATTAACATTTTATATAAAGATTTATAAAATACAGACATAAATAAGTACAAATAATATACACAAACTTAAATTTATACATATATATGGTTATACTTATGTGTATAAATTTACTTCTGATATTTCTCTACAGAATGTATTTTTTTAAAGTATTGGTCCTGTTTGATGAAAATGTTTTAAATTCCGAACAGTCCATTTCATTTTATGGTCAAAAGAGATTCTAAAGTTTTTAGTCCCATTTGGAATTTTTCGGAAGACCAAATATTGTTAGATATTGAAAAAACTCTTTCTGTTGGTGCGTTAGACCCTGGCAAAGCAAATGAAAAATATACTAATAACAGGATGTTTTTATAAGGAATATTTTTCGTTTCAAAAAATTTGAAAATTTCAACTCACTTTTAATTTCTATTTGTTCAGCATTTGCATAATTTTTTACATAAGTGAATTCATCAAAAATATCGTTATTACTTATATTTAAATCATTTCTGATTTCTGTTACCTTTATTAACGACTTTTGAACTGAAGACCAAGATGGAATTGCATCTAAAAATATCCAAGCAAGTGCCTCAATTTCTTTAAAAGATTCATTCCATTGGTTCAGGTAACTAATACAGTTTCTGTAAAAGTTTTTAACTTTTTCCTTAAACAATTTTGTACGTTAAGTCGTAAAAATACTTCATTGTGGCGTTCTATTAACTTTGATTTAAATTCTTTTAATATTATAGCCGCTTCAGGCATTGAAATATGTTGACTTTCTAAACGCAGTATATATGTATTTATGGCAGACAGTAGCTTGACTTAAGTAATAACCAAGACTTAGCAAAAGGATCATTAAAAGCATTAAACAATATTGTTAGGCATTTTTCTTGTTTAAGAAAGTACTCTATCGTTTTTACCGAATTGGTGAAAAAAGTGGACAAAAGCGGACATTTTGGAAAATAAATACTTTTTAGGAGTAACGTGTGGTAAAATATTGGACAAATAGCGGAAGCAAAATAAATAGCGGACAGGAGATTAAAATAGCGGACTGTCCGCTATAATAGTGGACGGATGGTCACCGTAAGTATAGGCCATGTTATAAAGTAAATTAAATATACAAGAATGTAGAAAAGGCATTCAATATCAATGTTTTGAGAAATAATGCAAGAAATTTCTTACATTCTTAAATTACAGATTGAATGTCCGATCTATATATCTTAGAATTTTCTGTACTATGGTCTCTACAAACAACTTCTAAGAATCTCAGGAAAGAGAGTAATAAATCGAATTACCTAACAAGTATCGTATGCCTAGTAACCGGAAAAGGAAATCCAGTAAAGAATAGTAAGAATGGTGTGAATGATGGAGAAGTTCCACTTCACTTAGCTAAGATAGTATGTACCTTGAGAATGGACTTGGCAAAGGCCCAATATAAGTCAAATCTTGACGCCCATAAAGTCTGTCATCCATTCTGTCAGATGGTTTTGAGTACACGCTCTACATTAATTTGAAGAATCTTATACTTGTCATCAATTTGATTTCCTGAAGAATCATTACTAACACATGATTGGTCATTACACCCTTCAGTCTGGATTACGATCTAGTTTCTACCACTACCTATGCAGTGTGTGTTAATTTTATACATGAGTGGCGGGCCCTACAGTTTTATTTACTCTCAGAAGATTTCTGGCAGTCGCTGAAGTAATACTTTTTTATATTTCGTTTTGCTAATGATGTCTGACATGGGTTTTGAACCGTGGCCTCATGTCTAATAAGCCAACACACTACCTATTAGACTACGGCGACTTTAATCAGCACTAAAGAACAAGTAAATCGTATTGTCAGTAAAGCTCTTAAAAGCAAACATTTGGAAAATCTGCACAAAATTTGCTAACCTTATCCAGCACTTAAGCTCTTTCAAATATTTCTTTGTGAAAAAGCTTCCATACATTCGTGATTCAAGAAAATAACTGCAGGAGTTCGATTGCGTAGTTAGCATATTGGATTCCGTTCCATATGTCGTATTAACTGCTAATTAACTCTCATTAGTCTTTGCAAAGTTACAGCGATTGATCAACTCCAGCCTCATGTTCTAAAAAAATGCTTATGTATATAAATATGTATGTCACGTTTGCTTTGAGGCAAGGAACAAATCTTTAATCTAAAAATCTTTAATATCCATATTCCACAAAAAGCGGCTATGAACTGAGCAGGTGGGCTCCAAGATAATACACATTATTCGGAATTATCATTTGGTTGATTTTTCAACAGTCGAGATGGAAATAACTCTTCCAGAGTTATCAATTTAAATCGCTCTTGCATTCAAAAATCATGGTCCGCCAACAAATATGCTTCTACCCACTGAAGAAAACTTGATACGTTAAATTCGGCATAATTTTCAATTTTAGTTTTAACTTGTAAAGCGATTACAGCTTACAATAAATAATTTCAATGACTTGTAGAAACACTCGAAAAATTGATTGGATAACTGTACTAGTAGATATAGTCAGATTAGCATTTGATTATAATCAGCCTAAGTGATTCGGTAATAAATTATAAAGTTATGAAAATATAACGGAATTTATTACATAACGACCGAACTTCACACACTACCTATGGTGGGTGCGTTAATTTTATACATGAGTGGCGGGACCTACAGTTTTAAAATCGATTCCGAACGACAGAGTTTTTGAGAAACTTTTCATGGCAATTCTATTTACACTCAGAGTTTTTGCCAGAAATCTGCTGAGAGTAAGTCGCCGAAGAAATATTTTTAAATATTTCGTTTTGATAATGATGTCTGACCTGGGATTTGAACCTTATGCCTAATAAGCCAATATACTACCTATAAGACTTGCTTTGATGTAAATCTAGAAATTCTTTATCCAAATAATAATAGAAATCATTCTAACGAATGTATTCACGAGATTATTAAAAAATAATGTTACAGGATAAGATGGCTAAGAATGGGTTTAAAACTAAACTATAATGCAAGTTGGAGTTGGTAGTTGTGTTTGAAAGCATTGCTTTATTAGGACTTAAATTACTTGATATACGAGTAGCGTCGGTTATCACATATTCATTTATGTACGTCTGTATGTTTTTACTCAGTGTTGGTTTGTTTGTTACAAAGTTCCCATTTTATTTATTTGAGTTTCGTTTTTTAATTTTTTTTCCATTCAAGTTTGTCTGTAATGGTACGAGTTTTATTTCTCATCGCATTCTTTTTTTTTTTTAATAAGGATGCCCATAAGTATGGCTACTATGATTTTGAGATCCCCAAATGAAATAGAGCAAGATAAACAAAAAAAAAAAAATAACATGAAGGGAAACACATTTTATCCACAAAAAAACGAAGAGACAATGAGGGAAAATCACGACAACAATAAAAATAATGGAATACAATTTGTTACGAAAATCAACGGAGAATCTATTTATTATTCGGTTGCAGAAAATTATTGGCAGGAATTTAAATGTTTATTTGCTGCTCGTTTGTTTTCTGGGATAAGATTTGCTGGTAACAATCACTGTTAAAGCCATTAGTTGGGAATATTTTCTTTATCGTTTGTTATCTGTTACACGAAAAGTTTAAATTTATAACATAAAAATTAAATACGGAATTGTAGATTTAAATTCCTACAATAATATGTACTTAAGAATTTAAAGCTTTTGTTCGTTTTTTAGTATTTCGATAAATACGAACCAAGTATTTCAAATATTTTTTATATTTACGTGTTATAGATTTATACATGTACACTGTTTAAAAATATTAGATATGATTTTAATTTTTCTATTTTTTATTCTTTTTTAATCATCATAAACTGTTATAATGGTAGTTTGGTTGTTGGACCAAAATACAAGGAGATATGAAACGAACGAGGGTAATGGGATACATTTATTTACTTTTATCACACTAAAAAAGCTTTCCTGTTATCTGGTTACTCATTTAGTTGTTTCAATATGGTGAGTATGACCACACTTCTGTCTATCAACTGAAGTGTTGTTTGGTTAAGGGAGATTTAGACGATCACACAAGTCCTACGACTTGTCAAATTTTTGTGCAGAAGAGAGCGGATAAAATCGTGGAAACTCAATATGGAATGAAACCGTACGACATTAAAAAAAAAAATGGATGGGTGGAAATTCGGTTGCTTTAAGGCTCTCTTCGTTTGTTGCCATCGCACTTTATAGGATCGGGGATGCCTTCATATTACTTTGTCTTGGTATTTGACTAATGGTGTAAACGCAGAAAATATTTCCTAAGATTTCTTCTCTAATTTTTAAAATACGGATGGAATTTTATAATACCTTCTCTCTGACTCTATGTACTTAAACATTGATCGTGTAAATAGGCCTTTAATAATTGAAGCATTACCGTCAATTTTTAACCTTATGTGCACGGCAAAATAAAACATCTTCTAATGTGCTGCATCGTACTTGGGCATTTATTAGGAAATATTTATTAAGAACGTTGGTAACTGATACAGAGATATTTTACATTATTTTCTTAAGCCTTAAGTTGTATAACATGTTTTATTAACAGTTTCTTTTATGTTTTTTAATTTTTAGGCAACATGTGATAGTTTCTTTCCTCTTTGTACATATGATGTAAATCCTTTTATTTATTTTTTCTTGGAACTATATCTTTGACTTCTGACACTAGTACGAAGAAAACAAAGATAAAAGATGACAGTCTCTTCATGTATTGTTGTAGTGCGTCAGGTTGTTCGTAGGCGTCTACGACGGCAAGATCCTTAGAGGTTGTACTGCAGCGCCGCGTTTATAATCTCATTGTTAGGCATCAGACTAGTTGTCATACCAGACGCATTTTATGTTGGTAGTACGAATCGGTTAATTACTACTTACGTTGCTTGGTCGGAAGCATGAAAAAATCGTATAAATCAGTTGATACAGATTTGTAGTCATCGTGTACTGTTTTCAGATAGATGCCAGGTTTCACAACCATATGGGAGTATGGGCTTAACGCACGTATTGTACACAAGTGTTTTACAATTATTGGATAACCTTTGTCTTATGTTTTCATAGCGGCTGCCGAATTTTTGTAGATTGATAATTTGCTGCGTGGTGTACAAGAGACGTATTTCACTCCAGTAAAAATTCTTGAACGTCTCGAATCAATGTGTTAAACAAAAACTCTTTTATTATACACACTGATTTCAACATTTTTTTCGAATAGTTTTAATTACACTATGCGACAAAATAAAAAAAATTAAATACACCTGGCTAATGACATAGTGTATGTTATGAGTTTTGTTGAGTAGATCTCAAAAATATTTTTTTATATTTCTCGAACCCTCCAAACTTTTATTATTTGACAAAAACTGTTTTTTTAGACTTTACGCACAAATTTCTGAATTACACAAACATTTGACCCGATTTCCAAAATTTAAATCTTGTTGGAAAGGGCAGAGGTGGAACTTTAAAACGGTATACATACATATATTATTTGACTTAATATACTATGAGTTTTGAGGCAAACTTGGAAAAAGCGAATTTTTTTCATATTTTTTCAAGTTTGTCCGTTCATAGTAGCAAACTTTACTTAAAAAATATGAAATAACTGATGACATTCTGAAAGTGCAATATCTTGTGAAGAAATTGGCACTTCGTTTGATCAAATCGGACAAAAATTGCCGTAGTTCTTATTTAAAGAGTCTAACAGTCGAGTTATATTTTTCTTATATATATTTATTCAAATGAACTTTTAGGTCAAAAATTTTCAGAATTTCTGATGGATCTTGATTGTTTATCGAAAAATGTGTCAATTTCAGCTTTGAGCGACCACCAGAAGTTGGCCAATGTTTGCGCAAAGAGAAATAATAATATTTGCAAAAAAACAGAAATATTAGCCGACTTCTGGAAGTTATGCAAACGTGAAATTGACACATTTTGTGATAAACAATCAAGATCCATCAAAAATTCTGAAAATTTTTTTACTAAAAGTTCATTTGATGAAATGACATATATAAAAAATATAACACAACTGTTATACTATTTAAATAATAACTACCGTCATTTTTATCCAGTTTTATCAAATGATGACTCAATATCTTCACAAGAGAACATAAGTACTTTAAGAATATTATCAATTATCGTATATTTTTTTTTATTAAAGTTTGCTACTATGAATGGACAAACTTGAAAAATATGAAAAAAATTCGCATTTTCCAAGTTTACCTCATCAAATCTCATAGCATATTAAGCCGAATAATAGATATACATATGTATACCGTTTTAAACCATTTCTCCCCTTTCCAACAAGATTTAAATTTTGGAAATCGGGTCAGAAATGTTTGATTAATCCATAAATTTTTGCGTAAAGTAATAGATTTCTGGCAAAATCTCTGAGAGTAAATAAAATTGCCATGAAAAGTTTCTCAAAAATTTTTCGTTCGGAATCGACTTTAAATTGTAGGTCCTGCCACTCTTGTATTAAATTAACGCACACAACATAATTGGTGTGAGAAGCTAGGCCGTAATCCTGACTGAAGGGTTGTAATGACCAATTATGTTGATTTCTCTAAGAAAGTATATTTCATTACACGAAAAAGTATATTGCATGAATACATACATACATTATTGTCCACTACAGCCTTAGTAAGGATTGCGTTAATTTTATAGTTGTCTAGCGTTACCGAGAGTTTCAAATCGAACCACGTAAGTTAGATTTGAAAATCCTTTTTACGGCAATCAGTCTAACTTCAGTGATTTTTGGCAGAAGACTGCAGAAAGAAGGCCACTGAAAGAAATATTTTTTACAACAATTTCACAGAACTGAGTTTTGAACTCTCGCGTCCTTGTCCGTGAAACCAACATACACTCAAACCTCGTTTTATGCGAATTCAAATTTATGCGGTTTCAAAATTTTCAAATTTTTTCTTTGCAAAAACGATTTTAAGGAAGTATTGAATGTTAAAATCCAAAAAAATGTGTTGTTCGTAACAAAGTTACTACTATCTTTAAATTTTTTCGGCATTTCCGGTTCTGATGTCTGAAGTATTATTCAAATGCTATGGACGTGGAGTAATATTATATTTTTATTTTATTGAAAAATTGTGTATTTTCTTCATTATTTGGAATTTTGAATTAGTTGTTGTTTATTTCCTATCTTTTTCCTTATTTTGTATAGTCTCAGCAAGGGATTCATTTTTTGTTAATTTTTTTATATGCGATTTTGTTTGAATTTTAAGGGTTAAATTTGAATTTATGCGCTTTTTTATTTAAATCCCTATTAGTGGATTTTGTATGAAGCTAGTGTATCGTTTTATGCGAATTTGAATTATGCGACTTTTTGCGAAACGAATTAATCGCATAAAACGAGGTTTGAGTTTACTACTTAATAGACTATTAATTTATTTTATGATATTTAAAAAAATTAAAGAGAAATAGTTATTAAACTTTAACCACAAATATTATTTGGACACAATTTTCTTTAGACCACGAGTGCTACGAAAGTAATCTTAAATATTTTCTTTCAGGTTCTTTTTCGTTTTTTGATTTTAAACAACAAGTCACTGGCAGATTATTAATTAAGTAACAATTTATTTCAATAAGCTGCTGTAATTTGTCAACGACTCTTGTTTTTTATCGCTGCGTTGCAAAATCACAACAGCCCCATCAGACCTCAAATAAAAAAATAAAAAAACAACAACAACAATGGCATTAAGTGGCAAAAGGCCCAAATGTTGTAATAAGCAAATATTTTAAATAACGTGGCCAAAAAAAAAAATGAAAAAAAGAAAAAAAGAACAGTGACAAGGCAAATGTAATTTTTAAAACGATTTTTCGTTGTCATACACAAAAGAGTGAGAAAAATATTTCGAAAAGGAATTTGTAAAAATCACGGTCTTAAGAATGAATTACAAAAAAACAAAATATTTGACACAAAACATTGTGTTTAACATGGTTGCAAAAGGGGAAGGAAGAGAGTGAGAGAGAGGGAGAGAACAAAATATATACACACAAATCTGGGTAGAAAAAGGCAATCCAAACAATGTGAATGTGAAATAATGAGTGAATGAATGACTGACTAACTGACTGACGGCGATATTGTTGTTTCTTGTATGAGCCATCAACTGATGTGAGTGGGTGGGAGTTTAAAAAAAAAAATGTTGAAAAATAATAAGACAGGCAAGTATGAAGAAAATGTGATTTTACCTTCGTCATTGTCATGATAATTAATTTAAAAATGTACTCAAACCCCCATTCTGTCCTACACTCTCTAAAGAGCAAAAGAAGAGGCAACAGCAGCAACAACAAGAACAATACATGTATGCTTAATAATAGAGTTACTCTCAACTCAGCCATACAGACATACAGCCGTACAAACATTCAGACATGTTGTAGCATATTTTTTTGCATGTTAGTTTTTAGTTCGTTATGGTGGTTGAGTTGGAAATCAACTCAATTTAAATCAAGTCAACACTCTACATTTACATTTAATAAAACAGAAGAAGAAGAACAAGCCAAAGGATGAAAACTAAAAAAAAAAAACAAAAACAATTCCAAAAACTTTTGAAAACATTCGTCAGTATTACCAACAAAAAAAAAAAAAAAATAAAAACTCTGTGCCTGAGTGTTTGTGTGTTTCAGAAGATATTTGGTTGGTCTCTTCCAACGTAGTATTCGAATGAACTGAACAAAATTCAGTATCATCCATTTATTCTACTCTTACATTTTAGTTATGGGAGTACTTTTTTGTTTTTACATTGGTTCCTACCATATACTGCGCACTTGTTTGAATATGAACAATGTTATCTAGACAGGGGAAAAAAATAAACAAATACAGTATAGTTTGGATAGAACTAAACACAGTTAATGAATTACACGTACATACATACATAATTGGTCATCACAACCATTTAGTCAAGATTACGACCTAGTTTCTCACACGACTTATGTTGACCTACAGTTTAAAGTCGACTCCGAAGACTCCGACAGATTTTTGAGAAACTTTTCATGGCAATTTTATTTACTCTCAGAATTTTTGCCGGAAATCTGCTGAGAGGAAGTAGCCGAAGAAATATTCTGTCGTATTTCGTTTTGTTCGAGATGTCTGTCTTGGGGTTTGAATCGAGGCCTCACGTCTAATAAGCCAACACACTCCCTACTAGACTATCGCGACTACAATGAATTATAACTCGTGTTAATAACCACGTTTGCTTACAATGGGCATATTAGCTGTAGTGTAACAGACCAGAGTACATAGTGAGTATTAATAGCCTAGCACACCATTCACTAGACTAACAAGTGACTTAACAAAAGAGAAGTAGAAGTTTAAAGAATTATCCACCGAAATATTCAATAACTATTTAAGATTTTCATAATTCGTTTAAAAATAAATGTTTTCATAAAAAGCTGGGACTTTACCTTTGTAAAATCTATAAACAGTCCAAGGAGAAATCAAATTGATTGATTTCTAGTCAAAGCCCTCAGTATATATCATTCACATTCTTTTTTTTAAGACCAGTACTCAGGGGATGGCCCCTACTCATACAGTGTATTGTGTTGGAATTAGGAAAATAGGTTATGGGATAGAGAACAGAGGGAGTAGTGTTTGTGGAAACATTAAATTTGAATCTTCCCATAAGTGGCAGGAAATACCGCTGCAGGTACGGACTTCCACACTGAGATAGTCCGGCTAAACAATCCACCACAAACGGATATGACCTGCGAGAACGACGGGTGCTACGTTAGCATACACGATTTTCGGGAACAAGTCCCTTTATCTCGCTGGAGCAAAAAATTCAAGTCACATTGCGACGATGCTTCAATAAATAAATACAGTTGAGTACCCCACCGTCATTAATTCACCCTCTCCTGTACGCGTTCGAGAAGCTTCAAAATAGACTTTGAGGCACCGACTCCATTCTCGGTCGGATATAAGTGGTGTAAATAGTTAGGAGATCAAATGAAGCGAAGTATTTCTTGCACCGTCTTAAGTAAACGAGGCACTTAAAAGCTTCTTTCGGTACTTGAAAAATGTGGGTTCAGCGTACATCACACTGAATTTTCATGCCCAGCACATCAAGATCGTCCGACTCAATATTATTGCTGCGCTTGTTTTAACGAAAAATACTGCGTCTTTCGGGCGTTAAAATCAACTCTATTCATACGACCCCATAGGAATATTGACTGTACATCGGACATGAGAGTATCATTCCTGTTAAGCCTTTTGGCCTTAAATTCCAAAGGACTCGTCCTGCCATTAAAATAATATGAATGACAAATATTGCTGTCATCTTCAAAAGCGTAGATACGATTAGAAGTTAAAGAAAAAAGATCGTCATTGTCCTTTTTTTTGGGCACAAACAAATTATATTATATTTGCCGTGATCTCAGTACTTGTAACAGAATGTCTTATAAATTTTTACTCCCCCAACTATGCAATGCTTTTAATAAGTTTTTCTTAACAGTCCATTACTGTGACCTATCCATGTAGCTAAAATTGACTTATTTAGGCAGCCTTTTACTCTGTGATCCTTTTACCATAGACTAACCCGTTCATTTTAAACGAATTCTACTGTATAATCCCAAACTTACGTGATATTGGAAAACAAAAAATTGTTTGTTGTTGTTTTAAGATTCCTTTTTTCTAACAAACATTGGATACTAGAAGTCAGTAGACGTATAGCAAGTGTCAAATTCAGATACCAAAGTATTGCCACACAAAAGTAGTCGCCTGTAACCCACATGAGATATTGACAATGTGTAAATGAATGAATGAACGTGAACGTGAATTTGGCCAACAAAATAAAACGACCGAAACCAGAAATCAATTTTGTATGTAACAATAGTACTATTGTTATTTACCGTTATGCAAAAACCCACATGTGCATAGATAAACAGACATGTGTTTATTTTTTTGGGGTAGTGTTGAGTTCAAAATTCTACCCATTATAGAAATTTTTTTCTACCCTCATCACACACCATCTCATCTCATCTCAGCTCAACTCAACTGAACTGAACTCATCTCATCTCACGTAAAAGTCAAAAGGCATTTGTTTAAAGGACTTGATGAATAGCTGTGTGTGTATGTGTGTGTGTTTTTTTGTTTTTTGTTGGGTTTTGCTTAATTTAATTTATTTAACAAAAAAAAGTAAATGGTTTTACCGTAATAAATGAGTATGTGTACGTGTTAAATAAATGTTACCTGGTAGCTGTTCATTAAATTTAATAGGCAGTCAGCTTAAAATTTTAAGGAACTTTTTATGAAAACCTTTTAAATGCTCCTCTAAAGCCCAGCTAATCTAGGCCATGAAATTAAATGTTGACGGCGTACATACATGCATATATGTATATTCTAATGTACTAATTTCATTATTTTTGCACTGAAATTCTGTATATTTTGTTTTTAAGAAAACAAAATTTTATATAAATTGGTTCCCATCTTAGTTTAATATATATTTGGTCATCATGTGAAAGATAGTGAAAGTTTTAATATTTTATTAGAACTTTACTGTACTTAATTCACTGTAACGTAGGGCTAAGATATTTTAACCGAAATCTTGTAAAACTTAAGGACTAATATTGTCACCGTTGTAAAGATAGAAATAATTCAGAAAATCATTTTATAAAATTGATGATTGAAAATTTGATTTCAGAATTTGAAAAGATTTTAATTTTTATACTGTCCATCGGATTATCCCAATTTGTTTGTTGTGCCCTTCAAATGAAGTATTTGTCTGTAAAAGCTTCAAAAAATATAATGGTCACTTGGAATTAAATCCTGGAAATACACATACATACATAACTGGTTACTACAACCCTTCAATTAGGATTACGACCTAGCTGCTCATACCACTTATCTTGTGTGTGTAAATTGTATACATGAGTGGCGGGAGCTACAGTTAAAAGTCGACTCCAAACGACAGATTTTTGAGAAATTTTTCATGGCAACTTTATTTACTTCGGGAAATGGAACCCAAAAAATATCTAAAATTCGAGAATTTGTGGCATTTTTACATGAAATTCGGTTTTATTTTTTCAACCATTTTCCTATTAACGGAAACAGTTTAAAGTCATGAAATTAAAAAATACAATTAATTACTGACCTACACCCACAACAACTACATCCTAAAAACTTAACAGAAGTATGTAATAGGCTTCACGTTCACCACCCTATACCTCATTTGAAGTTGCAATATTAATTGCTCATAAAATATTCTCTCCGTTTTTTTTGGCTGTCTTGGATTAAATAAATCCAATAAATATTTATTGCAAAAAGCTAAGTCGTAAAGGGTTGTAATAACCAATTATGTATGTATGTATGTAGTAAACATTTATTGGACGATATAATAAGAATAAAACAATTTAGGAAAAAATTTTATTTTGAAATTTTTTTAATTGTGTCAAGACCAGAATGATTTCCTATTTGTTTGTTTATTGTTACTGTTAAAATCTCCATTTGCTCTTATGTTCCTTCTTAGCTAAGATAATAAATTTTATGTTTCCATGTCGTACGAGACATCAAAGTATGCTGTAATGGAAAGCAAAAGTCTTAAGTTATTTGCAGTCGCATGGCGGCGTTTTAATTCGTTTTTGACTTCTTGTACCCTCAGAAAGATATTAGCGGGCAAAAGTGGAAGCAAAATTTCTTTCTTTGAGGTACATATATCATCGGAATAAACCGTGCTATTAAAATATCCCCGTAGTTTAGTAGCTAGGCTTATTAGACAAAAGGACACGAAATATTAAAAGATATTTTTTCAGCAGATTTCTGGCAAAAATCTGAGAGTAAATAAATTTGTCATGTCGTAATACTGACTGAAGGGTTGTAATAACCAATTATGTATTAAAATATCTCCATGAGATAATTCATATTACAAGGTAGGGTGTATTTTCTAAGACACTATTTTTTGTGTTTAAAATAAGCTTCTGTCAAATGCTACTTTGAATTTCATTATTAGAAACATTTGTTCAACTTGAAAAAATTTAGTGAAATTGCAAAACTTATTCCAGCGTATTATTAAGTGGGCAGTGAATTTAAAGTCAAATGCAATCTAATATAACTCAGATTTAGATTACAATCCCTTTTTATACTATAGCAGATGAATTGTATATGTAAATATATTATATACTATTGTGGTTTTTTCATTATTACTTATACATATACTATGTGTGTAGAAGTTGCCGTAGTCTAGTAGGTAATGTGTTGGCTTATTAGACGTAAGACCACGGTTCAAACCACAGGTCAGACCAAAACGAAAATATGAAAAAAAAAATATTGCTTCGATGACTCAGCAGATTTTTTGCAAAAACTCTGAGAACAAATAAAATTCAAAAAATTTGTCATTCAGATTCGGTACCGCCCGCCACTCAAGTATAAAATTAACGCACACAACATATCGCTCCTTTATTGCAACATAGTCATATCTCAAAAAAACTTGAACTTGGCAAAATGCGATTTAAGTTTTCAAGACATAAGTCCTAAAATCTAATTGCCCAACTTCTAATTGCTATAACTTCGGTTCAGCTTGGGATATTTATTTTATTTATTTATTAAAGATTATATAATACAATAAATGAAATTATATAATTAACAGTACGAGTGTGAGCAACTAGGCCTTCAACTCTGGGTTTTCTAAAAAATTATTATAAACTAAATATACATATATACATTCTAATTTTACAGCTTTAGTTTACATTTCATTATAAAAGTTGCAATTTTATGGATGTTTTCACTAGATGATGTACTAAGCAGCGAACTAGGAATGGAATGTCCAAATATAGTGAATCTATTCTGAGAAAATAATTGACAGCTATCCAGTATGTGTTCTACAGATTGTGGGATGCTACATGAATTGCAAATAGGTTTGTCTTCCTTCGATAATAAATATTGGTGTGTCATTATGGTATGGCCGAGTCTTAGTCTGGAGAAAAGTTTTGCTTCACTGCGGGAGACTGTTGATGGATAAGTGATTTGTTCGCCTTTGGGGTTGATTGCTTCATAGCGGTGGTTGTATGTTTCCCAATCGTTACGTTTAGTAATAAACGTATGTTTTACTAATTGCGATTTTAGATCTTTATTCTCATGAGTATGAAACAGTAATAAAGGCTTACGCTGGGCATCGCCAGCAACTTTATCAGCTGTTACATTACCTTTTATTCCCGCATGACCAGGCACCCACATTAAACGAATTTTATTTGGTGATTTTATCAAATAATTACGGATATTTGTTATTATATACTCTGAGTTCCTTGCATGTAAAATAGCAGATAATGTAGATTGACTGTCGGAGCAAATAATGAATTTTCCTTTAAGTTTAAGGCAATGTTCTACAGCCAATTTAATGGCAAAAGCTTCCGCAGTATAAATGCTGCAATGGTTCTCTAGCAGACCGTTGTAAATTGTCAATTGATTTTCATTAATAACGGCGAATGAAGTATATAAATCTGTTTTCGATCCATCCGTAAAAACAAAGGTCCAGTCAGCAGAAGAAAGTTGAATTGCCGTAAAAGCTTTTCTGTATACTTCAGGTGGCGTTGTTTGCTTCGGGAATTGAAGAAGATCAAATATAAAAGACGAAGACTTAAGGAGCCACCAAGGCTCGATTTTGGTGTTAGGTTGTTTGGCCGATAAAGATGGAAATAAGGTTTTTGCATAGTCAATCGTTCTATGAATCGAGGATTTAATTTTACAGGTTATCTTCTGTTTACAAGCATTCTTTAGCATTTTTGATAGATTAGCATTGTTAGAGTTGAAAATTTTTGGTATAAGATACAAATCACTGGCGTAAACAAATTCGGAGATTGTAGAAAAACCGGCCTCCGTTAACATATTCCTTGTGTTGGTTGTTTGGAAAGCTCCGAGGGCATACCGAATAGCAGAGTGGTAAGGAGAATTTATGTATTTCAGATAAGATTTAGGGCAGTGTCCGTAAATTTGTAGGCCGTAACCTATTTTTGACAGAATTAACGCTTTGGTAACATTTAAGAGCGTATTGGAATGTATACCACATTTTTTTGAAGATAAAAATTTTATAATGTTAAGACGTTTTGTAAGATTTTTTCTTAGTTGAAGACAATGCTGCTTAAAATTGAATTTATGGTCGAAGATAATACCCAGAATTTTCAGTTCCGAGACGTAAAGAATTGTTGTGTTGTTGTATTTAAGAGTTGGGGGGTTACAGTTACGCTTATTACATTTGTGTAAAATCTTGCATTTATCCAATGATAACATGGCTCCTGACGATTTTGACCATTAATGTATATCTCTGAGAAGGTTAGAAAAAGCGGTTTGTACTCTTGAAGGCGTGTTATTTTTCGAAAAGAAGATCGCATCATCCGCATAAATCGAATGATCAAGGATTTTGTACTTATCTGCAATTTTGCTGATGTCATTAAAAGCTATCAGAAATAAGACGACTGAAAGAGGCGAACCTTGTGGAATGCCATTATAAAGGCAAAAGGTGTCGGATAGAGTACTATTAATGCGAACTTTTATTCTACGGTTCATCAAAAATGCTTTTACAATGTTGTAGATTTTATTACCTACTTTCCAGTCTGCTAATTTCTGCAACACAATATGAATTCCAAGTCAGTCGATAAGATTGATACATGATTTTTGTGCGAGAGAGCTTGGGATACAAAATAGTTAAGGTGAAGCAAGGTATCTAAAGTACCTTGTTTTGCCTTAAAAGCAGTTTGGTTGGCATGTATTAGGCTATTTTTATAGGCGTACCACATTAATCTCGTTGAAATAATCTTCTCAAACACTTTTCCTATACAGGGGAGTAGTGATATGGGACGATAGCTACTAATATATTCAACTGGTTTGTTCGGTTTTAGAATAGGAAAAATAGTTGCATTGCGCCAATTTTGGGGATAAATACCACTCTCAAAAATGTTATTGAAAAGTGTTAAAATTCTTTCTTTCAAACACAATGGCAAATTTTTTAACAAGGCGTATGATATTCTGTCATAACCGGGTGTTTTTCCTTTGGCACGAGATAGCACGTTTACGAATTCAAAAAGGTTGATTTTACCATCAATTTGTTTAGCTGAGTTTGAAGGTAGTTTGTTGCAATAGTTAAAATTAAGTAAATCACTTTTATTAGATACAAAACGCGGGTGGAATTGTCTATCGTGCGATAAATTAGACCAATATTCGCCGAAGTTGTTGGCTATTTCAAGAGGAGTTGAAAAGAATTGTTTGTCCATTTTAATATACTTAAATGTGTTCCAAGTTTTGTTTCCAACAAGAGTTCTTATATCGTGCCATATTTTCTTGGTGCAGGATTGAGGGTTAATCGAGGATGTGAATTGATGATCTATAGCGAATGTATTTGTGCCACTTTTGTTGCTTATCATTTCTTAAAAAACTTAAGGAGTCGTTCCACCATGGAATAGATTTTTTTATATAAGAGTGTTTCGTTTGTGGGATCGAGGTGTTGGCGGCAAAGCGAATGATTTTTACTATTCTGGCTGCTTCAGAATTAATATTATGTGAGTAATTGCATTTACCATTTTGTTCGGTACAGTGCATTTGGAATTTATCCCAGTTAGCAGCATCAAGCTTGTACCTGGGGAAAGGTTTATAATTGTTTTGATTTGAAGAAATGCCTATCTTGATGAGAATA
The DNA here is from genome assembly GCA_927399465.1 of Sarcophaga caerulescens. Lineage (NCBI taxonomy): Eukaryota > Metazoa > Arthropoda > Insecta > Diptera > Sarcophagidae > Sarcophaga > Sarcophaga caerulescens. Next base: position 73,302,390 of record OV656872.1, on the reverse strand, counting down.
GGGAAGTGGTCGCTACCGTATAATGAGTTGGCTACACTCCATGAGACATATGCGCATTGCACATCGCTATGTCTACGTTTGTTAGAGAGTTATGGGTAGATAAATGTGTGCACGTACCGTCATTTAGAACTGTTAAATTTTCATTGAGGATTAGATTTTCTATAATTTTCCCTTTTACGTTAGTTATATTAGAGCCCCACAGAGTACTCCAAGCATTAAAGTCGCCCAATATTATATAAGACTGGTGTTTGCTGATGGATATATCTTTTAAATCTGTTGTTGAAAACGTCTGATTTGGAGGAATGTAACAATTAACAATGGAAAAAGGAAAGTTGGTATCTACCGTAAGTTCCAAAGACGCTATTTTTGTATTGCGAAAGTTAATTTTGTGGGGCAAATCTTTTTTCACTAAGAAACCAACTCCTTGTTTTGCGTAAGTGTTGTTAGGTAAATTATAGAAATAACCCTCGTACTGTTTATGCGTGGTAATGTTTGTTTTGTAAAATGGCAAGTGTGTCTCTTGAATTGCAATTACGTCTGGTTTGTTATCATCAATGAGAAGAGATAATTCGTTGTAGTTGTTGTAATAACCATTCATATTCCACTGTATAACACTTATCATTTGTTTGTAAAATAAAAAGGAAGAAAAAAATTAAGAGATTGGAAGTTAGAAGAGAGTATTACTCTTCTTCACTTGTTGTCCCTTTATACATAATATCAATTTTATGTTTCGTATTATCTGCTCTTTCATTTTCATTATTTATTGTTTCGTTCAAAAAGTTGGATTGGATTGTGTTGTTGGATTGGATTGTATTGTTGGATTGGATTGTATTGTTGGATTGTGTTGTTGTTGTGAGAGATTTTTGTTTATCAATAGGAAGAGAGGGAATAGAAGAAATAACGAATTTATAAGTTGATGATTTATTTTGCATGTTTGGTGAATTAATTTTTGTTGTGCTTTTAGTTTCTTTTTCCATGTTGTTTTCAATAATATTTTGATTTTTGTTGGTGTTTTGAGACGCGACAGCCGAGTATGTTGTAATAGGTGAAGTAATTGTTGAATTATTTTTCAGGATAGTCCAAGCTTCTTTAATTGTGCATTTGTTTTTAATTTTAATTTTTAAGAGTTCCTTCTGTTGAATGAATTTAGTGCATCTATTTGATGAAGCGGGATGTTCGTCAAGACAGTTTGCACATTGGACGCGTGAGCATTGGTTAGGGGTGTGGGGAGGAAGATTACATTGTGGGCAGGTTGGAGGATTTTTGCAATGATTCTTAGTATGGCCAAGTTTTTGGCAAGTTTTGCATCGCATAGGGTTCGGGAAATATTCACGAACATTAACTAAATTCCAGGAAATTTTTAATTTTGTTGGTAAGTTATAAAGGTCGAAGGTAATTAATAAAACTCCTGTCTTTTTGAGAATATTTTCTTCCAATTTTTGAAATTTATAAACGTCCACAACGCCTTGATCAGCAAGTTCCTTAATTATTTCCTCTTCAGGGATATCGTTTAAATAGGGGGCAAAAACTGTACCTTTTGTGTAGTTCAATCCTTTGTGAAGTTTACATTTGATCGGGCAGAGTCCAAATAATTCTTTTGAATTTACAAATTTATCAGCAACTTGTTGATTGTTGACAAGAATGAGAAGATTACCATCTCGTAATTGGGAAATGGACGTGATTTCTTTACTGATGATTTGAATTGCACGATGAACTGCGAAGCAAGAGTAGGTTGAAAGGGGCTTATTTGGATCAGTTGACTCCATCACAATATATTTAGGATTGGGTTGGGGATGCTTTGGAAGTTCAGGAAAATGTATAGTGTCTTTATTTTTTGCTTTTTTTCTCTTGGGACTACTAGAATTTGCTAATATAGCAAATCTGTTGTCCCCAAGGTTGGGGGGCCCTGCGGGCATTGTTCTTGTTGGGCAATATTAATAAGTTATTAATATGACAATAAGAATGAAAGAAAGTAAAGAAATAAAGAAAAATACGATAAATAAAGAGGTCGCGTAAATCACTGGTTAATTTAATTACAATTAGCGCAAAAAACACGATACGTCAGTTTGTGTTGAAAGCTAGCCGAAGACTGAGCTTGGGATATAAAACTGATTTTTTTTCAACATGTACAGAAGGTCTAAAAGAGCAGTTCTGCTTAAGTAACTACAAATTTTTAATTTTTTGAGATATGACTATGTTGCAATAAAGGAGCGATATGTGGTGTGAGAAACAAGGTCCATAATCCTGACTGAATGATCAATTATTTATGTATGTGTATACTATATGTGAGTTAGACAGATTAAAAATTTAATAAAGAAAGGAATCCGCAATAGTTTTCATTTTCATTTTGTGTTTAATTTCATTATTTGAAAGGGCTTATTGAAAAGAATTCATTCATGAGCATCGGGTCTTTCACTACGCGCTTCCTATCATTAAATTTAAATACAACATAATATGTGTGAGAATTCATAGAAATTTTGTATTCAATTAAAAGACCTATTGATGCCATTATGTGCAGAATAGAACACATATTCCGCCACGGGTTCTCTAGGTAGGGCGCATTTGAAATGTCCAATTTGACAGATGGCATGGTTCCGTTGGCTGTGAGAACCACTATGGTTAGTAACTTATTCGTATACATCTTCGACTTAAGAAAAACGTCGACAAATTGCACGATCCCAGTAGCCAGTTTACATCACCTCTACGACAACATCCAATGTGGTATAAGCTACATACGTGGCATCTAGCGCCGTAATGCAGTTGATAATCTTAGACTTATAGTAATCGCCGTTGACAGACTGGCCATCTGAAAAAAATAGAGCGAACAATGATGCCGCCAGTCCAAAATCTAAACCAAACATTGACCTTTTTGGTGATGTATTCAATGTTTTTGAATCTAATGTTGATTGGTATCGCCTCAAATTCGATCATTTTGTCTGTTCTTGTAATCTAGAAATGGGCCTCATTGCAGAAGATGATTTTTCATTGAAAATTATGGTCAGACAGGACACCCAAATGATAAAATAATTTTGGTAAATGCTAAAGACTGGATAAATGCAACTACTTCGACAGATTAAGCATCAACAAGATGGTCATCATTAACTGTCAAAGTGTGGAATTACCTATTTGAAAATATTATTCTATTTTATTATTAGCTAAGTGATGAAGACCTAAGTTATAGAGCGGAATAGCACTAACAACTTCACGCATAAATATAAACTCTACTCTACTTGGGTAAAATATTCCTACAATAGAACACAATTCACTCTTTGCTTTAAATATACATTCATACGCTTTTTATGTGTTTTGAACATGTGTTTTCCGAAAATCAAATTAATGGAAAAACAATTAAAATATTTATTTATAAAAATTCTTTTGTTGCTTTTGTTCATTGCTCATAAAGTTGAGATTTATTAAACAATTCTTTGTTTTATAAAAAAATTTCATAATTTTTGCCACAAACTACGCAAAAAAAAGAAGAAAATCAATTCCGCAGAAAAAAAATTCAATAACAATTTTATACAAAAGACCACATTTAAGCTGTTGAAAGCTTATCGAATTATTTTACAGATTGTTTTTTCATTTTTAGTTTTTCTCCTCTTTTTTTTGCATTGAATAAAATTGCAAAAATGCAATGCAATCTACATATACATACATGTATGTGTATATAATATTTTTATAAACTCGTTTGTATAGAATTTTTAAATTAAAGCAAATAACTGGAGTACAGAAAAAAGTGTAAGTGTCACAGCTGTTCACACTCCCATTTATACATGAAATATACTCTTTGGAGTAGTCAGTCTCGATCAAGCAGGATGGGTAAAATACAGATAAAACTTATAATATTTTAATCCGAATAAATGCATACAGCAGCTAATTAAAATCTGATTACAAATGTTTTTTTTAATTTTTAAGTGGACAGAATGAAATTGTCTTCAATACCCTTTTAATTTCGGCTGTACTTCAATAAATTGCAATAGCAGAAATTTACAATAGTAAGTCAACGAACATTATGGTGTAATGTCACGATTCAAACCCCAGGTCAGACATCTCCAACAGAAGGAAATATGAAGAAATATTTCTCCGACGACTTCCTCTCAGCAGATTTCTGGCAAAAACTCTGAGAGTAAATAAATTGCCGTGAAAAGTTTTTTAAAAATTTGTCGTTCGGAGTCGACTTAAAACTGTAGATCCTGCTATGCATGTATAAAATTAACACACACAACATAAGTGATGTGAGAAGCTAGGTCTCGTAATCCCGACTGATGAGTTGTAATGGCAAATTATGTATGTACATACAAAAAATGAAATTTCTATTTATTTTTGGAATTGTTTTTGATTTTTATTCGCTTAACTTAATGTCTACAGTTTTAAGAACTTTAAACTGATACTTTTTTTTCTTTGTATTTATTCCATTCACTTCTATTGAATTCCATCTCTGCATTCAATATATCTATACATTTCACCTTAACTTAGACTAACAAATAACACAGTCGTAGTTTCCATGTTTCAACGAAAATTTGTACATTAACGCTTTTAACTGTTTTAGTCCAATTAAAGTGAAATTAAAGCACTAGTTTGCAAACAAAGTTATCTCAGAGATAAAAAAGTTATCGCAAAAACTAAAAATGGTTTTGAATGGTAAGATTACCACAGTACCCTTGTAGCAGAAATTAAAAAAAAAATAAGAATAATAATTATTGAAGACGTAATGTATACTCGAATATAAACAAAGACAGTGTTTTTTGCAGTCATAGGTTAGGATATCTTGGTAATCTAAAGTAATGGAGTAATAATTTATAGATTCGGATTCAGTGAACTTTGTGTACTTTTTTCCAGTCGACATAAGCATCGTTCTGTAAATGAGCCATTTCGTAACTGAAATTACGGCATAACGTTTTTAGTTTCAATCTAAAATGCATTAAACTGAATAAATAGTGTGGGGGTGTTTTGTCACTCAATGGCAACGGGCAACGGTATTCAATTAGTGAATCTATGGACCGCTACATCTCAAAAACTATTTTGGAAATTGTTTTACTATTAGGAGTCGAAATACAAATCCAAATAAAAGGAGAATGAAAAAAGATTTTATAATTCGAAATTAATAGCTCTAATGCCTCGCAGATAACCTGCTGTTTTTCAAAATACAGTATATTCCATTAATTGTTAAGATGTGTAACAAAACAAAGAAAAAAATTAAACGAGTTGCTTCAGTTTTTGCCATCTAAATTTGAAACATTTTTATTTTTCTTTTATTTTCTTCGAACATTTCATTAATTCTGTTCTTTTTTCAATAATTTTTGTTTTAAAAATTAATAGGGCGTCGAAGTTTGAAAAAAGTTATCTTTAAACATGCTTAGATTTATGTTTTCTAACAGATTCCTTTGGAAATGTCAAAATATTCAGTCTGCATGTACCAAATAAAAAGGAAAGATGGACAGCAATAAAATAATAATAAAAATATTTTTAAATTGTAAAGACAGGTACGTGTTTCTAAGAATGTTTTTATTTATAATTGTATTAGAAAATAAAAAAGGTATTTTTAAATTAATACATGTAAAATAAGACATTGTTGTAACGCTGTAATCACACTAATTTCACTCAGCAAATGTAATTGTATTTATCAAAAAAATTTACGTGGATAAACTAAACAAAAAGCAATAGTTTTAACCTCCATTTAAATTAATATAATTCTATTTACATTAAATTCTACAGTCAATTTCCATTGTCTTCTTTAATGGCTTTCTTGTTTCGGGTTTGTCTGAATTCATTCTTAAATAATCAATTAATTTCTATTTCCTCAGCCTCAGCCAGCTTAGCAAATATGTTTGTATATATATATGTAAATATATACAACAATAAATTGTAAATTTAATTAACATACCTTTATGTTTGCAGATGTAAATACAATAATAAATAAACAAAAACATGTTTATGCATGTAACATGTAAAGTCCCTTTTTGCACATTTCCATTATATGTTACACTATTGTGTCTGTGTGTATGCGTGTGTGGGAACGTATCAATTGTATTCCGGTATTTTACTGTTTATAGAACAACAACAGCAACAATAACAACAAAAACGAAAATATTTACATGAATTTTCTATTGATTAATAATTCACACACTGTATTTATAAATTTATGAAATTTATTTACAGACATTTTTGGCTTCTTGTTGAATACATACATATTCACATTAATAATTAATTTTAAATGAAAACATTACACACACACACACACACACGAGCACAAAATTAATCCATTACAAAAGATGAAAGGCTTTAAGAAAATTTCAATTCCAGTTGATTATTTCCTTCTTGTCACTTGTTTTAATTAATTGAACTTTAAAGTGAAAACAGAATACACTCCAACACACACAACACTTACACATTCACACACGCACACACACAACGAAATGAAAATTATTTATTGTGGTTATTCTTTTGTATTTCGTTGAGCTGTTTGTTATATGTAAACAAAAACAAAATCAAAAAAAGTGAACAAAACAATACGCACTCACATTTACACGTACCGTATACATACAACGTGTACGTGTATGTTTATATCAACAAAATGCATTGAAACAAACAAACGACTGTCGCTGTACCGTAACATCATAATTTCTACTCCTGGTTTCTGGTTTCTTTTTTCTTTTCTTTTATTATTTATCTCTTGCGGTCATCATAAGATGAAATACACAAGCAAACAATGAAAACGAACTACAATATTTCCGAAGGATCCAGCGAGCGAACAAGCGAAACGAATTTAGAAGCGAGAACGCATAAGGGCGGCGAACAAATAAACTCACGATGGTACGTAATTTTTTTTTGTTTGTATATTTTGTTTGTATATTTTGTTTGTATATTTTGTATACCACATGTAGTACACATTAGTGACAAATAGTCAGTGAGTAAATGCAGTGAGTGTAAGTGTGCATGCCGAGTTGTGTTTTTACGTACATATCTTTTGGTGTTGATGTTTAAAATTTAATTTGGTGGCATCATTGTATTCAGAAGAAAAAAAAAAACATGTTCATACACGATCCCGTTGACAGCTTCACTTCGTAGTGAAGTAATTTAAGGACTGACGGCATTTGACTCTGTCTCGACATGCGACACGGTGATGTGCTGGAATTCTTTTGCTATTTTTCGTTTTCGTTTGTTATTTTTGCTCGCACATTTACAAAAGACACACACATACATATGTACATATACAGGCACTAGCTTACATTGTATTACTTGTGCTGTACGTAGTGTATTCCACTCTGCAATAAATGCTCTCTTCTTGTTCTTCTTCATATTCTGGATTTGGCATCCTTTCATTACTCGTGCAATGTAATTTTTATTCTCCTTAAATACAATTCTTTGCTCCCGTTTTAGAAACCGTTACAAATAGAGCAGCTCGTTAAAACAACATTTTGTATAACTATGTGAACATGTGTGCGTGAGTTTACGTCATAGTACGGTTTTTATTACTCTAACATCTCTTCTTAGTTCTCTCTTTATTTGTTATTTTTCTTATTGTTGTTTTAGTTATTACTCTGTCTTACAGATTACTGAGAGAGAGAGTTTACATATTTAAAATTTAAAAAGTTCTCTTATTATACCCTTTACAATAAAACACACATTCATTGTTTTTTGCTACATATTTTTGAAATACTCTCTCAGTTGTAATAAATTTTGTATAGAAGAGTATCAAAAATGTATTCACAAGTATAAAGAGCATTAGAACAGTGGAAGAGAACATTTAGTTTGCTCCCAAACAAAAGTCTGCAATTTAAAAATCTCTTACTTAAGAGTTAAACAGCAGCATCCTTTACAACAGATTTGTGTCGTTGATGAAAAAGAAAAGAAGAGATTTTTAATGTTTTGCGTAAGCAAGTAATAACAGCGTATAAGAGAGAGTCTGTGATTTTAGATTCTACAGCACAGGATTTGAGAACATGTTACACTTTTATGGCGGCAATACCAGTATATAAGAGTGCTATAAACATTACGTATAGCAAATCGCTTTGCATTCAATGTTAATCATTTTACAGTGTAAATAAGTGTAAAAAGTGCTTAGAAATTACAGCCATTTAGGGCGTGTCTTTCGATTGTATATGCACACATCCAAGGGTTTTATAGAGTATATAATGTTTGAAATCTTAACATTTTGAGAATATTTTTATATCATTATTATGATAATATTTCTTCGGCTATTTCCTCTCAGCAGATTTCTGAAAAAAAAACTCGGAGAGTGAATAAAATTGCCATGATGAAGTTTAACAAAAATCCGTCCTTCATAGTCGACTTCAAACTGTAGGTCCCGCCACTCATGTATAAAATTAACACACACAACATAAGTGGTGTGAGAACCTAGGTCGTAATCCTGACTGAATGGTTGTAATGACCAATTACGTGTGTATGTTAATGGTTTCTATGTACATAATAGAATTTAGAACAAACCAAAGAGCAGGCCTGCTAGTAGCTGTCATATTCTCCGTAAGGCACGAGGAAAATAAAAATCGGAAAACCAGTTGCCATGTAAAAGTTTATCGAATCTGTTCTTCGAAGTCAACATTAAACTGTAAGTCGTCAAAGATCAACGAGAATAAAATTAGAGTTACCACAGTAAAAAAAGGCTAATAATAGAACTAGTCGCCGTAGGTAATCTGTTGGCTTATTAGACGTGAGGTGACAACTCAAACCCCAGGTCAGACATTTCAAACAACACCAAATACGCAAAAATTATTTCTTCGGCGTCTTCCTCAGCAGATTTCTGACAAACACTCTGAAAGCAAATCAAATTGCCATGAAAAGTTTTTCAAAATTTCCGTCACTCATTTATAAAATTAACACACACAACATTAATGGTGTGAGAAGCTAGGTCGTGGTCCGCAATGACCAATTATGTGCGTATGTATATTAGAGCGACTCACCAAAAAAGTCCTCGATGTACCCCAATAAAAATGAACCTTGGACTTGGAATTAGCGTGAATTTCAAAAAAAGCTGCGACCCGTATTTAATAAAATCGACTAAAGATAAAAATATGTTAATTTGGCATTATTATTACAAACAACCCCGAACAAAAAATTCAAAAACCGTTTTTTTTTCACAGAATATCCTTAAAAAAGGACATGGATAATCGTCCTTGGAAAAATTGTATATACAGCTGGACGCGCCTTAAAAAACCTTTCTTATGATATACATATTGTATATGTTTTAAGGAAACAGATCCTCAAATTAACAAAACATCCAAAAATAGACCCAATAGATCAAAGCTGGAGCCGAAATATTTTAAATGTCATCTTAAAAAACTCCAAGGTTCATTTTAAGGGGCGTACATCTTGCACGAATTTCGCTTCCATACAACTTGAGTCGCTCTAATGTACATATATGTATATGTATGTATGTATTTATTCATAAGATCTTATATAAATTTGTTTTTAAATTTGCCGAAACTTTGAATAGATATTTTTTACACTTTTATACCTCTGAAGCGATGAAGGATTCCACTTGAAGTGTAGGTTTTGAGTTAAAGTTGGGTGGCACAAACACACAGAGTTACGAGAGATTCAAATTGAATAACTTTCACTGGTCTGTGCACAAGTGCCGCCTCTTCCTCATTCCGAAGTGACACTTAAGACATAGGCATGCCTCACAGTAAGCGTCCAGTCGAGTGAGAAAAAGAACTATTTCATTGTCTCATGGTTAAACTGAGTGATCCATCAGGTACAGGGCATTAACCATTAATCCATAATTTTCAGCATACTCGTAGTTAGGACATATCTTTTCTAGCAGAAATTGGTCATATTTATAAATAAGCTTTCACGTCAACATAATCAGTGTATTTTCAGCGAATGCTCTGCCTACAGTCGTCAGAACAGCACTGATCTCTTCTTGGAAGATACTGATGTGATCCGTGAGTCTGTACAAGTGTGAGGTGCTTTTGGATATTGTGAATATATGCACATATCTACGATAATCTGTACTTCCATCCCACTACGAGCTACGAGGAGGATCTGTCTCGGCAGTCGGCCCTACTTGGCACGACGGTGTATAAACCCCCTTTTCAGATAGTTATGTTCACCGGATAAGAATGTAGATATAAAAAACTCAGACCGAAGCATGTCTAACAAGCTGTCATCCTTAGTGGACTGGTATTAAGGATAACGGATTGCCTTCTCACATTAAAAAGTGAAAAGTGAAAACAGTGAATGATAGTTTGAAAAATGACAAAGATGAAAGATTGCTTGCAAATTTGTCTGGCAACTGGACTGTACTGGTGGACATTTGATTGAAGGTTTGGATTGGAAAAAAGATACGTACTTCATACTATGTACTTAGTTTAAGCCAAATTAAAAGGCTATAGACGTGCCTGTTTTTTTAAGAGAGAGAGAGAGAGTGAGATTTCAACATTAAACCCTGATGCTGATTGTATCTACATGCTACCGTCCTTCAAAAGTGAAATTAAAAATGAAAAAAATTTTATCATCACTACAGCTTAAATTATTTAATTGTTTCCATCTCTTCTTTTTTCTTAGGAAACAGGCGCATTTCTTTTAAGAGTATTTAATTTTATTTTTTTTTTACTGTGAACTAATCTGTGAAGTTTAACACTATTTTATTGCAGTATGCATGAGTTGACCCTTTACTAAAAATAGGTGCGAAGCCATAAATATTAAGTTTTTAATATTAAATTAAATACTCATATTGAGGTGAGTGCTGAGGTGCTGTATCTCTTTTTCGAGACGAACATGGTTAAAGCACCCGAGGACGTTGTGAACAAAGGGATTAGGAGGGAATATAAATTTCTTCAGTTACTTACCAACATCTTTTGGAAACTCATCTTTGGCTGATGAAATATTGAGATTGTTTTGTATGTTTAAGTTTTAAATGTATCAGTTTTTAATAAAGCTGTAATGTAGTATTTAGATTTATATTTATTGATATAAATACATTTATTAATTAAAATTTACAATTAAAAGAACAATTATTAAATTTTAACAAATTATATTTAAACAATTTTTAATTTAAAAATACAAAATTGAATTGCCTGGCTCGGCTGCCAAATATAGAATAATTTTAATTTGTCTTTTTTATATTGAAAACTATTATTTTTTCCAACTCAATCAAGTATTTAAGTTTTATCATGTTAATGTTTTTCAGTCCGCTTACTATTATTATTTTAGTTCAGTTTTCTTTTAACCCTACGGGATCGTCTTAATCCTTTGGGATGCGATCCCACATTCGGCCCTCCTGACGCATCATTCGACCCGAATGATGTGCTCCACGGCTTCATGTACTCGGCCACCGTGTTACATCTCCTAGACCCTTCACATTCTCCAACTTTCTCTACTTCATAACTACCATGGTTAAGCTTCTTCACGACCTTATAGGGACCAAGATACTTCGGCTTTAACTTCATACCAACACCAAATTGGGTGCGCTTGATTGCGACCAATTCTCCTACTTCATAAAATGTCTCTGGAACCCTGCCTTTATTAAAACTCTTCCTATTCTCTTCCTGAATACGTAGTATATTTTCTCTAGCTTCCTTCCTCAATTCATCACGTTCCTCGTTTAACTCTTTCACGAAAATTTCATCTAATAAAAGTTTTATATCAGGATTGTCATTATTCCTCATGTTCAGTCCAGTCAGTATCTTAAACGGTTCAGTACCAGTACTCCGCGGTGCGGTACTATTAATAGTCCTCTGTACACGGTCAACATATTTATACCAATGATCTGGTTTCTCTACACAGAGCTTAGTCAACATAGGAATAATTATCCTATGTATCCTTTCAACTTGGCCGTTCCCTCTTGGCACTCCAGTTGCAATCATAAGATGCTGAATATTTTCGGATTCACAAAACTCTTGAAACTTGTTTGATGTAAACGCTGAACCTCTGTCTGTAATAATTCTTTCTGGGTTTCCGAACACTGCAGCTTGTCTTCTGAGTCGTTCTATTACCTCTTCAGTCCCTGTACTTTTTGTTGGATACAACCACACAAACTTAGAAAAAGCATCGACTACTACCAAAATATGATTGAATTTCTTATGTGTTGCTTCCATTGGTCCTACGCGATCCAGATGATATGTTACTAAAGGTCTATCATTCTTATCTATGGGGTTCAAAAGTCCTTCTTTATGACCTTTCTTAGCTTCCGATACTATACATTCAACACAACTCTTCACTATACTCTCTACTTTTGTCCTCAATTCAGGTATATAAAAAGATTTCTCCACTAAGTCTTGAGTTTTACGAGATGAAAAATGGCCTTGACGGTGCGCAGTTTGTATCACCTCCTGTTCCATGCTACTCGGTATAACTATCAATTCTCTATCAGGGTTCTTATATAATAAGTCAAATTTTACGTAATAGTCGTCATATGAGCTATGCTCCAAAACTTTTCTGATCGCTCTTATCCATTCGTCCTGAAGCTGAGCCTCCTTAACACGATATCTTAAAGAATCCGTCATCATAAGACACGAAATGCGACTTAAGGCATCCACATGCCTCATTTTCGATCCTGACCTATGCTCTATTTCGTATTCAAAGTCCTGTAAGAATAAGGCCCATCTTGAGACCCTCGGTGGAACGTCCTGTTTCCTCATTGTTAATGCAAATGCGTTACAGTCGGTGACTATCTTCACTTTCAATCCCAGTACATAAATCCTCCATTTCTTCAATGCTTCAATAACAGCTAACACTTCTAGCTCGTATGAATGATATTTTTGCTCCGCTGACGTTGTTTTTCTACTCATGTACTCTATTGGATGCAGCTGTAAGTCTTCATCATCTCGTTGTAGTAGCACAGCTCCATAACCATACAAGCTTGCATCGGTGTGAATTTCAGTCACTGCCTTTGGATTAAATAATTTGAGTACGGGCGTCGTCACTAATGAATTTCTTAATTGTTCAAATGCTATAATTTCATTCTGTCCCATTTCAAATTTCACATTTTTTCTCAAAAGGTCCGACAATGGCTTTGCTATTATGGCATAATCAGGTATAAATCGACGGAAATATGAAGTTAATCCTAAAAATCTCTGAAGCGACTTTTGATTAAGTGGCAACGGATATGTAGACACAGCCTTAGTTTTTTCCTCTGAAGGTCTAATCGTAGAGTTTTCTATTATATATCCCAAGAAATTAATTTTCTTCTTCAAAAATTGACATTTTGACCATTTGATATCCAATCCATTCATTCTCGCGACTTCCAATACCTTTCGTAACTTCGTGACCCCTTCCTCTTCATTTTCAGAAGGAATAATTATATCGTCCATATAAATCAATAAGGTACCATCATTGATAAGATCCCTTAGAACCGATGTTATATATCTGCAGAACACTGCAGGAGAATTCGAGATACCGAATGGTACATACAAGAATTCGTATACTCCATTATGTGTTACAAAAGCTGTATATTTCCTCGAATCCGGCTCTACTGGAACATGAAAAAAACCATTCCTTAAGTCTAATGTAGTAAACACTTTTGCTCCCTGAAGCTTTTGCACCACGTCATCGATAACAGCCATTGGAAAATTATCACGCACGATCTTGAGATTAAGTTTACGATAATCACAACAAAGACGTTTAGTTCCATCTTTCTTGGATACCAAAACTATTGGAGCAGCATACTCCGAGTAACTTGGCTGAATTATACCGTCTTTTAACCACTCTTCTAATTGGTTCTGTACTACAAGCTGGTCTGCATATGACATTCTTCTTGGTCTATGTGCTACAGGAATATCGTCACTTAATACAATCTTCATTTTCACCGGATAATTCTGGGGTCTAATCGGTCTGTAGGTCCTAATTAATTCGTCTAATTCTACTTTAATATTCTCCCTGAGATGTTCTGTACCCAGTCGATCCTCAATAGAGTGTTCAGAAGCATTATGTAGAATGTTACTAAACTCTCCCTGTAATTCAACCACTGAGCTAATCTCCCCATGGTCCAGCGCAGCACGAATTTCGGGCGGGTTTTTTCTACATATAAACTTTGCTCCAAGCAAGTTTACTACCATATCGACCTTTTCAAAAATATCATTTCCCAGCACAATTGAATACAAAATATCACCTTCCTTGACAACATGAAATGTTACATCCAATTCAACATCATCTACACTAACACAAACAGTAAAATCACCCATCGTTGTAATTCTCTTTCCACCTATACCTACTAATGTTTTCTTCTCAGGTGCGAGATCAACATCGCCTAAAAAGGAAAGTGCATCATAACGGATAGCACTAATATCACTGCCAGTATCCACAAAAGCTGAAACAGTTTTTCCCATAATCCCGATATCCTTGAAAATTCGACCAGGTGGAGGGGTGATATCTTTAGATACTGTATGAATATTTCTTCTATTTCCTGTGTTAACATCCTTTATTGAAGTATTTTCTTTCTTCAGTTCCACACTACACTCAAACGACTTGTGTCCAAAACGCTGGCATTTGAAACATTTTATTCCGCCACTAGTGCAACTGTTTGATAAATGCCCTTTGTCACCGCACTTAAAACATCGTCTTTCATCCATAGTCTCCGTCTTTGTCACTGCGTTTTTAAATAAATTTCTATTTGATCCTCTCGAGTTTGCAGTTCTCGACGAACGAATCTTTTCGTATATCGAAATTTTCTCCCTTAATTCACTGATACTTTTCGCGCCATACAAAACGTACTTGTTTGATCTATCATCATCTATTCCCTCAATAAAATATCCGATTATACTTTCAGTATCTATGCCAACTGGAGATCCAATCTCCATAAGACTATACAAATATTCGCGAAAACTCTCGTTAGCCCGTTTTCTTCTACTTTGCAATAAACGATGTACTTCCCTTGAGCTAAGTTTATTTCCGAACTCTCGTTTTAAAGAATCTTTAAGTGATTTCCACTCGCGAACGTTGCCCTGACTTCTAATGAAAATCTTAGCAGCCCCTGTTAACAATTGTCTGGCGTAGATATATTTCTGCAAGTCATTCCATTTCACTGTATATGCACAATCTTCAAAATCTTCAAGCCACTGGTCTATCCTCGGCTGACCCTCGCCTGAAAATTTCGAGATTGTATCCTCTATGTCCCTTAAGGAAAATGTAGTTCCAGGCTGTTCTATAACACCATTCTGCCGGACAACTGAAGCCGCTTCGCCATATTCGGAGTCTGCATCGGCCCTATTGTTAACGTTTTGATAATATTCTATCAAACGTGCCTGTAAAAATGTCTTCGTTCCGTCCGTTTGTAACCCTAATTCTGTCAGTTTACCTTGTAAACCCTCTACAGTAAGCGCTAAAATATCAAGCAATTCCATTTTGTTTACAATACTATTAAAAATTTAAAATACAAAATCAAATGTAACTTCCAATAAAAATACAATAAATGAATTATAAAACAAAAATTCAATTAAATATTTCAACGTAAAGAGAAACGATATAAAGTAATATTAATTTTAAATAATGTTAGAACAACAATTTAATATTAATTTTAAATAGCGTTAAAATTAATATAATTTTTCAAAAATTTTTATAAATTTCCTCTAGGTTTATAGGTTAAAAAATATTTTTTAAAAACTTCTAAGATTCTTTGTTCTTTTATGTTCTTATATATATTTCAATTTATTTTATATATATTTATTATTTCAATATTCTTCCACAAACACTTCTATTTTCTTCTATAAGTTTCAGCTCTCCTGTTCACTTCGACTCACTTTTCAAAACTTCTATTTTCTTCTATAAACATCTAAATTCCTTACATTTATGCGTTCTCTCGCAATAAAATGTACTTCTATACTCAAACTTTTTTTAAATTGTACATACATACATACTTTATCCCATCTCACATCATCATTACATAGATCTTGATATTGAGCATCCTTACATAGATCATCATCATCACATAGATCTTGATATTGAGCATCCTTACAGAAATCATCCTTCTTCGATTCAATTCAATTTCACACAATTTCACCGCACATTTTCGGTAGAACTCTTTAATTTTCTTGAATTTCACTGCACTGCACGTTTTTGGTAGAACTCTTTAATTTTCTTGCATTTAGGCTATTCACAGCTTGTGGGCATCTTTTGCTTTTACTTTTCTTTTCTTTTAATTGTTGCAATTTGTTGATCCCGGACGAGCCCCCATTTGTAGTATTTAGATTTATATTTATTGATATAAATACATTTATTAATTAAAATTTACAATTAAAAGAACAATTATTAAATTTTAACAAATTATATTTAAACAATTTTTAATTTAAAAATACAAAATTGAATTGCCTGGCTCGGCTGCCAAATATAGAATAATTTTAATTTGTCTTTTTTATATTGAAAACTATTATTTTTTCCAACTCAATCAAGTATTTAAGTTTTATCATGTTAATGTTTTTCAGTCCGCTTACTATTATTATTTTAGTTCAGTTTTCTTTTAACCCTACGGGATCGTCTTAATCCTTTGGGATGCGATCCCACAGTAATAATACATAACGTTTTGTTTTGGCGTATATTAATTATTTCTGTGTAAGAACGATGGCAGTGCCTCTAAATGCCGAAATGCTTCATGGAGGTACATATGATTGCTCATAAAAGCAACGACAAATGTGGAATAGTGAGTATCACCACTCACTGATGTATGTGAAGAAATAAAACAGGATCCAATACACGACCCTGTAGCACATTGCCTCCAAATGGCCAAAAGTTACTCAAAAAATCACCTCCAACTTAAGCAAGAAAACTTAAAAACTGAAAATAACCGAACAGCACTTAACCAAAAGGTAAGAGAAATCTTTAGTGTCCTGCACGAAAAAAAAAATTTTAATAAGCAAGAAATTATTCATTTCTTTAATGAAACAAAGTAAACTTACTTACTTACTTAATTGGCCATTACATACATAATTGATTAATACAATCCTTTAGTCAGTATTACAACCTAGGGTCTCACACCACAAATGTTGTGTGTTAATTTTTTACATGAGTGGGTTTACAGTTTAAGGCCGACTCCGAACGATGGATTTTTGACATACTTTTCATGGCAATTATATTTACTCTCAGAGTTTTTGCCAGAAGTCTGCTGGGAGGAAGTCGCCGAAGATATATTTTTTCATATTTCGTCTTATTCGAGATGTCTGACCTGGGCCTTGAACCGCGGCCTGACTTTTAATAAGCCAACACACTACCTACTTCTCTACGGCGACTTTTAATTGGCCATTAACAGCACGTTTATTGAACTTTGTACTGTTTTAACACATCCGTCCAGGCGCATCTGCTTATTGCGCACCTTCGCCAGTTGGTCACACCAATCGATGACAGGGCTTCCTCAATTTGGTCCTTCCAACGTAGGCAAAGTCGTCCTCTTCACTGACTTCTGCAAACCTTTGCATCAAATACACGTCTCGCCGGAACATTCTCTTCCATGTGAACGAAATCGTCGAGCCAGTGTAGCCTCTGAATGTAAATATCCTGCATAATGCTCTTGTCATTGAGGAGCTCATACAGCTCATTATTAGATGGAATGCGGAAATCATCGTCAAGTCTTACGTAGGACTTTTCTACTTTCGACTACTCTCAAGACGGTATCGGTGCATACTATTGTTCATGCTTCTGCGCCATAAAGACGCACTGGGAGAATGAGCGACTTGTAGAGTATAAGTTTCGTTGTACGAGAGAGGTCTCTGCTACTTAATTGAGAGCATAATAGCACCTATTGACAAGAGTGATCCTTGGTATTTTAGAGTTTTAAAGCATCAATACAAACCAGAGGAGGATAAGTGACTTTCTTCGTGTATTTTTTTCCGAGATTAGGAGCGATTTTACGCTTTCCCATATGCTGCAAGTCATTGGAAACCTTCTTATACCTGAATAAAATAGGAGGAGAAGGAATTCTGATAAAAGTAATGGCTTTGAAAGGAGGGCGTAGGTGAAAATAATAAGTTGTTGGATGGTTAAAGGAATCAAAGAAAAGAACAACTCCAAGAAAGGTTTTATTAAATAGTTATAAAGAAGATTATGTTCTTTTGAATTTTAAATTTCGTTTTATATTAAAATTTTATTCACTGGCAAAATTTTATAGTGGCGTACACAATCTCATTTTACAAGCCAAATAAGTTCTAAAAAACACATCAATTTAATGCAGGACATAAATCAGCGGAAACAAAGGGAAACTGGTTTATTAGAAATAAAAATAAAAACAAAAACTAAAAATTAAATTTATTGTTTTTCTCCATAAATGCAGATAAAAATATATTATAATACACATAACACATATGGGTATACATACACATGCATTCATTCATATTTATCGCATGTATTCACATGCAAATCTTTTTGGAAAATTTTAATTCATAGAAATTTATTTTTATTTTTTTTTATTCTATTCTATTTATTTATAATAATTCTAACAGCAGCATCTAAATACACACACACACACACACACACACATAGGTTTATTTTTGTGTGTTAAAATAATTTTTTTTCTAATTCTTTTCCATGTTTTTCCCATTTGTGTGTATTCAAATCGGGCCATTGAATTGCTAGCAGCTGCAGACGGTATGAGTGATGACTGAATTAAAAATTACTCATACGTCACTAATGCCAAACAGTGTACACAGCAAATGCAAACAAATCGGAAGCCCAAATACAAACATATTCACCATACAAGTACGTACACTTTCTGAACATACATAAATAAGAAAAAAAATAGAAAAAATTAAATAAAAAGCTTATTACACACTCGCATTGTATAGAGAGAGAGGGAGAGAGAGAAAAATTCAAATTCATTATAATATTCCGTGTATGAAAAAATCATAAATAAGTTTTAAAAATAAAAATCCTTACAAAACAAATACGTACGATGAAAACGAATGAATGACTGATTACACAATGCATTAAAGAAAGGGCTACGCATATGGTGGGTATGTTTTCTTCTCTTTTTTTTAAATATGCTGCCACTATTGTTGTTGTTGTTTTTTTAAGTAGTTTTAACATGCTGTTGAACAATAGTATTAAATAATATTAGAAAAATAATGCAAACAAAAAAAATGAGAGAATAAAATCTAAAGGGATTATGACCAAATAAAACATGCAAAATTAAGCTCTAATAACTTTGTATTACAACACAAACAAATTGAATTTTAGACATCGACAGCAAAAATCTACAGCACTGCAAGTAGTACGTACATATGTATGTTGAGTTTCTAAATACATACATACCCGAAAACTTTTTTAATAACAAAATGTTAAAAAGTTATTTAACGTTTCAAATTCTCTTTTTTTTCTTTTCTCTCTCTCTCTCTCTCTCAGCACTCATTATAATTTGCTTTTAGTGAATATTTTTCAGTTTTTGCTGTTTTTTATTTTTGTGGGCTTTTTGTTTAATTATTAGTATGAACTTTGCTTTGGGCAAACAATATAAAAATTTCAATGTTAACAAGCTGAAGATTGGAAAGTGAATGAAAATCGCATGATAGATAGATAAGCGTTTTAATAAAAAGAAAAATAAATTTTGTGATCTTCAAAGCTAAAAAAAGGAAACAGTTATACGAACATTCATGTGTGTGTTATTATTTAAATCTGAACCAAGATAAACTGGATTGAATGAGTTCTCGATTTTTGCAAATACTTTGTTTTTGAAACGTGTTTTCTTTTTTACTTGCTTATTAAAATATTGTTACGAAAAAATCTAGGTACTGATGTTTGGTTTTTACATCACTTAACATTAAAAGTTTAAACAAAAGCTACAAAAACAAAACAATGCAGTAAGCAAACCTGTTTACAAATTATCGTACTACTTAATATTACAACTAACAACAGCATAAAAAAATGGTAAACAAGTAAACAAAAATACAACAACAAACACCAGCATAAAAAATGGTAAACAAGTAAACAAAAATACAACAACAAACGCTATAAGAATAAATGTAAACAACGATGCTTACATTTATAGAGATTTAGAGGAGGCAAAGTCATGAACATTCATCATACTGATTAGGCAAGGCAAAACAGGCGAGTGAATTAGTAAAAGTTCAGTCAGTCTTTTGTGAAGACGCGGTGTGTTTGAAGAGAGTAATCGCGGTTTGAAGATCTCCGTTACAAAGATCTGTCGGATAATTGTCTAGTACTTGTTATTGTTTATGCGAAGGGTATAAACAGTGGAATAACAAAAAAAAAAAAAGGCAATTGTTGTTGTTTACATAAAGTTGTGACACTACGACGAGTCTACGACTGGTTACGCTATGTACCATAACGATTAATAGATTATACAACAGTTTTCAAGACAAACCGGCCAATTTTTTAACAAATATAAGATTTTGTATATTTTGACTATATACAGTGGTGGACATATAATTAAAACATAAGTATAATATCTCACTTGATTGGTTGTTGATAGGATATCTCAATACTTTAACGGGACTTTTCCACTTAAAAGATAAGTTTAATCACTTTTAGGATTGATTTCTTCTTCATTTTTCTATTCTAATAAATTTTCATTTTGAATATGTTCGTATTCAAAGAAAAGTATTGCTTTTCACGTGTGCACATAATTAAAACATTTTGAGTTTTGATACTTTAATAATCTATATTAAATATTTAATTTTATGCTTTTTGTATCATTTAATTACATGGGCATCACTGTAGGTGCTGCAGGTTCAGGAAAAGAACTTGTCGAAAATGCAGCTAAGTTAAGTTAAAGTGGCGATCAGACGAGAGTTGAAGGTTTATTTTCATCTGCTATGATCCTCTTTCCTTCTGTCGAAAATTAGATTGTCAGATTTCTATATGCAGAAAGGTTGTGTTTATAGCAGATGTTTACTCATCAGCACAACACAAAGCCACACAAATATTCTGCCGGAAACCGCAAACAAAACTTTCTGTTTGATGTAGGTAAGCTCGCTCAACTATCATCCAGCTTACAGACCTCAATTTGCGTTGAAACGGTAAACAAGAATCATATATTTTAGAATTACTAATGACATTGATACTGTGGGAGTGTGGAAGTCTTCCTTAATATATGAGTATAAAGGTGTTTTATTAGTTAGTCTTCTATTTCTGAATGCATATGTAGATATAGTATGTCTAAACAACAACATTGGAAAAATTTCAATTATGGTATACAATCCTCCACAGTCCACCACTGATGTAGCGGATTTAACAATCAAGAAGAACTTTTAGGATAAATTAACTCGCTGTATAGAATGCGTTAAAAATTTTATATAAAACGCAGAACCCAGCACTCAGAGAAAACATAATGTCATGAGGCGATGTTATATTGATTTTCTTTACATCGCTTAACTTGTATAATAAAATGAAGTTGAATAGATTTACTTTTACTTGACATGCACCTAGATATTTTCCTTTGAAATTCTTTATCATTGCACATTTTTTAAGTATGTTTTCTGGTGATTTGTTCTTTTTATCATAGAATTTACATATTGGTAATGAACTGAGTGCTAATCTGTACGATGTTAATTGTGTATCCAAAGCCCAATAATATTTTTGGATAGCCTAATGCCAGCCATAAATATACTTCCAAACTGCTCTTTCTGACCTACAAAGAGGATCTGCTCTGATCGACGTCATTGAAGCTAAACCCCATTCGAGCTAATTAAACTGCGCATGCAGGGGATGATTCTATTTTCTCTACCCAAAACTGAAAAAAATTTTAAATAAATTCTTAAGCAAAGCTACTTTAGTACTTTTGTTCCTTCTTTATATTAGACAAAATGTCCGCAAGGTTCAGTATTTTGACGTCAGAAAGTTTGAAGTTAAAGTTCATTCAATTTATTAAAAAAAAAGCATATGACCACCCCTAATTAGTTCAAGTACATAATGAGATCTTTTGTAGGCTTTTTCATGTATACCAAAAATATCATTGCCATTAGCAATGAAAGAATTTTGTGTACTTCTATTCAATGTCATCACCGAAATATATTTTGAATATTAAAGTGGTTCGAATACACTACTCAGCAGAATATGATGGATGGAAGATGAGTAACCTATTTGACGTCTTAATTAAATACGGAAATTGCAACATCACTCTCACTCTCAGCGTTGTATTTTCTGTCTAATAAGTATATGCGATATTTTCACCTTTCGCATTCCTCTAGTTCTAGTGGGCGCTTCAATATCGAATGATCCAGTGATGCCTGAACTTGTAACTTGTTTATGGAGGTATCTTTCATTACATTGAAATCAATAACATCTTAAATGTTGATAGACTTCTAAGTCAACTAAGGTGCAAACCCATTTCATATATATGTATATTCATTCCATTATCTTTAGGTATAACAAACTGTGGTCCCCAAACAGTGTGTTCGACGTGACTGTATTGATCTTCTGTAATCCATAATCTAGGAGGCAAATAAACCGCGAATATTACCAAATATAATGATTCTCGATTTGATCTACATCGGTCGTCCTTGCGATTGCAAATAACTTCCAATATTTCTCTGGTTCCAGCATTCTGAAAATATGCTTTTCTATAAGAAATTCTTTCAGATCACTTTTAAACTGCAGAGGCTGTTTTCGTTTCAGTAACAGATGCTCAAATAGTCAATGAGTTGTCAAACATCGCTTGCAGCAATATAGAGTGCAACCTCAGGATATTTTGAATTAAACTAGTCATATATGTATACCATAAGATATCCGTTGTCTGGACAAACTCACTAATTAAATTTTCAAGACAAAAAAAATTAACTTTTGGAATTTCTAGGCGACACCGATTATTCCAATATAATAATGCTACACTACACAGGACAGGCATGTAACTGAAATTTGTTGCGGATAATTATCAGGATCAGTAGGAGCCACTTTAAGAACATTATCTGAATTTAAATTACGAAACTGTGCACGTGCCATGTCAGTTTTTTCGATCGTGAACTATTTGTTTGATTTAACTGTACGCTTGGCAGGTCTAGTATTTGTGGTATCATTATTGCAATAGTTACTGCATTCTTGCTAAGACATATCATATTTATCGATTCCATAGAAACATATTTGAAAATGTTGATTTCAAAGAGATCATGAAATAAATTTTTCAGAAATACAGAGAACAAGTTTGATACGCTACAACTGCTCTTCTTTTGCCAAAACAAAGAAAAATTATTTTTGATCTCTTTGTGTTCTGATGTGGTTCAGTTTATAATTATTTTGTTGGTCTTTGTAAGAATTCCTCAACAGGATGATAGTACAAGGAGGACTTAATAATTTTCGTTTTACATATGTTATGCACAATAAATGAATACAAAAGCATTGATTTTAAAAAATAACGTATATTTTATATGCCCTTCTACTTGCATATTATATTAAATTTGTTTTTTGCTTCCAAAACCTTTGTAATATAAATAATTGATAAATTCAATTAAATTAATTCATTCACAGGTAGTACAGAAACCAATAGTACTTCATTGTTAGTATGGAAAGCTTGAGAAGAAAAGAATATTCTTAAAAGAAGACTCAAGTAATACAGAAATTTATTTCAATTTGTTTAAATTTAAACATAAAATAAAATACATACATATATCCGTTTGAGTTTGAGTTTGATACCCTACAATTTATTACCAGATTTCTTAATTTTAGACCACAGTACACAATAATAAACGAAATACGTTAGCATCGCGGAATTTACAAAGAAAATGAGCACTTTCCAGACGTGGTAATACGTAACCAAATAAAATCATAGATACATACGTCCATAATAAGTCATTACAGCCCTTCAGTCAGGATTACAACCTAAATTCTCGCACCACTTATGTTGTGTGTGTTAATTTTATACATCAGAGGCGGGACCTACAGAACGTCAGATTTTTGAGAAACTTTTCATCGTAATTTCATTTGTTCTCAGAGATTTAGCCAGAAAACTGCTGACAGGTAGTCATCGAAGAAATATTTTTCATACTTCGTTTTGTTTGAGAATTCCGAGTCAGGAGTTGAACCACAAGCTCTAGTCTAATAAGTCAACACACTATCAACTAGACTACAACTACTTCAGAATACATAGTATACTTTATAAAATTGCTCAAATTAAGCTTGTACTCTTGTAACATTCATATACAAATTATGGTTCTTTTTATTATTCATAAGCAAGATTCAACAGTAAAAGGGCATAAAAAATATACCAGGTACTAATTTTATATCAAAATCTGTATATTCAAACTTATAGTATTCTTATAATCACAATTTTGTATAAGATTTTCTAGTGAGAAAGGTTTTCTAGAGGTCTCATTAAAATTTGAATTAAGTAATCACGTTAGACCTTTTTCTCAAAGATTTAGATTCTGTGTTGAATAACATCCCATATTAACTTTGTAAGAGAACTACATATAGTTAGGTACGTATGTCATTCAGTATAATATCGCAATTTCAATCATTTAAAATCTTTTAAGAAATGACAAATCAATCGATTAGCATTACATATTGACTTTTAGATGGTAGGATACAATATACATAAATTGCAATGGAATGGTTACTGGCATAGGGTATCACTGTATAACCAAACCTACTCGTATATTTATTTTCATATTTGTTTTTAATAATTTTCCATATTTTCATACATTTTTATTAACAAAACAAATAAAAACTGAATTCTGAAATACGATCTAATTTGTAGTTTTGGTCAAGCATACCATATTTTTATTCATATTACGGACTCTATTATTTATTTTTGACAATATTTAACAAAAACCATTTAATGCATGGGTAGTGTGATAAGTTTAGGATTAAAATGTTGGCAAAAACTTATAGAAAAACATTTTCAGTCAATAGAATACTTTAGCTGAACCTATGTACGTTTAAACAGAGAACTGGTGAACTAACCTTCTTCGAGTAGTTATTGAAATTCTCCTACAATAACAGAAGATCTTGATGTATGTACGAGTATGGTGCTTTTCTATTACAATATAATGGCCAAATTTTTAGTTAAATAATAATATTTGTTACATTTTTATTATTTTCCAATACATTTACATACGTTCTAATACGTTTACTTTCCCTTACATGCCATACTCTCGCATTCATTTTGTTTATTTAGTACGACAATAAAATTTTCCTTAAGTCACCAAATTGTCATCTGAATATATTTTTTTAGTTGTTATGACTATTGTTTTTGTATACATAAATACATACATAAATACGTAAGTATATTTTTATATTTTTATAATATTGTGATATCTGATATCGAAATTTTTGTTTTGTTATTTTGCTGATATTGAACTTTTTGATTGGGTTTCATTTGGTTACAATCAAAATGAAGGCAATAAGCTAAATATTTTATATTTTCTAGTAATAAACAGTGAATAATAATTATGGAATGGAAAGATTATGGAAAGAGTCACATATTTCGAAACCTAATTTAATGGAAGTCGAGTAGTCTAGTAGATAATTTGTTGGTTTATTAGACTTCAGGCCACGGTTCAAATGCCAGGTCAAACGTCTCGAACCAAACTAAACATGAGAAAATATTTCTTCGACGACTTCCTCTCAGCAGAGGTCCTGTCACTTCTGTATAAAATTAACACACACAATATAAGTGGTGCCGTAAGTCTGACCAAATATATATACGTATGTATGTATGTAATTCGATTGAAGTTAAATTACTTCTCTAAAACTTAAACGCTCCTTTTTAAAAATATTATCAAATGTGATAATATTGTAAAAGGTTACATACAATTTATGGCAGTCCATTTTTATAAAAGCTCAGTGTGGTTGGGAGTTTACTTGAATACACGATTTTGTTAGTGGATCTGTAAGTTATTTACCTACTGACACCTTTTCATTTATTCACCCTTTTTCAAATGGTCTCTGGTTGTTGGTCGTCATTAACTATTAAAATGAATGTCGCATCAAATTATTCCTCGGTCTTTAAAATTTCGTTTCATTCTGTATTCTTCGATTCTCGAGCATCTAAACTGGCAGTAGGTTCATGCTCTTCGGAATTTTGGAAGCCTCCCGGTAAGAGATGTCAGAATTACGACCTAGCTTCTCGCACCACTTATGTTGTGTGCCAACCCATAAGGTATTCAAAACCAATCCCTTCAGGTATTGACTTAACTTCTAGTAGAGCTCTGTGTAACTTAAATTTTTTTTGTATACGTATGTATGTTGAATAGCTACACATACCAATGGAATTGTATGGCAATTTTTTCGCAAGGGTCCTTTTGCTTAATATTCATTCATAGTTTGTCTTAGAAACCGCACAGTTCTTTTGAGATAACACTCAATGCCACACTGCCTATTCCAGATGATATCCCACTGAATAACACGTTCCTATCGACTACATTTTTTCTGGTTGCTTTACTTATTCTGCATTATATAACAACACTATACTCGTACATTCCTCGTTCATTTTACATTATTCTGTTGTCATCTCGCATGCATTGCTCTTGAAGTTAGTCAAGATTTATTAATAAATTAATAAGAATACAATTAAAAATTATACAATAATTATTACGAGTTGAGAAACATAAACCTGGTATGAATCGAATCTACAACATTCACGCTAATAATCTAGCAGACTACTTACTATACTACTAGGACACCAGTTTGTCGAGCTATTTCCTGAAATTAGAGCTGCATTCCTTCCATATTAGTTTATTGTTCTATTTACATATATTGCTCTGACATTATTGTAGATTTTTTCAATTCATCTGTCTAATAATTTTTATATTTTTAAGTCTTGTAGTAAAATATTGAGAATAGAAAGCCTTGATGACGAATGACTTATTACATTGGATCTCGTTTAACATGTAATATCTAACCTATTGCACTCAACTTTCGAAAGCATACTGGTTTAGTGAAATTCTAGGAGCCTTAATAATAAACTAGTTTCTTTAGATTCACAAATCCTAATCTCATTCTAAGTTTGTTACATCATAAAAAGGGCATTTATAGAATGCTACAAATATACATATTTCCTTTGGAAATTAAAATAAAAAATACACAATTATTTATATTCTTTGTAGCAATTTTTGTTATTCACAATACTTTTAATAAAGTATCTGCACAATATTGTTATGATGTTTTTATACAAATAAATATGTATGTACGTATGTATGTATGTTTAAACATATTTATTAATGTGACAAATAAACTTACATACACACATTGATACGTACGTACTTATTAATTTAGATTCATAAGACTCTTCTTCAATTCGTTTTTATACTCATTTATGTAACAAACTATCAATTAATTAACGGTGGAATGAGGAAAATAAATTCTTATGAAATTATAGATTTTTATACTGAATTAGTATAGTATAGTAGTATTATATTAAAAGTATTATTTAGAAGTATACTTTTATATTGTATTCCATCTTCAGATTAAATTAGGTTATTAGCAATCAAATGTGATTTTTACAATTCAATTGAATTGTTAAGTCATCTTATCATATTCTATACATATTTACATGTATACATACAGATATATATGTGTATACATACATACTTACCAGAAACATTAGTATTATGCTAAAGAATTAAATGTTATATGCAGATGCAACGTTGTTATTATATTAAATGATTATTAAACTAATCAAATAATATTATTTCACCTAAAATCTTTTCAAATTAAAATCAGTTGACATCGAAAGCAGATAGCTTGTAAGTCTACGATATTTTCTTTATATTTTATCAAAAAGTTTCATTACTGCCCCATTTGCAGGTGTCAGGTCAATGTCAGTAACGCCATTAGGGCCTTCAAAGGTATACTGATTGCTAGGCTTAATTACTACGCCCATCCTATGAGAAATCAACCACCCTCTTAGCTCAATTATAATAGTGTGGTTTGATAGCCAGACGAATGCCTGGATACCTTACTGAACCATAAAGGGGAAGAAGCATACGCGTCCAGTTATCCTAGAATGTTACTTCCCTACAGTTCTAATCAACAGCTAAAACCGTCGAATTTTCCCTTAGTCAGTAAATATTCAGATCCCACCCGTTAAGCTCCTTACGACTCCGCACGGTATGTACTTTTCCTAAACCAGTGCAATAGACCTTGACTCAAAAAGAGCCTCGTCCAACTCGTACGCTCCCTGACAATAAACCTGCAGTAATCATCCTTGTGCCAAACATTCGAAAGCGCTACCACCATGGCATATGTAGGGCAAACGGATGATAACATCAAGTGACACCACCGCATGCCCTTCATTGGCGCAGCGCGACGCTAAATGGCCCGATTGCCATTGTGTGGCGACACATATCTACCTTTGTACCGGCAGTCACGAACGCAATGGCCGAACCCGAGGCACCGAAAGCATCCAACGATAGGATCGTACTCGCACATATGGAAGCTCAACCGCTTAATTTAGCACCTGCCAACTCCCAATAGGGTTGATGTGACCCTATTGGTGTCCTTTAAAACCACTTTCACATGCCCTGGTCTGGCTTCCATGGACTACCAAGAAGCTTAACGCTTCGGTCAAAATTCTCGCGCGGCATACGATCCTTTAGGTTCATCTGATACCGGGATCTCCGGATGAACCTTCTTCAACCTCCTGGAACTTCTTGTACGACGCGACGTGGTCCCCTTCCGCAACCGAGGGAGTTCTGATTACCGTCCCACCGTCCCGAGTTGACCGCACCTCATGGACCCGAACTCCAGGAGTTGGGCGAAACTTCCTTAAGATCTTCTTTGAGGTATCCTTGCCCCTGCCGTTGCTCTTAACCACCACAGCCCACTTGTCCACTGGTTTAGACAAAGCCACCGTAACAGCAGGGGCCACATTAACCGTCACAGCACTCCACGAGATACTAACGGTACCGAACGTGCTTTATAGGTGTCGAGTCTACCGCGTAGACGCTCGTTTTCGGTTACAAGCGTCATCAGCATCTCCCCGTAGCATTCGGCATGCTTAACTACTAATCGTGCAACCGACGACTAAACCTCACCGTCGAAGGCCATCCATCACTTACAGTATCTCATGCTCTCCACCGTCGTATCACTACCAACGGTCTCACCGCGCATACACCCTGTTACCCACTCAAACTCACTCCTACCCAAGGTTGCTTATTTTCTTCTACACAGCTCCTGCTTGGACTTTGGAGATGCTACCGCTTCGGAGATGTTCCCTTCCCCGGTTTAAAAGGTTTTCCGTCCTCATCGAATGCCGTGAATGAATGCCATTTCAACCTCGGAACAGTTGCTGGTGTTATCACCCTCCCCGCCACCGCCTAAAACTGCAAAAGGTGGGCACATCCCATCGTCGCCCTCTTACACCACTTACTAGGAGTCATTATCGACAATAATAATAATGTCAATCAAATAATAAACAATCACCCACCAAACAACGATTGATTGAATTGAAAAACTCAAAATTAAAGACAAAAACCTTAAAAAAAGTAGCCGCTCACAGCACTAACAGTAATAATGTCAGCTATTAAGCTCTGAGGTATTTCTGGTTTTATTGAATACAAAACGTGTTTGTGTTAAACAAAAAAAGCAAAAGTAATTAAAAATCTCGCACTAAAAATTCTGATGAAAAATGCTTACGTTCCATACACCTAGTATGATCTGGTGCGCACTTTTAGAAATCACTTCCAAAAGATTCGATATGGAAGAATACTACCGTTCACATCGAAAACAAAGCAAAGACTCAGTGATATAAAGAAGAATGGGAGATCAAATGGGATTTTCTACATATTTCATAATATTCAGTGATGCATACGTCTTAGTAGACATCTCGTAATTATTTGATTCGCTGAGTTAGATGTGTTATGCTCGATCATAAACCAATTTATTGCTATCTAATCTGTTTTATTTGCATTTGAATTTATTTATTTTTTTTTTTTTTTTTTATTCAGTTAGTAATAATCTAATTTTAAATTTTTTATATTTTCTATTAATCGTATTGAATTCTTTTTATAAAATCAGTTAACATGAATTTGTTAACATGTATTTATACTATAGTTATTTAAATTTAACAGAATATTTGTTTACTCTTACATTCCACATTATGATAACTACTTAACATCTACGTAATGTTATTGTATTTAATGTTGGTTGAGTTCTTGGATGAGGGCGGAGGACACTGATGTTACATGATGATGATGCTTAGAGAATGGAGGATAATTTATACTATCACACTCTGGGCTCTTATTAGTTTTGGAAATTTTTTTTTATTTTTGTGGGTGAAATTTGGATGAATATTTTTATATTTAACAAAGGAAAAGTATACTGGGAAAATATAAGGAATGTGTTTTGTTATCATATGCTCTTTTAT
Source organism: Sarcophaga caerulescens (assembly GCA_927399465.1). Lineage (NCBI taxonomy): Eukaryota > Metazoa > Arthropoda > Insecta > Diptera > Sarcophagidae > Sarcophaga > Sarcophaga caerulescens. Next base: position 73,272,191 of record OV656872.1, on the reverse strand, counting down.
TGGCAGCACAGTCGTGGAAATTTTGACATATGAACGGAACTGATTGAACGAATCTAAAGTCTTTTCCTCTAATCTTCCAGGCATATTGTACTGAATTTTCTTTAAGACCCGAGGTTTTATAAGCGTGGACATTCGTAGAAAAGGTCTTTTTTTTCTATCCAGCATCGGAAGAGATAACCTCGTAGGAGGAAAGTAAGTGGGAAATTTGTGTTAAAGTTTCGGCTGAAAATTAATTATAGTGTGGCAGGAAATTTTGATGAAATTTTTGATTTTTTTAGACTATTAAAATTTATTAAAAAAAAAAAAAAAAAGAAGGAGAAAGGAAAAGAAAAGGGAAAGAAAAATTTATTAGAAAAGGAAAAGAAGAGAGTAATAATAATAATAATAATAAGGAATTGGAGAGCAGAAACAGTGAGGGCTTTTTACATGAAGACAGCCCGAAAATTACCCAGTTTCACTACCTCGAAATTCATATTTATACTTCAAAAATTTGGGCTGCGACAATTTATGGCCTGCAATTTACTTCGTGTACTCATAATTGGAGCCACCACTGTAATTTTTTTTAGAAAGATCATCTCTTTTCATTAATTGATGCTCCACGATTGATTTTACGGAAAAGCAACATTTCTTGCTCACACACAGAACCGGTTAGAGAAGGGGATAGAAACGCAGAAATTACATAAAAAAAAGAAAAAAAAAAGAAGAAAAAAAAAAAAGAGGAAGAAGAGAAGAGAGCATCAATTGGGAAAATAAAGAAAAGCAGATAATTACTTCAACTTGAATAGTGATATCAACTAGAGGAAATTTTAAGCAGACCCCGGAAGATTAAATTGAGAATTCTAGGAGAAATTATCTGGAAAAGATACCGGGACATCATATTTATTATTATCATCATCATCAACCTCCGTTTCGGCATCATCACAACCATCAACATCATTATCTCCGAACGTGTATTAAGTGCTAACCATTAAGTTTGTTTTTTTTATATATAAAAAGTGATGAAAATAAAATTCACAGTGCTTTAAGTGACTAAGTGTTGGTTTAAAATTATTTCCATAATAAAATTTTCATAAAGAAAAAAAAAAAAAAAACAAAAAAAAAAAAAACAACACTGTGAAATTTATTTTCATACATTTAGTGATCATTGAAAAATAATCTATTTTAAGTATTTTCTTTAGTGTTTACAAAACGCATTTATATGGAAAGACCTATATAGTGCATTAAGAACAACATCACATTTTTCTTTACATCATCTCATTCAGCAGCTATATTGAGGAGGCCTCGTCAACATCAGCTAGCAACATTTTATTTGGTGAGTGATCTTTTAATGTTATTTTTATTATTAAGAACATAAAAGAAAGCAACTTTGTTTTGAATTTTATTACAAATGTTAACTTAAATGTTTATAAACATGTTGCAGTGAGAGATGTTTACGGCTCTCCTGTATTTTGTCAAAGTTTATTTTGTGTTTTTTATTAAGTTGCTTTTTGTCTTATGCACTATGGTCCGGTATGATCGGGTAGTAATGATATAAATAGCGAGTATATGTAAAATTTTTTTTTCCGATAAATAGTTTTTTTTTTTATAATTCCTTATTTTTAACTATGAAGATATCTATTTTTTTTAAATTTTATTCTGAATTAATACTATTCTAAATCATATAATTAAGATCATGTTGCTAGTATAGTGTTAAAATTAATTTTTTTTTGTTTTTTTTTTAAAGATTTTGAATAAAAATGTTAGATTTTGAAATGGTATGAATAAATTATTATAATTAAGTATGGAACTCTAAATTTTTAACATTTTCTTACGTAGTGATGTGATACGATTGTGGTAGGTCGCGTGTGGGATTTCAGTTTTAATTTCTGACGCCGCTGAAATCATGGCTGGGAGGGTTAAGACGCGCATCCTTTTCCGAAGCCATCTGGAAAGGATTTTTTTTGATTTTTTTTTTTTTTTGGAACTTTGATCGTATTTGATCAATCAATTTTAGATTCAGTAGTTATTTTTTTTTTAGGTTGACCTAAACGAGTTCGGTTTACCATCTAGATTTTTTTTTTATATAGGTTAACATCCGGTCCATTATTAATTTTATAGATTAGGGAGTCTATAATAATATTTATGTTATAAGAGAGAGCTATTGGCAAGGGAAAATACGGAGAACAAGAACCCACCCAACCGACTGACCGCTAGTGGTTATCAATGGCTCCCGTTAGTTCTCCCTTTTCCATAAGGAGCGACTTTCGTCGATAGATGAGGGTGGTTGGAAGTTCGTTCTAATAGCATCATGAACGTATGTTTATTTATACCACGTCGGAGACACTTTTCTTTTGTGTTTGTGTACATGAGATAAATTTGGGGGACCTTGAGGACGGATAGTATGAATATCAATTTTGTGCACAAAACAATAGTAGGATCATTTTGAACATTCTGAAAAGAAAATCTCCTCCTTACTCACACTTTTGTTCATAACAGATGCTTCTTTCGAATGGTTCCATTAAACGCTATCGGAATTATCATAGTGCTCTTTCAACTGATCTTCTCTACCTATTCAACTAAATTTGAAGAATATCAATACCAAGCAAATATGTTGAGACTAAAGATAGACTATGATGACATGCGCATAAATTATAATTATATGACGTAGTCTCTCACTTGTTTTTAATGTACATATATGTACATTCACAGAAAAAAATCTACATACAACGCTAATGCTTTTGTTTTTTTTTTCCAATAATTTCTAGGTTATATTTTTTATATTCGATTTTGTCTTCAAACATTCTTAATTAGAGCTGCCTTAAACTAAGCTATAACCACCTTTTTTAATTTGATAAAAATCACCGGGAAAAAGGTTTAAATACAATGCTGTATGTAGACTTTTTTCTTTGACTGTATAAAAAAGCTGCTGGTAAATATGTACTAATAAAACGTATTGGTGTGACGTCAATTTTAACAAATTTCTTGTTACTCTCTGTTATAGTGAGAAAAAATTCGTTTCAGATTTAAAAACATGTTTTTAAAAAATTGTTTCCGAACAAATTGACAGCAATTCATTTATTTTACTATAATTTTATTTTTTATTAATATTACATGTACAAATTAAATCGAAATTATAATGGTCTCAGCGCCATTAAGGCATTATTGGAGACAAGTTGGCAAACAATTTGATGTACAATTTATTATTAAAATTATGAAAATTTTTAAATAAAAAAATATTTTTAAATTATAAAGTTTTACAATAAGAATGTTTCAAGATTTTCTGCTAAGTGTTCTTTAAGACAATTTTTAAAAGTGGAAATACTGTTACATGTTTTTAAAATTACAGGAAGGTTATTGTATTCAGCAACAACCAATGTATTGTATACGTTGCTTAGTAGTTTATAACATGCACTTTGATGTCCATAATGACGAAATCGAACCGTACGATAACCAAGTTGTGCATAACATACATATATAATTAGTCATTACAACCCTTCAGTCAGGATTTCGACCTAGCTTCTCACACCACTTATGTTGTGTGCGTTAATTTTATACATGAGTGGCAGGACGTACAGTTTAAAGTCGACTCCGAATGACAGATTTTGAGAAACTTTTCTTGGCAATTTTATTCACTCTCAGAGTTTTTGCCAGAAATCTGCTGAGAGTCAGTCGCCGAAGAAATAGTTTTTTTCATATTTCGTTTTGATGTCTGATCTGCGATACGAACCCGGGCTTTACGTCTAATAAGTCAACACACTACCTACTACACTACGGCGACTGTATAACCAATGTTGTACAATGATTTAAGTATATACATCAAGACTTGATACTTATACAACCCATGAATTGGCAAAATTGTTTTACAGCTGTCACGATAGAGGGATAAAGTTTGGAATCGAATGGGCAAATTATATACTGCTTTTAACGATTTATTTTGCATGCATTTCATATTTTTTAAAGTTATAGTGCTTTTGAAGCCATAAGTTATAGCCATATAATTTATGTGACTTTGAATTAAAGCATGATATAACAAAAGTTTAGAGTAGTCGCCGTAGTCTAGTAGCTAGTCTGTTGGCTTATTAGGTCAGGCATCAAAACGAAATATGAAAAAAAAAGATTTCTTCGACGACTGCCTCTCAGCAGATTTCTGAAAAAACTCTGAGAGTAAATAAAATTGCCATGAAGGGCTTCTCAAAAATCTGTCGTTCGGAGTCGACTTTAAAACTGTAGGTTCCTCTACTCATGTATAAAATTAACGCACACAACATAAGTGGTGTGAGAAGTTAGGTCGAAATCCTGACTGAAGTGTTGTAATGACCAATTATGTATGTATGTATGTGTATAACAAAAGTTTAGTATTTTCATTAAGTTTATATTTCATTTTATAGAATATACCAATAGCTGGAACTATTTTTAATTTCAGTTCGCTTATGTGCAAATCCCGTGCATGATTACCTTGTAGCGTTATTTCTAAATACTTTACAGAATCTGATTCATAAATAATATTACCATCAACATAAATATTGAAATTTATTTTATTTATTTATTTATTTATTTATTTATTTATTTACATATTAGCTTATAATTAAGATTATAAGGCTAGAGCTTTAGCTACATAGTCCTTTAGCTCAACAGTTAGGATTAAATTAATAAAAATTAGATAAATATGTAAAGATAATGAATAAAATACAAGAGTTAAACTTTAAATTAAAATTATGAGAAATAGATTTAAAAAATATTCTTAAAAATACTATTTATACATTTGTACAATGTCTAATCAGTTAAATTAAATTATAAATATTAGTAAATTTGAGGAATTGAATAATTGTAGTTAAGTTATCTATTGTTGGGGTTGATAAATACAGCTTTGGATTTGAATTTTTGAAGAATTGTTGACGCGAATTAGTAAATTTTGGACATGTTGATATTATATGGTCCAAGTTATTGGAATGGGTAATACTACAGTTACATACATTCTGAATAGATTGGTTCATAGGGTGAACATGTGACATGTGTGGTATGACCCAATCTGAGCCGAAATAATTTTATTTGATCCAATCGAGACAATTTATCTTGGCAGTCTTTAATATAATCAAATATCGTTAAATTTGATTCGAGAGTTGATATCCTTATACCAAGATGATGCTGGTAATGAGGTTACACCTTCCATTTTGAAGTAGTTATTGAAGAACATAATAATATCCTTTTTGTAGAAATTTTGGATTGTAATTAATGGGCTGATCAGCGTATTTTTCGTCAGCGAATTCATTCCCAGTAATGCCGGAGTGTCCAGGGACCCAAATTAAACGAAATCTTGGTTATGATTGCATTAAATCGTTCCTAATAAGTGTATAATAATATTTATATTTAATATTGATTTTATGCAAGATAATGAATCTGTACATATTGAAAATTATCCATACCTAACGCTGACAAATTTAATCGTTTCGAAAATTGGGATCAATTCTGTAGAAAATATTGATGAATAGCCTAGTAAAATTGAAGATTTTATAATTTCATATTCATTTACGATACTGTAGCCTACACAATCATCATTTCTTACCCGTCAGTATAAATGAAATTAAAGTGTTTTAGACGTTCCTTTACCTCTCAAAATAATGATATAAACTGAGAGGGTGGTGTAATATCCTTAGAAAAGTTTGCAAGAGTTATATCTATAACGTTATTTTTGGAATTCCATGGTGGTTCTCCTTTATTTTTAGAACAAATCGAATATTGTGTTGGCAGTTGTAGCATTCTACAAATTTCTAAAGTTAAATATTGAAATTATTATTAACAGTTTTATCTGCATTTAGTACCAAATTCAAAAAACAGAGATATATATATTCCGTTCCATATTTGTTTCCAACGATAAGTCATATTTGTGGGGATAAAATAGGCACACATCATCAGCAAACATATACAAACGTCCAGTTAGATCCAAATTACTAATATCATTTGTATAAATTTTGAACAGTAGGGGACCCAAGCAGCTACCTTTTGGAACACTACATTCAACATTTGGCAATAAAATAAACAATTGGCTGCGAAACTTCAAATATTCAAAATGTTTCAGTTAAAATTTATTTTCTTCAACAATGATGATCATACACACGCTGTACTTACAATACAATTTTCCTATTTCTTTGTCCAGAAACTAAAATGAATTTTATTGCATTCATATATTCATTTAATTGCGCATATGTATGTATACATATGTCGTTATCCTGCACACAGACCAATACCAACCACTATTGTCATTATAGTGCAGTGCATAAAAGGATTTATTTTTGTACGCCAGAGTACATGAACACAATAAAGTAATTGTTTAAATGGCATAATTAGATGTGCGGTGTAATTGGCCCAATGTCCACTTTCATTTTTACACACCCATCGGCCACCCATCCATTGCCTTTGTCTTCACATTCAAACAAAAGAAGTTAATAATTGTTGTTGTTGTTGCGTGCATGTTACAATTGTGGTGCAATTCTTGACATTGTACAGGCATTCTTTCTTTACTGCACCACAATTATTTCAACAGAATTAAAGTGTTGCTTGCACCGTATGTATGTAGGAGGTGCAGGAGAAGAGAATACAATTTTGTATAAAAATCTTGTTTTGTATTCTTTTAAATTTTCAATTGTTTAGTGCAACACATTTTAAGAGGAGACTGTTAACCATTACATTAAAAGACTTTCTAACAATTCTACTCTTACACATACAAGATATCGTACTGTAGTATATATTTATTTTCATTCCAATGCATTTGCGTGTACTGTAGTATATATTTATTTTCATTCCAATGCATTTACTTGCGTAAAGCATTAAGATGTACTCTACTTTTCCTTTAATTATAAACCATTAAACGTGTACTTTAATTTAACATATGTCTTCTAAGTAAGTTACGCCACATACAAATCTTAAGTTAAGTTTTCTGTTTAAAGAGGTATCTCAAAGATAATAAAGGGTCCGCCAAATAACTTTTTTTTTGAAAATGCTTTAAAAAACTACTGAATATTTTCTCAAATTTCTTTTTTTATTTGAAAGTACAATCCTTCCGGTTAATAATGGAAAATAATTTCATTCAAATGGCAGCCTCGGCTGGCCATGCAGTAGCCTACATGATCGGTCCAATTTTTAAGCACATTATCGATTGTGTGCAGCTGTATTTCACCAATGGCTTCACGAATATTGTCCTTTAAAGCGTCAATTGTCTCTGGCTTGTCGGCGTAACACTTATCTTTGACGGCACCCCACAAATAATAGTTTAACGGTGTCAAATCGCAGCTCCGAGGTGGCCAAACGTCATCAGCTCTGCGGCTGATCTTCAAAAACAGGGCGCAAAACATCGAGTGTAGCTTCGGCTGTGTGGCACGTAGCGCCGACCTGTTGAAACCAAATGTTGCTAATATCCTCCTCTTCAATTCTTCTGAACAAAAATTCATTCAACATGGCCCGATAACGATCGCCATTGACTGTAACGGCCACTCCTTTCATTTTCGAAGAAAAATGGCCCAATTATGCCTCTGGACCAAAATCCGCAAAAAACAGTGACTCGTTTTGGCTGCGTCGGCTTTTCAATGTATGCGTGCGGGTTTTCTGCGCCCCAAATGCGACAATTTTGCTTGTTTACATACCCGCCTAGATCAAAATGAGCTTCATCTGAAAAGATGATTTTTTTTTGCCAAAATCGGCATCTTCTGTAAGTCGATCGCAGGCCCATTTGGCGTTGTTATTCAAGCGTATACACAACCATATTCGTTCAGCGGAAGGATAAAACTAATTATCTGTCAAATCAGACATGAACTAAGTGTTACCATTCACGAAATAAGCACTAGTTGAAAAAAAAAACGTTAGATGGCGGACCCGATAGAAGGATAAATTTGAAAATAATCCCCCCTTGTGAACTCTCATTCAATAAAAATTTTGCTGCTATTTTTTCGATTACTTAATAAACCTATTCTGGTAGTCAATTTAATTCATTTCAATTCCGATTAGATTTGAAGATTAAATTAATCTTAATTGATGATTAAATTAATATAGAATGGGCCATCTATCGGTTTAAATTTGAACCAACGGTTATTTCGAATCTGGCTATACCTATGCCATTCTACTATGTCACAAAATTCAGTAGATTATCTTCAATGAACGCAATGAATCTATTTACGCTTGAGCAACATTTGGATTTATTGGAAATTTATTTCCAAACAAAGACGAAGATAAGGACCAACAGTGCCCGGTATACGCAAGTTTATTGCTAAAGTTCGTGGAACTGGTTTCATTGTTGATGCGCCAATATGTGAGCGTGCTTGTATAGTGCGTACACCCAAAAATATTGAAGCTATAGCTGAGAGTGTACGTGAGAATCCAGCAACATCAACTCGTCATCGTTCCCAAGAATTGAACGAATTTCGAATTTTTCAAAAAGATTACGGTATAATGGTATGATAGTTCAAGAGTCGAGGCTGCATGCCCTTCCACCTCATTTTCGCTTCGCTAGATGGGCACGATAAAAACTGCAAAAAAATAAAATCATCTTTTCGGGTGAAGCTCATTTTCATCTTGGTGGTTTTACAGAAGCCAATGCACCCATTACGAGTGACTGTTTGGTGCAGCTTATGCAGCGGAGGCATCATTGGCCCATTTTTCTTTGAAAATGAGGACGGCACAACCATTACGGTTAATGCAGACACCATGAAAACCAATTTTTTGTACTCGCTCTTCATGGTATTAATGTAAACGATGTTTGGTTTTAACAGAATGGTGCAACTTGCCACACATCTCATGCGACAATAGATTTATTGCGTCAAACGTTTGATGACAGTTTAATTAGCCGATATGGTGATATTAATTGGCCGCCAAGAACATGTGATTTGACACCGTTGGACTAATTTCTGGGAGCGCCGTTGAAGAAAAGTGTTGTGCCGATAAGCCGGAGACAATTGAGCATTTGAAGGCCAACATTCGTGATGCCATTATCGAGATTCGACTCCACTTGAAAAAGTGCACGAAGATTAGTCCGATCGAATGAGGTACGGCTGGCCTTGTAACAGCAATATGAATGAAATAATTTTCCATTTCTAACCGAAACAATTGTATATCACAAAAAAAATAAATTTGGAGACCATTTTTGTTTTATTGCATTTTTAAATATAAATTTCCCATCTAAAATTTCCCATCTTACATAAACAACGTGAGTGGAACGATAAAAATAGTAATAGAAGCCACAGTAAGTGTAAGACTGCTGCTATCCTCCATACTCTCAGTACTACTGATTAATGTCTGCGGCAGAATATCATCCAAAGCGCTGCGCTCATATTTGTTGCAGTTCAATCGGCTCTCAATGATTTCTTTTTTCGGAGAAATCCGTCCATGCAGCTGTCGTTGTTGCCGCATTTTTTTTTACAGCGCACTGTATTCTCTGTCGATAACGTTGAGTTTGTACAATTGTTATCCGGCGAATAATCGTCCTAATCTAGTATCTAATTTGCAGCCAAAAACCGCTTCTGATGCACGATGATCTTGGGTGAACGCATCGTATTCGAACGTTATGGTATGTGTTTCCATTTCATCCTGGTTGTTGTTACAAAACATTGCAGGTATTATCTTAAGCACCCATGACCGTTTAGGACCTTTGCGAGGTAATAATCCATTTTGGCAACATTATTATGAAAAATCTTAGGCTTTATAAAGGCTGCTAAGCATATTCATGTTATCAGTTGGCAACTTAATTAACTCCGAACCTATGAAACTATATTAGCTGCTGCACACATTGGTTGTTCCCATAGGCTCATATTATCATACTGCATTGAATACTTGCTCTGAACCTAGCTCTAAACCTATAATATCTACTGCACATAGTGGTTTTTCCCATATGACCATATTGGTGCTGCATAGAATACGATGGAGTCCACCACGATTGTTAAAACCTGCCTTATTTATACTGGGGACCATCAATATTCGGCATTAAACAACCGAGCACATCGTTCATTACTTTTGTCTTAACGCTAACTCCGAACGAGTTCTGTTAAGAACATACTAGGCTTGCATTAATCCTTACGCCGAGATTTTCTATTGTCTCCCGTGACGTTCTCACAGTAAATGCTCAGTCTAATTTGTAGCCTTCGTGTGGGGGAGAACTTATATTTGCTGTTTCTATTTTCTGTGTCACTAAGAGGCCAGCATTATTTTAGCATACGTGTATTCTTGCTGTATTATGTTAGACTTTGGTTCTAGAAAATCAAAATAGTTTTCTATAATCAACAATATCGGCTGAGCAGCACACAATTGATTCTCTCTGACACACGTGTTTTTATTCCCTACTACAATATACTGGGTAAGTCGCCGTAGTCTAGTAGGTAGTGTATTGGCTTATTAGATTGAAAGCCCGAGTTCAAACCCCAGGTCAGACATCAAAACGAAAATATGAAAATATTTCTTTGGCGACTTCTTCTCAGCAGATTTCTGGCAAACGTTCTGAGAGCAAATAAAATTGGCATGTAAAGTTTCTCAAAAAAAATCTGTCGTCCGGAGGCGATTTTAAACTGTAGGTCCCGCCACTCATGTATAAAATTAAAGCACACAACGTAAGTAGTGTGAGAAGCTAGATCGTGGTCCTGACTCTAGGGTTGTAATGAACAATTATGTATGTACAATACACTGGGAATTAAAGAAGTAAACATTATCATTTATCAGTGCGTCAGAATCTTTCAGGGAAGTTAGGACACTGCACCAGTTCCCCGACTTAAACGCAGTTCCGGTATACAGTCTGATTAGCGCAGAAAATTTTATTCTTGTGTGAATATCGCTGCACAATTCGTTTATAGATCTTGCTATGCATAACCCAAATCATCTGAACTTTCGGGATACATAGTCCTGAGTTTTGGCAACGTATTACAGCGTCAACATACCTGCGTATACCATACATTCGTGTAGTATCTTCTATGATAGTTGTAGTGACCCATTTTCTTAACTTAATTGTTTCATTATACAATACGTATGTACGCTTTCAAGTGTCTGTAAAAACAATATGTAAGCGTATGTTCGTTCGTATATTGCATAGCAAAATGACACAACTTTATTGCAGCATAAATGGCACATACACATACCCAATACATGTGTGTGTATTTGATACTTACAATTAAGATAAACTCTAGGACGATGTAAATGAATATTAAAAGGGGATTTTCTTTATTTAAGTGACGCTACATTAAACTGGGTAGTGTTCAACGTCCATAAAATATAATCACATTGTCATATATAAGAACATATGTACATTTTCATATGTATGCGAATATAGGGGAAATGCTTCATTGTCTTGCAAAGTGTGCACATTTTCTAAAAAAGTTTTCTTTTTTTCTTTTTTAGATAATTAAGTTAAAAGCCATTGCCATAAAGGGGAAGAAGTTATTAGAATACTAAGAAAACTTTGCTGTCTATTAAGATTCACTTAAAAAATTTTATGCACTTCATGGTGATTAAAAGAACTATGTATTGTATATAGTATGTATACGGTTTTTATAACGATTTTATATATAAAAAGAAAAACAAAAGTATTCATCATTAATACATATCTTATGGTATTTTTCTTTAGTTTTTGGACGCATAGTCAATACGGATTAATAACACGGTGCGACAGTGAAAATAGACCCGAGTAACTACATAGTCCAAGTTGTTCAGTTAGTTGAGTAGAACTCAAAAATACCTTTTTTATATTTCTCGAACCCTCCAAACTTGTTTTATTTGACAAAAACTGTTTTTTCTCACTTTACGCACAAATTTCTGAATTACTCAAACATTTCTGACCCGATTTTCAAAATTTGTGTGTGTTGTGTTAATGTGTTAATTTCACGTTTGCACGACTTCCAGAAGTCGGCTAATATTTGTGTTTTTTGCAAATATTATTATTTCTCTTTGCGCAAACATTGGCCAACTTCTTGTGGCCGCTCAAACGTGAAATTGCCACATTTTGTGATAAACAATCCAGATCCATCAAAAATTCTGAAAATTTTTGAACTAAAAGTTCATTTGATTAGATGACATATATAAAAAATATAAGTTATATTATATAAGACGACTGTTATACTATTTATATAATAACTACAGTAATTTTTGTCCGATTTGTTTCTTCACAAGATAATGCAATTTTAGAATGTCATCACTTATTTCATATTTTTTAAGTAAAGTTTGCTACTTTGAACGGACAAACTTGAAAAAATATGAAAAAAATTCGTATTTTCCAATTTACCTCATCAAAACTCGTAGCATATTAAGTAAAATAATAGACATATGTACACCGTTTTAAGGGCGCATCTCTTCTCTTTCCAACAAGATTTAAAATTTGAAAATAGGGTCAGAAATGTTTGAGTAATCCAGAAATTTGTGCGTGAAGTCAGAAAAAACAGTTTTTGACAAATAAAATAAGTTTGGAGGGTTCGAGAAATATAAAAAAGGTATTTTTGAGATCTACTTAAAAAAAAACTCACAACCTACACTATGTCATTAGCCGGGTGTATTTAATTTTTTTTAATTTGTCGCATAGTGTAATTGAAATAAATAATTTCTTGAATTAGATATATGTACCTACCTAATCAATGGCATCGTAAACGATGACTATTAGGCAGTCTTCTATTCCGATGTCTGTAAGACTCTCAAATAGATCTTAAACATGTACTTTAATTTAAAATTTCTTTTAAAAATAATAGGAGCACGCGGTATCATTTTTTCTTCACCCTTTCGTTAAAGAATTTTATTCAAATTGAATGACGACGCTCTTTTCAAAATAATTTATTCGTATCTGGCGTAAATAATTTGTATTTAACGCTTAAACTATCTAATGATAGACACTTTATCTCAACGCTTTTGAGGAGCTTGTACTTCTAAACTTCAATGGATATCTGGCGAGTTGCTTAGATTGATTTTTACAAGCTAATAGCGTAGCCTATAGTAGGTAGTGTGTTTGCATGTTAGATGTGAGGTCACGGTACAAACCTCAGGCCAGACATGTTCAACAAAACGAAATATGGAAAACAAAATATTTCTGCGGCGACTTCCTCTCAGCAGATTTCTGGCAAAAACTCTGAGAATAAATAAAACTGCCATGAATAGATTCTCAAAGATAAATAAAAAAAAATCTGTCGTTTGGAGTGGACTTTAAATTGTAGGTCCCGTCACTCATGTATGAATTTAGCACCCACGACATAAGTGGGGTGAGAAGCTATGTGATAATCCTGACGGAAGGGTTGTAATAATCAATTACGTATGCCTTGTGTGGCGGAGTTTTCTGTGTATTTATTATTAGTGAATTGGGGACATTGGACACATTTACCTTTACAATTTACCTTATCAAGTGAATCAAATACTTCGTGGTGGCAGAGCTCATTATCAGCGGCTGGTAGGCAGGCGGAGTCAGTTAGGTCAACAAAAACGTTATTTTTTGAAACCATAAAGTACAGTATAGTCTTTGCAAATGGTTACTGTCAAGCAAACAGTTCTCCAGTACCATTACAGAATACAGTGGCCCAGTTATACGATTTCATGGATTCGAAATGTTTAGCTAAACTTCGAATACAAATTTTGTATTACCATTACTCGTTCAGATTAGAGTAGAACAATGAACTGTAAGGACGCTCAGTGAAATTTTGGAATTTTACTAATGATTCTCATATAAAATTTTGGTATTCCCTAATTCTGACTCACCACGGTGCTGTCGTTATCATAAGTCACACTTTGCGCACTTAAATTCTTTGCACATGAGAAGTAGAAGCAGCTCATAATTCTATGTCATACCAACATATCGGTTTTAGAAGTGAATTGTAAAGTAGAAGTTTTCAATTCAACTTCAGTTGAGAGCTTCTGACAATTAGCCCATAAATTTCGAAAACTATTTCATCTAATTTGGTTGCTAAATTCCCAGATCCGTTGTTGATCGATAAATGAATACCAAAATATTTTTTGTGCGAGAATTGAAGCACTCAACTTATTTATTTGAACGGAGGTCATTTTTGCTGTCATGATGTGAATTTGACGTGATCCCCATTTTATTTGTCCGCTTTTACTCTCTAGAAATTTAGCCATTTCTGAAGTTAAAAGTTGTACTCCTAAGTCACTTAGATGCTACATAAAGGTTCTCATGCGTGCATTGATGCACGCTTATGAATCAGATTTTGTCGAAAACTTGCCAAACGTTGATAACAAGAGAGTATCAGTACTGTTTCTCTCCAAATGCTTTCCGACTTGTACCAATCAATGGGTGCTGTTTCAATAGTAATATTTTTCTTTCTACATCCAAATTAATGGGGTCTGAAACACATTTGCTTGCTAGCGACATTAGTTTCCATATCAGAAGCTGTGAAAATAGTTTCGACCCTGTATGCTACTATACTTTTATACGTGTTGACTTTCTGGTATCGTATGATGTTTACCAGGCTAAGGAATCAATACCTAAGAAGCAATACTTCATTACATCTGATCTCCTTACAATTTACACCACTTATATCCGATCGAAAATGGCATACAACTCTCTTGCGTAGGCTGGTACTCCGAAGTCTATGTTAACACTTCTTAACCGCTTACAGGAAGTAGAAAATGTGTTAATTACACTAGGGTATTTATCTGCATTGCAGTTTGGATTGTGTTTCACCAATCAATAAAGGAACCTGTGACCCAAGATCGTACATATATATTTACGTAATACACGTCTTTCTTGCAGAGCACATCTATTTGTGATTGAATGCAATGCATTACGGACAAAATTTGTTCTTCAGCCATATTATCCGTATGTGGAACGCTCTAAACACAAATATTTATACTCTTTTCTAAATTTTTTCGCCTTTAAGTTTAACTTTTTACTGGATACATGTATTCCTTCTAACCTTTTTTTATGGTTTTGGTAAGCTCTCTATTACAAACATATGTATGTACATACATAATTGGTCATTACAACCCTTTAGTTAGGATTACGACCACAACACCACGTATGTTATGGGACCTACAGTTTAAAGTCGACTTTATTTATGCTCAGAGTTTTTAATAGAACTCTTCTGAGAGTTAGTCGCCGAAAAAATATGAGAATTTAAGAAGATTATTATTAGATATCCTAGTTGTTAGCGTGCTAAACTTCAAGTGCCGAGACTGTAAATTCGACTCCCACCAAAGGCCATGGGTTTTAGACATGGGATATTTAGAGCAGTGCACACAGGAGCAGTAACAGAAGCATTAGAAGAAAAATGTACAAGTCCATATATGTTTCGGTTAGTCAAACTCATAGGAAAGTTTCAAGAGACAATATCCAACCATTACTGTAATGAATTAGTGCAGATAGGATTACCAAAAAATATATTTCGCTGGACAGTAGGAGTTTACAATCGAAAATCATGGGTTTTTGGAAATTTGATTAAAAAAAATTTACATACTTACAAACAGTAATCATATTAAGGGCCATTATTACAACTTGTCGTTAAATAAAAGGGAGGATTTTAACGGGCAGATAAATTGTTTTTCATTATTATAAGTGGACAAATATGGTAAAAGTGAGCGTTAAGTTAAAGGGGGGATCATCCTACCGCTAACTTTTAAAGTTAAGTTTATCTTTGAACGTAGCATACATACATATGTATATGTATATTAATTCCAATATAGCAGCTTCAAAGGTAAACAAAATAAGCAAATATAAGAAAAAAACGAAACCCGTCGTTGCCACTGCGTTTCAAAAAACTTGTTTAATTGAGCAGTGTTATCGATATTGCTCCGGCACTGCCATATTTTTGAAAAAGTTAATTTTATTTTATCTGTAGGTTGTAATAACGAAAACAAGTTAAAGGTAACTTTACAGTTCCCTTTAGCTAAAGGTACCTTTAACTAAAAACAAGTTTAATGGCAAGTTGTAATAATGACCCAAAACTGCTAAGCTAATACAAATTAGCTAAAAAATCATAAAAATCAGTTTTTTTTTTTTAATATTTTCCAAATGATTTCTCCAAATATATTTTCAAATTACAAACCTATTCTGTCCTAAAATTAAGTACTGGATGCCTGCAAAAAATTCAAATAAAAATCTGTAAGTGAGTCAACAAAATTCTAATGATCTGTCATACATTTTTCATCCCTTTTAATTGGAATGTCAATTCATAGGGAAATGAAATGAAGAATATAAATTCAGATTTCGCAGAGTGATTATCACTTTTTTGAACTTTACTACTTCTTTCGAGCAGATTATAAATGCCAAAGTTGTGCGGGTTGTAGTGTTAGTGTTAACCAAACTAAACTTAATGCTGGAATATATGTATGTATGTGTTCTCCGTAGAAAACAGCTCCTGTGTTGCATATAAAAATGGTTGAAATATTTGTTTTTCAAAAAATTTTGCCAATTTTCAAAGTGACAAAATCAGAAATTTATAACACTGTCAATCTTTATCAACTGCACCAAAAAATAACTGCACAACGAAAGTAAAAAGTGTACAAAAAAAAAGAAGAAATCTTCGATATACAGAATGACATTGCATGCCACGTTTATTGAGGCTAATGGATGGTGTGGGAGGACACCGAACAACAACACATCTTAAACAAGTAATAATTTTGCGATTCTTTTTTAGAATTTCTCATTTTAACTGATTTTTTTTCCTTCTCCACCAATTGTTTGAATTCAGAATTTCTTGGCATAATTTCAATGATTAGAAAGTGAGAAAGCGTCGTACATTTGCCAAAAACTAATATTTGATTTCATTCTTTTTTTCTTTCTTGGTTTTTCCAATTTATTTTTTATTTTTTGCAGTGTAGAATACTTTTTTGTCTATTTGTATACGAAATGAGGATTTATTAACTGAAAGGAAAAAAGATGTATGCAGCACAATTAATTTATAGATAACATGTATGCCCAGCAAAATGTTCTACCTTCACCTTTTTGTATTGTTTTTCAGACTCCACTTTAAGTTAGATTTGCTCTGATTAAGAATCTTAAATCAAATATTCTGATATTTTTTATATTCAAGAGTACAGCAGTAATCCATGCTTTTACTAATCGAATACATTTGTATATATATGAGAACACAGATGATATCTAATTAATAGACTACAACATTATTTCTATCAGTTCTTTCAATCAGCGCTTTCCAGTCTTAAGTTTAAATAAAGTAAAGTGAGAGTGAAAGACACAGAATATCGTATGTGGCATGAGCTGCGAAATTACATATCGTTGTCGTTCAGATCATCCAATTCAGGCCAAAAGAAGAAGGTAATCATATATCTATAGTGCTCACCATTGACTCCGATAACCTTCCCAACGTCGTTCTCAAAATAATATGGTCCGATGACGCCACCAATCCGCAATCTCTTCCAAACAGTGACTTTTTCGAAATGTCCTTTCTTGGATCTCGTGTGGATTATTATCCTTCAAAATTGACGAATTTTGTATGTTCACGTAACCGTGGACTTTATCGCTGAAGATGAGATGCGCGCGAATCGTTCTCAAAACTAAATATCGAATTTATTTTGAATATTTTATATTAAATATCGAATATTTTTTTTAATTTTAAGTAAATAACAATTAACTTGTAAATTCAACAAGAAAGCAGTTACCAGCTGTTGAATTTAAACTTGTGCCAATAGCCTAATAAGTTAACACACTACCCACTATTTTGAGTTACATTTGGCCTATATCCAGATAAATTTGTTAGGGACCAAAAATAATATCAATTTGTGGTGTCCAGTGTATTCGGAAAAATCCACTGTTTGGTATGGAAATCAGAGATCAGCAATGAGTATTCAAAAAGATAAGCAGAATCGAATCATACTCATAATTTCTGATACTTATACACATTCATACTTATTTTAAAATCATGGAACCTGTACTCATATTCATAGTTTGGAGTACTCATCATACTCATACTTAACAACACGCATGATGTTGTTGATTTCGACTCTCCACAACTCAACATTTACAAGAATCAGAAAATAACTATGATTCGCATACGAACACTAAAATACTCACTAAATGGTTGTGTGTTTGCTCTCCTAGCTACTCTGTCTTTTATGCTTATGTGTCTTTTTTCCTTTTTTGTAAATGCAACAATTCACTCGAATCATTTATAAATATTACAAATATTTTCCTAAAGTTATGAATCTGAATGAGTAGGCTTATGAAACAAACATATTTCGAATGGTATGAGTTTGATGTCAACGTTGTACTTATACTTAATGCAACCTGTATAAATCAACGTTTATAGTGAGTATGAATGAATCAGACAGAGTAATTAAATTTCAATATTGTTGACTCACTTATATTCAAAATTTCACTGTCAGCAATGAACACAACAGGATAACGCAATGTTTGCGCGGCACACGCCTCATTGGATATTCTGCACTAGCGATTTGAGAGCATTAAGTAAATGTGATGTGGACTGGCCACCGAAATCATGAGATTGAATCCAGTTAGATGATTCATTTATGGGGGTTTTTAAACTGCAATACCATGCAAATAAGCAAGGAACCTCAGTGATACTGAAAGCCAAGATAACCCATGCCATTGATCAAATTCAGCCAGATTTTCTCCAATCAGAGAATTCGTGACGTTCGTTTGAACGATTTTATATAACAAATATAATGGTAACAATGGGTCTTTCAAATTAATAAAAAATTTCGATGATATCACTCACACTAGTCGCCGTAGTCTACCAGGTAGCGTGTTGGCTTATTAGACGTAAAGCCCGGGTTCGTACCCCAGGTATGAAAAAAAAGATTTCTTCGGCGACTGCCTCTCAGCAGATTTCTGGCAAAAACTCTGAGAGTAAATAAAATTGCCATGAAGAGCTTCTCAAAAATCTGTTGTTCGAAGTCGACTTTAAACTGTAGGTCCCGCCACTCATGTATAAATTATTAACGCACGCAACTTAAGCGGTGTGAGAAGCCAGGTCGACATCCTGACTGAAGGGTTGTAATGACCAATTGTGTATGTATGCATGGATATCACTCACATACCTTGTTTTGTTTAAGTTTTATTTAAATTTTTAGAAAACGCTTAATGAACTACAAGATAATTCCTCAAGTCTACAAAAGTCAATGGCTTGAGGAATATATAACTCCATAAAGTATAAAACACCTTATATTAGGCGAAGTTGACAAAGAGTAAAATTTTGTATTGAATTGTTTGTGAATCAAGATCATGAAGTTTACAACTCGCCTTAGGATAAACATACATATGTGTGTCGTGCTTTTTAAAACAACTGACTTGCAACGTTGCTTTTCGCTCTATTTATACTTCATTTATTTTCGGTCTAGTAACTTCTACAACTTCTTTTCAATATTTTGCGGTCTTTTAATGTAGGCTTGTTATTGTAATTTGTTTTCCTCTAATTTTACATTGGGTATGAGAATGTTAAAAATATTGTTGAACGAAAAACTCATATCGATCTAGTTTGGATGCAATGCAACTTACCTCGAGTACTTTTCATGGAAATTTTACTTTTATGAAATTTAAACGTGTAGTATGGAAATTAAATAAATTTTAACAAAATTTTTGTAAGTTCTTACAATTGCGGCCTTGAAAAAGTTTCGTGATTTAAGTAATACGTAAGTTTCAGGTAAATATACTTTCAATAGACGATGGAGGGGGTATACATATGTCACCCTGGTTGTCGAATTTCTAAACTACTGTGTCCAGCAGTGGACAGCAAAATAACCAAGGAACTACTTGAATTCGACAAGAAAAAGCGGTTGCACTGTAACAGAAATCCTACCGGGACACTGTTCTATTGGCAATTTCGCTGACAATCTCGGTCGGGCCCACCAGGATTACTGCAGAAGCTGCCATGATATGGAAGGAATGGAATCGATACAACACCTTTTATGTGAGTACCCTGCACTTCAGAACATACGTTAACGGTTTTTAGGTGGCAGAACTTTTGAAGATCTGAGCATGTAGGCTAACTAGTCGGTTTTATCTGGAGTTCACAGGGGTTAAAATCTACCACTAATGGATCATGACAGGAGCGCTTACCTCAAACTGGGTAGCACAATAAACGTCTATCGATGCCAAATGAATTCTTTGAGAAAGTTTTTTCGCCACTGTTGTTTCATGGTCCTTTATTCCATTACATAAACCAAGAATATTGAAAGACTTATGATCGTTACTTGCCACAGTTAACTTGTTGTGTATATTTGCAAGACTATGACTTTAGATCTGCCGAACTGGTCTACATCCCTGGTAAAATTAATTTTTTTCTCTATCCAAAGTGTTCTTTTCCGAATAATAAATTAAATTTCTTGCATACTTTTCAGTATTTCGCCTTTTTTTTTTCTTCTTCCATACGAAGGCAAGAAAGAAGAAGTTTTGCTGGGTGGCAGAAATGTGTGAATTTAAATAAGAGTATATGTCCTTGTACAGTTTGAATTTGGAGAAAGGATGGGTGTTTTATGAAGGAAACCAGCATCTTTAACTGCGTCAACAACAAAATGCAATGCAATGTAATGCAAGCAGCAGTTGCAGCAAATTAAGGCGAATTATCTACAATAACAAGAGAAGAGATCCCAGAAACTTGCAACAATAGCAGTCGAGCGTTAAAAATGCATTTACGCGTTAATGCCAAAAGAGAAAAGCAACGAAAACGAAGAGGATCAAACAAACAAAAGAAGGACAACAACAACAACTACAAAAACAAAAAACTTGAAAAATGTTGAACAAATGATTGTACTGATGACAGTAATACTACCATCATACTTATTAAATATTCTGTGAGCTTTTGTGCCCTTACATGTACAGTGATGTGTAAAAATAGTGCCTCGCTTGATGACAGAATAAGAACATTTCACGTGATTTCTTTAAGATCCACTGCTGTTGCATCACTTTTGTAATGGCAGAGGCACGGCAAATATGAATTTTCATTTGAGAATTTCTGTTTGGCCAAACTAAGTTAATTATTTACAAAGATACTAAGCAACTTATCCTTTCATGGCCATGAATATAGTTTAAATTTCTCTCCCTCTCTCTTTCGCTCTACCCTGCACAATTGCACAACTGCTTTTCGCCCCCTGACTGACTAACACTTCTCGATGGCATGCAAATAACAGAGAAATACTTAAAAACAAAAAGACGAAGTAAAAGTGCTGCGATGATATTGTAAAACTTTCGACACACTTGTGCAACTCAAAGCAACAATTTTAAGCGTTCAAACTGTGTTGCAAATTTGTTTATTCCTATTTTGGTTATATTTGTATGTGTTTGGGTATTTGGGAAAGTGTGTGTGTGTGTTTGTGTGCTTATGCGTGTTTCCTTTTTGCAAAAGAAAGGCAAACAAATTTTGTTGTTGCAATTTTCAAGCTCATCTTCATAATCATCATCAGCTTGCTCCTTGTTTTTATTTTTCTTTTCTCATCTTCGTTTTGTTTTGTTTTTCTTTTCCTTTTTCGTTTGCGATGATTCAAATGATAACTGGGCAAATAATAAATAATGCAATGAAACTTGATGTTTTATTCTCCCTGGCACTTTATCACCGCTGCAACAATCGGTAGCACCAGTTGGTTTTAATCTTCTTGCCACTACTTTCAGTACTTAATACAACGAATTACGCCATGATGGTATTTCAAGCAATCATTTGTTAAATGAAATTTAATGGATTTGTTTTTTTGTTTCATTAAAGCGCTACAATTTGGAATCATTAGTTCTTTACATTACACTAGCAAATTATACTACGTAAGATGACATAAGAAAGTTCTTCATAAAGCGTGACTAATTTCGATTAGATCGATCACGCTTCGATCGGTTGCAGATTAAATAACTTACTCGTCTATTCTAACTCGCCATGAAAAGTTTCTCAATAATCTGTCGTTGGGAGTCGACTTTTAATTGTAGGTTCCACCACTCATGTATAAAATTAACACACATAACATATGTGGTGTGAGAAACTAGGGCGTAATTCCTAAATGAACCACAGCAATACAAAAAAATTAATGAAAACCTTTTATTGATGGGATAAAATAAACACGTAAAGGATTTAAATTCATTATTCCGTTTGTAGATTGTAGAGGATCTAAGAGACGTTAATCGAACTGAATTCTTTCGATTTATCTGGGCTGCCATCGCCAAAAAATCTGTCCTCTAATGAATATTAGTCGCAAAATAAATCCATCAAAATTATTAAAGGACGCTAGGCCTCCGACCAACAAATTCATGAATTATATACATATTTGAAGCAAAAACCTTAAATGCGTAATTTACCGGCAATGAGACATTCTCACTCAGTGTTGCAAAATTGAAATTTTGAAATGGTACTGAACAATAACTGAAAGAGTACTTTTTTCCATCAAATGATACTTTTGTAAAAAATTACATACATACATAATTGGTAATTACAACCCTTCAATCAGGATTATGACCTAGCTTCTCACATCACTTATGTTGTGTGTGTTAATTTTTATACATGAGTGGCGGGACCTACGATTCCGCACGACTGATTTTTGACAAGCTTTTCATGGCAATTTTATTTACTCACAGAGTTTTTGTCAGAAATCTCCTGAGAGGAAGTCGCCTAAGAAATATTTTTTTCATATTTCGTTTTGTTGAAGATGCCTGACATAGGGTTTGAACCGTTGCCTCACTTCTAGTAAGCCAACACACTACCTACTAGACTATTTATTTATTCATATTTAATACATACGGAAAATGCGTTAGTTTTTAACATATGAAGAGCAATGTAAATGCTTCCCGAAATGACATTACGATTCGGAAAGCGTTCTCATTGCTTTTCGTAATCTAAAAATGAACGTATATTCCGTGGACGTTTGGTTAAATGGAGATAAAGCGATCCTATCTTTAGCATTACGTTGAACATGTTGCTAATACATTAGTAGTTGAAATGCGCAAGATATAAAATTTGCGGTTGTTTTGAAATGGAAAGTACTGAAAAAAGTACTAAAGTACTGAATTTTTCAACACTGTTCTCACAGAAATGCCGGTTGAATTTCAAAGACTACAGTTTCCTTAGTTTCGCATTTATAATGACAATTAATAAAGCGCAAAGCCAGTCGTTGCAACTTTGCGGATATTTTCACACCGTCAACTAAATGTTCGATTGCTAACATATTGCGAAGCCGTCGTATTTGTTAATTTTTTTGTAACGATGGCAATACTTAATGTATTGTTTACCATCAAGTATTGCTAGTGTAGTGTCCAGAGATGAATCGTTTTTTTGCTACTCATAAGCATTCATGAAATTTTTAATATAAGTAAATCAACAATATTGAAATTTAACTACACACTCTGGTTCATTCGTACTCACTACAACATTGATTTATAAGTACAGGTTGCAATGATTATGCATACAGCGTTGACATCGAACACATACCATTCGAAATATGTTTGATTCGTGAGCCTACTCATTCAGACTCATAACTTTAGAAAAATACTTATAAATGATTCGAGTGACTCGAATCATTCATCAAAATTTACAGTTAGTTAATATAGTTGTTGTTGCATTTACAAAAAAAGAAAAAAGACGCATAAGCAAAACAGACAGAGCAACAAGCAGAGAGAACACACAACCTTCTAGTGAGTATTTTAATGTTCGTACGCGAAACATACTTATTTTGTGATTCTTGTAAATATTTTGAGTTATGGAGAGTCGAAATCTACAACATCATACGTGTTGTTAAGTATGAATATGATGAGCACTTCAAACTTTCAATATGAGTAGAGGTTCCATGGTATTAAAATTAGTATGAAGGCGTATAAGTATCAAAAATTATGAGTATGATTCGATTCTACTCATCTTTTTGAACAGTCATTGTTGAGCGCTGGTAGCGTCCAAGCCAATTCTAAAGCCAAACCAATTATAAAATGACTCGATCGCTAGTAGTATTTAGTAAATATTAATTTCAATTAATAAAGGCCTAAAGTGTAGCGCAGTATTTGGTACAGTTTTAACCTACAGTTCAACTCACAGAATTGTGTTTTGTTATTGTATTATTTCCTAACACTTTATGCAGTTCACTGGCCTTCAACGGCCACTTGTCTTTTATTAGTTCATAAGTTTGCAATGCAATGCTTCATCCTTTCAGTACTTGCACTAACAATATTTTTTTTTTACTTTTTTTAAATAATTTTTCTTAATATTCTGTACTACTTACGATATTATTTAGAAAAAAAAAATTTTATTTTGTTGTTTAATTTCTTTTTTTTTTTGAGCTAAAGTACAACAAAAACAATACAAAAAGGAATTTGCAATTTGTTGCCGAAAAACTTCTACAGGGTATGTTATGCCATTCTGTCGTACGTTGAGTTCTTGTTTATTTTTTTTTTTTTTGTCTTTGTTCTATTTTGCTAGTTTTGTTTCTATTGCTTTGCCTTTGTTTCGACAATATATTGTGCTGCAATTTATTTATTGCTTGTGCCACACCAACAATATCAACAAAGTTCGTTGCAACAAAAGTTAAGTTGCTTGTGCTTGTTTTATGAAAACTTTGTTTCACAACAATTATCTTTGAATATTAATCATAATACAACTGACTATAGCCATGACTGACTACATATAGCTATGGTATGTACGTGTGCGTCTATGGATGTATGAGGGAACTTCCTTTTCTAAAATGGATTGAAATCAAAAGAAATGGATTCAGGAAAATCTAAGGGTATGTGTATTCAACTGTAATTAATATTCACATTTTTTTTTGTTTTTTTTTTTCAATACAAATATTCTAATTTTATTGTGCCTCAAAACTTTAATGCTTTGTTGCAATATGTAAAGTTCAAAAGTAAATGATTTTATTTAAATGTTAAGAGGAAAAAAAATATGAAGACAAAAACGAACTGTGTTCAATAATTTAATTATGACTCGGGATTTATGTGACGTGATTTCTGCAAAGCAATTCAATAAATATACTTTATAAATTGACGAACCTTTCTTAACTAAACGTCAATTTACGTTTTAGCGGGGCCAATACTTAAGTATGCTGCGGTAATTTGGGATCCACAATACAATTTACATGTGAAAAAATTGAAATCGATTCAAAAACAGTTTCAATTACTTCGTCTTCGGAATGTTGGATGTAATTCTAAAATAACCCTTCCGACGTGTTGTAGCCGCCTTACTCTATTAAAGTTGCCTATTCTAAAAATTAGTAGAACAGTTTTCAATCTGGCTTTGTTTACACATTTAATGAAAGGTAGCAGAGATTCGTCTTGTCCTTTGGCATTGAAACATATTCTTACGCGAACAAAACCAAACTACACAGACGGGAATAACCAGCCAAGACTAACAAAAAACAACAAAAGACACACATCATACGGTAAACAGAATTACACACACAAATACGTACGAAATTACATAATCAGAACAAAACAAAAATCAAACAAGAATACTTAAAAAAGATCCTTCAGTTACCAGACATACAATTGAAGAAGTCTATATACAGCACAGAGCTATGCTGCCAGTCAGTCTGATATTATTAACCTAGGATTGTATTGAAAAATACGCGTTAAAAACAGTGTTATTAAACACCGAAAGTTTGATCTTTGTTATTATGGAGCACAGTCATATCAGTTGAAGCGTATTATTTAAATAAAAAAAAAATTCATTTATAATTAAATTTATTGAAATAAATTGTAGTCACCGTAGTCTAGTAGGTGGTGTGTTGGCTAACTAGATGTTAGGCTCAGGTTCAGATCTCGAACAAAACGAAATATGGAAAATATTTTTTTGGCGACTTCCACTCTGAAGATTTCTGACAAAAGCTCTGAGAGTAAAATAAAATTGTCATGAAAAAGTTTTCAAAAATCTGTCGTTTGGAGTCGGCTTTAAACTGTAGGTCACACCACTCATGTATTAAATTAATACACACAACATATGTAAGTGGTGTTAGAAGCTAGGTCGTAAACCTGACTGAAGTGTTGTAATGACCAATTATGTGTGTATATATGTGGATGTATGTATGTGTTTAACCCTGGACGGTTACTCTTCGTCGAATCGACGAAGCTCATTTACACTTTATCATATAACTCTTTTATGTTTGACCAAATTTCGCTCTTTTTTTCAACAACGTTATTTGATAATAAAAGCTTGCAGTCAGTAGACGAAAAAAATTTTTTTTTTGTTCGTCGATTTGACGAAGAGTAACCTTACTGTACAAAAATGACCATCCAAGATTAAAAAAATGGGTGGCCCGGGTACGTTTACTCACTACAAGCTTTCGTAATCAATAAACATTGTTTATAGAAAGAGCGAAATTTGGTCAAACATAAAGGAATTATATGATAAAGAGTAAATGAGTAGTAACCAATTAGGGTGAAGTGTTTGTCGATTCAACGAAGAGTAACCTTAATGTACAAAACAGAAGAGTAACCGTCTAGGGTTAAATAAAAAGACAAATAATTATTTATCAGAAGTTAAAAATTTCTTTGATTTTATTTCCAATCATCGAATCCATAATAAATGAACGTTTATGCAAAATTTAAAAAAGAAAAAAATAAATTTTTGTAACATGATTGACTCTCTTAAACTACCATATGTACTTATCTAAATTTAAATTTTTAGCTGTATGACTATTTTTAAATTTTGTAATCTACATATGTTTAAATAAAAATCGAAGAAAGGAATCTCTTCGTGTTATCGTTACTCACGAATAAAATAATCGAATTTTAGAAAAAATCCTGTGGATCTTGGAGTCCATGTTAACAGAAAGAATTCACAATCATCCAATTGAACATTAAAAGATGCTCGCCTTTCGTCAAAGTATAGGGAATTAAAAAATTGTATGCGGTTTGACTTTCAAATGAGCGTAAATTTATCCTATGATGTTGTAAGCTTGGTAAAAAAACGGAAATAAAGATTCTCCTTAAGAGGCAAACATGCAATGCAAGTAGATCCAATGCATACCATCAAAGTAAATATTCAAAATACCATATTCCATTAAAAATTGAGACATTTTTATTAAAGACGTCGATGTAATGATCATAACCGTAATTGCTTAGCAATATCGAGAGACATTAAAGAGGTTGTTTCCAACAGGAGAGTGTTAATACGAAAATGATTTTGAGGCAACAATTTTCGAGTACTTTTATTTCGATAGGTCTACTTCCTT
The DNA here is from genome assembly GCA_927399465.1 of Sarcophaga caerulescens. Taxonomy (NCBI): domain Eukaryota; kingdom Metazoa; phylum Arthropoda; class Insecta; order Diptera; family Sarcophagidae; genus Sarcophaga; species Sarcophaga caerulescens. Next base: position 73,245,149 of record OV656872.1, on the reverse strand, counting down.
CAGGTCATTTTCAAATATTTCGCATTTCAAAAATCTTGAAACAAATTTCCGACTAAGAAAACAAATCCAAAAAAAAAAAAAATACATAAATAGACGTAGTTGGTCATTCCAACCCTTCAGTCAGGGTTACGACCTAGTTTCTCACACCACTTATGTTGTGTGTGTTAAGTTTTATGCATGAGTGGCGGGACCTACAGTTTAAAGTCGACTCAGCATCGCAGATATATGGGAGACTTTTTCATTGCAATTTTATTTACTCTCAGAGGTTTTGCCAGAAATCTGCTGAGAGGAAGTCGCCGGAGAAATATGTTCTCATATTTCGTTTTGTTGGAGATGTCTGCCTGGGGTCTGTACTGTAGCCTCACGTCTAATGAGCCATCACACTACCTACTAGACTACGGCGACTATAAAACTCCTAATAAACATAACCCATGTAATTTGAAACAAATGTGTTAATAAGCGTTGTTTAAGTCTTAATGCAAATAAAATAACAATTTTCACTTGACAGCAGAGAGATCGTCTAAAAGTAGTTTAATTTGTTGCAGCTTAATAGGTTCTATGTTTGCTTTCTAAGCGAGAGTTTTAAGTTCAAACCAGAGCTTTACGTCTTGCAAAAGAAACAAACCTAAAAAATATATTTTTTTCTAAGTCCTGTTCACAGTCAGTCATCTGGCAAAAAATCCTAAAATAATTAAATATCATGAAAAAGCTTCCGAAATCAGAAATTCAGAGTCTTTTACTCATAGAAAAAAATTACACACTAAACTTTGGTTTTAATGGTAAATATTGATGACAGAATGTAAGAAATTTTGCATACTTTTAAAATAAAGTTAATGAAATACCTTGTACAATGGGTCAATTCGACATCCGGGTGCTGTGCCTGTCTTAAGTGACAGGTACACGTCCTCTAACCTAACCTAACCTAAGCAAATACCTTCTCCACAATGTTGGTCTTACCATTCTTGCAAATCTCTCTCGCAGAATAACAATCTATAAATCACATGTTTAAGCAAAAAAAAAAAAACCGCCGAAATTTTATTTTGAATTTTTTATTATTGATTTTTCGGTTTCTGATTTATTTCGATACAGTAAAAATTTTCAAATTTAAACATTTAATGGTTTTGTTTTAATCACATTCATTTTCTTAATGACATTTTTAAACTACAACATAATTACGCTCTAAAGAGTCGTGTTTATTTGGCATTCGATAATCTGCCAATAATTTTCATACGATTATTCCAGGGCACGCCAATGCAAATATTCAAACATTTTAACGTTACTGATTCAGATACGGCAGCCATGCAATGCATTGCAAATTGATGACGTCAATGTAATTAAATTAAATATTTAAGCGCCCACTTCAAAAATATGAGTGTGATTAAATTTTGTGATATTTGCACAAACATACATACATAGTTACTACTTTGGCGTAATAACATGCATAAATAGTTCAGCATTAGAGAGCAAATACAATTGCAAATATACTCGTGCTTGCATAAGCTTATTAAGAGCAATAACAACAATTTTGAATTTGATTTGGATTAAACTAATGCACATGCACATACACAGAAATGTTTATACGCATCTAACTATAGTATAAAGGAGTAGAGAGAGCCTTCTATAAGGCCTTAAAAATTTAAGTTTTTTAAACAGTCCATACAAACAACTGCTTTTCATAATATTAGAAACGAAACTCTAATGTAAGAGTTTATTTAGCACACATAAAATGATCGTCATGAATTGGGGTAATCTGCTGAAGCTGCACACAAATCACAATGTCTACTACAACGTCTGACTTATTTGCTATTCGGTTTTCAGTGAAAATAAAGAATGATTCATGACATGTGGCAATGCCACAAAAGCTCAGGAAGATTTTCCATTTCATAAAAGAAAGTAACTTTTGTTTTTTATTCGGGGGCATCTCAAGAGTCACTATGGCTTGTCCAACTACTGAAAGAATTTAAAATTTACATACGTTACCCTATAATTTTTGGAGATAACCGGAGAGAGAAAGTTTGGTTTTTTTAAATTTTCCTTCTGATTCTGTGGTGACTAAACTCCCTCAGTGGAATATAACACCGTTTAAATATCCGCCATGACTCTCACGCACAAAAAAGGTAGAATTTGACCGCTGACAAGGGTTATGACGGCTTTGAGGACCGCTGTGATTTGTTTCTCATTCACATATACTTGCGACTTAAGAAATCCCGCAAGAACGCAAGGCTAACGGTGTCAAATGGCACGATTTCTATTTCCAAAATATTCAATGTTCTTCTGTGGCTTGTAGTCTGTTGAAAATGATGAATTGAGATCTAGAAATCGGAATTTTTTGATATAATTTCTCTTTCTTTGCACTCGCCGTGTGGCAGGTGCATCCATCTTGCTTAAACAACATGCCGTCCAGTTCAGGCGACAACAACTTCAACACCCTGCCATCCAGTGTCACTGCAATTTTATCGTAATATTTAAAGTCCACACTAGGTTGTACTGAAAGTTACATTTTGGGAGCCCTCTAGTATAGTGGATAGCGGAAGGGATGTGGATTCAATTCTGGACTGTTACACTTCACCGAGCATAAGGTCGAACTTACTCAGCTCGTAAATATTTAAATATGATTTGTAATTGTATTGTAATTAATAAAAAATAAATTTACGTTCTCTCCGTATTATTTATATAAGCTACACATTTATGAATACACCATTGGTAAATAACTTTACAAATACTTGGAACAGTATGAAGTAAGAAATGTTAATAATTCAATCAACATTATTACAGGCTGTATTTAAGAAACAAATGGCATCCGCCTTAATAAAAATCATGTCAAACACTTACTCATAAAAAACTAAAATTGAAACTTGCATCACATGAAGAAGCTCATTCTTTTTAAAATAATTTCAAATTGTTTTGATACTTAAATTAACGCTATTGTTACATTAATGCTGTTGTATTTAAAATCATCAATATGGGTTTGGAACGACGTATAACAACTAACTCATAGATTAGTTGATGGGATTGAAGAAATCCTTGAAGAAAAACGCATTGTCCTGTACACTTTGTAGATGTTTTCCAAGCCTTTGAAAGGATGTGACATAAAGGCCTAATGTTCATATTGAAATTCTGCCTGAAAACATACACTGGTGGTCAGCTATATAGGGATTACAATTGTTTTTATACTGACATGAATATTTACAACTGTAGACAAAAATTGAAAAACATAATAAATTGTTAAAAAAAATATTTGTTTTTATAAAATAACTAGCTGTACCCTGCGCGCGTTGCTACGCCTCCAACTAAAACAAATTTGAATCATTTTTATTGATTTTTCCATTAAAAAAAAAAAATTGACATAAACTTTAAAAATGTAGAGGTTTTCGATTATGAACATTTATTGAAGTGCTGTCGGAATTTGGTCATACCAACTTAGAAACCTTCCCCGGCTCATGCGCAACAACTTTGCTAAAGATCATAACATAATCAAATGCACAGTTTACGATTTAATACATTTATAGTAATTCTCAGTGGCGCCACCTATTGGAAATTAGTCATACCAACTTATAAGCCTTCGTCGGCTCATGTGCAACAACTTTGCTAAAGATCATAACATAATCAAATGCACAGTTTACGATTTAATTCATTTTTATTAATTTGCAGTGGCGCCACCTGTCGGAAATTGGTCATACCAACCTAGAAACCTTCCCTGGCTCATGCGCAACAACTTTACTAAAGATCATAACATGATCAAATGCATAGTTTACGATTCTATAAGATACATACAAACATACATCTTCCCAAAGATTACTATTGAATTTATATCTGCATTTTGTGGAGGCCAATTTAAAATATCAAATTTTTCTGAGGAAAATCATCGTTTGACACTCCTCCCAGTTATATGCCTGAATATTTACAATAGCATAAGCATTCACTGTCCTTGAAGTTAGTTAACTAAAGCTTTGTTTGTCTAGTACAGTGTTTACCATTTCATAGCACAATTGTGCCGAGAGAACTCACACGCATTCTTGTGCTTTATGATTTAGTTGTCGATCAGACTGCGACAAGAACACATGTGCGGCGGATGCTTTACCATTTTTGTCAGAATGACACTCAAAAAATATTGTATGTTAAAAAATGCTTTTGAGCGTATTTCAATTTTTATTTTGTCGCATAGTATAATTTTTTTTTAAATGCTTTAGAATGCTTGCTTTTTCTCTATTAATGAAAAATGTTTTTTTTTATTTTTATTTATCTAAAAACATGGTCTAATTTTTAAGCCAAAGATGGAGACCTATACGATCTTTTAATAAAAAATGGATTTTTTTATTTTATTTTTATTTATCTAAAATTATTAAGCCAAAGATAGATAGCTTTACATATGTAGGTTGATAAAATGAAAATCAAAATATCGTATATTACAAACACTTTTCTATGGCTGTAAATAAATCAATTCTCTCAATTTATTTTCTCTCTCTTACTCACTAATACATAACCAAAAAATTTTTGGTAAACCCTGGTCTAGTACCAAATGTGTTATTGTGTTCGAAGTTAACTAACCGACAGCTGTTTGAATGTGTTTTGGTTACAATATGACGAATAAATTATTTTACAGTGAAGTCACAATTTTTATGAATTTTTTGTATAGCAAAGAAAAAAGGGATTAAAATGATAATTCGATGAGGAAAAATTATTTCAGCAGCTTATTAGTGAATTACATTATCAGAAAAACTGAATATTTTTGTACTCTTAACTCATAAAATAAATTAAATTATTAAATCATAAAATAATTGTAATTTTTATGAGTTAAAGCTCTAAATCCAATCCTTTAACTTCGAGGATATAAAATGGACATTACAGCCTATATGTTTCTGTACAGATACAAATTTTATCTGATGTAGGTTAAAGCATATGTATTTTAAATACATATAACTAATTTGTGTGAATTTCCCCATTTGTTTTATAGTGGGCTAAAAAATTAATATGTAAATGGTTACATAACTTTAGAAAAAATTAAATGTTTCATATAAGGTTGTTGTCCTTAATAAGCTATAAAACACATATTTGAGTAATAAAAAGTTTAGAATTAAAGAAGGAAAGTTTCTAAGTTCATTTCAAAGAATCATAATAGGTGAGAAAAAATTTACAGTTTCACATATTCCAACGACATTTCATTTTTAAGCGTACATATAAAAAACTATATCTAAAGGGTGATTTTTTAGCTATTATCTTTTTGGCAACACTGGTTTAAACGGCTCACGCACGTTTCGTGTTTTGTTTCACTGTCAAACATCTTCAGTTTGGTCTATAATTTAACCATGAATCATCTTACAAACGAACAACGCTTGCAAATCATTGAATTTGGCATCATTGGACCGTACTTCTTCAAAGATGCTGCGAATCGTAACGTAACTGTAAATGGTGAGCGCTACCGTGAGATAATATCCAACTTTTTTTTGCCCAAAATGCAAGAGATTGACTTGCATGACATGTGGTTTCAACAAGACGGTGCCACATGCCACACAACACGCGTAACAATGGACTTATTGAGATGCGAGTTCGGTGAACATTTTATTTCACGTTCGGCACCGGTCAATTGGCCGCCTAGATCGTGCGATTTAACACCTTTAGACTATTTTTTATGGGGCTATGTTAAAGCTCATGTCTATACAGACAAGCCCGCTTCAATTGACGCATTGGAAGACAACATTGAAGCATTTATTCGTGAGATACCGGCCGAAATGTTGGAAAGAGTATGCCAAAATTGGACTAAGCAGATGGACCATTTGAGGCTCAGTCGCGTTCAACATTTGCATGAAATAATCTTCAAACATTAAATTATATGGACTGTACTATCAATTCAAATAAAGATTTCATGCATTTATCTGAATTTTATGTGTGTTTTTTTTGCTCTTAAAAATCACCCCTTATTTAAAAATTCATATTTGTGAAGATTTAAGCATAGCACTTGTTAAAACGGAAATCGTAAGACATACTGGAACGTACTTGGAGAATCTCACCATTCAGTTCGCAATACATTGTCATCCTGATTGTACTTGACTAAAAAGATGATATTTTTGCATTCAGGTGTAGAAAAGACAGCGCAATGTGAACGTGAAAATCCTTTTTTTAATAAATGTTTAAATAATACTGTTTAAATAAATATAATTTGTATTTTAAATTTAGATACCCTGGTAAGCGGGTAGTGTGCTAGACAATTAGCATGAGGGTCATGGGTGCAGTTCCCTTCGGAGACTCTGCTCCTTTGCACTTTTTGTTAGTTAATTTTTAATTAATTTTAAATTTACCATTTGAAAACTTATTGTCAGTTCATTGGACTACGATGACAACTCATAAATAAATAAAAGTGAAAAAAATTGTTTATTCGACAATTTTGTGATGAAATATCGTAAAGCGCTCCATTTTCGGAAAACATATGTGATAGCTGTCAAATTTCAGAGTTGGTGTAGTTGGGGTAGTGTAGAAAGCATTCGAGTCATACCTTACTAGAAGCCCGATACATAAGTATTGATAAAAAGTTTTAAGCAATTAAAAAAAAAAAACATTCTAACAGCCCAGCCGAAAATCAGCGCGTTAAGCAAAATTCTCATGACCAAACGTATTACATGAAACAAACCAAAATAGCCAGCGTTAACGCTTTCTAATAAGAAAATCCGATACTAAGTGAGGTTGGCCTCGAAATACTGTCATTTTTATATTTTTTTATTCAAACATAATACTATATTAGGCGGTTTTCATATCAATTATTAGAGGTTTACCAATCACTACTTCATTTTTATTTGTATGTTTTATAAAAGTTTGTTTTATAAAAGTGGTTGAGTAAGCATTAGTTTTTATTTTAAATTTAAACTCTCTTATTTAGGTATGTCACTTCTGCGTCAACGCTGGGCAGTAGTCGATAGCAACGCTGAACGTTGCACAGAGGGGCATTTTGCCTCAAAACCTGCCCAAAAAGGCAAAAATGAATTTAAAGAAATTTAAGAAACTGAGTAAGCAGTTCGATAGACAACAAAATTGTGCATTATATAGTGAATTTTCACGACTTTAAGTTGAGATTTGTATATTTGAGACGATGTCAAAGTCAGGAAAGTGAAGAAAATTAAATACGTTTTTGGTGTTTTTTTTTTTTGAAATTTTAATAGGTTTGTATGATATTTTTTTGTGGCTAAACGAATAGAGGTTTTATATTGATTTTTTTTATTTGAAAGGTATGGGCAACTGCCACTTTTATATATATATATATATATCTCATATATTAATGTTAAAATTATTCGTTTAAAATTTAAAAATAATAAAAATTTCGCATTTTTTTACCCTCCCTAAAAAAAAGATAAGGATTTTAAAGGTGAAAGTAGTTTTTAGTAGTTTAATGTTAAATACCACAAGAAAATATGAACTCTCTACATTCAGGAACAAAAAAAAAAAAAAAGTTTGCGCAAATTTGCGCAATTATTTTTGGCGATTTTTTGAAAATTTTACTTTTTTTGAAAAATTAAAAAAATTATAAATACAATAAAGCCATATTGCCTTATTTCTTAATAGAATGAGACCCAAGTGCAATAACGCCATAATCGTGTGGAAATGGCGGGCGAACTCGGCGCGCGCTTATCTTTATGGCTTTATTACCTATGGCTTTATTTCACTGCACCAAAAATTACCCTTTTTCTACCAAAAAACGAAACACACAATTGTTATATACCGCAATAAAATAAGCCAAATACATATATATCCCTGGTATGTAAAAAATATATTGGCCTCTTATGTGCCCCGTTATTAAAACATATATATTTGTGGGTGAATACAACATTTTTTATCATTCCTGTTTCGCAACTCCGAGATATAAGATGGAAAATGTTTATACACGATTACAATTATTCCAAATTGTGAAGGAATTGAATGCCAGAACCATTGACGAGAAATTGCAGCTTTTAGTCAGAAAATTGTGCAATAATTCAAAATGTCAAGGGGATGGCGATATAATAGCAGTAAAGCTATGTTTAACTAATTTCAACAATTATTTTAGAAAATACTGGAGTTTAGCACAACGAAAAGAGGACCGATTTTAACAACATATGCTAAATGGCTAGAAGGGACTGTGGCAGTACCAGTATTTGGCTGTTCGTCTTCAGGACGACCACAAAAAGAATTTAATGAATTTCATGTCGAATTTCATAGAGGTAATAAAATGTTTAACCCATATCGTCCCAATGTTCGATTTTTCGAACAGTAAATTTAATGCTTTTTTGTAAATTTTTTTCTCATTTTTGGTAAGACTAGGAACTAATTTTTGTTTATGATTATATAGTGTAAGGGGTTATCTACAAATAAAAAAATATAAGTTCTTGCCCACTTCAATCACCCCTTTTATAATAGGGGTAAAGAAAACCCATTAATTTTGGCATAATTTTAAAAACTGAAAACTATGTATAAAATATAAGAAAATAAAAAAAGTATAAATGTAGTTCAATTGAAAAACGATTTAACTTTCGACAACAGCAAAAAAAAAATTTTTTTTTTCACTTGAATTTTTGTAATTTGACTTCAAAAAGTAGTGTTCGATTTGTCGAACACTGGGCACTATTTAGCACTTTTGTTTTCTTTTCAGAAGAGGTCGCGTATTACCATATTGTAACTAATTCACGAATTTGAATTAACAGAAATAAAGTTATTGTGTTTATATAGTGCTGCCACAGAAAAATAGACATATGGTGGCACTATATATTGTGCTTTTTCATTTTTATAATAAGGGGATTTACATTATTCATTATTTACATCTGCATTCTTTTCAATAATTAATTTTCTATTGACAATTCAACGCGGTCAGTGTAACTTTTAGAGTGGAAACATTTTATTAAAAAACTTTTTAATAATGAATAAACACTCGGGATCAAAACGCGCTCTTACAAAATATGAGCTGGAGGCAATAATTGATAGCTGGAGTGATGAGGAGGCAGAGCTAGACAAAATTTGCATTATACCTCCTAATAAAGTGGATGAAAATACAGACGAAGAAGATTTTGATGATGACTTGATTCCGCATGGTGATGTAAGTAGCTTATAACGCAAATTATATTATGTACATACTGCAACAGCTTCGTCAATAGTCAGATGATATATTGGAATGCGCTGGAACTTTTGAAGTGGAAGCCATTAGAAAAGATTCAGGAGAACCTTATGAGTTCAATGACTTTAGTAAGAACGATGATGTTAATATTCCCCCAGTGGCTCCCTCAACATCGTCTATTGTTACTCAATCGTCAAAAAGAAGACGAATTGAAACACAGGAAAATAAAGAGTATAAAAAGTTATCAGATTTTGATAAGCCGAAGTGGACACAAAGGAAAAATGGTGAAGGCAAGTTTGAATATGATATTTCCCCAATAAATGAACCACTTGATGATGTGAAGAAGAAACTGGCAGATAGTTTAAGCGGAAAAACGCCGCAAGATTTATTTAGTCTATTTTTTGATGATGAGGTTTTAGATATGATAATCGAGGAAACAAATCGCTACGCTCAGCAGAAGAATTCTAATTTTGTATTAGACAATATTATGTTACAACGATTCCTAGGCATTTTGGTATTGTCTGGATATCACACTGTGCCTGCAGCTCGCGATTATTGGTCAAATCACCCTACATTAGGCGTTCCTGCTGTGAAGCAATGTATGCCAAGAAATAAGTTCTTGGACATTAAAAAATTTATTCACTTCAGCAACAACTTTAATTTAGACAAGAACGACAAAATGGCAAGGGTATTATTCAATTCTCTCGAAATTTATTTTTTTATATTTATTTTATTTATTTCATAAAATACAAGATACATCCTTTGTATGAGATAATCAACAAAAAGTTTATGCAATTCGGAATTTGGGAGGAAGATTTGTCGGTTGATGAGCAAATGGTACCATATTTTGGACGACATTCTTGCAAAATGTTTATACGCGGTAAGCCAATTCGTTTCGGCTATAAACTATGGTGCCTCTGCTCGGCCAATGGATATCTTTATAACTGCATACCCTATGCTGGATCGGCAGACAACTACAACAAAGAAGTTGGTTTAGGAGCCGATGTGGTTCTTCGCTTGTTAGAAAATATAGAATTTGCAGATAGGCATACCGTGTATTTCGACAACTTTTTTACTTCTTACTATCTCATGTGCCTACTGACTGAAAGAAGATTGTGTGCAACAGGTACTGTGCGGACAAATAGAATCGGGGGAGCTGTGCTTAAAACCGGAAAAGCTTTGGAAAGAGGCGATCATGATTTCCAGTTTGACAGCAACAATAAAATTTTAATTTGCCGCTGGCAGGACAATAAAGAAGTTACAGTGGCCACCAATTTTGATCAGCTATATCCCACTGTGCCAGTAAAAAGATGGAAAAAGCAAAAAAAAATAGTGATGGCAGAATAATAGAACACGGTCGCTTTGTAAATTATAACCAACCCCTACTATTGAAAAACTACAACAAAGGAATAGGAGGAGTGGATTTACATGACAATGCTGTACAAAATTATAGTGTTTCAATTCGAGCAAAGAAGTGGTATTGGCCTTTATGGATCTCTACTCTAAATTCTTCGTTGGTAAATGCTTGGAAACTGGACTGTTTCCGTCGTCGTTACCAAAACAAAAGTATCAAATCGCAAAAGGAATTTCGAGTAGAACTTGCGTATTCTTTAATGGTGAAACAGCAAGATATTGATTCAACGAGTGATGAAAGTGCTGGTGACTCACAAACACATTCAATAAATAGTCTTCCTATAAGAAAAACTAAGCATCTTATAGTTAAAATAGAGCAAAATAAGAAATGGAGATGTAAGCACTGTCATAAACCAAGCTCTTTTTTATGCAAAAAGTGCAATATTGCGCTTCATACACATTGTTTTGAAGCATTTCATGAAGGAAAATAATAAATATTTTTAAGCTAAATAAATGTTTTCTTCTATTTTTCTTTTAATAAATAATATGAATTGATTTGAGTTTATAAAAAACGCTGTTTTTCTTTATTCACATTACATGGGAACAATATAACAAAAATGCTAAATAGTGCCCAATGTTCGATTAATCGAACACCATTTTTCTCAAAAACAAAAAATCTAAAAAAAAATTGGACTTCAGATTCGTGTTTTCTAATCCCAAATTATCAATCTACTACCAAGTTTTATAAAGTTAATCGAAAAAAAAAATCCTTGGGACGATATGGGTTAAGATAATTATAATTGCTAAACATATTTTCTTAAGGGGCCCTATTTTGGACCTAGGGGAATTATGGACCGACCATAACAAAATTTTGTAATATGATTTAGATTTACAAAATACACGTTCATACCGAATTTCATCACGATACCGATATTTTTAAGCCGTTTATAAACGTAAACGTGAATTTCTAAAGGGGACTTTATATGGGGACTAGAGTCAAATGTGATCCGATTTTCACCAAACTTTACACTATGATTTCTTAGTACACAGAACGGATCCATGCTAAATTTTATCATGATTATTGCATAATTACCATAATTATGTGTAAATAAGTGCAATTTCGAGGGGAATTTGTATGGGGGCTAGGCGAAATCACGGACCGATTTGAAGCAAAATCAGTTGGGTTCATCCTTGGGCCTAATTATCACTAACACTATTAAACAATTCCAGACATTAACTCATAAAACACTTCTATTAATTTTGGCCAGGTTTACAGGCAAAATGCCCCTCTGTGCGCTGCTGGTCTGTAAGTGTTATACGTGGTATCTCCCTCCGTGTCTTATTCCTAATTTGGTCAATACAGTTGGTTTTCTTGGTGTAAGGTCAATAACTTAATGTACATATGTAAATATATTACATGCCAGATTTTGTTAAAATCAAATGCCTACATTGAACAGACAGATAAGAGCAATCTATTTTAAACATCTCAAGATAAAAGAAATTGCCCAAGAGAGTTGCACAAAATTTCTTTAAATTAAAGCCAAAAAATTGCGTGTTCAACGTCAAAACGAACGAAAATGATCGTCAATACTTGAGTGAAGCTAAAAATCAAAGAAGTATGTTTTGAATAATTTTTTTCGGGAAAGTAGTGGCTATGATTATTGCTATCGAAATTTAAAAAATGATTTCAAATATTCTACAATTTAAATTAATTAATTAATCATCATCTAGGGTATCAGTATTAGAATGTAATATTTTACGAATTTCACTGATACTCACAGTATGTGGAGTATTATTAGGATCCACCAGTATTATGTCAGCTTCAGTTTTTATTATTAAATTAAATATTGAAATATGTATTTTGTATGTCTACCATAAATTATGTCAATAACATTTGACTCCTTAGGCATGCATTCTATTTAATAACTAATTAAAGTTTAACGCATTTATGAAATTCTATAACAAGTTGAACAAAAACATTTTATTTGTTCATGAATAAAAATGCAACAAAAAAAAAAAACCGTTGAAGTTAAAGAAAAAGTTGAACTCGTTCTCTTAATGCCATAAGTATTGAACGAAAGTTTATTGAACCATTGTTTTATTGTGGTGGTAGAATTTATGGACTTGCCAACAAACAAGTACGCAAAAGTACTTTAAAAATTTTTCTGCATTCTAAAGTACAATAAAAAGTTTAATAAATATGTAGGTATGTACGTACGTATTTACTAGGTACTCAAATCAATACCTTGAATCTATTGGTAAGCTTTCATCACTTGCATGGAATGATTAAAATAAAAAACGAATGAATGAAAGAAAGGAAAGAAGGGAAAAAATCGAAAAGAAATGGAAATAATTTTTTTGTTGTTGTTTCCTTGAATTTTTCACGAAGAGTAAATGAAAAGGGTCAGCAACTGTGAAAACCTCTTGAGGTCAACAATCTAAACAAGTAGTTGTTGCAACAATTTTTAACAATTTTGATTTGAAAAATGTTTCCAATGAAAGTTGTACAATACAGCTGGGGCTTCCAACTCCAGCTCATATATACGTACATACATATGTACGTATAATATGTACGTGCATAAATGAATCAGTACTACGACACCAATGTAATGTAAAAATCAACTGACATCGGTGGCTAACCTACATATGTATGTATGCATGTGATATAGACTTGGAATAAAATCGGCAATATCTGAGTAATGTTGCATGTTGTTCTAATAATGGAATAAGCCGCAATACAAGTGAAGGAAAAAATATATTTCGTTACGATATAAGTTATATTCTTAAATTGTATGACCATCCATCGCACAATGGTAGGCATGCCGAAAGACTTGGAATTCCAACTAATGACTTCTGAAGGAGCTGTAGGCCTGCGGAGGAGGAAGAGACTGTCTTTCACCTTATATCATGAAGAGACGGAGCTTTCTGGCATCGTTGAACGAGCCCTCTAATGCAAAAATTGCTACAATAGCAGGAATTAAATTGAACTCGGAATGGTCTTATCTAGGGAATGGTTGGCCCCCGGGGTTGAATTAATTGTGGTATCACAATGATCGAGGGAGTACGCCACCTAAACTAACCAGCATAACATACATACATACATACATACATAATTGGTCATTACAACTGTTTAGTCAGGATTTCGACCTTGTTTCTCACACCACTTATGTTGTGTGCGTTAATTTTATACATGAGTGGCGGGATCTACAGTTTAACGTCGACTCCGAACGACAGATGTTTGAGAAGCTGTTCATGACAATCTTATTTACTCTCAGAGTTTTTGCCAGAAATCTGCTGAGAGGCAGTCGCCGAAGAAATATTTTTTTTTCATATTTCGTTTTGATGCCTGACCTGGGATACGAACCCGGGCTTTACGTATAATAAGCCAACACACTACCTACTAGACTACGGCGACTACTAACCAGCATAACCTAAATGCAATTGACTAGATTTCCCTTTCGGCAAAACAACTCTACAGAAATTTATGGATTCAAATGAATAAATAAATTGTAATAAAATAATTTCCAGGAAACCTAATAGTACCATAAGCAAAGTAGAATAATTAGAATTAGAATAATTATGTGCTGGTATTTGTAACGCTAAGGAAAGAGAAACAAAAAAAAACATTCACTTTTAATCATTCATGTTTACTCAGATACACTTATACTGATACTAACAATTATTTCTGTAGTTTCCTCTGCTTTCTCAGATGTCAATGGACCAGACGAATATGTTGCAAATTTGCCTGAAAATAAATATCGACAAAAAACGTTTTGGAAATAGTGATGTGATCTTTTAATGCCAACAATATAAACAGATGTTGCGAAAATTCGATCGAAACCACGCAGTACAAAACTCGTAACATGTATTAGGTTGTGAAGACGCCGTAGTCTAGTAGGTAGTGTGTTGGCTTATTAGACGTGAGACCACATTTCAAACCCCAGTTGAGAGTAAAATAATATTGCCATGAAAAGTTTCTCAAAAATTTGTTGTTCGGAGTCGATTTTAAACTGCAGATCACTCCACTCACGTATAAAATTAACACACACAACATAAGTGGTGTGAGAAGCTAGGTCGTAATCCTGACTGAAGGATTATAATGACGAATTTCCCACACATTTGGATAACAAGAAAAGTACTTTTTTGCACATACAGTATGTCGGAATACAACTTAATTAACTGAAAGACAAAATTTTTCATCCATACATACATAATTGGTCATTATAATCCTTCAGTCAGGATTACGATCTAGCTTCTCGCACCATTTGTGTTGTGTATGTTAATTTTATAGATGAGTGGCGGGACCTACAGTTTAAAGTCGACTCAAAACGACAGATACATTTGAGAAACCTTTTCATAGCAATTTTTACTTACTGTCAGAGTTTTTGTTAGAAATCGGCTGAGAGAAAGTCGTCGAAGAAATATTTTCTTCATATTTCTTTTTGTTGGAGATGAATGACCTGGAGTTTAAAACGTGTCTTCACGTCTAATAAGCCAACACACTTCCTGTTAGACTATGACATGTTCAAAAACTTTTAGTTGATAGAAATTTATGCTTGAAGTTGGTTTTTTCCAAAGAACTGTATTTTAATGTAATTTGTGTTCCTCGTATGGAGAAAAAATTTTCGGACGCCAAAACAAAACTTTACAGATTATTACAGCCGCAACGTAGTATGAACTTTAAAAACGCGATATCACATAACCAACTGAAAGTGCCATCGCTCAAAGCAAAAATTGTGAAATGAAACAGTAACATTGAGCAAAGAGTGAGCACGCTTTTGCCCTTGTCTCTACACAAGCTATATAAAGGACTTGACGGTCGCACATAAAACAATTTTTATTCCGAGTTAAAAATTCAAGTTTTTAATAAAAAAAAATTAAACTAAATGAGAAGGGCAAAAGGGTACCAAGTAGATTCCACATTGATATACTTATGAAAGGCATGTAATACAGTCCAGCACCCGCTAACAAAAGTTATGTTGCGGTATGACAGCGTACCTCTAATTAATATCATTCTATGTAAATCGATACAATTTTTGTCATTAATCTACTGATTTTGTAAACTGAAATATAAAAAATCCATTATTTTAGTTAACAAAGGCTGATGACAATTGTTATGAAAAAAGTGAAAAAAAAAGAAACAAATAAAAAAGGTTGTACAGTGTGGCATTTGAGATGGATGTGGAATATCTATCTATGAATGGTATGGTATGGTATGGTATGGTATAAATTTCAATCACTTTCATGTACACATTTCACAAATACGAATAGTTGTCATTTTGTTGGATGTGCCATTTTTACTTGAATTTTTTTATTTTTTTTTTTTGGGTTTTTGCTGCACTTTTTACATATCAAACATACATACATATGTATGTTGAATATTAGAAAAGGATTACGCAACTTGAAATAAAGTTCACTTGCAAAGAGTTTGTTAGCTCGTTTGTTCATAGATTCATCGTATGCATATATGTAAGTATGTACAATGCATGCAATATTTAATGTATAGAATTACTCTTCCATATATAAGCACTGCCGCACTGCTCTACAAGATTTCCATCCATATGCTATCGGTATTTCATTTGGTTTCATTTTTCAATTTTTTTTCAATATTTTCTCGTTTTTTTTTTTTTTTTTTGTAACAAAGTGACAGACAAATGTCAAACGTTGTCGACTTTAGTCTCTGTAAAAATGTAGTTTTTACAGAAAACTCCATATTCTAGTTCGTATACTTTTATTTCCTATTTTTTAAGCAGAGAGAAAAAACTTTTCAAAAAAGAAAAAAAAATTCACAAGAAGGGCTTTTTAGAAAAAACGAAAAACAAAATCTAAAAAAAAATGGCAAAATTTGAAACTTTCAAACACACAATTGAGGCTCTCAAAGGTTCCGCATTTACAAATGCATATAGATAATCTTACCAAAAGGCAATCATACATATATTTGTATGTATAGAGGAGGTATGGTACTTTGCTACAATATGTATTTGAGAGATATAACCTAACAACCACTTTAAAAAAATTCAATTGATTAGCCTGAATACGTTCGTATATAGAGTTTGAACGAATGCTGTCTGTTTGAACACGGTAACGACGAGTACATTAAACAAATTGATAAAATGGAAATATTCATGAAAAAAATGTTGTTAAGAAAATATGAAAAATACGAGAGACTTTTCACGATTGAATTTTTCACATGAGCAATAGGTTTTTTCTCTTTTATAGCCACAAAGATATTTTTCTTTTCTGTCACATTGAATTTCATCTCAATGGCATATGCTCACTAATTAATGAATTACACTGCAACATCGTTTAAGGTTTCCTGGGTTTTAATTTAGTGACATGCAGAATGTGTATAATTTTCTAAAAAAAGTGTTTTTAATTCACTCTACTATTGTATTTATAAAAATAATTAAAATCTCCCACGGTGGTGGTTGCTCTGTAAAAGCAATCTTAAATTAAGAATAAGACTGAAAAAAGCGTATAATAGTACATGTTCGTTCGAACTGTGGGGAAAACATTGAAAAGGATTCTTTTCTAATACGGCTTTGTTAATGGTTTAAACAGAAATGCAATAAGTACACAGGAAAAATACGGGTTAGTTACAGTTAACATCAAATCAATACTATACGTACAAAGATGGCATCTCAACGAAGTAATATTGATGAATAATTTTGATGGATTTATTTTACGAAACATATGATATCCGATGGTAGATTATGCAATATGGCAATCCAGGCAATAATGTCTTATACTTCGCTTTATCAACAGATATATATGCGATCAATATGCCAACATTTTTGTTTTTTTTTTATTGTTTTTGAGACCACCACCATAGGAGAAAGGAAAGAAGGGTAGAGTGCGACAATTTTTTAATAACCAGTGTATGTATATATATACGCTCGTATATGAAGTCGCTGAAATCTAGTAGATAGTGTGTTGACCAATTTGGAGGAATTGAACGAAATTAAGTGGTCTTGTAGTACTATGGCTCTATCGATTTTAAAATTTGGCATGAAAGCTTGCTTCGCCAGTTCATATACTAAAATTGGAACGATACAGAGAAGATTAGCAAGGATGACACGCAAAATCGTGAAACGCTTCACTCTTTTGAAGTCGCCATAGTCTTGTAGGCAGTGTGTTTATTTATTAGACGTGACGCCACGGTTCAAACCCCAGGTCAGACATCTCCGACAATTCCAAGCAATTATGGACCACAACCGAATCGTTATTGCTTTACCAAGTGCCTAAATTTTTTTTTTTAATTTCAATTGTGACACTAAAAATTTTCTGCAGCTACAAATTTATGGTTTGTCAATTGGCAACGTAATTAAATTTGGGTTACATTGTGTTATCGTTGTGTTAATGCTTTAATACCGGCTTATCCATTTCGTGGTTTGAAAAGTAAACGTAAATAAAACACATATAAAATATTTTTTTCATGATATTTCTTTTTTATTGTAAAGTTTGAACGTTGACATTATGTGTGAAACACTACATCATTTAAATGACCTCCACGCGAAGTGTTGCAAGCATTGATTCTTTTGAGGTAATTTTCGACCACTTTTTGACACATATTTAGCGGTATCTCAGTCATAACTTCACAAATGTTGGTTTTTAAGTGCTCAAGAGTTGAAGGTTTATCACGGTCTTTCGCGTAGCCCCACAAAAAAGTCTAATGGTGTCAAATCGCATGATCTTGGTGGCCAGTTGATATCGCCACGACGAGAAATTACGCGGCCAGGAAATGTCTCTTGCAATAAAGCCATATTCGCTCGAGTTGTGTGGCATGTGACACCGTCTTGTTGAAACCACATATTCTCCAAGTCGTATTCTTCAATAGCAGGCAAAAAAAGTCGGTTGTCATATGACCATAACGCTCCGAATTGACGGTGACAGTCGTTCCATCGTCGTTTTCGAAGAAGTAAGGTCCAATCACACCTTCGGACCAAAGAGCGCACCAAACAATGACTCTTTCTGGATGTAATGGCCTCTCTTCAATTACTTGAGGATTCTCAGAAAATTTTGTTCGAAAAATTGCCGATACGCACGATACGTGGCTGTGGCAAAATCACCATTTTTGTAGTAGGTTTTGATAATTTTTATGCGTTGTGTGATAGTTAAGCGATCCATTTTCGTCAATGTCAGACTTTCAACTGAAAAGAAAAAAATTGGTTTCATAACTTAGTTTGACAGATGTCGAATTCCAGTCCCATCCTTTTGAAACCACGAAATGGATAGCCCTTTACAATTTCACTGGTTTTGTAGTTTCAAACATGCATTTACATTTATCTGGTTGCGTTAAATTTTCCCAACATAGGAGCCAGCTTTTTGCTCAGAAATGCTAGATGTTGTACCCCGATGAAATAATGACTTTATAACAAAAGTGATAAAATATTATCGAGCAATATGCCACATATTTTGATTAAAAAGCTCGTTTAAGTATAAAATAAATTGTTTTAGTTACGGTCAAGTTTATAACCCACTACGTAGTATCTCTTGGTTTGACAACGGTGAATAGAGCAATGCATATGCATTATTGCGGGCAATCTGGAGCTATATATGGCTATGAGATAAGTCCCATCTTTCTTGGAGTTATTTTGCCGAGACTTTTATCTTTTATCACACATTTATTTAACTCTCCCAAAATTCGTTTTTCCTAAAGATAGATTATACCAAATTTCTTTTTTTCTATCCAAAGTTATATACATACATATAATAAGTGGGCAAATTAATAATTACCTTAGGCAATCTAGCCTTTTGGTAGATAGGCAATATAACATTGAATGAAAATTTGAGACCTGATCTGATCAGGAATCATGGAAACTTTTTAGTTCTTTGGATCATAGTAAAGAATTTGACACAACATTGGAAACTGCAGACTTTTGTATAACTATCTGACATCTATTCGATAAGCCGAAGGGTGAAAAGGAGTGTACCGCTATTGTTCTGTCTGTATATCAACATTTTACCTGATGATTGTGGTTGTGCAAGAATTAATAAGCGGGCTGCGATCAAGTGGACTTTGTATCAATCCAACCAAATCGAAGTGAATAATACTAATAATAATAATACATACATAATTGGTTATTACAAACCTTCAGTCAGGATTACAACCTAGCTTCTCACACCACCCATGTTGTGTGTGTTAATTTTATACATGTATTTTGTATTTAGACTTTTCCTTCACTATCCTCTCTCTCCCTCTTTCTTTCTCTTCTAGGACAAAACTACAATGAGTCATTTTGACCTCTGGGTATTGTACTTGTCCCAATGACATGTATGTACACGTCCACTAACCAAATCTAACTTTGTATTTAGGCAACTTTTTTAATAGATTTTATTATTGATCATTAATCTAACATATACGTATAATTTTTTTTTTTTTTTTTTAATTTTTGAACATTTTCTATAAACTACTATTTAATCTTTTTAATATGTGTCTTGTTTTGTTTCGAAATTTTATGTATTTAATTTTTTAAGGCTGCTAGTTGAAATAAGCTGTGAGTAACTCTATTTATTTTGTTAAATGTTTCACCCCCTGACATAGAAGTTGTTCGCTCTTTGTAAATTAATAACAATTTTTATGTATCGTTTAACCTGCTCGCCTAAGAACACATGCAAAAATCTGTACAAAAATAATAAGTTTTTATAGGCTAAAGTTTTGTATACTCAATTAATGTATACAATAAATGCATGCAAACATCGACAGATAAAAGTAATAACGTGAATATTTATTTCAATCTTACACATTTCTCCCATCCAATGGAAATTTCATTACATTTGCTCATTCCGTTTGGTAGACGTATTTCGTATGAAAATCGTGATCCTATTACAATATTAGTGTGTGTATGAATGTAATCCAAAATCTCAAAGTATCAATTTAACATAATGAAGAAAAGCAATAAGATTTTATCACCGGTAAAGGTAATAATAGAATACTTATTATCGGTACTGTTTTTGTGGTGCTAAAATATATTCAAATACATATGTACGTACATACACAGAAAAAACTGAAATTCAAAATCAAATAAAAAATTCACAAAGTCAAGTATTTTTTTAACTAAAATAGGACCTATCACGAAATTCGTAAAATCAAGTACTCAAATTTGTAAATAGTTTATTGAAAAAATTTTTAAATTTTTCTTATTAAAATAATATACTATTTACTAAAAATTGTGTTAAAAATTTACAAAAAATTTTAACAACATATTTGTTAAAAACTAAGAACAAAAGTAATTGATTTTATTTTCATATTCAAACATATTGTTTTTTGAGTCAGACAAATCGTTGTTTGTAAATTAATCGTAATTTTAATCAAATTGTTTTATAAAATCAAATAATAAAATTACAGAGCTTGATAAATATAACTTATAAAAATAGTGTTTGGAAATCTACACAAATTTCCAAACCATCACATTGCCACCCCCATGCTTTATTGTGGTTTTTGAGTACCGAGAATGTAGCCGCTTTCCTTTTGGTCTTCTCACGTGGCAAACTTCATCTAAATTTAGTAAGTTAAATTTAGATTCATCACTAAACAAAACAGTTCTCCATTTGGATATATGTAGTCCAATCCATATGTGCTCTAGCAAAATCCAACCTAAAACAAACAAAAAGTTGGGAAAATCTGAGACTACGTTGCAATCAATCAGACAAACCTTTTTTTTAAATGCTTCTTAGTCAGCATAGGCTTCTTAGATGGCATGAAGCTTCTTAAGGGGTGGCAATGTGATGGTTTGGAGTTGTTTTTCGGCCAGTGGAGTTGGTCCCTTTGTAGAAATTCAAACAAAAATGTACCGTTTTGTTTACAGAGACATTTTAGCCACTCAGATGCTTAACTATGCTGAGTGGGAAATACCACTTCGATGGGTGTTTCAACATGACAATGACCCAAAACACTCATCGAAGTTAGTCAAGGATTGGTTATCGGCTAATGGGGTTTAAGTCTTGGATTGCCACCTCAATCGCCAGACTTGAATCCCATAGAGAACCACTTCGGCATTCTAAAGCGGAGAGTTGGAACTCGACGTTTTAAAAATACACAGGAGTAGATGAACTGTCTAAAATCAGAGTGGGAAGCTATACCAACATCTATTCTATCAAATCTTATTGAATCTATGCCCAAAAGATGCACTGAGGTCGTAAGAAACAAAGGATATCATACCAAATATTAAAAGTTGCTTAGGTTTACACTCACCAGCTGAAATCCGGAAGGTTTAATATATTCCGGCCAAAGATTAAATATTTCTGATATTTCTCTTTTTCTTTTTCAATAAAAAAACAACAACAATTACTTAAATGAAAAAGTCAAGGCAATCTTTGTTATTTTATTTTTTTTCTTTATTCTGCTTTCAGAACAAATTTACAAAAACAAATACAGTCAAACTCGTTTATAACGAATTCTTGGTTATTACGTACATATTTTCAAGTTGCAATGTTTTAATAACAATTTTCATACAAAAAACATCGTTTATTACGAACTCGTTTATAACGAATTCTCGGTTAAAGGGAACTACTTTAAATGGTCCCAGTAATTAAATTTCATACATTTTGCCTTTTTTTAACGAACCCTCAGAAATAACTTTGAAGTGTGGCAATAGTCTTTACTTTTATTTAATATGGCAGCATTAAATTATAACTCAACATCTTTAATCAGCTGATAGATAAAAAGAATTAAAACATAGTTTTGATTTTTAATACAAAAAATATTTTTTGTTTTTAATACATGAAAAAAAAAACTTGTATTTCATATTTTCTTCTATGACTTCACCCCGTTTATTACGAACTTTGCCTATAACGAACTATTTTTGCTGGTCCCACGGAGTTCGTTATAACCGAGTTTGACTGTACATATGTTTTTGTTAATACAGATAGAGTAAAATGTAGAAATGTCAAAATCAAACAAATATATTTATAAAACCAAATAAAATTGTTTTTAAAATTAGATTTTAATTTTAAACAAATGATTGTTAGGAAAAAAATTGTTCATATTTTTTTCTGTGTACATACATGGCTGATGTTGTTGTACTTATTCAAGTACAGAAGGATACAAATTCCGAATCGATTTCTTTTGTATGTTCGATTGTGTTGAAAGATCGCACACATACTCTCGGATGATAGTCTACTGCAGATAAGCAGGATATGTTTTGTAACATCATTTGAATGTTACTGGCGTATACAATACCATACTTAGTATTGTAATCCAATATAACAAAAGAAAATTCAATATTCTTAATATCCATGTATACATATGATATTATTAATTTTCACATACATATTACACTTCCTAATTTGCATATGATCCACATACATACTTATAAGCATACATTTTAGAAAATGAATATCAGTTTGTAATTGTTTGCTTGTTTGAAAGTTTTAACGGTTTACATCAGAATATTTTTAATATTTCAAGTGTTCATGATATTTAATTCTAAGAAATTATAACAAATATTATAAAGATAGCCTAAAGCTTTCCAATGGTATACATAGATACATATATACGTATGTATATAATTGATCATTACAATCCTTCAGTCAGCATTACGTTATGCCACTTATATTGTGTGTGCCAAGTTTATACATGAATGTACAGTTTAAAGTCGACTCCGAACGACAGATTTTTAGGAAACTCTTCATGACTCCCAGAGTTTTTCCCAGAAATCTGCTAAGAGCTAGTTGCCGAAGAAATATTTTTTTTTATTTCGTTTCGATCGAGATTTCTAACCTGAGGTTTGAACCGCCGCCTCAGGTCTTATAAGGAATTTATTCTATCAGGTGACCGTATATCTACAATATATACAACAATGCAAAAACAACAGGCATTTTGTTTTTGGTAAAGAGTAATTATCTTGTCAAAAAAATTAACCCTCAAACCTCCATAGGAAATTAATAAGAGAAATTAAAAAAAACTAAATAAATTTTATATATTGAAAATTCTTATGATTTTTATGTCATGCTAAATTACACAATAGTACAGCACCTATAAATTAAAAAAAATTATTTCATGCACTCAATAACATTTCCACTTTACGTAAAGAACATGGCCATCGAGAAAAATGGCAGCCGCAAACGTTATTTCATATTTGGCATAGTATAGGCACCTAGTTGGAGTCTGGAGGTCAGCAGTCTGATGAATGCACTTGTGTGAGAATGTCTTCGCGAAATCTCTATAAATGTTAACAAGTTGTTTATTGTTATTTGTGTATTTTTTTACGTTCGTCCTTGTAGAGTTGTTGTTGTCTGTTTAGTGTTTATCTGCTTTTTTTATACTGCACTTTGTTGTTGCTTGTTTACTTCTTTGTCCCCTTATTTTTTTATACTGATGTTGTTGCTATATTTTGTTTATTCGTTGATCATGTAAACAAGTCTACTATTTTTGTTTTTGGAGCTTTTGTTTATCATTTTAAGAACACCATTTCCATTTTCGTAACAATATGTATATTCAAATTCTTAATATGTCTAGAATTTTGCATTAAAATTTTTTCATTCTTCTTTTGCCAACTTAATTGTTTAGTACCAATTATAACATATATTTTATTTTTTATAATATGAAATTTATATACATTTGGCTCTGAAAACATAACTGTTTTCAATATAAACTTATACAAATTTGCGAAATATAATACCAAAGTTATTGTCAGTCAGTGTTCTTCCTACATTCAGTTCTTTAATTAGAGTATTTATGTATGTATTTCGTTTTACATCTGTAAAACAAATTCTACCAGGCGTATGAGTGTTATTGTATTGTATTGGAAATAAGCAATGTTTTCACATACTAAAGACTTATGAACAGATGTGTTGTTGTTAAAGCACTTGCCTACAAATATGAGTAACAAAGTTTCGAATAAAAGACAAGAAAAAATTGTTTTATCCCGGTTTTCGAATTATAAAAACTAAGAAGTTTTAAAATCTCCTCAAATAATCCATGCAGGTATCGTGTGAACAGATAAGAAATTAAGGCAGTATCATCTCCTAAGAATCCGCCAAATTCTTCACGTCGGTACCGATCGAAGGTATCCAGATTAATCAAATATTCAATACAGTAGATTACGCAGCTGACTGTTTGAAGATTTCGATTAATGAAACAGAAATAAGGCAAGAGAAACGTTAAAAAAAAGTTAAAATGATAACACTGTGCTAGTTATAAAAAGTGACAAGCGGGGCACCTGGCGGGTTAACCTAATTTGGGTACGCTGAATCCAGTGGTGCTTACCGTTTTTAGGTTAGCTCTTGTTTTCGAAATATACCGTGCACAACATATATTCGCGTAACTCAAAAACGGTTTAGTTTATTATAATAAACCTGGCGGGTTAACCTAATTCGGGTATGCTGAATCCAGTGGTGCTAACCGTTTTTAGGTTAGCTCTTGTTTTCGAAATATACCGTTATTTCCAAAATGGAAGAGGTTGCACAACATATATTCGCGTAACTCAAAAACGGTTTAGTTTATTATAATAAACCTGGCGGGTTAACCTAATTCGGGTACGCTGAATCCAGTGGTGCTAACCGTTTTTTCAGGTTAGCTCTTGTTTTCGAAGTATACCGTTATTTCGAAAATGGAGGAGGTTGCACAATTTTGGGCGCCGTACCATTATATCCAGACGATTTTGCGTGATTTCATTGTGGTTACAAGGACTCGTGATGTATGACAGTTGATACATCGATGCAGCTGCTATCCGGAACAGGAATTTCGTCAGAATGCGGCAGCGGAAATTGAGCATATATTGTTGCAGTGTAAGATATAGAACCACTTTTTCTTCTGTTCATCTCTCCAAATCATTGGAACACCAAATGGCATGGCGTCTCCATTTTTTTTCCACTTATTTAAATGGTAAATGCACTTTGTACATACTATTGATGGTGACCAACTCTTGCCACATATGACACTTAAAGAAGAATATGTTTCATACAAGTTAATTGTTTCAGTAGTCATTTTACGGCGACTTGGCATATTTGTATATTTCCCACACACATAACAAAAGTAATTAAACTTGTTACACGCCTCCATCTTATATATTTCAATATAACTGTAAAATATAACTGTGGGTTCTTCGATTAACACAAATTGTTTTAGTTTAATTCATTTATTAAATACTATTAAATACTTTAGGATGTTGTCGCTTGATGATATAAGTGACTGGCTCGAGTTCTCAACTTCAACTGACTGCATAGACGAAAGATCCGTCTATTTATACTCTTTAAGCTACTCGTTATTCGTATTTTATGGAAATTTCCACTCATTAAGCTGTTTCTGCTCTATACAATGGTCTGGTTTGACTCACATCCCACATAACTGTAAAAAAACCAAAGCCGGGACGATTTCTGTTTCTACCTGTTTCAGACATAACAATAGAATACGTTACTTAAGTTTTTTACAAGACCGATTTGTGCGGTAAAAATGTATGACTTTATTTTTTAATTATAATGCTAGGTACAAACTACGCAACTCGTTTCTGCAATACGCTGTAAACACGACTACACACTATGCACCCAACATCAATACAACCAGAAAATATTAAAATATTTAGATATTTTTGCCTGGTATTCTATTGTTATACCTGGAAAATTTTCGAAATTTTGCTAAAAAACAATTTTTTTTGGTCAAAAAAAAAAATTATGTTTCTACAACGACTGCGCATATTGGAAAAAGTTTAACCATACTTAAAGAAAGTTTCATTGCGGAATTTCGGTTTTTTAGTTTGTTCAATAAAGTAAACCGTTTTTGAGTTACGCGAATATATGTTGTGCAACCTATTCCATTTTCGAAATAACGGTATATTTCGAAAACAAGAGCTAACCTAAAAAAACGGTTAGCACCCCTGGATTCAGTGTACCCGAATTAGGCTAACCCGCCAGGTTTATTATAATAAACGCGAATATATGTTGTGCAACCTCCTCCATTTTCGAAATAACGGTATATTTCGAAAACAAGAGCTAACCTAAAAAAAACGGTTAGCACCACTGGATTCAGCGTAAACGAATTAGGTTAACCCGCCAGGTGCCCCGCTTGTCACAAAAAAAAAAGTGTCAAATTCTAGCACAGTGTAATTAATAAATCGAAAATGGATGACCATTGTATACCAAAAATTAGCGGAAAGAAAATAAGTTTGTGAGGCATACCAGATCATTAACGAGGAGTTGTATTGACTCCCGACTTTATAATTCATATTTTTTGCTCAGATGAGTAATATACTCTTACTACAGCTAAAGAATTTATTTATTAAAATGAATTTTCTAAAATTTTAAAGAAAATTACATTAAAAGTATCAATAAATAATTCTTAAAATTTTATAAGAAAAAAGGTGCATCAAATAAAAATTAACATTTATTTTACATTAAAAATTTAGAAAAGCAAAAAAAATATTATTTTGGTGAGTGCACTTCGACCAATAATATACATACAATATTTTAAAGATTCTAAGCTGTATATGCACTTTTTATAATTATTATCACTAATTTTTTAAAGCTTTAAGCTTTTATGTTGTATTCAGAGTTTTTCCTTACACCTTTTTCTGTTCCCGAAGTTAGCTAACTCAATCCTTTTGAGTTTGGCTAACACCAAATGTGTTTCTACCTTCGAAGTTATCTAACCCACAGCTTTTTGAGTTTGTTTTGACTACAATATGCAGAAAAAATTATTTTCCGGTGAAGTCACAATCTTTATGAATTTCTTGTGTAGGAAGGAATAAAGGTTTAAGGATTATCATTAAAAATCACAGCAAAAAGGAATAATTTTGTACTTTTAACTTGTGAAATAATTGTAATTTCTAATTTATATTTTTAATTTAATTATTGAAATACGTCGTATACAAGTTTCAATAGTTTTAGAAAAAAAAAACTATAAAATATAAAAGGACTTGAAACAGGTTTGAGTCTTGAATATTTCATATAATTTTTGTTCTAACATCAATTTCTGTATTTATTAAGAAAAATTAAAAAATTTTTATTAGATAAACCCAATGATTTAGATCTCTAAATTCAAAGTTAGCCAACACTCCTTTAACTCTGAGTATAGGAAAGGGACATAAGTCCGTAAAATCAAATTTGTTGGGTATGAGTTTAAGGCACCATTCGACATACTCACTATTTAAAGAAAAAAATTTCGTCAGATGACTCAAATAATTCCCCATGTTAAATAAAATTGTTCAATACCTGAAACCATTCCTATCAAACAAGTGTTTGCGGTAATTTTATTGGAATTGAAAAACAAATTATTTCCATATACCATGTGAAATGTCGACAAACTTAAAGCATTTACCAGGGTTATCTTTCCGTATAAAACTGCAGTAAAATAATCAAAATATTAAAAAAATTGAAAATGGACATAATTTAATATGAAGTTTACTTCCCAAAAATGTTTAAAAAATATATACTCATTGAAATCGGCTTATGTTTCGGTTGCCACAATGAAAACAAAAAAAAAATAGAATTCCTATACAATATGTTTATATTGTCTTCGCTTTAGTCAGTCACTTTTATTTTCCCTTTTTTTCATTTTCTTTTAACAAATATTGAATAATTAAAAAAAATACTCAAACGGTTGCGCAAAAATGGCAAAATAAATATGAAAATAAATTTATTTTCCAGCATTGATGTGGGATTGGTGAAATGGATATTGGTAAAGTGTTTTATATTTTCAATATTTTTAAAAGCATACTCTTATCAATAATTTAAAATTTATTTTTTTATTTAATCAGAAATTGATATACGAACGCAGAAAATCATGTTGCAACATTCAATATTCATTCATAGCCCATAGCTCGTATCCGTATATGTACATACGTATCATACATACATACATATATACATAGTAGGAATATGGAACGTGGACTTCTTTATCAAAAATATGTACCTGAAATATGCCAAATATATTTTAATACAACAATAACAATATAGTGACCACTTTATATGAATTCTATATGCATTCAGTGTGTACATTTTATACATGAACAACACATTCATACACATCATATTGTGTATGAATTGTATACAATATTTTATTGTTTTAAAATATAATTTATTGTTAAACAGTTTACATGCCTTCATGGAGAATGTTTAACATTTTTGTTCACTTTTTTAAATTTTTTTTCATTATTTACACATCATAAATGGTTTTATTGTTATTGGACACAGTATGACATGAGAAAGACATTGTTTGCTTGTCCATGACTTGGTAACACTGAATGTATGGTATATTAACAAATAATATAAATGGGCTTGTACTGTGGAGAGCACTGTGTTCAGCATTAATAGGCATACCATGATTTTACTACTCATAGTGGTACTCAGAGGCTTCCATATTAATTATAGATTTGAAGGAAAATTATTTTTTTAACTCTTACTTTAAGTGTAAAATATTTCTCTCTAATAGTTTTACACCTACGTGGAGTGTGGAGCCGTTATAATATAATACTTAAGATATCTGTTTTTTTGTTTCCATGTAAGTGAAGGATGTCGTGTACATGCTGTGGTATTGGTTCTAATCTATGGCTTTTCTTGTAACATCATTAGTAGACTGCCGGTAAGAATGTCCTCTCCATTCCCAGCTCCTCTTTCTAATTTCATAGTGGATTATTTGCTTTTTCCTTAAACCTGGTATTGTTAAGAATTCATTCACTTTAAGACCTAATCTGTACGTAAGCAAAATATGGATTGGACTAGAATATTTTTTTAGTCGAGCTCCTTAAAAAACGCTTTTATTGTTTTTAAAGATACAATTCCTTTTAAGGAAAAATCTATTTGACCGAAATCACAGGCAAGACAACTGCTTTTGGGTTTTTTCCTTTTTGGCGGCACAATTATTACAGAATTTCATTAAACTGTTAACCTCAAGACTAGCATTTGAAAAAATTTTGGGTTTTGTCAGCCATGTTGCACAGTGTTTATCTAAAAATTGTCGACAAATTGGTTTTGAAGATATCGCATTATCATAATCCGTTGGCACATTTTCAAAGAAATTTACCCAGCAAAACCAACACAACATACAACATAACAAACTTTAATACGAGAGAAATATGAACAAGTGCTTTGTGTTTTTGTGTATCGGATCAAATGATGCAATTACCATATTTTATGTAACTCTCTTAATCATGGTTTTAATCCATCGGATGCATATATAGAACGGTAGTGACATTGTTTACGTCGAGAATACGCCCGATCTTCTACTGCACAGCTATCGTTTTCAAGAATTTTGGTTATTAGAAACAGACCCTTAAATCGAGGCTCTAGTTTTCTCAATTCTCCAGTACTTGGGGGATCATTGTTGACAAGAACGAAATCTCCAAACAAATATTAAATTCGTGAATTAATTCTGCTGATAATTCTGACCATACAGAATACATTTTGACCGAACAATTCGACCAAAGTTTTGCAGCCCCCTTTAATTTTTCCTATATAGCTAGCATAACCGCCTTTTTCTTCTACCTAATTGTCCTGTGGTTAACGACCTGTCATCAGTAGGGTTAAATTTGGGAATTGTCTCAGCAATGTCCTTAACAGAATAGGATTGATTGTTATTTATATTGCCAACAACTTGAGGCTATGTTTGAATTATTAAACGCTTGACTCATTGATGACATCAATGGCTGTTACATTCACGCAACTCATTTATTTTGGCCTGCATATTTTAAACGTCTTTAAAAGGTAAAAACGTAACAATACTTTAAATGTTCGCATAGGGATTCGTAACACTGTTTTGACAAAACAGAAAAAAAAATGTAATAAAATAAAATTGAATACAGCAAGTCTAGTAGGTAGTGTGTTGGCTTATTAGACATGAGGCCTGGCTTCAAACCCCAGTTCAGACATCTCCAACAAAATGAAATATGAAAAAATATTTTATCAGCGTTTTCCTCGCAGCATATTTCTGGCAAAAACTCTGAGAGTAAATAAAATTTCCATGAAAAAGTTTTGAAAAAATCTGTCGTTGGGAATCGACTTTAAACTGTAGATCCCGCCACTCATGATCAAATTAACACACACAATATAAAGTGATGTGAGAAGCTAGGTTGTTATATTGGCTGAAGGATTGTAATGGCTATTTATGTACATACAATAAAAGTGAATGTTACAATTAATATAGTTTCATCGTATATTTTTCTACTATGACCACAAAAATTTTGGTTCCTTTGACAATTCTAAAATTTTTATGCGCTATCAAGTTGTTTATAAAAATTATTTTTCTATTAATTTCGAATTACAATATTGTTACGAAAATGGAAATGGTGTTATCGTTTAACATAAAAATGATAAACAAGAGCTACAAAAACAATGGACTTGTTTACATGATCAACGAATAAACAAAAATATATCAACAGCATCAGTATAAAAAAAAAACAAGTAAACAGGCAACAACAACACTGCAAGGACAAACGTAAACAAAATACACAAACAACAATAACGTAAACACATGTTATATTTATAGAGATTTCGCGAAGGCAAAGTCAGTCTCCTTCAAGTGCATTCATCAGACTGCTTACCCTGTGATATAAAGCAGGCAACGAATGGAGAAAGAATTCAGTCAGTCTTGTGTGAACACACGTTGCGTGTGAAGAGAATAATCGTGGTTTGAAGATCTCCGTTATCAAGATCTATTGAACAATAGTTATTGTTTACGCGACAGAGTGAAAGAAGAATAACCAATAAAACAATTGTTGTTGTTACATCAAATTCTGAACAGTGCCACACAGAATTGTGCGAACAATAAAAAAATTTATTAAAACTGAACACAAATTTATTTTGATTGCAATCTACGAACTAATATTTCAAAAGTTTTTAAAAGGTAAAAACGTAACAATATTATTAACTTAGTTTTTGGAATAGATAAGGCCTTCATATTCACGTAAATATTAAAAATTTAAGACTTCATTGAAACTCTTGTAAATGTTTTGGAATATCATTATAGGGTTGTGATTGGCCAACTTTGCCAATCTTTCTATAGGAGCTTATTAAAAGAGAAAAATTATTGTTCAAATTTAATATGAAAGAGCTGGACATAAAAGAGATATGAAGGACATACCAACAGTACCAGCAACAGCAGCAATAACGACTACAACGAATTTAAGCGAACAAAAAAACTAAAAAACAAGAAAAAAAAAATAATGATTTATGATGTTGCAGATGTTTTAAAGTAATATGTTGTCCAAAAAATCCAAAACAACAACAAAAAAAAGATGGTTTCTGAACAAAATAAAAATGGGTAGTGGATGAGAAAAAAAAGAAAGAAAGAAATTTTGATGCTAAAAAATTTATTACAACGAAACTGTTTATAAAGGCCAAAAATAGAATTTTCTTTGTAACGAAAAGGCTAAAAAGACTGACTACCTTATGACGAACATATATTTTTCGGAAACATAGCCACCCGTATTATTTCACTAGACAATCTATTAAGGCACACGTACTTTAGCCAATATTAGGGATCACACCTAGCAAAGGAAACCCTGCTCAAGACAATTGAACTCAATTAAAGCACAAATCATTCATGTCATTATTGTGTAATAATCATACTCAATGATAATGTCTGATAATGAATTTGTATTAAAAAAAAATAAATAAATTGTACTCAGACAAATCTGAATACCTCTAATGTAATTGATTCTGAAGGGGTATGAAAAATAAAAATATTGTTTTAATGAAATGATTGAAAATAAGAAAAGGATTTTCACTTCATTTTCAAAAAATAATAAATTATTTTGGAATGGAAAATCAAATTGAAAAATGAAATGAAACGATAAAAACATGATAAATTGAGTTGTAATAACAAATTGAAAGTGTTTTGTTATGCCAAGTAAATTACTTTCAGATTAAAATGATGTATGAAACTTAAGAAACGCCAACAGGAAATACAGACGTTTTAAAAAAACGAGAAGCTAATGTAGGCTTAAAGAAAACTTTAATTCCTATGAATTATTTCATAGAATCTATTATCGGCTTGCATTTTATTTCGTTCACAGACATTATTTCTTTAAAATCATTGCCATTTTTAATACCAATTTTTATTAAAGCATTTTCTCCGCTGTTGTTTTCTTATAATCAAAGTATAAATTAATAAATGCAATAAATTTGCCAAATTTATTTTTTGTTGTAAAGTACAATTGTTCCGAATAGAAATAGAATATTATTTCATTCATATGGCTGCCGCGCCAATTTTCGTGCACTTTTTCGAGTGGGTCGTATATCGGTAATGGCATCACTAATGTTGACCTTTAGAAGCTCAAAAACGCAATTGTCTCTGGTTTGTCGGCATAACACTTTTCTTTAACGGCGTCCCACAGAAAATAGTGCAACGGTGTCAAATCACAGCTTCTTGGCTGCCAATTGACATCACCTTTTCGGCCATCAAACGTTTGACGCAATGAATAGATTGTGGTTTGAGATATGTGGCAAGTTGCACCAGGCTGTTGAAATCAAAATCGTTCATAAATAGCATGAAGAGCGACTATAAAAAATCAATTATCATGGTGCGTAATGGTTGCGCCGTCCTCATTTTCAAAGGAATATAGGCCAATAATTTATCCGCTCCACAAGCTGCACCAAACAGTCACTCGTAAATGCTGCATTGGTTTCTGTAAGACCACTTGTGGGTTTTCTTAGTCCTAAATACGGCAAATTTTGCTTATTAGCGTACCCATCAAGATGAAAATGAGCTTCAATCGAAAAGATGATTTTTTTTTTTTTGGCAAAATCGACATCATCGTGCAGTTTCTCGTTGGCACAATAAATACCATGGTTGCTCAAGAGTAAATCGATTCATTACGTTCAATGCAGATAACATTCTGAATTTTGTGACAGAATAGAATGACATATGTACGTATTGCCAGTTTCGAAATAACCAATGCACAGAGGGGCATTTTGCCTGTAGACCTGGCCAAAATTAATAGAAGTGTTTTATGAGTTAATGGCTGGAATTTTTAGATAGTGTTAGTGATAATTAGGCCCAAGGATGAACCCAACTGAGTTTGGTTTAAATCGGTCGGTGATTTCACCTAGCCCCCATACAAATTCCCCTCGAAATTGCACTTATTTACACATAATTATGATAATTATGCAACAATCATTTAGCATGGATCAGTTCTGTGTACTAAAAAATCATGGTGTAAAGTTTGGTGAAAATCGGATCACATTTGACCCTAGTCCCCATATAAAGTCCCTTTAGAAATTCACGTTTACGCTTATAAATGGCTTAAAAAACATCGGTATTGTGACGAAATTCAGTATGAACGTGTATTTTGTAAATCTAAATCATATTACAAAAATTTGTTATGGTCGGTCCATAATTGCCCCTAGGTCCAAAATAGGGCCCCTTAAGAAAATATGTTTAGCAATTATAATTATCTTAAACATTTTATTACTTCGATGAAATTCGACATGAACATGTTTAATATGAATGTGAATCATTCTACCTGATTTTATTATGATCGGATCATATGTGCCCCTAGACTTAATTGATTATAACAAAATAAAAATTGCGTTTTTCAAAATTATATGATTATTTTTTTATTGTCTTGAAAATTATAAATTTTAAATATTTTTTTTAAATTTTTTTGATGTTAACAATTCAAACGACAATTATATTCTAGCTCTCTTGATACAATATTCGACTCTTTTATAGTTTAAAAATAACAGTAAGACCGACACTTATATTCTAGCCTTCTTATTACAATATTCGGTTTTTTTATATAGTTTAAAAAATAACAGTAAGTAAGTAATTTAAAAGAAAATAGTTGATAATTTTGGATGATAGAAAATATTAATAATTAGAATTAAAGCAAAATAAGAATTATAGTAAGTAATAATAAATTAAGTAATAAGAAGAATTAAAGTTAAATTAAGGAATGTAAATATAAAGAGATAAGAAAGTATTAGGGTAGTTCGTAAACATGTAACTCCCCCACACTTTGAATACACATTACTCCTGGAATGTGGAAATTTAGATTTACTTCTCAAGTATTTCAAATATTAGCAATGATTTTTAATTAAAAATATACATATAAATTCTTATAAACTAATTGTACATATTATATATTACAATACATTATATTGAGTCTGATTAATTAAATCCATTACTTGTTATTCAATGATTTGTTTTTCCTCTCTTTAGATTTTTTATTTAGTTTTCGAATAATTTCTGCCAGTGATTTTCCTGTCAAACTTTACATCTGGTATTTCATTTTGGTATTTAAAAATTCTTTTAACAATCTGTCTATCTCTTTTGCAATTCTTTTCATCAATAAAATGCGTGTTCTTTTTTTCTTTAACTTGTTTTATTATATATTTTGGTTTTTGTTTCAAATTCTGAAACCCAAGATTCTTTACTAATTCTCTCTCTGTATATTCATGACAATCTGCTCTATTTTCATTAATTTTCCTAATTCTATCAATCTTTTGTTCATGAATTTTCTTATGCAACGTATCCCATACTGATTTATCCACTTTGTTGTGAAGTAAATCATTTGGTTTATATCCCGTTGTGCTATGTATGGAATCATTATATATTTGTACAGATTTATATACAAGTGCCTTATCATCTAAGTCATTATCCTTTCGATCCAATTTAAACAGTCTTATATGTTCATTCAATGTTAAATGGAACCGTTCTATATCCGAGTTGCCAGTATGTGTATTCGGAGATGTGAAGTGAAATTCGACACCTTCTGCGTTCAAAAAATTTCTAATAAATGCTGTGTTGAATTCGTTGTCAGCAATTATCTTTCCTGGTTTTCCTAAAACGGAGAATCTTTCCCTTAGTTTTTCAACAATAGTTACGGAATTTTTGTCGCTTATATAATGTACTGAAACATGTTTAGAAAGTTTATCAATACAAGTTAAAAAAGTTGTCTGCTTGTTCAAAAACCATACATCGACATGAATTATTTCGTTTGATTGAATAGGTGTTTCCGTAACACAAAGCTTTGTCTTTATAGGCCTTCTATCAAATTTACACATATTACATATAGTACAATTATTAATAAATTTATGAATTTCCCTTTTCAGATTAGGATAGTATATTTTATCTTTCAACTCTAGAAATGTTTCTTCTATCCCTCTATGATTCTTATCATTGTGATATTTTGCAATTATTTCCAAAAGATTCTCTATATCATATATATCCTTAATAAATTTGGAGCAACGTAAAAATTTCATTCCCGATAAATTTGAAAAATAATGAACTATTGTCTGTTGGAGATTTTTGTAAAGTTCAAAATTTCCACAAAAAATTGCCACTGTTCCCTTTATAGGAAAAATTTGTCTCAAAAAATCTAGTACTTTTTCCTCAAAATACTCCTTTAATGTTATTATATGTCTAGTTTTGTTATCGTATAAAGTAAGTTTTTCATAATTATACTTTTTTCCCAACATCACTACAATCTGATTTTTAAATAAATTAATTGGAGATTCCGAAATAAGAATATGGTCGTTCAAGTTTTCCTTTCCACTGTGAATTGTAGCTCTGTCAGTATTTACAGTTTCCTCATTTTCCATTAACGCATTAACATCTACACGACTAAGAAAGTCTGCAACCTGATTTGTTTTTCCCTTAATGTACTCAATTTCAAAGTCATATTCATTTAATAGAATTTTCCATCTTTGTAATTTCATATTAGGCTCCTTTAAAGAACTAAGCCACATAAGTGGTCGATGATCAGTTTGTACTTTAAATTTTCGTCCAAATAAATAGGGTCTGAAATATTTAATTGACCACACAATGGCTAACAATTCCTTTTCTATTGCGCTATAATTAAGCTCATGTTGGTTTAATGTCCTTGACGAAAAAGCGATTGGGTGTCCATCCTGCGATAAAACCGCACCTAAGGCCTCATTACTGGCATCTGTTGTTAAAACAAACATTTTGTCAAAGTTTGGAAAAGACAAGACTGGAGTAGTACATAAAATTTTCTTTAATTTGTTAAAGGAATCAATGTAATTCTGATTATTCACATCTATATGTGAGCCTTTCTTTAAATATGAAATCATTGGTAATGCAATTTGGCTGTAATCTTTTATAAATTTCCTGTAGAAACCAGTTAAGCCTAGGAAGGATCTTATTTCCTTAATTGTTCTTGGAAGTGATATTTTCTGTATTACAGAAATCTTACCAGGATTTGGTTTAATGCCGTCAGGCGTTATAATATGGCCAAGATATTCTGACTCGTGTTTGAAGAAATTGCATTTGTCTACCTGTACTTTTAGGTTATAATCAGAGATTCTCTGAAAAATTTTTCTCAATGACAAAATATGCTCTTGAAGAGAAGTCGAAAATACTAAAATATCGTCTAAATAGACTACACATATATTATTAATGTAATCCTGCAAAACTTCGTTCATCATTCTCTGAAATGATGCTGGGGCATTTTTCAAGCCAAAAGGCATTCTTGTAAATTCATAGTGGCCAGTTGAAGTAGAAAATGCAGTCTTATGTCTGTCCTCTGGTAATATAGGGATCTGATGAAATCCTTTAGCCAAATCTATAGTGCTAAAATATTGAGAGTTCCCTAATTTTGAAAATAAGTCTTCCATATTAGGAATGGGAAATTTGTCCTCTATAGTTACGTCATTTAATTTTCTATAGTCTACTACTACTCTCCATTTTTGCTTTCCTGAATTATCAATTTTCTTGGGTACAACCCAAATTGGAGCATTGTATGGGCTACAAGATTTGGTTATTATTCCCGATTTTAACATTTCATCTATCTGTTTTTCAACCTCTTCCCTGTGTATTTGTGGAAAACGATATGTTTTCGAATACACAGGAATATCATTAATTGTCGGTATCCTATGTCTGTATTTAACTACGGCAGATAAATTATCACCTTCTATATAAAAAACATTTTTAAAATTCCTAATTAATTTTGTTAATTCCTCAATCTCTTCATTATTCAAATTGTCTGTTTTTAATCTTTCTGTTAAATATTCTATTTTAGGTTCATTAAAATTAACGTCTATTACTGTGGTCTCTAAATACGATTTATCTTTTTCATTGTATTCTATAGAAGAATTTTCATACACTAGTGGAATTTTAGCATTTGAAGTTATCAATAAATTCTCCTTTAAATCAATTTTCGCTCCTAATGGCTTTAAAATATTGCATCCCAAAATGCCATCGAAATCACTAAATATTTCCGTTTCTAACATTTCAATTCTTGCACCAGGGGAATTAAATTCTTTAAAAAGAGGAATTGTTATTTTTGAAGATGTCGCAGTTTTAGAGCAAATAGTGTCGAGTATAATAGGATTTTCAAGTTCTGTTCTAAAAGAACTATGAAATAAGCCTCTCCTTATCAGTGTAGTACCAGATCCTGTATCTAATAATAATTTAATTGGAATGGTTCTTGTTTGCACAACTATACAGGGTAAAGCTCTTCGGCCAGTAATTGAAAATTTGAAACCTGAATATTGCTAACGTCCATTCTATTTGAGCTATTAACACTAGACTGTTGAGACCTAATTGTATCAAAGTTTACAGGGTTATTGCCACTATTGATATTATTATTATTATTAAAATTATGCGATATTCCACGATTTTGAAAATTTCCTGCGTATTTTTGTGCTTGTCGTGAACTTTGAAAATTATCATTGCAGTTAATTGTCCGATATTGATTTGGAAAATTATTTGGGTTATTGTTGCTTTGGCGAAAATTATTATCATTATTAGGAATGATTCTATTATTGTTCTGCAAAAATTGATTGGAATTAGGATTATAAGATTGTGAATATAATTGAGAATTAGTAAATTTTCTATTACGATTATAATTAAAATTTTTATTTTTGTTATTGTCTGAATTGTTTACGTTTTGAAAATTTGATTTTTTTGTATAGAAATACTCAGTTTCTATTAGTATTTCTTTAGCTTTTAATAATGAATGAGGATTTCTGGAATTCAATACTAATTTTGGTTCATTAGGCAATTTTGATATAAAAATTTTCAATACCATATTCTCATTATTCTTACAACTATACCATTGCTCGTTTTCTCTATCTATACTTGTTTTCAAATTTAATTTTGTTAATAATTTTAACATATATTCGTAAAAATCACTGACATCATTTCTAAACTCTGCAACTTTTATTTTATTAACAATACTCTCTATACTTTCTGATATGTTAAAATTAATTCTTAATAATACCTTAATCTCGTCCCATTTAGTTGGATTATTGTTATTAATAAGAGCAATATTTGCCCTTGATACGATTTTGTTTCTTACCCTTAAATCAAATAAAACAAGTAGAGAAGCATCAACAAATTTACGAATCTCCTCAACTTGTTTCGTAAACATTTCCAAATCCTCTGTTCTGCCATCGAATTCGGGTACACCTTCCAAGAGATCAAACGCATTGAAGGCCATGATTGCAATATTGTGCTGTTGTTCTGATGAATTAATTTTTGCTGATGTTCTTTACAATGTGACGATTGCTATTGCTCTAGCTAGTTGTTGTTGTTTTTCATCAATTGTTGTTAATTCTGGAGCAAGTTATGCTTATTCCTGCTTTCTTTTTCCTTTGCTTTTAATGTTTTCTTGTAATTTTTTTCTTTTTTTTTTTTTTTTGTTGACAATTTGTTTTTAAAATTGTCAATAGTTTTAATAATATTCTTTTATTTGGACAAATGATTTAAAATTTGCCAAAGAATATTTTATAAAATAGTTTTTAGTTTAATTTTTATGCAGAAAAACTTCGCTTATGGAATTTTTCTTTTCTTAATAATTAAACTTGGTTCGTATAACGACTGCGCCACTTAATTGATTATAACAAAATAAAAATTGCGTTTTTCAAAATTATATGATTATTTTTTTATTGTCTTGAAAATTATAAATTTTAAATATTTTTTTTAAATTTTTTTGATGTTAACAATTCAAACGACAATTATATTCTAGCTCTCTTGATACAATATTCGACTCTTTTATAGTTTAAAAATAACAGTAAGACCGACACTTATATTCTAGCCTTCTTATTACAATATTCGGTTTTTTTATATAGTTTAAAAAATAACAGTAAGTAAGTAATTTAAAAGAAAATAGTTGATAATTTTGGATGATAGAAAATATTAATAATTAGAATTAAAGCAAAATAAGAATTATAGTAAGTAATAATAAATTAAGTAATAAGAAGAATTAAAGTTAAATTAAGGAATGTAAATATAAAGAGATAAGAAAGTATTAGGGTAGTTCGTAAACATGTAACTCTAGGTACCACATACCGTCCATTAAGAAAATCAAATATACATCTCATATTGTTATAATAGTCGATATATGTATGTAATTAAGTTGTTAAAGTCCTATGATAATTAATATTTATTTATAATATTTATTTTACATTATTTAATACTTAACTTAAAAATACTTAAAAAGTGAAACTAAATACAATCGTTATAATCGTTATCATTTTCATCATCAATGTCAGGAAGGAGTAATTTAGTAGTATCTGATGAAAATGCTTTTCTATTCCTTCGCGATTTTTGTGTACTGCAGCTTATAAAAGGGTCACTGCTTAAAAGTAACCTATTCAGAACACCTCGATTGGTATCGCTACTACTGAATTTCCTCCCATAATTCGGTTTTATGGTTTTATTTCTCATTCTATTGAGAAATAAGGTCATATGGCTTTATTGCCTATGGCTTTATTAGACTGCGTCTAATTTTTTTAATTTTTCAAAAAAAAGTAAAATTTTCAAAAAATCGCCAAAAAAAATTGCGCAAATTTGCGCAAACTTTTTTTTGTTCCTGAATGTAGAAAGTTCATATTTTCTTGTGGTATTTAACATTAAACTGCTAAAAACTACTTTCACCCTTAAAATCCTTATTTTTTTTTTAGGGAGGGTAAAAAAATGCGAAATTTTTATTATTTTTAAATTTTGAACGAATAATTTTAACATTAATATATGAGATATATATTTAAAAAAAAATAAAAGTAGCAGTTGCTCATACCTTTCAAATAAAAAAACCCAATAAAAAACCTCTATTCGTTTAGCCACAAAAAAATATCATACAAACCTATTAAAATTTCAAAAAAAAAACACCAAAAACGCATTGAATTTTCTTCACTTTCCTGACTTTGACATCGTCTCAAATCAACAAATCTCAACTTAAAGTCCTGAAAATTCACTATATAATGCAGAATTTTGTTGTCTATGGAACTGCATACTCAGTTTCTTAAATTTCTTTAAATTCATTTTTGCCTTTTTGGCCAGGTTTGCTGGCAAAATGCCCCTATGTACGATGGAACAAATTAAAACCTATAAATGGCCCACCTTATAAAATACTAATACTGGTATGATCTTGTGTATGAAGGGCACATTATGAATTTATTAATTGAAGTACCATAAATAAATCAATCATAACTAAGTTCATTAAAACTGTGTGATTAACTTTAAAACATCTTCCATTCCACAATCTCTAACGCAATATTTTTTTCAATACAACATTAAACATTTTGATGAAAGTTCTTTACTTTAAGCCGAAGGCTGACATCAAACTGTTTTAATTATCCAACTAAACTTTCATTCTATTTGGCCAAAAGTAC
This sequence comes from Sarcophaga caerulescens, assembly GCA_927399465.1. Lineage (NCBI taxonomy): Eukaryota > Metazoa > Arthropoda > Insecta > Diptera > Sarcophagidae > Sarcophaga > Sarcophaga caerulescens. The sequence goes on along the minus strand of OV656872.1, from coordinate 73,204,213 downwards.
TGATGCTGAAACAAACCAAAACTGCGTGCCTAGTAGACCTCAAGTACACATGTATTCTGCTGCTCTTACAATATAACTTTACGAAAATAAGTTTTCACCAGTTTTCGGAATACTGACGCAGACAATGAGTTTGCTTCTACTGCGAACATGTCAGTGTACAAAAATATTCAAGTCACTATACGAAAGAAAAATGAAAATATTTCAACAACGTCAACAATTTTTTGAGTGATGGACACGGTCTTTTAAAAATGAATTGTTGGGTTGACAGGGCCCCCCCCCCAATAAAAAAAAAATATATTTTTTCAACAATTTAAACATAAATTTATGACTTTCATAATTTGAGCTGCCATCAACGTCAACAGCGGCAACATAAAAAAAATCCGTTTATTTTTCAGTAAAAATCTGTTAAATGTTGAACCTTTTAATGTTCTTTTCTTATTTTTATTTGAACAAATTATATCAGGCGTTGATTTCCTCTTTTCTTTTTTTTTGCTTTCACAGAGTTTCTGAGAATATTTCTTTTTTACTTTTTCTTTAGCATCAAGTTCAAACGAATATAATGTGAATGAAAAAAAAGTTAAATTAATTTTTAATTACACGCTTCAATGCATTTAATCGCCGTAGACCAAATATAGCAACGTAATTGCATCAAATTTTGTAGACAGAACATGACTTAATACCAGTACTTATACACAGTTTTTACAACATTGCCACAAAATAAAGTGACCATATGTATTACGTATATTGTAAATGCAATAATTGTGTTACAAGTTCGATAATGCATTTATCGCTTGCTTATAAATGTTTATGAATTAAAACTGTAATGCGATATTAACTGTCTATTAAAATTACAAAAAAATATTCTTTGAAGTTATATTTCACTTATCGCTTGAACATTTTAACATACATACTTGTATATGGCAGTAGAATGCAATGGCCTAGACACTACTTAGAACTCCATTATTTAGGTTACATCGATAGGATATTCAATAAATAATTCTGTGAAAGCCGTACCTTTTCATTAAAATTTCTAAAATAAATGCTTAAGAAACGATTTTTATTAAACGTGGAACTGTAAGCTAATTTCGAAGTTGTATAAACCGCTCTTCCATTTTAATTCTTACATTGAAATTATTTCACAGTTATTACAGAATAAAAATAACAAAAAAAAAAAAAAAAAATTTTGCTACGGAAATAAACTATCTAGATACTAGAGTTTTGCTTTTACAATGCTTAACATTAAAATTACAAATAAATAACAAACCTGTTTACAAATTATCGTACTTCTTAATATCACAACAAACGCCAGCATAAAAAAATGGTAAACAAGTAAACAAAAATACAACAACAATCGCTACAAGAATAAATGTAAACAAAATTCACAAACAACAATAATGAATGAAAACAACGATGTTTACATTTATACAGATTTCGAGAAGGCGAAGTCACGAACATTCGCCTTCAAGAACATTCATCAGGCTGTTTACTCTGCCATATAAAACTCAAGGCAAAGCAGACAAGTGAGTTTGTAAAGTTCAGTCAGTCTTGTGTGAAGACGGGGTGTGTTTGAAGAGAGTAATCGTGGTTTGAAGATCTCCATTACAAAGATCTGTCGAATAATTGCCTAGTATTTGTTATTGTTTATGCATAAGGGTATAAACAGTTGTTGTTTACATAAAGTTGTGAACAGTGGCACACAAAATTGTGCGAATATTAAAGAATTTTAATTAAAACTAAACACAAATTTATTTTTATTTTATTTGTAATATACGAGCTCATATTTTAAACGTTTTTAAAAGGTAAAAACGTAATAGGTAAAAAGTAAGTGCACACAGCAATATGCTAAGTATTCTGCGCAAAATTCTGAATTGTGATTATCAGAACATAACGACTTGTCTTGGTGCATTATAGATAACAAGATTACAAACACACAAAGTATTCATTTTAACTTTCCTTTAACAGGGCCGAAAACCATTTGATATGTTATTCTGATTCGTGTGACATACCTCTTATAAAATCATTTTGTATCCGTAGACCCCAAACAATTTTCTTCAATTGGTTTTTCCAAAAGCAACATCCAAAATTCTGCAGCTGATAAAAACCATCCGCTGGAAGCCGGATCTGTTGTCATTTATTCAGTCTGTTGTTCAAAATAACCATGGATGACCTAGACAACGACTTGTGTTCGCCGAATGGGCTCTGAAGCGTTTGGCGACTGATCCTAATTGTCATCGAAAAACATCTTCAGCTATAATGCTCATTCAGCTCATTCTTAATGAATGAGTATGTCAACAAACAAAATTGCTGAATTTGGGACAATACCAACAAACCTGAGATATCCAATGCAACCAGAAGAAGTTTGGTGTAGATTTTTGGGGTGGCGTCTCCATCAATCTATGTTTCTATGAGGACGACGTTGGCTAGGCTATCACTCTCAAAGGCGAGACCTATAGGTTGATGATAGCCAACTTCTTTCGGTATGGACAGCAACGACATGTGGTTTCAACAGGTTGGTACTACATGAACACAACTACACGTCCGATTTGATAGCATGTTCAGTTCATATACAGGTGATCCAGTTTGCTTTTATTTTACTTTGTGTCAATTCTATTTCTTTTTGTTCAGTTTTTGTTACAGCAAAGTAGGTCTGCTATAGCAGACTCTGGCTTAATCGAGTTGCTACCGTAATCTTGTTTTTCTACTTATACTTCATTACACACGAAAATGAATAAGCAAGTGCCCGATTTTTACATTTTTGGTCGTGCAAACATATGAAAAACGAAGTAGAGAGCCGCATTTTTGTAAACAAGTGCTAACGCTATCGTTCGCATTAATTTCCTTTCGACTGAGAAGAATTAATGATCCGAACATCAGCATTTTAAACGATAACGTTCGACATTGCCGGGCCAAGCTATAAGACTAATTAGTGATATACTTACTACCAAATAATATCTGGAATATTGTGCTTTCGGTGTAAAATTTAAATGCTTAAAACGTATATTTTGGTATTCAATAATTAAGAAAGTCAGGCAACTATAGGGTCCGCCAAATAACTTTTTTTAAATGCTTTAAAAAAAAACTACTGAATATTTTCCCAAATTTCTTTTTTTATTTGAAAGTACAATCCTTCCGGTTTGTTTGTGCTTCACGAATATTGTCCTTTAAAGCGTCAATTGTCTCTGGCTTGTCGGCGTAACACTTATCTTTGACGGCAACCCATAAATAGTAGTCCAACGGTGTCAAATCGCAGCTCCGAGAAGGCCAAACGACATCAGCTCTGCGGCTGATAATGCGATCTTCAAAAACAGGGCGCAAAACATCGAGTGTAGCTTCGGCTGTGTGGCACGTAGCGCCGTCCTGTTCAAACCAAATGTTGCCAATATCAACCTCTTCAATTTTTGTGAACAAACATTTGTTCAACATGGCCCGATAACGATAGCCATTGACTGTAACGGCCACTCCTTGCTAATTTTCGAAGAAAAATGGCCCAATTATGCCTCTGGACCAAAATCCGCACCAAACAGTGACTCGTTTTGGGTGCGTCCGCTTTACAATGTATGCGTGCGGGTTTTCTGTGCCCCAAATGCGACAATTTTGCTTGTTTACATACCCGCCAAATCAAAATGAGCTTCATCTATAAAGATGATTTTTTTTTTGCCAAAATCGGCATCTTCTGTAAGTCGATCGCAGGCCCACTTAGCGAAGCGAAGACGCATTGGAAAACGCGTTGTTCAAGCGTATACACAACCATATTCGTTCAGCGGAGGGATAAAACTAATTATCTGTCAAATCAGACATGAGTTAAGTGTTACCATTCACGAAATAAGCACTAGTCGAAAAAAAAACGTTAGATGGCGGACCCGATATTTAAAAGGTTACTACGCCTTATGCTAAATACTACACATCTCATTAGATGTTTCACCGACAGAAACGTAGGATTTTTATAAACATTTTGTGGTTCTTTATTCTTGAATACTACAAGTGTTTTCCATGTTTTTTTTTTATTTTTTATTAGAAGTGCCCCCACACTTTAATGTATCTACTATCCTTCTCTTGAGAAACATACAAGGCCGTCCTGTCCTCCAATGTGCTAATTTTTATTATTTTTTTTTTATTTATTCTCGTTGTACGTGTATATGTGTAATTGTCTATTGTATTAAAAGGTTTGTCGCACAGCATTTTATCCACACATACAAGCAGATTGGTTTACTGTAGCACTTCCTAAATATATCTACCGTTGTCTAGAAAACGTCATCTGTAAACATGTAATGGGTGTAATGCACAACTTCCTGGAGATGACGCGACATAATATTCGTATAGTGTTCGGCTTTAATGACACCGTCACTAGTGGGAAAAGATTTGAGAAGATTTCGCTGATGGATTTTTTGGTTAGGTGGCGAACACCCTTGACGGAAGAATTTGGCCAGTATTTGGCCCCATTCTGATACTATAATTAATTCTATCATTCCCTAGAAAAAACCATCCCGAGTCCAAAATAAATCTTGCTATTGCAGCAATTTTTATATTACAAAGCTCAGTCAAAGATGTCAGAAAATGAGAGGCCAGAAACCTATGCCTCTTCATGACAAGAGAAGGGCACTGACACATGATTTGAAAGACAGTCTCATCCTCCTTCTCAGACCCTCATTTCATGCAAAAGTTATTTGTCTGAATTTCATGTCTTTCGGAATGTCTACCAAAGTGACAGTGGCCCTTAAGGATCGCCATTGTGCGAAATCTGACCATATGATTTAAGGACAGAAGTGAGTCTATTACGGCACACCATCTCGAATGTATCTGCCTGTTTAGTAGAGTCAATCAGTTGGCAGATATAGTGATCCACTGTCTTAGGGCCATTACTACAACTTTCCGCCAAAGTTGGGTTTAGTTAAAGGTAACTTTAGCTAAAGTGAACTTTAATGTCACCTTTAACTTCTTTTCGTTATTACAACTTACAGATAAAATAAAATTAACTCTTTCAAAAATGTGGCAGTGCCGGAGCAATGCCGATAACACTGCTCAATTAAACACGTTTTTTTTAAACTCAGTGTCAACGACGGGCTCTTTTTGTTGTATTTGCCTAATTTGTTTATATTTGAAGTTGCCATATTGAAAATAATATAACATAAACTTAACTTTAAAAGTTAATGGTAGTATGATCCTCACTTTAGCGTAACGCTCACTTATACTTTATTGTCCACTTATAATAATGAAAAACAATTTATCTGCCCTTTAAAATCCTCCCTTTAGTCAACGGCAAGTTGTAATAATGGCCCTTAAACTTGTGAATTTTATTCGGAATTATAGTGTGGGATCCGAATCTCTAAAGTCTTTGATAGCATAGTAGAATTTTGAAAAATTGAAATTATCTTAAATATTTCAGTTACTTCGTGACTTTATTTTATTAAAAATAAAGAGCGTCCCCTATCTTTAGACTCTTGCAAAATTTCTGTCATCGTATAGATCGGGAACTGAAAATGAATACTCCGTTGCATTTGAACTTAAATCACAATTTGGCAAAATATTCATTATTATCGTCAGGTATTTTTTTTTTTTTTTAATTTAATTTAAATTAACGTCTAGTTTTAAAAAATTTAAGAATTTAAGTTCAGTAATCATCAGCCATATTGAACAATAAAAAAGACCACAACTATGGTGAATTTGTATCGTTCGAATCCTTTGAATTTTGAAAAAAGTTGCAAGATTTGTTTTGATGAACTAAACCTGGTCTTCCTAAATTTGATTGAATTCATTCAATATGTGTATGTATGTGCCGTATAAAAAAAAATTATAAAGAAGACCAAATCTACAACAAGTTTACAAAATCTTTGTTTGGACAAACTTTGAAATTGTTTTACTTCTTGTTGTTTTTGTTTCTCATATGATTGCGACTTTTTTGCCTCCATTCATCGTCGTTCAATGCTTTTGTTTTTCTGCTGTTTTCTTTATTGGAATGTTGATACGTTTTGCAACAAATTTTATCGTCATTATCAAAACCAATCTCGGACCCAAAAAAAAAAAAAAAAGGAGAAAAAATGTAAAAAAGAACGAGAGAATGCATTTTATATTGGTTTCACTTATGTGCTGTTCTTATTTTTTCCCACAGCAGCTTCTTGTTCGTTGCGGTAAAACATTTTGTTTTCTCTCTGTTTTCTCTTTTTTTTTCATCTTTTTTAAATCCTACTCCCATTTTCTCCAATTTGGCCGGATGGTTGGCCCAGCTGCTATCGAAGTTGTTTTTATAAATAAGAAAACCTGTGTACCGCAAATACTTGGAACATTACGTCAGAAGTAAACTTAGATTCTGCCGGTTGGTTGGTTCAGTATGAGTGAGTTTATATCTGCAACATGAATATTTAAGCATGTGATACAATATAGTTTTAGTAGTAATATGCCACGGATAGTATATTAGGGCGGTTCTAATTATTACTGCGAAATGAAAATCAAAATAATCAGCGAACATCTTCTAATTTTGTTCCGTTGCTTTATTGTCTTGTTTCAATTTTATTGAAACATTTTGTAATACATTATGTAAACATTTTTGCCGCCGTATTTTAGAGGTTAATATTTTCGCCTACTTGACAAGAGGCCGCGAGTTCCTCAACTTCATTATCTTGAAAAAAAAGAAAGAAAAATGGGAAAAACATTTGTTTGATCTTTCCGTAGTTTGAGAGTATTTCAGAGCATCTGAATTAAATTTGCCGTTTTCAGTCAACAAGTTATACAGTCGGTTTCAGTCGGTGTGTAAGCTTCATTAATCAAGGAGGTCCACTGTAGTAGATTCTGTCGTCTTGCGTCTACAGTTTAAAATTGGTATTCTGTTTGTCGTTATTGACAGTTATAGATGACTGTCGACACACATTTGGTATTCTGGGAGTCAATACTCCGTCGATATTGTGTTGTGTCGACTCTGATTTTATCGACATCATTTTTGGTAACGACGACGACGGCGACGACGACGACGACAACCAGAATAAGGGTGATTATTTTCGAAATTGAGACGATACCAATGCAAATGAGAGCCAAACGCATTATCAATTTCGTTTGGCCTTATTTTATGATCTGGTTTCTACAGAGCGCTCATGCCACATTGAATATCCTAAAAGAGCAATTTGAGGGCATGATGGTGGTGTGAACTGCGATTTGACCCCGTTAAGTCGCTCGTGTATGCGAATAAGCTACAAACCGCAGTGATCCATAAAGCTATCATAACCAATGCCATTGGTAAAATTTAGCTTGATACGTGCGCCAGAATCATGAAAAATATAACATTTCGGATGTGCTGGACCCAGAAAAGCGTTGGCGGACACAATGTTACAATGTTATTACACACATAATGTCATCAATAGGCCTTTCAAACTATTGAAAAAATGTTGATGACATCTTACACACATTTTGTTTTATTTAAATTTAAAGATTGGAAGCACTTTAAAAAACCATCTTGATATTGTGGGAAATTGGGAAAACACAATATATACGAATTTTTTTTTATGTTAAAATAATTTTATTCCTATTTATTTGTGTTATTAAGCATATGTATTTCGTAAGGTTGTAATTATTTCACATGTAACATATTTTAATACATTTTAGTTTTTAAATACAGTACGATATTGATACGACAACTTGTGCCCAAGATCTTTTTCTTGTATAGATTGTTCATTAAAATAAATTACAATAAGGGCTGTATATATTAAAAATATGATTTTTTGTTTAACAAAATAAAAGATACCATCTAGCACAACAGACTAGATTCTTGAATACTATCCTGTGTGTCACTAAATGGTTTGAGCTAATTTGCGACGATTAAATTTGTAGTCGCTATAGTCTAGTAGGTAGTATGTTTCCTTATGAGACGCGAGGCTGTGGTTCAAACCGCAGGGCAGATATCTCCAACAAAACGAAATATGAAAAAATATTCGGCAACAACCTTTCAGCAAATTTTTGGCAAAAGTTTCTCAAAAATCTGTCGTTCGGAATCGACTTTAACCTGTAGCTTCTGCCACTTATATGTATAAAATTAACACACACAACACAAGTGGTGTGAGAAACCATTTCGTAATCCTGACTGAAGAATGTGGGGGGGGGGGGTAATCATGTGACTAAATGACATTTGATTGAGAGAATCAATATTGTGTCTATAATATGGTCATGCCTTAAGAGGTTATCTTTGTCAGTGGCTTTATTCCAATATAAATTCATAAGCACTTAAACACTTGGCCTAGAATTATTTCATATTCACAATACAGTAGTGGCGGCAGCTGATTCACATTAATGCCATATCAATTTCAGTTTTATAATTCAGTTTTTACCAAAACCCCTTTGACAGTCATGGATAGTCGTAACAACTCTCTAGATGTTGTGGATGCATTTTTTACGGTTGGAGCTCACTTTGCAGTTTGTAGAAGAACATTTAAAAATATTCAATTCTAAAATATAAGGTTTACCCTAATATTGGCAACAGTATTATGGTATTTTAGTTGTTCTTGCAAAAACATCAGTTGCAATAAAGTTGCACTTATCGGTTTGTTTAAAATACTTATGACTGTAATAATCATGCCTGATTACTTTGTCCGTAATATTATAGTTATTCTCTGTTCTTTTTGAAATATAAAACGGTAGAAAAGAAGAATATAAAAAAAACTCTGTTTTAGTTGTTTCTTTATTGGTCGGTAAATTTGGAATACCAATAATCATATTATAAGAGAAACTTTTTTAAAAAACTTTTAACTTTTCTTGTTTTCTTTTTCATTTTTTTATTCTACAATTGGGTATAAAAGACATTTTGAAAACTATTTACAATAAACATAAATATGTATATACAATATATGTATGTATGTCTGTAGTTCAAACAAAAATAAATAAATTTTAGATAAATTCAAAATATAAAATGTTTTCTAAAATCATATTGAATACGTACTTAGTTTAATTCAGGATTTATTTGTTGTATGAATTTTTGTTTTCTTTCTTTATATTTTTTTTTTTGTCAAATGTTTGTAACAAAGTTATTACTGTATATGGCATATGTTATATGTATGTATGTATGAAATGAATAACAAATTTTTAAGTAAGACTAAATCAAATCCATTAAATAAAAGTCCCATTGGATATTCCATATGCTCGGTAGGTAAGTAATGAACAAAAGTTTTTCATTAGTTTTGTTTTGTTATCTTTTTTTATTTTTGTTTTATTCATGCAACATACTATAGTTTCTACATATAATTTGAAAATGTATATAAAAAGAAAGACAAACATTAATTGAGACTTTAATAATCTATGAAGAGGCAAATCACGGAGTGAATTTTCTAAATATTTGAACAGAATATGCACAAAAGCTGTTATTAAATCCTATAATTCTAAAAATAATCGTTTCAAATTTCTGCCACAGCCATCCTGGGTGGAGCGCACTCGAATTTCTAATATTCAATGGCTCTGGTGCAAGATTTAACCAATGGCAAGCATTGTGCTGCCTTTGAGGGCTATTGTGGTTTGTGGCTTATTCCCATACGCCTGCAACTTAAGAAAATTCCACATTAAATGTCTAATGGAGTCAAATCGAATGGTCTCGGCTACCAATTCATTTCGCCTCCACGTGTGATGAATAAGCCTCAAATCACTCGCTCAAGATATCCAATACGACATGAGCTGTATAGCAAGTAGCGCCGACCTGTTGAACCACAAGTCACTGGTATCCAGATCATCGAATTCAGGCCAAAAGAAGTTGGTAATCATCGACCTATAACGCTCGCCGTAGACAATGATGGACTGACCAACGTCGTGTCCAGAGAAATATACATAATTGATCATTACAAACCTTTAGCCAGCCATGTAGTGTGTGTTAATTTTATTTATGAGTGCCAGGACTTACAGTTTAAAGTAGACTCCGAACGACATATTTTTGAGGTACTTTTTCATGACAATTTCATTAACTCTCAGAGGTTTTGCTAGAAATCTGATGAGCAGAAGTCGCCGAAGAAATATTTTTTCATAATTCGTTTTGTTAGTGGTTTGAACCGAGTAGTAATCCAAGACGTTACTTGCTAGACTACGGCAACTAGTAGAGACAGCCCAAAATCCATTGTGTTTCGGAATGTTTACAAATTCGATAATTTTGTTCAAATACCCATACATCTAGAAATAGGCATCATTACTGAAGATAAATTTTCTGTGAAAATTAGGGTCAGTTGCCAGCTGTTCCAATGTCTATGCGTTCATATATACATCGACAAGGTGGGCTTTATCAGCATTCTAAGTTCGGAGGTCCTCATTGGCAGACCGTATGTAAAATAGAAATACTTTTTCTATTTGAATTGAGCCGGTACATTTAAAAACTGGCATTTCTAATGTTATTTTTTTTTATCCAACGATTTATAAATTTGTTTTTCACAAATCTAAGAATAACTTCTAAATGGAATTGGAATGCTAGCTTTAGAGCTTTAATTTAATATTGTATTATACATAGGTTGTGCCACTATTGTTATTTGGATATAAAGGACTTTAACTCCAACTGGTCACACCGAAACTTGGTTTATAACGAGTGACTTTGTTTGTTAATTGAATTTTATAGTGTATAGTTTTCTTCGCATAAAAAATATTCGTGACATGTGACAATGCTATAAAAGGCTCGATAAAGTTTGCCATTTCACTGTAAATAGACTAACAAGCAAACAACTATTGCAATTCATTGCTAGGAGATGACTATATTTGACAGTATTCCACCAAGTATGAAGAAAATCTCAACGATCGATACAATCAATGGAGCTAGGCATGGTGAAATAATTACTGAGTTTATATGTCCCAAAATTGAAAAATTTTTCTTGGTAGTTATATGCATATGGAAACAATTAATCTCACTTTTTGGAGCATTGATCCATTGCTTGACAAAATTGTACAATTTGACCCAAAAAAAATTTTTTGTGGGGTAATGCAGAAGTTTCTCATCTAAAGTAAAAAGTAAGCTTCGATGTCATATCTGGTAGACAATGCTACAGCTGCCATTGGTGAGATAAAGGTTGAAATATTAAAAAAAAGAAAAAAGAAATAGGGCTCAAAAATTACTTACCAGGGGCAACATTTACATGACATAGGGCCATTATTACAACTTGCCGTTAAACTTGGGTTTAGTTAAAGGTACCTTTAGCTAAAGGTGACTGTAAACTTACCTTTAACTTATTTTCGTTATTACAACTTACAGATAAAATAAAATTAACTTTTTCAAAAATATGGCAGTGCCGGAGCAATATCGATAACACTACTCAATTAAGCAAGTTTTATTAAACTCAGTGGCAACGACGGGCTTTTTTTTGTTATATTTGCTTAATTTGTTTATATTGGAAGTTGCCACATTGAAAATAATATATATGTATGGCAAATTTAGCTTAACGCTCACTTCTACCATATTATCCACTTATAATAATGAAAAACAATTTATCTGCCCGTCAAAATCCTCCCATTAGTTAACGGCAAGTTGTAATAATGGCCCATACTCTTTTGAAAACTAAACGACAGGTATATATTCACTTTTGCAGATTTTTTATGTTTTGCTACTTTCACTTGCCAATGAGTTGAGTCAAATTTTTGTTTTATTTTTTCTTCAAAATAAAAATTCCCAGATTCATTTCCATAGGAATTCATTGCGACAGTAAAGGAGTTAGAAAATCGAATATCTTTTTCTTATCAAATTTTCTCTGAAGATAACACTGAAAAACTATATCAAATAGTGTGTTTTAAATTTTTAACGATTTTAAATTATAATGATTGAAAAAAAATTGTGTATGTTAATGCAAATCAGAAACATATTTTCTTAATTAATTCTTAAGAATTAATTTAAATTGTATTGCAGTATATAAACAAAACTTAAAAGCATTGAATCTGAAAAATATCGAAAGTGTAGGCGTTGATGAAAGAGTACGTTTCATAATATTTTGAAATTCTTAATAGAACAACTTGATGTGTACCTTAGGCTTTCTTTGTACCTTAGGCTTTCTTTCTGAAACTCAATCATAATTACAGACAACTTTGAAACCATATTTACACTTTTACTCAATTGTGGAAAACTCACACTACTACCATTGATCTTAGGCATCGGTTATAACAGAGATTGGAAATAATTCAGTTCACCTTCATTCCACAACTCGTAACGTTATGACATATACAGTAAGACCCCGCTTAACGCGGGGGATATGTTCCAATAAGTTCCAGCGCTAAACGAAGCAGCGTTTAACGAGGCACGTAAATATAATATATATAACACGTAAATATAAAATAAAGTTGGAATCTTTATTCTGGACAGACTAACAAAAGAGCATTGAAAAAGATTCATAGTACACACCGTCGCTATATACGTTACGGTGAGCAGACAAATATATAAAATGCATCTACAACATAGACAATATATAGAGTTTCCAACTCAATTTCATATGTAATTCCAGCTAATATAAGCGTTTTTACCGAATAAGTGAAAAAACTGGACAAAAGAGGACATTTTGGAAAATAAATACTTTTTAGAAGTTACGTGTGGTAAAATAGTGGACAAATAACAGACGCAAAAAATATAGCGGACAGGAGGTTGAAATAGCGGACTGTCCCAATACTACCGCGTAATACTGAAACAGCGTTAAGCGGGGTCTTACTGTACGCCTAAAAAGAGGGACACTATGGCCCTCATCTCCATACGGAATTCAAAAGTCATTTCATATACATACACATGATAAACAATTTATTTTATTTATTGATTTGTTTTTTTTTAACATTTCATCTCTTATTGTTGAATAGAAAATAAAAAAATAATGAAAAACTTTTAAGGAAAAAAGAATGTCCGAAATGCTCCACCGTATGTCAATAATAAGCAAGAAATATATCTCTGCTGTTTCTTTACTTACAATGCAACGTTGTCGTTGTTTGACTGTTTAAAATTCCATAATCCTCGTATCCATTCGAACTAAAATGTCAGAATTTTGCATTGAAAATAATATGCCCATGAATACATTGAACATGCGATTTTATGAATAACCCGTATACGATATATGACGTTTTAAAAAGAAATTTTCACATTCAATATTATATTTTTTTCTGTCCTCATTATCATCCACTGTAATTTTATAAAATTCAATGTTGAGTTTGAAAATCATATTACAATCAGTCTTGTTTTACCCTCATAGCAAAAGATAATGAGTAAAAGAATTACAACCAGGCCAAGTCGACTTATTAAGGACCTTATTCACATCAATATCGGTTTAGCACAAAATTCCCAAAATAGAGCCAGAAAAGTTGTTTCGATATTGCATTAAAAATTCTTTGACCTTCTGATTTGAGCAAAATATTTCCGTCATCCCATATGTCCCCAAAAGGATTAAAATTGGATAATTAAAATGATATTTAGAGTCGCCGTAGCCTAGCAGATAGTGTGTCGGCTTATTAGACGTGAGGTCACGATTCAAAGGCCAATATTAAAAAAATATTTCATCGTCGACTTTCTTTCAGCAGATTTCAGGCAAAACCTCTGAGAGTTAATGAAATTGTCATGAAAAAGTTTCTCAAAAATCTGTCGTTCGGAGTCGACTTTAAACTGTAGGTTTCGCCACTTATGTGTGAAATTAACACACACAACGTAAGTGATGTGAGTATCTAGTTTGTAAGAACTGGTTGAAGAGTTGTTTGTAATGACCAATTATGTATAATTAAGATGGGCATCTTAATGAATAATATGCAGCTGCATGACACGCCACATAAGATGGCAGGTTTTCAAAGCACATGTAAAACCATTGATTTAGAAAGAACTCATTCACGAGTGGGAACAATACAGAGTCTGGAAAGCGTTGTCTAAACCCTATTTCCACTAGCAAGCTTTCATGTTCTCAGTGTGTATAGGCTGACTCTGTTTCTTATTGATACTTTCGTTACTCCACATACTGATTATTTTATTTCGAACCAAGTCGTTTTTGTCTTGTCAAATTCGAATTCGAATATATTTTTCTGGCATAGGCAAGTCTATCTCGCTCTCTGTTACCTTGGGGGACTGTTCCCATAATAGTCAACGCACTATCTACTAGACTACGGCGACTTCGTCTAAAATTAGCTGTATATTAATGGGTATAAGATAATTTAGAAATTAATTTCGAATCGATTTTCATTGAATATCATACATTTGCTAAGATATTCGGAAATACAGACCGACTGATGGAAATACTAAAGGACATTAAGTTAATAGACATGCGGAGTCGCTCTAAATCAGAAAAAATTTTTTAATTTTAAATGACAATTAATTTGGTTACTGCTTGAGTTGAGAACATGTTTTGTTAATTATGATCTTAAAACTATCACCAAAGTAATTCCACAAGCAAAATTAAAATTTTGTCTGTATTTCATATCCTGATGTAGTGCGTTCAACGGAACTATAAGAACTAAGAAAACACAAGTGATTTTTTATCATCATCATGACTTCTTTCAGGTTTTAGTAATCAAAACCATTTTTGTTCATTGTTTAGCCAATACGAATGGAATTGAAGGCATAACATTATTTCTAGGCTTTGGCAGCTTTTCTTTGGCTTTGTTGTCCCCTTTCCAGTTCATTAAGAATATCCATATCATTACCATCACTAGCATCATTGTCCGTTTTATTTTCATCATTATCATCATTATGGCCATTAAGTTTTTTCTGTTTTTCTGTGTCCAACTACTGTTCCCAGTCATAGTGGTGGACAAACAAATGAATCGGCCTGATGTCTGCTTTAAATGCAAAAACAAAAAAAAAGCAAAAAAACTGCCATGTTATGCGTACAAATATAGTAAATAATGCCTATGTATGTATGTACAAACACATGTACATATGTATGTATGTTTAAGAGTTTTTGTAATATGCATGGATATGTAAAACCTCATATTTTTTATGTATGTAGGTATGTATGTTTGTTTAACAAAACTCATTTGTATTAGTAGCCATAAGCACTGCAAGTAATTTGATTAAGGAAAGCCGTACTTGCGATCAATATCAATAGTTTACTACGACAACAGTAGAATCAAATCATACTCATAATTTCTGATACTTATAAGCATTCATACTTATTTTAATATCATGGAACCTCTACTCATATTCAAAGTTTGAAGTACTCATCATATTCATACTTAACAACACGTATGATGTTATTGATTTCGACTCTCCATAGCTCAACATATACACGAAGCACAAAATAAGTATGATTCGTGTACGAACACTAAAATACTCACTAAAAGGTTGCGTGTTTGCTCTGCTTTCTGCTCTGTCTTTTTTCTTTTTTTGTAAATACAACAACAACTAAGACTATAAATTTTGATGAATGATTCGAGTCACTCGAATCATTTATACATAAGTATTATAAGTATTTTTCTAAAGTAATGAATCTGAATGAGTAGGCTCATGAATCAAACATATTTCAAATGGTATGAGTTTGATGTCAACATTGTACGCATACTCATTGCAACCTGTAGTTACAAATCAACGTTGTAGAGAGTATGAATGAATCAGACAGAGTAGTTATATTTCAATATTGTTGACTCACTTATATTGAAAATTTCATAAGTGCTTATGAGTAGCGAAAAAACGATTAATTGAATAACTTGTAAGGAAGTTTTTGATGTAACGTTTAATCATAATGAAATTAAAATTTTATTTTCAACTATTTGTCTTGTTTTTATGATCTCAATATGGAGAAATACAGACTGCACTAGCATATATTTTTATAACTAACGATGAACTAGACGAAGTCGTCATAGTCTAGTAGGTAGTATGTTGACTTAGATGTCTCGAACAGTCTGCTCTCAGCAGTCTTTAAGCAAAAACTCTGATAGTAAATAAAATTGCATTGAAATATTTTTTAAAAGATTTGTCATTCAAAATTGACTGTAGGTCCATGCATTCTTTAAATTAATACACACCATATGGGTGATGTGAGAATCTAGATCGTAATCCTGACTTAAGGCTTGTAATCCCCAATTAAGTAAGTAAGTAAAGATGTACGATGTGTTAAAATAAAATCGTCACTTAGGACTGTCATATTTCGATTACCTTGAAGAAAAAGATTGCACAAGGAAGCCTTTGAAGTTACTTGCAAAGGACTAGGAATAGAGTTCACGACTGCAAATCTCTACTGAAACGATTATTAAGAAAACAAAGATTTGAAAGATGTATTTTAACATACAAAAAACTGCTTGCCATATCATTTACTTTATTATTACAAGTTAATCTGGGGAGTGATTTCTTGTTTTTCACTTGATCTCACGCTCTTATAAACTCTGTTTCAATTCGCTGTAAATTTGGTTTTTATTTAACTACTTACGTCGACGAAGTCGCCGTAGTCTAGTAGGTAGTGTGTTGGCTTATTAGACATAAGACCACGGTTCAAACCTCAGGTCACACACCAAAGCGAAATATAAAAAAATATTTCTTCGGCGACTTCCTCTCAGCAGATTTCTGGCAAAAACTCTGGGAGTAAATAAAATAGAAATGAAAAGTTTCTTAAAAATCTGTCGTTCGGAGTCGACATTAAACTGGGACCTACACTCATCTATAAAATTAACGCACACAGCATATGTGGTTTGAGAAGCTAGGTCGTAATCTTGACTAAAGGGTTGTAATCGCCAATTATGTGTGTATGCACTTAGATCGACGAAGTCGCCGTAGTCTAGTAAGTAGTGTGTTAGCTTATTAGATGTGAGGCCAGGGTTCAAGCTTCGGGTCAGAGATCTCCAACAAAACGAAATCTGAAAAAAATATTTCTCGGGCGACTTTCTTTCAACAGATTTCTGGCAAAAACTCTGAGAGAAAAATAAAATTGTCATGCAAAGTTTCTCAAAAAAAATGTATCGTTCGGAGTCGAATTTAAACTGTAAATCTCGCTACTTATGTATAAAATTAACACACACAACATAAGTGGTGTGAGAAGCTAGGTCATAATCCCGACTGAAGGTCTGTAATGACCAATAATGTATGTGTATGTATGTCCTGACTTACGTTCGGACTTATTTAATTTGATTTCCTTTTGTAGAATGTATGTTAGTGTGTTTGACAACCTTTTCCTTTCCAGATATTTATTATATAACGTCAGTTATTTGCCAATGTCGGTTGAAGTTCGTATGAATAAATGTGGCCTTATGCTACTCTGTTAATACATGTGTCAAATGAACTCACGTACTTCACTGTTTTTGTTGTTTTTCATTTCCATCCTACATTTTCAAATGAGTTAACAAGAAGTTACCTTTTTACTAGCTTTCTACCTTGTTATGTATGTTATTGCTGCTAATCATCACAACTTCATGTTTTCTCTTTTTTCTTTCATTTCTTTAATTTTTTTTAACTTGTTTGCTGTGATGTTATACCCGGCTAATTAAAATGGGTTTTCATTAGTTTACTTTTTTTTCCTTTCTTCCGCTTTCATTAACGAGCATAAGTATTAATGTATGTATGTATGTATGTATGTGTGGCTATAAGCAAAAACTCAAATAAGAATATGAACTTTCATTTGAAACACAAACAAATTCATATTGTATATACATATATGTATATGGTACATGTCTATGTATGTACGTTAGGGTGCCCCTAGTTATCTACACTTTGACTTTGGTAGGTCTTCCCATCGAATATGGTAAATATTGATTAGAAAATTGCACAGAATGCCTCACACCTAATTAATTTTGGAAAGAACTATAATTTTCTATAAAAAAGGGAGGACCTATATCTCAAAAATGTTAATTAAAAAACGAAAAATTATAAAAATATTCCAATATTAGCTGTATAAACAAATTTAATATAAACAGAGCCAACAAACTTTACATTCCTAAACTTTAGGCTCTTATTATGGTTTAAAGAAATTGTTTCTAGCACTTTACCTCATTAACAGTATCCATCAGTTAAAGGAGTGAGAGCAAGAAAAGCTATGAAAAGATTTTCCTATGTAGCTGGCTCCCACCCTAATGATACTTTATTTAGAAGGTATAAAATGGTTCGATGCTCAAAACTAACAAAATTACTTACATTTCTAATCCAAAAGATCGGAGGTGGAACTCAGCATGTATTTGAACATTTTATTGCACCGAAATGAAGAGTAATAAGCAAATTTAATGTAACGATCAATTTGTCGGGAAAACAATTACACTTGAGAGCGGTAGAACAAATCTTTATATGACTGCGTAGTAGAGATAATACTTAGTTTTGGAGATACCAACTTTACCGATGGTTAGGTCAACAATTTATTTTAATAGAAATGAGAATAATAAATAATTAAAATATTTTTGCATTGTATTTGCAATTTATATGACAAAAAATGGGGGTAGTGTGCGAAATTTTTTTTTACTGTACTTTACAAAATTTGTATTCCTTATAAAGTCATCTTATCTATTTTCTTTTTAAATAATTAATAATAAATTTTTGGTTATAATTTTAAATTATTTAATTAATTTAATTTAATTTTTAAATTCCTTGGGAAACCGCCGTAGTCTAGTAGGTATTATGTTGACTTATTAGACATGCGGCCACGTTTCAAACCCCAGGTCGGACGTCTCCAACAAAACGAAAAATGAAAAAATATTTCTTCGGCGGTTGCCTCTCAGCTGATTTCTGGCAAAAACTCTGAGAGTAAATGAAATTGTATGAAAACTTTCTCACAAATCTGTCGTTTGGAGTTGTCTTTAAACTGTCGATTTTAGACGAAAACACGACTAGAGAAAATTTGCAACATATTTTTCATTGGGCAACATGCTGTTCCTTTTATTAAGCAATACTTTTGGATGCAACCCGAATTTTTCTGTAAAAACAATTGAGAATTGTCACTTTGTCTTACTAAGGTATACATATGTGGAATATTGTGTTAAAAAATTCAGATCTTTCCAACAATTTTTTTGCATAATACGCTCCCCTTAAGTTACCCCTGAATTTTTCTACAAGCTATGTATTTTCAATTCCTCCAAAAGAAATTTTGAATATCTCTACAAAAAATTTTGTCTTTGGCTGTCATGTGTAATGGAGAGGTGAATGGGTGGCTTCTTTATATTATGGGAAGTAAATTATGTACATACATAGATTGTTTTCACTTCATGTCGAGTGAAAGTATGAATTATGCCCCAATTCTAAAAATAAATTCAATACCTTGTTTATCACAAAACTCCAAATAAAAATCTTTATACATACATACATAATTGGTCATTACAACCCTTCAGTCAGGATTACGACCTAGCTTCTCACACCACTCATGTTGTGTGCGTTAATTTTATACATGCGTGGCGGGACCTACAGTTTAAAGTCGACTCCGAACGACAGTTTTTTTTTTTTTTTTTTGAGAAGCTTTTCATGGCAATTTTATTTACTCTCAGAGTTTTTGCCAGAAATCTGCTGAGAGGAAGTCGCGAAGAAATATTTTCATAATTTAGTTTTGATGTCTGACCTGGGAAAAATCTTTATATCGTATATAAATATTTCAGCAGAACAATTTGGCAATTATATATGTATTTTATACGTGTTTATTTATTAGATCGCCTTAAATTTTCAAACTTTAAAATATGTCTGCTGGATCTTCGTCATTAGAATGGACCAGCAATAATCTGCTAACATTTGTATTTTTCTTTTCCACGAAAGCACTTTTTAATTGATGCGTTGTTTTGATGGAATTTTTTACAATATTTATAACTTAATTTATCAAAGTTCTCTGGATAAATATTCATATGAATTAACATAACAATTAAATTTGAAAAATTTACAAAATATTCCTTAATATTCAACAACAAGAGGTGACACTGCTACAGCAATCAAACGTTTGTAATACTCGTATTATTTACAAGTCGACTGAAACGGACTTCAAACAAAACAGTGCCTGTAATTACTTTGTATTGTATTTTATAATCAATACCACCACTAGCCAGCCACTTTGAATAAACTGACATAAAACATTAACAAATTCCATAGATTTGGGCATCCAAACACAAAATAGTACAATGTCTACTCAAAGCACAGGACACACATGTCAATTTTTTGCATTAAAGGGTTTCTAGGTTATTATAGGTATTATTATTATTTTCTTTACGATATCAAAAACGATATGCTAAAGGTGTCAAATAAATGTATGATCGTATTGACGGATAAATATTTGCTAAATATTATGAAATTGTCTACGAGTTTTATTTTTTTATCAATCTACCTATTCATCTCTAGTTTACAAACGTCCAGAAAAATACTTTTTATAGCTGGGGATATAGTATGAAGCCTCTGAGAAGTGAGTTCCCGATTCGATTACCTCCAAAAATTATGCCACTCTGTTCGTAATTAATGTTATTTTAATAAACTAAAGTATTTGTATATAAAATATATATCGTTAGTATAATTCGCAAATGTGTAAAGTCCCTTTTTTCAAATTTTACAGGAGACACAAAAAACATTGTAGCTTTTTCAGTTTTTAAAATTTTTAAACTGTTTAAACGCAATTATTTTTACAAAATAATAATAATATTAATATTAATAACTAATAATGTTAATTATTATTATTATTAATTAATTAATAATATTAATATTAATATTTTTCGTAGTTTTGTGGACTTAGCACTTTTGCAAACCACAAAATTACAACAACTTTAAACTATATAATGACATGTTCTGTTGTTGTAAAATATGTATTATGTACAATGTTACCGTTTTGCATTAAAATCTCAATTTTGGAAAAAAGTGGACTTAACACCTTTTTTGAATGAGACTAACGATATATGTATGTATGTATGTATCTATACAGTGCACAGCAAAAGTCTTCAATTTATTTTGACAAAAAAGTCCCCACAGGCTTAATACTCTTGCACAAAGTCCCGACATAACTTCAAGAGAGTATTTAGGAGATCATTTGAAAGAACGGTTACGTAATCGCTAAACCTCAAACAAGAGTCAACCAAAAAACTTGCTCATGGTGAAACAAGAAAACACAAAATGAAACTTGTACATTCAATTCCAAATGGGTTAAATTGGAGTGCTTGACCTTAAGGGACATTCTACTAAATACAAGGGATAACATTTTCATATATTAGGACTTTGAATTCTAAATTTACTCAGGGTTTTCCTAGGGGGTACCTATGGAGTCATCTGAAACTTTTCTTTATTTTTCTCTTGTTTTATGAAAAACATTTAAAATGGTTTGTTTTATAATGAAGTCGCCGTAGTCTAGTAGGTAGTGTGTTGGCTTATTAGACTGAAGGCCCGAGTTCAAACCCCAGGTCAGACATCAAAACGAAAATATGAAAATATTTCTTCGGCGATTTCCTCTCAGCAGATTTCTGGCAAAAACTCTGAGAGTAAATAGAACCCCGCCACTCATGTATAAAATTAACGCACACAACATAAGTGGTGTGAGAAGCTAGGTCGTAAACCTTACTGAAGGGGTGTAATGACCAATTATGTATGTATGTTGTTTTATAATAAAACAGAAAAAAATTAATAAAATAAATATAAAAACCTTTATTTTTTATAAAAACTTTTGGCTAAAATTCATGAAATTGCTAAAATATATTTGCCGTACTAAGACTTTTGCTGTCCACTGTATGTATATGTATACATAGTCTATGGTTCCAATAAAGAATGTTTTTAACCGACTACCGACCTAGTGTTTCTAGTTTTATACTGAATTTTACTTTACAAAACTTAATTTACCTTCAATAAGTCATGATTTTTTTCTAGCATATCAGTTTTGCATTTTGCTAATAATGACTATTGCTTGCCTATTGTTGCCATTGATTGGTATGACTTTTAATTACTAATTAGTTTAGCATCTCAATTACAAAGGAGTAGATGCCTAAAATAATGGAGTAAAACTTTTTTTCTCTATTCAAGGATATCAGCATTTACGACGAAAATTTGGTGAAAGAATATCTTAAACGAATGAGCACATATTAACATGGAACATAATTAGACTCAAATATTTGCACAAATTTTTAGTTAAAAATAAGTTGACAAAAAGTATTTAAATCTTATACAAAACAAGAACAAAAATGCGTATCGTTTAATACCAGTTATAATTAAATTTTCATATGTTGAGTCCTCCATTATGCACTTCCTATCTTTAAATTTAAATAAAAGAAAGTGTGTATGAGATGTCATTTAAAACTTTAAAAATGTTTCAAATTCCAATTGGTTATAAAAGCTTTCAAATGTTCGGCCTAGCTCCTCTGGGTGAAGCTTATTCAATGTGTCCAATTTTCCATCACACTGGCTCAAACATCAGGTTGAATTTGACTGATGACATGGGTTAAGTTGGCTTTGAGGACCCCTGTTATTAGTGCCATTTTGCTAAAGACGTGCAAATTAAGAAAATCCTACAAGAAAAAGACTAACGGGGTCAAATCACATGATTTCGATGTTCAGTACACATCACCTCCACTTGAGATGACCATACCCTCTCCTGTTGCTCGTTCAGAATATTTAATGTAGCATAAGATATGTGACATTTCACACCGTGTTTTTAAAACCACTAGAACTTGGTAATCATCGACATATGTATGTATATGTCTCGTCGTTGACGGTGATAACCTGGCTAACATCAATAAAATATAATTGATTCATAGAAATCAGTCCCTCAAGTAATATTTTTCAAAACAGTTCTTTCTTTTCGCTGCCAAGTAGCGCTACTCGGTAATTAGCCTTGTGCTGGATTGACTTCTACAATTATTCAAGCATGTTATTGGTAAATCGTTGAAGTCGCCGTGGCCTAGTAGGTAGTGTGTTGGCTTATTAGACGAAAGGCCCGAGTTCGAATACCAGGTCAGACATCAAAACGAAAATATGAAAATATTTCTTCGGCGACTTCCTCTCAGCAGATTTCTGGCAAAAACTCTGAGAGTAAAAATTGCCATGAAAAGCTTCTCAAAAAAAAATCTGTCGTTCGGAGTCGTCTTTAAACTGTAGGTCCCGCCACTTATGTATAAAATTAACGCACACAACACGAGTGGTGTGAGAAGCTTGGACGTTGTACAATGGGTCATTGCGACCTCCGGGTACCGTACTTGTCACAATTGACAAGTACACGTCCTCTAACCTAACCTAACCTAACCTATTGGTAAATCGTAAGCAAATGTTGGTCAATAATCAAATCAGCTTCGTTTTGAAGGCGACATTATGCACCATAAAGGTCTTTCCAGAATTAAAATTTTTCTATACATACCGAAGCATCAACTGAAAGAACTAACACACTGACTTTACAGTAGGCTTGGAAATTCCCAAACTTTCATTCCATCTTTCGATCTTACATACAGAATCTTTCTACACTCACTTGAAGCTATAATTACAGCTTTTGACTCTATCTACTTCACACCGGCTCGTGTTTAGAATTTATAAATTGACTACTAATACGTCTGTTCAAACCTTTGTCGAAGGGAAATTTAATAATTTTCTGTATGATGTTTGCAATCATTGTAACTGTTGCTAGGAAGACCATTTGGTGTAGGGATTCTAGATGTCTAACTAGTTTAAAAACTATAAACGGCCTATGTCCAAGACCACAATCTTTAAATGTTGCAAATCTGTGAAGCACATTAAGGTCCACCACAGTCCCTAGGGAAGTCGTGCATACTAGATTTTTGGAGTCAATAAGTTGTAATTGAGATATTATTACTTGACGTACAGGATATCGGCATCATTTGTTCATCAATTGCTCATTATACCGTTTTCTTATCGTATTAATGTTAAGTTTATTTGTTGGATAAGAGATGAAGGAATTTATCATTAGACATAGACGAAAACATTATTATTACCGATGGAGAATGAGTCTTATATTGCAGAATTATAGCAGATGAATAACTAAATACCGGCATCCTTCTGCTACGTTAAGGACGCTATTTACGTTCCATTACATTGTTTTACAGCGAGTGTCTGGCATCTGGTTGTTCTTATTGACAGTTGGTTAATTTTACCCTTTAAGTCGTTCAGTTATGCACTGCTTTCGTTTCCTAATGGTAGGGTAGAGCATTAGACCTATGTACAGTCAACACTCCTATAACGCGGTACTCTCAGAACGCGGTTTCCATATAACACGGAGCTGAAATTGCGACAGCCCTCCTGTAACGCGGTACAACAACATCTCATAAGTTCCTCCGCACAGCCTATGAATGTCTCTAGTATCTAGATATTGTCATAGACGTCTACGACATCGGTTTCAGTCATCTTAGAGTTCTTTCACAGTACATACTACGTTTTGTTGGTGACCAAGTCTTTCTGAAAATTTTTCTGCAACTCATATCTGGCTGGTGAGGATGAATGTTGAAAAATTACATAATTTTACAAGTCTTTCTTATTTTTGTTGGAAAACAGTCTTTTAGTTTAGTTTTTTGTTTAATTTTTTTATCAATCCTTATATGAACTCTTTAATTCAATAAAAATAATTTATAATTTATCTTGTCTTGGTCTCCTTATAACACGGTACGAATGATGTGATTTGTACTAATTACGAGTTTCTTATAGCGCGGTTTCCATATAACGCGGTAAACGGTTTCCATAGAACGCGCTACGAATTAGCCTGGTTTGTTCGGTTAAATCCGAGTTCTTATAGCGCGGTTTCCATACAAAGCGATACGCACTCACCGCCTTATAGGAGGGTTGACTGTATTTATAAATGAATTATGTAATATTTTATGGTATTATGCATAAAAAGTAGCAGATCGTGGTAATTTTTATTTTTATTTTGAAATTAATTTTTTTTATATTATCTTCAGCAGAAAAAAGTTTCTTTTTCAAAATAATGACTCATTGGTAATCGATTGACAAATAGTTTCTGGTTGAATAGAATCTAGAAAATGAAAAATCACGATATAATTCCCGTCTTTGTGTGACAATCGATGGCATTCAGCCATGAAATATTAGTTTTTGGTAGCGAAGTTTAGCCACTTGTGTAAAAGCTTAACACAATGCTTAACATTTTTATCCAAATGTCTGTCTGCTTAAATATTTCATGCGAGTGTAAGGATTTCCGAAAGTAAAGAAAGAAGAAAGCCATCATCAGTTGTGCTGGTTATGTTATAAAACAACAAAAAAAAAGTACTTTTTGGTAAATTTATGTTGCACATTAAAATGCGAAAAGACTGAAACTCAAATATCCAGCGAATATGTATATGATCCCATATTTTATGGCAGAATGAGGCAAAAAAAAAAAAAACAACAACAACAAGGACATAAGAATAAGAGGAATAAAGCAAATAAAATTATTTGTATTAATGTTCAATCTACAAGTACCAACAAAAATAATAACAACAACTGATTAAATTATATGTGTACACATACAAATAAACAAATGCTATCACAGTTTAAAATAGAAAAAAAAAAAAACGAAAAAATATACAAAAAAGTCAACAAATATTGAAGATGAAAATTTGGAAATATAATTGCATAGAAAACGAACGCATATCGAATTTACAGTGAAGTATAGAAGTTCGCTAACAATTCATGTGTAGTAATAAATAATTATTTATTATTTACCAGACATACATACATGCAAACGATAGCAAATTATTAATCTCTTTTCATTTTTAAATGGATTTATAAAGAATTTTTGAAATTCTAGCCTTTAGCAGTCATTGTGGTCAATTCTTTTCGTAAAACTCTGCAGTTAAAGAGAAGAAATTCAGCACATCAAAGGCTACACAAGGTCATCATAATCATATGAAAAAGAGAATTTAATTTCCTTTTGTGTTCTGAACTTAAGTGAAACAAATATGCAACAAATTTATTCTATACGGATTAGATATTCTGATTAATAACAAGGACGCTTGCCAAAATATAAAATTTTTAGTTTCGATGTTGAGTGAGTGATCTATCAGTGAGATCTGCACTATCATCCCACTATTTTGTTATCAAAGTTGAAATAAGCAAATCTTTAGATGGCAGATTCGTTTACTCCTAATATTGCATTCTGAATATAAAAACTCCCGCTCATGTACCGAAATCTGTATTTGATCCATGAGTATACCACAAAATAGTCCCAGGGTTTCTAGATTTCTTTCTTGACTTTTTTCAAAATCATAGAGACTTCTGGTTCTATCCAAAGGACAGTGAAGGATAGACCTCTCTGCCGATCCATTCATTTAGCTACTTAATCCCATAATGTATTTCGTATTAGACTTGTCTCCTATTTTCTTAACCAAAGCCTTCAAAGCTTTTGTCTTCACGTCCATATGCAGTAGACTTAAATCTAACAGACTACATACATACATAATTGGTCATTACAACCCTTCAGTCAGGATTTCAAACCAGCTTCTCACACCACTTATGTTATGTGCGTTAATTTTATACATGAGTGGCGGGACTTCATGCTCTTCATGGCAATTTTTTATTTACTCTCAGAGTTTCTGCCAGAAATCTGCTGAGAGGCAGTCGCCGAAGAAATATTTTTTTTTCATATTTCGTTTTGATGCCTGACCTAGGATACGAACCCGGGCTCTACGTCTAATAAGCCAACACACTACCTACTAGACTATGGCGACTACATAAATTAAATCTAACAGAGCCTCTGTTATACTAACAATCGATAGTTCCTGTGTGTTGTTCAACTCCATTTGTGATGTTTTCAGATTTTTTTCCGTCTGCCCAGATAGGGCTATTATGAATTGAAAGTATACCCTTATGGTCTGACCATAATAGTTACATTCCTAGGATTTTTCCTGCAAACCTTGTGTATATAATTATGGCATGTCTTCATGTCAATTTACTATCCACTGTTATTTGCAGTTATTTTATTCCCATTTTTTGGAATATTATCTTATTCTGGCAATTTTCGCCCTCTTACAAATGGTACTATTGTGGACTTGTCCAACGCCCTCTAGGTTCTACATTCTCAAGACAATTTTGAGAGTCTTTCCAAATTTTCCTTTAACCATCAAGACCATATCATCTGTATATTCTTCTAATTGTGCTTGTCTTTATTAACTCATTGCCTTTGTATGTTTCCGTCGATCGCCATTATAGGGCTTCAGCCTTCCAACTGGATATCATATCGTTGTATACCCATTCCATCTCATGGCTCATTTGTGACTTATGATGGACATAAGCATCATCATATGTAAGGACTCCTGAATGGTTCCCACTAAATCTACAAAACTCGGTTGCCTATAACCGAGTTGCCTACAGATTCAGTGATACATTTTCTAATATCCTACATCTTTGTAGTCATCCACAGCTTCCTTAATTGTTCTCAACGTGAAAGACGTGAGACTAATTGATCTAAAAGATATCGAATGTGTTGTACCTTTGGAGAATGGCTACTATCCTCCTCCAAGCCGGTGGCTACTACGCCTTATATTTATGCGAAAACTAAACGCACCACCAGAACTGTCAAATCCTATTGGCATAAAACAATAGGGCACAACACTGCACATTGCAACACTAAGAACACAATGAGACGCTACTTGACATTTGACGAATAGACTTAAGAATACTTTTTGCATGACCAGCAACGAAATAACATCTTTTATATTTAAATAAAATATTGTTACGTTTTTACCTTTTAAAAACGTTAAAAATATGAGCTCGTAGATTGCAAATAAAATAAAAATAAATCTGTGTTTAATTTTAAGTCAATTCTTTATTTTCTGCACAACTTTCGTGCCACTGTTCGACTTATTCTACGCATACAATGATAATTTCCACAATATGTGCTCCTTTTCGTTATATTTCTCTGCTTATAACCTTTTCTTTATAAGCAACAACAACACTTGTTAGTTATTCTTCTTTGCTCACAACCTTTTTTTTTGTAAGCACCACACTAACAACTGTTTTCTTCACGCAACTTGTCTGCACACAAGTCTGACTGGATATAACTCGATCTCGTATCTTCACACACCAGTGGTTGAATTCGCACTCAATTCAACGCGACGTCGTCACACGACTAACTTAACTCGAACTCCGAGAATAACGTGTCTTCATACACGACTGACTGAATTCTAACTGAATCATCGTTGCTCGCTTTATCTTGCCTTTTATATCACTCGATCAACAGTGCGATGAATGCCCTTGAAGGATGATGACGACCTTCGGGAACAATCCAAAAATGTAAACAACTTCTTTCCATTTTTGTTGTTCGTGTATCTTATTTACTTTCGTCCAGGCAGAGTTGTTGTTGTTTTGTTTCTTTGTCTTTCTGCTATATTTCTTTTATACGCAGTCGTTGTTGCTATATTTGTTTATTCATCGATTTTGTAAACAAACCCTTTTGTTTTTGTTGCTATATGCTTACTCATTCGTTGATCACGTGAACAACTGCATTGTTTTGTTTTTGGAGCTTTTGTTTTTATGCGTGATCAACTCCATTGGGTTGTTTTTGGAGCTTTTGCTTATTATTTTAACAACACCATTTCCATTTTCGTAACAATATACTTGTAGACTAGTAGATAGTGTGTTGGCTTATTAGACGTGAGGCCCGGCTCAACCCCACTTCTGACGTCTCTAGAACAATGAAAATATAAAAAAATATTTCTGCGGCAAATTCTTCTCAGCAGATTTCTGCCAAAAACTCTGAGAATAAATAAAATTGCGATGAAAAGTTGTTCAAAAATTTGTCGTTCGGAATCTACTTGAAAGTGTAGGTCCCCCACCCATGTATAAAATAAACACACACAACATATGTAAGTGGCGTGAGAAGCTAGGTTGTAATCATGACTGCAGAATTGTAATGACAAATTATGTATACATTTATGTATGTATGTACCTTTAGTGAATGGGGAGAATGGGACATTCCGTTTGAATATACCCAAGATCTGAGCTACTACGGCATATATTTGTGCGGGAACAGACCATACCACCATACACTTGACATAATACGTAGGACACAACACTGAAATATTACGGAAGAGACTTAATACAGTATTTTGCCACAACACGAGCACAAAGTGATGCTACTTGATAACTGACTTAAGCATACTTCTTGCTCGACTAGGAATGAAATAATTACTTTTATATTTAAATAAATATCATTTAAATAAATATAAAATTACAAGAAGTATTTTATTTGAAAGAGTCGTAGCTACATTTATAAGGAGTAGACCTCGTTCTGCCATTTTTGTTTCTATATTGTTTTCATCTTTTCTAGTCTGGAATTGAATCCAATCTTTGGGCATCTATCTTAGTTGCCCACACTGTAAACATTGTGTCAAACATTACTCGACCCTTAGGTATAATAAGCCGGCCTGCTGTTCGAAAAAGTGTTTCTAGAGATTTACAAAAGATGCAATATTTAAACTCTCCAATTGATTTATAATAAAAAGATAAAATAGAATAAAAACAAATTTATTTTTTTAAAATTTATATGATGTAATATTTTTTTCTCACCCACTGTAACTGTTACATTTTTTTTTAGAGTATTTGTGTGGTGCATAAAAGAAGAAATATTTTGTATAAAAATTTTACAATATTGTATATGTATTCATATGTACATACATATGAGTATGCATGTATTTGTATGAGTGACTACAATGAATGCTCTAATATAGAGTGTATATGTATGTATGTATGTGAATACAGATAGAAAAAAATGGCAACCAAAAACAGAAAAAGAAAAAAAAACGAATATATTGTGTACAATTTCCTTTTTATGGCCCTCAAGAGTGGTAATAAATTTCGTGCGATACTATTTCTGTTTTATTTGAATGCAGTTTTTATTCTGTTTCCTTTCAAATGCTCACGCTCATTTTAGTTGCATGCGAGAATGTATTTTATATTGTATACGTATCCTTTTTTTCTTTATAAATCTAAGTGTGAGTGAGCATATGGAGTTTTGGAACACACACTTCTATAGATTGCGATTGTACAATCAAATTCTATTTCTATAATATTGTATGAAAAATATGTATGTATGGATATATGTATGCTTTCAACATAGGTTTTTAAGCCAAGTTGAATTGGAATGATCACTCCAACTAACCAACCAACCAACCAACCAGCCAACTAACCATCTACCAACTCAACCAGAACCAAGAGCAGTGTCATATAGTCTATATGCTGTTTGTATATACATATGTATGTATGTATGTATGTATGTACACATACACAAAGATAGGATATCTATAAATAGAAATAA
The DNA here is from genome assembly GCA_927399465.1 of Sarcophaga caerulescens. Taxonomy (NCBI): domain Eukaryota; kingdom Metazoa; phylum Arthropoda; class Insecta; order Diptera; family Sarcophagidae; genus Sarcophaga; species Sarcophaga caerulescens. Next base: position 73,174,160 of record OV656872.1, on the reverse strand, counting down.
AAAATATTATAGCAAATGATGTGGTAATTTAAATGTTTTCCCAAAATCAGATTATTATTTACGGGCTTGTCGAAAAAAAGGGCCAGAGCAGATGGGTGTGTTGTCTTCTGTGTTGGTGGTATAAATAAAAACGTATTTGTATTTGCATTTATTAACAATCAATAATATTGCCAAATAAATTTAATATTTATTTAAACGATTTTAACGAATGTTTTTTTTTTTTTTTTTTTTTGAAAACAAATATTCGAAATGTTATGGAAATGGTTATTACATCGCATATAGTAAACATATGCACTTTAAATTATATTTTATTTTTACTTTTTTTGTTAGATCTAAATACCTAATTCAAGTACTTTTATCAGTTTGTACAACAACAAAAAAACTTTTGGCAAAATCATTATTTTATTCACAGTTTGGTAATTTTGAACTTGTACTGAAACGCTAATCGTATCATTAGATAAAATGTCACGATTTAGTTAAATTACACCACAATTTAAATAATTTATTTAATGCACTGGATATCTAAAAGGTATTATAATACGTGCAGCTGTAATAATAACAACGTCATAGTAAATCTGTTTGAATAATTTGTACATATTTAATGCCTTTTTTTTGAATGATGAGACCTGTAATGTCATACTACGCCAAATCGATAGATTAGAATGGTAATACTACTTCAAGAGTTAAAACATTCATAATTAAAAATGATATGGCTTCTTATGCTATGAACAGAAACACACTTCTGAGGCTTGATATCATATCTGTTTGTCTGCTGTCAAAGAAAATTAAACACAAGCTACCTTTTTGTCGTAAAAGAGTTCATTATTTTTCGTCGTTTTTAAAATCGATGGAATAAAATTACAGAATAAAATTTAAAATTTACAGAATAATAATCTGATTTGATGTGGTGTTAACATTTATTTTCATTACTTCTCTTGGTAGCATATGGCTTCCACAATGGATTTCTATCGTATCCGGTTGGCTGCTGTTATTTTTGCGTTTTCCCATGTAAAAATACGCGTTACTTTTCGTGTGCCAAATGTTGCTGCTATAAGTTCCTTGTTTGTGTTTTATTAATCTTTTTGTTGTTATTCCAGTTAAGCAGATGATAATGGGGCTGCCATCGATCGTTGCCTAGGGACAACACCTTTCGAGTATGTGCTTAGTTGATGGCACTGCCTGACCTTTCTGTAATGTTATTCTTTTTTTCATTTCCAGGAGGTGAATTGTATTGGAGGGGGTGAAGCCACTTAATTTTGTTTCGAAATTCAAAATCCATGACAAACAGTTTTTTTTAACTCCATTGCGACTCGAACTTGGGCTTATGTTTTTATTTGTTAAAATAAACATACGGATTATTGTGAATTAAGTTTTTGAAATCCATTATTGTTGAATGAAAAAGTTCTTAATTTAAGAGTTTGTTTATTACACAAACATCTTACATGATTCACATCTTTTTTTTTTTGTTACATGGCGAAATCCATGTCGGAAATCCATTTATCCATTCCCGTGGAAGTTTAATCCTATCTCCGCCAAGGTTGATTTTCTTACTTCTCAGTAGATTTGCACTAAAACCTTTCATATATGATCAATTTCTTCTTCTATCGTCCACAGCATAATGCTATCTATTGTTGTGGCTTCAATTCTGATTTTGCCATTAGTTTCATTTCTGCGCCATTAATGGCAGTATTGTGGACTCCATTTATTCCGAGTTGTAGTTATTTACAATCAAGCAAGTAGTTATTTACAATCGGCAAGTGCATAGCGGGAGAACCAAAAAAACTATTTGGGTTCGACAAGAGAACGAGTCCCATTTATGCGGGAATTCTAACGGGACACTGTGTTATTGGCAGCTTTGCTGGCAGGCTCGGTCTGCCCCACTAGGATTACTGCAGAAGCTGCCGTTATTTGGGTATTTCATTGTTATCGATTGTTTTTTGGTGTCAATAATTTTGACATTCCTAAACTCTTTCACATTTGAGAACTGAATCTAACTCTTTGACTCGAAATTAAATTTTTTTTAATTAAAAAAAAATTGGATGTCCATTGTAACTGAATGTGAAGTAATTTTGAAATTAATTAAAAAAAATAAAGCTAGAAAATGAATTAGTTTTTATTTTTTTTTTATTTTTGAAATATTTCTTTATAATTTTAAATATTTTCCCAAGAGCTTTTTATGCGACAAAATGGATTGGGCCGCTAAAAATATGCAACATAAACTAAAAGTCATTAACTGTAATCAGCAACCAACGATGGCGACGTCGACGTCGACAATGACGACGACTATGTTGACTCGCTATGCGACTCGATGGTAGTTAAAGACCAGTTGCAAACTTTCAAAGGCAATTAACTTTTAATAATAAAACTGAGTACAAACAAGACATAAATTTTAGCTTTTAAAAGCAACCCCCCCTTAGCCACTCACCGTGCCTGTGCCTGTGTAAATGTGTGTGTGTGGTAAATGCAACATTATAAAGTAAAAAAAAAAGAAAAACAAAAAACAAAAAAAATTATGAGAAAACAAAACGTATTACAAAAAGATATTCATTCTCTTGCATAATATTGCAACATCATAATTTAGCATCCGTTGAATCGTTCTGATGTGTCTTTAACATTTCCTTCTACAGTTTCTGCTGCTATGGCTTCTGCTGTTTGTCCTGTTTGGCGGTGCAGTGTACATAACTACAATAAAAACAGCATGAACAGCATGAAGTTATATTTGCAACATACAAGAAAAACAACAACACAAGCAATAACATGAAATGAAGATGGCACAAGAGAAAAACAACGTCATTGTGGTGAATGTTGTTGTTGTAAACTCATTTTTGATGCGGTTAAAAATTCTAAAATAGAATGACAAAAAAACAAAAAAAGGAAAGTAAAACAGAAGACAAATAACGAAGCGAAAGAACTGAGAGTTACTGCTGCATCCTTTGCCACAGACAACGCTATAGGATGGAATTGTACTTAAATATTATTCTCTGAATACACTACTACTACTACTACTACTACCACTACAACAATAAATATATTCACAGCCGCTGGCCTCATTTAACTTGTAATTACAATAAAAATTGTTGGGAGTAAATGGACAAAAAGAAAAAAAGAAGAAACAATAAGAGGACAGAGAAGAAAAAATTTGAAAAATATTACGATTACTACAGTATTTAACAGTGGTTAGATGGGCTTACATTAAAGCCAGGCATACCATATTTAGTAAAACCAAATATAGTCAGTATTTTAATTTTAATGCATTAAATATGTATGAAATATTGTCAATTCAATATGCACAACAGCCAACTCAAATCAATACAATTGAAATTTAACATAACGAACACAAATATCGGCAGATTGTTTGCTTTTTTGGTCTTTAAATATTAAATTTAATTACAATTTATATTTCGATTTGAGAGACTTTAAATATCTCTTACTCTAGAGGAAATTTTCGGTGGCTATTAAGTTCATATCAGGGTAAAAGCCAGTAAATCATTTTCATTTATGTAATTTAACCATATCTCAACGTTCGTCTCCATAGTTTTTTAATTTAATTGACGAATCATTGATGATTTTCCATTTAATTTTTCAAAACGACTGTAGATAGAGCTTATAGAACTCCAAAAGTTTACAATGCCAGATGTTAAAAACTTTTAAAATTATTCTGGGAAATATGAACCAAAGAGAATAAAAATTTCACCAAATATGGAGTGTAGCCACGGCCGTTGCTAAAAACTTTGAAAAATCTAATACGTGATGCTATACTATTTGGTATTCCTATAACGCCTGGAAGTTATAGTTTTCCAAAAATCTGTCGATCGTAGTCGACTTTGAATTGTAGATCACTCCACTAATGTATAAAATTAACACACACTGCATAAGTGGTATGAGAAGCTAGGTCATAATCCTGGCCGAAGGTTTGTAATGACTAATTATGTATGTATGTACATACGGCTACAATCCATTGAACTATAATGCGAGGAGCAACGAAGCCAATAAAAAAAATGTTTCATAATGATGGCGTTGCAAGGGCGTTAACTCATTAAATTGTGTATAATTTTTTCAGCCTAGGTTTTCTATCTACTATGGCAGCCACAACTTATGTAGCGAACCTGTGTTCAGCTAGATTCATTGGTTTCCAAACTATAATGACCTTTGTTTTTGAAAACAAACAATCTATTGTTCCCGGTGTTAAAGTTGCTATCTATAGCTGTACCTCATCTGAATTCATATAGTGTGTCACTTGTAATAGAACATCATAAGTTTCTTCTTAATTAGTCTTTACAACCCATCAGTCAGGGTTGCGACCTAGATACTCACACCACTTATGTTGTGTGTGTTAATTTTATTTCGAAGTTGCGGAACCTACAGTATAAAGTCGAATACGAGAAACAGATTTTTAAGAAGGTTTTTGTGTCAATTTTATTTACTCTGAGAAAGAAGATTTTGCCAGAAATCTGCTGAGCGGAAGTCGCCGAAGAAATATTATTTAATATTTCGTTTAGTTGGAAATGTCTGACCTGGGGTTTTAACCGTAGTCCCACGGCGATTTAATTAGCATGCAATGAAAACCCAAGAAAATCCCATAAACTTACAAGAAATATAGCCTTGCCGCAACCGCTAGAAAGCTCTTGGTCGGCGGCCCCAGTTAAACAACTTTAAATCCATCGAACGTATAATCGATCACCAGTCATCATCAGTCAATATTACAGCAAATTCTGGTGAATAATTTTCTGGTTTTTATGGACCAGTTACAGTAAGAGATAGCGTACACAGCAAATTATATACTTTGACTAAAATATATATTTTATGGATCTCAACATAAACTAAACTACTGACCGGTATGGTATTTAAACACTGCTAATGAAGTAATGTCTTTAATCCTCCTTTGTTTTTTCCGTTTTACTTCAGTTGTCCACTTTCGAATGTTACTGAAAACATGGTTAATCATCAGCTTGTGAAATATTTTCAGTCAAATAATGTGATTAACAATAGACTGTCTATAAGGTTTGAGCTACTGGTGAACTGTGGGCGTTATGCTTCGAAGGATGGAAAACTTCATTCAACGGCTTCGCAAGCATAAGGTTGTAGGTGTAGAGATATCCAAATCTGAAAAGTATGATATAGTGGGCAGGAAACTGTTAATATATGTATTTTGAAATGTGAAACAAACAAGGACCGCTATAGCCGTATCATCACAGGCAGTATTGGATTAATACCAATGGAAAAGGTATTGTATAAATTGTCTAAATCATATTTCGATCAAGGTCATATTTCGATCTATCATAGCTGATAAATTTTTACCTTATTTGAAATGCAACGTGGAATGGTTAAAAGACTACGAACTTTTATATTTTCACAAATAATTTTTTAATAAAAATTTCTTTATTTCATTAAATTGAACCTATAGATAATATTTCAATTTGAATTCTGTTTTTTATAAGATTTTATTTAAGATAAATCGATACAAAATTGTCCGAAGGTGTTAAATTTTTAAAATTATTGTACTGCCACTCAATATATTAAACCTAAGAATTTCGATAGAAATAAAATCATTTACTTGCAAAGTATACCCGCAATAACACAATACTGACGGTACGTGAATTTTTAACTGCATTTTCAAGGAAAAATTTGAAAATAAGAACGAGAGTGAAACATAAAGATTTCTTTACAGATTTATTGGAATTAAAAGTATGCCTTCTATGTTATATTGTCGTAAAACCAACGGATTGTAATTCAATTATGAGGGATCCGATTCAATTTTAAGTAATTTTTATTTTGTCTTAGCTTATAATGATATCTTTCTTTTACCCGTGGAAGCAAAATTCACTTTGAAAATAAAAAAGATGTCGGTGGAAATCTTGGAATAAAAAAATTAAATATCAGCAAAATTATGTCAATTGTTCCTGTATCCGCTGTATCCGCTTTGTCCACTTACAAATCTCTTATACTATGTTCAGACATGCACTTATATTGAGTAAATCGCAATAAACGGCATTATTGATCTCAATATTTCATATAAAATGTCAATTACTTATTGCTCAATAAATTCATAAATTGTTATAATATTGATTAAAACTTGAAATACAGCACTGTCATAAGTTCGTTCAGTGAGCATATTACAATTTTCCGAACACTTTCTATTGATATTTGACAACTCAAATATCCTTCGCTTTGCCAATACCCACCCGGGTGACCAATTCGTTTTTCTTTCTATAATAACTTCTTTAATTTTGCATCGATTTAAATGAAATTTAGACTCACTTAACAAATTTTCATGTTCTTTAGAATTTTGAAAAAATATTAAAAGACTTTGAATATTTTAGTACATTTTTTTAACTTTTTCCAAATTTTCTTCAAGGTTTACCAATACCCACCCTGGTGGGTACAATTATACTATTTTAACTATATTCAATATATTAAATTTTTTTTATATATATTAAATTTTTTACATTTTTATTTACATATTTTAATTACAGTTTATGAAAAAACGTTTTTTTTTTTTTTTTTGCTTTTTTATATTACTATGAAGATTGAGCTTGGTGACATTTGTCACATTTAGTTTGACAGACGATGTGTGCTGCACAAATGGGCTTCTTGCATGTAATGCAAACTTGTCATGTGTTCCTCCTTTGTTTGCATGAGTAGCAAATATAACATTTGCCTTTTATTTTGATACGCCCAGTTGCATCCCTTTCAGGAGTTTTATCGGCTACAAACTCGGCATCGTGATGAGCAGCGGTAACTGGTTCACCTGAAAATTATAGCTATTACATATTTTAATTGTTTCCACTTATTCAAAACTTTTACCTATGATGCATTCTATGGCTGACCTAATAGAAAATCTTCCAGTGATATGGGATATATTTGACCTAGTTAATATTAGAGGTCGACACAGGTCTTCACCCAGTCTCTCAAGAAATTTTTTTCGCTGCGATTGTTTCACAGATTTACCACCAATATTTTCTTTATATATTATAAATGAGGCGAGAGCTGCTACATCCAAAAGATTAAAAAACATTGCTAGTGGCCACCGAAATGTTGCTCGCTTTGTTGAATACTGTGACAACATTTTATCCATCGTATCCACACCGCCCTTAGTCTCGTTATAATAAACAATTATTTCTGGCTTATTTTGTGGACCAGATATAGATTTATATTTGTGCATCGTGGACAATAAAACAACTGATTTATTTTTGGCAGGAACATAGGAAACCAACGTTGCTCCTTCCGAGAAACCAAACAAACTGGATGTAATTTCACGGCTACGGGACGGCTTAAATTCTTCGGGAACATATCTTTTATTTTTTTTACTGTGCCTACTAAATGGCCAACTCTCTAGCTAGTGAAAGCGTTCTAAAAAAGTTGTCCATCGTGACATTTCTTCCAGTATTTTTGTACATTCCTACCAAGTCTTTTACTACACGCTCACCTTGATTAGTATCCCTTTTATTTCCAACTTTTCCCGTATATATTTGAGCTTGAAGTGGATAAAACGTTTTAGAATCACAAGCCCACCATATCTTTATTCCATATTTAGCTGGTTTGGAAGGCATATACTGTGTAAAACGTGTTCGACCCCGAAATCCAAAGAGTTGTTCATCTACGGTTATAGATTCATGTGGTCGATGATGAGAACTTAAATTAGCATTTAGCATTAGCATTAGCTCTCTTATAGCGAATTCTGACGCTTATTTTGTTATTAAGAGAATTGCTTCAATTGAATTGTTTTAGATAAATATTAAAATCTCTTTATATATACTGAGAAAATAAAAAGTTAATTTCATAATGCATGTCACTACGCTAAAAAACATAAATATATGTAACAAATACTCGTTCATCGCCTGTAAACATAAGCTAAAAATGTTATACCACCCGGGTGGGTATTGGTAAACGATGTATATAAAAATCTTTGGTAAAGCGAAGGATATCAACAACGACAAACAAAAAAAAAACAAAACAAAAAAACAACGTACAAAACAAAAACAATGTTGTTGAAACAACCAGCTGTTTGTTTACCAGCTGTCAAATGAATATTGGATAAACAGCTGAACTGCGTATATTGTTGTGTCTAAACGCTTAAAATATTGTAATCAATAAACCGAATATTGACTCAATAAAAGTGAATGTCTGAACATAGTATTAGACTTTTTCAAAAATTGATTTTTGATATTTGATTGATATTCTTTACCATATAAATCTAACACTTTTTAGAAGTTTTTGAGTTTTGCTGATTACGTCAGGAATCTTCTACTTAGCAATGTGAACAGTTGCATGTTACAAACTTAGTTATTATTTCCGTAAGAGAATCAATTTTAGTAGGTCTTCTTCCATTGAGGGCGATTTCGTTCTCAAATTTTATTTATAGTCAATATTCCACAGAATGGTACAAAGTCTATTGCCTTTAAACTATGTAGATAGTAAGTATGTATGTGTGTATAACAAATGAATTAAATTTGTGAATGAGACTCGTCAAATTTTAAACAATAAATAATTTTCACTTTGAAATTGCAATTAGTACATCTATCGATTTAATATTTTATGATAAACTATAAACTGCCTATATCTGGCGCCGAAACATGTTGTCATAGTATTGTATCGGGTCCGCCATCTAACGTTTTTTTTCAACTAGTGCTTATTTCGTTAATGGTAACACTTAGCTCATGTCTGATTTGACAGATAATTAGTTTTATCCTTCCGCTGAACGAATATGGCTGTGTATACGCTTGAACAACGCTGGGAAATATTGCGACATTACTTTGAAAATCATGGTAATGTTGCAGAATGTGTGCGAAAATTGCGTACGGATTTTGGAAGAAGAGAAGCACCGTCAACTCCGTATGTTCGTTATCTTGTGAAAAAAGTGAAAGAAACTGGCATATTCATCGATAAACCAAAGCGTGAAAAGCCAAAAACAAAGCTTTAAAGGACAATATTCGTGAAGCCATTGGTGAAATACAGCTGCACACAATCCATTTGAATAAAATTATTTTCCATTATTAACCGGAAGGATTGTACTTTCAAATAAAAAAAGAAATTTGAGAAAATATTCAGTAGTTTTTTTTTAAGCATTTTCAAAAAAAAAAAAGTTATTTGGCGGACCCTTTACTACTCACACCATGGTTAAATCCCTAGGTAGTTTTAGTTGTTAAAATGGAAATAAATTAATAAACAAATTTTATAAAAACGTAAATTATTTTTACAAATTTTTGCTTAAAACTTATAAAATTGTTTACATAAATTTGGTTATCAAAAATTATGCTATCCACAGCATACTCGTATATGGTATCACGTATACATACATATATGCAATAGTATATCAATGTGATATTATATCATTCGATTATATTTTTTACATAGAGCCTTCCACCACGATCTTCCGAACTTTGACGGTTGATAACTGCCATCTTTTTGAAGTTACATTTGTCCAATTAGTTGTAATGGTCATGTTAGGTCGTGGACTTGTCAACTGTGACAAGTACAGTACCCGGAGGTCGAATTGTCCGATTGTACAACGTCCTAGTTGTAATTTATTCAGTCTATTTTATTATAACACCATGGACGACCTTATAAGATTTTGTAATTAATTGAGACAATGTGGTATTATATACCGTATTCGATATGCCAAAATCTTGTTGACCATATTTTTAAATACCGGTTTTAAACAACACCGGAGAACAACAGCCTTTAGAACAGGATTGCAGCCTAAATAGCTGCAAATGCATTATCATATTGTTATTATTTTATAATTATTTTGAGAAAAAAAATGTGGTGTTTATATTTTTTTCACTGGGTGAATTTGTGTTTTAATTTAATGATACATATAAAACAAAAACAAAACTCTGAGAGTAAAGAAACCATGAAAAAATATATCAGAAATCTGTCAAGTACATTTAACATAATCGCTGTAAGAATCTAGGTCGTAATTCTTACTGAAGGGTTGTAATGACCAATTATGTATACAGTAAAAGTCCGATAATCCGGCACATTCGGGACCGGCTCGGTGACGGACTACCGAAAATTCCGGTCTATCGGGCGGTAATTATAAGAACAATTAGTTTAATAATTAAACTACAAATACAGTATGCAAATACATGCACAGTACATATACAGTATATAAATACATACAAAACATGGTCACTTTACAGTTGGAACGACAATCACTTTTTTTATAAACAGTTTCAAAAGTTACGTTTTCTGCGATGTGAAAGGGCACTAAAAACAATGCACAAAAAATGGCGAAGACGCTTCGTGATTGATTAACAGACCTGCACTGCACCTGAATTTGTTGTGACAGCTGAGGCAAGCCGGCCGCTAATTGTTTCCGAACAATACCGAGCGCTTCCGGATGATTCCGAACTACCCCGAAAACTTCCGAATAGCTCTTGAGCGTTTTTATTTGCTTTAAAGACACACTTTTGGAGAAAAACCATATTTTTAAAATTTTTCCGGAATGTTGGATGACGGACTAATGGACTTTTACTGTATATATACTCGTATGTAAGTATGTATGTTATACATGTATGTGTATATATGTATGTATATACACTCTAGAGTTAAAAATAGGAAGGAGAAAACCTACACATAAACCCTTTTAAGATTGTTCAGCCCTAGATTACTTCTTTAATTATGTCGCATATATTTGATTCGATGAATTGTAATCCTGATTATAGTATTTTAACAGCCAATGCAATATGTGTGTATGGCTGTATGTATCCCTCACCTTTTTTGATGAAATATTATTCTTCCCAAAGAATAAATTTAAATGTGACTCAGAAATTTTCGAACCACTGTTCACCGACTTAATAGACTTTTATAGGAAATTCAAGTCACTGCTTGCTGCAGTCGGAGCAAAAAAAAAATTTAAATAATATATAGAGAGAGAGACGTAGTAATTGGTTTGTTTATTTTGCTTTTTATAATATTTTTTTTTTCATATTCTTTACTCCTTCTTTTTTAATTTATAGCACGCTTTTATGCTCGCATTTTCTTTTTTTTCTGTTTTTTTTTTTTTTTTTTTGTGGTTTCCTGTTATTTTAACATCATGGCAAAAGGACGGACGATAAAAATATAGTCTTAATGACCACGACCATGACTGCCTTAAAAAATATGATATTGATGGTGTGGTTAATTTGAAATGAGAATTTATAAGAAATCTTTTCTGATTTAAATTGTAAATGTGATGCCATCAATGTGGGAGCCAAGTAATATTTTATGCTACTTATGCTTCAATTAATAACTTAAATGGCATTACGACGAAATTATTTCTGAATGGCGTAATTATTTTTCGTATTTAAAAGAAATAAAGAACTGTAAGTGATTAAGACGCTGTCTGTAAGTTCACATACATAATGTACATATGTATGTATATATATTAAATATAATGTGGAGTTCGATTAAGATTGGCAAAAACAAAAATAAAATCCGTTGATCAGTTATTTCCGATTAAATAAATAATATTTATGTAGCAGTTAAGGTCCATTATTATTAAGTCCACATCATCGTGAAGAGGTGCTATTGTATTGCGACCATACGATACGTTTTAGTGCCCTTAATTTACATAACTATCAAATGCTTCTTCTACTCCATTTGCCCTGACTAACTGCAGGATTATGTTCTGTATAGGATTCCGTCTATGATGCATTAGTTCGCCACAGGTTCTAAATATGTGTTCTTATTTACTTACTTAATTGGCCATTAACAACCCGATTAACGGATTTTGGCCTGTATTAACACATCCTTCCAGGCGCCTCTGCTTCTTGCACGCCTACGCCTGTTGGTCACACCAATCGAAGACAGGGCTTCCTCGATTTGGTCCTTCCAACTCAACTCTTCGCTGACTTCCGCAGATCCCCGCATCAAATACCCGTCTCGCCGTAGCATCCTCCACCATTCGAACGACTTGGCCGAGTCAGCCGCTGGATGTTAATACGCTGCACAACGTCTATGTTGTTGAGGAGCTCATAGAGCTCACTGTTGGGTCGGATACGGTAATCATCGCCAACTCGCACTAGACCGAAGATCTTACGTAGGACTCTTCTCTTGAATACTCTCAAGACTACTGCATCAGTGCTTAATAGAGTCCATGCTTCTACGCCATAAAAAAGCGCGGGGAGGATGAATATCTTGTAGAGTATTAGTTTTGTCGTACGAGAGAGGTCTCTGCTACTCAATTGCCTATTGAGACCATAGCAGTACCTGTTGGCAAGAGTGATCCTGCGCTTGATGTGATGATTACGGCGGAGCCGAAATAAATAAATTTCTTGACTATATTGAAAGTATACTGAGGTTCCAATCTGACACTGACACTGAGGTTTCAATCGTTGGACATAGCTTCCTCTAGCCATGTAAATAAGCTGATGCATGTGCCCTACCAACCCATTACTTCCGGTCTTAAACAATTTATCGGGAGGTCATCAGGACCTGCAGCTTTATTGTTTTTAAGACGCATAATTGCGACTTTGACCTCTTCATGGCTAGGCAGAGATATTTCCACGCCGTCATCATCGATCGGGTGCGGTACATCATTTTTAAAGGCGGTATTGGTGCCGTCATCGCCTTGTAGCAGAATAGAGAAGTGTTTAATCCACAATCCCAGCACCCCCTGCGAATCTGTTACCAAGTTTGAATTCTGTCTTTGTGGGTTCATCGTAGAATCTACATGTTGGGTTCGAAACGATTCCCATTCTTATCAAAAGTCCTTTGAGTCTACAGTGTCGTTTGGAGTACACGATAACTAAAATCAGTTTATATACGATTCAAGTCTCTTCTTTACAACAAAAGATTTTGTTACCAGAAACCTTTCCTCTTTATGACTATAACTCTTCTTGTAAGTGTAACTTCCCACTCCACCAGCCGCGTGGTAGGTCCATTTCTCATAAGCACAATTTCCTACTTATTGTCAGAAATTCTCAAATGAGATGAAACCAGCAGAGGGTAAACCTATTAACATTGATTTTTGTTTGGAAGTTATCCACAAGTTTCCTCAAGGTTTCGAAATTTTTCATTCTAGTACCAAATACTTTCGCTTCTGTCCTTAGATCCGTTCTTGTTTCATCCGTATAACACACAATGGTTCGTCTTTAAAAGAGTATGTCAACTATAAATTGCTCCATTCATTTTCGGTACTAAATCTCTCGTTACAGAAAATTGGAAAACGAAAATCACAAAAAAGCTTATAATGTTTGAAATTCCTAACTACCAATGATCTGAAGCAGTAACGACAGTGTTTAGCTGATGGTCAGTGGAATATAAGAAAGAAATGCATGGTACAACACCCCAAACTTGCAAAATTCTTTCGTTAAAATAACAGAATTCAATGGAAATAAATCATAATTTGAAAATATTTGTTGTATACTGATTGAAAAAAAAGAAATTTATTCAACTCTTGGTCAGTCAAGGGACCAAAAAAAAAAAAGAAGAACTAAGAAAAAAAAAAAAAAATATGCTAAAAACAGGTCCATTTGTTAAATTGGCTTTTTAGCGAAATTAAAAATTCTTGAAGTCGGCATGCAGAAGAAAGAAACGAAAATAAAAGTTTTTCATTGAAGTAAATTAAAATAATTTTTTCGCCATTACTCAGTCTTTTTTGCACTCAAAACTTATTCTCTTTTTTCCTTTTCATCTGTACTTCTATTTCATTCTCTTCTTTTTGCACTTACAAGTTGAACATTTACTGTCAAGAACTATTTTATTCCATGCCCTCGTTTGAATTTTTTCTATTAAAATGTATATGTATTGTATGTATGATACATAAATAGAAATCGATTATATATGTATGTATGGTACTATAGAGTAGTAGTAATAGTTAGAGAGAAAGATATTTTTTCTCATATCATTTAGTGATTAAGCACGTTATTCATTTCAGAATATCTCTCTCTCTCTCAACTTAAACACCAGACGGAAGTTCATTTTCAATTTACGATTGGCGCCACACATACAACTCTAAAGCCTTTGATGGTAAGTATTATCCTTTATACATACGTATACACAATATATGTATGTATGTGTGTCTGTACATTAGGGTATTGGCGAAATACAAAATTAAATTGTCTTTAATTAAATTGCTACACTTTATGTGAATTTGGAAATTTCCAAATAAGTTACTTGTGTTCCCATAACTTATACAAGAACGATGTAAAACGATTTAGTTTTAAATCGGGAAATTATTGATCGTCAAACGTTTTTTAGTTGTATCTGACTAGGATGAAGCATAAAAGTCACGTAATAACCTATATGAATTATATGAATTCATGGATTAATATTCACTCTTTTAAGCCTTGATTTTACAAAGCTCGATATAAGGTGTGTCCAGCGGTGAGAAATAAATTTGACAGAGAAACTATTGGCAAACGTTTTGTAGGTAAGCAATTAGAAACATTTTTGAAAAAGAAATATAGTTAATAGATGGTTAAAAAACTGGAAGCGCTTTCATAAAAATCGAGCTAAGCGTACCCGTAACAATAAAAGTGTAGAAATATGTTTTGCAAAGTCCTATGGATCGTTACACTCAATATTTTGGGTGGTATTCAGATATGCATCAAAACAATATTTCTTAGGATAGCAGGCGGCATGTAGCATTACATAACATAATTGACATAATTACTAACTACTGATTAGCCGGTCTCAACAACCACCATCAGGTATTTTTATTAGATCGGAACAAATGAAGCAGCAGGCCAAAAACAAGTTGAAAGGTTATGTGAATATAGTAGAGATCGTTCTAATATCAGTTAGCAATAGCTACGTTATACTATTAAAAAGGTTAAAAAGGTTGTGAGAGAAATCTGCTTCTAGCCGGCGACAGTATACAATATACAATATATACAATATACTCTTCCTCCTCAACTGATATACCAGCTTTGTAGAAAGTAATTGCGTACCCCACGTACGCAATGATCCGTAAGAATAGTTTCAGAGGTAGAGATTAATAAACAATTTAGGCCAGGTAAGTCTGGCAATGGAGCAGAATTCTTCCTTAGTCCAGATTTTTCAGCGGCCTATCAATATCCTTGTCCAATGGAGAGCCTTACGGAAATAAAATTTATACTTTCTTATATGTAAGGATTTTCATTCAGTACAAGTATGTTTACTTTACAAAGTTCATCAGTTGCGCAATACGCCGGCCTAAAACTTCTCAAAGCTACCACGCTCACTAATTCATATACCCAATACATACATACATAATTTGTGATTATAACGTTTTAGTCAGGATTACGAACTGGCATCTCGCACCACTGATGTTGTGTGTGTTAATTTTATACATGAGTGGTTTAAATTCAACTCTCAGATTTTCGAGAATCTTTTCATGGCCATTTTCTTTCACTCTCAGACTTTTTGCCAGAAATTTTCTGAGAGGAAGTTGCCGAAGAAATACTTTTCATATATTGTTTTGTTGGAGATGTTTAACCTGAGTTTGAATCTTGGCCTCATGTCAAACAAGCCAATATACTACCGATAGACTACGGCGACATAATATATCCAATACTCGTATCAAATACAGTTGGCCTTCTTTGAGTTTTTAGACTTGACATCTTAATAATACCTTGCTTCGATTTTGTCACTTAAACCAGGAATGCACGAAATTGTATGGCCTTTGCTAGTCTTTTCTCATTTTTCTACATAGTGCAGCCCATCGACTGTAGCCGGAACGTGTTTGACACCAAATCCTAAATCGCCAGACAACTTTAGTTTATTGTCGAAGACAATCTTAGACAATCTACAAAACGGTAGAGGCATGCTACCACCGAAACCAGACGTCCTTATCTCGTAAATTTTTTTTACGCTATCAGTGCTAAGCTAGAAAACTTTGCACCTACATCACCAAGAATTTTTTTATTGCAGCAGTAAGCTCTTTTACACTAACCAGTACTGCTACGATTTCTAACTTGCTTACCATTGAGCTAGTAATACCAACCTTTTTTTTAAGTTATATTCGTTTCAATGGCTGCTTCATTTTCTTCTTCAGATTTTTCGAACTTTTCCATCATAACTTTGTTGCTTTCTTTCAGTCTTTCCTGGAATTTTCTAAACTTGAAATTCTTTCATGTCAGTTCACATCATCTCCATTTCTATATTTCTAGCATAGTCTGAAAATGCGGTCTCAAGTGTTGTACGAATCAGTTTCGAGTTGCTGCTTTCCTTATGGTTTAATACGACACTGTAACTTGACCATCATCCATAAAAAATGTCCAGAAATATATTCCATGAGAACATTTTGTCATAATTCTACTCGTGCAATATTTATAATCCCTATCCTATAGTATCAGAGGCTTTAGTAGATATCTATGAAACTCTTTTGGCGTAGGTCATGTGTACCGCAGATATAAAAATTCGTATCGCTTCGAACTATACTGTATTAAATTTATTTAAACCTCTCTAACAGGTTACTCCTCAATATTTGCTTTACTTGCATGCACACACACACATACACAATTTCTCATTCAATTTTGAACGCATACATCCACACTAAATTCATTCGCGTATCGACATGCACTACCACAAACTAACTGGCTGACTATCTGGATTCTAGAATGTGAATGTTTTAAGAATATATTCACTCAGCCATTTCCGGGCAAATCAACAAGACTTTAATTCCTTTTCAATTTATTTTATTTTTTTTTCCTTATTTTATTTTATTTCTCCTTTTACTATCGAAGAAAAACCAAAAAGAGAAAAAAGAAAGAAAATGTGCAACAACAATAAAAAACAACAGGATTTCACACAAAATGAAAACAATTAACGTTGCAAACATTCTTAAGAAGCCTTACTAAGATCTTCTAAGAGATGGACTGCGAAAAAGGACGCGATGATGATGGGCTTTGCAATAATGTGAGCCCAGTTGGAAAAACCAGAGTAGCGAAATAAGTCTAATATGAGGTGCACTAAACAACTAACAACGTCAAATTAATAGAATAGAACAGATTAGTTGAAAGTCTTTAAGAACATTGTCATTGGAACAGAATTCACAATTATTATGACACATAATGTTGAACACAAGACTGTGAGTTGCCACATACAACTGTGGGGTATCTAAATTCCAGAAGTTGTCTTGGGTCTTACAAAGAAAAATTACAAATTAAGACCGCTTTCAGATTGTTGATTAAATTTCTTGTTTAAGATTTTAAGTAAGCTCTGGTATTCGTTGGATCAGTGTTTGGTAAGTAATAATGAATGCATATTCGACATATTCTTATTTGTTCCAACATAAATTCAATGAGAAATTTTAATTTTTAATACTTTTCCACTTGACCTTTTCTATTGAAGTAAGCAGCAGCAAGAAAAAAAAGACGAGAAAAGAAATCAAACAAAAAAAGAGCAAAGAAAACGACATCTTTCGTAAACGTTTTTGATGAAAACTTTTTTCATTAGCAAAACTTTAAGAGTTCTTAGACAGCTTTCGAGTAGTTTGCAAACATATACATACAGACATATGTATGTACATATGTATGTACATATTGAAAGCTCACTCACTTACTCATATTCTTGGAAAGAATTTTTAAGAAAAAACAATTGTAAAATACTTGTACAAAACTATGTACTTACTTGAAAGAGACAAACGTACACTCATACATATTATACATTTCGTTATCTATGCTTGCATTCAAAAACAGCCAAATATTCATCTCTTTTTCAAAAACGAGGTATGTGAACAATGATTGAATCATTCTACAAACTAAACAATCACAATCATGATCATCTTCATCTCCATCATCATCATCCTTTTAGTGTTCATCAATTTTTAGTTGGGAAATAAATTTTTTTCTTTGTTTCCATCAAGTCTTATAAACGATGACTTTTGGACATTTTTCAGTTTCTCAGTTATTGTATATGTGTGTTGAAATTCAAAAGGAATCTGGTGCCTAAGCCTTCCAATGTTTAAAACGATATTACATGAGTTTTTAAATTGAAGTGGCTGGTATTTTTCGAATAGAAATCTTTGGTAATATCCAGTATGCCTTAGAGGTGGCTTAGTGTAAGGAGTAAAACGCTTTACTACAAATCACTACTTTGAAATACTTTAATCCCTCCCTCTGTAAATTCTATCAAAGAACTCCTTTGAAGAAGGGTGACCGACATCAATCATGAGCATTATTGGATTGCCGTCTACAACCCAGGGTTCCTGGACCAGAATGAGCTCTGCATCCTCAACTGCTAGACGGAGGAGTAAAGCGGCGGAGTTTTGGAGTGTTGCAGATTAATTTGGATGACTCTTAGCATCGGCATGAGAATCAACCATTGTCACATCAGCGTCCTCTTTGTCCGATAACGGAGAGGTTAGGCCCGCGTTAATATCAAAACCGTCGAAGAATTCTCTAACCAGCTCAGAATTGGATTTCTTGCTGGCCGAGGAACGGCGTGAAGAATGACTGCACACGCTTCCACATTCGATATCCTCGGCGGTAGAGTTCGAACCGAGAGGTCCTGGAATGGCGTCAGATGGTTCTGAAGGGACGGGATCTACCGCGTCTGTTGGGGGATGTAAGGCAGCACGGGAATCCGACTTATAGACCCTTAGCTCAATTTTGCTAAAGCCACAATTTATCACACCTAGCGGGTATTGATAAGCGGAAGTGATTCCTCATTTAGGATGATCACCGTCTCGGGGTAATCACCCCACTGGTCAGCAACTTTAGCCACCCTCCATTTGTCAGTGGACAGGTGGGTGTTACTGACATTGAGGATTTTCAGTATGGCTTTCGGGTCAGATGATCCAGTCGGGATTCTCGCTCTCGATCGGGGGCGGTGAACAACCTGGTCTAGAGAAACGGCAGCAAGACTGGCTCGCGGCCAGACCTCAACAATCCTACTGATGACCGCCTTGTAAAGCTCCATAGAATAGAGGTCGGAGCAGGCTACCAGTTTAATGTGCCTTTGAAAACACCCAGCATCGTGACAACTGGGTGAAGGGTCGGGGTTGGAGGCCATAACCTCAAGGAAGACGTCCAAAAACATATGATAGTCTAAGAAGAATTCTATTTAAAACTCAATTCGTATCTAACTCAGGTTTTGTAATTATTTTCATTGAATTTATGCTTGAATACTTCAGTACACAATAAAAGCGTTGACGTAATCTCATTAACATCCACTTTTGTGCAAAAGTGTTAATGGAAAACTAAAAACTCGAATTAAAAAAAGGAAATTATTTCGTTTATTATGCGTTACAATGAAAAACACAAAGTTGTACTACTCGTACTAACTACATGTACGTACATATGTATCTATGTATGTGTACGCAAATGAGAACTTTTGGTTTGGTTTTGTATGCAGTTATTGTCATTGTTATTGCAGTTAATTACAGTTTTAACGTTAATATATAATGATCACTAAAAGTGTTGATGCATACAATAAAAGTTGTATACACACACATTACTACATACACACCAAGCCACAGCGGCAAACGAATATACATACATATGTATGCCCACAAAATTTAGTGCAGGTGGTTGATGTCATAGCGATGACAAGTTATTTTAAACTAAAAATGGTGAAGCACAGAGTAACGGCATTAAAAAAAAGTTGATCGATGGTAACAACAAAAGCATCGGCTGCACGCTACATATACTTGCTAAGTTTGGCGTTATATTTGTACGTGACACAAATCGTTATGTGTTATATTTGCAGTGGGCAGCAAAAGTCGAGGTACCTTAATATAATTTAACAAATTTCGTCAATTTAAAGCAAAAATATGTAAAAATAATTGATTTATTTCTGTTTTATTATAAAATAAACAAATTTTTTATGTTTTTTACAAACCATAGGACAAATGTGCGAAACTTTTTGGTGACTCCATATTTATGCAATGCAAAAGTGTAGGTACCTCCAAGAAAAGCTCAAAAGTAAATTTAAAAATCAAAGGCCCAAGATATCAAAATGTTGTACCCAATATTTAGTAGGATATCCCTCAATGTCAAGCACTCCATTTAGTCCATTTGGCATTGAATGCACCAGTTTTTTAGCGTTTTCGGCTGATATTGCCGCCACACACCCATGAGCAAGTTTTTCAGTCGACTTTTGTTTTAGGTTTAGCGACTACGTAACCGTTCTTCCACATGATCTCCTAAATACTATCTTAAAGTCAAGTCGGGACTTTGCGCAAGAGTATCGAGCCTATTGAGACTTTGGTAGGCAAATCACGTATTCATATTAGAACAGTATGATTGGGTTTAATGACTTGTTGGAAGTAATAACCATACGAATTCCTAATTCTTTTGAACTTTTAGTGAATTTGTTTTTTGGAATGTTTAGATACTCTCTCTTATTTATTATTTCTTCAATAAATTCCAAACTGCCCATATCTGGTGCTCGAAATTAATAATTGACTGGCTAGGCACAAGACATACATACATAATTGGGCATTACAACCCTTTAGTCAGGATTACGGCCTAGTTTCTCATACCACTTATATTGTGTGCGCTTATTTTATACATGAGTGGCGGGACCTACTGTTTAAAGTCGATTCCGAACCACAGTTTTTTGAAAAAGTTTTCATGAAAATTTTATTTTTTTACTCTCAGAGTTTTTGCCAGAAATCTGCTGAGAGGAAGTCGCCGAAGAAATATTTTATATTTCATTTTGATGTCTGACCTGGGGTTTAAACCTTTGGCCTTTCGTCTAATAATCCGAAACACTACCTACTAGACTACGGTGACTTCAAGACATACCACTGTGTATTTGGACTGATTATTCGACTGCAACTAGACGTTACAGTCAAGTATGTAGTATGCATGTTTCCACAAAGAAAAATTTTTCCCTACCAATATTCTTACCAAAACCTACCAAAATTATTCCAATCCTACCAAAATTTTAATTTAAGTAATTGTAAATTATTCAGTATGAAATTAACGTTTTATTGCTAAAATTAACAAACGTTAAGGTACGTTAAAACAGGGTTTCCAACTACATATTTTCTTACTTAAACATTTTATTTTCGTTTTTAGACCTAAAAATCAATAATACTCTCAACTTTAAATCTTACAGATATTAATTGTATTTTTCTACCAAAAAATAAATGAAATTTGAACAAACCAACCAAACTACCAATCGCAGCATTTTTAAATAAAAACTACCAATTTTGTTCCAATTGGACCAAAATGGCAACGCTGGTAGTATGTTTGTAGTCTTATACATTCTAATTAAATACCAGACTCAAATCCCATATTACACTTGAGAGCTCGTAGGGAAACGCAATTTTCTAAATACCACTTTACCTAGCAGCAGACATTGATACCCTCTGTATATATTCAGATCGAATAAGTAAATGAATGGCAGCCATCATAACAAGCATAACTAATAAAGAATCGGGTTTTAATGCCGCCTACACCCATTTCGTCAAATCTCTTCAACTCCTTACTGGCAATTCTCAACCATAGTGATAGTTTTATGAAGGTGTTGTAGACTTTGTCTTAATTAGCTCTGACTAGATACATTCCAGCAATAAATTCTGGGTGTCCAAAAATCTTTCGTCTTCAGTTTCTAACTAACAGTCAGTGACGGCGAAGTGACAGGTGTCTCGATGTGATTGCTAAGAAATTCCTAAGTTGGGTTCTGGATAGATTTAACGCAAATATTGTTCAGGGGGCCAGACTATCCTGATCTCCATACAAGTGTTTTCGCAAAGGTATTTAACAATCAATGGTTATCGCAATAGATGCGAGGCAATCATTATCAATCCGTCAAAATACATTCAGTTTGTTGTCTGCCTGTTATACCGCCATTATCAAACTACACAAGCAAACAAGTAAATTGAAGGTGTGTACACACTAGTTTTGCTTTTTTTCACAAAATTTTTTTTCCTGTAAAATTTTGGTCTCCACTTTTTTATGCTCGAACAGTCTTAATGCAATTTATTAAAATTTATAATGATTTTCGTTTCAGCATAGAAGTGTAAACGAAAAAAGTATTTCTACATGAAAATGGAAATAAAAATTGTGAGAAAACTAAAAACTTTAATTAGTCTACCACAGATTATGGAAAACTTCGTGGAGGTAAGTTGGTACTGGAATTATGGTTTGTCAAAATGAATTTGAAACTTTTCGCTCACACACTATGCACGCTTATGCGCAAGTGGCTTTTATTGTACATACAATACATTACCAAAGATAAGCTAACTGGAGGTGATGTGAGTATAACATAAAAATTCTAACAGAAAATGATAAACTATAACCAGAGATGCTTAAATTGCTTCTCCTCACACATACATACATATATGCATTGTATTCTGCATTATATCTACGAGTACGTGTTTTAAAATTTATGTCATAAAGTCAATTGTTCTGCAAAAATATTCGTATTCATAAATAAATTCTTATACTTTCTGAATGTATACATAAATATGTATGTATGTACATATATTAGTCTATTTGTATATGAATTAATTAAAAATTTGTTTTCAGCACAATATTTGCAACATAACATATGGACAAGACAATTTTATGAATTGTTCCATTATTTGGTTAGTTTATGCCATATTTTCCCCTAATTAGTAGCAAAAATTTTTTTAATTGCGAGAATCATTGAAACAAATTTAAAGAAGTATATGAGGGTGAAGGATACAATGGTGTTGCAACACAATTTTTTTCTTTTTTAATAGTTAATCGAATTGAGTATGCTATTTACCTCAGTTAAATTGGCCATTGACCATGAAGTCGCCGTAGTCTAGTAGGTAGTGTGTTGGCTTATTAGACTGAAGGCCCGAGTTCAAACCCCAGGTCAGACATGAAAACGAAAATATGAAAATATTTCTGAGCGCCCTGGTAGTCTAGTGGGTAGTGTGCTAGACTATTAGCGTGAGGGTCGTGGGTTCGATTCCCACCAGAGGCTCTTGTCTGTGACACTACACCGAGCACATGGTCGAAGTTATTCAGCTTGTATATAATTAGAATATAATTTGTAATTGTATTGTAATTAATAAATAAATAAATAAATAAATGAAAATATTTCTTCTTCCAGATTCCTGGCAAAAACTCTGAGAGTCAATCAAAAATTGCCATGAAAAGCTTCTAAAAAATCTGTCGTTCGGAGTCGACTTTACACTGTAGGTCCCGCCACTCATGTATAAAATTAACGCACACAAAGGAAATGAACTCGTAATCAATACGAATTGGTACTCCTTATTTTCATACTATACTAATGTTGATTATATGCCTAATGCCTTTTACTCTAAGGTTAATACCTTTTTGAATTTATGTGTTCCAAAGCAAATATCTAGACAATTGTCCAGTCCTCCATGGAATAATAAACAACTGGCTCGTGTGAAAAATAAGAAGAATAAATACTATAAAAAGTTTAAACAATCTGGTTGTTATATTAATTATATAAGATATTCTATACAATACTTAATAAATCATGTTACGATAAATATGTAAATACAATAAAGTCCAACTTTAAGTGTAATCCGAAATCGTTTTTTAAATTTGTTAATTCAAAGAAGAAAGTAACTGGTTTTCCATCTTACATGAGATTTTAGCAGATTGAATCTAGCGATGACAGCATTATAAGCAATTTATTTGCCAACTTCTTTTCCACAACTTATTCGGATGCAACTTATAATGATTCCATTGAGTATCCCTTTAAAATAAATACAAATTCCACTGTGTCAATATCTTTAATCAACGTTCCTACTATTTCTATGGAATTAAAAAAACTAAAGTTCTCCTATAACTTTGGACCTGATATCATTCCTAGTAGCATTTTAATTAATTGCGCCGACGCCATAGCTGTTCCACTATCATACTTATTTAATAAATCGATTAAATGTGGTTATTTTCCTAACGTTTGGAAGGATTCATTCATTATTCCTTTGTTCAAATCAGGACATAAATCCGATGTTACAAATTATCGTGGTTGCAATACCACTGAGCATAATTCCAAAACTATTTGAATAAATGATTACTGATGATTTATGTTATCAAGTTTCTAACTTGATATCTCCCTATCAGCACGGTTTCAGAAAGAAGTGTTCTACTACAACAAACTTGCTTCATCTTTCAACAGTTGTTTATCGAGGATTTTTTCATCAGCAACAAACAGACATTATTTACACGGATTTCAGCAAGGCTTTTGATAAAGTCAACCATGTACTTTTGAAGAAGAAACTTTATTTAATGGGATTTACTAATCTTAGTTTAAAATGGATTTACTCATATTTAACTAACAGAAAACAGACCGTACTTTTTATAAACTGCTGCTCCAGAAGTATTGATGTCCTTTCTGTTGTACCTCAGAGTAGCCATCTTGGACCGCTTCTGTTTTCATTGTTTATTAACGACTTACCTGATATGATTCACTATTCCAACATCCTAATGTACGCTGATGACGTAAAAATTTTCCTAAGTTATCGCCAAATTTCCGATCAGAAACTTCTTCAAAATGACCTAAATTCGTTTCATTTATGGTGTAATTTAAATCTAATGCAGCTTAATCTCAAAAAATGTAAATACATGAGATGTGTAAGAAAGAATCCAATTCCTGCAAACTATGCTTTCGATGGATACGAGCTTGTAGATAACTTCCTGGATCTAGGAGTTCTACTTGATCCCAAACTAAATTTTATTCCGCACATAACTATAGCAGTAAATAAAGCTAGAAGAATACTTGGTTTTATATAGAACGGTGGGCAAAAGAATTTAACGATCCTTATGTTACTAAATCGTACGGATCCATAATATGGGATCCTCTATATAAAAAATATTCCGACGTCATCGAATCTGCACAAAAGCAATTTCTGATGTTTTGTTTCCGAGGACTGAATTTAAATCCCACAAGTTTACCTTCTTATTCTGCCAGACTAACATTAATCAAACTTCCGACACTTAAAAGCCGCAGAACTATGTTAAATATCTTCTTCATATTCAATGTAATTACTGGTGATATTGGCTCCAGTTTCTTAATCCATAATATCACGTTTAATGTTCCTCAACGTCTGTCACGTCATTTTTTCCCATTATCAATACAATTTTTTAGATCCAACTACGCTGGTGCTGATCCAATAAGGAGAATGTTTAACGAATTTAATAAATTGTATATGCTAATTAATTTTTCTTTGTCGAATAATGTTATAAAAAATAATGTAATTATGTATTTAAATTCATAGTTTTAGAATTAATATCTTGTAATATTAATTAATTGCCTGCAAGGAGTATTTCCATAGGCAAATAAAATAAAATAAATAAATAAACATAAGTGGTGTGAGAAGCTAGGTCGAAATTCTGACTGACCTGACTGTAATGACCAATTATGTAATGTATGTAAATTGGCCATTAGGCAAACATTTTTTCGGAACGCCAACCTGCCCAGGGTTAATAAGGAATCTTGCTCCACTGCCAGACTCACTTGGGCCGTGATGGATAGGAGCCGTACCAACCAACTACTCAAACTTGATCGCAATGTTGGATCGATCACAGTGGCCATACTTACAGGTCATTGCGTTATGGGAAGACATCAGCTCCCACCAAACGACGAAGAGGAGGAAACTGTTACCTACTTTCTTTTCCAATGCACCTCCATGTCTTACGATGTGCAGAATTAGGTTATTTGGCTAACCATTCCTTGTCAGCCTAATGGAGTTAACATCCACTGATATCAAGGATATACATAGCTTTGTTTATAAAACTTTCAGGCTGGTTTCCAGCTTAGTTAAGTCGTGCTTTTACTTCGTATCCCCTGCGTTAACTAACTTCTTCGATGATTTTGATGGAATTCGGTCAGTACAGGGACTGCACTTAGCTGGGGCATCACAAGCGGTCGCTATGCATGCTCAAGTGAGCTTTGAAATCAAAGCCATTGCTCTAACCTAACATTTATTTTTCTATTCAACAAATTCGATTTGTCGTTTTCTAATTTTAAAAATTTTATATCTGCCAAGTTTTAAATCGATCGCAAATTTCATTCACCAGTTTCAATCGTTGTACCGAAGTTTCCAAAGAAAGTTGATTCTTTTAGTTTTCACTCTTGGCTTGTTTTTCTAAGCAAAAAGTTTTTTGGTGTGTCGAGTTTACTTTGTGCCCATAGGTTCAATTCCAGATGTGTAAGCTTAATTCTATAGTGAGTCAAATTTCACCAAATTCTTTCAAGCTTCCGACTGCTACGTGTTTGTTGAAAAATATTTTAAACATTCGTCGAAGAGGCATGTCTTCGGAAAATGCTTCGACCGAAGAAAAGTGCACTTTAACTCACTTTAACAAAATATTGGTAAAATGGTACTCAGATGGTGGAAAGTTTTTTTCATGACCAAATTTTATAGAGTAAATGAAAATCAATGCAGTAAATTTTTATATGATCACGTATACTACCTTCGAATGGTGCGTTTTGACAAATTTTGCAATCACAGCGAGCAGTATAAAACTTCAACAGTTTTAAAGAGGGGCATCATCAAACATCAAAAGAAAGTAGTTTGAAATACAAATGATAGGGAGTTTCTTTTGAACTGCATACCTTCCATTTGTAGTTTTAAAAAATAAAAGTCATTGTTCAATGACATTCCCTTCAATATCATTTGAATCGTCGAGATTTATTTGTACCCAAAAAATATTCGAAAAGAATAAGGAAAAGTGTTAATGACAGTAAACATCCCAACAGGTTACTCCGGTAAAGTGTGTCAAAAATTTTCTTCGATTTCCATTAAAGATTCCCATTGATTGGGTACGTTAACAAAGAAGACGAATTAGATATCTGATTTTGTTCACAAGCTTACGATTGAGTCGAAAATTGAGATGCACCATCTGCAGAAGTGGGGTTATTGAATCAACGATTTAGTTAAACGTATTGAAGTGTGTTATGCCTTCCTAATGCATGAAGTAATATTTCCCTTTTATGTTACCATCATGCCGTACTTCTAATTGTTTGAGATTATGGCACTTCCCATGATTTTTTAGGGATTGAAAGTAAACCATCCGTTAATTTATTGGAGCAATTTTTGTGAAGTTCGCAGATTTTCAGCTCTTCGCTTGTGCAACATATCCTAACACAACACAAACAAATAATACACGAGATTAATTTAAATTTTGTTTTCCTATTGAAGCCAGTAGACAATTTTGCTGCAGCAAAAATTTGCTTAAAATATGAGTTACCAATGTCAATGTTATAGAGTTACGATATGTACACTTTTTCACATGTAGGTCACATTTAATAACACTCCTCATGAGATCACTAATGGGTCATAGGCATATGATATTCAAATGAATGGCAAAAATCCTATAAATTCAAAATGCGGAAACATAACCAGAAAGCATGTTAATAAGGGTCGACACAACTAACGGATGCCCGCAGGGTCTCTTAGTGAATAGTAAAGTGACATGAAGGGCTCATATAGAGATAATTTCAGGAAAGGCCAGACATGTCACAAGATTATGTAGAAGCTTAACAGGGAAATCCTAGGGATGTATACCATAATGGTCAGACTAATAGTGTCTGCCCTATGGGGAAATTGCCTGGGCAAATAGAACAAATCTGAAAATAGTTTAAATAAAGTTGGTTAAGATACAGAGACTAGCATGTGTTGGCATAACAGGGGCAATGGGGATCTGACCTACAGCAGCACTGGTAACTTTGTGGGATCAAAAGATGTATTCGATCAACTTGGATAGGAGGTACATAGTCGAGCAATCGTTTTTTTTTAGGGGGTTAAATCGAAGATGGTATGGGAATAACTGTGGACTTCCAGGTCTTATAAGAATTCTGAAAATGAGAAAGCAGATGTGCTTGATAAGAAGGAAGCTTTCACCCAAAACATTTCCGTGGAGTGGATGCAGATCAGAGATCAGCAATGAATCGTATTTTCGCTACTCATAGGTACTTATGAAATTTTGAGTATGAGTGAGTCAAGAGTATTAAAATTCAACTACTCTGATTCATTCGTACTAGCTACAATATTGATTTATAAGTATAGGTTGCAATGAGTATGAGAACAACGTTGACATCAAACTCACAACATTCGATTCATTGTTTGATTCATACGCCTACTCATTCAGATTCATAAATTTAGAAAAATACTTATAATACTTACGAATGATTCGAGTCACTCGAATCATTCATCAAAATTTACAGTAGTAGTTATTGTTGCATTTACAAAAGAAGAGCAAAGAAAAGACAAAGACAGCAAGCAAAGCACACACACAACCTTCTAGCGAGTATTGTGGTGTTCGTACTCGAATCATACTTATTTTGTGCTTCGTGTATATGTTGAAACATGGAGAGTCGAAATCAACAACATCGTGCGTATTGTTAAGTATGAGTACGATGAGTATTTCTAACTTTGAATATGAGTAGTATGAGTATGATATTAAAATAAGTATGAATGCGTATAAGTAGCTGAAATTATAAGTATGACTCGAATCTACTCATCATTTTGAATACTCTTTGCTGATCTCTGATGCAGATGCTTGGAAAGTTATGCTCAATTTCCAATCTTCTCCCATCAAGTGGGTTTAAAGCAACCACATCATTTACTTCTGTGTATGCAAGCACATGTCAGATGAGTAGTGTTACATGTGATTTGAATTTTAAATTTACTGTCGTATTATCGATATTTAGTTATTATCGGAAGCATGCATATGTATGTAACTTTCTCTAGCATGCCATACTTATGCATCAATGCCCGTTCATATACTGATAACTCAAAAACATTTTAAAAAGATTTTGTTTGAATTTTTCTGCCTCTCAAAAGTCACATCGCTAGCAAACTTTACTTTATTATAAGTACTATGATATTATTACCTTTACCTCAGATTCATATGTAAAACTGATGCCAGTAATAATTTATAATACTTGTTACACGAATAGAGATTTATTTGTTAGAGACAGTGACACGTACATGTTACAAAACAGCTTATTTTTGCTATATTTTCAGATTTCTCTAAAGTTCATACTTACTTAAGAAGAATTTAAAAATATTCGTACGTTAAGAACTCACAAGAAAAAGAAAATACATTTCATACGCATTATTGTAAGCATTTTAAAGGAATAAATTTAAGAATTTTTATTATTTATGAAACTTATTTGAATATGCTCAGTATATATATGAAGGCAATAAGATAAATAAAAATGCGTTCAATACATTAGTACGTCACAGGTTTCAAGAATGGGTCCTCATGATTCATTCTTCTCACCACTGAATCTACGTGTTGGGTTCGACATGATCCTCATTCTGAACAAATGAACTCCCTGTCAGGAGATTAGTTGTTAACCTTAGGATGATGCCTGGATAGTTTGCCACATAACCCAAATCTTTTCTAATAACAATTTCTTAAAAAAATATTTCATTTGCTTCAAACACATTTGGTTTGAGAGGAGTGTTTGCCTCTCTTCTTGTTGAATATATCTTTAGAACTTTATTAATTTAATTTATCTAGAACCTTAGCGTGGAGCAGCGTTCAGCAATGAATCGTTTTTTCGCTATTCATAAGCACTCATGAAATTTTGAATGTAAGTGAGTCAACAATATTGAAATTTAACTACTCTGATTCATTCATACTCACTATAACGCTGATTTATAAGTACAGGTTGCAATGAGTATGCGTACAACTTTGGCATCAAACTCATACCATTCGAAATATATTTGATTCATAAGCCTACTCATTCACATTCATAACATTAGAAAAATACTTATAAAAGATTCGAGTGACTCGAATCATTAATTAAAATTTACAGTCTTATACTATGTTCAGATATGCACTTTTATTGAGTCAATATTCGGTTGTTTTAAGTATTCAGGCATAGTAATATACGGAATTCAGCTTACTCAATATTCATTTGATAGCTGGTAAACAACAACATTGTTTTTATTTTGGTCGCGAAAATTAGAGTCGTTTTTGTTAGTTTATTAGTGTTTGTTTGTCGTTATTGACATTTGAGAGATTTGTTGACAGAGAGTATTCGGTTAATTGTAATATGCTCACTAAACACACTTATGATAGTGCTGCATTTTAAGTTTTACTCAATATGATAACAATATGCGTATTTATTGCGCAATTATTAGTTGAAACTTTTTATGAAATATTGAGCTCAATAATGGCGTTTATTGCGATTTACGCAATAAAGGTGCATACCTGAACTTCGCATTAGTTCTTGTTGCATTTCCAAAAAAAAAAAGAAAAAAGACACATAAGCAAAAAATACAGAGCAGCAAGTAGAGCAAACACACAACCTTGTAGTAAGTATTTTAGTGTTCGTACGCGATTCATATTATTTTGTGATACGTGTATATATCGAGTTATGGAGAGTCGAAATCAACAATATCATACATGTTGTTAAGTATGAGGTATGCTGAGCACTTCAAACTTTGAATATAAGTACAGGTTTCATGGTATTCAAATAAGTATGAATTGAATTGGTGTGGTTTTAGTCCCGTCAGTGGTAATGGAGGGAAAACTGTTTATCATTATTAAGCATCAGATTAGTCTCAGGGTTTTTATACGTAAAGAAAGATTATATAAAATGAGGGGTACCTTCAGTGGTGTTGTCGAGCCGGAACGCTCCGGAACGTCGTTCCTGTACTTCCTTTTTGGACAGGAATGCGTTCCGGAACTAAAGATGATTTCTGATAACGAGAATTGGCTGACGTTTTGAAAAAAAATACGCCGCCGCCAGGATTATCATGGAAAATCACCCCCGTTGTTTAAATTTGGGACATGAGACAGCACCGAGCGGCCGCCTACCCAGGATCGGCCCTGTCTATATAATTATATATACGCGTTCCGGTAAAAAAAAATTAGCAGAACACCACTGGTCCTCCAAAAGTCTTTCGTGATTTAAAAACAAATTTTTTTTTAACTAAACTTGTTATTTTTCTTTTTTGAAGCAGAGATCAGCAATGAGTATTCAAGAAGATGAGTACAATCGAATCATACTCATAATTTCTGATACTTATACGCATTCATACTTATTTAAATATCATGGAACCTCTACTCATATTTAAAGTTTGAAGTACTCATCATATTCATACTTAACAATATGTATCATGTTATTGACGCTCCATAACTCAACATTTACAAGAATCACAAAATAAGTATGAATCGCGTACAAACAATAACTTACTCACTAAAAGGTTGTGTATTTGATTTGCTTGCTGCTTTGTCTTTTGTGTCTTTCTTCTTTATTTGTAAATGCAACAACAACTAAGACTGTAGATTTTGATGAATGGTTCGAGTCACTCGAATCTGAATCGAGTGACTGAATGAATCAGAGTAGTTAAATTCCAATATTGTGGACTCACTTATATTTAAAATGTCATGAGTGCTTATGAGTAGCGAAAAAGCGACTCATTGATGATCTCTGATTTGAAGTTATTTAAGTGAGCATGACTATCTACCCACACATATGTATACTCCTTAAGGTTTTATATATTTTGTATATTGACTGTGTAGCAGGGTATAAAAACGACGCACTTTCCAACGTATACCCTTCTTTTTATAATTTTAAATTTATTATATCACAAGATATGTCTCATATCATATTTAATAACTTTATGAACGCATTGATAGAGGAATTTGTGTATTTTAATTGTTTTTAATGTGCTGGTTGCTGCATAACAATAAAACACGAACGGAATGAAGTACAAGTGAAATAAACATGACATTAACAATACCAAGCTGGAGCACGAAAATGATGAGAAACAAACACAACCATCAACGGTGACACCAAATATATACCAACAGCCATGACCATGACGACACAACGACAAATCGACAACTTCAACAGCAATATACCAAAACAACAACAATAGCAACAACAACAACAACAATAATAATGACAATGACAACATAAAGTGAAAATAACAACATTTGTTAAACAAAAAATATTAATTATCATACAACATGAATGTAATTACACGTAATTAATATCATTTAGTCACAATTTTTATTTAAAATTTATTACAACAACAAAAAAAAAATCACAACTACATACTTACAATGCATACATATGTACATACAATACATACAATACACATTTACATAAAAAGTAAAAAAACAAAAAAAGAAGAGGAAAAATAAACATGACAACATAAAATATTGTACATTGTCATTAACATAGATACATACATACATACCTATAGTGATACACGGGATGATGGTACAGGACAAAGTGAATAGAGATGGCGTCATATGGTTGGTTATATTGCATTGCACAATGGTTCCACCTTTGTTCGCATTGTTATGCGCCGTGGTCTGTTTCTAGCATGGTCAACAGCATGGTGAGGCTATTTATTGTTATGTTGCTGTTGTTGTCATGACTTTTACAAATTATACGCGCTTGAACATAAAAACAAAGCATTTTAAATACTATTATTTATTTTACAATTATTTACATTAATTTGTAGTTATTTGTTCAATGTTTTAAATTATAGTCGTACATACATACATACATACACACAATACGTACGAGGATAGCAAGTATTATTATTCCAATCAGAAACATTACTTGGCTACTAGATGCGACCATGAATGTGCAACCCAGTAAACCGTGTGATTCAATGTTTAGTTTCTTATTGAATTCCAAGTTTATTTCATTTATTTTTTTTTTAATAACAATATAATTCCAAATTATATTTAATTATTTATGAGCTGAGTAACTTTGTGTCTTGTGGGAATCGAACCCACAACGCTCACGCTAATATTCTAACACACTACCCATTAGACTACCAGCGCACCCTGAATCGCACGTTATTACAATTAAACAATACAAATATGCCTACTTTTACTGAAATTTAAAATTATGATGAAGTAATCATCAAAGTAATCATCTAGTAGGTAGTGTATCGGCTTATTAGACGAAAGACCGCGGTTCAAAACCCAGGTCAGACATCAAAACGAAAATATGAGAAAATATTTCTTCGGCGACATCCTCTCAGCAGATTTCTGGCAAAAATTCTGAAAGCAAATAAAATTGTCATGAAAAGTTTCTCTAAAATTATGTCGTTCGGAGTCGACTTTAAACTGTAGGTCCCGCCACTCATGTATAAAATTAACGCATACAACATAAGTGGTATTTCCTGGTATTTTATTTTGCCAAAGATGTCTGAATGTAATACACTAAAGGCTAAATAATAGCCATTAATTCTGCTGCTTTATATTTAGAACCTTTTTAAGTAGAATAAACGTTGTGGAAATCCAACTGACTAAACCTTAGCGTATCGTCTTTTTCAATTCTCATACAAGAACGAGTGAAACCGTGCACAAATATTTGAATACAAAACGGAGCTCCATATGCAACAAAAGCTTATGGACCACATTTACAGCAGCAAAATCGGATAATTTCTGAATTGGATAGTAACTGTTGGTCACTTCCAACAACATCACATGAAAATTGTCCTGGTAGAACAACAATTCACACACACATAATTGGTCATTACAACTTTTCAGTCAGGACCTAGCTTCTAACACCACTTCTGTTGTGTGTATTATTTTATATATGAGTGGAGGGATCTATAGTTTAAAGTCAACTCCGAACGGCAGACTTTTCATGGCAATTTTATTTTACTCGCAGAGAGAGAGGAAGATGCCGAAGAAATATTATTTTCACATATCGTTTTGTTTGAGATGTCTGACCTGTAGTTTGAACCGCAGCTTCGCATCTAATAAGCCAAAACACTACCTACTAAGCTTCGGCGACTTCTAGGAGTAAGCCTACAGAAATAAGTTCTAAACCAGCATTGACAGTCAGGAAGAATTTTGATGGCATAGATTTATTACAAAACGCTCTTTCATAGCTGAAGGCTTAAAAAGAGGTCTCTCTATACAGCAATTATCAATTATTTGGGCAACCTGTTAGCAGAAATCGCCTTGGTTTGAGAATTTGATTACTTCTACATCCAACATTAAGTTCCTGCCAAAATGAGAAAGTATGAGAAAGTTGATTATCTTAGTTTAATCGCATCTTAAGTTCATCCTCTAGAGCTATTCAGAATAGTTTTCTTTAGTGCTATTGTCTCTTTGCAGTTGTAACTATCATGCGATGGGTTCTTTGGGTTATGTTTTCATACAGGTGTGATGATTATCGTAGCGAAATTTCATGTGTCATCTTTTGTAAAGCTTGTTTGTGTGTCATACGTTTGTCTACATATAATTATAGTACTCATTAGATTCGTTTTGTCACATAGTGCTATATTTTCATACCCAACTGTATATTGCAGCCAAAAATTTATGACCTCGTATGTGTTTATCGTTGATCTGTATCTGTGCGAATGTGTTGATTACTATGTACAGCCACTGTTACGTCCAATTGAACATTGTGTTTATGTTGGTAATTTATTTTTAAATAATTTTTAATGCACCACTAATTGGCAGCTAATGTTTGCTAATGGTACATGACATTATTCTGAGCCTGTTGGCAATTGCTATTTTGAAATATTCGGGTACCTATAATGCCAGTGCCCCCTTATCCAATAACTGACACTTTTACTCTAGTCCCTTTACTGGCCACAAACTGTCTCATCTTTCCTATTTCCTATTTAACTGTATCAATTACTTATTCCCGGTCTTCATTAGAAACGAAATTTAACTTCTGCGATTGTTTATATAATGTTAAGCGTAATGTAATGTTAAACGCTTCCTATCTTTAATATCTTATCTGTAAATAAGACAGAGTGTGTGTGAGATTTCATCGAAATTTTTTATTTGTTTGAAACACCAATTGATGTCGTTATTTGGGACTTAAATATCCACCACGACTTTTCTATGTGGAGTGCATTCGAAATGTCAAATTTTCATAACTCCGGCATGACTTTGAGCATCGCTGTGAGTTGTAGCTTATATGGATGCACCTGAGAATTCAGATAAATTCCCCCCCACAAAAAAAAGGAAGTCAAACAATGTGAAAACCTTACAACTTCGGTGGTCGATTCATATCGAATCCAAGCGAGACCACAACGCCATCGTTTGTGCAGGATATCGAAAACGGCATGAGTTGTGTAGCACGTAGCGTCGTTTTGATGAATCCAAATGTCTTAGTTTTGATTATTCACGTACCCATTCATCAAGGAATTAGCCTCATCGCTGAAAATGATTTTTTTGTGACTTGTACAATAGAAGTTTGTACTTCAACTTCAAGCGTGAGTTTCTATAAATTAATTAAAATATCCAAAAAAGTTTTAATATAATTACAGTTAATTTTGCTTCTATATGCCGGGTTTCAAAGATGAATTCTAACATAATTCGTGTGAAAGTGATGTGCCAATATTTGGTCATTTGTTTGAACTCAGTTCCTTGTTAAGGCTTCACAAAATTTGTCTTCAAACAATTTGAAAATGTTTCACCCACCACAAGTATAGGACTGAATAAACGTCTTAATTGGCTCA
This sequence comes from Sarcophaga caerulescens, assembly GCA_927399465.1. Lineage (NCBI taxonomy): Eukaryota > Metazoa > Arthropoda > Insecta > Diptera > Sarcophagidae > Sarcophaga > Sarcophaga caerulescens. The sequence continues at coordinate 73,138,876 of OV656872.1, read as the reverse complement.
CCGCACAGAAAATATGCAGCTATGAAAACGAGAGCTTGTAGCTCTGCAGAAGGTTTGACATAATAGAAGAGGGCTGGTCAATTTCTGCAAAGAAAGTGCTGTCAGAGAGTGACAATTGTATAGTTTTTTCCAACATAAAATCAAGGTTAAATAATGCATGGAGTGTACCCCTAAGTTTCGGGGTTTATGAGACTTAGGGCCATTATTACAACTTGCTGTTAAACTTGGGTTTAGTTAAAGGTACCTTTAGCTAAAGGGAACTGTAAAGTTGCCTTTAACTTATTTTCGTTATTACAATTTACAGATAAAATAAAATTAACTGTTTTCAAAAATATGGCAGTGCCGAAACATTGTCGATAACACTGCTCAATTAAACCATTTTTTTTTAAACGCAGTGGCAACGGCGGTCTTCGGTTTTGTTGTTGTATATGCTCATTTTGTTTATATTTGAAGTTGCCATATTGAAAATAATATATAATATGGCAAGTTCAAACATAAACTTAACTTTGAAAGTTACCGGTAGGATGATCCTCCCTTTAGCTTAACGCTCACTTCTAGCATATTGTACACTTATAATAATAACAAAAAATTCTGCCCCTTAAAATCCTCTCTTTTGTTAAGCGCAAGTTGTAATAAAGGCCCTTAGAATTTTTGCCGTAAAGGCAAAATGTGAAAAGTGCTGCGTTTATTTTGTAATGCTATCTTATGTCTTGAACATTATTGGGAAGTGTTGCACAAGTTAAAGTAGTACGAATCCATGGGAAAATTAGTAGTAAATGCTAGGAAGCATAGTACTGACTATGAATTTTATTTCAATAAAAATTGTACTCTATTTGGCCAATAGCTATTTTACTAATTCACATATTTGAGTCGTAAGAAAGGCATTTGAAGAGCAAATAAAATAAAAAGTATCTGGGTAGTAGTCTCGACGCGAATTGTATATGCAAAGGACAGCATATAATCGGTTAAAGAAATTAAAGAAATATTCGATGAACTATCTTATAAAGCTCTTATTCCACTCCTTTCCTAGCAACATACTATACAATCGTCGCCACATTCGACTATAAAAAAGAAAGGCTTTGGTAGTCATCTCCACAAAAGATGTAAATAAAACTGTGAAATCTGAATTCATTTGTGTTGCTAGCAATAAATAGTTTTTATTTTAAAGTTAAGGAACTAAAATCTATTGCCAGTTGAATATAAAATTAAAGATTCTATATATCAGTGATGAAAAAAAAAGAAGTTTTCAATTTTTCACAATTATTGGCTGTGGAACCCATATAGTGCTCAAATCGCCGTGTGAGGAATTGTGTATGTATGTTATTGTCTTGTGTGAAGATGCGGCGTGTTTGAAGAGAGTAATCGTGGTTTGAAGATATCCGTTACAAATAATTGTCTAGTAATTGTTATTGTTTATGCAAAAGAGTGCAAAGAGGAATAACAAACAAAGCAATTGCTGTTGTTTTCATCAAGTTGTGAACAGTGGCACACAGAATTGTGAGAACAATAAATAATTTAATTAAATTTAATTAAATCTCTATAAATGTATCGTTGTTTCATTATGGTTGTTTGTGTATTTTGTTTACATTTATTCTTGTGGTGTTTGTTGGTATATTTTTGTTTACTTGTTTATTCTTTTTTTACTGGTGTTTATTGGTATAATTTTGTTTACTTGTAAATTCTTTTTTTTTTTTGTTACTGGTGTCTGTTGTTATATTACGCAGTGCGATAATTTGTAAATAAGTTCATTGTTTTGGTTTTTGTATCTTTTGTGTATAATTTAAAAGTTAAACGATGTACAAGCAAAACACCAGTATCTAGATTTTTCCATTTTCGTAACAATACGAGGTCCAGCATCTCAATTTGTATGTTCCATGTTCCAATAAAGCATTTTATCTTTGAAATATGTACGCAAATGGGTTAATTCGGTGAATTTTTAATGCTGAACTGAATTTTTTGTTAAAAAATCTGTAAAAACTAAATACACAGCAGTGTATAGGACTCAGCACAACATTGAGTTTAAGGGCCCGACTGCCAAAAATTTTTAAATTTAATGACAGTATTTTTTGAAAATCATAAATAAATTGTTAGAACAAAAATGAATACTTTAGTTATTATTTATATTCGTTTGTGGCCAATGAATTCATTAATACGGTAACTTCCCCGACAACAGTTTGTGTGGGTATTTTTCGATTTTACTGAATATTTGTCTGTGAGTAAGTATGTTTGATTTTTATTTAAATTTATTCTCATTTGCAATTATCATATCTGTACAATACATACATATGTACATAGGTACGTATGTACGTACATATATGCTGATATTATTGTTTTCATTAAAGTTAAATAGCCTGGACACTTTTGCTCCGTACGGTGGTGCAGCTAACATTTGCAAGCATACATTGCATATGTTTTCAATAATAGGCGGCCTTTTTTAAAAATGCTCTCGGGGGGTTTAAAAATTTTAATTTTTGTCAATTTATTTAGCTATTGTGCCATCGAAAGTCAACCATGTTCGTTCATATGTATGTATATACCCTGGAGATTATTTTAATTTCATTAACTTGTTATATTTCATGTGTTTCTTGTTTTATTATTATGGTTTTTTTTTTGTTTTATTTTTGTTATGGCCTTTTACCATAAACTAACATTTACATTTGGCACAATTTGTTATTTTTAATTTGGCCAGCGTTTACTCTATTGGCCAGCAATGGAGTGAATAAATAAAATTATTTTCACAAATATTTACATTCATGGTAATTGTATGTATCGTATTTCTTAAAACTTTTCTCTAAAAATCTAATGCAGACCTGAGTGAAACTCTTTTAATTGCAAAATTTGTTCGAAAATTGAATAATTTAAGAAAGCGTAGAGTGTGTGAAGACAGAACGGCCGCCAGACCAGCTCTAACCCTTTTTTTGCCATTACAGCCCGTTTGTCAGGAACACGACCTAGTTTCTCACACCACTTATGTCCAGTGTGTTACTTTTATACATGAGTGGTGGGACCTACAGTTTAAAGTCGACTCCGAACGACAGAGAGACTTTTCATGGCACTTTTATTTTACTCGTAGAATTTCTTGCCAGAAATCTGCTAAGAAGAAGTCGCCGATGAACTATTTTTTTATATTTCGTTTTGTTGGAGTTGTCTGACCTGGGGTTTGAACCATGGCCTCACGTCTAATAAGCCTATACCTACTAGACTACAACGACTGCATTTAATTATTATATAAACAAATATGCATAACATATATTTAAAACTCAAAAATTGGATGACAATCTATCAATCATTATTGAAATTGTTGGTATTAAACTTAAAAACACGAAGAGAAGTTTTTGAAGATCTCTTTGCGAGGAAATAGGCAAATCCAGTGCGGCTGGTAGACAAAGACCATCATATTGATCGTATTGTGGTTTTGGGAGGGACTTCTAAAGTTCTATTTGATGCACATTTTCCGGCTAATGGTTAACGCGGTTGCAACCCGTTACACTTCATTAGGTATAACTTTCCAAAGCATTTTGGTTTCTAGCACGAAGTGTCTCCAAACTTTAGTAAACGTTCTGCCCAATGGAATAAATATTTTTGACTACCCAAGCATCTACAGCAAAAGATCTCATAACTTTGGTGAGGATTCTAGACAATAAAGTAACTATATTCTACAATACATGCCTACAGCAAGGGTCAATGCACCGCGAACAGTCTTAATTGGCTGCCTTTCAGGGGCTGGACATTTGGCTATCAGGACTAACACTACAAGCAATTTTTGTGCCTGAATTTGATGATGGAAACAGTGAGGGGTTCCCTCGGCCTACTATAGAATATCGTTAGGTAGGGATAGGAGGAGACGTTGAAAAAATGAACAAATCTGGCTATTATAACGCCACATATTCATTTCTTAATTCAGGCCTTAAAACTTATTAAAAATTGATGCTTGACTGCATCAGTCCTCGTATAGCAGACCTGATAAGATAAGATATGTGCTCGGTATAGTGTCACAGACCAGAGTCTCTTGTGGGAATCGAACCAGCAACCCTCACGCTAAAGTCTAGCACACTACCTACTAGACTATCCGCTACCAGGGTAACTTATCGGCCATTAAGTTGCTATACTTATTCAAACTCTCTGTGAGTTTTGCTGCGAAAAGGATAAGTGTACGTATTCAACTAGTTGTCTATCTTCTGGACTGAGATCTAGGAGGTTCTAAGCAATGCATTTGCGATCTATACTGATGGCTCAAAAATGTATACTTTAATATATTTCACTTGAAGATCATGGCAATACTGAAAGTTGTGCAATAATTTTGGGTGGTAGGATTTTCCTTTAGATTTACTTAGACAGTTAGCCTTATATCAAGTCCATTACGAACATTTAGCCAATGTTTGTTCACGTCCATGAGTGCCTAGGGTTTATCGAGGAAATCTATAATTATTCCATTATATGAATTTCAAGATAAACTAACCAAAGCGAGTGCAGAACTCAGAAATTCCGAATAGTTATCAATCGTAGGTATTCCAATTACCTCAGTTGAAGTGAGTAACCTCATGTTGATGCATAAGGAGCCTCAACTTCGTTGATAGATTTTGACCAGGGATTGCAAATAATTGTTATTGATAAATTTTCTAGAGAAAGAAATCATGCAATGATTTTTATTTTTTAATTTTTATTAAAAAACTCAACAAATAATGATTATTTTCTGAGTTTTATTTTTTGTTCAGAGAAAAACAGTTATTGTGAGAGTTTTATTTTTCGCTCAGAAAATAATAGTTATTATGTGATTTTTATATTTCATTCACAAAATAACAGTTATTTTCGGATTTTTAGTTTTCACTTAGAAAATAATAATTATTTGTTGAGTTTTATTTTTTTGCTCATAAAATAAAATTATTTTTAGAATTTTGATAATATAGGAGAAAACTAAGATATTTAGTGCAAGATATTTTTATATTAAATATTATATAATTTTCAAAATTTACCAGTTGTATAATGAAAAAGTACCATAAGGAATCATATACATACATACATAATTGGTCATTACAACCCTTCAGTCTGGATTACGACCTAGCTTTTCACACCACTCGTGTTGTGTGCGTTAATTTTTATACATGAGTGGCGGGACCTACAGTTTAAAGTCGACTCCGAACGACAGATTTTTGAGAAGCTTTTCATGGCAATTTTACTTACTCTCAGAGTTTTTGCCAGAAATCAGCTGAGAGGAAGTCGCCGAAGAAATATTTTCATATTTTCGTTTTGATGTCTGACCTGAGATTCAAACTCGGGCCTTCAGTCTAATAAGCCAACACACTACCTACTAGACTACGGCGACTTCTCATATATCTTGCACTAAATATCTTAGTTTTCTCCTATATTATCAAAATTCTAAAAATAATTTTATTTTATAAGCAAAAAAATAAAACTCAACAAATAATTATTATTTTCTAAGTGAAAAATAAAAATCCGAAAATAACTGTTATTTTGTGAATGAAATATAAAAATCACATAATAACTATTATTTTCTGAGCGAAAAATAAAATTCTCACAATAACTGTTATTCTCTGAACAAAACATAAAACTCAGAAAATAACTGTTATTCTCCGAAAAAAAAAAATAAAGCTTAGAAAGTAACAATTAAAAAGTAATTTTTTTAATAAAACTCATAATGATTACAGTCCCTGATTTTGACAATATTACATTGGCCTAGATGAGGAAAGAATTAATTGCGTTTTTTCATGAAACGTATTGCCATATATTATACTGTATCAGTCACAAGTCATTTCCCTACTGAAATATGCCGATGTTATCTCGCATGACATCTTTTTTTTTTCTCTCATTTATTATTTATTGAATCTTCATTAAAAATGAACTAACAATAATTATTCAAATCTTAAAACTAAAAATTTATGTATTTATTTAGCCATTGCCAAATAAAATAAAGTATTCAAAGTATAAAATAACGTAAAGTAGCATTGGGCCTCATTCATCTCTCTCATCTTCGGCCGAGTGCAAGAGTATCCTTCCTTTTTAATCGAATATGGCCAGTGTGACGTAAAATACCACGGACTAATGGATTTGTGTGGTCATCTAGGTTATCTAAGTATTTTTCAGCGTGTCTTACAATTTCCATTTTAACCAGCGGGACATCTAGATCTTTGTGAATATTTGAGTTTTTGATATACCAAGGGGCGGCAGTGATCATTCGTAAAATTTTATTTTGGCGCCTCTGAATTTTCTCTACGTTTGAAGCTGAGGCAGTACCCCATAGTTGTACTCCATAACACCAAATGGGTTTTAATATTGATTTATATATAAGGAGTTTACAATCTAACTTAAGTGATGAATTTCGACCAATTAACCAATTTATTTGGGCAGTTTTCATAGTTATTTGCGCCAGTTTTGACTCAATATGCAATTTCCACGTTAATGTCGCATGACATCAGTCGGAACTGTGAATATAAGTTGCAAGAAAAGACTATCATTTACCACATAGTACGTTAATGTCCAAATTATATTATGAAAGGTAGACGTTTTTGAGCTTTCAATTCTTGTCGTCTCTAAACTCTCCAGAATAAATTTTACTGCAATAGTGAGGCGGTCTGGACATCTATTGGGGAAAGGTTGTCGGTAAACACATACCTTAATTGTGTGTGTCTACAACGGATACAAACGAAACTCGACTGGTTAGATTTTTCAAAGTTTTAAAAGAATTTGATTTGATGAGAAGAAGCAAAATAAAGTTAACAAAAAATAATTGTGATTGTTCGTTGTAGAAATATGTGAAATATGAAATTTTGTAGTCGGGATGACTTTATATATCAAAGGTACCCAGTGGTGTTGTGCAAATTTTTTTTTTACCGGAACGCGTATATATAATTATATAGACAGGGCCGATCCTGGGTAGGCGGCCGCTCTGTGCGGTCTCATGTTCCAAATTTAACGACGGGGGTGATTTTCCATAATAATCCTGGCGGCGGCGTTTTTTTTTTCAAAATGTCAGCCAACTATCGTTATCAGAAATCATCTTTAGTTCCGGAACGCATTCCTGTCCAAAAAGGAAGTACCGGAACGACGTTCCGGAGCGTTCCGGCTCGACAACACCACTGTGGAGGACTATATGTCTACTTTATGTCACAGCAAATTATAAAATATTTGGAGGAATCAGATTGTGTGTAAAAGTTTACAGTAGGAATTAATGACTGCATTAGTGAAATCACGACAGGTGAACGAGCCGTGAATATATTAATGTACATGAACACTCAATGACCAATAGCCTACAGTTTCTCGATTATCAGGTGCAGTTTAAGAGAGAAAGAGAGAAAAGAAATTGAAAAAATATATAGGTTAGGTACGGGTAGTAGGAAGAAAAATAAAATTCTCAACCCTACTTACTGCTACTCGAACGACATAGTAAGAGAAATGAAGCCTCATGCTATAAACGCAACGTGACAAACAGAGTAATCTCTCAAAACTATACGGAAATAATTATTTTAAAGGCAACAAGCAAATTGTTGTTTCAAAATTGCTGCATTTATTGTGTTTATATCATCAGATATAGACTGTAGATTTCAGAAACGCTGCGCAAATCAAAGAGATGTCAAGATATCCACTTCTATTCATTCAAAAAAATCGATCTCCAAGGGAATCAAGTAGGCGCCACAGTCTAGTAGGTAGGGTGTTGGCTTATTAGACGTGTTGCCACCGTTCAAACACCAAGACATCTCCAACAAAACGAAATGTGAAAAAAATATTTCCTCGACGAATTCCTGAGAGTAAATAAAAAATTTCAATGAAAAAATTTGTTAAAACTCTGTCGTGCGCAGTCGGCCTTAAAATGTAGTTCCCCCCACTCATGTATAAAATTAACAGAATCAATTATCAATCATTATTACTAGCACTGTTAAAAAATCTAGCCACGTTCAAACAATCTTTAAGTTCTGTTAAAACTATGAATCCTACCAACGTATACAGATGTCAGGGAGACGTGAATGGGAAATTTTCTCTATTCACAGATATTCATCTGTAATAGTCAAATGAAGAGAATGAAATTGAATGATCTCGGCAGCCTTTACATAATCTCATATCAGAGAGTAATCACCAAAACCATGTGTTTTACAAAGTCTCTCTGTATCCAGCCGCATCAAAATGCATTCCGCTATCATGTATTTAAGTAATGTAAAGTAAGTAAAAAAATTTTATACAACCCACTCTAGCTAGCATTTACGAAAGGCTCCCTTAGTCTATGTGCAATTGTATGATTTATTTCTACTGAAAATTTATCTTTTTAACACAGTCCAATTGGCAAATAAAAATACATCAACAACAACAACAACAGCAACAACTGTTAACGAATTGTCAAACTAAATATAAATTCATTAAACATAAAAAAAACATTTCAAACAAAATTATAATAAACTTTACTAATTAAGAAAAAGTAAAAAAAAAAAAAAAAAAAAAATAGAAAATATACAGAAAAACAATAACAACAGCAAAGATAAAAATGAAAACTTTGAAAATTTTCAACAAAACAAAAATAAAACAGTTTTGTAGCAAAATAATGGAAAAAACAAAAAACAGAGGATTTTTGACAAACTGAAAAATGTTCATTCCATTTTGAGTCAATAAAACAGTAGCTGCTAACAATGGAAGAAAAAATATGATTCTCAAGCAATTGTAGGAGAGAGACTGTGACATGACTATTTAAAACAAAACAATAAAAAAAAAGAGAAGATATTTATTAAACAAATAAAGTTACAGTCGGTCAACGTCGGCTACAGAAACACCCAACACCACAATGCTTTGGTTTTGCAATCCAAAATTTATCGTTTGATATCCGAAAGTGCTTGTTATTATTATAATCTCGAATAAGTGTGTTATATTTGGCAAAAAGACTGACAACAACATCTTCACAAATTTGGGGTGCATGTCATCATAACCTACTGCATTCTACTTAACTGAAGGATGAAAAGATGTCAGACTAAGACACAATGAAAAGATTATTCGAGTTACACCTGTAAAGTTATAAAAATGTTTTAACAATTGGCACCAGCAGTATATTTAGGTTCATTAATTAGGTTTTGTTAAGTTCTTCAACATTTGACAGTTGTCATCATTCTTTGGCTTACCAGCCCCAATTTCTCTTATACATTTCCATTTTAGAGGGGAATGAACCGCATAGGCAAAATATCTATCAGTTCTGATAATAATATAATACATATGTTCTTACTGAAGTTGTCGTAGTCTAATAAGTAGTATGTTGGCTTATTATATGTAAGGTCGAGGTTCTAACCCCAGCCCAGCCATTTCGAATAAAACGGAATATTAAAAATTTTTCTTCGGCGACTACCTCTCAGAAGGTTCTGGCAAAAGCTCTGAGAGTAAATAAAATTGCCGTGAAAGGTTTATCAAAAATCTATCGTTCAGAGTCGACTTTAAACTGTAGGTCCCGTCAAAACATGAGTGATAGTAGAAACTAGATCGTAATCCTGACTAAGGGTTGTAATGACTATTTTTTAATTACATTTCTCACCCTCCGTTTTGTTTTTTGTTGCGGCTGCGAATTAATATAACAAAGTCTGATGCACTTTCAATATTTATCGCTCGATCCATGATGCGGAATATGGACTTTAAAATACTAAACGACCCCTCAATTCTGTACAATAGATTCGTGATACTGTATCCCCTTCAATATTTATATCGAATGTGCAACAGTGCTCTTACATACGAATATCCCAACACCATCAGAATGAGATGTTTTGTCGAAGTGAAATTGTTTAAATTACTTACGTTTATACATTAGTTTTGATGAAACTGTAAAAATGTTATAGAGAAAATGTCAGCATTTCATCAAATTCAGAAATAAAGGGTCGGCCAAATAATTTTTTTTTTTGAAAATGCTTTAAAAAAAGCTACTGAATATTTTCTCAAATTTCTTTTTTTATTTGAAAGTAAAATCCTTCCGGTTAATAATGGAAAATAATTTCATTCAAATGGCTGCCTCGGCTGGCCATGCAGTAGCCTACACGATCGGTCCAATTTTTAAGCACATTATCGATTGTGTGCAGCTGTGTTTCACCAATGGCTTCACGAATATTGTCCTTTAAAGCGTCAATTGTCTCTGGCTTGTCGGCGTAACACTTATCTTTGGCGGCACCCCACAAGTAATAGTCCAACGGTGTCAAATCGCAGCTCCGAGGTGGCCAAACGACATCAGCTCTGCGGCTGATAATGCGATCTTCAAAAGCAGGGCGCAAAAGATCGAGTTAGCTTCGGCTGTGTGGCACGTAGCGCCATCCTGTTGAAACCAAATGTTGCCAATATCCTCCTCTTTGTGAACAAAAATTCGTTCAACATGGCCCGATAACGGTCTCCATTGACTGTAACGGCCACTCCTGCTCATTTTCGAAGAAAAATGACCCAATTATGCCTCTGGACCAAAATCCGCACCAAACAGTGACTCGTTTTGGGTGCGTCAGCTTTTCAATGTATGCGTGCGGGTTTTCTGTGCTCCAAATGCGACAATTTTGCTTGTTTACATACCCGCCAAGATCAAAATGAGCTTCATCTGAAAAGATGATTTTTTTTTGCCAAAATCGGCATCTTCTGTTAGTCGATCGCAGGCCCACTTAGCGAAGCGAAAACGCATTGGAAAACCCGTTGTTCAAGCGTATACACGACCATATTCGTTCAGCGGAAGGATAAAACTATTTATCTGTCAAATCAGACATGAGCTAAGTGTCACCATTCACGAAATAAGCACTAGTTGAAAAAAAAAACGTTAGATGGCGGACCTGATACAACTTTCTTTTGGTTAACGCTTTATAGAAATCAACGAAGAATCAATATAACCTTTCTGCATTCTTTTTAAGTTTACTCCTCATATGATCCTTTGGGTCAAATTGACCCAATGCGAGTTTTTGTATAAAACCGACAACTTTTTACTTTAATATGGTTATTTATTGAAGTTATTATAAAAACTAATAATTTAAACTAGTTTGTATGTAAGTCCTCTCTCTCTTAAAAAAATTTCAGTTATTAGTAAAAACTTTAATAAGAGTTCATCATCTCTTACATAGGCAGAATAGTGGAAAGAACTTAATAGAAGGACGTACTTATACTTTTTTGGAACCTAGAACCTAGAACCTTTTTTGAGAAACTTTTCATGGCAATTTTATTTACTCTCAGAGTTTTTGCCAGAAATCTGCTGAGAGGAAATCGCCGAAGAAATATTTTTTGTATTTTGTTTTGATGTCTGGCCTGGGGCTCGAACCCTGGCTTTACGTCTAATAAGCCAACACACTACCTACTAGACAACGGCGACTTCAAACTTATATGTTCCAGAAATATTTTGATCTGGCATTGCAATTTTCACAAACTTTAATGTTTTAGTTTGCGGGCTTTGAAGCAATATATTGGGGAAAACTGCCGTGAAGAGGACTAACTGCTCATCATATTCATTGGGTTTATAGAAATGTCTGATGTTATGTTGTGTCCTAAGTGTGCAAGTTTGTCGCGAAGTTTTCTTTCTGCTCTATCTCTAGCAAACCTCTGGTATTTTGATATGATCATAAATCGCTTGAGGCTCATTGCAGCTTGAAAAATTGTTCTATCATATGCTAGTGAGACCTTCTCCATTAGATTTGCACACTCTAACTATTATTTGTAAACCAAGGTCAAGCTCTATCAAGTCAATATCTGGACAATTATTTCCAAGTATTCCTTGGTCATATTGAACCAAAAGATGTTAGATGTACATTATATTTGTTATTACATATAGGCAAAGATAATAATATCCTTTTTGTAATTTTTTTTTATCATTATATAATCATTTCTTATGCAATAGAGGATAAAATGACGTTTCATTTAAACGAAGTTTACCATTTAATAGAAAAATTTTGTATTTGAAGACCACAATTGGGTCAAATTGACCCAAGCAATGCGGAAAGGATAAAAGCTAGTATTTTTATTTCATTTTCCAATTTATAGAAAATTTCTGTAAAAATTTAAGAAAAAAGTCGATCGATCGATTTTTAGTTAAAAATGCCTACAACGACAACTTTATTTAGTACTCAAGCATCATTAAGCGTAGCATCTCTGTATATTCGTACATCTCCTTATGTATTTTAAATTGGCTTAAATTGATTTCTTTTTTTTAATTTTAAAGCTTCGGCATAAATAAAGTCAATTAAAAGTTTTAGCAGTTGTTATTCGATGTTAACAGCAACTGTTGAACGCATTATTAATGAGAGTTGAACTTCAGTGAAAACTTTAAATATTTTTTATATATTTTGTTTGCAAGTTTTCTATCATTATTATGCACCCTCAGATAAAGTTTGAACTTACTACTTACGACTTACTGCAATTGCTGAATTATTATCACTGAATGGGCATTTGTAGCTTTAATTTGATTGGGTGATGGTAATACCACCATAATTACTTGAATAGCGTACGATTAAAAATATACGATTTTTTTAGACGTGTCTTCTTTTATTTTAGTATTAGTATTTAAATTAGTAAAATGCTTTTCGTTTATTAATTAAACGATTAATCTAAGGACATTAGAAAAACTGCTAAGGTTAGTGAACTTCTTTACAATAAATATTACCAATTTAATGATGGTGCGCATGGGCAACTGCTTAACTATTTGAGAATCTGCTTGTGGAACATAAACAGCATACGATAGTACAAAATTTTAGTAAAACAAATTCATATGAGATACGTGCATATACAGCAGGCATTCAGATGTCGTTTCCAATGGACAATCAACCACGAAAAGACAAATGATTCAAAAGATTCCACTGGATTTATCATCTGATCTTCCAGCTCCTATTCTTATGATAAGGTATGACATTGAATACACCACAACTTTCAAATATAGGGTCATCGAACAATGGCTTTCGAACACTGACAGTTGATAATGGCCATCTTCTTGTATTTACCTTCGTCAAATTAGTCGTCTGTCAAGTCAAGTAGCTGTTTTGTATGTGGTGCCAAATAGCCCAGAACGTACAAAGCATTCAACAACACATACGACATAAAAAACTGTTTTTATTAAATTATCGGGAAATCTTTCTCAGCGATGAGATCCATTTCTGGATGAATGCGTACATAAACAAATAAAATTGCGCAACATCATGAGATCCAAGAGAGCCCAGTGCATCCCGAAAAATTCAGTTAATTGATGTAGATTTCAGGTAACTCGGCTACAAAGAGAACGATTTTGACCATTAAAGCCACAGGCGAGCACTATAGTTTGATAATTACTAACTTCTTTTGCAATGTATCGGATGATTTGGACACTGGACCCTGTATTAACGAATTGATGGCACGCCGGTCTCACATATATATAAGTGATGCGAACTGATCAAAAAGTTTATGCAATTTTTTTGCTCACGCCACAGCTATACTCAAAGTCACCATGATCCTTGCATAATCGGTTAAATTCAGTCTGACTTAGATTTCTATTAAAAAAATTTCAAGGCGCTACTATACCATGTATTTATTTGCAAACCAGTATTAAATTATGGATGTATGGATTTTTAAGTTCTAATCTAATGTACATATGTACATATTGTTACGAAAATGGAAATGGTGTTTTGCTTTTACATCGTTTAACATTAAAATTATAAACAAAAGCTACGAAAACAAAAACAATGAACTTGTTTATATGATAAACAAGTAAATAAAAATATACCAACAAACACCAGTATAAGAAAAAATAATAAACAATTAAACAAAAAGGCAACAACAACCACTGCAAGAATAAATGTAAACAAAAATACACAAACAACAATAATGAAACAACGTTATTTACATTTATAGAGATCTCGAGAAGGCGGAGCTATGCACATTCGACTTCAAGAACATTCATCAGACTGTTTACGTTGCCATATAAAAGGCAACGCAAAACAGGTAACTGAGTCAGTCAGAGTTCAGACAGTCTTGTGTGAAGACGGGGTATATTTGAAGAGAGTAATCGTGGTTTGAAGATCTCCGTCACAAAGATCACTCGAACAATTGTATAATAATTGTTATTGTTTATGCAAAAGAAAGCAAAGAGGAATATCATACAAAGCAATTGTTGTTGTTTACGTAAAGTTGTGGACAGTGGCACACAGAATTGTGCGAATTATAAAGAATCTGAATTAAAACTAAACACCAATTTATTTTTATTTCATTTGCAATCTACGAGTTTATATTTTAAACGTTTTAAAAAGGTAAAAACGTTACAATATGTATACCATAATAAGGGTGATCACTAGTAGCTTGAATATTTGAATATTTTTTATAAATTGATTCGCCTATGAAATGAGCTCACAGATGAGATATATGTATAACACACTATAAAAAAAATATTTTTCTTTTATAAGTATTTATGTAAAGGAACATGCTCCCCTAGTTATCAGTAAGATTATTGCATATTTAATATTTTAATCCTCCATAGATTTAGTTTGTTGTCATAAGATTATTTATTAAAAATCCATCCCAGTGAATTAAAATGATATTTTTATTAATTAAAAAGTGTACTTGGTAAGCAATACTTTAAGGCTAATAAATTGTTTTTTAATACCAAATGCGAGTAGAGATGAAGGGGCAAACAACTCTGTAAATGATAATTTATAAAGAGAAAGCACGTCTCATCATTAAATCGAAATACAAGTTGTTGTCGATCGATGCACTTATAGAGGCATAATAGTTTGTGAACTCCTCTTTAGTTATCTGGAAAATAAAGAAAAAATAACAAATAAAGATAAATTTACTTATTTTATATGTATAATTATCAGTATTATAGGTATTCTCATACTATAAGTATAGTATGCCAATGCTTTTTTATAAAATTTTCTTTTATTTTTTGTTTTTAAGCTTTCTTAATAAAGTGTAATTTATACTTGTCTGCGCATAAATTCTTATTAAACGATTCTTAATCTTAGTAGAACTTACAGTGCCATCGTTATTGCCGCGCACACCTTCGAAATTATTTAAATAATCTCTGAGTATTTCTTCTTCTGTCATTTCACCACTTTCGTACTTTGGATGGTCTTTTACGGAATAAACATTTTTTAAATCCTCCACCGTAATGACACCATCGCCATTTTTGTCCATTTTATTAAATGCCTGCTCAATAATGTCTAGACGACTCTGTGGCATGGGTGGCTATGGTATGGATGTGTCACCAAACAAAAATAAACCAAGAACACAAAAAAACATTATTCTTTTGCTTGCTTTTCGCCTTTAACGGCAATAGCAATAGCCAAGTTATGTCCAATGGCAAAAGGATACTTACACGTAATTTCAATAAAAATTCTGTCATATTAATAGAGCCACTGCCATCCTCGTCGAAACTTTTTGTAAAGATTTTTTCCTGTATATTTAAGTGTGTGTTGTTATAATTTATTTTTATTAAACTTACGTCTGAAACAATTCCTTAAGTTCTTCATCGCTTAAATCCAAACCAAACTCACGTATACCCTTGACAAATTCTTCCTCATTCAATGCTTTGCTACCATCATCGTCCATATTCCGAAATGCTCTTTTTGGGTAACGAAAAAAAAAAAAAAAAAACAAAATCCAAAAAAACAACGTAAATCAAAATGAATGCAGACAAAATTAAGAAGAAGAAGAATATTTGAAAAGAATAAATCTTTCATAATTTGTCTCAATTAGAAAATAAATCTCTTTCATGCCATTATGCCGCATAAAATAAATGAAAAAGAAAGCTTTGTGAGCAGTATACAAAAGCAATTGTTTGTTACCTTCCCAGTCCAGATATGCCAGTAGCACCACGACTAAAACACAAAAGACGCAATTTGGTTAGAACATCCTTATCAGTGCCATCGGTTAATTCACGTTGTGACTTTTGTGCCAATTTTGCTTCAATCGAATACAAGTCTCGTACTCTTAGCTGAAATCATTTCAAATTATATTTTTTGCCTGATTAAACAAAAATATCACAAAAATAATGCATTCAGACTCAAACAAAAGCCTAATAATAATAATAGAAATCTAATACACATACATATAATAGAGCATACAAAGAAGTATTATTTCTGTAGAATAAATTGCGATTGCGAATGTACGCTTCTAAACTATGAATGGTATACGCAGATAAAATAGCTTATGAGTACACTTTTCGTTACAAGAAAATATTCAAATATTTGACTTAATTGTGATACACATACATATCCATACATACATACATACATAATTGGTCATTATGTACAACCTTTCAGTCCCTTTATTTTATAGCTGCTGAAAATACAATGTGCCTTGCTATACCCATGATAGGTAATTTAGACGCATTATATTTGGCTCCATGGTAATATAATCTATTAGCTTAGAGACTAGTCTTTTAGTGCAAGTGTCATACGTTTAATTTTCGCGATTATACCAACTGAACTTTGTAAGGCGCCGAGGTCTTTTCGCAATATTCGACTTCAATTTTTACGTGAAATGTTCAATACTTGAGAACGATGACTAGCTGATGTTAATGAATTCTCAAGCACACTCTCAACCACAACTTCGACATTTTCGGGTGTACGCACTGTACAAGCACGCTCACATCTAGGCGCATAAACAATGAAATCATTTTCACTAACTTTAGTAATAAACTGGCGTATACCGTTCACTGTTGGTCCTTCTCTGTGACCAAATTTTGTACGACATTTTCGTGCAATTTCCGAGCAATTGTGTTTGTTTTGGAAATAAATTTCCAATAAATTCCAACGCTGCTCAAGCGTAAATCGATTCATTACGTTCGGTGGAGATAATATACTGAATTTTGTGTTAAAATAGAATAACATAGGTAGTGCCAGATTTAAAATAAGCCCACCCGATATAATGTAATTTGTAAATGTATTGGAAATCAAACACAGGAAAAATTAAGGATAAAATTGTTATTCAATTGAAATTAGGGCTAATTTGGACGTACTTTTTCTAGCACTTTATTTGGCATCCCACACATAGCAGTTGTAATGTTGTGTTCGAGGGCTGGTTTTGTGGCTGAATAGACGTCTTTAAACGCGAAGAACTGTCCGTATTCCAAAAAAAAAAAAAAAACAAAAAACTGGTCTAGTGGAGTGAAATTATATAACCTCGGCGGCCCACGGAATTCCAAACACTTTTCACAATAAATTTATGATATCGCTTGCATGAACACCATCTTATTAAAACTAAACGTCAACTAAGTTCAGTTTTTCCGTTTTGTGTAACAGAGTCAATAATCATTGCATTGTATCTTACGTCCATAACTGCAACGTTACAATTTGCATTGCTTTTGAAAATCTAGGCAACCTTGGACTGTTTCTGGTTGTTCTTCATACTAAATTCGACATTTTCGTTTATTGACGTCTCGGTTAATCTAAAAAACAGCTCTATCTGGCGATAATTCTTCGATTTTTCGATTTAGGAAATATATTTCCCATACACCATGAGTATTTATTTAAAAAAATCCAAAAAGTTTCCAAAGTTATTCGTTTTTAATCAAAATCATACTGAAATCCAAAACCATACTAAACATTTTGGCCATTGCCACATTTCACGAAATTCTGTTTTACACGAGAAAACCAAATTTTTAGAACATCATTCATTACATGGCATTAATTACGTCAGTTAATTTCGCAGGTACACCTTTACATCTTAACAGTGCACATATTGAGAAGTGAGATGGTGTGTCGAAAGGCTTTTGAAAACATGGAAAGAAAGTGATGGTTTTCAGCTACATTTAATCGGCATCTTTTTTTTTTTTTTTTTTTGATAAACATCGCTTACTGAAAAGTTCATTCCCTATCGGTTGGATCTAAATCAAGGTTAAGATAAAAACCTGGAAGTCTCTAATTATGTTTAAAAAGTTTCCATTTGATGTCAATAATTTTATATCCACTTGCATTAAATCAAAGTTATAAAAAAGTTTTCATAACCTCTGTCCTAAACAATACAGTTATACCGGTTATATGAAAACAGATTATATACATATATACTGGGTTTAAACGTGGAAGAAAACCTTCAGCCACTTTAGAATCTAATAAATTTGTTGCAACTATTGCAGATTTTGATCCCCTCCAACTAAATATTAAACCAAAGACTTTAGGAAGAACATATGATTTGTTACAAATTTACTGTTTATTGAAGTTGGTGTATGTTTTTTTACCCATGTCTTGAATGTTTTATGTACCAATATACAGTAGATAGCAAAAGTCTTAGTACTCCAATATATTTTGACAGAAAAGTCCTCACAGGCTTAATACTCTTGCACAAAGTCCCGATATGACTTCAAGAAAGTATTTAGGAGATCATTTGAAAGAACTGTTACGTAGTTGCTAAACCTCAAACAAAAGTCAACCGAAAAACTTGCTTATGGTGCCACTAGAAAACACTAAACAAAACTTGTACATTCAATTTCAAATGGGTTAAATGGAGTGATTGACCTTCAGGGATATTATACTAAATACAAGGGATAACATTTTCATATATGAGGCCTTTGAATTTTAAATTTACTCAGAGTTCCCCTTGGGAGTACCTATGGAGTCATCTGAAACTTTTCCTTATTTTTCTCTTGTTTTATGAAAAACATTAAAAAATTTTTTGTTTTATAATAAAACAGAAATAAGTTAATAAAATAAATATAAAAACTAGAAATTTCTATACAAACTTTTGGCTAAAATTCATGACATTGCTAAAACATATTGCCGTACTAAGACTTTTGCTGTCCACTGTATTAACATCCACTGTATTATATAATTGGCCCTTATAACCCTTCAGTTGGGATTACGATCTTCCTTCTCACACCACTTATGTTGTGTGCGTTAATTTATACATGAGTGGCGGGACCTACAGTTTAAAGTCGACTCCGAACGACAGATTTTTGAGAATCTTTTTTTATGGCAATTTTATTTGCTCTCAGAGTTTTTGCCAGAAATCTACTGAGAGAAAGTCGCCGAAGAAATATTTTTTCATATTTCGTTTTTGATGTCTAACCTAGGGTTTGAACCCTAGCCAACTGCACTACGGCGACCAATGTATTAACGTTATTGGCAATTACAAACGTATAGACCTGATTACGACCTTATTATGACAGAACCTGCTAAAACTTTTTCATGTAAATTAATTTAGCCTCAGAATAGTTTGCTTAACGAATTTGCTGAAGAATTGCTTTCATATCCTTTTTTTTTTCAATATTTTGGAGTCTAGGTTAAGGAATTCGAAAATCCCGTTTAGATTGACTAATTTTGACTAAAATTAACGCTGCCCAATTTTTTTTATATTTTTTCTGAAATATTTTTTTTTAAATGTTATTCCCAATTAATTAAAATGTAATGCAGGTTTATTCAATGTAATATTCATTAACGGCTTCATCGAATTCAGGTGGATGAAGTAACGAGAAAAAATAAATTTTTACGTGAAACAGGTTTGGTACAAAAAAAAACTAAACTTTAAACACTTTATGTCTGTATTGTTTTCGTCGTACGTAACTGCGGGTAATTATTGTATGGTGTTCCTTATTTTTGGTTCACCATTTCTTTTATTACCGCAAATGGGTTTATGCCACGATATAAACCTGCGTGTAACAGCAGGTGTTGTTATTCCCATTGTTAATGTACACAAAATATTTTTTTTCCATCTCGAGAAATAATTGTTGTATGGAAAAAATACTCTAATAATTTACTTTGAATTAAACAAAATACCCAATTTTGATAATTTAATAACCATTTCATTAAAAAATCTTTCTTTCGAAATTTTTTAGGGAATTTTCTTATACAACTGAGACATACTTCAGGGCAAATCAATGAAAATTTGATTCAATAACTCACTCCATAACACAATATACTTACATTGTCGTCTTCGCCCATTATTTAAGTGGATTTTATTGTATTTAGTATATAGTACGGGAGCTTTTAGTTTTATTGCGTGAATATTTTACACCGGACGTTAAAGTGTCTGTCACTGACTACCTTTCGTTGTGAACTGTTTAGTTGAACTATTCAAATTTCTAAAGCTATTTTAACATAAAAGGGAATTCGTGTTTAAAAAATTGAAAAAAAAAGAAAAACAGGACAATTACGTTACGATTAATCAGCCTTGACAATAACAGTACAGTGATACTTATGTTTCGTTAAAAAAATTGTCGACAATGAATATAAAAAAACTACCCCTGATGTAATCAAACCATATGTGGTCTTTATTTAATTGTAGGGCACAGAATGACTTCTGTGTTAATATACCAGCTACACCATGGCAAAGGCAAACAACTTATTCATAATAAAAAATAAGAAGCCTTCTTACAAAGATATTGTGTATGTACATATATCGTTAGTATAATTCGCAAAGACGCTAAGTCCACTTTTTTCCAAAATTCAGATTTTAATGCAAAACGGTAACATTGTACATCATACATATTTTACAACACCAAAACATGTCATTATATAGTTTAAAGTTGTTGTAATTTTGTGGTTTGCAAAAACGCTAAGTCCACAAAACTACGAAAAATATTAATATTAATATTATTAATTAATTAATAATAATAATTAACCTTATTAGTTATTAATATTAATATTATTATTATTTTGTAAAAATAATTGCGTTTAAACAGTTTACAAATTTTAAAAACTGAAAAAGCTACAATGTTTTTTGTGTCTCCTGTAAAATTTGAAAAAAGGGACTTAACACATTTGCGAATTATACTAACGATATGCATAACGACTGCAGCGTAGGCAGCAGTTCCCAATGATTCATGTATACAAACATAATTGGTTATTACAACCCTTCAGTCAGGATTACAATCTAGGTTCTCACATTACTTATGTTGTGTGTGGTAATTTTATACATGATTGGCGGGACCTACAGTTTAGAGTCGATCATGAAGGACAGATTTTTGAGAAACTTTTTTTTATGGCAATTTTATTTACATTTACAGTTTTCTCCAGAAATCTGTTGAGAGGATGTTGCCTAAGGCCTGGTCTTTGGTCTAATAAGTTCACGTCTAATTAGCCAACACACTACCTACCAGACTACGGTGACTACAATAACTCAGTCGAAATAAAAATATTACTACTAAATAAATGAATACCTTTTGAAAAGTTTAATGCGAAAATGTTTAGTGGTTGAGTATACCGATGACTTGATGACAGTATTACCAACACGTACAACTACCGGATAACTGCAGTGCTTTTCAGGTGAAAATCGTGAATATCAGTAGCACGGTATGCCCTGAGGAGATAATAATCTACTCGGTCATCCAGGTTTCAATAAAATCAACCTCTAAACTAGTTCACTAATGCCGCCTGTTTTTTTGGAAAATGTTTCAAATGTCTTTATTATTTGGATTCCTGGACATGAGGACATTTTAAAAAACTGTGTTATACGAATAAATTCCACTCCATGACTATCGCTTCTTGAGCAAAAGAGTTCGTTACGTTGAACTGACTGAATCTCTCTCGGCGAAATAAAACAAATCATTTTTGTACTGTATTGGACATTTACTACATAATCTCTGTCCTTACAGAACACTAGCTTCTAGAGAGGTCGGCAAGTATTAACTTCTTTTAGCCTGAATTGGATGATGTGGGCATCAACGATATGTTGCTTCAACATGACGGCTCAAAGTGCCTCACATCTTATGCCACAATGGATATTCTGCACAAGCGACTTGAGGGTATGGTCATATCACTTGTAGGTGCTATCGACTAGCCATCGAGATCGTGCCATTTATCCCCATTAGTTTCTTATGGGGTCGCAAGTATATGCGAATAAGCCACAAAACACGGCGCTCTTCAAATCCAATATAACCCATGCATTCAATACACACATAACATAATTGTTCATTACCATCATTCAGTTAGGATTACGACCTAGCTTCCCATGGGTTAATTTTACACATGAGTGGCGGAACCTCCAAGTTAAAGTCGACTTCGAACGACAACGGAGTTTGAAACGTGCCCTTACGCATAATAAGCCAATACACTAACTAACCATATAACCTTATGTGACAAAGTCATGGAAAATTGCACATTTAGAATGCGCTCTATCGCTAGAAACCGTGGCGGGCATTTGAATGATGTTATATTCCATACATAATAGCATTAATAGGCCTTTGAAGGCAACAACAATTTTTTATAATATGTATGTCACACACTTCTTGTTTTGTTTAAATTCAAAGATAAGGAGCACTATAAACGGGACCCTAAGATTGTGTAGTTTTACATCTGAAGATTCCTCTTTCATCTGTATCGCCACAGACTGCGACCCTACCACGCAGATATTGGGTATCCTGACTTTTGTTACTTTTCCTAAGTTTTGTGTGTGCCGCACACACAATTTCTTTGGTAACGCACAAATCCAGTGTGAAAAGTATTTGCTATTGTGTTAAACAGACTAATTTTTAAATCTAAATTACAACACATTTTTAATAAATACTTTTATAGACTTATAGTTGACAGATGTACCGTATATTGACATTATCGTTCCACACAGCCTGTATGTAAAAGATTAGTTTTGTTTTTGATGGTGATTTAGAGGAAATTTTTATCAGTTTGAAATCAGATACATACATACATACATAATTGGTCATTACAACCCTTTAGTCAAGATTTCGACCTAGCTTCTCGCACCACTTATGTTGTGTGTATTAATATTTATACATGAATGGCGGGACCTACAGTTTAAAGTCGACTCCGAACGACAGATTACTTTTGAGAAACTTTTCATGTCATTTTTATTGATTGAAGATGTCGGACCTGGGATATGAACCGCGGCCTCACTTCTAATAAGCCAACATACTGGCTACTAGTCTACAACGACCTTATAAACAGTGTCCGAGTCACTAAAAATTTTTTCCATGTTGACAATATTTTTGTGATTTTATAAAACTTTTGAAGAATTACTTCACCTCATGCACGTATTGATAACACTGTGCGACAAAATAAAAAATATTAAATACACCCAGTTAAGGACATAGTGCAAGTTGTGAGTTTTGTTTAGTAGAACTCAAAAATATTTTTTTTATATTTCTTGAACCCTTCAAACTTGTTTTATTTGTTTCATTAACTGGGTGTATTTTGACCCGTCGCGTGTATAAAACATTAACACGTTCTTTCATTTAAACATTAGCTATTTAAGTTAAATTTTACATATCCATTGTATCTAAATTTTGAAGAAAAATTATGTATTCATGCAAATGGTGTAAATTGATGTCATCAGACAGTGTAATGATATCATGTCCCCATGTCCTTGCACTTACCGATATTTGAACAGAAAAAATTCCATATGGTTTGATGGAATACAGAGTAAATTAATTTTTTTTTTATTTTTTTCATGCTTCACTTCAATTTAAATTTGTTCGTTCATTTCGTTGATGGTCATGCAAATATTTTTAATGCTCGTAAGAAGGTGGAAGGAAGGAAAGTTTTTGCGATACAAATTAACTGATAAAGTAAAAAAAAAAAAACGAAAAATGAAATACGCTCATTTATATTTAAATGAAAAACAGCTTTTAAACTGATTGCCTTAATTACAAAATTCTTAAAAAAAAACCGCATTTACACAACACATTCATACATGACACTTTACTTTACTTTACTTTTTTTTTTCAATAAAATTAAAGAAATTTTAATTAGCAACGAGTAAAGAGAGCAAGCAAGTAAGCAATCAGATTTTCGTGAAAAAAGAGGTCATAGAGTCAATTGGGTTTTTCTTTTTTTATTTTATTTCACTTATCAGATGCTTTAAAAATATTGTTCTGCTGCGTTCTGCTCTTCTTTCAATAGCGAACTGGATAGCTATACGCATTGAATTGAATCGATTAAATCGACTTGTGACGGAGACACTGGTTTTACCACATAAAAAGTGTGTTTTATTTGAAATATTTATACTGGACTACGACGAATGATTTTAAATAAAACTCTACCTGTCTGCGTTTGTTAAGTTTGCGATAACTTGACATACTTGGGTTTCTTGGTCGGCCAAAGAACATTACGTTGTCGTCTGAAATGGAATCAATTCAAATTAAGACTGACTGACCCAAACAACAACAAGTAAATGTGTTTGGTCACCACAAAACAAAAAATCATACGAATTAAACAGAAAAAAACAACAAAACAAAACCAAATAATGAACGTGTTCTCTTCATTTTCATAAAATTTCTTTATTAATGAAATGCGTTTTTCTTTTTCGTTTATTTGTTTATGCCTTAGGAGCGTGTATTTTAATAATCATTTTTTCTTTTTTACATTCCCCACTTACTCACAATAAATAAACATTTCAGGTCTTAAGAGAGTGATTTTATAATTGACGTCCTTTATTAATTCCATTAAATTTAATTCAATAAAAGTCTGTTTCTGATTACTTTAAATAATAAATTTACAGATAATTTGAGTAGCGTTAAGGCTATCGAAGTATAACTGGGAGGATTCAATTTCAAAAATTACTTTAAAAAAAATTACCAAAAATGGTAAAGGAATTCATTTATATTTCCGAAACCTCTGTGTATCGAACGTATTTAAATATGCATGTAATCACCTGTCGCTGTAGTCTAGTAGGTAGTGTGTTGGCTTATTGGACTGAAGGCCCGAGTTCGAATCCCAGATCAGACATCAAAACGAAATTATGAAAATATTTCTTCGGTGACTTCCTCTCAGCAGATTTCTGGCAAAAACTCTGAGAGTATTAAAATTGCCATGAAAAGCTTCTCAAAAAACTGTCGTTCGGAGTCGACTTTATACTGTAGGTGCCGCCACTCATGTATAAAAATTAACGCACACAACATAAGTGGTGTGAGAAGCTAGGTCGTAATCCTGACTGAAGGGTTGTAGTGACCAATTATGTATGTATGTATGTGTAATCACCTGACAATGTAACATTCAATAAAACTGATTAAATTATAGTCAGTATGAATGGTTTCTATATTGCTTTAGAACCAGACAAATAGCACTTCTGCTAGTATCTGCTATATTCCCCCTGGTGTGACTCGAGGGAAAACAATCGAAAAGCTTCTCGAATAAGCTATAAGTCCTGCCTGTGTTTAATATTAGAATATATAAAATGGGTGATGTGATACGCTAGCCTGCAGTCCTAGCTAAAGGATAAGGTAAAAATTAAACTACCTCGATTCCATTGCTTTGGTCATCAAACAAATTAGCGAGTGAAGGTGAATAATAGAACTAGTCGCAGTAGTCTATTAGGCATTTAGCAACCAAATTACTTTATTCAGTTTTATCATTTAATGCAGGGGTTGTTAAAAAGAGAGCTGTTAGCCAATCGATTAGTCACCTCATGATGGTTCGGTTTATAATTATACTAATCACAGTAGTAGTCGCCGTAGTGTGTTGGCTTATTAGACATTAGGTCAGACCTCTCTGACAAACCGAAATATGACAAATATTTCTTCAGCGATTTCCTCTCAGGAGATTTTTGGTAAAAAGTCTGAGAGTAAATAAAATAGCCATGAAAAGTTTCTCAAAAATCTGTCGTTCGGAGTCAACTTTAAACTGTAGGTCCCGCAACTTATGGTTAATGGTAAAAAGTCTGAGAGTAAAAATTGCCATGAAAAGCTTCTCAAAAAAATCTGTCGTTCGGAGTCGACTTTAAACTGTAGGTCCCGCCACTCATGTATAAAATAAACACACACAACACGAGTGGTGTTAGAAGCTAGGACGTTGTACAATGGGTCAGTTCGACCTCCGGGTACTGTACTTGTCACAGTTGACAAGTACACGTCCTCTAACCTAACCTAACCTAACCTATGGTTAAATTCAACACACACAATATAAGTGGTGTGTGTATGTAAATGGTGTCTGTATTACCTTATAAAGTTTATAACAACACAAACAGCTGGTTTGTTAGTAGCTGTCATATCTTCCTGAACTGTAAGTGTGGCTCAAGGAAGAAAAAGAATCAAAAACTAGTTGCCACGATAGAACTTCTCGAATCTGTTATTCGAAGACAATGTTAAGTTGTAAGTCCCGCCAAACGTGTTCAAAATAAAAACATATCCATATGGTGTGACAAGCTAGGCTGAAAACCTGATTAAAGGGCCGTAATGATCAATCGTAAAGTAAAAAGTCAGAACAGACAGACTACATCCATGCTTTGGTCATCAAACAAATTAGCTAGAATAACATCAGAGTTACCACAGTAAAAAAGTCTAATGATAGAACTAGCCACCTTAGTATAGTAGATAGTGTGTTGGCTTATTAGACGAGAGCTTACGGTTGAAAACCGAGGTCAGAGATCGCAAATAAAACGAAATATGAAAAAAAGATATTTCTTTGGTGAATTACTCTCAGCAGATTTCTGGTAAAATCTCGGAGAAAATATTAAAATTTTTATGAAAAATATCTCGAAAATCTGTCCCGCCATTCATGTATAAAATTAACACACGCAACATAAGTGGTGTGAGAAGCTAGGTCGTAATCCTGACTGATGGATTGTAACCAATTATGATCAATTATGTATGTATGATAGAAATAATCCATTAACAATACATAACCAATTTAAACGCTCGTGGGTTTTCTTAGATTTTCAGCAAATGGAAACATTAAAATATTAGAAAAGTAAAGCGAAATGCTATAATGCCTATAGTAAGGCATGGGCGAGTAATTGTTCAATTTTAATATTTTAGAGTCAACAAAACGGCCATGTGGAGAAGAAATGTATGAAAGGAATATTGAAGTCGAATGAACAATTTATTTGAATTTGCTTAATGTTAAGTCAACGTATGTATGTGTTAAATCTTTAATATGTCTGCATTACGAGCTCTATACTATACTCAACTCAAATTTAATGAATTACTTGACCACAACATAAAATCCTTGACTTACAAACAATAAAATCAAACTGCTGCCGTAATTTATTTTTAAAAGGTAACAAAAATATTTCGTCCACTCTATTCAAACAGCAAACACCACAAAGGGAATAAAAAGCAAGACGATAAGACTTAATCGAACTGGGAATACTTTAAAGAGCATACAGTTTAGAAAAATAATAATATTGACCGAAAGCACGCTGATTAGAAAGAAATTAAATTGATTATAATGGGTCCGATTACTTGTAAACACTTCTCATTGTTTCGATAGAGAGAATTCACTTATGGGTGCCCTGGTAGTTCAGTGAGTAGTGTGCAATACTATTAGATTGAGGGCCGTGGGTTCGATTCCCACCAGAGACTTTGGTCTGTTAGATTACACCGAGCAGACGGTCTAAGTTACTCAGTTATACACATATAATTTTTAATTGTATTGTAATTAATAAATAAGTAAATAAATAAATAGTCAATTGTGCAGTACAATATGGGTGTTTAAGAAATTTTAACCACCATTTAATTTTTATATTAAGGTTCAGAATTATATTTACATATGAAGTTTTCTTCCTGATGTCTACACCTAGGGATACTGATTATTTATTTCCACAGTATAAACTATGCAGTTCTCATTTTTGCTCAGTATTTTAATAGTGACGTGGGATTGGTTTTATGAAAGTACGATCTGTTTGACTGATTTAGCCTGTGACTGAAACACTTAACAAACTACTGTCTTATTTCACATGCCAACGTAAAACATGTATCGGTTTTTTCCAAATTAGTTAATATTCTGAAATCTAGGTTATCCTAGAATAAGGCAAATCATATAGCACTGTGCTGAAGAGTCTATCCAGCTTTATAGTTGCGAACTTGGAGAAGCTCAAGTGTAATCGACACATACCGTTATTAGCGGTCATTCTGTTCTGTCACAAAATTCAGTATATTATCTCCACTGAATGTAATGAATCGATTTATGCTTGAGCAACATTGGCATTTATTGGGGCTCAGAAAACCCGCACGTGGTTTTATCATAGATGGGCACTTTGCAGTACCAGTAAAATTGATTTTTACTGATTACTGAAAAAAATTACAGTTACAAAAATGAAATCTAAATTTCATTACCAGTAAACATTTACTGAATACTGAAAAGCTTAATGCATTAGAATTATAATGCAGTATGCCCATGTATGGGTTTTATAGAGGGCAATGCACCTATTATTGGGCCATATTTCTTTGAAAATAAGGACGGCGTTTGATGGCCGTTTAATTAGCCGAAATAATGATGCCAAATGGCTGGAAAGAAACTGCGATTTGATACCGTTGGACTAATTTCTGTGGGGTGTCGTTAAAGGAAAATGTTATGCCGACAAACCAGAGATAATTGAGCATTTTAAAACCAACATTCGTGATGCCATTGCCGAGATACGACCGCATACACTCAAAAAAGTGCACGAAAATTGGTCTGATCGAATGAGGTACTGTAAATGAAATATGAATGAAATAATATTTCATTTCCAACCGGCTTGGTAAAATTTTAAAGCGTTTTTGTTTTATTGCATTTTTAAAATTTAAACTTTTTAATAAAAAACAAACGTCTGCGACAAATTCTAACAATATGGTGATCGAATCGCATAGGGAACACCGGTCTCCTGAATGCAGATTTTGGAGTTATGTCAGCGAAAATGGCTGTAGAGGTGGATCCGCCTGAACGTATAATAAATTTGCGGAAATATTTCTAAATTCAAATTCATATACAATCACGCTTTATCACTATGCTGATTATGTAGTCGCCGTAGTATAGTAAGTAGTGTGTTGGCTTCATAAATGTGAGGCCTCAGTTCAAACCCCAGGTCAGACATCTCGAACCAAAAACGAAATATGAAAATATATTCCTTCCTCTCAGCAGATTTGTGGCAAAAAAACTCTGAGAGTAAATAAAAATTGCCATGAAAAGTTTCTTAAAAATCTGTCGTTCGGAGTGGACTTTAAGCAGTAGGTCCTGCCATTCATGCATAAACTTGGCACACACAATATAAATGGTGTGAGAAGCTGGGTCGTAATCCTGACAGAAGGGTTGTAATGATCAATTATGTATGTATGTATGACTATGATGGGAATTCATGCATTAATATCAACACAACATCTTATTCTGACCCAATTATGGTTCAATTTTTTCTTATAACGGTCCTGAAATGCCATGTTATTCTTCAGTCTGAATAAAAATGAGCTGTAATGAAGTATGTCATCCACTCCATATAGATTCTGTTAATATTCCTATGGGACTATAACTTTGACTTATAAAAACTATTCAATAACGTTTATGTTCGTTTGTGGCATGTGACTTAAAATTGTCATCGTTACCATGCGACAGAGTATAGGGTGCAACATACACAAAAGTGTAATGAAATAGAAAACAAAGTAATCAATAAAAATGCTTTGTTGATTGCTCTGTTGTTGTTGCTGTCGTCGTATTGGCAAATGGTGTTTTGTTGTCCTTGTAATGGCTGCATGGTCGGTTAGCTCAAATGAAATAAAATAAATAAAAAAAATAAATAAAAATAACACACTAACAACAACAACAAACAAATACTAAAAAATAAAATATATTTCATTTGAATCTATTGTATTTCATTTTACTTTCATTGTTTTGGTCAACAACAAAATACTACCAGCAACAGTCAACATGGTCAATAGCAACGATAACAGAGCAATGGCAAACAGAAAATATATTTTATGATGAAATATTTTATTTCAAAGTAAACAATAACAAAGAAAACAACAATGATAACCACAATAAATTTGGTACCATTTGCGGTTCATTTACAAAATAATTGTTTTACTCCTTTAGGTTGGTCTTTTTACTTTTACTTGTTACTTTTTGATTTATTTCAATGAAAAACGCTATCATGACTGAAGATACCATGCTCATGGGCACGTGCAGACAAACTTAGCCATGGTTTAGTACAAATACTATTTTAAAGGACTTCCGTTTAGAGAGTTCCATACACCCAATATAACTTTTTGAAATAAATTTTCATTATGGAATGGAGAATTAAAAGAAAGTTTCTTGTTTTTTTTTTTTTTTTTTGTTTTGATTTATAATGACTAAAACATGTAATTAACGACAATTTTCCCCTGATAAATCTAGATGGAATAGAAAACTTTGTATAAAACACCTGTCCACCCATTAGAAAGACGAACGTAGTGACATGAACCAACCCGCTAAAGATAATTTCTTAGCAACCAAAACAAAAAACAAAACAGATAGAAATAGTTAACGGAAGGAAAATTTTTATTAAATTGTTTAATTACTTTAATTGCCGTGGTTATCTAGTTGATAGTGTGCTATTCAGTCAGTGTACGTTCGATTATCATCAGAAACTGTGTCTCGGTTACACAGCATCGAATCCAAGGTCTGGGTAACGTAGTTTGTAACAATTGGGATATCATTTGCAGAACACAAATGCCGGAAGTATATTCGATCACCATCGAATTTTTGATTCCATTTCTACATATCAAAATTTGGCAACCTATTATACATAGTTTATTACTGATTGGTTTCAGTACGGCCTTACTCTCCGTAAGTGCTCTGTAAAAAATCGTGGTTTTATAAAGGCAATCAGCATATACGGGTTCTTTGTAAGTCTCAAAAAGTTTTGATTTTCCTAAGCTTACGTATTATATGGTAAACTACTTCTATTTGGGCCAAATATGAGTTTAATTTTATCGAACTACACAATCGATTTCTTTTATGACTTTTAGAACCATTATTATAACTTGTCATTAACTGAAGGGATAATTTTAACGGGCAGATAAATTGTTTTTCATTTTTATAAGTTCACAATATGGTAGAAGTGAGCGTTAAGCTAAAGAGAGGATCATCCTACCAGTAACTTTTAAAGTTAAGTTTAAGTTTGAACTCGCCATATTAGATGCCATCAATATGGCAACTTCAAATATAAACACAATGATCATATACAACAAAAAAAAAAACGGAGCCACTGAGTTTAAAAACACTTTTTTAATTAAGCAGTGTTATCGACATTGCTCCGCCACTGCCATATTTTTTGAAAACAGTTATCTTTATTTTATCTGTAAGTTGTAATAACGAAAGTAAATTAAATGTAACTTTACAGTTGCCTTTAGGTAAAGGTACCTTTAACTAAATCCAAGTTTAACGGCAAATTGTAATAATGGGCCTTAGTCCAGTAGTGACAGAGCTTCGTTTATAAGTAATGCTATGGTTCTCTTTGTCGTATACTATAATTAAGTGTTTGTAAACTACATGACCGTGGGTGGTCCGACATACCTGGTTACCAAATATTAAAACTGCTGTGTCCAGAAGAGGACAGCGGGAGTAACTGGAAACTACTTGAGTTCGACAAGAATACGGTTAGCGTTCTAACAGAAATTCTGACGGGAGACTGCGCTATTGGCACGTTCGCTGACAAGTTCGCTCTGCCCTACCAGGATTACTGCAACACCCTTACTGCCGACTTGGGTGGCTAACGTGCCACTAAGGGTACTGGCGGGTTTCATTCGGAACTTTTAGCTCCTACCACTAATAATAAATAAAACTAATAAACTTAGTGTGCTTTATTTTTAACAAACGGATTATGACACTGGGTAATACAATAGGCCATATAGTCGCCGAATGAACTTGCTTGTGACCGGCAAGCTACGCGTTAACCTAACCTAACCTAAACTACATGAAATAATCACGTCGGGGTTTAGTCTTAGATCTTAAATCTTGTCTTATGCCGTTAAGTTTGTGCAATCTGTTCGGTTGAGGCTGACCGCCGCTTAGCACATGTTTAGCTCTGTTCCCATAACTACTGATGCATTGCTTCCTTGTTGCACAAATGAACATGGGACCATTAGTAGTGAATGCTTTTATGGGTAAAGGTTAGCAGCTTCGATTGGGGAACCATTATAATATAATAATATGATAAGCTTTTGTCATTGATATTATGGTTAAACCCGTGTCCTTGTACTTGTTTTTTCTTTCCTATTTTTTATTCACTTTATATTTTCATCTAATAATAAGATTCTGATTGTCTTTTATATGATTGCCGAAACCGATCACATCGATCACGCTTCATAATATAGTAATAACTTAATTGATTATAACATTGAGCTCTTTTGAAATTCTTTGTAACCGAAGACTCTGTAACAACGAAAACCACAGAAATTTAACAATTGAGAGACAGACAAGCAAACATTATAAAAAATTGTCACCGACCTACTGTTGCTGCTAAACTAAAAATTGTCACTACATTTGTGTTAAGATCCAATGTATTCTCAAATTTTATCATTACATACATACATACATAATTGGTCATTACAACCCATCAGTCAAGATTACTACCTAGCTTATGCTGTGTGCCTTCATTTTATACATTTGTGGCGGGACTTACAGGTTAAAGCCGACTCGCGAACGACAGATTTTTTGAGAAACTTTTCATGGCAATTTAATTAACTGTCAGAGTTTTTACCAGAAATCTGCTGAGAGGAAATCGGCAGGGAAATATTCTTTCGTAATTCGTTTTGTTGCTGATGTCTGACCTGGGTTTGAACCGAGGACTCACGTCCAATAAGCCGACACACTACATACTAGGCTACGGCGAATTCAAATTCGATTTTTATCAGCAGTCTATTCTAATATTTGAAAGCTAGAAAGTACAAGGTATCTTGGTGTATTGAACTTCGCACTAATGAAATTCGAATCTAAGGTTCACATCAATTCTTTTCCAAATAATACATAGGGGAGGAGAGGAGAGTATAACGTCAATAACATTGGGATGATTGGAAAAGAGTAGAATTCAAAGGCCAAAGACCCTTACCGTTGCTTACTGCCTAGACAATAAATGATGAGAATCGCATGTATATAAACAGTAGATCAATCCAATAAATGTGCAAGACTTGCAAATCATAGAATTTTATTTAATCGTAAATTTATCTTAAGCGGCGAAGCTCTCCTTTGACTCAAACAAACAAATTTGTCAAATTTTGTGTGAAGAGCGAGATATTTGATGAGCTGCAGATGCACTCTGGAAAAACGATGAAAACCAAAGGACCGTGCGATGATTAGTAACTTTTGTTTTTGCTTAAAATGTCTTTTAATGTCTTTTTCCTTTTGAGAGTCGAGTTTGTTAAGCAATAACTTCGCAGTCCATCGGCCACTACACTCTCACTTGAGCCAACTGTACAATTTATGCCAGGATACAAAGGCAAGATACGAGGACAATCAAAATATTTTGTTCGAGCAACGTGAGTAAATCCAGTTTAAAATATACTTTGATTTTTAAAAGATCTCTTTTTAATGGGGGACTTGGAAAACTTCAATGCTAAGTTTAATTCACAGAATTGGTAATTACAACCCTTAAGTCAGCATTACAACCTAGCTTCTCACATTACTTATGTTGTATAAACTTTTCATAACAATTTTATTTTCTATCAGAGTTTTTGTCAGATATCTGCTGAGAGGAAGTCGCCGAAGAAATACACTTTAAATTTCGTTTTGATCTGGGGTTTTAACCGTGGTTTAAACCAACATACTACCTAATACAATACGACGACTACCTATTAAGTTTAATGACAGGATTTAAATTGGTCGTGCCGATACTATTTTCTCAACTAAAGGTTGAATGTTTTTCATTCCTGCCACTTTAATGCAGTCGGGATTTCTATTCTTAATTACCTTTTTCACTCTAAAGTATTACCAAAATATGCCAATGCATATATCGTATGTATCAGAGATCAGCAATGAACGATTTTTTCGCTACTCATAAGCACTCATGAAAATTTGCATATAAGTGAGTCAACTCTGATTCATTCGTACTCACTACAACGTTGATTTATTAGTACAGGTTGTAATAAGTAGGCGTACAACGTTGACATCAAACTCATACCATTCGAAATATGTTTGATTCATAAGCTCACTCAGTTAGATTCATAACAAAATTGATTGTTTTTGTTTGTGTTTTCCATGCAAACAGACAAGCAAGTGATATAGCCTGTGTTACAAAAACATCACATTATAAATGATTCGAGTGACCCGAATCATTCATCAAAATTTACAGTCTTAGTTGTGGTTGCATTTAGTATTTTAGTGTTAGTCGCCGTAGTCTAGTAGATAGTGTGTTGGCTTATTAGACGAGAGGCCCGAGTTCAAATCCCAGGTCCGACATCAAAACGAAAATATGAAAATATTTCTTCGGCGACTTCTTTTCAGCAGATTTCTAGCAAAAACTCTGAGAGTAAATAAAATTGTCATGAAAAGCTTCTCAAAAATCTATCGTTCGGAGTCGACTTTAAACTGTAGGTCCCGCCACTCATGTATAAAAATTAACGCACACAATATAAGTGGTGTGAGAAGCTAGGTCGTAATCCTGACTGAAGGGTTGTAATGACCAATTATGTATGTACATATGTATGTATATGTTGAGTTAGGGAGAGAGTCGAAATCAACAACATCATACGTGTTGTTATGTATGATGAGTACTTCAAACTTTTAATATGAGTAGAGGTTTCATGGTATTAAAATAAGTATGAAATTATGAGTATGATTCGATTCTACTCATCTTTTTGAATACTCATTGCTGATCTCTGGTATGTATACACTTTTATTCGAAATTTAATTGTAATTCTAGAGATTTTTTGTAATTGATATACATACCGAGTAATAGATATTATTCATCATTTTAATTTTACATTCATATTCACATACATACACATACTTAATATATGAATTTACTTTACATTCAATATGATATTTTCCACTCTTATGCGGTCACACGTGTAAATTTTTAATTCCTGTATCTTAATTCAAGTTCTTTAATTTCTTGTGAATAAGTTTACATTGACTAACTATGAAGTATAAGTGTGAGGCACTGATGTTTAAGAAACTTTCTCGGAGATATTGCAAAAGTTTGTGAAAATTTCTTATTAATGAGAAAACTTAACACAAATCCAATAAACACATCAAATTATTGCCAAAGTAAGAAATTACAAAATAGAAAAAAAGGAAAAAAAAATGAATAAAGAAATGCATTGAGAAAAGTGTTCTCCATCTCATAAACTGACTTGATTTGCGAGAACGGTTGACTGCTGAACGGTAACTGGTACTAGTTGTAGTACGGGTTACAACCGAGTCTATACGGGTTCAATACGTAATGATCACGTAATTCATTAAGGCTTAATAGCTAATCAACATTAAAACAACGCAAACAAAACTATAAGAATTTAATGAAAAAAAACAGAAAGAAATACAAGAAAAATAGAAAGAAAACAAAAAGAAAGCGAAATAAAAAGAAAATATTTAATATTAAAAGTGTTTAAGCAGGGAACCGGATAGTGCAAGCTTAGTTCACTGTTATTTGTATAAATTACGAGAGTAGTCCAGGAAGTTTTAATTTTAATTAAACTCAAAATTGTTCGCGCATAGTTGGAGCGTACTTACACGCAAATTCTATGTTTAGCAAAATACATAAAGACTTTTTGCTTATGCGACATACCTCGTCTACCCATATTCTCTTTATAATGCTTTGTTGGTATGTTTGTTCCATTTATACAGAGTAATTGAAGTTGAATTTTCTTTTGAGTAGTATTTTATTTTATTCTGATAGTTCGTTTCTGTACTTCCTCTCCTATGTGGTATAAAGAGGACGATTCTTAAAAAGTGGATTATAATAAAAGTTCTAGTCCATAAAACTTAATCGAAAGTTTTTGTTCATACCAGAGATCAGCAACGAGTATTCAAAACGATGAGTAGATTCGAGTCATACTTATTATTTCTGATACTTATACGCATTCATACTTATTTTAATATGATACTCATACTACTCATACTCAAAGTTGGAAGTACTCGTCGTATTTATACTTAACAATACGCATGATGTTATTGACTTCCACTCGTCTCTACTTAACATTTACACGAAGTACAAAATAAGTATGATTCGCTTTGTGTATGCTTTGCTTGTTGTCTTTGTCTTTCCTTTCTTCTTTGTTTGTATATGCAACAATAACAAAGGCTGTAAATTTTGATGAATGATTCGAGCCACTCGAATCACTTATAAGTATTATAAGTATTTTTCTAAATTTATGAATCAGAATGAGTAGGCGTATGAATCAAACACATTTCGAATGTTGTGAGTTTGATGTCAATGTTGTACTCATACTCATTGTAACCTATACTTATAAATCAATGCTGTAGCGAGTACGAATGAATCAGAGTAGTTGAATTTCAATTCTGTTGATTCACTCATGCTCAAAATTGCATGAGTGCTTATGAGTAGCGGAAAAACGATTCATTGCTGATCTCTGGTTCATACATATCCATATATATGTATGTAAAATTGTTCATTACTACACTTCAGTGAGGATTACGAACTAGCTTCTCACACTGTTTATGTTGTGTATGTTAACTTTATACATAAGTAGCGGGACCTACAGTTTAGAGTCGATTCCGAACGACAGACTTTTGAGAACCTTTTCATGGCATTTTTTTTAATCTGAGAGTTTTTGCCAAAAACCTGCTGAGAGGAAGTCACCGAAGAAATATTTTCATATTTTCGTTTTGATATCTGACCTGGTGTTTGAACTCTGGCCTTCAGTCTAATAAGCCAAAACACTACCTACTAGACTACGGCGACTTCATAGTATCTCTACCATCTTATAATTTAAAAAAAATTTTTATGTATTTTTATTTTGATTTCAAGTAAGCAGATGATCTAGCATTGCAGGCCATCGCATAAAAGCAACTACCCCAGTGAACACATATTTGTCTTAAAATTTTTTGAAGAAACAACAGCTGGTTTTCATAAATAAGGGAAGGGCCGATCCGTAGCATCTATCCGCGTACAGGCCACTGTGCATGCTTGATACGTCTGGGACACTTCTCGAGAGGCTTTTGAAGCCACAACTTATTGCTGAAATTGAGAATGATGGAGGACTATCTGCTCGACAATACGGTTTTAGATCTGGTAGGTCAACGATTAGCGCTTTGAGAGAGGTGACTGAAGCGGCCATGGCCACACAGCGTGGAAATCACTTCACGGGGCCTGTGCTACTGCTCGCGATTTTGGACGTTAAAAACGCGTTTAATAATCTTAGATGGAGCGATGTATTGTTGAATGCTTTGGAAAACAATTTCTCTGTTCCACACTACATCCTGGCCATGATAAATAGTTACTTGAGTAATAGTCAGCTGGTGTATAACACAATCTCGGGATCAAGAGTGAAACAAATAACATCAGGAGCAACACAAGGATCTATCCTTGG
Source organism: Sarcophaga caerulescens (assembly GCA_927399465.1). Taxonomy (NCBI): domain Eukaryota; kingdom Metazoa; phylum Arthropoda; class Insecta; order Diptera; family Sarcophagidae; genus Sarcophaga; species Sarcophaga caerulescens. The sequence goes on along the minus strand of OV656872.1, from coordinate 73,101,819 downwards.
CCCCGACCTGTGGAACGTTAGCTATGATGGAATCCTGAGATATTGCAGCTGTTATCTCGGCCAGGAATACTGACGAGGCATAACGAAAATTAAGACGAGTTATGCTAAGAACGAAGGCATGGTTGGATTCCCGCGGTCTAGATCTGGCCACGTATAAAACGGAAATATTGCTAATTACTGGACGTCATATCCCCTTGCACATGGACATAAATATTGGAAATGAGATAATTAGGACTAGGAGCTCGGTAAAATACCTGGGAATAAGACTGGATCCCAGACTAACATTTGCGGATCAGATTCAATACTCAGCTAACAAAGCCCAAATGAGTGTGGGACAGCTCAGTAGATTAATGGCAAATATTGGAGGCCCGTTACCAGCGAAACGCAGACTTCTGATGGAGGTTGGCAGAAAAGCTCAAAGTTAAAAAACGGGCACACTCACTTATATCAGTACAAAGAGCGGCTGCATTGCGTATCACGTCGGCGTATAGCACAGTGTCCGGGCCAGCCGTATTTGTGATAGCAGGTATAATCCCTGTGGATTTGCTGGCCGCGGAGCATATGTAGATTTATAAGGAGAAATCGGCTAAAAATTATATAAAAAGTTCCTTTAGACAAAACACCATTTCAAAATGGCAACGACGATGGGACGATGAAGATAGAGGGAGGCGGAGGGCGAGACTTATTCCGAACATTGGGCTATGGATCGGTCGGAAATTCGGAGAGGTAAACCACTACACTAGTAATTGATGATGCAGAGCACACCATTTTCGAGTGTACACGCTGGCATCGCTATCGGTCGCTAACATTGTCGAGGTTATGATGGCAAATATTGAAAATTGGACCTGAGTGGCGAAGTATGTGGAGTGCATTCTAAGGCTAAAAAAGAGAGATCTTGAGGCCACGGAACACGTCGGCATAGATGGTACCGGCACACGTGCTAAACAAAAACGAAACGGACTTAGACGAGAGGAATAGTGGAGACGTTTAAATGTCTCCTCAACTTTCGATACGCAATCCGGACGCGGATATGAACATGGAGAAGCGAAAGAGCCAATAGGATTCCACTCCGAAGTAATACCACCGTAGTTCCGGAGTGGGCACAACAAGTACAAAGTTACGACTATGGGATTTAGTGGGTGAGGGCCCCACACACGGAGGATTTGACGACTTCCTCCTCGGCGGAAGAAAAAAAATAGTAGCAACTACCCCAGTATCTTTAAGTTTTTTTTCCCAATATTTCCCCCTTCTGTAGCGACACGAAGTCGCCATGATAGGTAGTGTGTTGGCTTATTGGACGTGAGGCCTCAGTTCAAACCCCTGTTCAGGCATCTCCAACTAAACGAAATATGACAAAATATTCCTTCGGCGACTTCCTCTCAGCAGATTTCTGGCAAAAACTCTGAGAGTAAATAAAATTGCCATGAAAAGTTTCTCAAAAATCTGTCGACTTTAGACTGTAATTTAACTCACACAACTTAAGTGGTGTGAGAAACTAGGTCGTAATCCTGACAAAAGGGTTGTAATGACCAATTATGTATGTATGTAGCGACAGGAGAATTCAAGCAATAATTTTTAGAAGGGCATTGCATTTTCTCTATGTTTTTTTAAATACTACAGCCCTTGATTGACAACGATTGATTTACTGTTTAGACCAACGGGTTACGTAACAATTAGCAATTTATTGACAATTTTTTTTTAATTCATATTATTTTTGACGATATGTGGTTTTAATAAAATACCGCACAGAATAGAAGAAATCAATGAATTTCTTGCAAACTAGAAATCTTACAAAGAATAATTATAATTCGGCCAACTATATCACGAGATATAACAACGTCTACCTTTCTGAGAGTTTAAACAAATATGTCAGCAGCAATAAAGGTAACATTCAACACGAAATTGAGGAGATAAACCCTCGATTATGTTGGAATGTGACTGAAAATATCCCAAAAGAAACTACTACTCGGCAGCTACTCGTCAGTTATCAGAAGTCGTGTATTAATTGTAGATTCCCTCTTATTCATACACTTTTACGTACATATATCAGGTGGGCAATATATCAGCTTAAATTTAAGTCATCGGTTATTTCGAATCTGGCAACACGTATGTCATTCTATTCTGTCACAAAATTTTTTATATTATCACCACTGAACTTTATGAATCGATTTACACTTGAGCAACGTTGGGATTTCTTGAGTCAAAGAGAAACTGCACGATGATGTTGATTTTGCCAAAAAAAAAAATCTTTCCCGATGAAGCTAATTTTCATCTTGGTAGGTACGTTAATAAGCAAAATCGCCATATTGGGGGCTCAGAAAACCCACACGTGGTCCTACAGAAACCAATGCTTGCTTGTGTAGCGGAGACATCATTGGCCCATATTGAGGACGGCGCAACTATTACGGTCAATGGAGACACCTATTGCACCATGATAACCAATTTTTTTTAACCGCTTTTCATTGTATTGATGTGAACGATGTTTGGCTTCAATAGGATGCTGCAACTTGCAACATATGTATCTCATGCCAGAATCGATTTATTGAGCTAAACATTCGATGGCCGTTTAATTAGCCGAAATGGTGATGTCAATTGGCAGCCGAGAAGCTATGATTTGACACCGTAGGACTATTTTCTGTGGGGTGCCGTTAAAGAAAAATGTTATGCCGACAAACCAGAGATAATTGAGCATTTTAAAACCAACATTCGTGATGCCATTGCCGATGTACGACCCCATACACTCGAAAAAGTGCACGAAAATTGGTTCGATCGAATGAGGTACTGTGAGAACAGCCGAGGCAGCCATATGAGCGAGATAATAATCCATTTCTAACCGGAACAATTGTACTTCACAACAAAAAGATAAACTTGGAAAAATTTCAAATTGTGTTTGTTTTATTACATTTTTTAATTAAAACTTTGGAATATCCCACTCTGTAGAATTTCCAAATGTCTGTTTAGATTATATTTAATAAAGCAGCTTGAACTTTAAACACTCTGTACTAATACATTGATGGCTCCAAGTTGGAGTAAAGGGCTACGCAAGACATACTTCCACACTGTAAACAGTGTGAGTCTAAAAGTTTAGCCTTTAAGTTAATCCATGAACTCATAAAGAAAAGTATTACGAAGAATACATACCAAGAATACAATACCATATACGACTTGCACGTACCAGAAAACTATACTTTACAAATGGCATCAATGTAAGTAATATTTGTACCAATAAAGTGTATATTGATGGAGTGGTAAATATACTCAAAATATAAAACTTCTCTACAGTGAAATCTCTATAAATTGGATACGTTAAATCCAATAGAAATTATTGACAGATTTTTATTGGTTTTCCTGTTGCAAGAGTTGGTAACTGATAACGAGTACTTACGCACACACACACACACATATTAGATACATACGAATGATCCGTTGAAAACTACGGATGTGTACGTTCAATAAAGGAAAATAAAAACTTTTCCAGTATTTACGTGTCAAAATTGTTCTTAATGAGCTTTTTAGAACATTACGGAGAGAAGGGAAGAGAGAAAACTTGTTGATGTTCTTGGTTGTATACTTTTGTAATGAACGCAACTTTATATTTAAACGGATGTTTATATTTGTGATTATTCTGGCATTATATTGTATAAATATTATGTACATATGTATGTATGTATGTATGTAAATAAAATAGCTTCTTATGTCTTTCTGTAGCGTTTTTTTTTATTACACAAAATAATTAAAAATAACGGTAGTGTTACTTTGAAAATTATTTGTGAACAAATGTACATAACTACAAAGCTTTCGTGGGTGTTTGCTTTTTTAAGACCTATCACATTTCAATATTTATTATTAGCCTCTGTACAGATATTATTTTTAAAACTTATGTTTGTTAAAAAAAAGTAAACAATATTTGCGATGAACCTGTATCACCAATTAAAGTATTTCAGTGGAGTCCACTGCAAAGTAGACGGACGCACATACATCATACACACCTCGTTTCGATTATTACGATTAGTCCTGCCGTCAGGTCCGAATTTGAGAGCTGTTAAATGGAAAATTAGTTGGCTATATTGGTATAGTACTCTGCTTTCTTTTAAGAGGCTATGGGTGTATGTTCCTCAACAATTGTGGTTGTTGCTCTCAGTAGCATAGTGCAAGCTTGTCTGCAGCACCCGCAGTATGTTCACTTTTGACAATTTCCAGCGCCAAGTATTTGGAATCTAGCATACCTAGCGGACAACAGCTCTACAGTGCTTGCGAACTTCTAAGTCTGCCCTCGATCAGCGTTTACTTTCTTTCATTCTTAAAACGCTTGTGCTTCTAGTTGGAATTATATCATCATTCAAAAGCTCAATGCTATGTGGTACGAAATCTTTTACAATGAGGATTTTATTTTTTTTTACAATAGTCGAGAGCGGTTTTCCTTCATCTTAATTTCATGCTTACACATCCCTTTAGTGTAACTGAATTTTTGAAAACGGGGCTGGTGCTGGCAGGTTTTATCAATTCCTGATGTCATATTTATTAGCAACAAATACAAAGACTTTACAAGTAATTGGCATGTAGGTAATTGTGTCGTGATTTTATTGCATTTCTGACTACATGTATATACAGTGGACAGCAAAAGCCTTAGTACTCCAATATATTTTAACAATTTCATGAATTTTAACCAACAGTTTGTATAAAAAATTAAGGTTTTTATATTTATTTTATTAATTTATTTCTGTTTTATTATTAAACAAACAATTTTTTAAAGTTTTTCATAAAACAAGAGAAAAATAAGGAAAAGTTTCAGATGGCTCCATAGGAGAACCCTGAGTAAATTTAAAATTCAAAGGCCTAATATATGAAAATGTTATCCCTTAAGGTCAATCACTCCATTTAACACATTTGGAATTGAATGTACAAGTTTTGTTTAGTGTTTTCTGGTGCCACCATGAGCACGTTTTTCGGTTGACTTTTGTTTGTGGTTTAGCGATTACGTAACCGTTCTTTCAAATGATCTCCTAAATACTCCCTTGAAGTCATATCGGGCCTTTGTGCAAGAATATTAAGCCTGTGGGGACTTTTTTGGTCAAAATATATATGTATATATATTTTTTTTATGAAACCAGCACTCAGGGGATGGCCCTACTCATGCAGTGCATTGTGCAGGTTTTGTAGGAAAGGTGGAAAGGGGGAAGATGCGAACGTCAAGGAAACGAGTTGCTGCTAGGTGACTTTAAAATGGCCAGTGCTATACCTTCACCATTAGACAGTCTACAGGCAATCGTCCCCAAGAAGCCCGCAGTTTCTCACACCACTTATGTTGTGTATGTTAATTTTATACATAAGTGGCGGGACCTACAGTTTAAAGTCGACTCCGAACGACAGATTTTTTGAGAAACTGAGAAGAAATCGCCGAAAAAATACTTTTTGTTTTTTTTTTTTATTTTTTGATGTCTGGCCTGGGACTCGAACCCTGGCTTTTACGTCTAATAAGCCAGCACACTACCTACTAGACCACGTCGACCATTTTAAACTTTTATTGGAAGTACTAAGACATTTTCTATCCACTGTATATATAAGTATACATTTTAAATTAGTATTCCAAAAAAACTTCTGTTATTGAACAGCAAACTTTAAACTCCCATAACGGAAGCAAAAAAGAAATTTTATAGAAATTTTATAGAAATTTTATATTATGTGCAACCGCACATTATATAGGAAACTGTTTAATGTGACCAATAGCACTGGTCAATTGGACACATATAAGTTCCTATACAACGTATTAAGGAAGCTGGTCAGAAAAGGTAAAAAGAGATCCTACAGTGTAAAACGTTAACAGAAAAAAATTCACTTCGAAATATTAAGTCCAACAATTTCAGTTCAAATATTCAGAATAGAAATGGAGATTAACTGTGAAGATACTTAGACATATCGAAAATACCAATTAAAAGAAACTCATTTGATGGATCGTGTAAACTGATTAACATTTCAAATCTTTGTTTTCATACAAGCGTGTTTAACATGTAAAATCTTTTGCTGAATTATTAATAATTATCAGAATCTGTTTACGTTTATATTATTTTATTTCGGATCTGACAGCCTATATTTACAGACTATATTTATCTTTAAGGAAGGAAAAGCGTTCTGAAAATTTATGTTGGCAATAAGACTTCAAGTCATACCAAGTCTTTTTACACAGCCGCAGGACGATGAAAAAAAAAATTCATTAAATGTGGTTAAAACGTATAAAGAGAATGATGGCAATCATAATATATACATAATTTGTCATTACAACCCTTCAGTCATGATTACGACCTAGCTTCTTACACCACTTATGTTGTGTGTCTAAAGTCGAGTTCGAACGACAGACATTTGAGAAACTTTTCATGGCAATTTTTATTTTTTTTTTGCCTAATCTATTGAGACAAAGTCGCCGTCATATTTTGTTGCATCTCTGGTGATTACCAGAGATCACCAGCTGGGAATACAGCAAAGAGTATAAATGCCTCGATTGTAGCAAAGCATAGAAATTGTGGTCATTCCAAAATTTTAAGTAATGCTGACCATGGATTTATAACATGATAACGAAGATTAAATGAGAAATCTTAATCTACTCAATTATTGTAATATTTTCCAAATTAAAATAATAGCTGCGGAAATAGGCGAGGCAAAAATTAAGTAACAACAATTGCAAACAGACGACTTTACACGTATAACCATATATGTATGTACGTTAACGATACACTGAACTCTAGACATACGAACTCAAATGATGCAAAACGACTTTAGCAGAAGAGGAGACTAAGGACCTTTTCTCGATTAAGCTAAAAATCATCTGCATAGATTCAGGCTCTAAAAAAATTCTGATTCTTTTATATGTAATTAGGCATGTTTTACAGCCTTTAATTGCCAGGGTGTACAGAAGGTAATATACATTAAAAGTATAAAGGTCCGTCTCGCTTGGACTAAAATTGTTTGATTGGATGATTGGAAGATTTTTAATCCTTTTCGTATAAATACTTTAAGTAAAGTATACACCAGTTTCACACTTTCTGTGTTGCAGGGATAGTTTTCTTTTAGAAAACTAGTTGATAGAGACTCATGATGTTATGATTGTCATACTGAATGCCCGTTTGATTATTATCTAAACTATTGGCACTGTACCGTGTATTAGATTTCTTCTGGATTTTATGAACCTATAATATAACGATCTTTACTGATTACAGATTATCTTACCAAGCCAGCGTATTTCAGGCGAAGATTTTCGCTATGGGAAAAGCTGCACTTATAGTTGCAACCGGGAACTTATCTCATTCAAACATGACCATATGTGTGGACAGTCAAGCAGTAATCAAAGCGTTGGGATACCTATCTCATCAAATCAAAGGGCGTCAGAAGTTGCATGGACTCTTTAAACCGTATATGTCGAATCAAGACCCTTCTCTACTGGGTTCCAGGCCACTCTGGCATAGAGGCAAACGAAATGGCGGACGAACTGACATGACGATTGAGGTGATATATGCGCCTCTACAAGAATTCAATTCAAATTGGAAAAATATTCCAACAAACTGTACGTGGTCCAACGTACTTGGTTGCAGAATTTCAAAACTGCTGTCTCCCGCAGTGAACAGCGGGTGAACCAGAGAACTACTTTAGTTTAACAAGAGAACGGTTCGCATTCTAACAGGAATTCTAACGCTATTGACAGTTTCGCTGACAGGCTGGGTCTGTCCCACCAGGATTACTACAGAAGCTGCTATGAAGTGAAGGTAACTTAATCGGTACAACACTTTTTATGCGAGTGTCTTGCACTTCAGAACAGAACGTTTGAAGATCTGGATATGGTGGCGAACGTGCCACTGAGTGAATTAGTCGATTTCACCTGGAGTTTAAGGTAGTTCAAACCAGAGATCAGCAACGAGTATTCAAAACGATGAGTAGATTCGAGTCATACTTATAATTTCAGCTACTTATACGCATTCATACTTATTTTAATATCATACTCATACTACTCATATTCAAAGTTAGAAATACTCATCGTATTCATACTTAACAATACGCACGATGTTGTTGATTTCGACTCTCCATGATTCAACATATACACGAAGCACAAAATAAGTATGATTCGAGTACGAACACCACAATACTCGCTAGAAGGTTGTGTGTGTGCTTTGCTTGCTGTCTTTGTCTTTTCTTTTCTCTTCTTTTGTAAATCCAACAATAACTACTACTGTAAATTTTGATGAATGATTCGAGTGACTCGAATCATTCGTAAGTATTATAAGTATTTTTCTAAATTTATGAATCTGAATGAGTAGGCGTATGAATCTAACAATGAATCGAATGTTGTGAGTTTGATGTCAACGTTGTACTCATACTCATTGCAACCTATACTTATAAATCAATGTTGTAGCGAGTACGAATGAATCAGAGTAGTTGAATTTTAATACTCTTGACTCACTCATACTCAAAATTTCATAAGTACCTATGAGTAGCGAAAATACGATTCATTGCTGATCTCTGGTTCAAACCCAGCACTAACGGATAATGACAAGCGGCCTTACCTCACACTGGGTAATACTATGGACCATAAGGGCCAAAGGCAGAACTTTCACATGAACCGCAAGCTACCCGCTAACCTAAACTTGTCTAGGAATTTTAAGACAACTTATATTTGAGTAGCATTCTAGTAATCCGTATATCTGTTCTGTAACCCTAGATGAGAATTTTTTTATAACTCGCGACCGCCCTTTAATATTTCAATTTTAAAATAGTTCGTTTAAAATAATGAAACAAAAACTGTTTAGAAATGAGTTTATTTAACCACAACTGTCAATCTATCATAATTATTTTGATGAAATTAAATTTCATATTTTAACCGAATCATTAGAAGTGCTCTGGTTTAGGCCGGGCAATTGATGAGGCTGCAGCTAACACAAGATTAAAACAAATGATAATTATTCTTCTATCTTTTATAAAAGACCTCAAAAAACCGTACTAATTCCCTGATTGTGGCACAAGGCAGCAAAAGTAACATTAATGCGACATTAGATTTAAGCAAAAAAAGTTCTAAATATACATACAGACAAACATACGCACACATAAGAAAAGTACAAAAATTGTTACACAAAAACTCAATTAATATTTTTACATTTAATGTTGAAAAATGTTTAATGATTACAAAAAAAAACGAAGACAGAGAGAGAGAGGGAGAAAGAAAAAAAAGGAGAAGAAGAGAAATTTTATTTAATGAGTTTTAATGTTGGCAAATCCGTTGAGAATTTAGATAGTAGTCATCAGCTGAAAACACGCAACACAGACACATACACACACACATATCCATGTTGGTAGTAATCTGAACAATTCACACATGTATGGTATTCGCTTACATACAGAAATTTTTGTAATATTTTAGATAAAGTCATGAAGGAACGAACAACTTTCCCGCAAATAAAGTGAGAAAAACTTTGGTACGACATGGTACAACCGAAATTACACCAAAAAATAGCAAAACCAACATGAGACGGTGAGGTAAAGAGGACATACAATACACACATAATTACTGCTTATGTGTTAACTCTTTTTTAATAATGTCACACAGACGCATACATAGACACACACACAAACACGCGCACATTGAAATCTAATCAACGCTCGAATACACACATACTGTTAGACTTATGCATTGACTATGCCTGTGTGCGCGCTTCTGCGATACGCGGGAACGCTTCCGCATTGATAAAGTCCCACCAACAACAAGAATGAAAATTGTGTGTTGAGATGAGTGCTACGATTGGAAAATTACACTGATTCGGACAGAGCTTCTCATATGATTTATTCTTAATTGGTGTTTTTACTTTTAAAGAGAACAAACTCCAAAATTGAAATTCAGTTGCTCCAGTCAACCCCTTCTATTTTTTTTTCGTTAATAATGTCGGCCGGAAGCGAAAAATGTACTGCATTTAAACAAATAAAAAAACAACAACATTAGCAGCCATCTTTTGTAAGACAATACAAGTAACAGTCGTCACTTTTTACTTTCATACATACGAGTACATACATACATAATTGGCCATTACAACCCTTCAGTCAGGATTATGGCCTAGCTTCTCACACCACTCATGTTGTGTGCGTTAATTTTATACGTGAGTGGCGGGACTTACAGTTTAACGTCGACTCCAAACGACAGATTTCTGAGTTTGAGAAACTTTTTCATGACAGGTTTATTTACTCAGAGTTTTTGCCAGAAATCGGCTGAGAGGAAATCGCCGGAGAAATATTTTTTTTTTCATATTTCGTTTTGATGTCTGACGTGGGATACGAACCCGGGAACGTTCGCCACATCTAATAAGCCAACACACTACCTACTAGACTACGGCGTCTTTTTACTTTCTCAAGGAATAAAAACCTACAATTGTGTTTAATAGACACCTTCTCACTAGTCAAGTGACATGTGAAAAGATCGTGTTGTGTGGCATCAGGAGACAATCATCACTTTCGAACTGGTGGGTTGTAATTCGCAAATTCCACAGCAACATTGGTGAGAGCAAATGGTTTGCCTGAATGCTTGTACGAATAGCCCGTTTGTCTTCTATTGTTGCTTTGAGCTTTAAAACAATGGCTCTGAGTTGCCATTACTCTTTTAATTGGTACCTGCAACATAAAGTACAAATACATACACACACACACAAACACAAATGGTGACAATTTAAGTAGCCCAGTAACAGAGGCAACAGAATCTTTCATGTACACTGGCAAACAAAAATTGTACACTGTTACTGTATATATAAAATACGTTATGTATGTATGTATGGGTAAAAATATACCACAGTTTAACCATTTCGGTATCCTCAATATTTTTCTTTTAAATTCAGCTGTTCTGATAACCAGTGCGCTCCAAACAGAGCATTATTTGCTATACTTAACTGGCTCCTCTCTATTCTCCTAATAATAGGGCCGAGTTAGTGGCAGTAAGACTCCATGCAGTCAAAACCTGACCCAATCTGGACTATGGACATGCTGATATTCTGCAAGAATTGAATTGTACACTGATGGCTCAAAGATGAGTGACAGGGTAAGCAGTAGAGATGAGCGATATTTTCAAAACTGTGATTTAACCACGGTGATTGATAATTCACTGGTAACTACAGTGATTGAAATTTTCAAATAACAGTTACTAATAATGTCGTTCTTTCAAAATTGTTACATACTCAAATTTATTTCATTTTATTTTGAGCGAGACAGAATTACTCGTAGATGATGCTGATTATTTACTTTTGTCTTTTATACATGAACTTTCTGTGAAACTTTATTGTTAAACTTCATATAAAAAAAATTACATTAAAACTAATAACATTGATGACACCACTTTGATTTTGTTTAGTAGTCTTTTCGTAGTATGTATCTAGTTGTCTCTTTCTTACGACTTAATAAAATACGTTATTGTCATTATTGTATTATTGGAATACTGTGATCACAATCACTGTTTTAAAGAACAGTGATTAACAAATCACGTTCACTGAGAACAACGTTCTTCAAAAATCACTGGATCGCTCATCTCTAGTAAGCAGTAGTATCTTTATTAAGTACCCTGGTATAAAACATTTTTGCACTGCAGTATTTTCCAAGCAGAGGTCATGGCATTTTAGAGGGATTTTCCCGGAAAATTTCTTGATTTACTCAGATAGCCAGGCTGCAATTAAGACCCGAACGAACGCAGTCTCAATGCTTGACCTTGTCCATGAATTACGCGGATTCACAGAAATTTCATATCATTCAAAGGTAACTCATATACAATGTATATATATCGTTTGAAATTGCATTGCTGATGAGCTGGCCCGGGCTGGTACGTAGTTGACAATCTCCGACATGTTACAGGGCATAAGTATTCACATTGCCTCGGTTAATTTAAATATTGTCCACTCGTTTTATGAGGATGCTCAATCTCGTTGGTGGCAGGAAGATGCGAGCAATACTTACAGGCTCTGTTGGATACATATGGACAAGAAAAGGATTGACTCACTTCTGTCCTTAAATCGCATTGCGATTCTTACGGGCGGGCCATTGTTCTTTTGGTAGGCATACCGAAAGACTCGACATTCCGCCTAATGATTTCTGCAGGAACTATGGATCTGAGGAGGTGGAAGAGACTATCGTTCATCTCATGTGTCAGTGCGCTCTTGTCACAAAGAGACGGAGGTTTCTGACCTCTCATTTTCTGAGAAATTTGATCGAGCTTTCTAATACAAAATTATCAAATTTCGGTCTGCTTTAGCACATCCTTCCAGGCACACTTTCGACAGTTAATCATACCAATCGATGACAGGGCGTCCTCGACTAGATCCTTCCAACGCAAACAAGGTCGTCCTTTTCACCGACTTCCGCAAATCCCCGCATCAAAAACATGTCTCGCCGGAAGATCCTCATCCATTTTAACGGCTTGGCCGAGCCAGCTTAGTCAGTTAATACGCAGCACAGCATACAGCTTTTTGGGGGCTTTTCTCTAGAATTCCTTAATGGTGTCCACGCTTCTGCACCATAAACATGCACGGGGAGGATGACCGTCTTGTAGAGTACTAGTTTTGTTCCTTGATTGCGCATTGAGAGTACCTGTTGGCAAGAGTGATCCTGCGCTTGATCTCCCGACTGACATCATTTTTGGTGGTAATGGCGGAGCCAAGATAAACAAATCACTGACTATATCGACGTATAGTTATCGGCCGTAATCTTGTTGACAACATATACAGTGGCTCCCAGCTTATTTCAACCAGCATCTTAAAAAAAAATTAAGCTCGTATAATTTCGAAACGAAACAAGATATTTAAAAAATTTGAATAAGAGTTTATAGAATATGTTTAAAAATTAAGAAAACAAGTTTTATTCAGTCTCTAATGTAAACTTACAAACTAAAAACCAAAAATATAGGAACCCAATTCGTCACAGCTTATTTCAACCACTTACTATAAACAAACAATTAAATGATTAATTAACTAATAGTTTTAATTTAAAAATTTAGTATGACCTTCTATTTGCTTAATTACAGTTTTTGCCTTTTTTGCATTGATTCCAATTTCTAGTGGTTTGGAGAGTTATTTTTGCCCATTCCTTTTGCAGAGCTGCTATAAGGTCATTCTTGTTCGAAATCTGGTGTTGGCGGACGTTTTGATCACAAATTGCCCATAAATTTGAAACTGAATAAAACTTTTTTGTTTAATTTTTAAACATATTCTGTAAACTTTTATTAAATTTTTTTTAAAGGTGCTGGTTGAAATAAGCTGGGAGCCACTGTACATCGTTTTGCCCTCATTTACTTGCAGATCCAGAACTCCCGTTCAATAGCACTAAAGGCAGCAGTAAAATCTCGCTTGGTAGGTCCTATAATGTCAATGTTGTCAGCGTACGCAAACAACTGGACACATTTTCTTCAATTCAAGGTGATCAAGATTCATACTTAAGACAGACTAGGCAACATTAGTTTCCTTTCTCTTTTAAATACAATATATTTTCAAAAATTATTTCATAATTATTTTAAAATATTTATTTTTAATTTTTTTTCATTATTTTCTCTACTGTATTCTGGCTAACAATAGCGTTTGCCTAGTGGTTGTGTTGTTATTTGTTACGCCAATGCACTTGTATGTAGTTGTTGAAATACACAGAGTGTTGTACACTGCACTCCCTGAGGCAATGTAAAAAGTGTTCTGGAAAACTGCATTTATTCACCAACTGAAACACATATCCACTCATACATACTGTACCACCGAACATACAATAAATATTAGTATTATAGGTACACACATACATATGTACATGAGTACTCTTATTGTTGTTTTAAACTTTTTATTTTTTCTTTTCGTTTTTTTCTTTTTTGTGTGAGTGTGCTTTTCTAAATAATGTGTTGTTTAGTTGCTCTTATTCATAATATTGTACGTACATACATGTGTATGTATGTAAGTATGTATGTATATGCATATAGTAGAGTTGTATTGTATGTAGAGTTTTAGTTGCTTTAGCAAAAAGTACGGACCATTGCACACATACATACGTACATTGGGTATACATATAAACAAAGAGATGTCAAACGTGATGAATGCTTTGGTCTCAAGCCAATTACTTTTGTTTAAATCTAGAAATCTAGCCACAGCCAACAGTAATGCTGTTAAAGCCGTAATTTCGATTTTCCTGATGATATGCAATGTTAACCATAAAATATAATTGGAACGTATGCAGAAAACTTGATCAATCAATAGTAGAGTAACAGCTTTGGATTGGAATTGTTTAATGATAGAAAATAAAGCAAATATGTTTGAATCAAAACTCCTATGGATACCTATGCAGTAAATTTCTTTTAAATTGTCTCCTTCTCACTTCGAATTAATTTATAAGAATAAATATGTATGTAAAATGACGTGAATATGTTCCAAGTATAGTGTATCCACAAGTATACTGAAATGTGTTTTCAATAAATATACCGGGCGTAGTCCAATAAATCAAACTAATGGAGGAAAGCAAATCGAAAATTTCCGTCTTGACAGATTAGCACGCACAACCCAGTTTGCGGCAATAAATTCGTTTTTAACATCAAGTTTGGCAACCGCGCAGTATATCTTGAAGCCAAATATCGATCTATATTGCGGTTTCGAGAAAGCTCCTATCGTCTCGGCACATGTCACCGTCGTGTCCAGTAGGCAGTCATGACGGTACGATATGGAGGCTTGCCAGGTTTTGACATAAGCTACAATTTTTGCTCCTTCTACCTATGTGGCAAATAGTGTTGGGAATCCCGGGATCCTGGGGTCCCGAAATCACGGGATCCCGCAGTTTTTAACAATTCCAAATTCCCGGGATTGAGCACTTAATCCCGGGATTTGACTTTTTAAGCCGCAATGAAAAAAATCGTATATTAGAACTCTCACTAAAACGTCTTTATGTATTAAGAAATTGTATACCAAAGGCATTAATAGACATAGGTCCACCTGAAGGTGAATATTTTGCTTTATCCAAAGATGAGATTAATATGGTATCCGCAATCATTAGTGCTCTTGTCCCAGTTAAAGCAACAGTTGACGCCCTTTGCCGTCGGGATGCTAATCTGTTCACAGCCGATGTTGCCATAACTTTTATGTTAAAAAACTTAAAGATGCTAAGGATGACTTCGCATGCAACAAAGGAAAACAGATATTAGTGGGGTACTTCAGTATCTGCACAATGGTAACAAATGTTCAGTCCAAATCCGAAACAAAGTTCGTAACGGTTCCTTCTTCCATAAAATGTTGCAAATTAATAGTTGAGTTACTCGAAAGACTAAATGCTTCAAGTCCAGCTACATCACTTCTAATAGCTTCTGAGTCAGAAGTTAACCCTTCTGATTCAGATAAGGCACCTTTCGAAATTGTTTCAGATTCTTCTGAGTTTCCATCTGAATCTCTTTGTTGTTCTCTTGAAGAACCTTTAAATATTTCAGACGAGCTCAATGCAGCTATAAAAAAGCACATTTACCGAGGATAGCAATTCGATGTGAGATGTTGTCTGTAAAAATACAGAGAGAAATGCCCTTGTTTGAAAATGGAGGAACACGTGGTGACTTTTTGCAAAGAGCATACGATTTTTTAATGACTATTAAGCCAGCCAGTGTAGAGCCTGAACGTGCTTTTTCTGCATCTGGATTTTTCGCAACTAAAATAAGAAGTCGTTTGAGCGATGAAACTTTGGATGCTCTGTGCTTCCTCAAAACGTATTTTAAAAATAATAAAAAATAATAACATATCGCACTTGATCAACAAAAGAGTATATATCTATAAAAAACAATCAACTCTTTATAATTAATTTAAAAATGTGTAAAATTAAAAATAAAATGAATTTTCTTATAATTTAATAAATTCTTTCTTATAAACCAATTTTTGGATGTGTCATGTTATTAATTTTATTGAAATAATATGTTAATATCTTTCAAGAACAAATTTTTTAAAATCCCGGGATAAATCCCGGGAATCCGAGGCTAGATAAATGAAATCCCGAAATCCCGGGATTGAAAATATAGAACGGGATTGCCAACCCTAGTGGCAAAATATCCTTGACGAAATATTTCTGGAACATATTGATGAATATATCACATATATATACAGCGAACACATTGAATCTGTTCAGAAACAATTTCTACTCTTCTGTTTGCGTGGCCTTGGATGGAATTATTTGGATATGCTTCCATATACTAGCAGACTGGCATTAATAAAACTGCCTACCCTTAAGAGTCGTCGAACAATGTTAAATATATCCTTTATGATTAACCTCATCAATGGCAATATTTGCTGTGAATTTCTGTTAAGATCGGTTAAATTCAATATTCCTTGTCGTAACTTCCGCTGTTATAATCTTATTTATATTCCAATCTGCAGAACTAATTATGCTGTTGCTGATCCGTTAACTAGACTTTGCCGTCAATTTAATTATTTGTCAGACTTTGTTGATTTTTCTTTAAATTCTTGCGTTATAAAACGGAATATTATTGTTTTTCTCAATTCATAACTTTTCCTATTTTTATTGTAATAATTACGGGTATTTTTGGAGAAACTGTTTGTAATTGTATTTAATTTTTTCGTACCTATTTTTGTTATTAGTCAGTAAGGAATTTGTGCATTGACTTAAATAAATATATAATAATAAATAATAAAAATAATCCAACCTAGGCTGGAATGCCACCTAAGTACCCTGCTTAGGATTCCATCTGTCCCCATTATTTTTTTCTTCTATTCTAGTACATGCTGTAAGTATCTCCTCTCTTGTATAGGTCGCTTCCGACCTACAATCGTGTATGATGAACTCCGTGTGAATAAGGTGTCAATAATCCAGTCTATGCTGCTATTTTGTACACACAATTCTGTACATATCTACTGGAGGGACAGTTTCTTGATTGTTATGGCTCTTCTAAATTGATGCTTGTACGATATGTTTTTCTTTTCGCCCTAATGCATGCTGATCATAGATCCTGAATTTCATTATTCTACTAGAAGCAGGGGAACCGTCATCTAAATGTTGATCTTATGAGCATCACGCTCCGCACTATTTCACCAACCATGCTGCCAGTCATGTGAAAAGTAAACAACGTTAATTTAAATGTTTCAACGCCAGGGAAGAAGTCCTTCCATTTAGATCACAGATTTCGTACACTGGTTACTAGACGCTGGTTTTGTAATAGCCTGGATAAGAAGAATTTTCATCTATACTTCTTACGTGCTCCCCGAGGTGGTCAATGGACAAGTTCCAACATATGCTGGAAAGGCCATCATTGGGAGGACTTAACGCCTAGGGGACCCAATGAGGAAGCGCGTATATAACGCTAGAGGTCGCAGTCTTCTGGAAATGTTTGCCTCTTGAAGGTAAAACGATTTGAGCATTTCAAACCCCAAAATTTTTGTTTTTAAAATTTTAAAAATTTTATATTTTTTCCAAGAATATGCCAATAAAACAATCATCATCTGTGTTACTCCAACAAAATACTGATGAATTGCATTTAAAAACGTTCGTTTATTGCGGTGGCGGTTGTTTAAACTAAACATTAATTCTTACGTACTTAAAGAGCAACCAAAATTATCGCGTTAAGCGGAAGATAGTTTAGCGCCCAGCTTTTCAGCTGTAATAGAACGCTTGACGGCTTTTTCCATACAAAATGACATAAAAAATCGTCGCTAAAAGCAGTTGTGCGGTAAAATCTTTTTTATTTTGACAGCGTATTTTATTACTCTCTCAAAATCAATCCATTACGAACCCATTTAAAACTCGCATATTTTTTGGAGCGAATGAATAAAAATATCATTGTGATGGACGACTGGCTTGCGCTTTATTTTGTGATTGTTGTTATACTCATAATTTCTGATACTAATACGTATTCATACTTATTTTAATATCATAGAATCTCTACTCATATTCAAAGTTTGAAGTACTCATCATATTCATACTTAACAACATGTATGATATTGTTGATTTTGACTCTTCATATACACGTAGCACATAAGTATGATTCGCGTACGAACACTAAAATACTCACTAGAAGGTTGTGTGTTTGATCTGCTTGCTGATCTGTCTTCTTTGCTTATGTGTCTTTTTTCTTTTTTTTGTAAATGCAACAACAACTAAGACTGTAAATTTTGATGAATAATTCGAGTCACTCGAATTATTTATAAGTAATATAAGTATTTTTCTAAAGTTATGAATCTAAATGAGTAGGCTTATGAATCAAACATATGTATTTCGAATGGTATGAGTTCGATGTCAACGTTGTACGCATACTCGTTGCAATCTGTACTAATAAATCAACGTTGTAGTGAGTATGAATGAATCACACAGAGTAGTTAAATTTCAATATTGTTGACTCACTTATATTCAAAATTTTATGAGTACTTATGAGTAGCGAAAAAACGATTCATTACTGATCTTTGGTTATGTAGTAAGTTTAGTTTAAAAAGAGAATTTAAGTATACTCGTATACTTATGACCTGAAGATAACTACAGCTGGAAAAAATAAAGATACTCACACCCTTAGGATACAAGTCGATAATTCATTGAAATATTCAAGTCGCCGTAGTCTAGTAGGTAGTGTGTCGGCTTATTAGACGAAAGGCCACGGGTCAAACCCCGGGTCAGACATCAAAACGAAATATGAAAAACTATTTCTTCGGCGACTTCCTCTCAGCTGATTTCTGGCAAAATCTCTAAGAGTAAATAAAATTGCCATGAAAAGTTTCTCAAAAATTTGTCCTTCGGAGTCGACTTTAAACTGTAGGTCTCGCCACTCATGTATGAAATTAACGCACACAACATAAGTAGTGGGAGAAGCTAGGTCATAATCCTGACTAAAGGGTTGTAATGGCCAATTATGTATGTATGTATTCAATAATATTTCGGCATGATTGTGCTTCTTTTTTAATCAAACTTTTCACTTTAAAACGTCCAAAATAAGAGCAAGTGAAAGTGTAAAATTTTGGTCTTTAAGTTTTTCAGTTTCAGTCGCTGTGGTAACCAGAAGCGTAAATGCAGCTTTAAATGAATTTCATTCGTACATTTGATTACTATTGAATCCATATCAGTCATGTAGGACAAGGACGATAATTCCACTTTCAGTCTAATATAAACAATCGAACAATGCTTTTATATGGTAGCATATAATCTGTTTTTTTTTTTAATCGCATTAAACGTATGGTCGATGCATATGTTTCTTCGTGATTATTGAGTTTTCTTTTACTTTAATCGCTGTTTTACTGAGCACCCTCGTATTCATGTCAATTCCTTTCAATTATTTTTTCATTTCATTGTGATCACTTATCTGTCCAAGTATGCTCCATCTGTCCATCTACCTTTAATTTTATTCCTATCGTTCTGATATATTTTTTGTTTGTTTTCTTTTTGTGTACATTTTTGATTTGACATTTATCACTGGCACCGAGTTTTTAACTTCAGTTCACGTATGGCATTAAATGTGTTTGTATGGTATGGTGTATGTATTTGAGAATTGGTGTGCTATGCCTGCGTAATATTTTATGTAATTTTTTTTACAACATACGCTACCGTAGGCAAACAGTTTGACAACATTTCTGATGGCTATTGTAATACTTCACAGCAAAAGTCCACTGTTCATTTTAAAATCTTGCTTAGCCAGTAGAAGAAAATCTGAAACCAAATTAAATCAAAATTTTATTTTGCTTCAACTAACTGCTTAAGTTAATGTGTCATAATTATTGATAATCAGCGAAAATGAAACGAAATTAAGTGAAAATATAGGGTGGATAATATTGTTACGTTTTTACCTTTTAAAAACGTTAAAAATATGAGCTCGTAGATTGCAAATAAAATAAAAATAAATCTGTGTTTAATTTTAAGTCAATTCTTTATTTTCTGCACAACTTTCGTGCCACTGTTCGAATTTATTCTACGCATACAATGATAACTTCCACAATATGTGCTTGTTCGTGATATTTCTCTGCTTATAACCTTCTTTATAAGCAACAACAACACTTGTTAGTTATTCTTCTTTGCTCACAACCTTTTTTGTAAGCACCACACTAACAACTGTTTTCTTCACGCAACTTGTCTGCACACAAGTCTGACTGGATTATAACTCGATCTCGTATCTTCACACCACTGGTTGAATTCTCACTCAATTCAACACGACGTCGTCATACGACTAACTTCACTCGATCTCCGAGAATCACGTGTCTTCATACACGACTGACTGAATTCTAACTGAATCCTCGTTGCTCGCTTTATCTTGCCTTTTATATCACTCGACCAACAGTGTGATGAATGCCCTTGAAGGATGATGACGACCTTCGGGAACAATCCAAAAATGTAAACAACTCGTTTCCATTTTTTTTGTTGTTCGTTTATCTTATTTACTTTCGTCCAGGCAGAGTTGTTGTTGTTGGCTGACTTCCAAAACGTCACTTGCTTTGTGTTCGAACAAGGTATAGTGTTTCATAACGCCGCAGTACAAAACATTGGCAATGCATACCGTCCCAAAACGTCGTCGGCACGTAGCAGAAACGCCGCAAAAAAGTATTCATGGCATCGGTTTCTAAGATGATGCTTTGACATTTTATTGTTGACATTAGTTTGCTACTCGCGCTTATTTGATTTTTTGAACATTTAAAATTATGGAAAATTCTGAAAGGTAAGTTTTTTTATTTTATTTAAATAAAAATTCATGTGTACTTATACATTGTTTATTTTTTAGTGAAAAAAAATGGACTCACGAACGGAAAAAGCTGCTTCTTATTACAAGGCTGCGGAATGAAGCTGATTTCTGCGCGAAACGCAAAAAGCGAAATGTTTTGTGGGAGAAAGTCTTACGTGAAATCAAGGAGGTGGACGAATCTTTCCCGTTCTCACGGGATGATATCACAAGAAAATTTTTGAACTTTACTGTAACCTATAGAAGAATTAAAAAACGTAACAATACATCCGGAGAAGCAGCCACAACTTGGGAATTTTTTGACAAAATGGACGAGGTCTATGGTTCCCGATGTGACGTTTCTGTTCCAGAAGTGAATTTGGAATCTTCACTTAACGATGCTCTAACCGATTCACAAATAGAAAATAGTTTTCCAGAAGTGGTATCGCCACCAGAGCCTGCTTTCAAGAAGAAGAAATGTGAAGTTTTGGAATTTTTAAAGCAACAGGCCCTCAATGATAAAGAATCCATGAAAAAGCTAATGGAAATAGAAGAGAGGAAGCTAGAGGTGGAGAAGCAAAAGTTGGAAGAAATGCGCAATTTACGCATTCTTTTAAGTGAAACAATCCAAAAAACTTAACATGTGCCATACAAAATTATATTAGCTTCAACTATTTCAACTATTATTTACATACATCTGTGAAGTTTTCCTGTAAAGTAATATTTTTTTTAGTAATTAGTAATTTTTAATAGTTTGGTACCATACTCCACATATGTATATATATTATTTATGAATTAATTTGTTTATGTTTATAGATTAAAGTGTTTTTCTCTGTACCTACAAAAAAATGAATTTATCTGTGAGATTATTTAAGTTATTTTTTACGCATTTTCCAATGAAATAAATAAACAAAATTTTAGTTTTCCAAACAAAATATATTTCTTTTAATTCATTTACGTTAAGAAATATCTTCAATATAAAAATAGAAAAAACTATTTTAAATATAGTTTATAATTTAACATTTTTGACAAAAAGTTCAAATATTTGACCATTATTTACACATTTTTGTCTCCAACTGTATGTTCCTACATACAATGTAGCTAAGCTGAAATTAACATTGTCAGTCGCTCTCTCTTTCTCTTAGCTGCATCCCTTTGTGAATCGGTACTCCCATACTCTTCGCTATCAACATTTAAACTTTGACCGATGGTTTCATCTATAATTGGGTTACCATCAACATTTATTTGCTCGTTGTCAATTATTACATTATGTAGTACCAAACATGCCATAATAATCTTCTTGGCCAGAGCTATATTCTGAAGTTCAATGTAATTTAAGATCCTAAATTTTTTCTTCAATATTCCAAATGCCTGCTCTATAAAAACTCTTGTCGAACTCAACACGTAATTAAATTTTTTTTGTTCCCGTGTGAGATATCCATGGTCTTTATAAGGCGTCATTAAAATCATCTCCAGGGGGTATGCGCCATCTCCTAACAAATGGCATTCAGGTGGTATTATTATCTCTTTAGTAACGATTGCTTTTCGAATTGGACTACTACGCCACACAGAAGCGTCATGACATCTTCCGGGATAGCCAACAAAAACATCAATGAATCGCATCTTACTGTCTGCAATGGCCTGGAATAATATGATTATAAATAATGCAAAAAATTTTATTTAAATTATGTTACCTGCACTACTATAGAGAATGTACCTTTTCTATTATAGTAGCTGATGCTGTCCCTTAATGGCTGAGATATACGAATGTGCGTTCCGTCTATGCATCCTAACACAGAAGGGAAGGGAAATGCGCGACTAGACCGAAACTGCTCTATTGTCGATTTTTGACTTATTTCGGTAGATGGAAATACTATCACTTTGCTCTTAAGTAAACAAATCACCTTAAGCGTTTTAATAAATGATCTGTACGCCGTTGCCGCTCCTATACCAAATCGATCACTCAATTCTCTGAAACTGTTCTGGTTGCTAAGCTTCCACAGGGTTATGTAAAGCGATTTGGTCAAGGACAAACAAGGCCGTCCAGTACTGCGCATTGGCCACAAAGGATCTAGCATTTTTTTCAATGTCTAAAAATAAATAATTTATAATAATTTTACGAGAAAAACAACTAAATAACTTACCTTAAAAGTATGAATTTTCATCCTAAAGTGGCTACTAAATACATCGTCCGGCATTTTTGAAATTACTTTCCAGAAATTTATGGTTTTTGGAATCTTTCTTAGTTTCTTTGGACTGTTTCGAAGCGCTATTAGAACTTTTCTTTTTCTTTTATTGGACTGTGTCATAGTAGACAATATTTGGATAGAGTTTCCAGTGGAACTCTCCGACAAATTACAAAAATTATCAAGTAAAACTTGGACCGCAGTGCTCACCATTTTCGTTTTTGTAAACAAATAATTTTTTTCAAAATAACATAAACAGCTGATTTCTTAAAAAAAAATACTTTGCATCGCTCGCATTTCATAACGTCAAAATAAACAAAGCACTCGGTTGCAATATTTCGTAGCTTTTTATACATACACGATTTAAGCACCGCAACAAAACTGTATATAAACTTTGTGTGAGTACGTTTTGGAAGTCAGCCGTTTTGTTAGTTTGTCTTTCTGCTATATTTTTTATACGCGGTCGTTGTTGCTATATTTGTTTATTCATCGATCTTGTAAACAAGCACTGTTGTTTTTGTTGCTATATGCTTACTCATTCGTTGATCACGTGAACAACTGCATTGTTTTGTTTTTGGAGCTTTTGTTTTTATGCGTGATCAACTCCATTGTGTTGTTTTTGGAGCTTTTGCTTATTATTTTAACAACACCATTTCCATTTTCGTAACAATATGAAAGTTTAAATTTAAAAATGCAAAAACGGTTTGAAATTTTTCCAAATTTGTTAATTTTGTTGTGAAGTATAAATGTTACGGTTACAAAAGGAACATTATTCCATTCATATTGCTGCCTTGGCTGGCCTCACAGTACCTCATTCTATCTCACCAATTATCGTGAACTTTTTTTGAGTGTATGGGGTCGTATCTCGACAATGGCGTCATGAATGTTGGCCTTTAAATGCTCAATTGTCTCTTTTCTTTATCAGCTCCCAACAGAAAATAGTCCAACAGTGCCAAATTGCAGCTTCTTGACGGCCAATTGATATCACTATTTCGGCTAATGGTCATCAAACGTTTGACGCAATAAATCGATTGTGGCAAGATGCACCATCCTGTTGAAACCAAACATCGTTCACATCAATGCGACGAAGAGAATCGGTTATCGTGGTACGATAGGTGTCTCCATTAACCGTAATGGTTGCACAGTCCTCATTTTCAAAGAAATATGGGCCAATTATGCCTCCGTTTCACAAGCCGCACTAAACAGTCACTCGTAATGGGTGCATTGGCTTCTGTAAGACCACGTGTGGGTTTTCTGAGCCCCAAATACTGCAATTGTTTTTAATAACGTACCCACCAAGATGAAAATGAGCTTCATCCGAAAAGATAATTTTTTTTGGCAAAATCGACATCATCGTGCAGTTTCTCGTTCACCCAATAAATCCCAACATTGACTTATTGGTCAACGAGAAATCAGCGTAAATCGATTCATTATGTTCAGTGGAGATTATGTACTGAATTTTGTGACACAATAGAATGACATAAATGTCAGTGATCAGCAATGTATCGTTTTTTCGCTACTCATAAGCACTCATGAAATTTTGAATATAAATGAGTGAACAATATTGAAATTTAACTACACATTGGTTCATTCGTACTCACTACAACGTTGATTTATAAGTACAGGTTGCAACGAGTATGAGTACAACGTTGACATCAAACTCATACCATTCGAAATACATATGTTTGATTCATAGACCTACTCATTCAGATTCAAACTTTAGAAAAATTCTTATAATACCTATGAGTGACTCGAATCATTCATCAAAATTTACAATCTTAGTTGTTGTTACATTTAAAAAAAAAAAAAAACAGAGCAGTAAGCAGAGCAAACACTCAAATATTTAGTGAGTATTTTAGTTTTCGTAAGCGAATCATACTTATTTTCTGATTCTTGTAAATTTTAAATTATGGAGAGTCGAAATCAACATCATACGTTTTGTTAAGAATGAAAATGATGAGTACTTCAAACTTTAAATATGAGTAGAGGTTCCATGATAATAAAATAAGTACATACATACGTAATTGGCCATTACAACCCTTCAGTCAGGATTACGACCTAGCTTCTCCACCACTTATGTTGTGTGCGTTAATTTTATACATGAGTGGCGGGACCTACAGTTTAAAGTCGACTCCGAACGACAGTTTTTTGAGAAGCTTTTCATGGCAATTTTATTTACTCTCAGAGTTTTTGCCAGAAATCTGCTGAGAGGAAGTCGCCGAAGAAATATTTTCATATTTTCGTTTTGATGTCTGACCTGGGATTCGAACTCGGGCCTTCAGTCTAATAAGCCAACACACTACCTACTAGACTACGGCGACTTCTAAATAAGTATGAATGCGTATAAGTATCAGGAATTATGAGTATGATTCGATTCTACTCATCTTTTTGAATACTCATTGCTGATCTCTGATAAGTATTGCCAGATTCGAAATAACCAATGATTCAAATTAAAACCGATAGATGGCCTACAAAATACAAATCGTAATAGGCATTGTCATATTGAAAGCAGTAATTTATACGATTGTATTGTAGGTTATTACGTAGTCGGAGTTCGGTGGCTTGAAATTTCTTACACTTGTTTCGTTTTTAAAATTCAATATTTAATTTGTTTTCTGCAAAGTAAAAAATGTGTGTATACGATTATGTGTGTATTGGTATTAACAAGTAGCAAAGTTAGTGATTTTACAACTTGATAGATGGATGGATGGATGAATAGTTGGATGGCTGGATGGTTGGATGGCTGGATAACTTTCATTTGATGCGTGTGATGAAATGACATGAAGTGTACGTTCCGTTGACATAACATCACTCTACCGTACAAAGAAAAAATGAAAGAATAGTAAAAAAAAATTAGAATTTTATCCAATTGTGATTCAACCAAACAAACGAAAATAAAATATTATTGTTGTTGTTGTTGTCTCTGTAAAAAGTAATTTCACATAAGCAATGTAATGATTGACATACTGCATTGGAGTTCATTGAATAAACATTAGATGAGAGATGAACACACCAAACACGAATGCACCAGATGAACAAAAACTGCAAATGTTGTAATAATTCTGGCAAGTACTTCCGAAATAATTTTTTATTTTTTTGCAAAGTACTTATAAACACCTTTTGCACCCAAGACAGAAAAGAAAAATAAGCTCAAATGGCTTTGAATTTTTACTTAACACTTCCCTAAGTACCTAGCAAAGGCCACGTTTTATATTCTTGAAGGTGATGCATATTAAAAACAGTAAACCAACATTTGTAAAATAAAAGTGAATGAGTAATTTCAAAGCTAAATCTCGAATATTATTGTTATTTATGAATTCCTTTCAGTTATAGTTATCCTAAGGTATAAAAAGTTTGAAAATTCATTCGCAGTCATTAAAGCTTACAGCACCACTTTTGGACAACAACTGTGAAAAATATATTTTTGTGTTGTGGAACATTATGATCGGCAACCTGATACTCTACACAATCAGAAATTTAAAAATTTGGACTACAGTGCAACCAGGAAGACATACAGTGCTGAAAATAAGTAATCAAATTACATACATAATTGGTCATTACAACCCTTCAGTCAGGATTACGACCTAGTTTCTCACACCACTCAAGTCGTGTGTGTTAATTTTATATATGAGCGTCGGGACCTATAGTTTTAAAGTCGATTCCGAACGACAGATTTTTGAGAAACTTTTCATGGCAGTTTCATTTACTCTCAGAGTTTTTGCCAGAAATCTGCTGAGAGGAAGTCGCCGAAGAAATATTTTCATATTTTCGTTTTGATGTCTGACCAGAGATTTGAACCAAGGCCTTTCGTCTAATAAGCCAACACACTAGCTACTAGATTACGACGAGTTCAAATCGTCGTAATCAAATTTATTTATTTTATTTTATTTATTTATTTATTATAATTAACATAACACAACAAGATTTTAATCTTATGAGTTATAGTGCTATGCTTAGGATCAATAAGATATAAAACATAAAAAAAAAATAAAAATAATTGTAAAATATAAGAAATTAAGCAAAAAAAAAAAAAAAATAGCAAATTAATATAAGAAACAAATTAATAAAAATATTAAATTTAAGTAGAAATGTAATTTCAAGCAATTTAGAAAACAAACAGAAATAACTAAAAAAGTTAAAAAAAAGAAAAAATTTAGAATTATAGAAATATAAAAAAGAAATATTTACAAAAATCAGAGTAAGAAAGTAAGGATAAATATTTAACCGATATAGTAACCATACTAAGGAAGTAGCATACTTTTCATTAAGAGAACAATTTAAATAACTCCTTTTTGAACGCATTTGCATTGCCTAACTTTTGTATGTAATTCGGTAGGGAATTCCAGAGACTTGTGGTGTGTATAAAAAACTGACGCTGTGACAGAAGAGTCCTGTACCGTTGTTGAATAATCTTCATGCCCCGGAATGACCTAGCAAACTTGACTCGGCCCAATAAATATTCCGGCTGTCCCGTATTAATAAT
Source organism: Sarcophaga caerulescens (assembly GCA_927399465.1). Taxonomy (NCBI): domain Eukaryota; kingdom Metazoa; phylum Arthropoda; class Insecta; order Diptera; family Sarcophagidae; genus Sarcophaga; species Sarcophaga caerulescens. The sequence goes on along the minus strand of OV656872.1, from coordinate 73,074,503 downwards.
CTTATGGAATAGAATGAGGCATTTAATTTTCAGAAGATTATCAAATTTCACACCAGATATCTGGTACGCTAAATGAGAAATATGATCACGGCGACCTTTAAGAAACACGTATCTTGCTATATTGTTGTATGCCAAGTTTAGTTTGCGGATGTCATTACTATCGCAATTTGCGAAGATTTCGCACCCATACAATAGCACAGGAATTAAATAAGTTTTAGCAAGTTGCATACGAATTGCAAAAGGAGTTGAATCAATGACCGCCCATAAGTTCCGAAGCATGCTGTATATTCTGCCAACAACAACGCTTATATGGCCAGACCACGATAATCTGTCATTAAATACAATACCCAGATTGGTAGCAGACTTGACATAGTCAATTTTATTTCCCCTGATACTCAATCCCGGTATGGCAACCGAAATGTTGGCTTTCGAAAGCACTATACATTTGGACTTTGAGGGATTAATGCATAGTCCATTTGCCGAAGCCCAAATGTCAATCCTATCCAAATCACGGTTAACAGAGTGTAAACAAGAAACAATATTCTCCTTACGAGTACTGGTATAAATCTGCACATCATCAGCATACATATGAACACGGCAGTCAACCAAAACATCCGGTATATCATTAATATACATACAGAACAACAAATTAATTAAATTATTATTGAAATAAATCAAATGTTTAGATATTCAATCGTTTAAATTCATACATACATAATTGGTCATTACAACCCTTAAGTTAAATTTAAATTAATTAAAAATTAAAATTTTTTTTCATATTTCGGTTTGTTCGAAATGGCTTTACGTCTAATAAGCCAACACACTACCTACTAGACTACGGCGACTATGATGTAAATTACGGACTTTTTAAATAAAAAATACCTAAAATTACAGTTATGCGGTTTTGGATTAATTAGTCTTACATTCTATAAATATCGAATCATTTCAGATTAAAATTTTCAGTTACTAATCGTGTCCTGTAGTGACCAAAGTGCTCAACTGTAAATTCAGATTCAGGTATAAACCATGCAGAAGACGAAAAAATATAAGGAATTCATTACAACAATAAACTTCATATTAAAATCAAATATTGCCACTCCTTAAGACAATGTCAGACTTAGCAAAGTTCCTCATCACTTCATACATTAGTTGTTAGATTGTGTTGCAATTAACCTAGAACTTGCTTAACTGGAAGAAAGTAAGAAAATGGGAGAGATGTTTTGCGGCAGTCCTATATCATTTAAGGAACAACACAATTTTTCCAATCGTTGTAAAGTATATTCCGCATTATCTCCTTATTAGAAATTTTTTTAAGTCATAATTTTAATTCTGTAACTATGCAGAGATGCTGTATGAAATTTCTTTCAATTTCTGCAAATACTTCTTCATAAGTGATACTTCGATTTGTTCAAAACGAAATCGGATTTCACACTTTGGATGGAAATTTCAAAATATTTTTTTTCAAGAAATTCAATCACTCTGTTCTGCATTGTGTACAAATAAAAGAAAATATGCCGAAAATAGTACCAGCACCAGATTCTAAAACTATGTGCATAGCTGCCAGATTTTGACGATTTTGTGCTTCAAAAATAATCATATTGACGATATGATGATTTATGCCTTTATTTTGACGATTTTTAGAAATTAAAAATTTACATCATATTTATTATTTACTTTAAGTACAAAAAAAGCCACTTTAAGCTTTGCATTTGCTTTGCAGTTGTTACTATTGCAAATTTAGGTTAGTAGTAACGAGGAGTGAAGTATTATATTTTTAAGTTATTTTCAAATACCTGTGATGATTATTCTGTATTTTATGCCTTTTAAATCCCTTAAAAGCCAAAAAATTTCAACACCTAAATAACATCGTAGTTGAGCATAAATTATCATATGCCGTTGCAGACAATTTTAAAAATTCGATTATAGCTTCTAATATTCGGAAGTACAAAGTCAAGTGCCATTATTTTTTTTCATACGACCAATACTCAGGGGATGGGATTGTGTTTGGAACTAGGAAAATATATTATAGGAAGCAGGCAAGAGGTAGCAGTGTTTATGGACACTAGGTTTGAATATTTTTATACCATAAGTAACAGGAAAAATCTCTGCAGAAAGGGAGTTCTACATACGAATAGTTCGTCTAACAAATGAACTTTGCCTGTAATGCAGTGTTCGATACACTGGCCAATCGACCACATACAGATGTGCTGGTCGAGAAAGACGAGTGTTACGTAGGAATACATGATTGTCATAAACATGTAAAATTTGTAGTAGCAATAGAACAGTGAAACACAAGCCAATGAATCAATTGAGTTGGATACACTATCGTGATTAACGAGCTACTACGGGCTCTCCTGTAAACGGTCGAAAAGCCTCAAAATATACGTTAAAGGCCAAACCATACATGATAGTTCTATTTCATTCTCGGTCGGTTATCAGATGAAGCGAAGTATTTATTGCACCGTCTAAAGAAACCAAGGCACTGAAAAATGTGTCAGTTCTAGCGATTATCACACTGAATTTTCAAACCCATAACATCAAGATCTTATGTTTCTCTAATATTTACACCACACATGGGTATAGATGATGCAATATTATTGCTGCTTAACATTGACTTTATATGTTTTCGTTTTTAAAAACCTTTCAATTTATTCATTTATTTTTTCTGACGATTTCAATGAACGTCTTTGACGATTTTTTCTCAAATATTTGACGATTTGACGTTACATTTATCTGACAGCTATTACTATGTGTGTTGTTTAGAGTTGCAAGAGCTCTGACTTATAAATTCGAAACGGAACTTATTCTTAATATAACTTACAGCCTCGAAAGAAGTCTTTTTAGAATACCAAGTACTAAGTTTATCACACGTGGTTTTGTTTAAAGCTTCTTTATGCTTCTTTTTTTGATTGTTCTGATGCAATTTATTGTTTATGCAATAAATGCTTTCATTTACCGAATAGAGAATTCAGTTTAAGGTCCAAGTGTTCCGCAACATAGTCAAAGTGGACTTAATTTTGATGCTTTTAAAAAAGTTTAATTTGGAACGTTATTTTCAATGAATTTAATGGAAAGTGTGTTTCCATCATTTTATTCAAACGAATTTATTTATTTATTTATTTATATTTTTTCTATCTTTCCTGTAAGAATAAAGAGTATTGAGAAAAAGTTAATGAAACCTAACGGAAGACGTTTCCCGATGAATTTTAGCAAAAAAAAAATCGCCATTCTCGTCTGAAGTAATAATGTTGTGAGACTCTTTTCAGAAAGTTTATGGAAAAATTTAAGTATTTTAAGAAAATCTTTTTTTTTAACGGAAACGAAATTTTCCCCGAGTTTTATATTCGCAATTAAATGTTGTAAACCTCTACTCTTTATACGTTCCATGTCTTATAAAGAAAACCTGAAAATAGTTCAAATAACACATGGTGGTGTAGGGAATTTTGTAATGGGCCTTAGTGGCTCAAAAACCTTTGTACATGTTTGTTTATTGAGAATTTTCACACATTCTAACGTATGTGTATGTGTATATGTATTGGATGAGCATTTAAATATTTTATAGTTTTCGATAAAGAAAAACAAAAAAAAATTGCAAATATTTTTGTGTCTTTCAATGGTTGTAAAAAATTATTTCAACATATTTATACTCCATTCTTTTTTTCTCTGAACTTTGTATGTTTTTCAAAGACTTTTTTGGTAAAAGGATTTACATATTTACATACAATATATGTATAGTATATGTATTAAAATGCTAGTTACATAAACAACTTATCGCTACATACGCTGTGAACACGAATACAGTGGATTGCAGAATAAAGCGAAAATTTAAACGGGAAAATAACAAAATATTCTGTTTCTTTAAAACTGAAAAGAATTAATTTTTTGTAAATAACTGCCCTAATCAGGAGTTGCATTTGAATATTAATTATAACCACAGCTGCCAGATTTGACGATTTATCGTCATTTTGACGATTTTCTGCTCCAAAAATATCATATTGACGACCTGACGATTTATTTCCTTATTTTGACAATTTTTAGCAATTAAAAATTTACATCGTATTTATTGCACCGTCTTAAGAAAACAAGGCACTGAAAAATGTGTCAGTTCTAGCGTATATTACGCTGAATTTTCATGACTATAACGTCAAGATCTTCTGACTCCCTAATATTTACACCACACATGGGTATAGATGATACATTATTATTGCTGCTTAACATTAACTTTATATGTTCGTGTTTTTAAAAACCTTTCAATTTATTTATTAATTTTTTCTGACGATTTTTTTACGATTTCAATGAACAAGTTTGAAGATTTTGACGATTTTTTCTCAAATATTTGACGATTTGAATCTTCATTCATCTGGCAGCTATGATTACAACGTTTCGATTTTGTTTATCTTATGGTTTACACAAGTTGATAAGCTATTCATTGTAAAAGCCTCATAAAACTGTCCATTTCTGACACTAAGCACTAGGTTTGCAATGATACTAAAATACTATCAGTTGTTAAAAACACCCTAAAAAATTGTGTTCGGCTACAAATTAACGCTAGAAGTTCAATATCACAGGCATTAGAAACTGCATTTAGTATCAGCTTCTACAAACTGATCAAACGATTGTTTCTGACTTATAATGCTGACAACTAATGGCATTGAGGCAAATATCACAATTAAAATAATCTGAAATGATCAATGAAATGGTGTTGTGATCCACACTACATTACAAACGTATTTGAAGCAGAAACAGAAGGGGCTTGATTGAGTAGTTTTGTTACCCGGAAACTACATTTACATTTCGTACAGACTAGGGATGCCAAACGGGATTGATTTTTAAAATATCTGGGATTCGGGATTTCGTAATCCTGATCCCGAAATACCGGGATATTTCGGGACAATTCGGGATCCGAAAATCGCGATTTTCTCTTAATAATAAAAATGAAAAAAACATATTTTATTTACAATTTCATTTACATTCCAATTATGTATATCAAATTATGTTTATGAAAATTAAATATAAAAAAAAAACAAAACAAAAAGTAACAAAAAAGCGTAAATTAACGAAAATAAAAATAATTCATACATATACGAATATATTAGTTTTAAGAAAATTATTTGAATTCCAAAATTAGTATATTATTATTTTTTTAAATAATTTTTTAAAAAGATTAAAGCCTCTAACATGTCTTCTGATAGCCCTGAATGAATTTTGTTGTCAACATACGCTGCCGTTGAAAAACACTTCTCGTAATCAACACTTGTTCGTAAAATAGTTCTAAGATAGCTATGTATATGCAGCTTGTAAATATTCATCTCTACCACCTCCTGATGTAAATAAATCTATTTCTTCGGACAGTTAAGTATCTAAATCAGTTATCCTTTTAATTGATTTTTTATCAAATAACTTTTTAGCAATGGAAGTAGGGTTTTCCTCATTTGAGATGCTATTATCGAAGTCAAGTGATATAACATTTTTTTCAGGACCTTTTGCAAAACGCACGATTAATGTCTTTAATTGAGATTTTATTAAAGTCATATCCAAATCTTTATCAAAATCAGTCAAAATCAGTAAAGTAATTTTTTTTTTAATTTATAAAGTGCATATGAATTCATAATCCCGAAAATCCCGAAAAACCACGGGACAAGTTTTAAAAATTCGCGGGATTCGAGATTTGTGAATCCCGAAAATCCAGGGATTGGCAAAAAACGCAAAAGTGAAATAATTTTTGTTATGTTGAAATGTATGGTAAATGATGATCTTATAAACACATTCAACGCTGTGGACTAGAAACAGCCATAAATAGAAAACGTGTGTACATACATATTTTTTTGAAGTCGCCGTGGTTTAGTAGGTAGTGTGTTGGCTTATTAGACGAAAGGCCCGAGTTCGAATCCCAGGTCAGACATCAAAACGAAAATATGAAAAATATTTCTTCGGCGACTTCCTCTCAGCAGATTTCTGGCAAAAACTCTGAGAATAAAAATTGCCATGAAAAGCTTCTCAAAAAACCTGTCGTTCGGAGTCGACTTTAAACTGTAGGTCCCGCCACTCATGTATAAAATTAACGCACACAACACGAGTGGTGTGAGAAGCTAGGACGTTGTACAATGGGTCAGTTCGACCTCCGGGTACTGTACTTGTCACAGTTGACAAGTACACGTCCTCTAACCTAACCTAACCTAACCTACATATGTATTTCAATGACTACTGATGTAACCGTAGCCAACTTAGGCCAATTTTTATTTTAGTTGATCGTCAAAACCCCTGTACTATCAGTGTTATCACTTTATATTTCATTGCGGAACCAGAACCAGTATCATTGATAGTTCAATCGACCATTAAATATGTCTTAAAAATAACTAAGAGTCGAGTGTAAATTATACCTCGAAGATTTTTTCATCATGATTTATTGCCTTAATACTGGATTGTCCCAGGAAGTCATTGTGAACACTTAAGAGCAGTGAGACACAATAGTTTTCGATTTAATTTCTTGATAAAAATAGATCATGATCCCACATATTTCCATGTAATCCATTTTGTATGCCTAACTATCATCTCAAGAATATATGATAATAAGCAGAATACATATGATCTGATCTCCTTGGATTCAAATTAAATTTAAAAAGTCTCCTGAAAACAGATGCTCCTTCTTAAACATTTATTCGACACTATGCGGCATTAAGAATTTCAACCAATCATGTACATTTACGTGTAAAATTCCTTTAGTTTACCGAAAACTAAAGACAAGAAGCGTGGCAGTGTTAGATGCAAAGTGTGAAATGTTGCCAGCAAAATATTTTAGTGTGTTTGTGTGCTTGTTGTTTGTTGTAACTAGAATTGTTGGATATCGTATATAAAAATTTACTACATACTGGTATTTTTTTTACAATTCACACCAGTTGTAAATTTAACACACATGACATAAAGTTTTTTGTCTTTTTTTTTTTTTTGTTTTTCCATGTTAAGTTTTAAACGAAAAACGACAGTCGCACAGCAAGCAGTAGCTACAGCCAGATACAGAAATTGCTGTATCATCAATACAATTTGCTAAAGCAACTTGCCTCAAACATTTTTCAGGCTGAAACAAACACCTTTATTGGCATCATCTCTATCTTTTGGTGCAGCTGCTGCTGCTCCTGCTGTATAAACACCAGCAACTTGCAATGAAACACTTTAAGGCATATTGCAGTTTACTTTCCCCGTAGACCCCCCCGTCCCCAACACAATCTCTAGCATTTGTTGTTTGTCTGTCGCCCACTTATCTCCATACAGGCTCAGAAATTTATACGTTCCTTTTATTTAGCAGCATTAGAGAGACATTATTGCCTACAATTACATGAATTCACATTGTTGTTGTTGTTGTTGTTACTGGTCGTTGTTGATATTGTTACTGCTTATGTTGTGAATTGGCAAACGACATTAGTAAAGTGAGTTCATCTACTATATGTGCATATATGTATGTATGCACATGTATGAATCTCAGTGTATTTGTGTATGTATTGCCGCATATCAAAATAGCTGCAATGTTTTATCGCTTAAATCCATAAAGCTTAAGGCTTTTACTCTCTCTCTCTCTATCTCTCCATGAGATTGTATGTATTTGTGTAAACTTACATTATCATAAACGTGAACATACAAATATTTTTTGAATGTATGCGATTCGAGTGTACATATCAATGTACATATACATGTGTATGAGTGGGTTTTTTAGAAATGTTGTTGGTCGTTACGATTTGTTTTAGTATGAAATAAATTTCACTAACCATCTCATGTACAAACACACATTTTGTCGAGATTTTGTTTAAGCATCTACAAGGGAATTCCAAAGATTGTAAAATTAAAGCGAAAAACGTTTTTAAATCCAAATATCAATACAAACAGTATTTCATTTAGCCATATAAACGGTTATACGGTACAAAATACTCACGTAAATAGTAAAATTCGAAATTACTTCCGAAGTGACATTTTTATGGGATCAGAAGTAAAACTATGCCATAAATACGAGCAGCATCGTTATTGTCAAGCTGAGACGGTTTCTTAATTCCCAACTCACAGATAAAAACTCATAAATACGAAGTACTAAGATTACGACTACAAAGCTATTTATGTGCTCTTCACAAAAAAACGAAAAAAAAATGAAAAAGAACTCAATTTCAAAGCATTGAAATGAATTGTTGAAATAAAATCGGGTGATAAAATTATAATCAAACAAATCAAAAAAACAAGCTGTTTAGTTAAGTGTAATCGGGGATGCCTCCCCCTCCCCTACTCATGCAGTGTGTTGTGTTGAAACTTGAAGAAATGGTCGAAAAAAGGCAATAAAGAGCAATTAGACAATTTATTTGATTAAATTGATTGACAAAATCAAAATTATAACTATCGCCCGTATTCTAGGATTCGATACGTCGCATGTCCCTATTTGTCGACCACATATACTTTGTCTTGCCCTCATTGACTGCTGCCAGACCCATCTTGATAGTCTCTAGTTCAATAACACTAAAAACATCAGTAACATCTCGTTTGGTACGCCGTATGATGTCAACGACGTCAGCGTAGGCAAGCAACTGGACTCTTTTGTGAAAAGTAGTGTCATTGCGATGCACTTCCCCCCTTCGCAGAACATTCTGCATTACGAAGTTAAGGAGGTCGCTTGATAAGGGATTACCTTGTTTTGAACATCGCACGTTATAAAAATGTTCGGAGAGGCCCATTCTTAATTTGACGGAGCTGCAGGAGTTGCTCAACATCATTCTGCACAGCCTTATCAGCTTTGCAGGAATACCAAGCTCAGACATTGCGGCAAAAACACGACTCCTTTCGAAGATGCCAATAATGAAATATGGTTGGGTACTCAACCGTCATCTTGTCATCTCTTGTACTGAGTCGAGAGAGCTAAGAAACTTTTAAGCACCGGCTTACACATAATAGTTGTAATCCATTTTCGATCTATACATACATTCATACATGCATAATTGGCTATTACAACCGTTAAGTCAAGATAACGACCTAGTTTCTCACACCATTTATGTTTTGTGTGTGGCGGGACCTACAGTTTTAAGTAGACTCCGAACAACAGATTTTTTGAGCAACTTTTCATTGCAATTTTATTTCCCGTCAGAGTTTTTTCCAGAAATTATCTGAGAGGAAGTCGCCGAAGATATATTTTTTTGGTATTTCGTTTTGTAGGAGATGTCTGACCAGGGCTTTGAACCACGGCCTAACGTCCAAGAAGCCAACACACTAGCTAGAACACTACTGTAATAGATAACAGATATCGATAACAGATACCGATAATATGAAATGAAGTGTAGTCCTTGCAAATTGAAGCACTTGAAAGTTTCTTTTCCTACTTGCAAAATGAAAAAGTATAAAAGAATTGTATAGTGAATGTAACTAAGTCTAGTATTAGATTCCATATTTAACTAATGAACGATACATAATTGATGTATGTACTGCGTTCAGAATAAATAAAACGAATAAATTTGAACGACATGCTTAATAATGAGTTCTTTTAAATTTATTCTCTATTTGGTATCATAATGGCCACCCAGTACATATAAACACGAATATTTTTAAAATAATCGCTCCTATATTGTTTACATATGGACAACATATACATACATATGTATACGAATTGTTTGCAATTGTACGCCGTTTACAGTGATTATTACAACAAATGCATTTAAGGCTTGCATTAAAGAATTTATCACGATATTAATTACCATTTCATACTCTGGCTAATGTAGAACATGGTGCAACGCATTGAACGAACACCATAAACTTTCCACAATAATGTTCAAAATATATGCAAGAACACGATTCGAACGGAATGAATAAATTTTCTAAAACAAATCTAAAAGCACTTTTGCAATAAAAACGAACGATTACAAAAAACGAAATGAAATTGATGGCAAATAAAAATAAAGGAAAAAAATTTTCAAATAAAAATTTATTTTAAAATTGCATAGAAACTCATAGAGAGTAGGGTGGACAAGTACAATATGCTTAGGTGCCATAACTGTGGCATAAATATTTAATTTCATCTTTTATGGTACAAATAAAATAATATAAGGTGGGAAAATTAAGACTTTAAATTTAAAAATGCAATAAATTTTGCCAAATTAATTTCTTTGTTTTGAAGTACAATTGCTGCGGTTAGAAATGGAATATTATTTCATTCAAATGGTTGACGCGGCTGACCTTACGGTACGTCATTCGATCGGACCAATTTTAGTGCACTTTTTCGAGTTTATGGGATCGTATCCCGGCAATGGCATCACGAATGTTGGCCATCTAATGCTCAATTATCTCTGTGTTGTCGGCATAGCACTTTTCTTTAATGGTGCCCCACAGAAAACAGTCCAACGGTGTCAAATCGCAGCTTCTTGGCGGCCAATTAGCATCACCATTTCGGCTAATTAAACTGCCTTCAAGCGTTTGATGTGATAAATGGATTGTGTCATGAGATGTATGGCTAGTTTTACCATCCTGTTGAAACTAAACATAGTTCACATCAATACAATGAAGATCGGGTACAAAAAAATTCGATGGGAGCCTCTATTGACCGTAATGGTCGCGCTGTCCTCATTTTCAAAGAAATATGGGCCAATGATGCCTCTGCTTCACAAGCCACAGCACACAGTCACTCGAATTGGTGCATTTACTTCTGTAAGTCCACGTCCGGATCTTCTGAGTCCCGAATAATGCAATTTTGCTTACTAAAGTACCTACATATATACATAATTGATAACTAAAACCCTTCAGTCAGGATTACAACCCAGTCTCTTACACCACTTATGTTGTGTGCCTTAATTTTATATCGGGTCCGCCATCTAACGTTTTTTTTCAACTAGTGCTTATTTCGTGAATGGTAACACTTAGTTCATGTCTGATTTGACAGATAATTAGTTTTATCCTTCCGCTGAACGAAGTGGGCCTGCGATCGACTTACAAAAGATGCCGATTTTGGCGAAAAAATCATCTTTTCAGATGAAGCTCATTTTGATCTTGGCGAGTATGTAAAAAACCAAAATTGTCGCATTTGGGGCACAGAAAACCCGCACGCATACATTGAAAAACCGACGCACCCAAAACGAGTCAGTGTTTGGTGCGGATTTTGGTCCAGAGGCATAATTGGGCCATTTTTCTTCGAAAATGAGCAAGGAGTGGCCGTTACAGTCAATGGCGATCGTTATCGGGCCATGTTGAATGAATTTTTGTTCACCAAAATTGAAGAGGAGAATATTGGCAACATTTGGTTTCAACAGGACGGCGCTACGTGCCACACAGCCGAAGCTACACTCGATGTTTTGCGCCCTGTTTTTGAAGATCGCATTATCAGCCGCAGAGCTGATGTCGTTTGGCCACCTCGGAGCTGCGATTTGACACCGTTGGACTATTATTTGTGGGGTGCCGTCAAGGATAAGTGTTACGCCGACAAGCCAGAGACAATTGACGCTTTAAAGGACAATATTCGTGAAGCCATTGGTGAAACACAGCTGCACACAATCGATAATGTGCTCAAAAATTGGACCGATCGTGTAGGCTACTGCATGGCTAGCCGAGGCAGCCATTTGAATGAAATTATTTTCCATTATTAACCGGATGGATTGTACTTTCAATTAAAAAAAGAAATTTGAGAAAATATTGAGTAGTTTTTTTTTAAAGCATTTTCAACAAAATAAAAAGGCGGGACATACAGTTAAAAGTCGACTCCGAACGACATATTTTTGAGAAGCTCTTCATGGCAATTTTATTTACTCTCAGAGTTTTTGCCAGAAATCTGCTGAGAGGCAGTCGCCGAAGAAATATAATAAGCCAATACACTACCTACTAAACTACGACGACTCAAAGTACCAAACAAAATGAAAATTAGCATCATCCGAAAGATGATTTTTTGGCAAAAAAATCGTGAAGTTTCTCGTTGGCACAATAAATCCCAAGGTTGCGCAAGCGTAAATCGATTCATTATATTCAGTGGAATTTAAAGAATTTTGTGACAGAATGGAATGACATAAGTATTGCCAGATTCGAAATAACCGATCGTTCAAATTTAAACCGACACATGGGCCACCCTATGTTTGTACAATATACAATGTATATGGGGATCTGTTGAGCCTTTGGCCATTAACGCCAAACGGCAGTTTTATTGGAAAAAGTAATAAAAAACTGAACATCGCAATACAATAGAATGTTCATTACGTTCTGCTCCAGGCTGCACTATGTACCATCCAGAAAACGTAACCCATAGAGGCAACGCAATCTCAGATAATTGATTTCTTCTTCTATTAAAGTGGCCTAGTGCCTTCCTTGGAGGAATCTATGACATCACTCTATGCATAGTTAATTCTAACATAGCAAGCAAATTACAACTTTGTTTACCGCACCGAGGTGCAGAAGACGAACAAAGCTCTCTCTGGCCAACCGGCATTCCGTCGAATACGAAGCTAGTGCTGTCAATGAGACAAATAGAATTCTATCAGCTTGAATGACACGTGGCGTGTTGCGTAATTGTGATACAAGAATTCTCCGCTGAGAAGCATTGTCATTTAAGATCTTTTTAAAGTGCGGATATAAGTGAATATATATATACATACATACATAATTGGTCATTACAACCTTTAAGTCAGGATTACATCCTAACTTCTCACACCACTTATGTTGTGTGTGTTAATTTATTACACGAGAGGCTTGACCTACAGTTTAAAGTCAACTAGGAACGAAAGATTTTTGAGAAAACTTTTTCATTCCAATTTTACTTTACTCTCAGAGTTTTTGTCAGAAATCTGCTGAGAGGAAGTCGCCGAAGAAATATTTTTTTCATATTTCGTTTTGATGTCTGACCTGGGGTTTGAAACGTGGTCTTTCATCTAATAAGCCGACACACTACCTACTAGACTACGGCGCCTTGAATATATCAATAAATTATGGACTTGTATCATAAGGGTGTGAGTATCGTTATTTTCTCCAGCTGTTGTTATCTTCAGGTCATAATATGAAATATTTTTTCCATATTCCGTTTTGTTGAAGATGTCTGACCTGGGACTTGAACCGTGCCTTCACGTCAAATAAGCTAAGACACTACCTACTAGACTACGGCGACTACAGCGGTAGTGTGAGTTATGTAAAAGAATTTAGACACGCTAAGTAATTCAGTCATATGAAACGGAATTTGGAATGCAACCATCATCGGAATAGCTGGCGTATCTTGGAGGATTTTTGGAAACAGATGATCTCAAACTAGGAAAGATAAGTGAAGGTGTTAACTAAGGCTACTACAATAATCATAGAACGTAGAGTGTATTTAAATAATAACAGTATCTATTTCCAGTAGCGTAATTATAAAGGAATGTTTTAATCAATTTCTTTTTCTCAATATGTTTTACACCCGCTTATATACTAACAACGTACTTATAAGTATATGAACATAAATACATCATGAAAATTGCCTCAAACCTCGTCATCGAACATAAAACTTTCAAGAGATTTTATGTATTTCATGTAACCCTTTTGAAAAAGTTTTTCAAAGAAATTGTAACTTTTCAAAGTACTTGAGAGAGAGAGAGAGTGTCGGAAGGAGGCGGTGTAATTATTTGTCTGAGTTTATTTTCTTTTTTTTCTTTCATTCTTCTAATGTAATCGTATGTGTAATATTTATATTATAAGTGTATCCGAAAAAAGTTTTAAAACATTAGCGAGAACTGCTTGAAAAAAAAGAAAAACATAAAGAAATGTAAAAAAATATGAAAAAAGAAAAGAGTGAAGAACAGATTTTACATTAAATATTCGTTTTATTAACGTTCAAGTTTTTCTCTTCTCGTTATCAAGATTCATTGCATGTAAATAGCAATGTTACAAGTTTAAGTATGATGTTGAAGAAGAAAAAAAGTTACATTACACACGTACTCTTTGATGGAATGTAAAGTGCCTTCATAGGTATGTATTATTTAAATCGAATAATCGAATAAACATTTGATGGCATTTGCATTATTTGTTCGCTAGAGTTAATTCATTTAATATCTATTGTCTAATATCGATCGGTTTTATCGTGTATAACACGTGACTTTACATTTCGCTTAAAACTCATTTTATATTTTGTATGTACGAGGAATAAATTCAATTCGGCATGAAGTAGACTGAGACTGTTTTCGGACGAACATACATACAAAACCCACAATCCCACACTGGAAGAAGGGGTTGCTGAAACTGTCATCGGTGACGGTGATAATATATGTATATCGATTTTCATCAATGGCTCAACAATAGAGTGTGGAACCGATAATTTAGCACTGAACACATACAGATTGCCGCACCAGGCCTGGGTATTTCAGACGGTGATTTTTGCTATTGAACAAGCTACATTTGTGGTTGGAACCGGGAACCTACCACCTTCGAACTTGGTCGTTTTTGTGGACAGTCTTACTTAATTGGTCATTACAACCCTTCAGTCAGGATTACGACCTAGCTTCTCACACCACTCGTGTTGTGTGCGTTAATTTTATACATGAGTGGCGGGACCTACAGTTTAAAGTCGACTCCGAACGACAGTTTTTTGAGAAGCTCTTCATGGCAATTTTATTTACTCTCAGAGTTTTTGCCAGAAAGCTGCTGAGAGGAAGTCGCCGAAGAAATATTTTTTTCATATTTTCGTTTTGATGTCTGACCTGGGATTCGAACTCGGGCCTTCAGTCTAATAAGCCAACACACTACCTACTAGACTACGGCGACTACAATTAAATTAATTCTCTAATAAATTCATATGTCGTCCCATATGATACATACATACATAACATAATAGATGACTACAACCCTTCAGTGAGGATTGCGACCTAGCTTCTTACACCACTTATGTTGCGTGTGTTAACGTGTGTTATGTAGAAAATGAGCGGCGGGACCTACAGTTTAAAATCGACAGATTCGTGAGAAACTTTTTCATGGCATTTTTTGTTGCTCTCAGTGTTTTTGCCATAAATCTGCTTAGAGGAAGTCGTGTGGACAGTCAGGTAGCAATAAAAACGCTGGGATCCCACCTCGCCAAATCAACACCCGTCTCTACTCAGTTCCCGGCCTATGTTGCATAGGGGGAAACGAAAAGACCCACAAACTGTCACGCAGGGGATCGGAGATATCTGTGGAGGAATCGATAGGGAGCTTATATGCGCCTCTACAAGAATACTTTTGCAAATTGGAAAAAGCAGCATGGAATTCAACAAACCGTAGGTAGGTAGGTAGGTAGAAGTGGCTGTCCAACCGATGAGCGGACACACTTAGGCCTCATACATTGTGATACCACAGTTTCCTCTTTCCCCTATTCTAGGAACCACTCGGAGCTTCCGATGAAGCGACTTAGACTGCCAATATCCACGCATGACAGTTCATCTACGTCCTCCATGTAGTAGGCACCCAGGTGTTTCTTTCTCCTCCGACCAAGTGCCGGACATGTGCAAAGTAAGTGAAGAATAGTTTCAACAAACCGTAGGTGGTCCAACATAGCATGCATACAGAGGACAGCAGGAAAACCAAGGAACTACTTGAGTTTGACAAGAGAACGGTTCGCACTCTAACAGGAATTCTAACGGGACACTGCGCTATTGGCAATTACGTTGACAAGCTCGGTGTGCCTCACCAGGATTACTGCAGAAGATGGAATGATGTGAAAAAACGGATTCGGTACAACACTTTCTATGTAATTGCACTCCAAAACGGACAGTTTGAAGATCTGGGCATGGTGGCAAATGTGCCACTAAAGGAGCTGGCCGCATTTATCCAGAGCTCGGGGTGGTTCAAAACCTCCACTAACGGATCATAACAAGAGGGCTTACCTCACACAGAGTAACACAATGGATCATATGGACCACCGATTGAACTTGCCTGTGTACAGCAGGCTACCCGCTAACCTAACCTATTTTAAATTCCTACATGATAAGTTTAGGTATTTCTATTGGAATCTATTACGTTTTCATAGAACAACACTGCATAAGGCATGACTTTTCGTCTAAAGTGAGAATATATTAATTTTGAAGTCAATTGCATAGACAATATATGCTAGTATTGTAGAAATTCCTAGATTTTGTCTAAATGTGTATAAAATGATAATAATTTTTAATTGTACATGCATATATGGGCATATGCCCATTATTATCAACAATAACTTAAAAAGAAACTACGAGACACAATAGGGAAACCATTATGAGTCAATTCCAATAGCAACAGTCTGCCACTAGATATTTTAGACAGTACAATTCCAATACAGAGACTTAGATCCTTTAAGCCATCTGGCTATTTATTATTTGAATAGAAACGATTGTCTATTGTCTTATGCAATAGAACATTAACGTCGTAGAATACAAGTACAAAGATGATCAAAATTCTTAGCGAAATCGTAATTTACAGCAAGCTAGAAATATCGAGAGGAATGGTTGCATTACTACAATTTAAATTAAAAATTTATAGGTTGGCTACCTTCCATTCACTGTCGGAATGGTTAATTCCATTAATTGGTTAATTAATTAAGCCAACGGTCAACGGTTCATGATTTGAAAACGCTTTGCTCCTCATTTATGTCCTTTCTGAAGCCGAATTTAGTTTATCACTTGCATGCATATGCATCAATAACTCAGTAGTTCCAAGTAATAGCATATCCTACTCACAAAATTTTATATTTACGTAAAACCCCATTTCTCTAACAATGTTTCTTAAGAGTTTATCAATAAGAAACATGTTTACCTAAGCCGTAATGAAGTCCATTACATTTTTATAATAAGCGCCTAACAAATGAGACAGTCATTATCGTATTTGAACTTAGACTTGCTGGTATAAGCATCTTTAATTTTCCAATAAATTTTTATTAATGCGCTTCTGTAAAAACTGATTAATCTCGAAAGTATGATTTACGACTTAGGCTGTTATTGCTTGGGACCACAGAATTAAGCCTGATATCATTGAAATACAAAATTCAATTTTTAATACTTCAATCGGTGCTCGAATCAGCGAAAGAAAGTCTTTTTTACAGTCTATTATATTATTGTTAAAAAAAATATGCATTAAAAATAGAATCAAATCCATTATACTTGGCAAGAGTATCATAACCAGACATTTCTGAGTAACGCCAGTTATAAAATGTAGATGCATAGATTCATAACATATAAAAATGATGCTGGCTACAATGGTGGTAGTCATTAACGTCATAGAGCTGGGGATCATTATTTCTTTAGTAATTACTTACGAACTGAATAACGTCGACCTTATCCTTAACAGACCAGAGTCTGTGGTGGAAATCGAAACCACAAGCCTCACTACCCACTTTGTAGTGTAGTTGGCACCCATTTAGAATTTTATTTAATCAATTTAAGAGCAGCTTTATTTAGAAGTCGCCATAGTCTAGTAGGTAGTGTGTTAGCTTATTAGACTGAAGGCCCAAGTTCAAACCTCAGGTCAGACATCAAAACGAAAATATGAAAAAATATTTCTTCGGCGACTTCCTCTCAGCAGATTTCTGCCAAAAACTCTGAGAGCAAATAAAATTGCCATGAAAAGTTTCTCAAAAATATGTCGTTTAGAGTCGACTTTATACTGTAGGTCCCGCCATTCATGTATAAAATTAACACACACAACATGAGTGGTGTGAGAAGCTAGGCCGAAATCATGACTGAAAGGTTGTAATGGCCAATTATGTATGTTATGTGTTTATTTAGAGAAGAACAGAAGGAAACAATTTGTTTGTGTGCGATTAGACCGAATTTATAAAAAATGTTGTAGGAGATGATCAGAAAATGACGACTATTCATGCAGTGCATTGTATTGAAAAACAGAAACGAACAAACATACAGAGCATCTGATGGGAATCGAACCCAAGGCCTCTGCATTTGAAGTTGGGCACTCTATCAAATAATATTTTTTACAAGTCGCTCGTTTGTCGATTTCATTAAGGAATTTTTAAAGGCAAATCAAAAAGAAAATTAATGTTTAGAAATGATGAATTTAGTTTTTATTTATTTGGGCAAGTAAAAATTTTTGAGAGAAACAACTGAACTCTTTTATAGAACTCAGTACCATCCTAAAAGACTTAACAGTTTGTTTTTCTTCGTTATAATAGCCGCTATATGCCCTAGTCTTAACATTTTTTCTCAATTAATTCTTCAAATTTCCTATCATCCTTCAAATAATAGAATCAAAATTTTTTCCTCGGTGCTTAGGATATTGATAAAAAAAAAACAAAATGAACTCGAATCGGTTCCTAATTTTTATTTGAAATTCATGATAATTTTCACTTGTTTTTCTATACAAAAAATGGCAACTTACATTTGTATGTGTGAACATAAATACTGTTAAGATTACAAAGTGATATACGTTCGTTTGAATTTCTGTGAGTACAACTACGTATGTAAGTATGTATGTATACATATTTATCTAAATTCATACATATGTATATGGGCAATTTCGTGTCAAGTGACCCAATTTTTAAAATCGATGTCTTCCGATTTGGATGAAATTTGCACCAAGGTTAGTACTATTGGATAGTTGGCCAGACACTCGCATTCCATTAAGTGACCACAAAGCTCTTAAAGGAAAAGAACTAAGCTTTCTTTGAGCAAAAAAGAAACATCCATTAAAAAAAAAATATAGTGCATATGGTAAAATTTAAAAACTTTGGTTTTGAGTTAAAATATTTTTTTTATAGATATGCCTATTGCTACTAAGTGCCCACAAAGATCTTAAAGGAAATGGTCTAAGTTTTCTTTTGAGGAAAAA
Organism: Sarcophaga caerulescens; assembly: GCA_927399465.1. Lineage (NCBI taxonomy): Eukaryota > Metazoa > Arthropoda > Insecta > Diptera > Sarcophagidae > Sarcophaga > Sarcophaga caerulescens. The sequence goes on along the minus strand of OV656872.1, from coordinate 73,055,756 downwards.
TAAAAAAAAACTCCATTTCGAAAAAAAAAATGGGGGAAAATGAAAATGGTACATGTGCCAAATATTGAAAAATCTTATTCTTGAATTTTTTTGATAGATATCCCACTCGCATCCCATTAAACGATTATGAAGGCCTTAAAGGAAATTTTATTAACTTTCTTTTAAGAAAAAAAAAAAGGGCCCAAATTGAAAAAAATATTAAAAAAAAATTAATTAAAAAAAAAATTAAAAAAAATTTTTAAAAAATTAAAAAAATTATTTTTGGAAAGAAAGAAGAAATAGCTATCTAATATCCTTTGGAAAATTTTTGCTAGGACCAATAGGTGAAAAGTTACACACATTTAAAAAAAAACCCTGTATGACCAAAATGTCCAACTTTGACCCCCTCTAACTCCGGCAGTTCTTGACTGATAGAGCTGAAAATTTGTGTCTGGCTAAAAATCCAATAGTACTAACCTTGGTGCAAATTTCATCCAAATCAAAAGACATCGATTTTAAAAATTGGGTCACTTGACACGAAATTGCCCATATGTATGTATGTATTTGAACTTCATGTTGAGATTTTTTTATTTTAACTAACTGAAGACGGAATTTATTCACATTTCCTAGCTTTTTTTTTATAATAGATTTAGACTACATGTGTACATATGTATGTTTGTGTTTCAGCCAAACATTTATTTTTCATAATGAAATCCGTATCAACTCAAAAAGAAACTCCAAAATTAAATAAAAAAAAAGAATTCTTTAAAGAGGAAAACTGTTTTTCCTGCATCAATATTAGGATGTTTAAAAACATGGTGTTGTTGTTGTTGTTGTTGACGAGGAGCATTTATTTATGTTCGCATTTCATTTATAGCTTCTTTTATTTGTTTTATTTCTATTTTTGTTTATCTGTTTTATTTTATTTTATTTCAGTTTTTATAAAAAAAAAAGTAAGAAGTTTCATTTGTATGTTTGTTTGTTTTCTTTTTTCTTTTTTTGGATTTTTCGAAAATTAAGTTGTTTTTATTTTTTATGAATGACGTGATGGAAACGTGACTAAAATCGTTAAAATTTGATTAAAAACACAAAGGCGATCTGTTTATTTTATTTTATTTTAATACATAAAAAACATGTGTATTCATTTTAACTCTTTCGCTTTATATACATATTTCTATAAGTATATATGTATGTATGTATGTATGTATATTAGGGTGTCCCTTATATGCATAGCTGCCAGATAAATGAAGCCTCAAATCGTCAAATATTAGAAAAAGTCGTCAAAGAGGTTCATGGAAATTGTAAAAATATTGTCAGAAAAAATAAAGACGTAAATAAAAAGTTAAAAGAAAAATTGTAGTAAAACATATAAAGTTACATAAGTCAATGTACTTATTTTTTTTAAAAAATAATTAAAAAAAAAATTTGCATTAAACCTTAAAAACGAGTATTTTATACAATATATTTGTATGTTAACAACAAATAGGTAGATAGTTAAAATATGTGTATCAAATCAGATACAATATTAAAGTCGAAGCAGTTACGATTGCTAAGTTTTAAATAATCTTCTTATTTAATATTGCTTCTAAGGAATTTAGTTTAATTTAAATTAACTTGGCTTAATACTCTCTCTGCATTAGCTGAAGAATGTGATAATATTAGCATTTTTTTTATAAACTTAGTCAAGGCTTGAAATTAAAAGCTATCATCCCTCATTTTCATTTCTGATTTTTTTTTCCAAAAATCAAAAAGTTTTTTATCATCATGTTTAAGGTTGAAACAATCTATCCCAGTGTTGCTTATTGACACATAAGAGCAGCAATAATATTGCATCATATAAATCTATGGGTGGTGTAAACATTAGGGAGTCAGAACCTCTTGACGTTCTGAGCATGAAAATTCAGTGTGATGTTCGCTAGAACTGTCACATTTTTCAGTGTCTTGTTTTCATAAGACGGTGCAATAAATACTTCATCTGATCATCTTACTATTTACACCATTTATAATCGACCGAGAATGGAATACAACACCCATGTCGGGTCGATGCCTCAACGTCTATTTTGAGGCTTCTTCTTCGTGTTCAGGAGAGGCCGTAGTAGCTCGTTAATGACGGTAGTGTATCCAACACCATTGATTCATTGCAGCATCGTTGCAATGTGACTTGTGTTCTACTGTTCTATCGCTATTACAACGGATTTTGCTCGAGCAAAATCAGGAGAATCATGTATTCCTACGTAACACTTTCTTACCGAGCACATCCGTATATGGATCGCACGCAGCATTACAGACAAAATTCGTTCTTTAGTCGAACTATTCGTATATGGAACTCCCTTCATGCAAAGGTTGTAATTTTTTGGCTTTTAAGGAATGTAAAAGGCATAAGATACAGAAAAATCATCACAGGTGTTCGCAAATAACTTAAAAATATAATACTGTGCTACTTGTTATTACTAACCTAAATTTACAACAGTATCAACTGCAAAGCAAATGCAAAGCTTAAAGTGGCTTTTTATGTACTTAAAGTAAATAATAAATATGATGTAAATTTTTAATTTCTAAAAATCATCAAAATAAAGGCATAAATCGTAATATCGTCAATATGATATTTTTTGAAGCACAAAATCGTCAAAATGACGATAAATCGTCAAATCTGGCAGCTATGCTTATATGTATGTGCCAAAACTTTTTTAAATTTTTAATGAATAAAATTTCGATGTTCCTGATCATATAATGTAAAGTCATAAATTATTTTGACAGCTTTCAGGAGTTATTCTTCTTTAGATGTCCAGAAAAGTTGCGTTTTCATTTAGAAGTCGTGATAAACATCGTTTATCGATTTTCTTTTTATACAACAACTTTTGGATTAGTTCATCCTTCTATGCAACATAATGTTTCTTAAACAGAAATTTATGTAGGCAACGATTTTAGTTTTAGTTTTCTAATCAACTGCATCATTACAGAGTGAGAATACGACTCTATCTTCACACAAATACGACAAGTGATGGCTAAATTTACCTAATGAAATTTTAGAAATTGTGACTTCAACATTTTGTTTTAACATCTTCAAGAAGTTCCAATCTCTGTTAAGTGCTTTAGATGCAACTATGTGTTGTAGCCAGATGTTTGACACACTACCTGACAATAAATAAACAAACCTGTTGTAGATCCTTTTTGTCTCTCGTAATCATTTTGAGTTGTGGTTGATGCAAATGCATCTTTAAAAACTAGATCATCATCGTGCCTGATGCTTAGCTCCAGGGGGCTTGAGTTTTAATTTCTCTCAGTGTCGCCTACAAAAAACGTTACATATAGTTCAACCAATTCACGATAATCATTTCTTATTAAATTCCAATGTCCAATTGCGCCATAAAACACATTAACAAAGATGCATTTTTTGCCTCAGCAGCATGTTCTTTTATGAAACCGAAAGATAGTCCTGTGTTTCTGGAATTGATATTTTTCCAATTATCTCTAAAACATTTGACTTTTGATACATCAGGGACTGTTTTTAGAACCAATTCATTAAAATGATGACAAAAAGCAGAAAACACCAATTCATTGTTTAAACTCTGTTACTAGCTCCATTACAATGGCGTGTATTAGAAGCTGTTGTATCGCAGCACATTATTTGCACTGTGGAACTCGCCCATTAAAAAAATAAAATAGACAACCGTGCTGTTGAAATTGTTCTTTACGACTGTGTCGTACTCTTTTATTTCATTTTGTTAACTCGTTATAAGTTAGATTTTAAGTTAGTAAATAAGTGTTATACAATATATAATAATAAGAGTTGTATTTCAAGGTACTAAATAATAATACCATAGGGATGGCACTACAGCACGTTGTCATGAAGGTTCCGGTCAAAAAGAGCAGTTGAAATGGCCTTTGCTTAATGTTTTACAAAAGAACTTTTCTAGTCTTGGCTTTGCATTGCCAAGTAAAAGAGGCAATAAATGGCAAGCGTTTTTTTTTTTTTTGATTTTGAACATTCAATCCCGATAACAGTTTTCTATTCCCACGAACTGTGATTACGTCAGACGCATTATTTTGAAAGTAATTTTTTATTGCTTCTGTCTTGGCTTTTCTCGCCTGACTACGAATTCGCTGAATCGAGATTTTACTAATGGCAAAATCATCACAGCTTAAACTAAGCGTTTCTACGACCACATGAAGAACGCATGTAAACGGAGTCTTTTATGCTTAATAGGCATCAATCTACAGCCCCGACAATACTAGGTCTTAGGGAATTTTTCCTACCTGGGGGCTAATTCCGGGACTCGTGATCGAAATAAATTCGTACCGAAATTAATTTCGATCGTTCGAGTTTTTCTGATGATGGCACTCGTTACCTTGCGAATCGATTTTTTAATAAAGTGTTGTAAAAGATAAAAAAAAGCCTTAACCAACACTACAAATATGTAAACAAAAATGTATCAAATGTATCCATTAGCTTTTCGATTAAATCATCACTTTCTTCACATGAAACTGTGGTGTTGTCATCTATTTCTTTGTGTTGCTGATTTTGGGATCCGAATGTCCGGACCTCCTGTAAACCAGCAACAGCAACATCAAGGCTTGCTGCCTCCAAAATTTGTTCATCAGCAACACTTAGCGGTTTTTCGTCAAAAGGACCTCCTCCAGTTTTCTTGATTGAAGATTTATTGTAAGAAAGCTTTTTCTTAACCATTTGCTTTTGATCGGAATACACCTACCGAAAATTACAAAAGTCTTTATCTGCAGCATGTTAATGTGGAAAACAATTAATAATTTACCTTGCTAAAAGTTTTTACATCTTTTAGCGGTGGATCGGAGGCATTTAATTTATTAGTTAACGTTTCCCAAAGCCTGTTAGCAGTAGCTTTTCCTTGGCATGTATTTGGTAAAACGCCTTTGGCCAAATTGCTGTGCTCAGACATAAACTCAGCAAGAATTTGTTTTTGTCTGAAATTTATTTTTGTTATATTCGACCTAATAATTGATATTAATTACTTAATTTGCATAAAACTTATTAAAGATTTAACTTACATTTTCTTGTTGTTTGCGTGTACCGAAATAAATAAAATGTGGTTAATTTTAAAAAACTGTTGTGGCACTTGTAAAGCATTCAAACAAGAATAATTATTTTTTACTTTTTAACAAAAACAATAAACTGTTAAGTTACTCGTTAGAGTTCGTATAAAAACTCCTTTACAAAGGTGCAAAAAAGGGAGTAATACAAAAAAATACGAAAATCTATACGAATAATTAATTAATATAACAATTAATATCTTAAATAAACACTTGTTATCCAACGAACTATTTAAAAATAAAATTTCGACACCAAATTTGGTATCGAGTAAAACTCACACGGTTACATTCGATCGTACACTCGCTATCGAGTGCCATCATAAGAAATTTCGATACAACTTACTCGATAGCGAGTGCGAGAATCCCAAAATTTAAAAAAAATCCAACTTCGAGTAAATTTCGCACGGTATCGACTGCGAGAATTAGCCCCCTGTTTTTGAATTTGTTTCAGGCCAACTGAGTTCAGAATTCCAAATCTGTTCATCGTTCGAAGCTTCTGTCTACTCCAAGTTGTCTGCGGTGGAAGCAGTTGCAACTTGCCTGTAACTCTTTTTCTCTTAAGCTCGTCTAGTACTTTTTTCTTTGCTAATTTTTTGGCGGCTCTTTAGCTCATTTCGAAACTTTTAAGCATGTATGCGCTAAAAAATGACGACAAAAATAAGGGATACCCTAATGTATTGTACATACGAGTGTGTATAGCATGTACACATGTATGCAGAATAGGTTTTATAGCACAACGTATAAAAAAGCTCTCTCGTTGAGCAAAAAATTTTAAACAGTTTTTGATAATAAATATATTATTTCCATTGGATTTGTTAAAAAAAATATACATATTTTTAAAATCGGTTTGGGCCTATTTTACGTGTCTATATTTATATACAAGACTATAACAGTTAAAAAGATTTGAATCGGCTTAAATCTAATAGCATAACAGTTCACAATCGGAAAATGTGTAGAGTTGTAAGAAAATGACGATTTCTTTACGATACCGGTTCCATAACGAAGATATCATGATAACATCATATCATTATTCACATCTTCCAGAGAAAGGCGACCTAGTATTCTCTGACGAGTTCAGATTTCACAACAAAGTCGGATTTGCAGAACAGTTGAATTTAGAAATACTTAAAATTGGGAATTTTTATCAATTCTAATCTACATTTCAATTAAAACAGAAGGGTTCTCCATTGGACCTTTAAATTGTTTACAATCGCGCGTATGCACAATTTCAAATTTTGTTTCCAGCTATGAAAAATAATATTAAAACCTGGTCCAATTGATGGCAACAGAAGTAGAATTGTCGGAAGATGGAGTGTGAGTATCCTGGGAAAAGGTCAAGGAAACACCAGCAAAAACATGCCAATGTATGGAAGACAGTATGACATTGATATGAGATTTCTTCATAGTCATGCATTGAGTACAGAACTTTCAACGAAAAAAAAAAAACAGAAATCATAGCAAAAAAAAAACAAACAGTACACCGAAGTAGATTTAAGAAGAAGATTAAAAAGGATTTACTTTAGATGCAGGTGAATGTTAAAACTAGTGAACACCATCTCATCATTAACACAGATTAGTTAATGCCTGAGCACATTAATACGTAGGTATACTATTACCTATAATGATGGTAAACTGAATATGTTTTATTCTTATTTAATATAAAGCGCGGTCGTAAAACAAAATGTTTACAGTGAATTATTGTAAAATTTTTTGTTCTGATAGAAGGCGTCGTGACAATTATGTGTTCAACAAAATTTCAATCGAATGCTCGCCACAGCTTTGATGACATACCTTTAATTCTATGGTATATATTTTTAATGACTATGAGACATAATTCGAGGTTCAATGGCGTTAATATGCCGAATTCTCATCATTTAGCACTTGAATTGTTCTTGGTTTATTGACATATATTTTTATTTTTAAATATCCTCAAATAAAAAAGTTCAAAATTGTCAAATCACATAATCGTGGCGTCTAATTTATATCGCCATGCTTGAGATAATACGACCATTGAATTTGTCGTGCAAAAGAGCCATTGCTTCGTTGGCTGTGTCGCAATTGATACCATTCTGTTGGATTCACATATCGTCCAGGTCCATATTCTCAATTTTTGACCGCAAGTACATGTTTTTCTTTTCGCGATAGCGACTACCATTCACGGTAACTGCTTGCTCGACCTCATTTTCAAAAAAATACGGCCCGATGACCAAAAGTCACCCTCTGTGGATGTATCGGCTTCTCATATCATATCTCTCATGCATTCTACTTTGCCTAAATGTGGCAGTTCTGCTTGTTATCGAATGCACTAAGGTGTCTAGTCCCTAAAGATGTTTGTTTTTTTATTTGTAAGGTCAGCATTCACTTTTGTATGTTCAACAAATCATTTGGCGAATTGACGAGGCTTGAAATGGTGACCACTTATTTTCTATGTTTTAATTAAAGTTTGCTGCTACGAATGAACAAACCTAAAAAAATATGAAAAAAATTCGCATTTGTCAAGTTTACCTCATTAATCCAAATAGAATATAAAGTCGTGTAAGATATATATGTACATATGTATGTATATCGTATTAAAGGCCCATCCCTCTCCTATTTAAGAAAGCTTAAATTTTAGAAATCGGTTCAGAAAAGGTTGTGGAATAAATAACTATGTGCGTCCAAAAAAAAAACAGTTTTTTGTCAAATAACACAAGTTTGGGGTGTTCAAGAAATTTAAAAAAATATTTTTCAGTTCTACTCAACAAAACTCACAACCTACACTATGCCATTAGTTGGGTTTATATCATATTTTTTATTTTTTTGGATAGTGTTATTTATTTGTATTAAAACCTAATTTTGTTTGTAATTCCTCATTTTAAGTCTTGATTAGTTAAAAAAAAAAAAAAAATGGCGACGTAAACCGAATTTCATGTTGCTCATACGTAAATACATGGTAGTATCTTTTTTAATACGGAGTTTAAAAAGTTAATTAAATTTAGTCTTATAATATAAAATTCGTATTTAATAATAAAAAAAGTTTATAAAATAACAATTCATTAAAAATTAAATATAATATAATAATAAATAATATTTTTTTTTTTTTCTTCGTAGTCGCTATTATCAAAATCTAGCCTAGATTGCTCTTTGCATGTGATAATTTAAATGATATTTACTAGTCTAATTAAAGCTTATTTAACACTGACAGGTTTTTATTTGAATGGTTTTACAACAACTTATCAACCAAAAGGTGCTAAGCATGTAAGCAGAGCATAAAATTTAAACTGAATTCATAATTTCAGGCTTAATTGAAATGCCTTAATAAGGTTTAAAATTTATACGGATTTGTTAAAATTTAAAAGGAAAAGAGGACTTTAAAACTACTGCATTGTGAATTGTTATTGCAGGCATTTTGACAATCTTCAACGCCATGACCATGGCTGTCATCAACCACACTTAAGTTCTATGAGTACTTTTTCGAAGAGTAAAACTTCCAAAAAAAAAAAACCAGACCATCAATACTGAATATATTTTACTTCTTTGAGTTTCTTTTCCTCTTGTTTGTGCATTTTAATTCAGCGATTTTTCTGTTCAAAATGGAATGAAAAATAAACGGTTTTTGTGAAGAGTTGAAAAATTTGCATAATCTGAATACCTCCTCGGAATAGTTTTGGAAAAGAAGATACAAATGATTACAATGATGATGAAGTCAAGTAGCTGCGGCAATGGCTTGGGTGTAGATGATGACGGCTGCAAAATGGGTGATGAGTTTGGTAGCAACTAATGACGATGACTGTGTTGAAAATGTGATAAGCCAATCGTGGGAGAATTCCTTAGGTTTATGTTGCAGTAGACAATGGAAATGGAAAACCTTATATTTGGGATTCAATTTCTTCTACTCCAAAAACACAATCAACTCATGCATTTTCATCGTTTAAATAAGCCACAAATAACTCATGTCCTATGGTATTCTGTACTTCATTTCCATCATCTTTATTCATGCACTTTTTGTGGTTTTGTTCTTTTCTTTCTTTTCACTACTGATGCATAAGATATTGAGATATTGCTACACATTCTGGTGAAGCCGTTTTGGTTGCACAATAACTGGCATTTGCTATTGTGTGGGAGAACAAACTCAAGTTTATTTCATTGAATTTTTTGGAAATCTCATTAGTCTTCTTGCAAATCTAATTGCATTATCGGATTGTGTTGCCGGATACATAAGATTAGAACTTTCAGATACTGCAACGAGATTTCAGAAAACTAAATTAATTCGTGGCGTGATATCCACTCGAATATAACCAAAAACCGTGCTTTTATTACGTTTTTGTAAGGATATCTCGATAACATAGAATGATGGAGAAATACTGCTTCGGATTTAGCGCACCAAAAACATTGAAAAAAAAAAATTAGACTGGTTTCTGGGATCAAAATTTTAACACTCCGTATTATTGCTTAATTGGGAAGTTTCATATTTTTTGATTTTTTTTTTCTTTTTTGTACAGTATTCCCTCGATTTACGTCGTCTCGATTTACGTTGTTTCGATTAACGTCGTCAAAAATTTTGTTCCCTTCAACTTCGATTTGCGTTGTCATTCGATTTACGTCGCCTCTGTTGTATATATACAAAATCAGGGGAATTCCCTCTTTAAAAAAAAGTCAATATTTGTGTGTAACTATTTGAATAAAATATAAATAGAGTTTTGAAAAAAATAAATATTTAAGTGCTAATGGATAATTTTTTGTTTTTTATTAAACTTTTTGTGAACAACATATGAAATAAATTTTTATAACAAATCAAAAATCCATCTATATTTATGTATGTACTTACATACATAATTGGTCATTACAACCCTTCAGTCAGGATTATTAACCCAGTTTCTCACACCACTTATGTTGTGTGTGTTAATTTTATACATAAGTGGCGGGACCTAACAGTCTAAAGTCGACTCCGAACGACAGAGTTTTTGCCAGAAATCTGCTGAGAGGAAATCGCCGAAGAAATACTTTTTGTATTTTGTTTTGATGTCTGGCCTGGGGCTCGAACCCTGGCTTTACGTCTAATAAGCCAACACACTACCTACTAGACTACGGCGAGTTCATGTATGTATGTATGTATATGTACGTACTTAGTTATACAGAATAAAAATTGAATTATTTTAGTTTTTTTTTTGGAAAATGTGCATAAATAAATGCATCTGATAGTATGAGTTATTTGAAATTCGATTTACGTCGTTTCGATTTACGTCGCCTTTTTCCGGAACATTCTACGACGTAAATCGAGGGAATACTGTAATGAAAGCCAAAACTGGAAATCACTAAAAAACTGAAGAGAACGAATGGATAGTGTAGTGGTTAAAGAAGCTAAACGCAAAATAGTCAATCTAGACAGACACATAACTACCTAGAAAAACGGAAACCACTTCTTGAGGACATAATAATGCTATAAACACAATAAACGCAACGCAGCAAGCATAACAATTTTGCAATTGCAGCCTAAGGTCAGCTGCATGCCCATTAATTATAATAATGACAGCGGCAACGAAGCACAAGCAAAACAAATAAAAACTAAATAGTTCATTAAACTTTTACTAATGGTGACACTAAAACGTTTTTTGCGTTGTATTTCATACATGGCGTTTTAGAACAATTTTATGCATATGATTGTACTGATAGTATTAATCCTAGCATTTCAAGCAGAAATCTTCTCGATATGAGCGCTAATTCCCTCATTGCTCAGAGTAAAAATATAAATTAGCTTAAAAGCAAAGCTGCAGAATCTTTGGTTGTTGTCGCGTTGCCTTTAAAATAATCACTGCAATAAAGACCCATGTAATCTATTTTTGAGAGATTGCTGCGTTGCGTTTATTGTGTTTATAGCATTAGACATAATAAGCAGACTTCTTTACCACTAAAATATTACAACATATACTGGTTACAGTATTGCAGAGGACACCATTTTTAGTCATGCTAGAACCTGCTGCAGTAGAATAGTTTCATGTGCTAAGCACAGTTGAATCGTAATAAGTTCGACGGTTTACGGATAAGAAAAGTTTCATTAGCGCAGTTCACAATCTTGGGCATTTAGATGGTAAATTTATACCATTGTAAATATTTGCCATTAATTGTGAACGGTTTTTTTTGTTTAACTTTGCACCACTTATTGCAAACTTCTCAAATGAAAAGACAAGCCATATATTCATTAATGTTTTCTTAAATGTTGTCATTTTATATTTAAATAAAACGCATTCAAATATCTTCAAGATAATTTATAATTTTATTTATTTCGTCCTCTGTCCATTTTTCATTCGGCTTTTTTTTTATTCGTTTTTTATGTTGTATATTTTCATATTTTTTTTTTGTGAATTTATTTTTCAATGTTTTTATTTTTATGATCAGCTGTTCATTTGCTTAAGTATGGCAAATATAAACTACGGTTTTGAGTGTGGCATATTTGCCAAACCGTGGCAAGGGTATTTCTGTGTATTTTGTTAGTGTATGGCAAAAAAATAACCAACATTTGCAAATGCCATTATGCTAGACCATTTGCCCAAGATTGTGAACTGCGCTACTGTGTTTTCGACTTTAGTAAGTAGTGTGTTGGCTTATTAGACGTGAGGCCACAGTTCAAGCCCCACATCAGACATTTCCAACAAAACGAAATATTTCTTCAGCGACTTCCTCTAAGCAGATTTATGGCAAAAACACTGAGAGCAACAAAAAATGCCATGAAAAAGTTTCTCACGAATCTGTCGATTTTAAACTGTAGGTCCCGCCGCTCATTTTCTACATAACACACGTTAACACACGCAACATAAGTGGTGTAAGAAGCTAGGTCGCAATCCTCACTGAAGGGTTGTAGTCATCTATTATGTTATGTATGTATGTATCATATGGGACGACATATGAATTTATTAGAGAATTAATTTAATTGTAGTCGCCGTAGTCTAGTAGGTAGTGTGTTGGCTTATTAGACTGAAGGCCCGAGTTCGAATCCCAGGTCAGACATCAAAACGAAAATATGAAAAAAATATTTCTTCGGCGACTTCCTCTCAGCAGCTTTCTGGCAAAAACTCTGAGAGTAAATAAAATTGCCATGAAGAGCTTCTCAAAAAACTGTCGTTCGGAGTCGACTTTAAACTGTAGGTCCCGCCACTCATGTATAAAATTAACGCACACAACATAAGTGGTGTGAGAAGCTAGGTCGTAATCCTGACTGAAGGGTTGTAATGACCAATTATGTATGTATGTATTAATTTAATTACGTACATAATATTGCACACTTTTATGTGTGTATGTGATGGGACTAGTTTGCGATTGTATTGTAAATCGTAATATTTTCTAAAATTAGTTCAAGATCAATCTATTCGTCCATATGTACAATAAGTATGAAAAAGGATTTCGAAAAACTGACTTTCTCAATAAAACGATTACAAACTAAACCAACTACAGCTTTAGCTATTGCTTAGTAAACTCAATCCAAAAGTACATTGACGTTTATGGTTTCATAAGGATTGCTTGGTGACCATTATCTTTAATTTCACGTTCTCTTATGTTTCAGACATTTTTTACTTTTTACAATTGTCCCATAACAATATCAAACTACGAATATCATTCCCTTAAATCTTTAAGGCCATAAAGTGACCATGTCTAGGCAGTCTGCTTGCAAACAAATTCAAATTTTGAGATTCGGACAAAGATACACACACACACACTAAGCAGTTGAACATAAAATGTGTATTCAAAGTAATTTATACAGACCATGTTACGGTTCGTTACGTTTACCACATAAATTTAAAAATTCTTACCAAAAAGACAAGAAAAGAAAAAATTATATTCTTGACGGCAATTCGAATGAAGAAAAGAATTTTTTAGGCATTTAACATACGTTACGGCTTATGCTACCAAAAAAAAAATAAAAATAAAAAAGATGTGAATAGAAAATCCATTTAAAACGTACAATTTATTATATTGTCCATTGCAAGGAAAATATTTCCTACTCTATTGACAGAAGAAATTTAAAACGTTTAAGTCTCGTAAAACTATTGTACAAATCGTATACAAAATTTAAAGAATTTAAATAGGAAAACTCTGTACAGTGCTTGCATGTATATGTACGTTCGGTAGATATATCACTTCATAGATTTGGACATGGTTTAAAATTATAATATCCTGCTTATACTATGTATGTATGTACATAGGTTTATATGTGCATGTGCATCTATCTAATGAAAAAATATTTGCAAGTGTCAAATTATACAACAACAAGTCGTAAAGTAAATTGAATAAAGCAAAAGCAAATCTCTACTAAAACATGTAAAATTTGCAAAATTTATTCTTGCATGAAATTATAAAATATATTGTATTTCAATTTGCATACAAAAGCAATATTTTATACCATATTGATGTAAATTACACAAGATTACTTACGTACTTAAGATGAACTTAAGTACGACAAACAGAAGGCCAATGGTTCCTTATTTAAAATCTAAGAACAGAACGAAAAATATTTTTTGAAATTTTTTTCATAAAACTCCTCTAAGGAAACTTATTATTATGTATGTATGTGTGGCTATGTACATTTTAATTAAGTTAGAAATAAAAAAATATTTGAAAAATTAAGAAAAAAGAAATCTATCATTTGCGAAATAAATCCATTTTTTATACAACCAAAACTCAGGAGATGACCCGCACTCATGCGGAGAATTGTGTTGGAACTAACTAAAATTATGAGCCAAAGGAAAGAAGCGGCAGTCTTAATAGATACTATATTTAAATTTGTTTATATTGTACGTAACTAGTGTTCTGCCGAAATTGAAGTCCTCATACGGATAATACGGTTTAGGAACAAGTTCTTTATGTAATGCATTGATTTGCGACGACCACAAATCAATAATCAAGCACACATACATACATAATTGGTCTTTGTAACCCTTCCTTCAGTCAGGATTACGAACTAGCTACTCACACCACTTATATTGTGTGTGTTAATTTTATATACATATGTATGAGTGCCGCAACCTACAGTTTAAAGTGGATTCCGAGCGATATATTTTTTGGGAAACTTTTCATTGCAATTTTATTTATTCCAAGAGTTTTTGCCAGCAATCTGCTGAGAGGAAGTCGCCAAAGAAATATTTCTTTGAATATTTCGCTTTGTTGGAGATGTCTGACCGGGGTTTAGAATCGTGGCCTCACGTCTAATAACCAACACACTACCTACTAGACTACGGCAACTTTGATAATCAAGTACTAAATAAAATATTACGATTTCATGAACAAGTCTTCGTATTTCTTTAAGCATATTCCGCTGAAGTATCAATAAAATAGTTACACAAAAGCCGCATTACTGCGGCGCTCTAATGAATGAGTAGATTTGGATACAATCTCTTATAAGCTGGCAGCAAGCTTCAAAACGGACTTGGGACTCCTAAGAAAATATGCGAGTCGTACTCTATTACGATATTGGCATAGTGTAAATAGTTAGGAAACGAGGCACTTGAAAAATATGATGGTTCGAGCAAAAATCGTATTTTTCATTCCGGAAACCCCCCACTATATTCCAGCTTTCTAATCCTTTTCCGCAATTTCTAAAAAGCTTGCAAGCGAATATGAGCGGCAAATACCACTGTCATCAATTAGAAGTATAGTCGTGTCAGTTGTGTTTAGAAAAATACTTTCACATCCCGTTTACAGTAATGGGGATACAAGGTTCATTTAAACAATTCTCTATCATTTACTGCAATTTTCAACATTTAAAAAAAATTGCTTTTTCAGTTGATTTCTGAACGATCTTTTCCTTTGTCTTTATTGATACATTTATAGGGTTTCGCTTTTACGTTTAAAGTTTAATGTCGTTGATGCCAATTTCGTTTCGGGATTATAGTTAATAATTGATAAAACAGACTTATACTGGGTTCAGACATGCACCTTTATTGCGTAAATCGCAATAAACGGCATTATTGATCTCAATATTTCATATAAAATTTCAATTAATTATTGGTCAATAAATTCATAAATTGTTATAATATTGATAAAAAACTTCAAATACAACACTGTCATAAGTACGTTCAGTGAGCAGATTACATTTTTCCGAACGCTTTCTATTAATATTTGAAAACTCAAATGTAAACAACGACAAACAAAAAATGGAAGGTCAGCAGAAATGTTTGTATTTTATATTGAGTTTCATATCAAATTTTTCTTTCTCATCCTTCTGAGAAAAGCCACTTTGGAGTCAAAAGTAGTTCCTATTAACCGCAACAGCTCGGCGTTTCGGTTAATCATTAGCAATACCTTTTTAAATCTTAAATTGTTCTCCATTTTTTCAAAAAAAATTTTTGGCACTAATTTTCGCGATTAAATTAAAAGCAATGTTGTTGAAGCAATCAGCTGTTTTGTTTACCAGCTGTCAAATAAATTTTCGTATATTATATGTCTGAACGCTAAAAATATTGTTCTCAATAAACCGAATATTGATTTAATAAAAGTGCATGTCTGAACATAGTATTATTTTTAATTCGGCTAATATACATATGTATAACGGTATATATACGTATATACATAGCACTATCTCTTTGCCTTTCCTATTCTGTGGTTTTATGAAAGCGAATTTGGTAAAAGCAAAGATGCAATAGCCATAAAAGCCTCTACAGCTGACCCATATAAAAGTCCTTCAGATTAAAGTTGGATCTAGAACTATGATTGGAGATTGGGTCAATTGGAAAACGGTATATATGACGTCCGGCTATTCAACATACCAATTCCAGATATACCAGCAAAACAGTCATACATATATATTATGGCTGCAGTATTATTGTGTGTGGTAATTCTTCTTGGTATGGTATTTGATGATATGTTCAAGCATGGGCATAACAAATAAATTTCAAAATTTTATACAAATTACATTGATACATAATTTATCGTTAATTTGGCAATTCATGAAAGACAATGACCCAAAGTACACATGAACACTTATGAAAAGCTGTTAATGGGGAATAAATGCAATGATACCAATGCAATTGGGAACTTGTGAAGTGAAGTTGAAGAGAGGATAGAAAAAAAAGGTGCCAAAGTACGACCACACGATATATTGTACTTCCATAAAACTTTATATAGTACCCCTGCAATGTCTCTTTTAAGCCTATTGCCCTAACAAAATTCATAATGCTACTCAGTGTTTACAAAGATATTTTCCGACCCAGCATCTGATATGCTGTCAGGTGTTTCCTCCTGAGATGCTTTAGTGCCACACAGATTTCAAGATGATACATTCTCATCATCACAGAATCTACATACATTTGGAACACGGGTACGTATTAAAATTACATTAAAAGACCATTTACGAGACTTAGGTTTGTCTTGTTTAATGCATAACTCAAATCTCTTACTATTGTAATTTCTCAACAAACGTTTGGATTTCCTGAAAGAAATTACATATAAGCAAATATTTAAAGCCGCTAAAACTATTTATAGTTAGGATTACAGTCTAGATTTTGCGCATCTCCTGCATTGTATGCATCAATTTTCTTCAATTTAATGCCGTCCCCGAACAATAGATTTGCGAAACTCTTTATTTCACGTGCCTTTTTTCACAATCTCACAGCAAAGGTTTGAATTCGGAGCTATCGCTTAGAAAGTCAATACACTACACCTTGTCTACTAGAGATCAAAGTATTTAAAGGATCGTTATTTCCCATTGAGGAACAACGAACCAGAAGATAGAATCAACAACTTAGAAATACGATCGTAGTATGTATTTCAAATAAAAGATGTAACCATTCAAAAAAGAGACTACATATAAATACATAAGTACTCCAAGGAAAAAAGAAAAAATGTCTGATTCTTTGAAGGTGCTTTATAAAACTGAATGTAATGACAAATTATGTGAATTCTTGCACTTCTATAGAATGCAAGAGAGTAAATTTCCATTCAGGGTAATATGTAGCAGATAATGATTTGAATGCCTTATTACCAGCTTTGAATACATTCACAAAAATAGAATAACCAATTATTAATTCTCACTATTTTACTTAACCAAGGGATGACAACACATGTGAAGGGCGTATGTAACGAAATTCATGCATTGCATGTCTCCTCTTAAAGTCATCTACCATTCAAGAAGGCAATGAATACAGAATGAATTTTATGAATGGTTAAGATGTCTATTGAATGAAACATAAAATTATTTTTTAAAGTATTTATGTGCGTGTATATTTCACCCACCTACAGAATATACCAATTGTTGTTTTTTTAATATGAGATCGTGCGTTAACTGCTGTCTTGGTATTATAAATAAAGGGTATGCAAAAGGCAATCAACAAAAACAGTAAATGTGTATATAGCAACATCAGTAGAAATTGATGTTCAGTGAATGCATTGCAAAAGTAACAAGTACATGAATGTTACGTAAACGCTAAATAATTCAAAACTGTTCTGTCATATGTAACAACACCGTGATCTTGACTTTCTAATGAATCAACACATTGCGTTCGGGTCCTGTGATATCTGGTTTTCAGCACATCGAACGTTGACTTTAGCATCATTCAGTGAAATCCAACATTAAACCCGAGCGTTGAGCGCATGTTAAATGCGCAGAGCGGCGTACTCAAAGTGTTCAATAATATTTAAGTGGAATCAAAAATTGATATTGTAGTCGCAGTAGTCTAACAGGTATTGTGTTGGTTTACTAGACGTGAGGCCACGGTTTAAACCCCAGGTCAGAAATTCCGATCAAAATGAAATATGAAAAAAATACTTCTTCGGCGACTTTCTCTCAGCACATTTCTGGCAAAAACTCTGTGAGTGAAATAAAATTTTCACAAAAATCAGTCGTTCAGAGTCGACTTTAAACTGTAACTCATATATTTAATTAACACACACAGCATAAGTGGCGTGAGAAGTTAGGTCGTAATCCTAACTGAAAGGTTGTAATTACCAATTATTTATGTTATGTATGTAGCCTGGCAGTCAGAATTGTTAAGGCTATAATTACCTGTCTAAGCCAGTTAAAGGAAGCAATTGGGAAAATAATCGATTTATTTTTATCGCACTTTTTTATCGTCATCTACTGTTTAATAATTATTTGATCGATTTCATTTTAAAGTTTAATAATTAAACGCATTAAATATGTTAGTACTTCAAAGTATTTAATTTTCTTAATTTATTATCACTCACTGTAACTTATTTATGTTTATCACGAAAATATGTATTTTCACTCCGTTCAATGTATACTTTTTCTTGCAATCTCTATATGTATGTATGTACGAGTATGTATGGCAGCGTTGCATAAAAGCATAATGAAATATTACATTTAAGTTTAGCAAACAATATCATGTAATAATTTTGCAAAAAAGCATTTTCCTTGCCAAATGCACCAAAATCGTATCATAAAAATTTTTTAAAAACCGATTCAATTCTATTCAAAAGTTTTTCTTTCTTTCCATTTCTTTTTTTCTTATTTTTCTTTCTCATTTGATATGGTAGTACACACACTAGATTTTGTATTTATTTAAAACTTTGCTTAAGTCAGCTAAAATGTGTGTTCTTTTTAGGGCCAAGAAATAAACGTTGTAGTCAACTACACTTACACCGTCATACATAAGTACATATACAAATGCATTCGATAGAATTTTTATGAAAATTTTTGGCTTCAAACCAAATAATAACGACATGCATGGCATTTGATAAACTCGCAAGATAAACTCTACGTTTCTATTGTTTGTCCATTTCCCCCCCAAGTACTCTGCATTTGATTCTAAAGTGTAATCAAATGTACGTAAAAATTATTTTGCCAGCGGATAAGCAGGGGTAAGCGGAATAGAAGCGACTAACCGTCATTAAATTGAAATAAAAACAGAATGGTGGACCACATTTTTATTCTACAATTATGAAGTAAAAACTTCGTTTGGAAATTTGTAAGATTTTATAATAGAAATTGGCAACAGACTGCAATGAATGCTAGAGCAAGTCAGATTATTTTGATATTAAAATAAAAATCTGTACTTATTTACACTTTTAAAATTCAATACTTTCTTTGCTAAAAATTTATTGGAATTCTTAAACTCGTCAACGATACATAGTTCAATGAAATATAAAATTAAAATTTGGAATTTAAATTTCTCAATACATACATATGTATTTATATACATACCAGAGAACAGCAATTAGTATTCAAAAAGATGAGTAGAATCGAATTATACTCATAATTTCTGATACTTAAGCCAAAAGTACATACCATCCGTTTCATGCGTGTTTGCGTTACATGCGATTCTCGCATTCTATGCGGTTTTTATTGCAAGTTACACAAAATGCGTTTTATGCGACTGGTTTTTTGTTTTGATCAGCTGCTGTGGTAAACAATAAACAAGCAAACAAAAACACTTTTGGGAAAAATAGGGCATTAATTACAAATTTATAAGTTTACATATGTGATATTTTGTGCTGTTAAGGCCTACGAAAATGATCAAACGAACACAAGACGAGTGTTTTCAATTAATTTATCCTCCGTTTTTCTTGTTTACAAATTAATAAATTCAAAATAAATGACACTCAGTACATGAAAACAATCATATATACATATATACATATTGTTACGAAAATGGAAATGGTGTTGTTAAAATAATAAGCAAAAGCTCCAAAAACAACACAATGGAGTTGATCACGCATAAAAACAAAAGCTCCAAAAACAAAACAATGCAGTTGTTCACGTGATCAACGAATGAGTAAGCATATAGCAACAAAAACAAAAGGGTTTGTTTACAAAATCGATGAATAAACAAATATAGCAACAACGACTGCGTATAAAAGAAATATAGCAGAAAGACAAAGAAACAAAACAACAACAACTCTGCCTGGACGAAAGTAAATAAGATACACGAACAACAAAATGGAAAGAAGTTGTTTACATTTTTGGATTGTTCCCGAAGGTCGTCATCATCCTTCAAGGGCATTCATCGCACTGTTGATCGAGTGATATAAAAGGCAAGATGAAGCGAGCAACGAGGATTCAGTTAGAATTCAGTCAGTCGTGTATGAAGACACGTTATTCTCGGAGTTCGAGTGAAGTTAGTCGTGTGACGACGTCGCGTTGAATTAAGTGAGAATTCAACCAGTGGTGTGTGTAGTTACGAGATCGAGTTATAATCCAGTCAGACTTGTGTGCAGACAAGTTGCGTGAAGAAAACAGTTGTTAGTGTGGTGCTTACAAAAAAGGTTGTGAGCAAAGAAGAATAACTAACAAGTGTTGTTGTTGCTTATAAAAAAGGTTATAAGCAGAGAAATATCGCGAACAAGCACATATTGTGGAAATTATCATTGTATGCGTAGAATAAGTTCGAACAGTGGCACGAAGGTTGTGCAGAAAATAAAGAATTGATTAAAAAATAAACACAGATTTATTTTTATTTTATTTGCAATCTACGAGCTTATATTTATAACGTTTTTAAAAGGTAAAAAACGTAACAATTGGTGTCAGAAGTGGGATTGCAAAATTCAAAAAAAAATAAAAATAAATCAAGATGAAACTCTCAGAGCTAAGAGTTGAAAGGCTCAAACAAGAATTGGCTAAATTGGCGCTGCCAACAATGGGCACGAAGAATGAGCTCCAAAGGCGGTTAAGGGAAGAGCTTCGGAATCGTGGCATTGATATCGACACTTACGACTTCGAGGACGAAGTAGAACGCGAGTTACTGGCCCCTGTAACCCCCAGTGGTACTGATTTAAGTTCGGTGCTAGCCGCACTAGTGGAAAAAATACAAGTATTAACGGAGGGACAAGAAGAGAACAAAAAGCTATTCGAAGCTTGTAGAGCCGATAACCAGAAAACGCAGGAAGAGAACAAGAAGCTATTTGAAAAGCAATTTGCTGATTTTCAAGAAGCCTCTAGAGCCGAAAACCAGAAAGCGCAGGAAACTTCCAGAGCAGAAAATCAAAAACTTCTGGATGAGTGGCGAAAGGATAGTGAACAAAAGATGGAAGAGTCTCTGTTAAAAATTGAAGACAAACTAGATGCGTATGATGAGACGCTAGATGAAATAATTGAGTCATTCGGCGGAAGAGTTACAAGTGTCGCCGAAGAGGTGTCAAGTTTAGAAGAGGCCGTTGACACGGAAGTAAGTAACTTGGGAAAGTCCGTGGAGGGTAAACTCGTCAAGATGGAGGAGAAGAGCCAGCGACTGGAAGGAGTACAAGCCGAAGTAGCAGTAGCTGACAGAAATGGATGGGGCAATGAAGAGAAGGCCTTGGAACTTAACTTGGTGTTAAAAGGTGCCGACGCTGAGGCTCTAGAAAATATGCCAGCCAGCTGCAGAAACGACAACAGTGATTTAATGGTAGCGTTACAGCGTGAATTTGGTGACGAGCACGAAAGAGAAGTTTACTCTATGGAGTTGGGGTACCGTGCGCAAAAGGGTGGTGAGTCACTGCAAGCCCTTGTAGTGAAGGACGACAAATTAGTGCAGCCCACATACCAGGAAGGAAACCGTCTACTGGTAGACAATGGTAAGACCGTGGCGTGTGTAAACGGTATACGCGCCGATGATGTCGGATTGGCGGTGTGGACTGCACGAGAGACCATCTTTGAAGAGACCGTGGCCTTCTTATTAGCCCATGAGACCGTTGGCACGATTTCTACAGCACAAGCGAGAAAAGTGCGAGGAGTGGAAATCGCGGAGGAAAAAGGACGCCTTTTGCATAGATTTAAAAAGCTGTTAAGGCAAGTTGTGGCAGAAGCCGGACGAAACGTCAAGCTGAGGCGTCTCAACTGTGGAAAGAGCGGTCACGTCCCGAAGAAACTGGAACGCGCCACGAGGAAGGTCAAGATCCGATTCACCATCAAACGGGCGGGAGACCAGCCATCATCATCATCAGCGGGGCAAGTGCTGGTTTCCGAGAAGCGAGATCCCCACAAGGCCCAGTAAAGCGAAGTCGAGGTCAGCTGCACAATATAAGTCGGGCGCACTTTTGGAGCGAATAACTACAGCAGGTCCTTTGTATTGCCAGAAACCGATATGTTCTCGTCAAGACGGATTACTTAGGCTAACGGCCGGAAGTGTATGCCATACCCAATCAAGAGGCGAACACAATAGGAAAGGTTTTTGTGAGCCACTGGGAATGCTGCTACTAGGTACCAATAGAGCTCCATTCCGAGGCAGAAGTTTCGAGCCAGCCGTTTCCGAGGGAATGTGTGAGGTGTATGGAATGGTAGAACAATTTGGTCGAGGCCTGGAGGAATACTTGAGAAACGTAGTGAGCGAGCAGCAAAAGGATTGCGAGGTATCTACTGGCGTATCCATCTGCAATGCATGATCCCACAGCTAGATCAACCGCCAAGGTTATTTACAGGAGAGGAGATAATGAGCCTATTCGGGACGAACAGGCTTAAGTGGGCGGCAGTGTTACGAAAATGGAAATGGTGTTGTTAAAATAATAAGCAAAAGCTCCAAAAACAACACAATGGAGTTGATCACGCATAAAAACAAAAGCTCCAAAAACAAAACAATGCAGTTGTTCAACAAAAACAAAAGGGTTTGTTTACAAAATCGATGAATAAACAAATATAGCAACAACGACTGCGTATAAAAGAAATATAGCAGAAAGACAAAGAAACAAAACAACAACAACTCTGCCTGGACGAAAGTAAATAAGATACACGAACAACAAAATGGAAAGAAGTTGTTTACATTTTTGGATTGTTCCCGAAGGTCGTCATCATCCTTCAAGGGCATTCATCGCACTGTTGATCGAGTGATATAAAAGGCAAGATGAAGCGAGCAACGAGGATTCAGTTAGAATTCAGTCAGTCGTGTATGAAGACACGTTATTCTCGGAGTTCGAGTGAAGTTAGTCGTGTGACGACGTCGCGTTGAATTAAGTGAGAATTCAACCAGTGGTGTGTGTAGTTACGAGATCGAGTTATAATCCAGTCAGACTTGTGTGCAGACAAGTTGCGTGAAGAAAACAGTTGTTAGTGTGGTGCTTACAAAAAAGGTTGTAAGCAAAGAAGAATAACTAACAAGTGTTGTTGTTGCTTATAAAAAAGGTTATAAGCAGAGAAATATCGCGAACAAGCACATATTGTGGAAATTATCATTGTATGCGTAGAATAAGTTCGAACAGTGGCACGAAGGTTGTGCAGAAAATAAAGAATTGATTAAAAAATAAACACAGATTTATTTTTATTTTATTTGCAATCTACGAGCTCATATTTATAACGTTTTTAAAAGGTAAAAAACGTAACAATATAAACAATCATCATATACATATTTTGTTCATGAAAGAAATGTATTTAAAAAATGCATTTTAATGTATTTTCCTCTTAAATTAGTAATAAACTTTATTATGAAATATGTTTTTATTAATATTTTTGTAATGCAAAAAGAAAAATGCGAAAATAGTAATGAACTATTTAAACATATTTATCGAAACCATTCACAATAGTATATAATTTGGCATGCCAAGTTTAAAAAACTGCTGACATTTTCCAACACTGCATGAGTCGCATAGAAAAGTAGAAAGTAATCCTTCTTTTCTATGCGTCTATGCATTCTATGCGTTTCTACTGTAACTTGTCACAAACAACTACACTGATTCTACTTTTTCGGTATTCGCATGTAACGCAAGCACGCATGAAACGGATGGTATGTACTTTCGGCTTTATACGCATTCTTACTTATTTTAATATCATTGAACATCTACTCATATTCAATGTTTGAAGTACTTATCATATTCATACTTAACAACATGTATGATAATGTTGATGTCGACTCTCCATAACTCAACATATACATGAAGCACAAAATAAGTATGATTCGTGTACCAACACTAAAATACTCACTAAAAGGTTACGTGTTAGCTCTGATTTCTGTTCTGTCTCTTTTGCTTATGTGTCTTTTTTCTTTTTTTTTTGCAAATGCAACAATAACAAGACTGTAAATTTTGATGAATGATTCGAGTCACTGGAATCATTTATAAGTATTATAAATATTTTTCAAAAATTTTTGAATCTAAATGAGTAGGCTTATGAATCAAACATATTTCGAATGGTATGAGTTTGATGTCAACGTTGTACGCATCCTCATTGCAACCTGTACTTATAAATCCACGTTGTAGTGAGTACGAATTACGCAGAGTAGTTAAATATCAATATTGTTACTCACTTCTATTCAAAATTTCATGAGTACTTATGAGTAGCGAAAAAACGATTCATTGCCGTTTGTATGGAGAAAGAATAAGGTATAGATGTTCCCAACGAAAATGAAAGTTTGATTCATTTTAAGACTACGTTTTTCAATTTTTTCGTCCTGGGGTCAATATTTGGTGAGCTGGATCAAAGGATAAAAAGATCCTTTTTTGAGGTTTTTTGAATTTGTTTCATATTTCTTCCAAAGGAACTACATACGAGTATATATATATTTGGTATCATATGAAAGAAATTAGGTTTATAAAAATTTTAATAAAAATTTAACTAGATTGAATTTTGAAAAACGGAAAAAACCATTTTGGTTAAATTACATGGTCTTTATAATCAAGAAATTTCAACAATTTAGTTAAGTAAATTCTATGAAAAAATTAAAAAAAACAAAATTTTGTCCGAAAATTTCAAAATTTTTGAATTTCCAAATTTTTTTTTGAAATTTCTGATAACCTATTGAAAGCGCCTCTTAAAGACCTTTCATATAATATCAAATTTATATATAGTTCCTTTGGAAGAAATATGAAAAAAATTCAAAAAACCTCAAAAAAGGACCTTTTTATTCTTTGATCCAGCTCACCAAATATTGACCCCAGGACGAAAAAACTAAGAAACGTAGTCTTAGAATGAATCCAATCATTTTAGTTGGGAACATTCGCAACTTTTATTTTGGGGCCACCCTAATGCACATGCTTGCAAAGCAGTGTCTTCAGCGAAAGTCAAAGTAAAAGTGTTCAGTAATGTATTCGAGGTGTGTATTTAAAATCAGACGATTCAAGATGGCAAGCTACACACAAACTGCAATGAATTGCAAAGCACTCATAAAGTAGCCGTTATTAACGGCAAACATTTCGACCGGCTATATACGGTGTTTCCCGGATATATTAGTTTCCCATTTATTGGCACTGAAACTTATGCAATCATAATTTTTGCTTCAAAATGTATAGAAACTATTCCGATATATGTACAAGTATGCATAGCGATTTTAAACAATCGATTTTTTCGTGATTTCTATTCCGTTTCATAACTCGCACTACTGAAGAACTACAAATGCAGGAATTATGTGGTGCTCCCGGATATACATATAAAATTAACATTTAAAATTTTCGGATTTGTATCTCATAACTGGAAATTAAATGCAAGTAGCTTTATAATCGACTCTTTGAACGTTAAGTGAATGGTAGCAATAAGACTTTCATGACTTTTAAGTGTCAAAATCGTAACATGTATGCAGTCGATAGCACCGATAGCAAAAGATTAGTTCAATGAAGAGAAGACCTGGCGATCTGCAAGCCTGGCATTCTTCTTGAATCATTGGCGCAAAACATAGTATTGTTAACTGCATTCGCAACACGATGTCCTACTTATAGTGGACTGACTTACCAGCAGCAAAGAAACTCGCGGCTTTGTGGAAATAAAAAAATAATTTGTTATAAATTCTAATAAAGCGTACATAAATCATGACTTCCTGTTTTTCCGTTAATATTGCCGTAATTCTGGAACCACGTAACTAACCCTCAAGCTAACAAAATCAAATCAATTCCGGTCAATTCCGGGCTTAATCTGTACGCTTATAGTTAGAAATTCTGTTGCAAATAATTCCAAAGGGTTGTACAAATATCGAGAAACTTCGCTGATGAACTCTAAAAACTTACTCCCCTGGAATATGTTAATTATATTCCAAATATTCAAATCAAGATGGACTCTAGAAATTTTAAAATTTTTCGATGAAATAAAAATTTTTTGTTGTTGTTAAGAAGCTGATATTGTCTATAACGAACATAACATAATTGATCATTACAACCCTTCAGTCATTATTATGGACGTAGTTTTACACACCACTTATGTTGTGTGTGTTAATTTTATACATGAGTGGCGGGACCTACAGTTTAAAGTCGACTCCGATCGACAGACTTTTTGGGAAACTTTTCATGGCAAGTTTATTTTATTCTCAGAGTTTTTGTCAGAAATCTGCTGAGAGGAAGACACTGAAGAAATATTTTCATATTTACGTTTTGATATCTGACCTGGGGTTTGAACCGTGGCCTTACGTTTAATAAGCCAATACACTACCTACCAGACTAGAACATCTTGTATAAAAGTTACTGAATTTCAAAACTGACAATTTTGTTGTTTACTCTTAAAAACAAAAACGATTATCATTATAAAAAAGCAATTGAATTGCGCTACAGATTATTCTTTTAAGCTTAGCTCCTTAACCAAAATGGCTTTTGACGTCATATCGATTGATCAGTCAACTGAATGTTTTACATTGAATTTGTCCTCGGACTGCACGCATTCTAATGTTATTCGTAATTGGCTGCTTGCAAATATAATGCTGAAAACACCAGAAGATGAAGAAGAAGACCTTTTTATCTCCAATTTTAACGACGACCTTAAAGAATCCTATTGTATTTAGATTTCTATGGTCTAAGATATATGATAAGATAACACATCATGATTCTCTAAAGGTTGTTCAGCTAAGAGAAAGCGTGTCCCCAGACATTTCTTAGAACTTCAATATTGACAATTAAAAGCTTTTACACAGATGATAAAAGAAAACGTTTCTGAAAGCCTGTGATTTAGTTGAAATTGTATTAGAATTATTGTGTAATCTTAACGCCAATTGAATTTCAATTTTGAAAAATTTAACAATTTTTTATGTGAAACCATTTGGTTGCATTTGTAAAGCACACTGGAGTGTGCAGGTGAATTCCTTTGAATTTAAAATCGAACATGTATCCACTCAGAGTTACGAGCCATTACTTTGGTTTTGGTTATAATACTGTTACGTTTTTACCTTTTAAAAAATGTTTAAAATATGCACTCGTAGATTGCAAATAAAATAAAAATAAATTTGTGTCTAGTTTCAATTAAGATTGTTTATTATTCGCACAATTTTGTGTGTCACTGTTCACAACTTGATGTAAACAACAACAATTAATTTTCTTTGTTATTCCTCTGTTTATACCCTTTGCATAAACAATAACAATTACTAGACAATTATTCGACAGATCTTTTTTACTCTCTTCAAACGCACCGCACAAGACTGACTGAAATTCACTAACTCAGTCGCCTGCTTTGCCTTGCCTTTTATATGGCGAAGTAAACAGTCTGATTAATGTTCTTGAAGGCGAACATTCATGACTTCGCCTTCTCGAAATCTCTACAAATGTAAACATCGTTGTTTACATTTATTATTGTAGTGTTGTTGGCGTATTTTTTGTTTACCATCTTTTTATGCTGGTGTTTGTTGTTATATTAAGCAGTACGATAATTTGTAAACAAGTTTGTTTACTGCATTGTTTTGTTTTTGTAGTTTTTGTAGTTTTTGTTTATAATTTTAATGTTAAGCGATGTAAAAGCAAAACACCAGTACATATCTAGATTTTTAATTTTCGTAAAAATACTGTTACGAAAATGGAAATGGTGTTGTTAAAATAATAAATAAAAGCTCCAAAAACAACACAATGGACTTGATCACGCATAAAATGATAAACAAAAGCTCCAAAAACAAAACAATGCAGTTGTTCACGTGATCAAAGAATAAACAAAAATATAGCAACAACATCAGCATAAAAAAAATATAAGAGATAAAAGATGTAAATAGCCAACAACAAAGTGCAGTGATCAGAGAAGTAAACAGGCAAAAACAAAATGCATATAAGGCATCCCGAAGGTCGTCATCACACTGTTGATCCAGTGATATAAAAGGCAAAATAAAGCGAGCAACGGGGATTCAGTTAGAATTCAGTCAGTCGTGTATGTAGACACGTGATTCTCGGAGTTCGAGTTAAGTTAGTCGTGTGACGACGTCGCGTTGAATTGAGTAAGAATTTATCCAGTGGTGTGTGAAGATACGAGATCGGGTTATAATTCAGTCAGACCTGTGTGCAGACAAGTTGCGTGAAGAAAACAGTTGTTAGTGTTGTGCTTACAAAAAAGGTTGTAAGCAATGAAGAATAACTAACAAGTGTTGTTGCTTTCAAAAAGTTTGTAAGCAGAGAAATATCACGAACAAGCACATATTGTGTAAGTTATCATTGTACACGTGGAATAAGTTCGAACAGTGGCACAAAAGTAGTGCAGATAATAAAGAATTGTCTTAAAATTAAACACAAATTTATTTTTATTTTATTTGCAATCTACGAACTCATATTTTTAACGTTTTTAAAAGGTAAAAACGTAACAATATTAATTATTTACCACAAAAGACCTGTCATAATAAGTCTAAAAGTGCACTTTTCATTTCCAGTTCAACAATTACAGGTACTTTGCATTTTAATAACAACATAGCTTAAATAATAAATAAAAAAATATTAGATTTTTTAACAACAAAATTAATATTATTTTGTTATTGTAAGAATTCTTACACAGTGCTACGAAGAAATTTTGAATACTTTGTTTTCACGGTTATAAAAAAGTATTTCAGAAAATTCCTTAATTTCGTTGTAATTTTTCTTTTTCAAACTAATACTGATTTTGTTCTGCCTTTCCTGTGTAAAGAATCCAAATTTATTCTACGGTAGATATGTACATATGTAAGTACATACATATGTACATATGTCTGTTTGTGTGAGTCACTTTTAATGTTAGATTGATTTTTTTTGTTTTAAAGGAAAAAAAAACCGAAATGTTGATTTTACCAAATAAAAGTATTTCATTTGAATTGTTTCAATGATTGTCTGTTTGACAATCGTGTTTAAATATACATGTACAGTGTCGGTTAAAACTTTAAATAAATTTTTTAATTTAGTAATAGAAAGAAAAGGGAATCAGGACACTACCTTCCACATATTTTTTTAATTCTTTCCATTCGATAACAAAATTAATTAATAACGAAGCAAACTAAACAAACTTTTAACGTTTTTATCATTGGCATTCAATCGATAAGATTATTGTTAACTTCCCATCATAATTTTAATTAAAGGCAACTGAACCTCAGTTTCGTTGTTATCATATCATAGCGATAGGAGGCAAGTAGTCCGAAACAAATTCAATCAGAATATTTAGGGCCATTATTACAACTTGGAGGAGGATTTTAACGGGCACATAAATTGTTAAATGGTAGAAGTGAGCGGTAACCTAAAGGGAGGATCATCCTACCGGTAACTTTTAAAGTTAAGTTTAAGTTTGAACTTGCCATACATATGCATATATTATTTTTAATATGGCAATTTCATATATAAACAAAATGAGCATATACAACAAAAACTAAAGCCCGTCGTGGCCAGTGCGTTAAAAAAAAACTTGTTTAATTGGGCGGTGTTGTCGACATTGCTTCGGCACTGCCATATTTTTGAAAAAGTTAATTTTATTTTATCTGTAAGTTGTAATAACGAAAATAAGTTAAAGGTAACTTTACAGTTCCCTTTAGCTAAAGGTACCTTTAACTAAACCCAAGTTTAACGGCAAGTCGTAATAATGGCCCTTAGTTGATTATCTATTCGATACAAATACATTCGTCCAAATACATTTTGGATAAGACATATTCTGGCAAGTAAATTGGTGTTATATATGTATGTCAAAAAGTTATCGATAGTATGAAAACCATAAATTTTTAAATATAAAATGCAAGTGCATTCCATGAAATGCTTAACGGTATTCTCAAGTTGTAAAACATCGCAGCAACCATTCCTTTGACCATTGAGCTTCTTGAAAATTTGTTTAAAACAGGGACTTTCGAACTTTGACAGCTGATAATGGCCGCCTTGTTGAAGCTATGCACATCTGTCAAATAAATTGTAATTTATTCAGTCTGTTTTGCTAATGGACATAGGCTCTGGAGCAACGTTTGCCATGAATTGGATACTCGAATTCGTCTAGTAGATAGTGCGTTGGCTTATTAGACATGGGGCTATGGTTCAAACCCTAGGTCAAACATCTTCAACAAAACGAAATCTAATAAAATGTTCCTTTGGCGAATTCTTCTCTGCAGACTTCTGCCAATAACTCTGATAGTAAAATAAAATTGCCATGAAAAGTTTCTCAAAAAAAAAAAAAAAAAACTAACGTTCGGAGTCGACTTTAAACTGTAGGTCTCGCCACTAGAGATGAGCGATATTTTCAAAACTGTGATTTAATCACGGTGATTGATAATTCACTGGTAACTACAGTGATTGAAATTGCCAAATAACAGGTACTAATAATGTCGTTCTTTCAAAATTGTTACATACTCAAATTTATTTCATTTTGTTTTGTTTACTAAAATATTTAGAGGGAGAAAAAAAATGAATTATAAGTTTTGCAAAGCAAATGTGTTAGAAGCAACAGATATACAGACTGAAAACTGGCGGATAAAGTTGAAAAATTAAATGTAAACAAACATTGATTTTGTGTTAAAAAAGGGAAAATTTGGGATATTTTTTAATTTCTTCAATGAAAAGTTAAAAGATTCTTAAATATTTAATTATTAATCGAAATGTATGTGGTCTTTGGTCGCAATGAATATAATTTCTTGTGCAAAAGGTAAGTAAGAAACTAAACATATCAAGATCAAATAAGACATATTGCTCATAAAATTTTTTTCTTGCAGAACTTTGTGTATATTACTAGTATTTATTAATTTCTTGAATGAAAACATTAAAATTCGGCAATTTTTTTATTATTAATCGAACTCTTTGCAATTTCTCTTCATAATGAAATAAGCTCCGTGTGTAAAAGATAAGTAAAAAGAAAAATATAACGAAATATATACTCATAACTTTTTGTTTCAGGAGTTTGTGAATATACCTCTCAATTGGTTAAATACTAAGTTAGTGACAATCGATGAAATGTGTCACCAAATACATTTGTTCCGTATTATGTTTCCCCAATACAACAGTTCATTTCCTTTCAAAACTATTCTATTATTCTACAAAAATATCATAAGATTCTAACAAAATAGAAAATAAAAACCCACCCTAAAATTTAACAAACATAAATAAACAAAAAAGAAAGAATCAGACAGGGACAGAAATACTTGTTGGTAATATTTGCTGTCCCTTTCACAAAATTTTAGTAAACGTCAAACTTTCGTTTCCCTTCACCAGTGTTGCCACGAAAAAAAAATATTGTAACCAACATTTGTGAAAAAAATCACCAAATAAGAAAAAATAAAACCAAAACTAAATTCGCAGTTTTTTTATTTTATTTTTTTCAAATTTAAATTATTAATTGTAATTTAGTAAGTTTTAATTTAGTGTAAACTTACAACAGAGTAAGAAAAGAAACAAAAAATAACAAAATAAAATTTTAGTCTTACTAATTAATACATTTCTACAAACAAAACAAAAGCTCTATTTATAAGAAAAATAAATAACCAAACCCGGAGAAATCTACACATCTACACATTGAACAAAAAAATAACCAATTTTGGTTAGAAATAACAAAAAACGGCAACACTGAATTTGTTTAGTAGTCTTTTCGTACTATGTATCTAGTTGTCTCTTTCTTACGACTTAATAAAATACGTTATTGTCATTATTGTATTATTGGAATACTGTGATCACAATCACTGTTTTAAAGAACAGTGATTAATAAATCACGTTCACTGAGAACAACGTTCTTCAAAAATCACTGGATCGCTCATCTCTACTCGCCACTCATGTATAAAATTAACACACACAACATATGTATGTGATGTGAGAAGCTTGGTCGCAATCCTGACTGAAGGGTTGTAATGACCAAATTATATTATACATGAACAGCACAAGTAGTCCCAACAGGATGCCGCTACGTGCCACACAACTTATACCACATTGGATATTCTGCACAAAAAACAATATGAGTACACAGTCATCTTACGTAGATTTTATGCGAACAGTCCACCGAAACCGTTTGGCTTTTTCTTGTGTGGTTTTATTAAGTCGTATATGTATGCGAATACGACACAAACCACCCTGTCCTCGAAGCCAAATAACTTATGTTATCGGTCCAATTGATTGACCACAGTCATAGAAATTGGTCCATTTCAGAGATTTTCTACCTAGAGAAGCATGGTGTAAATTTGAAAGATGTTAGATTCCACACATAATTGCATCAATTCTTCTATCAAACGAATAAAAAATTATGCTTTTCTTATTAAAGTTTCAATATAGGAAGCGCTTAGGTAAGGTTAGAGGGTAGCTTGTCGTTCACAGGCAAGTTCACTCGAAGATCAATATGGCTCAGTGTGAGGTAAGCCTCCTTGTCCTGATCCGTTAGTGGTAGGTTTGAACCACATCGACCTCCGGATAAAATCGGTCAGGTCCCTTACTGGCACGTTCTCTCACACTAAAACCTATGACGTCTGTTCTGAAGTGCAGGGCGCTCGCATTAAAGGTGTTGTACCCATTCCGTTTCCTTCACATCAGGTTTGTTTGGTTTTGATTGACACTGTTGTTACGTAAATTATTTATTTATGCATTTGTGTGTGTGTGTGCCGCTCTCTACTCTGTGCCCATTTACTAAATGATATTGTGTATGTGGATGTGTGCATGTTCTAGAGATGATATGATAAGTGGAGTTGGAGTAAAGAGACGTCAGGGATTTACGACCAATTAAGATTAAAGATTATTTATTCGATGTAGTTGTAGTAGTCATAGTAAAACTACTATTGTAAGTTCTCAGTTTAGTTTAGTTTTTTTTAAACACATACACACACACATACATACACATCTAAAATGATTTCGTTAAGTGTACGTGTCTCCAATTTGAAATACTCTTCTGTTCGTTTCTTTAATGCTCAGTTTTTACATGTCGATTCGCCTTTTTTTTTTGTTACTCAGCATAAGGAAATGAAGCCAACAGGAAGTTAAACGTGTACTTTTGTAAAAGATCTTTATCCACTCATATTTCGTAGTGAGGGTGAGAGCTATACTCACATACTCTATGCATGTGCATGTGCGTGTAAATACATATTCAGCTGTCAGCATATATTTTAAGCTAAATACCATATTTTACTTGAGTGTATGGGAGAGACAGTACATACATACACAGAAATTTACATCAAGATTTTCATTTGTGAAACAGTGGAAAGAAACTCTTCTTGTTAATTGCTTAACTACGTGATTTCTTTCAAAATGCAAAAATAAAAACAAAAAAGAGAGAGTGAAAACCATTTGGAAAATTATAAATGGAAAACATGTTTTATTTTCTTGCTCCCAACAAGCAAATAAAAACTGAAAATAAAAACCAAAAACAACCAAAAAAAAAGTTCATTGAAATAGAAACGAGTCTTTCTTCCTTACATGCTAATGTTTTTCTATTTTATTTTATTTCATTTCATTTAATTTAATTTTTCGACTTCATTTGTGTTTTTTTTTGTTAATTAATAAAAGCAATAAAATATATCGGTGTCAGTTGTTAAGGGATCGTCAAATAAATAGCAGCGTGTTGTTATCATTCAAAAACAAAAAAAAAAAGAAAAAAAAATTAATTTTTACAAAAGCAAAACAAATAAAAGAAACAAAGGATGATGAGTAGAATTTGACTAATCGACTAGTAAGGAATACAAGGAGAAGTGAAAAAAGGGATCGTCGGATTAATTAAATAAACTGATTGACACGGAATGAAAAAAAATAATGAAAAATAAATATTGGATTGTGGCATTTAAATCCATCCATTACATCCATTTGTCCCAATGTAGTTTATAATCAAATAGAAAAACGATTTCAATATTATTTAACTTTGGACACTTTGTCTTTAAGAACTTCGACACGCCTAAATAAATATACGATAAACTTTCACTAGGTGCTTTTGAAAATAACTGACTAAGGGCCTTAATTACAACTTGCCGTTAACTAACGTTTAACGGGCACATAAATTGTTTTTCATTATTATAAGTGGACAATATGGTAGAAGTGAGCGTTAAGCTAAAGGGAGGATCATCCTACCGGTAACTTTTAAAGTTAAGTTCAAGTTTGAACTTGCCATACATATGCATATATTATTTTCAATATGGCAACTTCAAATATAAACAAAATGAGCATCTACAACTAAAAAAAGGAAACCCGTCGCTGCCCCTGCGTTAAAAAAAAAACTTGTTTAATTGAGCAGTGTTATCGACATTGCTTTATTTTGAAAACAGTTAACTTTATTTTATCTGTAAGTTGTAATAACGAAAATAAGTTAAATGTAACTTTATAGTTCCCTTTAGCTAAACGTACCTTTAACTAAATTCAAGTTTAACGGCAAATTGTAATAATGGCCCTAAATATGATGCGGGCAGAGATAATAAAGGGCTATGCATATGGACATTAGTATTCCGCATAGTCCAGTAGATTGTGTTTTCGCTTATTAGACGTAAGGCCATGGTTCACTACCCAGGTCAGACATTTCCAATAAAACGAATTA
Source organism: Sarcophaga caerulescens (assembly GCA_927399465.1). Taxonomy (NCBI): domain Eukaryota; kingdom Metazoa; phylum Arthropoda; class Insecta; order Diptera; family Sarcophagidae; genus Sarcophaga; species Sarcophaga caerulescens. Next base: position 73,021,228 of record OV656872.1, on the reverse strand, counting down.
ATAATTCCTTCGGCAGCTGCCACTCAATAGATTTCTGGCAAAATCTGTGAATAAAATTCGCATGATAAGTTTCTCAAAAATCTGTCCTTCGGAGTCGACTTTAAAATGTAGTTCCCGCCTCTTATGAATAATATTAATACTATGTTGTGTGTATTAATATTATTTATTTATTTTATTTTATTTATTAATTACAATACAATTACAAATTATATTCTAATTATATACGAACTGAGTGACTTAGACCATCTGCTTGGTGTAGTGTCACAGACCAGAGCCTCTGGTGGGAATCGAACCCACGACCCTCACGCTAATAGTCTAGCACACTACCCACTAGACTACCAGGGCGCTCATAATAATATTATTATTATATATATTTAGTGTGACAAGCTAGGTCGTAATCCTGACTGAATTGTTATAATGATCAGTATGTATGTATATATTTTTACGAAAATGAAGAATCTAGATACTGATGTTTTTGCTTTTACATCGCTTAACATTAAAATTATAAAAAAAAAGTACAAAAACAAAACAATGCAGTACAAATTGTTGTACTGTTTACAAACTATCGTACTGCTTAATATAACAACAAACATCAGTATAAAAAGAATGGTAAACAAGTAAACAAAAATACAACAACAAACACCAGCATAAAAAGAATGGTAAACATGTAAACAAAATTACAACAAAAAACGCTACAAGAATAAACGTAAACAGCGATGTTTACATTTGCAGATTTTTCGAGAAGGCGAGTCATGAACGTTCTCCTTTAAGACCATTCATCAGACTGTTTCCATTGCCATATAAAAGGCAAGGCAAAGCAGGAGACTGAGTTAGTGAAGTTCAGTCAGTCTTGTGTGAAGACGCTGTGCGTTTAAAGAGAGTAATGGGGGTTTGAAGATCTTCATTACAAAGAATTATCGAATAATTGCCTAGTAATTGTTATTGTTTACAATGCAAAGGGTATAAACAGAGGAATAACAAAGAAAAGCAATTGTTGTTGTTACATCAAGTTGTGAACAGTAGCACACAGAATTGTGCGAATAATAGAGAATCTTAATTGAAACTAAACACAAATTTATTTTTATTTTATTTGCAATCTACGAGCTCATATTTTAAATGTTTTTAAAAAGTAAAAACGTAACAATATGTACAATGTAATGCATATAGATATTAGAACTAACATAGTGAGAGGCAGTAAAATCTTTTGAAAAATTTTTTTTTGTCCTTTTTTGAATAGTATGAGAGTTTAACTTAATATATAATAACATGAGGACATCTGGTGTGAACTTGTAGGAACCCTTTAAATTCTCGAATTGTTCAAGCATTCTCTGTTGTGGTAGAACACTTCAGTTGTTCTTAAGAACTATCTCTTTTAATTTTAAAGGTTCTCTTATTTCATTAAAACATTTTATTTAGTATCCCTAATAGAGCACGATGTTGAGTTGCTCTTGTCCACTTAAAAGATTCTACTGTTATGATATTTATAAATATTTTTGCCCATTTTTTGTATATTCGAAATTTTATTTGGTATCATTAGTTGACATATGCAAGTTGTAACCCCCATATAGTGAGATATTACTGATGGAAATATTGAGCGAATCAGTCGAGTGTAGTATTATAAGGAAGCAAATGGGTATCCGGAGGTTTTTGTGGTTGCTGATTTCAAATTCAAAATGGCGGATCCAATTTGGTGAACTAAATTTTACAATTTCTTAAGATTTACATGAAATAACATTCTTTCCAAGGTTATGAAAAGTTTGAATTAGCGACAAGCAACAAGGTCTGTGAGGTCTGTTGTTCTAGCGACCTGTTGGCGTTACACCCCAAAAAAATGGAACTAGTCCATTCAACGATTTTGAGTGTAAGATTGTGGATTTAGATATTTCCAAGTGATTTTAAATCACTTCTATTCGACCAAAAATGGAATACAATTGAATGAGCAGGCGCCCATATAAGACGAAAGCATTCATTAATGATAATAGGATATCCAACTTCATTGAAACTTCGCCGCTAAGTGACTTGTATTTCACCGTTCTACTGCCAATGCAAGGTAGTGTGCTCTAGTGAAATAAAGCGTTTTGTTTCCGAAAATCAATTATTTTTATGTAGTACTCCACTTTATCGGAGAGATCATGTGAGTCAATGGTTCGAGAAATAATACACAAAAAAAATTAATTTTTTATCCCAAAATCAGCTCTCGTAACCCATAATTTGGGAACACAAATAAAGAGTAGAGTTGTTAAATAAAATAATGTGAAGGCATTTGAAAAATATTCTGATTCCATTGATCTTCGGATTAGAATATAATTTAAGTTGCTGGCACATTATTAACATCATAGTCTAGTAGTCACCGTAGTTTAGTAGGCAGTGTGTTGACCCAGGTCAGAAGACATCTCCAACAAAACGAAATATGAAAAAATATATCTTTGTCTTCTCAGCAAATTTCTGGCAAAAACTCTGAGAGAAAAAAATTGCCATGAAGAGTTTCTCAGAAAAATCTGTCGTTCGGAATCGAATTTAAACTGTAGGTCCCGCCACTCAAGGATAAAATTAACACACACAACATTGCTCTCCAACATTGCGCTCCAAAACCTTAGAAAATGTCTTGTGTGGAACTTTACTTGCAGCACCAAATGATTATATGTAATGACTTGCGCTCCAATTAAACACGCTCTACAGTGACCTAACTCGTCTGACTTCAAGTTATTCACAAGTTTCTCGTTAACTGTAATTCCATATTTGATCGTTGTTTCTTCGAGGATATTAATCATTTCCTTTTCTTTTGTTTTTTGCTAACAATTGGAAAAAGAATGGGAGCCCGATTTTAGGCACTGAAAAGATTAAAACGGATTAGAGTGCGTGATTATTTTGAGAAAAATTCAAAAAGTCTTGTCTTTTTAAAGGGACTAGAAAGTGAAAAACAATTTTCATTACTACATTACATTCAGGATTACGGCCTAACTTTTCACATCACGCTTACTGAACGTCCACTCTAAAAGACATATTTAAGAAGCATTTTTTACTCTCAGCATTTAGCTTACTCTCAGAGCTTGATGCTAGAATATTACTGAGAGTAGTTTACCGAAGGAAATATACATATTTTTTTTCATTTTTTCCGGTTGCCAGAGCAGAGTTTAGAACTCTCGAGCTTCCGTCTGCCAATTCAATGAATAGTCTTGAATAGTCTTGAAATTCAATATTTGTGTTAAATGTTTTTATTCTGTGGAAATATTTTGTTTATAATGCCAGCATAAAAAACATTTGGGGTTAAGCTATATGGTACACTGTGTTTTTTTTTTTTTTTTTTGTATTCTTGCTGGAAAATAAATAATGTACCAAAGTTTACTTACAACAGATTTAAGCAATAAATTCATTTTAGTTTTTTTTTCCATGTTAAAAACAAAAAAACGTTCGTCTGCTATCTCTGGGTACCTATTTTCCACAAAATTTAACATACGCCAGGTCACAGGAGAAAAGCAAAGATTTTCCCTACGCCTACGAGCACATACTATTCACATATGAACACAAACAAATTTATACAACCCTATGCACATTAATTTTCGTTACAACCACAAAAAAAAAAATTAAACAAAATGAAAATGAAAATAAAAAAATAAGTTATTCCCATAATAAATATTATGGTTTATTTACTTTGGTTATAACGCATTAAGTCAGAATTTCTAAAATGCCCACACACACTTACTCGCACAGACAAAATGCCCACATAATTTGAGTTTTTTTTTCGGGGGGAAGATTTAAAGTGCTACATATGAATTATTGAAGTCCTAGTCAACCTGTTACTTATTTTTCTGATATTCAGTGTGTTTTTGAAAACCATATAATGGGATGTTCACATGTGAACAAAATTAATAACAACTGAATTTAAAAGAAGATTGTTTCTACTCGCTTACTCGCAAAAAGTTTCAGAATATAACACTTAAATTAGGTCGCTTGCTGTAGGGATGTTAAGATAAATAAATAAAACTCTGCATAGTAAGGACATTTCAATTGCAATGCGTTCATAAAGTATAATTTATGAATTATTGGACATAATTGCCATTTATAGCTTAAAATCCCGCTTAAGGAAAGCAGAAAACTTCTCAGAAAAATCTCAGAAAACATAATTCTTACAAGATTATTTTATTCATTTATTTATTTATTTATTAATTAGAATACAATTACAAAGTAGTAGTAAGTAAATTTGACCATATGCTCGGTTTAGTGAGAATCGAACCCACGATTCTCACTCTAATAATCTAGCACACTAACCACTTAACTACCAGGACACCCATAATTAGAATACAGTTACAAATTATATTACAATCATGACGAGCTGAGTAACGTCCACCTTATGCTAAGAATAGTCCAACAGATCACAGTCTCTGGTGGGAATCGAACCCACGATCCTCACTCCAATAGTCTAGACTATCAGAGCACCCATAACTTATTTAAATCGCCTTCATTCTACATCATAATCCAATTATTCATTTGAGGATGCAAACAAAAAATTTTAAAAACCCGTTGTGTCTACGAAACTTTACCTGTGATTATGCGATTGAGAAGTGTAACTTGTTCGTTGTCAACCTTGGAACCGTCTTTAGCACAAATTTGTGCATTGAAGCAATCAATTTACCACGTATTGTTGCTGTTTGTCCACGATAAATTAGTTTTGACGGGCACAACTTGAAGAAAGCTGCTGGTATCAAAATTTTTAATGAAAAAATTCAAGATAACAGCGAAAAGGAATAACGATTTGTTGTTTCTGAGTTTGAAGAAAACATTGTACGTACCAGCCGAAAAGTGTCAAAGACATAGTTTAATGAATTGACATCAGCGTAGAGCCAACAGAAGTGAAAGTTGCTCTAATAAGCCAGGAATTCAATATAAAAGATGTTTCGAATATGAGAAACAAAGAGAATGTTTAACAGGCTACTTATCGTGAACATCATCCAACGTTTAACGTGAGTTACTTATTAGACCCAAATCGAACAGGACCTGTTATAAACTTGAGTCGTCAGTAATATGATTACACGAAGGCATAATGTAAACTGCTGTGTATGTTCGATGGAACCGATAAACGTCTAAAACCCAAAGGCGAGATCACTCGTAAAAACTGTACTAATTGTGGTGGTTAGATTTACGATCACCGAGTACCAATATAGAAGTTTCTATAAATCTTTAGGATCACGTTTTCTGCCAGCTGACGACTACAATACCAAACAGAAGTTATGTTTCGTATAATATCTACAATTGTTATATTAAGTGGACAACCAACTTATTGACTGATTGTAAAGTGTCAAAAAATGTTTCCCAGATTTGGTGCAAGTTAAGTCTTCACTTGATTTGATTTCGTACCATTCGGTATTCAGTATTTCCAAATTTGTTCAAGTTTTGTGAGAGTCATAGCTTTTGCAAAATATTGCTGATTCATTTAACGTATACTTTGTCTTTCTAGTTTTATTCTTTTTACGAGTACTTGTTCCATTATACTTACGAGACCGCTGCATTTGGATCTCTTTATTGATCCAATAGGACCCTTACATACATATGTTCATCTACTTATTGTTTATGATAAATATTAATTACATAGCATAGGTAGATAAGAAAGATGTCATTGCATCAACCACATTTTTAAAATGATTCTTAAAATGACGTAACGTCTGCACTTTCTTCGAATGACTCTAACTATGGTGGTTTATCAATATCACTCCAGACCTGGCCGGTATCAATTTCTGCTTCTCTGTCAATACTTACATCCTCTTCTGATTCGGAACTATTTTTAGATTAAATAATACGTTCTCACAGTCACGGGGTATCTCCAATAAATTATTATTCATTTCTGTATCTCAATAACCATAAACACGATCTTCAAGGCATTGGAAAAAAATTCAATATTCGTAGATCCCATTGAGTGAATATTTAGTATCGATTTTCGATTGATTTTTAGTAACCGATTAAACAAAAATGTTGCGACGATCTTGACTCTAACTCTTTGGGCTGCCAGTCGAGTTTAGTTTTAAAACAAAGCAAGGAATTTAATTAACAGTGTTTCACGTTGGTAGACAATACTTTTATCACAAGCCAATATCTCTTAAACATAATTTTGTTGCTCCTTTTATGCACGCACAACACAAAAACAGATAAAATTGAATTGCCTTAATTGAAGCCAAATATTCCGGGTTCCATATTCTGTTTGCTGAATAAAATATGCGTCATCCGAAACCTCAACAATAGCGTTTGTATCTTTTCATCACGGCATACACAAGCATACAAACAAATATTTATTTAGAATGTCTTCTCGGTGACTATGGATTAGAATGCTACGAATACATAGTAATTTTCACAAGGCAGGTATGCAACATCACAAACGCCTTTTCACCTTCGCACAGCCATGTTGAAATGAATTTACGTTTGTACATACAATATATTCTGTCTGTTTGTCTGATTGTCTGTTTGTTATGAAACAAAAATATCTACAATTAACTAACAGTGTGACTAACAGACACAAAAAGGAAAATTCATACAAATTTATCAAATCATAATGTATCCTGGAATTAGGCGCTCCACTGTGGCGTTTCAAACTAAACAGACAAGAAGCAAAAAATCAAATTAAAAGAACGAAAAGAACGATGGAATCAATGAACAGACGAGTCATCGAATAAATTAATGAAAGAAAATTTATTGTTGAGTGTAAATAAGGAGAGCAGATATGAAAATACCTTTTGGGGATTGTAGTGCACAGTCAAATAAATAAAATAATTACTGACAATTAAAATTTGCACAAAATTATCGAAACTCTATCCCAATGAGAATCGAATTAAAATTGTTTAAACTTTCGACTACGAAGACAAGTAAAATAATTTAAGTCTTTCGAAAATGACTACATCCTTGATAAATTCTGCACACAATGTATTGTTTCGATTAATTAGTCGAACTCATTGGGACATCAGATCAAAATAAGTCATCGAAATCAAATTGTTTATTAATCCTCAGTTGTTGTTATAGAAACATGAATGACGGGGTTAATTGTAGTTTCAATATTGTAGATTAGAATTTCGTTTAGTAAAATTTGTTGGAATTACTTTTTTTTATTTAGATTTCTGATTGAACAGTTTACCAATGGAACAACATTATTCGCCGGATTAAAGCACTTTCCAAAATGCTTGCTTAACAGTGCATGAATGCGGGGAATTTTTATATCGAAATCCCGAACCTCAAAGCAAATAGCCATGTATCATTCAAGCTAATATAATTTTATTTGTCTCATTGACATTCGATGGAATGCCGGATGGTCGGAAATGGCTTTGTTCATCTCTTACAACTCGGTATGGTGAACCAGATTGTAATTTGTTGGGTCCCCGTGTTACTTTGGGATCACTGCGAAAAAATTGCTGGAGGATATGGATCCATAGCAGATTTTATATGCACAATCACGAGTAATATTGTACCATTAACTAGGCAGAGAGTCAGGCCGTTGTCCCGCCAGAGACTTGTGTCAGGCCAGATTAGTAGAAGAAAAGAAGAGTCCAATTTTTGACAATTTTTTCCAATAAATACGGCGAATGGCGATAATGGTGAATATGCGCTTCCAATGTCTCAAGAGTTGCTATTCTATCAGCATAACCCAATGACTTAATCTATGCCCATAAAACGAAATCCAGAAACTTTTAATCGCACGAAAAGCGCACGAGAGAGCTAGTGAGCGGTACCAATTTTAAAAACAAGGTTGCCACAAAACGAGTGCCTAGAGTATGAAATACAATTTTTGGCGTTTATAACCGGAGTTATATGCTTAAAATCGTACAGGATGCATATATCGAAATAGTTTCAGTACATTTTGAGGCAAAAATCAAGATTGCATAAGTTTCATAAGTGGTACTTAGGGGGGAATTACCATATATGGGGTGCTTATATCCGGGGAATACTGATTAGAATCAGTCACTAATTCCGCGATGACTGGCGATTCGTTTAATTGTTTAATTTAAATAAAATAAAGTGTGTGTGAGATATTATCGAAACTATCTGTGGAATATAACATCATCATTCAAATGTCTGCCCGTTCATCTTTGGCTGGAGCATACACGAAAACTCTATAAAAAAGTATAATCGCAAGATATCGAAAGCCAGTTCACATCACCTCCACATTTCATGACCATGTCCTCAAATCACTCGTGCGGAATATTATCAGTTGAGTTGTGCATTGTGTCGTTCTGTTGCAACTACTTGCCATGGGTTTCCAGATCATCTAATTCAGGCGAAAAGAAGTTGCGACCTACAGTGCTCGTTGTTGGTTGATTTGATGGCCTGTCCATTGGGTATCTCAAAGAAATATGGACCAATGACGCCGCCAGTCAAAATTCCCACCAAACCGTGAATTTTTCGGAAGTATTAAACGCTTTACTCATGTGGATTGATGTTGTACTGCATCGCAGTTAATCATGGCCTCCGTAGTTAAATATTGATGGGAAGTATTCCGGCCCCAGGTGTGGGCAGCATGGAATTTATTGAGAAAATAATAAAGAACAGGTCAATTCTGCTAATGGTAACACTATTGCACAAAGTCCTGATGTGACTTTAAAAGAGTATTTAGGAGATCATTTTTAAGAGCGATTATGTAATTGCTAAACCTCCAAACAAAAATCAATTCATGAACTTGCTCATGAGTGCATGGCGACAGATATTAACAGAAAACGCTAAAAAAAAACTGGAACATTCAATACTAAATGGATTAAATGGAGTACTTGACCTTAAAGAATATTTGATACAACATTTTAATATATTGGGCTTTGATTTCCAAATTTATTTTGAGTTCTTCTCGGGGGTACCTGTACTTTTGCGATGCATAAATATGGAGACACCAGAAACTTTTCCTGCTGCCATAACCAATTACGTTATTCGATTACTAAGAAGTATTATCTTGAATAACTGCAAACGACACATCGGAGTGAAAGCGTTGCTCTTTTCAATACCTCATATGATGTGAGATTTATTAGTCTAAAGAATTTTGGATTTTGTACTTTCTGTGGACCGAAAAGTTTCAAATCTGGCAATACTTATGTCATTCTATTCTGTAGCAAAATTCAGTATATTACCTCCACAGAACGGAAAAAATCGATTTACTTTTGAGCAACATTAGGATTTATTGGAAATTTATTTCCAAAACAAAGACAATTGCTCGGAAATTGCACGAAAATATCGTACAAAATTTGATCGCAGAGAAGGACCAACAGTTTCCGGTATACGCAAGTTTATTGCTAAAGTTCGTGAAACTAGTTTCATTGTTGATTCGCCAAGACGTGGACGTGCTTGCACAATGCCTACACCCGAATATATCGAAGCTGTGGCTGAGAGTGTGCGTAAGAATCCATCAATATCAACTCGTCAGCGGAATGTCGCCTTACAAAGTTCAATTGATTCAAGAGTTGTTCGTTCTGGTTCGCTATATGAGCCAACGAGGAAATGCACGATGATGTCGATTATACCAAAAAAAAAATCTTTACGGATGAAGCTCATTTTTATCTTGGTGGGTACGTTAATAAGCAAAATTGCCGTTTTTGAGGCTCAGAAAACCCACACGTGGTCTTACAGAACACAATGCACCCATTCTTAGTGACTGTTTGGTGCGGCTTGTGGAGCGGAGGCATCATTGGCTCATATTTCTTTGAAAATGAGGACGACGCAATCATTACGGTCAATGGAGACACCTATCGCACCATGATAGCCGACGTTTTGTACCAGGTCTTCATGGTATTATTGTAAACGATGTTTGGTTTCAACAGTATGGTGCATCTTGCCACATATCGCATGCCACAATCGATTTATTGAGTCAAACGTTGGATGGCCGTTTAACTAGCCGAAATCGTGATGCCAATTGGCCGAAAAGAAGCTGAGATTTGACACCGCTGGACTATTTTCTGAGGGGCAATGAAGACTATCATTTTTCTTCCAGCATTTATGACCATGTCGAGAGAGGGTGTCTTTAGTATCTGATAGGCTTCCTTGGTGGAACTTGAATTGATCACTACTACCCTTTAGTTGGAATTACGGCTTATCTTCTCACACCACACCACTCTTAACACTCACTTTGTGTGTGTTAATTTTTATTCATGAGTGGCGGGATCTACAACTTAATGTCGACTCCGAAGGACAAATTTGAGAAACTTTTCATGGCAATTTTATTATACGCCTGCCAAACATAATTATAAAATCATTGGCCTTAAGCTCTATAATGAATGTACGTATTGAAAAAAATTGCAAATAAAAATGATAGATTAGTTGAATGAAATATTTAAAAAATTTAAATTTATGCTAAGCATTAAAGAATAAAACCATTTTCTTCTTTCTTTTTTCATTTTAATCTAACAACTGAGTGAGCTTCAAATCATTATTCATGTGGTTGCATGAAATGAGTATTCTCTACAGTTTAAAACTTAACAATAGTTTCTCATGATTATACCATAAATTTTCTAGTTTTTTTTATAATTTTCTGGTTATTTGATCATTTCGGTCATCATCTTTTGTTGCCCCACGAATGAGAATAACTTTCATTCTATTTATGGAAACGAAACAAAAAAAAAATGAAAAAAGATTTCTGCCATCGAAGGCAATGTAATTGACGCTGATTTCAACGTGAATGCTAATGTTGATGGTTGCCTGTTAAAATCCATGACATACAGTAACTGCTGAACATTCGTGTTGTATTATTAAGTATCCAGCGAGAACTCAGCAATTTTTTAATGAGTATTGTTCGGATGAAACTAGCGCACTGTTAAGAGAAATACCGACAGGCGAGAGTAAGTAATGATTAGATGACCTAAATTAAAGATAAACGATGGTGCTATTCTTACATTAAGTATTATGCCACTGACTGAGTTTTCTACTACAAGAGTTTATTTTTAGTTTGTCGATTGTTTTGAAGGCAAAACTTTCATATTCATTTCACGTTTTTGAAGGCAAATTGTATTTGTGCCTTTAAATATATTGTTACGTTTTTACCTTTTTAAAAACGTTTAAAATATGACTTCGTTGATTGTAAACAAAATAAATTGGTATTTAGTTTCAATTAAATTCTTTATTGTTCGCACTATTTTTGTGTGCCACTGTTTATAACATGACGTATACAACAATAATTGCTTGTTCGCTATTCTTATTTGCTTGCAACGGAGATCTTCAAACCACGACTGTGCTCTTCACACGCAACGCGTCTTCACACAAGACTGACTGAATTCTTACTACTCGTTGCCTGTTTTGTCTTGCTTTTTTATATGCCCACGTAAACAGTCTGATGAACGTTCTTGAAGTAGAATGTTCGTGTTTTCTTTCGCCTTCTCGAGAATTCCATCGTCGCTTCATTTGTTGTTTGTGTATTTTGGTTGCATTCTTTGTTGTTGCATTCTCGCTTACTTGGCTATCCCCTTCTCTTTCATACTCATGGTTTTTGTTTTTGTAGCTTTTGTTTATCATTTTAATGTTAAACGATGTTACACCGTTTCGCTTTTCGTAACAATTTCGAATACATATATAATTGGTCATTACAACCCTTCAGTCAGGATTACGACCTAGCTTCTCACACCACTTATGTTGTGTGCGTTAATCTTATACATGTGTAGCGTGACTTACAGTTTAAAGTCGACTCCGAACGACAGATTTTTGAGAACCTTTTCATGGCAGAGTTTTTGCCAGAAATCTGTTGAGAGGAAGTCGCCGAAGAAATATTTTCATATTTTCGTTTTGATGTCTGACCTGGGGTTTGAACTCGGGTCTTCAGTCGAATAAGCCAACACACTACCTTCTAGACTACGGTGACTTCAACAATATCGAATAGCGTGGTCAATTACTCGTATGAACAAAGTACAGTTCGTATTTAACATATACGCTACTGCTTAGAAAATAAATTTATTCATACAAATTAAAATAGATTTCGAATATATTTTAAGCAAATTTTCGCAAAAAAAAAAGAAAAAACTTTAAAAAAAAAAAAAAAAAACTACTTTTTAAATTAATTTTAAGTTGATGGTATTTTCAATAAGTTCAACCGAATAAGACTTACAACGATGTTTCAAACTGCATGATGGACACATGTGAAATACCTATGTCCAGCACCGAAGGTGTTATGGAAACTGTCTGCCAGAATACAAACACTTCAATTTTAGAATTCGCCAATGTGGAAAGGTCCAAAAAGATGTAAAATGAGTGTGTCTCTCCAGTATGTTGGCAACTTCTCGAATATCGAAGGTCAGACTCTGTCCTAAACGAGAAATTTTGGAAAATTCTGCTAAAAAGTAAATGGGTAAACAAAAAGGTTCACATTTCACGCAGGACAAGAGCCACTTTTTCAACAAATTAGCGCAAAAGCCCAGAAAGTGGCCACTAACAACACGTGCACTGTCTTTATTAGAAGCGAAGAAAGCAATTTATCATTGACGGCGCACGTACAGCTGAAGGTATGGCATGAAAGAAAGGCATTTTGGCAGTAGCCTATTGCTTTTTCTGACAGCTTGAATATGTTGCCGAAGATGGTTTACTATGCGTGAATTAACTACGAGGATATCTGGAAGAACAAAAATAAGGAAGATATATTCTATAACAAATTTTCTAAACCGAGTGCCCTAGTGGGTAGAGTGCTGGACTATTAGTGTGAGGTAGTGGGTTCGATTCCCACCAGAGACTAAGGTCGAGAATTAGGTCGAAGTTACTCAGCTCGTAAATAATTAAATTCAATTTGTAATTGTATTTTAATTAATAAATGATCAAATGAATAAAATTCTATACCGGCTGACAGCGTCGAATCTTTGGTTCATTAACATACCGAATTCTGAAACGATTATCTCGGAATGTAAGAAATCCCTTATAGCCACAACTTCGAAAAGAAAGTTTTAACGAAAAAGACAGCCGAAGTATTCCATAAATTGTATTTAAACTTTTGGAGCAGTTCGACTTTGTGGCAAGTCGATGCTAGATTGACAACATGAGGATTATTTCGCTGCCTTGCATTGAGTATAATAGTACAATGTACGTAGTTTTTATTGATTATGAAAAATATTTCGACTCAAAAGGCTGAGAACATATTTGGTGTGTTTTTTAAATCACGGTAGTACCACGCAAGATAATAAATGCAATACCCAGCACACGGCAAATTTAGAAAATTATAAGTCTCCACCTCTCTCACCCTTCTATCGTGTTGAGCTGGATCGCGGATTACAGATACTCGGGTAAATTAAGAAAATAATTAGTCTCCAGTTCTGGTGACTTCTTTTACCCATGTATCGTAGTGTGCTGGACCGCGAATTACGGATTCTTAATAGTTTTACCAACAAGCGTAAAGTTGATGGCATAATGAATGTCTTGAATACACCGATGACAAGTTTTTATTTTTGCTTTCGTTTTAGCACATACAATCTGAGCTAGACGAAAGTATTAGAAATCGATAGACGTTGGCCTTAAAACCTATACCAGCAAAACAAAATTACGGTGATGCAAATATTTAGTTGTTCCTTTTTCAACCTACAATAGAGCTGAGCAAGACACACTATGTCGCAAATAAAAGCTTCGTTCGGTATTTGCCAAGCTATGAAGTGATCAAAATATTATCAGAACAACAACAAAATTACGTGTTTTTAGTGCCTGTGTGAAATCTGCGCTTTTTTATGGGACGAAAATATGAATCGCGGCAGTCTGACTTTGAAATATTCTTTTACATACATACATATTGTTACGAAAATGGAAATAGTGTTATTAAAATAATAAGCAAAAGCTCCAAAAACAACACAATGGACTTGATCACACATAAAATGATAAACAAAAGCTCCAAAAACAAAACAATGCAGTTGTTCACGTGATCAACGAATAAGTAAACATATAGCAACAAAAACAACAGGCTTATTTACAAGATCGATGAATAAACAAAAATATAGCAACAACGTCCGTGTATAAAAAATATAGCCGAAAGACAAACAAACAAAACAACAACAACTCTGCCTGGACGAAAGTAAACAAGATACACGAACAATAAAAATGGAAACAAGATGTCTACATTTTTGGATTGTTCCCGAAGGCCGTCATCATCATTCAAGGGCATTCATCACACTGTTGATCCAGTGATATAAAAGGCAAGATAAAGCGAGCAACGTGGATTCAGTTAAAATTCAGTCAGTCGTGTATGAAGACACGTGATTCTCGGAGTTCGAGTTAAGTTAGTCGTGTGAATTGAGTGAGAATTCAACCAGTCGTGTGTGAAGATACGAGATCGAGTTATAATTCAGTCAGACTTGTGTTGAGACAAGTTGCGTGAAGAAAACAGTTGTTTGTGTTGTGCTTACAAAAAGGTTGTGAGCAAAGAAGAATAACTAACAAGTGTTGTTATTGCTTACAAAAAAGGTTGCAAGCAGAGAAATGTCACGAATAAGCACATATTGTGAAAGTTATCATTGTATACTTGGAAAAAGTTCGAACAGTGGCACAAAAGTTGTGCAGATAATAAAGTATTGACTTAAATTTAAAAACACATATTTATTTTTACTTTATTTGCAATCTACGAACTCATATTTTTAACGTTTTTAAAAGGTAAAAACGTAAGAATATATAACCCTTCAGTCAGAATTACCACTTAGCTTCTCACACCACTTATGTTGTGTGTGTTCATTTTATACAAGAGTGCTACAGTTTAAACTCCACTCCCAACGATAGATTTTTGAGAAATTTTATTCAAATTTTATTTCACGCACAGAGTATTTTCCAGATATCTTCTGACAGGAAGTCGCCGAAGAAATATGTTTTCGTATTTCGTTTTGTTTGAGATATCTGACGTGGTTTTTTAATCGTGGCCTAACGCCTAATAGGCCAATACACTACCTACTAGACTACGACGACTTCTTTTAGAATTATATTTAGTTAGGCCCTATGGAGAATTACTAACATGGGCACATTCTCCTAAGACCCCACGATAATTCTCCTCATACATCTTCGATTTGGAACCCTCACTACAAGCGAAAGACTTGGAACAATTTCGCATTGAAGTGTTTTTGTTTAATGAAGAAAAATTACTGCCAGGCAGCGGAGATAGATACGTAGAAATCTTTATTGGAAACATTAAACTCCATGCATGGCATATGAATTCCAATATTTTAATAAAAACAAATTATTTGCTTATTGTACACACATTTAAGAAACAAATTTAACATTTTGTTCATTAAATGTACCGCCCGTTAATTATACTTCTACTAGATCTGACATTTCGGATATAAAAATACAGTAACAGAGTCAATCACTCTTGTTAACAGGTGAATGCATTCAAATTTGTTGAGAAGACATTATTTAATAAAAATGATTGTTTGCTTAACTATCATACTTGATTATGACAAATTACGATATTACAATGGGGAAATAGTAGGACGTTAATGTCTAATATGAGTTAATTCCGTCATTATTTATAATACGTCAGTTATTATTAAAAATTATTATTAATTTTGTAGTAATTAAATTATTAATTTTATTATATTGTAGCAAAAATATCTTTTTTTAATTTAAAATAAGCAGTAAAATTGTTAATAACGAATACAATATAAAACAAAACAAAGCAGAACACAGGCTTATAAAATTAGTTTTTAACAAATTGTACAACACAATTGTCTCTTCTCCATTATGAGTCATTACCACTCACATTCTGGATTTCTACCTACGGCCTGTCCTCCACATATATTCCAGAGTTAATTCAAATGCAGCACGATTTGTACTGGATTTATTGTTTTCATATCATAACATATCTTTGATCACTTTAAGCCATTATCGTTTCTAATTTATTCTCATTAGGAAATAATCCATTGTATTTCCTTGAAAGGAATTATTGGTTTGACAGCATTGGACATACATACGTACATACAGACAGATAGACGTAGAGACTAACACCATTATTATCTTTTTAATATTGTAGTTTTGTGCACTTGTTTATGTTTATTTGGAATAGATGGCACCCTTGAAATCTGATTTTCCTCCATTTCTGTCAAAACTGTTGATTTGCTGTTAATTGCCTAACACATCAACGCTGTTATCTTTGTCCAGTAAATATACGGGACAAAAGGAAAATATTTGTACAACTTTGGGATATTCAAACAAATAAGCTCAACCATGATTTAAAAGATAAGCCAAAGGAATAAAACTGAACAAAAAAAAAATAAAAAAAAGAAGAAAAAATAAAAAATAAAACACTGATGTATAGTATCCAATCCAATACAATACAATACAACAGCATTTCTCTCTCACTCTCTTATTGATAGTCAAACAAGCATTCAATAGAATATTTATTTAAGTGGTAGTAGTCCATCTGCTTCGTTCTTCTTTTTTTTTTCTCAATTTCAACAACCCACAACAATTGGATACCAAAAAATAAAAAACCAAGTAGAAATACATACATACATATATGTACCTTCGAATAAACCTAAGATGCCCAGTTATCACTCATTTGTAATAGGCCTCAAGTGTATTTATGTCTATAGGAGCAGTGTTTTACAATTTTTAAAACGTTTATACCACAGTTTCGTGCAAACCTCTTTTTATCCTCAAATAAGAATTGAAAATATATTCGGAACTGGAGTGAATGAAGTAAATTAATAAATGCTAAGGCATCAATTATAGAGGGCCCATTACTAAGAAATGAAAAATGTATGAAAATTTCTTCACTCGGAATTTTAATGAACTTGCATACACACTCGTTTGCCATGAATTATAATAATTTTATGATCTCATTTTTCTTCAAGTTCTGACGTTCATTGGCGGAAAACTTGGCCTAGTGTTTTTCAGCGGGATTTTATATGGGATTTTTTATAATCAAATTTACAGGCAAATACTAGTCAATTTAAGAAGTATAAATTACATCTGATCGTTAGATCATAACATGCAAAACATTATTGGTCATTACAACCCTTCAGTCAGGATTACGACCTAGCTTCTCACACCACTTATGTTGTGTGCGTTAATTTTATACATGAGTGGCGGGACCTACAGTTTAAAGTCGACTCCGAACGACATTTTTTTGAGAAGCTTTTTATGGCAATTTTATTCGCTCTCAGAGTTTTTGCCAGAAATATGCCGAGAGGAATTCGCCGAAGAAATATTTTCATATTTTCGTTTTGATGTCTGACCTGGCATTCGAACTCGGGCCTTCAGTCTAATAAGCCAACACACTACCTACTAGAATACGGCGACATCAGGCTGTCAAAAAACTCAATATAAAATATTTCTTTTAATCTATTAAAGGCTTTGTAGTCATTTCTGGATTTGCCCATTTCGCTGATTCCTAATTGCCAATAATTTTTCACTCCCCTTTTTCACCTTCTGACGATTATTTTACCAAACACACATTCATCCTGGTGGTATTTCCGAGACGGTATCAAACAAATCACTTCTGAATCCAGAGTTCACTCACAGCATCACAGTCACTGTAATTTCTAACACGATTGACGTCTTGAAGAACGGCCTTCACTGTTTACCTTTACATATTATATAAATAATATAATTGACAATACAACCCTTCAGTCAGGAGTACGACCTAGCTTCTCACACCACTTATGTTTTCTGTGTTAATTTTAGTGGTGGGACCTTTAGTTTTTAAGTCGACTCCGAACGACAGGTTTTCTGATTAACTTTTCATGGCAATTTTATTTACTCTCAGAGTCTTTTCCAGAAATCTGCTGAGAGGAAGTCGCCGATAGAAATATATTTTCAGAGAGTGCGGATTTCGGAGGAGTTTAAACCACAGCTTTATTAAGAACCTTTAAATAGAATAGTCGTTTATCGGCTTAATTCATTGTATTGGTAAAAAAAGAAAGCCTGTCGTCAATTTAACGCTGTATAAAATACCAACAAAAAAATGAGAAGGAGAACAATATCAAAGATCATAAATACATGAACAACACTGAATAGAGAAATCGGAAAGTTGCCAGGCAGAAAAAAGGCAGTATAACTAAAATAAACAGCAATGTTGCCAGTCAGTCGAGAGTCAGTTTTTGAGTAACTAACCAAGAGTTGTATTGAAAAGTAAAGCGTTTGGCATAGTGGTGTTATACACCGAAAGTTTGACCTCTTTTAGTAAGGATCGTAAATAAAATGGATAGCACAGTGTTATCAGTTGAAGTGTCTTGTTTAATGAAATACAGCGACAAAAGCTATCAGAATTAAAAATTTATTTTATTTTAATTGGTCCGACTAACACGGAAACTAGCTAAACTGGATTTATTATCAGTCGGTATACAATGAGAAGTTACAAAGAAGATTGTTAGAGAGCTTCCAAGAACAAGGTATCGACATCAAAGCCTTTTAGGTTGAGGAGGACGAGGAAAAGAAAGTTTGTAACACTCGATCAATGGCGAGCAGAGGAGACTGTGGAACGGTATTAGCCGCTGTCAGAGAACCCCAGATGGAAAATAAAAACTAATAGAGCTGTTATAGGAGTGACGATGACAATGGTGGTAGTAGTAAGCAAGAAAGTTGTTGGGATCGCTAACGAAGTCGGAGGAAGGAGAACAATAGCATGCTAATTTGGAGCAATAGAACGGGATAAAGACGTCTTATGGTAGTGTGCCTCTATCGCTTTTAAAATTTAAATTTGGCATGAAAGATTGCTTCGGTAGAATATTGTAACGACACAGAGAAGATTAGCATGGCCCCTGCGCAAAGATGGCAAGCAAGATCGAGGAGCAATCCATACTTGAAAGTCGTTATAGTCTATTAGGTAGTGTTTTGGTCTATTAGGCATGAGGCCGGGGTCCAAACCCCAGGTCAGACATCTCGAACAAAATAAAATTCGAATACTTCTTCTTCTTAGCAGATTTCTAACAAAAATTCTGATAGTAAATAAAATTGCTTAAAATTGCCAAAAATTTGTCTTTCGAAATCGACTTTAAACACACACATCATAAGTAGTGTGAGAAGCTGGGTCTAATTCTAATTACCAATTATGTTATTAGCTAAAAGGGAAGCTTCAAGTGTAGAACGAACAGAACAGATAAGGAGTAAACAATTTCTGGTATTTTACGAGTGCTATCTACGACTCCAATATGTGTACGTGTGTGTACATATACATACATAAATCAGTGAATTTCATAATTAAAGTCTTTTCACTGCTTCCAGAAACCACATCCGACAATTGCTTTAGAATTTCAATAATTATTAATCAACAGCAGTTACTCGAGCAAGCTATACAAGTATTCGTATTAAATATGCGTATACATGTACACACGTCTTAATTTGATTTTCTTATCTTAATTTCAGGGCCCTCCTCTAGTCCCTTTAATACTTTTCGTAAGACGCTCTCTGTATGTATTTGACTAGGAGCAACTAATATCAACAAATTTCAATAGAATTTTTTTTCCCATTTGCAGTTTTCTTTATTCTGCCTCTCCTACATGATGTATTAATGACCATTCGATATTTGTACGATGAGATAGTAGGGGGTAGTAAAGAATCATGGAGAAAATAGACAGAAAAAAACCACAGAAAACCAAAATCCTTCTATTATCCTATAATACAATCGGCCATTGAAAAGCAATTGTCTGTTTATCTGAAGCTGTACGGCCCAAATGGAGAGAAGAGTATGTGTTTGTTTGTATATCAGCAACAGTATCGCAACACCATCATCATCAACATCATATATCGTACATCGTAGTCGTAATCGTAAGATAACTTTGGTATTTTCACTTTTGAACTGTTTAACGTTCAATTTGTTCTTTATCGTTCCTTGAGCCCACTGCAATACTAACCAATGTCCATTCATTTTTTTTGTGGGTGTGTGTGAGTGGAAGTGTTTACACGTATAAAGAGGTTCCTACTATAGAAGCCTTACGTACGAGAATGAAGGTAGGGTTTACTATACATTGTAGTTGTAGCTGTTGTTGGATTTCGAAAATGTGTTGTTTTTTTTTTGGTGTGCTTTTTAGTTTGGCATTTTGTTTGTGGTGCGGTGTGGTGTTGTGGTATGGTGGTGGCGGTAATGTTCTAAACGGATATTAAAGATAAAAATATTGTAGTTGTATTGGCCAAGGAACAACAATGAATCAAAATCCATTTTACCAAAAAAAAAAAAACAAAAAAAACGAAAAAACGAGAAAGGCATTAAAGAAATTCACTTGGGATTGATAAATGGCGGTGTAATTGTGTGTATTGTTACCGTATTAGGGAATTAAATAGTGAATGAGTGTGTTGTTATATATGGACTACTGGGGATCTATAGAAATCGTTTCTTATTTTTTTTTTTGTTGTTTCTCTCTTCATATTATTTTTAATTCTATTGTATTCTATTGATTGCTTTTAATGAAATATTGAAAAAAGGGTGGGAGAGAAAGAGAAAGAAAAAAGAGAGAAAAAATAATGCAATTTAGTTGGGATTAGTGGAATAGAAAAGATAATAAAAACATTTTTAGGCAATATATTGTACGTTTAATTCTATGAAAGTCACGATAGTACTCATGTATTTTATAGGCCATACGTAGTTAACAAAATTTAATTAACAGACCCCTATTACACTCTTATAGATACTTTTAATTACATAATTAATATTGATTAGCGAACTTTAACTGCAAAATGTTGTTAAATCTTTAATAAAATAAATTAAAAATAAGCATTTTGTTTCTAATAAATTGTGTATGTGGTTCATAAATCTATAAAATACGAGAATAATTAATACCTGTTTAGAATGAAGGAAAATTTAGAAATTAAAATTATTAAATCTACATCGAAGTCTTGTGTACTCCCTCACTGAACAGAAATTGAGTGTAAATGATATAAGAAAGAAAGTGAACAAGTTTGGAAGAACGTTGTGCTCTATAACAAGTTTCTTTTCCTGATAATAATGAGTGAAGTATCCAAGCACGTGACTGCAAATAAGCCTAGAGGCGTACTCTACGAATAGTTACGCGGGAGAAGTTAGGTGGCCGTTCTCTTGAGTTCCATAATATTGGTCTCAAATTTAACAGTTTCAAAACATATAAAATGCGGATTTGTTTCTACGACAAACTTAACTAAATCAAGTGAAACGGCTTCAATATCACGCAGGCATAATCCAATCGATCAATGATGAATTACATCGATTTGAACAATCTCCTTTCTAGCATGCAATCTGGCTTTCGATCAGGTCATAGTTGTATTACAGCTCTAGTGGATGTTAGTGAGAATGTCAGACAGGCCTTGGAGAATGGCGATGTAAACTTTTTAGTTCTATTGGATCATTCGAAAGCTTTCGATACGGTCGATCACAATATGCTTATTCGGAAACTTAAATTCTTCTTTGGATTTTCTAGTACATCTGCCTGAATTATACACTCGTATCTTTCCCAACGCGCACAATCTGTTTTTTTGAGGGGCAAATGGTCTGATTCTCTACCTTTGGACAAAGGTGTGCCTCAGTGCTCTATCCTTGGACCACTTTTTTTCTCCCTGTATGTGAATGATTTACCTGGATATCTTTTGAATTGCAAAATCCACTTATATGCAGATGACGTGCAACTTTGCTTAAATAGCCCGGTGGACGATATTTCAACTTGCTCGGATCTTCTTATGGGCAACTGCTAATGGAAATCTGAGTGTATTTTATTGCATAGAAGAAGTCTTGTACCCACAATTTCAAGGGATGTTGCGATGAATGGTGAGAAAATTGAGATAGTTCATGCGACGAGGAATTTAGGAATAATTTTTTACTCCAATTTGACGTGGGATAATCACATAAATTCACTGGTGGGGCAGACGTATATTAAGCTACGCACACTTTGGTCCACGCAACTTTTTATACCTTTGAAAACTAGAATTTTAATTGCGAAAACTTATTTGATTCCCTGCTTACTGTATGGATACGAGCTATTTGGTAATTGCGATTCTAGCAGCAAACGTAAGCTGAACGTTCTATTCAATAATATTGTTAGATATGTTTATAATTTGAGAAGATATGATCATATCTCTGTGGCAGCTAAGGGTCTTTGCGGTGTGACCTTTGATAATCTTTTGAATATTCGTGTACTTTTATTTTTGCATCGAATTGTAAACAAGCTGGTACCGAGTTATTTATTTGACAGGCTACGTGTTGTCCAGTCACCCCGTAGTAGGGATATTATAGTTCCTCGGCATCGATACTTATTTTCCGAAT
The DNA here is from genome assembly GCA_927399465.1 of Sarcophaga caerulescens. NCBI lineage: Eukaryota > Metazoa > Arthropoda > Insecta > Diptera > Sarcophagidae > Sarcophaga > Sarcophaga caerulescens. The sequence continues at coordinate 72,999,102 of OV656872.1, read as the reverse complement.
GGCAGTTTTATTTACATGCTATTCGTCTCTGGAACATTCTTCCACAACATCAGCAATGCCACACCAACGCTAATTAGCTTCAGGAAATTTTTTTTCAATATTTTCGTTGATTATTTATTTTCTTTATATATATTTGCAAATTTATTTTTTCTTTATTTTCCTTTTTCTACTTTGTTTTTAGTCCCCTTATTGCTTCTATCTACATACGAGTATACATTACTTGTTATTATTCAGTTATTCATTTACTAAATTAAGATAATTATTATGTACATATTTCGTTCTTGTACTTTAAATATAAGATTTTCATCTTGTGGTACAGGATTTTGGCAATAATTTCATTAATAAATAAATAAATAAATAATCATTCAAAATAGTTACACGGAATTAGGAAAGCGAAAAGTGCATTTATTTTATTTAAAGTGAAATCTCCCATAGGCAGGCAACGGCCGTCAAGCTTCATTTTGTCCACATAGAGTGGTGTTCGCTTAAGGGTGTGTTATTCTTAATTAGTTCTACATTTGCCATTAAAGCCAACAATGTTTGAGATAACAGCTACTGATGGAGTTTTATTGTTTTTTAAATTCACTTTTATTGAATACATTTTGATCATGTATGTACATGAAAATAGAAAATTTAGCACATACCTTTTAAATTTCGATTACGATTAGGAATTACTATTATAAATAAATAAAATAATATTATAATGTAATTATAATCAATTACATTACTTTTAAAAAAGAATCGTAATGATTATATATGTAATTCTATGAAAAATTTTTCGAATTACTAAATGATTACAATTACAAAATAATCAAAAAATTATCAGGATTACTGGCGATTAGTAAAAATAATTCAAAAGAATCAAAAATTATCCAAAAATAATCCATATATGTATCAGAGATCAGCAATAAATCGTTTTTCCGCTACTCATAAGCACTCATGCAGTTTTGAGTATGAGTGAATCAACAGCATTGAAATTCAACTACTCTGATTCATTCGTACTCGCTACAGCATTGATTTATAAGTATAGGTTACAATGAGTATGAGTACAACGTTGACATCAAACTCACAACATTCGAAATGTGTTTGATTCATACGCCTACTCATTCTGATTCATAAATTTAGAAAAATACTTATAATACTTATAAGTGATTCGAGTGGCTCGAATCATTCATCAAAATTTACAGCCTTTGTTATTGTTGCAATTACAAACAAAGAAGAAAGGAAAGACAAAGACAACAAGCAAAGCATACACACAATCTTCTTGTGAGTATAGTAGTGTTCGTACGCGAATCATACTTATTTTGTGCTTCGTGTAAATGTTAAGTAGAGACTAGTCGAAGTCAATAACATCATGCGTATTGTTAAGAATGAATACGACGAGTACTTCCAACCTTGAGTATGAGTATCATATTAAAATAGGTATGAATGCGTATAAGTCTCAGAAATAATAAGTATTACTCGAATCTACTCATCGTTTTGAATACTCGTTGCTGATCTCTGATATGTATGTGTTCTCAATAATTACTTTCAAAACTTTTTGAATATTTGAAAATAATCAAAAAAATTATTGAAAACAATTTGATTACTTTTGAATTACTTTTGATTCTTTTTGACTATTTAGGCTAATCGCCAGTAATCCTGATTATTTTTTGATTATTTTGTAATTGTAATCAATTAGTAACTACTAAAACCAAAAATTATCATAATTGTAATTATTATTTCACCATTCAAGTGATAGTAAAATAGTAATCTAATTACTAATCATTTCGATTACGAATCATTACTTAAAAGGTATGATTTAGCTGAACTTAGTCCTTTCTCAACAGTTGAATATGCCAAAGTGAGAAGGTTCTCAAAGGCAATGTGGAGATGCTCTATGCTTTAAGGAGTAAGTTCCACATTGGACTGCCCAGGTTAATTGCAACATGTCAAGAAAGATTAGTGATCTGTGTTCAGTACAGAAACGTTTCAAAATCGAAAGGCTATGAACAAGGCATACTGCACAACGCTTTAATTTGGCTTTATTAAAATAAATTTTGAATTAAAAAATCAATTGAATGGAACACGGCGATTTATGGGAAGAGTAAGAAGTAATCTTTTTTTTCGTCCTATCTGCACAAAGAGTATAAAATTAATTTTTAATTTTTAATATTTGAACATACAGTTTAAGGTCGGCTCCAAACGACAGATTTTTGAAAATCTTTTTCATGGAAATTTTAAAAACTATCAGCTTTTTTGTCAGAAATCTGCTGAGAGGAAGTCGTCGAAGAAATATTTTTTTTTTCATATTTCGTTTTGTTGGACCTGGGTGTTTGAATCGTGGCCTCACGTCAAACGTACCCTCACTTAGCCAATACACTATCTACTAGACTACGGCGACTTAGAACTCAACAGTCGGTAAAATAAACGTCCTGTTTCATAAATAATTTTACTTTCATTACATAAACTAATCCAACACATTTTTTTGATTGACACAACTATTCTACAAAATTTATTAAATATTTCGAATTAATTTCAAACAAATATAATCCATTTATGTGTCCCTTGAGGATTCCAACCTGTTATAATTGTTATTATTTAGTTTAATAACATAGTTTGACATTATAAAGTTCGAGATTAATATGGTAACTAGCAGTACAATAACTAACGCATTAAAATAATGGCATTAGTTCTGAAAGACAAACAAACAAACAAACAAACATGCAAGTGAATGTTACGGTGAAATTTCAAAGAAACTTAACTTTGTTTTAAAAGTCACTAAGTTTTCCATAAGTATGATAGAATCATGACATTAGTCAGACACTTAATAATATTTAAGAGAGTTTCTGTATGTCAAAGTGTAGCTTATGATTACATGTAATGTAAAGTAAATGACTCAGACTGAAACTTTAAAATCGCATAAACAGTAGAAATGAAATGAGTGGTACATTTTAAAAGTCATTGCTTCGAAACGGAGGAAGACAAAGTATGTTAAAATCAAATTATGACGGTGTGTAATAATATTTTAAATGTATGTATAACATATTTATTATAAAAAATAATTCTAAAATGAAATAATTTCGAATCGATTACGTTTGGAATGTATTTCTGTGGTATTTCAAATATAATAAATCCCAAAAAATTATTTGTTTTTCTATTTCTTATGACTTTGTTTAGCTCGAAATATTTCACAGCCTTGTATTCAATGATTTGTTATCATTTTAGAGTAACAAAAACAAATGGATCCAAAATGCATACTTCGAGAGCTAAGAGCAAATTAGCTCATAATATATGTTTCTTTGCAAAAAAGTGCCACGTTGCTCCGTACGCTGGCGACATTGATATTATGGGGCGTACCAAGCGAGACGTACCGCCGACTCGGGAGGTCGAGCGTAGGATCACTCTTGCCAACATGTGCTACTATTGTCTCAATAGGCAATTATTTTTTTTTTCTTAAATTCTCATTTATTAATATTACAACTAGTTATTATAACTAACAAGTAATTTACTTTAAACATTTAATTAAACATAAACTTTAATAATTAAATAAACATAAACTTTAATAATATATATTTATGATGATATTATGTCATCAAGCCAAAAAAGAGCTTCTAATTAGGTCGGATGGCTTCCTTCTTTTAAGTCTGCGTTCCAAACCAATAGGTTCAGCAAGAGATGATGCTTCTGTATTTACGTGGTCTCTGAGTCGGGTGTTATGTTTTGTCGCAATGTTTTCAATCTCTTTTCTAACAGTATTTACTCCAAGGTCACGATGTAAATCACTTGTGCGTATATACCATGGTGCGTTTACGATGCATCTGAATACTTTGTTCTGAAAACGTTGAATAATAGTTATATATTTTTCGCTTGTGCATCCCCACAATTGTGCTCCATAAGTCCATATAGGTTTTAATATTTGATTATATCGACCCCTTTGCGCGAAATTATCGTATGTTACAAAAACCAAATTTTACAGGAGAGCCATTTTTCTACTATTCTCTGCTTTCACTTGCAATATTAAAATGAAAATATACATGTGCTTAAATAATTAATTAATATAACTACACCTAAAAGTATTCCGGTGGAAAAGTTCAAGTTTTCCGACAAAAACGTATTTTTGGCACATACGATAATTTCATTCACAACATTTCGTAGATGCGTGTGTAGAAAATGCCGCTTACGATATCATTTGTCAGTGTTAGACATAAATTAAAACAAAGATTTATTAGTGGTTTTATGTATTTGTTCATTACTTTTTTAACTTAGAATGGTACAAAGTAATAAAAAAATGTAATCAATATTTAACAGAAGCATGAATTCATTAAAAAAAAAACTAAAAAACAATAATAATAATAATAAGTGAGTTAATCTTCTTCGTCGCTTTCATTTAACATGTCTTTTTCGCGTACAGAATATTTTAAATTTAAATACTCATTGTGGTATTTTGGCGGTATGCTATTTTTTAAACATAGATTTTTCAAATCATTGAATTTTTGCAAAGAGATACACAAAGCTGAATTGTACAACTTTTGTAACTTAAAGGTAAAATTAAAGTTATTTATAGTTTTTTTTAGTAGAATTGTCGGAATATCCGTAAATGAGTTCAATTGATTTTGATTTTTTTTTGTCTAATAAAGCTATGCGAACTTTATTCATGTTTAGTTTAACTTTGTTTGGTAGCAACAGATTTGCAAAGGACTTCCAATTTTCAAACTCTGAGTGGCCTATTTCAACTTGTGGCCATTTACTTGGCGTCCAAATGGTACGCCTGCCTACAAATGATTCAATTGTGCTATGCACAGAATCAACTGGCATCATTGTATGACCGGGAAGTAAATATGTTATTTTAATTTTTTCAACGAAGTTTGACAAATTTAAAAAATGTGTCAATATAGCTAATACAGCCTTGATCAGTGCGAGGGCAAAACCCCTCAATTTCAGTTCTGGCAACTGACAAAATTGCCGGGTCATCGGCAAATGTAGCCATAGTCGTTCCGCAACTTCAGGTATATCACTGGTGTATAAAACATACAAAAGTGGACCCAGAATGCTTCCTTGTGGTACTCCTGCTTGTATTTCCCTCAATTGGGAATATTCATCCTCATATTTAACGCGAAACAACCTATTCTTCAGGTACGCTTCAAATAAAGTACAGTACGAATGCTTGTGAAACGTCCAAGAATACAGCGGTACAAACATTTTTTTCCTCTAAAGCTCTTTCTATTACATCAGTAATGCGATGAACCTGGTCAATTGTTGAATGCGCATTTCTAAAACCAAATTGATGTTTAGGAACTAAGTTCCTCTGTTAAATTATTCGTTTGATGCGAACTTGTAATATTTTCTCATATAATTTCTATAAGATGGGCAGAAGCGAAATAGGTCTATATGATTTAACTTCAGTTGGATGTTTTCCAGGTTTTGGTATCATTACTACTTCGGCGACTTTCCAAAACGATGGTACATAAAGCAGTCTAAATGAAGCATTGAAAATTTGTGTTAGTTTTAGGATTATGTTATTCGGTAGATGTCTAAGAACTTCATTGTTATTAAGGCAAATCCAGGACATTTCTTTAATTTTAAATTAAGATTGATTGGTTCAAAAACCTCAATTGGTGTTACTTCAGGTATTGCATAATCATCTCGACCATTAAGACTACTGACTTCCTGCGTAATAGATAGGTCAATAGGCAATTGAATAAAAGAGAGATCTCTTACGTTTCGTACGACAAAACTAATACTCGCCACATACTTCTTTTGGCGCAGACGCATGCACTGATGCAGCAGCCTTGAGCGTATTGGAGAGAAAAGTTGTGTGTAAGATCTTCGGTCTAGTGCGAGTCGGAGATGATTTCCGTATTCGATCCAACAATGAGCGGTATGAGATCCTCAATGATGTAGACGTTGTGCAGCGGCTGCACTGGCTCGGCCATGTCGTTCGAATGGAGGAGGATGCTCCGGCAAGGCGTTTATTCGATGTGGGGATTTGCGAACGTCGGCGAAGAAGATGACCTTGTTTGCGTTGGAAGGACTAAGTCGAGGAAACCCTATCATCGATTGGTGTGATCAACTGGCAAAGGACGCAACAAGCAGAGGCGCCTGTAAGGATGTGCTAATGCAGGCCAAAATCCGATAGTCAGTTGCTAACGGCCAATTAAGAAAGAAGAAAAAATGTGTTTCTTTCCACTAGCCTACTAATGTACAAAATCATCATAAGGATCACGGTTGGCTAGAACTTTTGCACTTATGATCACGAGCTTTTTTTCCAGTCATCAACTGCTTCAAAAATGTATTGAGTTTTTTTCCCAGTAGTAGTGAGTGAGTATCCAGTCTTATCTAGCGCTTTCAATCGGTTTTTGTTTAGCTTGTGGGCAAGAGAAACAGTTTGTATACATATGTCAGTGGAACTGTTATTCCGTTGAAGAAAAAGTATCACAATCATACATAAAATATTATGTTTAAGACTTCATGCATCCTTAGAGAACCAAATAGTTTAGTGATATCAAATCGTATAGTTTTGACGATCAATGAACTGCTGTAACACAAGTCCCGTCAGGTATAGGTCTTGTTGCCAAGTTGGCACCAATTAGTCTCATGCTTACCTTTGTCGCCTTCGTCGAAAAATGTGAATTTCTGATACTTAAAACTTGCCTAGCCCAGAATCTATTGCAAAATTAATAGATTGGCTTATAAAACGACTGCGATTACTGAGATTTGATATGTACGTTAATAACATTATACGACAAAATAAAAATAAAATTAAATACACCGGGCTAATTTTTTTATATTTCTCGAACCCTCCAAACTTTTATTATTTGACAAAAACTGTTTTTTTGGACTTTACGCACAAATTTCTGGATTACTCAAACATTTCTGACCCGATTTCCAAAATTTAAATCTTGTTGGAAAAGGGAGAGATGGACGGTATACATATACAATCTATTAATTGACTTAATATGCTATGAGCTTTCATGAGTTAAACTTGTAAAATGCGAATTTTTTTCATATTTTTTCAAGTTTATCCGCTCATAGTAGCAAACTTTACTTAAAAAATATGAAATAAGTGATGACATTCTGAAAGTTCATTATGCATGTGAAGATTGGCACTTCGTTAGATCAAATCGAACAAAAATTACCGTAGTTATTATTTAAAGAGTATAACAGTCGTGTTATATTTTTCACATATATATTTTTTCAAATGAACTTTTAGTTCAAATATTTTCGGAATTTTTGATGGATCATGATTGTTTATCGGAAGATGTGTTAATTTCACTTTTGCACGACTTCCAAAAGTCGGCTAACATTTGTGTTTTTGCAAATATTATTATTTCTCTTTGCGTAAACATTGGCCAACTTCTGGAGGCTTCCTGGAGGCTTCCCTTTCCAACAAGATTTCAATTTTGGAAATCGGGTCAGAAATGTTTGAGTAATCCAGAAATTTGTAAAAGTAAAGTCGAAAAAACAGTTTTTGTCAAATAAAACAAGTTTGGAAGGTTTGAGAAATATAAAAAAGCTATTATTGAGTTCTACTCAACTAACTGAACAACGTAGACTATGTAGTTACTCGGGTGTATTTTCAGAGTCGCAACGTGTAATTAGTAAGTAAGTAAGTAAGTAAATACGTATGTACATATTTATTAGTTTAGAAAGCAACTGTTATTTTCAGTTTAAGTGACTTATTAATTAACTACTCTTGACTTTGCTAATGTTATTTTTGCCATCCTGATGATAAATACTTGATGAAAACTCAATTATAATTTTATTAATGAGTGCGTAATAAATTTAATACATGAAAAAAAAAAATAAAAATTAAAAAAAAAAATATCATTTTGTAATGCGGCATTTATTCATAATAATGAAGAGAGCCGAATAACGAACACCGAATTCATTTCACACAATTTATTGTGAATAATTTTGTTTATTTTTATTTTCGTTTTTTTTTTGTCTGAAAACTATTTATAATAGCAACAATGGTATCTTATTAGAATAGCAACAAAAACAAATAATAACAAATACAATACAAAATAACCACTTAACCCATAAAAATAAGAACATAATAAAGAGAAAGAAAAACAAAATCGCAAAAAAAAAATAAACGAAAATGATGTTGAAATGAAAATTGTTTTATCATTTCCTTGGAAAAATAGTGAAATGAAAGAGAAAGAGAAAAAAGCAAAACAACAAATAGCAATTGTTTGTCATTTGGCACCACAATAACCAAGAAAATAATCTGTAGCGTAGAGAATCTAAAGAAAAATAATAAAGAAAAATTGCAACTGCTGAAAAATGGCAACCAAAAATAAAGAAAAAAGGAAGGAAAAAAATGTATAAAAACACTCCAAACGAACAAAATTTATGAAACACAAGAGATTTAACGACAGCGAAGAAGACAGAAAGAACAACTGCAGACATACATCGTCAAACACATCATCAAACATCCGACCGACAGTGGTGAAAATCATTCAAATTAAAGTAAAATTGTTGGTTACGGTCACATGTCGTCCATTGATATCCAACCAGGAGACAGTATATTGAAAACCAAAGAAATTAAGAAATAAGAAAATCAAAAATACGAGGGCGGTTATTAAAAAGCACTACCTAAAAGAGAAAACATAATCAATTTAGCAAAAATGTTCCTAATATTTGAACACAATCTCTCTTTAGTTCCACACACTATTTCCAGCAATATTCAACAGTTTTGAGGAATCGTAGATGCTACCTCTACGCTGTGGCTAATTCTTCTGCAAACGAGCTAATTTTTTAATTTTGGAAGCCGAAGTGTTACCTCTGTCGAACGAAATGCATGATGAAGCAATTCGAACCTCCAATTCATTCCCCAGCTTTAGTGTGTCTTGGCTTATTTAGAAAGTTGTCGATCTACGGAAATACGAATCTAAGAAGATATAATTCTTGCGCTGAAACTTAGCACTTTTTTTATATATCTTGACGATGCTGGTTTTGATCAACTAGCGGATACAATTTTATTAATTCATTTTGTAAATTTTCTTAATTGTTTCTGGCATGGACAACAGCCATTCAATATTTTATTGTCATAAACAGAACCCATCCAACCCATCAAAATTAAAATTGACCACTAAGATTATTTACTTTTGATACGCCTTCAAACTTAAACGTATTCTTTGTAAGATTCACAATTTTGAAGAAAGAAATATTTATATTACCAGGTCTTCCAAAAGGCACTGCTGAACGGTGACAGTTGATAACTGCCGTCTTGTTGAAGCTGCAATCTCTTTCCAATTAGTTGTCAAATGGCTTCCGCCATTTTTATGACCACCACAATCGTGCTACCAAGTGCGTTATTCGCAATTTTGTGCATAAATTCGAGTGTACAGGTTCAGTAAATAATCGACCAACGCAGCTGCAGCCATTAAAAACTCAACTGACCCTGAAACTAAAGGTAATCGACCATAGACAACGACGTGTGTTTGCTGAATGGGCTATCGTGCAGTTGGAAACTGCCTCTAATTTTCATCACAAAATCATCTTCAACGATGTGCTCATTTCTGGATGAATGGATACATGAACAAACAAAATTTTCGAATTTTTGATTTGAGATTTAAGAACTGCCATTAACCCCAAAAATTCACTGTTTGTTGTGAATTTTAAGATGATGGCGTCATCGATACATATTCCTTGAGAACGACATTGGCCAGACCATCACTTCCGATGGCGCACAGTAAAGGTCGATGATAACCAATTTTTCCAATGACATATTCACATATTCTGAGCAATTTGAAGAGTTTTCTTTCGTTCTAAATGGAAGTCAAGCTGTAGATCCCGCCTCTTATAGGTAAAATAACACACATGGATAGTGTAAGGAGCTAGTCCAGGCTAAAGACTAGTAATGGCCACTTAAATAAGGCATAACTGATTTGAAATTATTATTAATAATTTATATATGTATATATACATTGAGTCTTAATCTAAGCTAAATGGAGCACTTCAGTCAAAATTAGAGCAAAATTTAATCATTAGTTATGCTACTTTGATTTAATCACAGTTAAAGCTATACCTTAGGCTGAGTTATTCGCACGTAATTCTTACTTGCTGCAATGCAGTCTTTAAGTCCATAAGGTGTTAGCAATTTTGTATTTTATATTCTTTTTTTGTTTGTTTTGTTGGCTCGATCGTCTCTCGATTTATATTCGGCTTGCTCTGGGATCACACGATTGATCATGACACACTCAACATAAGTGGTGTGAGAAGCTAGGTCGTAATCCTGGCTGAAGGGTTGTAATGACCAGTTAAGTAGGATAAGCGGTGGTGGTGGCAACTGCTATCCTATATAACAAACATTTTCTGATTAGTGATATGTAACTATCTCTTACGCGTAACACAGTGAGTATATGTATTGGTTTGAAGTCGAACTTGTTATTCTGTATACAAAGGATATTGAATTCATAAATGTGCATATATTCATACATAATTAGTCATTACAACCCTTTAGTCAGGATTACGACCTGTTTTCTCAAACAACTTATGTTGTGTTTGTTAATTTTAAACATGAGTGACTGGACTTACAGTTTAAAAAGTCGACTCCGAATGACAGATTTTTGAGAAACTTTTCATGGCAAATTTTTACTCTCAAAATTTTTTGACAGATATCTATTGAGAGAAAGTCGCTGAATTTTTCATATTTCGTTTAGTTGGAGATGTCGGACGTAGGGTTTGAGCCAACACGCTGCGACTACATGTGCCACTTTAAAACATGGAATCAACATGGGATCATGAAGTCGTATTTTAATTTTAATTGTACACGCTTTTCACCAAACATATTGTCAAATTGCGTACAACGTATGAGTAATATTGAAAACTTAATAATATTAAGTATACGCACGGGTTGCAATAGGAACATAATTCTAGTTGTACATGGAGCACACGTTACTGAAAAAATTATTCGCCACCTTTAGGTACCTTTAGCTAAAGGGAACTGTAAAGTTACCTTTAACTTATTTTCGTTATTACAACTTACAGATAAAATAAAGTTAACTTTTTCAAAAATATGGCAGTGCCGCAGCAGCGAAGATAACACTGCTCAATCAAACAAGTTTTTTTTTAAACGCAGTGGTAACGACGGGCTTAATTTTTTTTTGTTGTATATGATCATTTTGCTTAAATTTGAAGTTGCTATATTGAAAATAATATATAATATGGCAAGTTCAAACATAAACTTAACTTTAAAAGTTACAGGTAAGATGATCTTCCCTTTAGCTTCACGCTCAATTCTACCATATTGTCTACTTATAATAATGAAAAACAATTTATCTGCCCGTTAAAATCCTCCCTTTAGTTAACGGCAAGTTGTTATAATGGCCATTATCAGTATAGTATATAGCAGTATTTTATAGTATAGAAATTCAGTATTCTGCATTACATTCTCAAATCGATATCGAATTTAAATTACGAAGTGGAAAAACTTACCTAACATGATTTTAAACATAATTTCTGCATTCGACGGAGATGTTTAAAATTTTCCTTTTTTTTGTGATAGGAAAACTTGACAAAACCACAGTCCAATAAAAACAAATAAATGGTGAACACATATACATACAATGCCACACACTTTTGTTTATAAGAAAGGATTTTATTGTACCATACTTGACATAAGAAAATGACTTGCCAAAAAAATGTTATAAAAATACAACAACAGCAGCAACAACAAATAAAATAAAATCAAGTGGAAAAGAAAAACATGGTCAAACATTTTATCAAAGAGTTGAGAAATGTTTAAAGTTCAATGCACACACACACACTTAAATATGCATGTATGTACGTATGTATGTATATACAATATAAACGCTCGTACATTTGTACATTTTCGTTTCGTAAATTGTTTTAGTCTTCAATTTTCAAACAAACTCACAAACTGGTCGTCCATATAATAAAATTTAAAAACTCAAGAAAAACTTTTGAAAGGATTGTTCGGTATGTCGTTGCACAGCGTACATACAACAAATACAACGCCAACAAATATGGAACACATCTTTGTAAAATAGAAATTAATGACACTAAACTAAATAATTTTAAATTTGTGGTAAAAAAAATGCTAAAAGGTTTGAGAACTTTTCGAAAATGGAAAAGTTTCGTAAAGAATTTCTTTTTCTCCTTGCTCACTCTCTCTCTCTGTCCCTCTGTATTATAAATTTCCTCTTTAAATTTAAATTGCACTTGTCAAATACTTTTCATAATAATTTTAAATTTAAAAGAATTATTTATTTTGTTAATAACCAAAAACTAATTTGCGAATTAATTCTCTCAAGTGGCAAGCATTTCATGTCAAAGCGTTAAAAGTTCAAAAATATTTGCACAACCTTTTTATTTTACGTCAAAGAGTTAATCATTCTCCCATATAGTGAAGTGTGGCTATAACGAAACCTATGAGAAAACTTTATTTACTCTTGACGAAGCTCATTTATTTACAGTAAATCATTACACACAATAAATAAATCCTTACAGGATTATTTGAAAAGTATTTCATATTTCAATCTCAAATATTCGAACTGAACGGTAAACATTTTATTGGCTTTTCCCAAATACTGACCTGTGGTGCATAGGTTCATAGTTAAGCTGTTTGACCACTGCACCTCGCTACATCGTTTAACATTAAAATGATAAACAATAGCAAACAAAACCATGCAAACAAAAACCATGAGTATGAAAGAAAAGGGGATAGACAAGGCAAGACAAAGCAGACAACGAGTAGTAAGAATTCAGTCAGTCTTGTGTGAAGACGCGTTGCGTGTGAAGAGAAGAGTCGTGGGTTGAAGATCTCCGTTGTAAGCAAAGAAGAATAGCGAACAAGCAATTATTGTTGTATACGTCAAGTTATAAACAGTGGCACACAAAAATAGTACGAACAATAAAGAATTTAATTGAAACTAAACATCAATTTATTTTTATTTTGTTCAAAAATAAAAAAACGAACTCATATTTTAAACGTTTTCAAAAAGGTAAGAACGTAACAATTTTATAGGAATCAAAAATTTCATTAGACTAGCTTTTGCTTCAGTAAAATACCAATATCATCAAGGATTGAGTTGTTAATACAACGTCTTGTGTATAATGTGTTAAATCTCAAGGCGATATCTGAATTTTTAATTATTATTTTTAAGATTTTATACTTTGAATTAGTAACACTGCGTAATATGAAAATCGATTTTACAGATAGTAGTTGGTTTTTGTTTAGTTTGATTTGATATTATATTATGGATAGACTTACACCAGCACAATGTTAATAAAAATGTTAAAATTTGTGTTCGTCAAACTTATCGCGAACTTCTTTCATTTTATGACGGACATAATCGTCATTGGTCCATATGTCTTCAAAACCAAAGGCGGTCAAAGTTTTATTGCCAATGGCGAACGGATAGAGATATGATTCGGAATTTTTGTCATACCTAAGTTAATTGTGGTACACTTGCCACACAGCGTTCGCTACAATTGATTTACTCAAAGAAACTTTTGATGAAAAAGTATTTTCATGGACCAATTAGTCCAATTAATTGGAACGCTAGCATACATCGATAAACTAAAATTAATTAAATACTTGGAAATCATTTCACTTCGAAGAGTTATCGGTCGCATATTTAAAAACGTTCATTTGGAACGGTTTACCGTTATATATTCAGTAGTTAAACAGTGCCTGCCAGAGATACGATTACTATACCGAAAAGTATAAAATAGACTATCTTACACCGCATGTAAGTCACTGCATGGAAATCTTAAAGCAAATTTAATTTAATAGAACAACAAGCTTATTTCAAACCAATAGCGTTAAGGATAGGATATTAGAGAAAGTCAAAGTCTCAGTCCATTACTCTTTTTGTATTTTGGAATTGAATTAATTAAAAAATAAAATGACTATTAACAATCATAGAACAATAAATTGATCACTAATAGCTGTGTTCTCTAAAAATGAACTCTTCTGTATGCCTTTGAGGCTTACTACTAGAAAATTCGCAGTCGCTTACCTTATACAACTGTTGTTGCAAATCATTTTCATTCGGTCGTGAAACTGGGGGTTGTTGAACAGGGTCTTTTAACTTCGCTTTTCTTTTAAATATTATTCTATTCCTTTCTACACATTTCTTATAAGCTTTTTTATGGACATTTGACGAGTAGAAATAATAAATGCATTCCTTTTCATTATGCCTCTATACATATATCAAAATAGTAATGAATTTAACGTGTCAATGAGTGCTGAGGTGTCACTCTTTATTACCACTCGAATATTACGAGGCAAGAGATTCGGGTAGAATAGAATTTTTCCATTTTTGTGTTTTTATGAAGGCAAAATAAACACCGAAATGTTTTTGCAACAAAAAGAAAACAAGAAAACGGGTTACCTTACAATTGATTGCAGAGGACACAAACACAAAGATATTACGAGATAAGGGACAAACAAAGATCAAGTTACATAAACATCACTACATAGCAAGACTACGAAGAAAAGTAATAAAAAAATCATCTCGAAATTGCCAGACAGAAAAAAATTTATAAAAATGCCGAAAGGCAACATTGGCATTCAGTAGTTCGAATGAAAGTAGTAATAAAAAACATGAGGTTAAGATCGTATGACTAAATATATAACGTGGTATTAGAATTAAAAATATTTCATTAATTTAAAATAAATGAAGGATTTTAATATATTGTTACGAAAATAGAAAAATCTAGATACTGGTGTTTTGCTTTCATATCTTTTAAAATTAAAATTATGAAAAAAACAATGAACATGTTTACAAATTATCGCACTGCGTAATATAACAACAAACACCAGCATAAAAAATTGTAAACAAGTAAACAAAAATACAACAACGAACACTACAAGACTAAATCTAAACAAAATACACAAACAGCAATAATGAAATAACGATGTTTACATTTATAGAGAATTCGAGAAGGCTGAGCCACGAACATTCGCCTTCAAGAACATTCATCAGACTGTTTACTTTGCCATATAAAAGGCAAGGCAAAGCAGGCAACTGAGTTAGTAAAAGTTCAGTCAGTTTTGTGTGAAGACACGGTGCGTTTGAAGAGAGAAATCGTGGTTTGAAGATCTGTCGAACAATTGTCTAGTAATTGTTATTGTTTATGCGAAGTGTGTAAACAGAGGAATAACAAAAAAGGCAATTGTTGTTGTTTCCATAAAGTTGTGAACAGTGGCACACAGAATTGTGCGAATAATAAAGAATTTTAATTAAAACTAAACACAAACTTATTTTTATTTTATTTACAATCTATGAGCTCATATTTTAAACGTCTCTCAAAGGTAAAAAAATAAGAATATAAACGAACAACAATGTATAAAAGTATACAATTTCTTTTTTATATTACACTACATGATGCCACAGCCACCACGAATTTTGCCACATTGCACGAGGTGGATAGTCCCCATCATTTAGATTTGCATCTCTATCCAAGTAGAGTCTATTAAATGCAACAGGGTGTAGTACGTATACGATACAATGGATTTTAACAAAATTCCCCCAATAATGAAGCTCACTTATTACTCGGTGATTTTGTTAACAGGCAAGTAGATCATAGGAGTGATTTTTATAAGCAATTACATCTAGAAGATGTGACTGTGTAATGTGTTATAACTGATAACCAACAACCGACTTTTTAGCCAATTGATGGTTGTAAACTAGAAGACGTGTGGTTTCATCAATAATGTACCACGAACCACACAGCCTGGCTTTATTTATTTATTTATTATAATTAACATAACACAACAAGATATTAATCTTATAACTTCTGAAGTCTCCACAATGGTTCATTTCGGATTTTTGCCATGTCACTCGACATTAGACATTGACTATGTCTATGCGGTTAGTTCCCTAACGTTGTAGCATCTGAAAACTAACCTTCGTTATTGTCAAGATATCCTCAGAAGTTGTTGACACTAACCTTAGAAGCCAATACAATTACGCTGGCATACGACCGTCATGCCTACGCGGGTCTACTTTTTAAGGATCTCGTTACTGACTTAGAAACGCAACCCAACATTATTCTGGATTTCTTAAAACTTAATACACAGGGGTAATTTTTTATTTATTTTACTTTCTTTTTTATGCCTAATTATCGACATACATACATATAAATACACAATTGGTCATTACAACCCTTCAGTTAGGATTACGACTTATGTTGTGTGGGTGCTTAATTTTATACATGACTGGCGGGGACCTACAGTTTAATGTCCAAGTTCCACCAAAATCAGGGAAGAGGAAGAAGTTGGTCAGCGCAAGGGTTGCACACCTACTACTCTACTGCGACTTCATATTTACTCGTATATGTAAATATATCTACATACATATACTTACGTGTTTTAAAATTTTGTTTAAATATTTTTATATTCGATACAAAACTGACAACAAAATTTCAATGTAATTGATTTGACGTTTGAGTTCATCACAAACAATGCACAATGAAAAGAATACAAATAATAATATTTTTATTCTATTAATTTTCTTTTTATATGTGAAAGAGTAATAAAAAAATTGTTAATTTTTCCTTAAGGTTTCAATTAATTTTTAATAAAATCCTTTTGTTATGATTTCGGTAATGAATTTCTGCATTATAATTGAATAGAATTACGTACGATTTATTTTTCTTTTGTTGAAGGAATCTGTAGGAGACATAATTCATGACAATATTTGATATTTGATATTTGATTTGTCGTGACAAATTAAATGAAGTCAAATTATCAAAATAAAATTTCTTGTCTTTTTTTAATGAGTAATAATAGTAGAAATTTTTATTTATTTATTTATTACAATAGAATTAAAAATTATGTTTAATTATTTACAAGCTGATTAACGTCGAGATTATGCTAACAGACCAGACTCGCTAATCGGAAGCGAACCACTTACTACCAGGGCAGCCAAAGTAGAAATAAATATATCAGTGGGACTGAAAAGTTCGTGGGCATTTTCGTCTTTCAAACGCACCAATAATGCTATGTAGTTAGTTAGTTTTTTTTTTTTTTTTTTTTATGAAACCAACACTCAGGGGATGGCCCCTACTCATGCAATGCATTGTGCAGGTTTTTTAGGTAAGGTGGAAAAGGGGAAGATGCGAACGGCAAGGAAACGAGTTGCTGCTAGGTGACTATAAAATGGCCAGTGCTATACCTTCACCATTAGACAGTCTACAGGCAATCGTCGCCAAGAAGCCCGCAGTTTCTCACACCACTTATGTAGTGTGTGTTAATTTTATACATAAGTGGCGGGACCTACAGTTTAAAGTCGACTCCGAACGACAGATTTTTTGAGAAACTGAGAAGAAATCGCCGAAAAAATACTTTTTGTATTTTTTTTATTTTTTGATGTCTGACCTGGGACTCGAACCCTGGCTTTTACGTCTAATAAGCCAGCACACTACCTACTAGACCACGGCGACCTTAAGTTAGCTATTTAGTCGGTGAATATGCACATAATGTAATAATGCTATAACCTTGACAGCGGAATGTTGCGTCCTTACACTCTTTGGTATTTGTTCACCACGTGGATGACTTTCGTTTCAATTCTTTGAACAGAGCTTTCGCATATCCAAAGCGCCTACTGTAAGCATTATATTCGGTGCTTATTTAAACTTGACAAACTAGTTGTT
This sequence comes from Sarcophaga caerulescens, assembly GCA_927399465.1. NCBI lineage: Eukaryota > Metazoa > Arthropoda > Insecta > Diptera > Sarcophagidae > Sarcophaga > Sarcophaga caerulescens. The sequence continues at coordinate 72,981,489 of OV656872.1, read as the reverse complement.
AGCGATTGATTTTTATAGTAAAAGTTTTGAATAAAATTTATCGAGCATAGCCTTGTCTGTCACCCTAGTTTTTTATTACTGAAATTGTATTCGGTTAAGTTCAACTAAATGTTACACTTATTAAAGCCGGAATCGAATTACTCTTACAATTTATGTTACCAATTACATAAGCATTGTTATCCAGTTAGTATTGTGCAAGATTGCGAAAATATTATTACAAGTAAACCTGAATTAATTTGTTTATCAAAAATTTTCCAATTTCTTTGGATTTCAAGAATCTAAATTAAATCGGAATTACTAAACCTTTCTTTAATTTGAGAATTTTAAAAAAACAATTGCATTCTTTGTTCTTCCTTTGTTTACACACTTTCCATAAACAATAACAATTACTAGATAATTGTTCGACGGATCTTTGTAACGGAGATCTTCAAACCATGATCATTATCTTTAAACATACCGTGTCTTCACACAAAACTGACTGGTCTTTTATTAACTCAGTTGCCTGTTTTGCCTTGTGTTTTATATGGCAACGTAAACAGTCTGATGAATGTTCTTGAAGGCGATTGTCGTGGCTTCGCCTTCTGGAGATCTCTATAAATCTAAACATCGTTATTTCATTATTGCTGTTTTTATATTTTTTTACATTTATTCTTGCAGTATTTGTTGGTATATTTTTGTTTACTTGTTTATCATTTTTTTATGCTGGTGTTTGTTGTTATATTACGCAGTGCGATTTGTAAACAAGTTTAATGTATTTTTTGTGTTTTTGAAGCTTTTGTTTATAATATTAATGTTAAGTAACAGTATCATAAGTTTTTGTTTAGATTGTCCAGATTAAGAGACCGATACCTTGTGTTGGAACTAGGAAATAAGCAGGCAGGAGTCTTTGTAAATAAAATAATTCAGCAGGAATAAAGTTACACATACAGATTGTACAGCTAAAGAATTATACCTCACTCTACTTCAATGTGCGATTCACTGATCAATCAAGCACATGTGATTAATGTACGAATAACACGGTGATGCAGTAATTAATTAGTAGAGATGGATACCCTACTATCACTAACGAAAACATCTTGGTTATAACCTGTACACGCTTCAGAAGTCTCAAAATAGGCTCGATGATCGATCAATTTATAAAAGGTGTATTGTAGTCGGATATGTGATCTCATTACTTAGATCAGGTGGATAGAAGTATGTTTTATTTTTAATAAACTGAGGCATTTGGTTGTTTCTTTCAGAACTTAAACATTACTGTTGTTGCTGCGAACATCGTATTGAATTATAGTGTTCACCACATCAAAAGCTTCCGATTTCTCATTTTCTCTTACACTGTCAATAGCTATAGATAAAACACTTACATATGCTATAAAATCTTCTAGAGGGTCCATACTTTTTGAATTAAGAGTGAGATAATCAACAGTGTGCTGTTTTTCCTCAACTCACACTCCCGATCAGTAATGGGTTGAACTGTAGTATATGCCAGAACACACTGACTATAACAGGTACATACATACATACATAATTGGCCATTACAACACTTCAGTCAGGATTACGACCTAGCTTCTTACACCACTTATGTTGTGTGAGTTAATTTTATATATGAGTGGCGGGATCTATGGTTTTAAATCGACTCCGAACGACAGATTTACTTTGAAAAACTTTTCCTGGTAATTTTATTTACTATCATAGTTTTTGCTTGAAATCTCCTGAGAGTAAGTCACCGTAGAAATATTTAATTTATTTTTGTTTGCGATTTGAACCGTGGCCTGACGTCTAGTAACCCAACACACAACGGTGACTTCAATATATCAACAAACTATTTATTGTCTTCATATTGGAAACACCAAACAAGGGTGCCAGAAGAATGTATTCACAAAAATCGGAACAACGCATGAAACCCACATACTTTAAATTCTAGCCGGCTGTAACCGAATTAAATGTTCTAAATGGTGTATGAAGTCGCCGTAGGCTAGTAGGTAGTGTGTTGGCATATTAGACTGAAGGCCCGAGTTCAAATCACAGGTCAGACATCAAAACGAAAATATGAAAATATTTCTTCGGCGACTTCCTCTCAGCAGATTTCTGGCAAAAACTCTGAGAGTAAATAAAATTACCTTGAAGAGCTTCTCAAAAATCTGTCGTTCGGAGTCGACTTTAAACTGTAGGTCCCGCCACTCATGTATAAAATTAGCACACACGACATAAGTCGTGAAAATTTTAAACGATTTTTGTATTCAAAAGGTTTGACTTTATAAAAGTTAGTAATTCTAGGAGTGCCCAATACTGTAAACACAATATTTAATGTGGGCTTGAAAGCTTCAGTAGAATTCAACTGAAACTTGGCATTTCTAAAGCAAAAATTATTTTTAATTTGTACCTTAAAGGCTTTTTATTGGAAAACAAAAAAAATCCAAAACTAAGAGACTGCCGTTATTGTCATTGAATTATTGAAGGTTTACGTGAGTTTTATTTTCCCCTTTATTATGTTTATTTTTCATCATGTATGGCCTTGAGCTACAAATTAAATAAACTAAAATGGATATTATTTTCGATATACTTTTGTTAAAATAAGAAAAAAAAAAAAACAAAATTAATAATAATAATGATTGTGATTATTATTTAAACTTTTAAATGTAGAATAAATTTTAATTTTTCTTAAATTTCAATCGAAAAATTTTATGAAAGATTTTAACAAAAATGTAAAAAATAAAAGCATTGGTCTTCCGTTATGTGTTTAATTTTTTATGTTCTACGAACAGCTCGTTAAGATTTTATCAATATTTTCTCGGTTTTTTTCTGTTGTTTTTTTTATTATTATTCTCTGCAGTATTTAACGGAAAATGCACACACACACACATTTATTCAACCCAAACATACTTACGGTGACAAAATTATGCGGTTGTAATGTAATGTAATGAAAAAAAAACTACAAATAGTAGGAAGAAAGAGTTGCAAGAACATTATAAAAGGAAGGCAGGAATTAGAAAAAATAACAAGAAAAAAAAACAGAGGAAAAAGAGAAAAGAAAACCAGTAACTAGAAATACACTGTTTCCGCATCCTGATTACAATCCCTGTAAATATTTCTACACCACTCACAGCAGAATGAACGAGAGCGTAATTTTGAAATGTTCTTTCTGTTCACTGAGGCATATTGTTACAGCCGTAATGGGTCTTTTCTTTTATTTTTCTTATATTCACGCTGGTTTTTGTGGTGCTCTGGTGATTTATAAACGTTGTCATTACTTGGGTGACAGAAAAAAGAGAGAAAAAAATTATTTTTTCTGTTTTAAAATATTTTTAAATGGAAAAATATTTGCCAAACTGTTCAATATGACTGTAATTATTAAATAAATTATGTATTTAGTTATGGTTCAAGACATAAATCTATACAGAGATGCTAATAATTTGTCAATTTATTAAAGAAAAATTGGCCTCCTTTTCTCCTTTTGCTATTTTCGATGGGGAAAGCCATCTAAAATTTAAAAATGCAATACAAAAAGAACGGTTCGAAATTTTGCCAAATTTATTCAGTCTGCTGTGAAGTACAAGTTTTCGGGTTAGAAATGGAATCTTAATTCATTCAAATGGCTGCCGCGACTGTCCTCACAGTACCTCATTCGATAGGAGCAATTTTCGTGCACTTTTTCAAGTGTATGGGGTCGTATCTCGGAAATGGCATCACGAATGTTGGCCTTCACATGCTCAATTGTCTCTGATTTGTCGGCATAACATTTTTTTTAACGGAGCCCCCAGAGAAAATAGTCCAACGAAGTCAAATCTCAGCTTTTTGGCAGCCAATTGACATCACCATTTTGTCTCATTAGACGTCCACTAAACGTTTGACGGAATACAGCGATTTTGACATGAGATCTGTCTTATGTTGCACCATCCTGTTGAAATCAAACATCGTTCACATCAATACTATGAAGAGCGGGTACAAAACAATTGGTGTCTCCATTGACCGCAATGGTTGTGCCGTTCTCATTTTCAAAGAAATAGGGGCCAATGATGGCTCAGCTCCACCAAACATACACTCGTAATAGGTGCATTGGCTTGTGCAAGACCACGTATAGGTTTTCTGATCCCCAAATACGGCAATTTTGCTTATTAACGTACCCACCAAGTCGAAAATGAGCTTCACTCAAAAAGATGATTATTTTGACTAAATCGACATCATCATTATGCATTTTCTCGTTGACCCAATAAATCCCAACGTTGCTCAAAGGTAAATCGATCCATTACGTTCAGGGAAGATAATACCTATACTGAATATTGTGACAGAATAGAACCGATCGTTGAAATTTAAACCGTTAGATGGCCCACCCAATATCATTTTCGCAATATTGTTTTAAAATTTATGATTTAACAAATTGCATAACTTCAGAATATAACTTCCAAACAAATATGTTCATAACATTGTATAATAAAAATACCAAAACATGCGTAATTATGTGTTTAACATTGTAAGTCATTAGCTTTCAAATGAATCAAGAGTATTGACATAAAACTTCAAAATGCCTTTTAAATAAAACACAAATAAAAACAAAAAATATTAAAATTCTATAATAAAATCAAACAAACAACAACTACATACAAACGAAGGCAAAAAGAAGAAAGTAAGGAAATGCTTTTTACCAAGTTATAAGAAGAAAAGAAACTCAAGCAAGACACAAGTTCTTTTGAAATTCCACTCATGGAATGGGAACCGAAAAATAATTGAATAAAATTTCCATTTAAATTGTTATCTTTGGCAACAAATTCGAAAACCTCTTTCTAATTTTTTGTTTTTTTTTTCTTTGGTAAACAACTAGAAAAACAACAATAACATTACAATTTGGTACATACTACGAATACAATACTCATGTCACAAACGAATTTTGCGCAAAAACATAGACAGATCCGTACAAATTTTATTTGGTATGGTACTTGCAACATTTACCCTTAAAACGCTAAAATCATTAGAATAAATTTAAAGTAAAAATAAACAATTTTGGAAGAACAAGACAAAAACATTTCTAAAAAGTAAGAAATTATAAACGTGCATACAAATATGTAAGAAACGGAACGGCAATCAAACTCGACCATATGTATCCCTATATCACAATAGAACTTTTTTTATAAGTTACATACATACATAATTGGTCATTACAACGCTTCAGTCAGGATTACGACCTACCTTCTCACACCACTTACGTTGTGTGCGTTAATTTTTATACATGAATGGCGGGACCTACAGTTTAAAGTCGACTCCGAAAGACAGATTTTTGAGAAAATTTCCTTGGCAATTTTATTTACTCTCAGAGTTTTTGCCATAAATCTGCTGAGATGCTGTCACGGAAGAAATATTTTTATATTTTCGTTTTGACGTCTGACCTGGGGTTTGAACTCGGGCCTTACGTCTAATGAGCCAACACACTACCTACTAGACTGCGGCGACTTGTATGTTAGCAAAGCGAATTATGTTTCGAGATTGATGTAATATTAAAGACTCTAAATAACATTTTAAGTTATTGTAGTTTTTCTCTTTTTGGCGAAGAATATTTTCATTCTATCGTAAAATATAGGGTCTCTATATATTAAAAATTATCTTCATAGCATGGGTGCTCATCACTACATACATACCTAATTGATAACTATAACCCTTCAGTCAGGATTACAACCTAGCTTCTCACACCAGTTATGTTGTGTGTGTTAATTTTTATACATGAGTGGCGGGACCTTCAGTTTAACATCGACTCCGAACGACAGATGTTTGTGAAACTTTTCATGGAAATTTTATTTGCTCTCAAAGTTTTTGCCAGAAATCTGCTGAGAGCAAGTCGCCGAAGAAATATTTGTTCATATTTTCGTTTTGATGTCTGACTTGGGATATGAACCGAGGCCTTATGTCTAATAAGTCAACACACTACCTATTAGACTACGGAGACTTCTTAGGGTGCTCATCACTGCCACTTCTTAATCCAGCTGTATGTGTTTGGTTGCTGTCCATATTAAATTATATTCTGGTTACCGTTAAATATACGTACATAAATTATTGGTCATTCTCAACCTTTGGAATGTTCTGTGCATTAATTTTATTCATGAGTATCGGGATCAAGTGACGATCGTGTTGCTTCGCTCTTATGTTATAAACACAATAACCACAGCGCAGTAAATGCAACAATCTCTCAAAAATAGAATACATGGATGTACATTGAAGTGATTATTTTAATGGGAGCACAGCAACAAGCAAAGTTTTTGCTGCGTTGCAATTAGGATAATCAATTTTTTTACACACAACAATGCGAGAACTAGTGCTTACAGTGCTAGGATTTGTGCCGGCAATTGGAGGATTAATGCTATCAATACAATAATAAATAATAATGAAGAAGAGGTTTTGAAAATGCGATGTATGAAATTTAACACGAAAAAACATTTTAGTGGCACCATTGCTAAAGAATTCATAGAGTTTATGTTTTATTTGTTTTGCTTTAATTATAATTAACGCGCATGCAGCTTACGTTAGGCTGCAACTGTAAATTTGTTGTACTTGCTGTTTTGCTTTTATTGTGTTAATAGCATAAGATTTATTTTGTAAAAGTAATTTACGAAGTTTCATCTTTTACGTTTCAAAATTTCATGAAGTACCCAATGGCGAGTACCAAGTAGATAAAATTTTAACTGTACATGCTCTGTTGAATGACTACGTGTGCAGTTGATATGCAATTTAACACCTTAAGTGAGAGTAGGGTGCACAGTAAAAAAAATAATTAAAGCACGTCCAAAGCAGAATTTCCATTACTTGTTGTTACATATTGTAGTCACCATAGTCTAGTAGGTAGTGTGTTGAAATATTAGACGTTAGGCCACGGTTCAAACCACAGATCAGACATCTGCAAAAAAAAACGAAATATGAGAAATTATTTCTACGATAAATTTCCTAAAAATCTGTCGTTCGAAATCGACTTTAAACTGTAGGTCCCGTCGCCATTCGTATATAAAATTAACACACACAGAATAAGTGATGTGATAAACTAGGTCGTAATCCTAACTGAAGAGTTGTAATGTCCAACTATGTAGGTATGTGTGGCTATGTGTTCTGCCACATGAGATTTGTCCTCAATTGATTAAAGCAATATATTGGAAAGTATGTATTCTTACTTAAAACGTTTTGTATATCAGTTAGACTAAAATTCTGAATTTAATCGATAACCAGGGTTTTTCTTCCTAATATTGCCAACTTAAAGTTGTGCAAGAGTTTTTAAAAATCCGACTCAAATTGAAGTGTCTACGAATATTTTTTTTCTTCTCCTTTTGCTTCGTCAATATAATGCGGATTGTTGTTGATTCCTTTTATTATTTCTTTTTTTGCTTTATTTTATTTCCTTTTTACTTCGTTTCGTTGTGAAAAAAGCATTCGCTCTCATAGCATTTGTTACTCTCATGCCCCCTATACATGTTTATATAATTAAACGCCATTCTATTTATTCAGGATTTCAAGTGACTGCAAAACAATTATTATTTTAACTGGGTTGTAACAACAACAACAACAATACAAAAACAATAATAATAATAACAATCATCAGATATTATTGCAGTGTAAATTGTAAGGGTATGCCCTTGGAAAAAATGTAAAAAAATTCCAATTCCCTCCTCATCAAAGAATCTACACATTTGGTCTCAAGCACCTTTTAAACTAAAAATAGATTCTTTAAATCTGCAATGACCAGTAAGAAGAATGGTTATTATTATCAGGTTACTACTGGTTTGTCTAATGCAAGTCCCAAATTTCTTGCCCCCTATAATAACCTAGAACCAATCTGACTTGAGAAGAGACTTTACCTCTCACTATGTTTTCTTTAGCCGATTATGAATTGCCAAACTCCATTGTCACTAAACAGCCGGGAAGTCGGATAGACCTCAACTGGGACGAACAAAACCAGATGCGCTGGTAATTAAGCCCGCGGAAGGTCACACTTACTCCGATGTTTTGAAGAACTTACGCAGCAACATAACGACCGAAGACTCTGACAAGATAAAAGCAGTGCGGCGAACGTTGACTGGTGCCATACTCTTGGAGTTCAGCAGAGGTGAAAAAGTCAAACCAGATTTTGTTCAACAACTAAGAAGTACAGTACAGGAAACAGCCTCAATCGCGGAATTGAAGCAGAAGGCTACAATCGAGATACGCGACTTGGATTCCTTCACAGTCAGAGATGAAGTGGAAACGGCAATTCGGAAACTGATTGCAGACCCCAACGAGCAATTGCAAACGCGAATTACTGTGCCAAATGTGCGGGAGCAAGTTCGAGCTTTTGTCACGTTATCGGCTGAAAGTGCGGCGAGACTTATCAAGGTCGGACATGTTAAGGTCGGATGGATACGGGCGAAGATGCGAATCTGTGAGGATATTAGAAGATGTTATCGATGCCTCGAAACAGGTCACTCTCAGGCAAACTGCTCTGGTCCTGACAGAAGGGACATGTGCATTAGATGCGGGGAGGCAGGACATAAGATGAAAGAATGCAGATCGGCCCCAAAGTGCGCCCTCTGCACGGATGCTAAACGGGACAGAACCGATCACTTACCAGGATTGAAGAAATGTCCGCTGGCTAGACGATCATGAGATTGTTACAGGCGAATTTGCATAGAAGCCGGACAGCGGATGCTTTACTGGGGCAGATAGCTGTCGAAAAGGGAATAGATGCAGTCATCATCAGCGAGCAATATGGTCGGATTGCCAGGGGTTCCTGGTTTGAGGACGAAACAGGCACGGCTGCACTTTGGATACCTCGCAGCGGTAGGTTTGCAGTTACGGACCACGGAGCCGGCTCTGGATATACATATCTTCGAACCGGGCTCCTGACCATAATGAGCTGTTACCTCACTCCTAATGATGATATAGAGCAATTCAAGACGAAGGTCGGCTATATTGAGGATAGAGTACTCGCAATTGGTGGACCGTTCATAGTGGCCGGAGATTTTAACGCTAAGGCCATTGAATGGGGCGATCGCACAACGAACACTCGAGGAAGGTGCATTCTGGATATGGCGGCAAGGTTGGGTCTTATAGTGATGAATACTGGCAGCACGACTTTTAGGCGGCCAGGATGCGAGTATACCACGCCGGATATCACTTTGGTAACTGAAAATCTGGCCAGAAAAATAGCGGAATGGAAAGTTCTTGAAGACTACAATGGAAGTGACCACCACTACATTAGTTTTCGAGTCGCGGAACGAGCGAATCTTATCCCCACAGCCAGGACCAGGGGAACGCGAAAATGGAACGTCGCAAGTCTAAATAGCGCGGCATTCTTGGAGAGATTCGATGAGACCTCACTTTCACGAACCGGTAGTGATGCTAGCACTCTGGCTAACGAAACTATGCAGCGCATAATTCGTAGTTGCAACGCTTCAATGTCTCGCGTATCGCAACATCCCAGAAGGCAATCTGTATACTGGTGGACACCTGAAATCGCTGAACTCAGACGAACCTGCCTCCAGCGCAGAAGAAGATACACTAGAGCTAGAAGAGATGGTCACGCAGTACATGAGGCTGAAGATTTCAAACGGGCCCGAAGGGCACTGAAACAGGCAATCATAGCCGCCAAAAAGGCGAAATGGGAGGAGCTCCGTAATGAATTGAACACGAACCCCTGGGGTCTCGCTTATAAAATTGTGACCAGAAAGTTGGGCGCTAACTCTGCCGTGCCGCATCTTGACGGCGAAGCCGTCGACAATATAGTGAGGAACTTGTTCCCCGTGCACCCACCACTGCGTGAGGAACGTGAACCTCCGACAGCTGACACGCCAATACCCTTCACGGAGGAAGAATTGACAACAGCGGCGAAAAGTCTCAAGGGAAACAAGGCTCCTGGACCAGACGGAGTACCGGCCGAAGTACTTAAATTAGTTGCTGAAAATCGACCAAATGCACTTCTTGAAGTGTACAATGCCTGCATTGCCCAAGGTGTCTTCCCTAACCAATGGAAGCTACAGAAATTAACTCTGATCAGCAAAGGAAAAGGAGATCCGACACATCCATCATCATATCGCCCTCTTTGTATGTTGGATAGTGCCGGTAAATTATTGGAGAAACTCCTCCAGCGCAGACTGGCAGCGGCCATTGAGACAGGCAGTACGGCTTCCGACCAGGTAGGTCAACGCTTGGTGCCATAGCGGACGTAGTAGAATGCGTTGAACGGACAAGACTTACGTTGAATGTGTACTCCGCAGGAAGAAGGTCGACCTTGACACAATACAACGAAATGATACATGAGAAGACGAGCCAATAGCATGAAGCTGGCCTCAAATATGGCGTACCCAGACGTGGGAGAGTAGACAACGGTCCCTAACGGGACGTCGTTCTGGGCCCTTCCCGAAGTAATGCATATAGCCGTCCCGGGAAGGGAGTATCCCCAGAAGAGGAGGAGGGATTGTTTTAGTGGAAGCACCACTCGACGCAGTTGACGACGGTCACTGTAAGTGCGAAGGCATTTTGAACCCTACCTCACACGCCAAAAAAAAAAAAAAAAAAAAAAAAAAATTGTCACTAAACAGAATATGTATGTCTGGACCCTTCAAAGAGTTTAATGATTTCCTCCATGAATAGCTAAATTAAACACATTTTTCCAAAGATTAAATTATTCTGGAAGTATGCCCGCTAGTTTAACCAATTTTAAATATTTTACTCTGAAACTAAAAGTCCGCATTTCTGTTTTTCTATTTGTTTTTGAAGCAAACTTGTATCACACAGTGATGCCTCTCTGAAAAGGTCATACCGGTTCCAGATTGCTTTACTGATTTTTATAAATAAGTGTCGTTATTTAATGTTTATTTAGATAGAAGATATCAGCCACTGGAACTATGTGACCTAACCATGAGCTAAGGCTCTGGACGTTACTGCTACATGGCAGCAAATCTAGTAAATCTGTAGGACAGGTTCCGTAGCACTGGTTATGCTAACTTATGCTAGTTTCTGTATCTTCTGAAAATGGTAGTTATTAAATGCCTATTCCAGGCAAGAGAAATCTGTAAGTCTTCGGTCAAATAATAACACTATGCGACAAAATAAAAAAATTAAATACAACCAACTAATGACAAAGTGTAAGTTGTGGGTTTTGTTAAGTAGAACTCTTGATCCCTCAAAACTTGTTTTATTTGACAAAAACTGTTTTTTTTTTTACTTCACGCCGAAAATAATTGACTACAGAAACACTTCTCAACCGATGTCCAAAATTTAAAGCTTATTAGAAAGTAGAGGGATGGACCTTTAAAACGATATACATATGTGTATATATTATTTGACTTAATATGCTATTCTGTTTGATGAGGTAAACTTGATAAAAGCGAATTTTTTCATATTTTTTCAAGTTTGTCCGTTCATAGTAGCAAACTTTAATTAAAAAATATCAAATGACGAGACTGACACTTCGTTTGATCAAATCGGGCAAAAATTATCATAGTTATTATTTAAAGAGTCTAACAGTCGAGTTATTTTTTTCATATACATATTTTTCAAATAAACTTTTAGTTCAAAAATTTTCAGAATTTTTGATGGATCTTGATTGTTTATCGGAAAATGTGCCAATCTCACCTTTGCACGACCACCAGAAGTTGACCAATGTTTGCGCAAAGAGAAATAATAATACAATTTGGAAAAAACACAAATATTGGAAGTTGACACATTTTGCGATAAACTATGAAGATCCATCAAAACTTTAGAAAATTTTTGAACTGGAAGTTCATTTGATAAGACGACATATATAAAAAATATAACATGACTACACTATTTAAATAATAACTACTGTAATTTTTGTCCGATTTGGTCAAACGAACCGTCAATCTCTTCACAAGATAATGCACTTTCAGAATGTTATCACTTATTTTATATTTTTTAATTAAATTTTGCAATTAAGAGTGGCCAAACTTGAAAAATAAGAAAAATTTAATATTTTCCAGTTTACCCCATCAAAACTCATAACATATAAGATTGAACAAAATGTTTATGTATACCGTTTTAAAGGCTAAACTCTCACCTTTATAAAAAAAAACTTTGCATTTTTGAAATAGGTTCAAACATATCAATAATTTTTTGTGAAAAGATCAAAAAAACCGTTTTATTCAAATAAAACAAGTTTGGAGGGTTCGAGAAATATAAAAAGGGTATTTTTTAATTCTACTCAACCTAGTGAATAACTTAGACTATATACTTAGTTACTCGGTTGTATTTTCACTGTCGCACAGTGTACTTTATGTGTTTAGTATTTCCTGTTTTGTAAAAAATTTTCCTCGCTACAATGTTCAAGGAAAAAAGTGATTTCTATTTCTTGTCGTTGAGTTCGGGGAATCCCTATATTCTATTTAAATGGAAATATTTATTTTGCCGTTATTATAATTTGAAGCAGAAGAAGAAGACGCTGAAAAATAAAGAAACAAAAACATACAATACACAACAATATTATACGATATTATTATTACTTTTATTTTTATTGTTATTGTGTTATTTTAAAGGTATTATTTAAATTATTTTAATAGGCGAACAATTAAATTTAATTATCCACAGAATTTCCAAACCAAAAATACAAATTCAAATTTGCTGAAAATTAATGTGCGACAGTGGAGGGAAAGAGGTTGAAATAGAAAGAAATAAAAAGAAAAAAAAAAACACAGGCAGGTATTACTGTACGAAGATTGCTGTAATTCCAATACTTGTGTATAGGAAATGTAATTAAATTTCCTCTCTGTTCTAACACAGAAGCACAAAAACTTCTTTCCATTCAGCTTGTCTTTGTTTCAGCAGTTGTGAGCTGATTTTTCAAATGGAAGTTGGAGCAAACAATAATACTCTAGTGTGTATGGTGCAAAAAAGGAAAATTACACAAAAGGAGAATAGGAAAAATAGAATACGAAGTGGATTAATTCTCTAATGATTTGGTTACGTGGCGAGATGAAACTTCAACAACATGCTGTTCATTCGTATTTTATCTAGTGTGTATGTATGTATGTAGTTGGGTATCAACTTTATCATTTAATGAGTTTTAGTTTTGTCACTCGTTCTTGCTAGTGCAACATCTTTGGGGAAAATCAATAATTGTCATCGACCACAAGTGCAAACCGCACAGTAAATGATATGCGAATACATCCATCCATTCATCCGTCTGTGACTGTATTACATACTTAAACATTTTCATTTGAAGTTTCAACGTGGTTTCCCCAAAAAGTCATTAATCTTTGGAAGTGTCGATGATGTAAGTGATATTTGTTGAAAACATGGGCCTTAAAAAAACAAAATTCAAAGGTGTAGATGATGAAAATATGAAGGAATGTATTCGTACTAATGTAGACAGAAAGGAGGATCAATATATGTAACGCCTTTTGTAACTGAGGCCAGTTCTCAATGCATTTGGTGCTACACTTAGTGCAAAGTATTGGAATACTGGACAATAAACTGTAGGAGAATATGATATTTTCATTCGTTATACTCCTTCGTCATCTTTTTTTTTATTTATTTAATTTTTTATAATTATTAGTTACACATCATACTTTACATATTGAAACACAGGTTTTTGAATCTGAATTTCGTTTTATTTATTTCACGTGTTTGCCGAATCATCAAAAAAAAATTATTTTTGAGTGAGAATTTTCTCCTTGAAATTCCGTGATTTATTGATGCCGTTTGATCTATAAAAAGGCCCTTATTTAATACACAATCAATACGCAGGCCGTGTCAACTTCAAATATTTTACGTTTCCTTGTGAATTTTGTAAATGCCAGCTAATTTCGAATCATGTCTTGTACAAGTATTGTTATAAAATACTTTTCCTTCCACATTATTCGTTTAATTGGCACATACACGCCACCGCACAATGAATGCTTTAATCTCCTGTTTCACCATTAGTCGTATGTATGTACATACATATGTGGTAGGCTACAGTTGCAACAATAAATTTGCGTACTTTTATATCTGAAAGAATTTTAATGCTTTCACATCTAATGATGCCAAAAATTAAAACGAAATAACTTTTGCTTTCAAGCCAAAAAGCCAGAATAAATTGTCAATCGATGTGCATCTCAAATTCGCCATAAGCATGAAAATTTGTACAAAACGTGCCTGCAAACTGATTGTCCATTAAATTTGTTAAGTTGTTACCTGATCCCTACCTAAAGCTTAAAGATGCCCAGCATATCAAAAAATTTATTCGATTTTCAAACTTAAAAACTGCGATAATTGTATACCTTATACAATTGATTTGAAAGTCTAAATTTAAAATTTAAATTTATTTTTTTGTCGTGAAGTTCAATTGTTCCGCTTAGAAATGGAATATTATGTCATTCATATGGCTGCCGCGGCTGGCCTCACAGTACACCTCATTCGATCGGACCTATTTTCGTACACTCTTACGAGGGTATGAGTGGTATCTCGGCAATGGCATCACGCATCAAATCTTCAATTGTGTATGGTTTGTCGGCATAACAATTTTTTAACGGCGCCGGACAGAAAATATTCCAACCGTGTCAAATCGCAGCTTTTTGGCGGTCAATTAACATCACCGTTTCGGCAAATTAAACGGCAATCTAACGTTTGACGCAATAAATCGATTGGGGCATGAGTTATATGGCAACTTGCACCATCCTGTTGAAACCAAACATCATTCACTTTAATACCATGACCGTAATGGTTGCGCCGTCCTTATTTTTGAAGAAATATTGGCCAAACAATCACTCGTAATAGGTGCATTGGCTTCTGTAAGACACGCGTGGGTTTTCTGAGCCCCAGATACGGCAATTGTGCGTATTAACGTTCCCACCAAGATGAAAGTAAGCTTCATTCGAAAAGAAGATTTTTTGGCAAAAAAAATCTCGGGCCAATTGTCTTCGTTTTGGAAATGAATTTCCAATAAATTCCAACGTTGCTCAAGCGTAAATCATTACGTGCAGCGGAGATAATATACTGAATTTTGTGACAGAATAAAATGACATAAGTAATCGAAATAACCGATGATGGTTCAAATTTAACCGATGGCCCACCCGTTAATTGCTGATAAAGTTTGCATGTACGTTCGATCATGCCTCATGCAATTCCAAAAATGGTTTTAAGCGTTAATATAAACGCAACATGCCTACCTACATATCATTTGAAAAACTAAATAAAAGAAATGCTAATAAAAATTGTTATTCCAAATTATCAATTTGAATACTGAAAGAAACATAGATCAAACCCACAGAAATGGTACTGCTCCTCTCTTTTCATTGCATTTAATATCGTACGGAATGCTGGTCTAATTGAGCTGAAACTAAATTTTCCTCCAAATTTTGCAATGCAAAATTACTGTATTATCGGTCGCAATTTTTAAGTTCTCAGCCGATTGCTAACACAGGGTATTGGGTCCCGTTTTATATTTAATAAATACTTCAGGTATTGTATTGATTAGTTAAACACACATAGTATCTACCTTTGCTGATGGCATTGCTTTTGAGCAACCCAACGAAGCATTTATGGTAGGTACTTTCAAGTAGAAACCTTCACCGTCTGTCTTAAAAATTTCATACAGAAGCAAAATTAGCACAAATCAAGTTAAATTTTTCGAAATTTATTGACTAATTGGCAGAAACTTACAACTGACGACAGATTGCATACTTCTACTTTACAATTGCCTCTACGGTTTTTCATGGGAATTCAAGGGATTGCAGCTGTCATCTTCACACAATTTTCGCACTACTTTTCAAATATATATGTAAGCCGATAAAAGTTGAATTTATTGTCGATCATAGATCCCATAGTTTATAAGATTTTATAACTTGTTGTGATTTTATTTTTTATATGAAGATTCAATCGTATTCTAGTCGTCGTAGTCTAGTAGGTAGTCTTTTGGCTAATTAGACGTGAGTGAGACGGTGGTCCAAACACCAGGTCAGATATCTTCAACAAAACGAAATATTAAAAAAATATTACTTCTTCTGGCAGAAACTCTGAGACTTTATAAAATTGCCATTAAAAGTTTCTTAAAAATCTGTCGTTCGGAGTCGACTTAAAACTGTAGGTCCCTCTACTAATGTATAAAAATTAGCACACACAAAATAAGTGCTGTGGGAAGCTAGGTCCTGAAGGGATTATTGCTATTATTTTTATAACTTCTTCTTCTAATTTCTGATTCTTTTACTGCAGAATAATACATTAAGGGCCATTATTACAACTTGTCGTTAACTAACGGGAAAATTTTAACGGGCACATAAATTGTTTTTCATTATTCTAAGTGGACAATAAGATAGAAGTGAGCGTTAACCTAAAGGGAGGATCATCCTACCGCACAGTGGCTCAAGAGGCCAATCTAGCTGGAAAAAAGTGATAATTTTTTTTCGGAAGCAGCTAGAAGTATAAAAGTTTGGAGTTATGTATTTCCCATTGAAGGCATTATTTGCACCAAAAGTGGGCGATGTAGGTAAAATGGGCGTGGCGTTGTAGGTAAAGAGGTAAATATGAACATTTTTAAAATAACAAATTCTTTGTAACAATTACGATAAAAATGTGTAAATGATGGACGTGGGTTTTCCCATATAATATCGTTACCGTACTTTAGCTGCAAAGGTACCAAGCAAATTGCAAACAAATATTCATCTGTTTTACAGGAATCATTTGAACTAAAGTTTTGCTTATAGGTTGAGTGCCGACTGCTACCATTACACCCCCATTTATAAATCAAAGTCAATTCCGTATAATTGAATTCCTCTATGACCTCTTTTTGTGATCAACTAAGTACTGCAGAGACACTTCTGCTGTTACGTCAGATACCTTTATTCCGTTACTTGGGTAGCACTTTTGTTTAGCTTCCAAAATTCTATGATGGGTATATATCCGCGTTACGAATATTAGCAACAGTACGCATCGCATTATTACTTGCTTTTATATATTTTCCATCGATAAACAGACGTAATGCTTCTTCATCTGTATATGGTGCTGGTTCCTTTTATTATACATTATAAATATTTTTAATTTTAGTTGCTCTTGTTGGAGATCCAGTTATGTTCTTTAGAATCGTGGCAGCATCCCTCTTGCCAGATTTATAAAGACTAACGCCAGCAGCGAAAGCTAGTTTCTCAGGTGAACATCCACTAACTAAAGTAACACTTCCACACGGTTCCCTTTTTCAGATTTGCCTGAAAAATCTAATCGAGGTCTGCCAAAATTTGACGTTGACGGTTGCATCCCTAAATCCTCTGGAATTTTAAATACGTTTTCAGAAGGAAGACAAAATAGTCCATCTAACCAAATTTTGTTAGTCTTCAAAATATTTCTTACATCCTTTCGCTTTTATCCATCTTTCGTTAATTGTATACGTTAATCTCCGTACAGCTAACTTAACTTTATTGCAATAATCTTCTGTTTTAATTTTCTGTAACCCACTCTTAGCAAAAAAAAAAATAGCTAATGACAGCATTTGCCCTTTCTTTGCTTTTCATTTCGGCAATCCACACATTATATAGTTCTCTCCGTGTTATGAGTATGTTATCTATATATGTATATAAAAAGTTTACCGGTAAATAATTGAAGCTAATTTTTTTTTCCATCTAAAGTGGATATTACACACATAAACAGGGCACAATTCATTTCACGGGAATCCACGGGAATCCTATTTAAAAGTTACTCTAAAAACTATAAAATGCTAAATATTTACTACACAAACAACATGTTTCCTCTTACCTATTATTTTACACACAGAACGTTTAAATTCGACATTTATTTATAATATAGCAAGAACATACCTGACATAATGCAGTATAAAAAAAGAAGGTCAAAACGTGCTATTGTTTGATGTTACGATCAGTTCAAAAGTTATGCTGTGAATCGACTGGCCTCTTATAACAACAGAGACAATGCAATTGGTCATTTTTCAAACATCATAACAAAGCAAATAAGAAAAAAATAAAAAAAACCTGATATACAGTTATGAACAGTGGATAGTTATTTAACAATTACCAAACAAAATATGTTAACTTTGAAACATAAAAAAATTGACTTTTTTCCAGCTAGATTGGCTTCTTGAACCACTGTGTACCGGTAACTTTTAAAGTTAAGTTTATGTCTCATCTTGCCATATCATATATTGTTTTCAATATGGCAACTTCAAATATAAATAAAATAATCAAGTACATACAACAAAAAAAGTAGCCCGTCATTGCCACTGCATTTAAAAAAACCTGTTTTTTTGAGGTAATGTTATCGACATTGCTTCGTCACTGCCATATTTTTGAAAAAGTTAACTTTATTTTATCTGTAGGTTGTAATAACTAAAAAAAAAGTTAAAGGTGACTTTAAAGTTCACTTTAGCTAAAGTTACCTTTTACTAAACCCAACTTTAACGACAAGTTGTAATAATGGCCCTAAGATTTACACAAAAAAGTTTTATGCTACACTGTATCCTTATATGTTACAGTTTCCATAGTTTAGTTTGTTTGTTAGTTCACCGTAAAATATATTTAAGTTGGTAAGCACACAGCAAAAAGGGTTGTTGCTGTTGCCATTGCTGCTGCTGGAACAATTGCAGAAGCCAAAAAAGTGAAAAAAAAAGAATAAAAAACTAATTCATCTGACTGCACTCCCTGAGGGAATAAATGTTGGTTATAACAAAAGGCAAAGGCAACAGAAAACAAAACGATATAAAATTTATGTACGTGTATGGGTTCATATGAATAAAGTTTGTTTGCACCACTTTATGTGTGTGAGCATATTTATACTTGTACATACAGACATACATATGTATTTACAGTGGCAACCAATTATGACATACGTTGTGGTGATTAAGGAAACAATGCGAGTGAACGTTTTCAAATGTTGATGAATAAATAAATTTGGAAGAAAGAGGAACAAAAAATATTAAGTAATAATAGTTGAGTGTTGCAATTCTTTAAAATTTATTAAAAAGAATTTCGTTTTCTTCTTCAATTTATTTCAAAATTAAACGCGATAAACGCGATTTTAACCATAAAATGCAATGGAATGTTGATTAGAATTTTTCATGGTTTATTCATATTCGGTTTGCGATTATAAGACAGAAGAACTATTCAAGTAAAACCCTTCATTAGTCGCATGCTAACTGATAAACATTATGGCTCACCACTGTATTTGAGCACGAATGGAATGTGGTGCATGTATGTATGTATATATTTGCAAGGACATGGAGCAAACATGGTAAATACTTTGTCACAAGTTAATTACTTTTGTCAGTTACGAATTGTAACAAAAAAAAAAACGTATTACTTAAGTGCTGGTTAAAGCACCACATTTAAAAGTTAAAAATAAAAGATTATATTTTTAAATGGCTTTTAAATAATTTAAATATCGTATACAATCGAATCATTATTTTTTAGAAAAGGAAATTCAATCATTTAAACAAATATTGTTACGAAAATGGAAACGGTGTAACATCGTTTAACATTAAAATAATAAACAAAAGCTACAAAAACAAAAACCATGAGTATGAAAGAAAAGGGGGTAGACAAGTAAGCGAAAACGTAACCAAAATACACAAACAACAAAATAAGCGACGATGGAATTCTCGAGAAATCGAAAACACGAATATTCTACTTCAAGAACATTCATCGAACTGTTTACGTGGGCATATAAAAATCAAGACAAAGTCGGCAACAGCAGTAAGAATTCAGTCAGTCTTATGTGAAGACGCGTTGCATGTGAAGTGAACGGTCATGGTTTGAAGATCTCCGCTATACAGATCTAATGAACAAGTGTTGTTGTTTGCGCAAAGGGCGTAAGCAAAGAAGAATAGCGAACAAGCAGTTATTATTGTATACGTCAAGTTATAAATAGTGGCACACAAAAATAGTGCGGACAATAAAGAATTTAATTGAAACTAAACACCAATTTATTTTTATTTTGTTTGCAATCAACGAACTCATATTTTAAACTTTTTTAAAAAGGTAAAAACGTAACAATTTTTTTATATTTTTAATTTCGAATTCTTGTTACAGAGTAATTAAATTTTAAAAGCATTCAATAGTTGATTTGCGTAATAGAAATAATTTATTTATTTATTTATTACAATACAATTACAAATTATATTTTAATTATTTACGAGTTCAATAACTTCAACCATTTTCTCGGTGTAATGTAACAGACCAGAGTCTCTGTTGGGGATCGAACACACAAACCTCACGCTAATAGTCTAGCACACTATCTTATAGACTACCAGGGCAGGGCGACCTCCGTTTTAGAAATTAATTTTTTTTTAGTATTCTATTAAGATATTATCCAAATAACTTGTATGTTAACAGAGAATATATGAGTCCCTTAGGAAAGCGTTGAAATATTACAATGAACTTATCACAAAGAAAAAAAACGGGGATGTCCAAAAAACATCTACATAGCATATCGCTACCAAGTGTGCAGCCCTTGCGCTGACCAATTAATTCTCCCCTAATTTGGAGAACTTGGTCGGTACAGAGACTGCGTTCAACTATGGCATCATAACAGGCCGCTGCGCATGCTCAAGTGAGCTTTTGGCATCAAGGCTTCCACTCTAACCTAACCTAACCTATCGTTATCAAGTGAGGCTTATAAGGCGATAACCAAAATATTGAATGTAATATTGAAATCTTATCCTCATTCTAAGCTCCAAAAGGAAAAAGAAGGTTTCAGCGATTACAAATTTCAAAGTAATGACAAAGTAATCCGTAGAACTATAATTGATTTTGTATCTAAGGTTTATGGAATTCAAGAAGACTTTTAACACAATGATTGAATGCATTGGAATGGAAAATTTCTTGAATATGAAGTTCAATTGAGTAAAAGAATTAAGACCGATGTATGTATGTCAAGGTGCAAATGATCACTAAGGTTTTAACTTGTCTGCTTGATTCAGACATGAATAAACCAATATGCCATAGAAGAGACCTTCAAGGTAGACTAGAGGACCACGATAGCTCTTTACCACCATGCTGTCAAAATGTTCACTAATTGAAAAATCTGCATCACATCTGTTGGCTGATATGTACATATGAGAAAACATTACTTGTCCATAATAACTAGAATCCTGCAGAATCAATTCAGTCGACATCTCTATCATGTAAGCAAAGCGCATAACGCCGTCGGTAAGAATTCTTTACAGAAGACCCAGTTAAAGATCGACTCTAATGTAAAATCTACGTTTTTGTCTAACAGCGAGACATGGAAGATGCATATCACAACACATCTATTTACATACGTACATACATAATTGATCATTGCAACCCTTTAGTCAGGATTACGACCTAACTTCTTACACTTATGTCGCGTGTGTTAATTTTATACGACAGACTCTTGGAGAACTACTTCATCGCAATTTTTTTACTCTTACCTAAGATTTGTAACGTGGCCTCACGTCGCAGTACCTACTAGACTACGGCGACTTCCTGTTTGTGTATATAAAAATAAGCTGCCCTGTAACTCTATAACTTTTCATGTCAAAAAATGTTTGTATTCTATACGCACAATTCTGTGCGGTTGTGTCTCTCACATATAAAGTGTATGAATTTGTTTACATTTTTCGTCAATAGGCTCCTGCTTTAAAGCGAAAAATGAAAGATTTCCATGGAAATCAACATTTATTTGATCGTATTTTGATATTATTACGCGGTAAAAATAACATTGCAAGGCAAAAACAAATAAACAAAAAAATAAGTAAATCTTTCTGTACAAACAAAAACAACACCACATAGAAAAATCGTGAAGTTGCAAAACATAAAATAGAGGGGTCTTTAAACTTTCCACTAACGTAGGCTTTCAATAACCAAATGATCCATTAACTGTAACATTTTCAAACGAATTCCGTTTAATTTGTTCTAACAATTGATAATAATGGTCTCTACAATTCCAAGAGTTTGTTGCATATTCACACGACCAAAAGAAAAACTAATTGAAAAAGTCTTCCCGAATGCAAAATGCTGTTGAGTGAATGGGCTACATTGGCAGGAAAATATAAGCATTTGAATGATTTGAATTTCATTCAAACAATTTTAAATTTAATGTCAGGCCTTTTCGTAATATTGGGAATTGCGCATCGTATTGTACCACAATTTTTCATTCTTTTTTAGTAAAATTAAACTCATGTCTATATCTAGATAAGTGACACAAAACACTTTAACACTTTAAATGACTATTAACCGTCTGACGATGGATAGCAAAAGTCTTAGTACTACAATATATTTTGACAATTTCATGAATTTTAACCAATAGGTAGGTAGGTAGGTGGCCGTCCTCCCAAATGAATTGGATGGACCCACTTAGGCCCCATGGGGCCCATTGTGATACCACAGTTCGCGCTAACTATCCCCTAATCCTGGAACCACCTAGAGCTTACAATGAAGCGACTCAGACTGCCGACGTCAATGTTCGACAAATCACTCAGATCATCGATGTAGTAGCACCAAGATGTCTCTTCCTCCTTTGACATAGTGCCGGACATGTTCCCAGTAGATGAAGAACCGTCTCTTCTTCCTCCTCGTCCCTACAGCTTTTACAGAAATCGTTCGCGAGGTGTCCCAGACCAATGCGCTTCGCGTGGACACCCGTTACGACTCCAATATCCGCGCTGAGCACGCCTCTCTGGAGTTTCAGCAGTTTGCAGTGCGCCTTCTGTCCAGCCGCGGCCAGATCATGCGCCACTCTGCCCTTATCCGAAGCCTCCCACCTACGGTTGATAGAGTCCGTGATCTCGTCATCAATCATGAGCATGCAGGTCCCCAAAGGGACCCCAATACTTAAGAATTCGTCGGAGAGTTCGATGGTCGTGCCGCGTCTGGCTAATTCATCCGCTCTGCAGTTTCCCGGGATATCATTGTGCCCCGGAACCCAAATGATATGTACATTATACCTCTTTGCCACCTTATTCAGGTGTTTCCGACAGCCATAGACCATCTTGGAGTTCATCACATTAGAGCCCAGAGCCGTGATAGCCGCCTGGCTATCAGAGAGTATGGTGATGTTTCCATTGGGGATATTCGAATCCCAAATAATCTTTACCGCAGCCTGTATTGCCAACACCTCCGCCCGGAAAACGCTGCAGTAATCCGGTAGCCTTATAGATTTGGCTATACCTATTGACTCCGAGAAAATTCCATCACCAACGGTTCCTCCCATCTTGGATCCATCAGTGAAGATTTGAACGGAGTCCTTTACGAGGTGCCCAGCACCATTCCTCCATACCTCTTTATCCGGGATGGTCGTCATGAATTTCATCGAGAAGTCATATCGCGTTACAATATAGTCAATGTCCCCGACAGCCTCAAATTTCTGCAGGATAATTGAGTGACCAGAGTCTGATCCACACCATTGTCCAGTCGCCCAGAGACGCCTGCCAAACCCTGTCGCCTCGCCCCTACAATATAGATCAAGCGGTGGGAGGCCCAAAATTATCTCCAGTGCCACTGTAGGAGTAGTGCGCAAGGCACCACTAATTAACAGTTTGTATAAAAAATGAAGGTTTTTATATTTATTTTATTAATTAAATTCTGTTTTATTATAAATTTTTTAATGTTTTTTATAAAAGAAGAGAAAAATAATCAAAAGTTTCAAATGACTCCATAGGTACGCCCTGAGTAAATTTAAAATTTAAAGGCTTAATATATGAATATGTTATCCCCTGTATTTAATATAATTTCCATTAAGGTCAAGCACTTCATTTAACCTATTTGGAATTGAATGTACAAGCTTTGTTTAGTGTTTTCTGGTGGCACCATGAGCAAGTTTTTCGGTTGACTTTTGTTTGAGGTTTAGCGATTACGTAACCGTTCTTTCAAATGATCTCCTAAATACTCTCTTGAAGCCATATCGGGATTTTATGCAAGAGTATTAAGCATGTGGGGAATTTTTTTTATCAAATATATTGGATTACTAAGACTTTTGCTGTCCACTGTATATGTATGTATATCAACCAATATGTACATACAATATGTATGTATATTATCCAAAGGATCAAGACTAAATATATTGTTACGAAAATGGAAATGGTGTTATTAAAATAATAAGCAAAAGCTCCAAAAACAACACAATGGACTTGATCACACATAAAATGATAAACAAAAGCTCCAAAAACAAAACAATGCAGTTGTTCACATGATCAACGAATAAGTAAACATATAGCAACAAAAACAACAGGCTTGTTTACAAGATCGATGAATAAACAAAAATATATCAACAACGTCCGTGTATAAAAAAATATAGCGGAAAGACAAACAAACAAAACAACAACAACTCTGCCTGGACGAAAGTAAACAAGATACACGAACAACAAAAATGGAAACAAGTTGTTTACATTTTTGGATTGTTCCCGAAGGCCGTCATCATCCTTCAAGGGCATTCATCACACTGTTGATCCAGTGATATAAAAGGCAAGATAAAGCGAGCAACGAGGATTCAGTTAGAATTCAGTCAGTCGTGTATGAAGACACGTGATTCTCGGAGTTCGAGTTAAGTTAGTCGTGTGACGACGTCGCGTTGAATTGAGTGAGAATTCAACCAGTGGTGTGTGAAGATACGAGATCGAGTTATAATTCAGTCAGACTGGTGTGCAGACAAGTTGAGTGAAGAAAACAGTTGTTAGTGTTGTGCTTACAAAAAAAAGGTTGTGAGCAAAGAAGAATAAATAACAATTGTTGTTGTTGCTTACAAAAAAAAGTTGTAAGCAGAGAAATATCACGAATAAGCACATATTGTGAAAGTTATCATTGTATACGTGGAATAAGTTCGAACAGTGGCACAAAAGTTATGCAGATAATAAAGAATTGACTTAAAATTAAACACATATTTATTTTTATTTTATTTGCAATCTACGAACTCATACTTTTAACGTTTTTAAAAGGTAAAAACGTAACAATATTTTATAATTGAGTTTTAAATGGAAAATTTAAAGGCGATTACATTTTTATGATTGTTCTCTCTTAATGTCCTAGTTTCTCAGACCACTTATGTTGTGTGTGTTAATTTTATACATAAGTGGCGGGACCTACAGTTTAAAGTGGACTTCGAACGACAGATTTTTTGAGAAACTTTTTCATGGCAATTTTATTTACTCTCAGAGTTTTTGCCAGAAATCTGCTGAGAGGAAATCGCCGAAGAAATACTTTTTGTATTTTGTTTTGATGTCTGGCCTGGGGCTCGAACCCTGGCTTTACGTCTAATTAGCCAACACACTACCTACTAGACTAGACTACGGTGACGGTGAGAAACTAGGTCAATAATCCTGACTGAAGGGTTGTAATGACGAATTATGTACATATGTATGTATGTCTCTCTTAATGTCCAACAACAACTGACTAAAATGACTTCAAAAAACTTCCACCTATCATGACAAGATCTCGGCACTAACATATGAACTTAGGGATATTCACCTCCTCTCCTTCAGACTCATATCTTCTACAGAGGTCATGTGAGGGAATGCCAGATCCGTCCACATGCTTTCCAATAACCTTGCGGCCTCTGAGAACTGCAGTTGAATACCAAATTTCTCAGACACGGTAACGTGTTGAAGATACTAACTCTGTACCCACACTGAGCAGTTTATCAGCAATACCGGTCTTCAACGATATTTGTATTTGTATTTTTACACAATAAACTTAACGCAGCAATCTCTCAAAAATAAAATACATGGGTGTATATGTAAGGGATTATTTTAAAGGCAGCGCGACAACAAACAAAATTTCTACTGCTTTGCATTTAGGCTAATTAATGCTGTCAACACAATAACATGATTAAAATAGAGGTTTTAAAAACGCGATGTATTAGATATAGCACGAAAACACGTTTTAGTCGCACCATTAATAAAGAATTAATGAATTTACTGCTGCTGTCCTTATTATAAGTAATACGCATGCAGCTTACCTTAGGTTAGGTTAGGTTAGAGGACGTGTAGTTGTCAATTAAGACAATACTTAAAGAGGGAAGGCTAATAAAGGGAATAGGATGAAAGGAGGGTATGTAGGAAAGGGGGAATTACCTTAGGTTACAATTGCAAAATTGTTATGCTAGCTGCTCTGCGTTTATTGTGTTTATAGCATAAGAGTTTTGAATGTCTGAGTAAATAAGATTTACGGCCATTATTACAACTTGCCGTTAACTAAAGGGAGGATTTTAACGGGCAGATAAATTGTTTTTCATTATTATGAGTACCCAATAAGATAGAAGTGATCGTTAAGCTAAAGGGAAGATCATCCTACTTTTAATATTTAAAGGTCACTTTATGTTTGAACTTGCCATTTTATATACTATTTTCGATATGGCAACTTCAAATTTAATCAAAATGAGCATATACAACAGAAAAACGAAGTCCGCTGTTGCCACTGCGTTAAAAAGAAACTTGTTTAATTGACCAGTTTTATCGACTTTGCTCCGGCACTGCCATATATTAATTTTATTTTATCTGTAAGTTGTAATAACGAAAATCAATTAAAGGTAACTTTACAGTTCCCTTTAGCTAAAGGTACCTTTAAATAAACCCAAGTTTAACGGCAAGTTGTAATAATGGCCCTTAAGATTGTATGTGTACAGGTAAAGTTTAATTTTTTTTCTTTACTGTTATTATTTCTTTCTCTGTGGGAAATTGACTGTTTTCAGTTTGCTGTTATTTTTCTTTTTCTAAAAGCTAAAGCATGTCTTAGCTTTCAATATTATACCGTTATTATATATGACCACCGCTATTGCCAGACTATCCTCGTAAGCGTATTGCCGAGAACCTCTAGGTTTGTATCATAAAATCGAAAGAATCTTAACTTCGTAGTCGACCCAAATATGTTGGCTATTCAACCTGAATGCCCAACCAAGGAAATTCAGTCAACCTAATCAATTAATTGTTAAATTAAAAAGTCTAACATGTGCACCTACATTTATTAGTGATTCATTGATAATGGTTTCTCTTTTTTTCTTTTTTTTCAACTCTAACCCCTATCTTCAACTGATGACAACTTCCCAACAATTGTTGTTAAATTAAGAAATAAAAACTGAAAAAACAATTCTGACTGCAATCGTATTACATAAACGCAGTCCTTTCTTTTAATCCTTAAACGCTTTTTCCAACATTCCGTTTAATTTCTTCGTTTGTGTTTTAAAATACGTCATATCTATTTACTTACCTCTGGCTAAGTTTATGGTACATAACTCCGCTATGTTAACAATGAGGAGAAAAAAATATTTTGTATGTACCGCATACCCATAACCAACTGTTTGAAATACTTGTAAGTAACACTGGATGATATGCAGTTATGAGTGAGTGATTCAATGAGTGGGTTAAAGGGAGCGAATGAATGAAAGTATTTTATGAACGTATTTTATGCATTCTTAAGTGCTCTGGCACGTGTCAGTATTTAGCACCAGATGTAGTTAAATACGTAGCAACACTATTATGGTGATCATAATCATAATCACATTAGCGTTGCATGCAACAAAGAACGTGTTGGAATGTTAGGTGTAGCACATGCAAAAGATAATTTTTTAATTGTTTTTAGTTAAATACTTAGTTGAATGCCATACTTATCCAAGGATGGTAGCCGCATGATGCACGTTTATCAATAATTTCAATTTTTACTGGCGGTAATCACTTCTATCGAATTATATTGATCTTTCCCTATGATGATAAGATCTCATTAGATAAGAACTTATGGAAATCTATCGCTCATAAATATTTTCCGTCCTTCTAACAACCTATTTTACCACTTCAATGCACTTATTCTGTGTACATATGTATATGTAAATATTAATATAGATAAAACTTTAGGATTTTTGTATATAATGTATATATTATAAATTTTATAATAATTTTAACAATTTTTGTTTTTGTATATTCCCTGCAGGAAATGGAACTAGTACTTAACTAGTACCTTACTAGTACAAAATTCACCAGTACTAGTTCCCAACTGTAAACTTTCCTATACCGTCTTAATGCTCAAATTAACATTGAGTGTGTTTAGAATTACTAGTACCATTCGTTCTAGAAGCAAACTAGTACATTTTGAACCTATTGGCTGCTTTAGAACCAGTATATTACTAGTTCTTTTGTATGGAAGAAGTCCTCATAATTGGTGGGTTTGCTTCCATTTTCTCCAGAGAAAATAATTACTCGAAAAATTTTAATAATTTTTTGGTTTTATTTATCAAAATACATACTTATGTATAAGTATAAATAAAAAAATATTTAATATAACTGCCTGGTGGAACACTTCTAATAACAATTTTAGTTTTTGCTCGAAGAAGGCCTTCTACAGATAGCGGAACATCCCTGACTTCCTCTGACAAAATTGCCAGCAATTCTTCCGCACAACTTCTAGTAGGTTTAGTTTGAATAATCCACTTTTTTAATTTTTGCCTCAATGTAATCATTTCTGGGATCCTTTGGATTTCGTGTTCTAGTGGGACTTCTTCCTCCAAGCACATTTGAGTCCTAATGTTATTTTCAATATTTTTTTTTATCTTTGAACTTTTCTTTATATTTTTCATTGTAGAACACTCTTTGTTTATATTTAAATATCTGTTTTTTCAGTTTTCTTTTAAAATATCTTTTGAAACTATTCATTTTAAAATTACCTTTTAATAATTTTTTAAACATTTGTTTTTTCACACACGAAAACACAAAAAACGAAGTCTACTCAAACACGCACAAAAAATTATAACAAAATGTTTCTTTGATGCAGGACTGCCATAAATTATTTTCGATACTGAGTTTAATAAAATATTTTTGTACGAACTATCCGTGGTATGGCAAACCCATTTTATTATAAAGAAATATAAATTAAAAATTATTATTTTTATTAAAACATTTAATTTTTCATTAAAAAAACGCTTGAGTCATATGGTAAAATTGAATATATATATTTTTAAAACAAAATTGTTCGAAATTTTTCTCAATCTACAAGTGGTGTAATCGAACTACTTCTAATACTAGTACTCACCAGCGCTAGTACTTTTTCATAAAAGGTCTTGCCTAGTGCCTGCTGAACTAGTATTAGTACTAGTAGCTTTTAGACAATTAACTCTTGATTTCCTGCAGGATTGTTGTTCTCATTGGAATTCAACAATGAATGTTATTCTTTATTTTATAAAATTTACTTAATATCCTTGAATAGATTGTAAATAAAACGAATAATAAAAAAAAAATACAATGCACTGCATTATTAAAGGTCATCCTCTGATTCTTAGGTTTAATTGAGGCGACAGGCAATCAAATTCGATACGCTTAGGTGGCTACATCCATTACGACACCTCTAGACCGCTACTAAATAGGATTTCCACCGTAGAACTAACCTTCGACAAATGTCGTAATACAATACGTCCACTGTCAAGCCGGAACTAAAAGTGTTTGGCTATCCGGTAGTCATTTGAAGAATATAAAGGAGCCTGAGACTAGCATTGTAGATAGCAAGCAGTCAAGAAAGAATTATATTCTCCCCATTTTGAAAGCCACCCGGGATAATACCATCCGGTCCTTGGGACTTGAATGGTTTAAAAGACCTAACACCCCACTGCACTTGGCCAGGGGTAGGAGTTAGGGGGGTGTAATTTCCGGACGGTGGTTCATTAACCTGCCCACCAAGGGTGACACTCCCTGAAAAGTGAGTATCAAGGAGAAGCTCAAGCGTTTCTAGACTGGACGCAATCCAGCAGATGTCACGCCGTTGGATGTAGTCAAGAGATTTGTGTGTGGAACTCAGAATTTTTGCGAAGACGACTAGTTTCAGCAGAGGATTACACGGTCGCGCAGTAGTTCCTCCACGAAGCCCCCTTTTCCCGCCTTGCAGTGTATTTAAGTTTCCTCCTTTTGGCCTTGTAGATTAACCATTTGCCTGTGGCCTTTGCCCTATTAAAGAGCTTGCCACTGGATCGGTGCACATGATCGATCTCAAGGGAAGGCAGCTACGCAGTCTCTCCCTAAAAAATGGTCCAATTGGAGTTTTTCCTATTGACGGTTGATAACTCATACGCGTAATGATACGAATTTCAAAAAAAGAAAAATTCATAACTTTGAAGAAGAAAATTTAATAAAACTTTGAGAGAGCTTCGATGAGAGAATTGCATGGAGACAAAAACCTGTCTAAAATTTTTAAAAACAATTCATAAGTTTGAAAAAGAAAATTTAAGAAATCTTTCGTTTTCTCAAATACAACGGCTAGATAAAACACCATTTTCCAAAAATCTGAAGAGAAAAAATTAAGAGTTTCGTGCTTTCAACAATATTTTCCAATACAAATCCATTGAATTTTAAGACGTAAGATTATATTGTGAATATAATACCAGGAAAACAAAACAATTCCAGTGAAAACATCTTAAAAGGGGATGTTGAACAAAATTACATATTTTTGCCAATGAAAATTATGATAGAAACGAATATTTTTACAAATTTAAACCTTGTGTGTGCTTCATCTGAAAGTTGGCTTTTAAATTTTGTAATATATCCTGTTGAGTACACCTTACATTTGGCCAAAAATGTGTTCATAGTACGTACATACTACATATTAAAGTTTATTTAAAAGAAGCCAAAAATTCTTCAAATCAATGTGTGAAAATTTTTAAATGATAATAAATTTTTCCGATTATCTACCTCAATAAGTTTAAATAGGAAAATGTGTGAAAAATTCCAAAAAAATTTCATAAATGAGAGCCCAAATATAATGTGTCCAAATGGACATTTTATCTCTGTTTTCTTTCAAGAGAAACTAGTTATTTATCCAATAATTGAATTACAATACGGACAGCAGCAGCAGCATCAGACAGACTTATTTTCAGAAAAATTGGAAAATTAATTATAAAAATCACTGGCTCTGGTTCTGTTTCTGGTATTTTCAATATTCATTTTATAAACTTGAAAATCTCTGTGTAAATTTGATATTCAATATTATGTCCTTGTTGTTCTTTCCTTTTTTTTTTCTTTCTTATCATCATATTCGCAAAATCTTTAAACTATTATTTATGCTTACATTGGATGTGTATGCTGCAAAATTGTGACAGTTGTGGACATAATATTAGCATGTAATGGCAATTAAGAGAAATTTTTAATTTCACACAGCTATTTATTTACCCACAACTGCATGGTTACACAGATACAATTTCACAGATATACTTACATATGTATTTGCATTTATTCGTACATATATTGTATGTTTGTATGTCTGTATGATAGTGAATATTTAATTTGTCTATCTATACACGATAAATCTTAATGATTTTATTTTTTGGTTCTATACGTACTTGTGTGCATATGTTCATGTTCATTTAAGTTATGAACATATTTTCATCATCAGCATTGGTATTCAAATTTTTTGTTTCTGTGTTTTTCATTCGTCTTATAAATTTATTGCATGTAGCTTTGGAACGTGTGTCAGAATGTACTGACTGAACATATTTCTTTCTAGTTTTACATTTGAGTGCATAAACCACTTTATTTCGTATTGTATTATTTTAAAATCAATACGTTTTATGCTGCATACAGTTACAAACTATAACCCAATGACTAACAACCAATATACAGTGAAGTAAAAAGGAAATCCGACAAAACGTTAAAACAGACAAAGTTCAAATTAAATTTCAAAATTATATTTCTACTTTTTAACAAATAAAAGTACGCATCCATAGGTAGGTAGGTAGGTAGAAGTGGCTGTCCACCCGATGAGCGGACACACTTAGGCCTCATACAGGGCCCATTGTGATACCACAGTTTCATCTTTCCCCTATTCTAGGAACCACTCGGAGCTTACGATGAAGCGACTTAGACTGCCAATATCCACGCATGACAGTTCATCTACGTCCTCCATGTAGTAGGCACCCAGGTGTTTCTTTCTCCTCCGACCAAGTGCCGGACATGTGCAACGTAGGTGAATAATAGTTTCATCCTCCTCTTCATCTCCACAGCTTCTGCAGAAATCATTCGCAAGGTGTCCAAGACCAATACGCCTCGCATGTGTTCCTATAAGACAATGCCCCGTAATAACCCCGATAACAGCTTTGAGCCTGCTTCTTTGGAGCTTAAGCAGAGTCGTCGTGCGCCTTCTATCCAGCTTTGGCCAGATTTTTTGCGCCGCTCTGCCCTTATCCGAAGCTGCCCATCTACTGTTGGCAAGGTCCACGATTGCATTGTTAATCATAAGCCCACTGGTACTTAAAGGGATCCCCAATGTAGAGAATTCATCAGAGAGCTCGACGGTCGTACCCCTTCTGGCCAATTCATCCACTCTGCAATTGCCGGGAATGTCCTTATGTCCCGGTACCCATGTGATACAAACATCACATCGGTTCGCCATCTCATTGAGACATCTGCGACAGTCGTATACTGTCTTGGAGTTTATCACACTAGAATCCAGCGCCTTGATGGTCGCTTGGCTATCGGAAAGTATAATGATCCTTCGCTTGCGAACATTTTTGTCCGCAACAATTTTCACCGCAGCTTGAATAGCCGACACTTCCGCCTGAAAGACACTGCAGAGACTACCAGCTCATAGACTTGGATATTCCGATTGATCTCGAATAGATGCCAATACCAACGGCTCCTTCTAATTTGGAGCCATCGGTGTAGATTTGTGCGGCATTTCTCGTTAGGTGCGCCACACCCTTTCCCCAGTCCTCCCTTTTCGGGATGGATGTCCTAAAATTCATTGAGAAGTCATATTGCGGTGTCATATAGTCTATGCTTCCGACAACATCAGCTCCCTCAAGTATCCTTGTATGACCAATGCTCGATGCATGCTATTGTCCAGTCGCCCAGAGACGCCTACTGATCCTAGCCGCCACACCCCTGCAGTATAGGTCGAGCGGTAGAAGGTATAAGATCATCTCCAGAGCGATCGTAGGAGTAGTGCGCAGGGCACCACTAATAATTATGCAAGCAGATCGTTGTAGCTTGCGTAACAAGTTCAAGTTCTTTGTCCTATTCAGGGATTCCCACCACACCAGGCATCCGTAGGTCAGGATAGGTCTGACCACCGCTGTGTAGATCCAGTGAGTCATCCTAGGTTTCAGGCCCCATTTCTTCCCCAACACCTTGTTACAGGCGTAGAGGGCGATGGAGGCTTTTCTTAGTCTGTTAGTGATGTTCCATAAATGCATTTAAACAATAATTTTTTTAAAAATACTAAGTGTTACATATAAAGTATTTTACATATGCTCGAGACTGTAAAGTGTTAATATAATACGAATGAACAAGTAGCAAAAATACATCCATTTATTCATACCTCTACCAGTATTTATGTCATGAATACACACGTATGATTTAAAAGAGAATAAATACACTGTCATCGATACACCCACCACCACTCTTTTATTACAAAGTAAACAATTCGATACGCATACTCGTATGCAGACACAAATATTGAGTTTTAAAAATGTCGACTGTAAATACCAGAGATGGAAACGTTCTAGTTCTAGTTGTGTTACAAAACTGACCGCCAACCTATGTGAACTGTGATATTTCGTTAGCATACTTAGCATGGTATATTATCTGATACTTCGAATTGTACTCTTTCGCAGCAAACTAATTCTAACTGTTTATATAAAGTTTGTTTACATATTAAGTCCAAGAATATCATAAGGATTCTCAAAGGATTATGTTTAAAATGGCAACTTACTCTGATATTTTGTTTAATTTTTTTTATTATTTACAATATAAATACAAATCATATTTAATTATATACGAGATGAGTAACTTCGACTATATGCTTGGTGTAATGTAACAGACCAGAGCCTCTGGTGGGCATCGAACACACGGTCCTTACGCTGATAGTCTAGCACAATACCAATAGACCCTTAGAGCACCCAACTTACTCTGATAAATTCATAATAATAAAGTAATCTATAATTAGGAAAGTGACATCCAAACCTTTAACAAATGGGGCATTTGACTCAGGTATTGATTCGTTCTCACCCCCATATATATATTCGTACGCACAGCTTTGATGCCAATTTATAACCAAAAAGCGAGTGCAGATCTCCTTCAGTTGGATTGAGAAGTTAACCCTATGGATTGTGGTAAAATATATTTTTTCTCACTGCTTGTTTAGTAATTCATTTACTTTGTTTCATTCAAATAGTATTCGTTATAAAATTTACATACAAACGCACGTTATTTTAGCAAATTTCTTCTTGACATTATTGTAGCGCACACTTCCTTAGCTTCTGGATATCCCAACTTTCCCACCCTTTAGGGAAAAGATGGTCTTCATGAGGTCCAAAAAGATCTGCATACAATAAAAGTTTGTATTAAAAATTAGATTTGCAGTATTTTCTTTAGAATAATCCAATCTGAATTGTGTCAATTTGGCATTAAGATCGTCAAAGTTAAGGGTCATAAAATAGTCGAACTTAAAGCGCCTAAAAATTTCCCTCACTTTAGCAATGAAAGTAATTACATCTACTTCCAGTTGTCATACCTATGCGTATTAGAACATAACATATTAGAACATACATATATAAATCCGATATAAATGCTATCTCATCGATCAGTTGTGACATGACTTATAAGTGCAGGTCTGTGATGTCAATTCAGTTCATTATTGCCAACAGACTTTAGTCTACAGAATATTAATTGGAATTGTAGCAGATTTAACTCAAATTTTTTAAAGAGTTTTTAATTTTTCAAAAATATGATAGCGACAGAATGGAGAGATAGTTTCCATGAAATCAAAGCTCAATTGAGCACACACAAAGGCCAGTTGTTATACCACATGCCTCAGAACTAACGGACAAGTCTTAATGAATCAGTTTCGACAATCCCCACTAGAGCATCGCATAAAGACAAAAACCAGTCTAAAAATTTAATGAATTGATAAATTTGATGTCAAATAAAGATTGATCAGTTAAACTATCGCGAAATAATTGCTTTGAACATTGGCTAATAAAGGGGCGAGGCAGTTCACTTTAACTAATAAACAATATCTACAGAAGTCAGTTGCAAGTAATCGAAGTCTCATGTTACTATAAGAAAATGTTTTTTTTTTTTGATTCAGTATACATTCTCTTATCTGTAGTGGACAGTCTAGCTGCGATAAGAGGCATACCTATTAGTATTCGGAATGAGCGTGCCTGCTCTAGTGAGTTATAAAATTAGCTGGAATGTCCCCATGACCAAGAACAGACATCAGATTGAAAATGAAAGTCTATCAAGGCAATCGCTGCGGATGCCACACCTGAAAGACCTCTGATTATCGCTTGAGCGTATAGAAAAATTTGTAGTTGAGTATCCCTTACTCAGGATTAATTTCGCAATGGGGTTTACAGCCATTACCTCGGCCTGAAACACATTACAATAGTCAAGTTGGAGAAAAGTTATTCTAAGATCAAAACCAATGGAAAAATTCCAAACCCTAATATGTTCTTAAGTTTAGAACCATCTAGTGGCCATGTCAAAAGCCTGAATTGAATTAAAATTCCCTATCAAATATAAGTTCAGAGCAGTAACAGTAAATTTCACTTTCAGACTTGTAATGCTCAAAGAGATTATAGTTGTGCCCAGATAGAAGAAAGTGCTACCACGATAGCGTATTAAGGCCAACTGCGACAAAGAAAGTTCGCTAGCAAGTACACTTGATAGAAATCATGTAAAACGAAATACGAAAAAATATTTCTTCGATAACTTCCTCTCAACAGATTTCTGGTAAAAACACTGAGAGCAAATATAATTGTCATGAAAAAGATTCTAAAGAATCTGTTTAAACTGTAGGTCCCGCCATTTATGGATACAATTAACACACACATCATATGTGGTGTGCGAAGCTAGGTCGTAATCCTGACTGAAGGGTTTCTACAATTTCTATCTTCTACCAATTTGTCTACTGTAGCAGTAAGACTGACTAATGAAGTACTGACTAAATTAAGATCATGACCTTGTTAGCCAGACCTATTTATTTAACATGAGGGTTCAAACCATGATTCTTGATCCCATTTAATCTGCACAAGATAAATTGTGATACTTTACGCTGTCGGGTCAAAAAAAAAAATGAATCGCAAGGATTCATACTAAGTCCAAATTCCAAATTTTGGGTTTATCGGGTAGGATCTGCACATACATACATACAGCACTGATGCTGTAAGGGTGACTTTGCCTGCATAAGTTATCACTTTTTTGTCCGAGTAATAAAGTCCGTGTAAAAAACACATACAGTGCATTATACACTACCCTGGTGCTGATTTCTCGGACTAATTGAGTGAATAAATATATAAAACACTTTTCCAACTCATTAAGGGTCCATTAATAAGCATAATTGCTGACTGTAGCTATTCAGAAACTATTACCATATTTCGATACTTTGCATAGACTTGATACTGTTTATAGACTTGATACTTCATACATACATATAGACAATGCTGCACTGAATTGTAGTTGTGTGCAGTGAAATACGCTGGAAAATTGAAAATCTTTCCCTTTTACCAAAAACAAAAAAAAAAAACAAAAAAAAAAAAATGATTATCATTCATGTAGAAAATTGCATTTTGCTCTACCATATAGTAGAGTATAAGGCACACTCTATTTCATATTGAAATTGTGTATTTTCATACAAAAATATATTTCAATAAATTCATACGGAAAAATCAATTAAAATTCGATTCATTCAAAACGAAAACAACAGAAGGAAACTTCAATATATAACCGAAAAAAGAAAATTTAAGAATTTCTGATTTGATGGAAATCGTTGGCCAAAAACATGGTAAGTGATGAGACGAAAATATGTATGTGCAGCTGTAGTTTTTGGAAGTTTATGAATCTCATGAATTTGGAACGTAAAAACATCACCTTTTTTTTCCTTGTATTAGATTTATGGCCATTATTACAACTTACCGTTCACTAAAAGGAGGATTTTAACGGGCAGATAAATTGTTTTTCATTATTATAAGTGGATAATATGGTAGAAGTGAGCTTCAAGCTAAAGGGGGGATCATCCTACCGATAACTTTTAAAGTTAAGTTTATGTTTGAACTATTATATATATATATATATTATATATTATATATTATATATTATTTTCAATATGGCAACTTCAAATATAAACAAAATAAGCAAATACAACAAAATAAAAACAAAACCCGTCGTTGCCACTGCGTTTAAAAAAAAAACTTGTTTAATTGAGCAGTGTTATCGACATTGCTCCGACACTGCCGTATTTTTGAAAAAGTTTTCTTTATTTTATCTGTAAGTTGTAATAACGAAAATGAATTAAAGGTAACTTTACAGTTCCCTTTAGCTAAAGATACCTTTAACTAAACCAAAGTTTAACCGCAAGTTGTAATAATGGCCCTTAATAAGACTAGCCGTTAATAGCCAAACAAACTGTATAAGAAGAAAGAGTATACATCGGAGATTCTGCATGAATAGACGTCAAATATTTGTCTCTTTAGTCAATTTCATATAAAATGTCACGCTTTAACACTTACAAATACAGAAAAAATAATAAAACAGAAACGAAAATAAAGCTAAAATGGCATGACGAAAAATAAGGACTCATAATAATGTCATAATCTGATTTCATGACCACAAATAATTGAGGTCAAGTTTATGGCAAACAATAATAAAAATGAGAATCATAACAATAATGATTCGGCTGACTGACAAATACCATAAAATAAGAGGCTGTCTGTCAGTGACATGTGCTGCCAAATGCTTCATTCACAAATACAATCGTTTCATTCCTTTTATTCATTTCATTTTTCATTCCTGTTCCATTCAATCATTCATTTATTCATTCAATATTTCGTTTAACACTGTCACTGTCACTCTTTAATAAATATTTCAATATTTGCCTGTTTGAATGAGTTTGTTTGTATTCTCTGAATTGTGTAAAAATTTCGATTATTCAATACATGTTATCGTTTCGGTCAATAGTAGAGACTGGAATAATGTATGATTGGATTAAATGGACATTAAGTTTACCCTGCAAACGACGTATGAGTACCATACGTTAAATTGTTCATGCAAAACTTTAAATTAAATTATCAATCGATGAAGAATTAATCTTTACAGAATCTATAAAAGAATTGTGTTTTAAACAAAAAGGTGTACGAATTACAATATATTTGATGGACAAATAATATCAGTTTATTAAACAAAATATAAATAATTTCGGTTGAATGTTAAGCAAACGGCGAAAAATTTTTCAATTTTATTTTTAATTTTGAATGCCATTAAGTAACAGTTTTTTCTTAATACATCATCACGCCACTTAGGCCAAGCTGCAGCCGGAATGTTAAAAGGTTGGCTGCTGAAGAAGGAGAGTACGAAACGTTAGAACGTAGGAAATTCCATCAAACATTAAAATTATAAACAAAAACTAACTCCGTTACAAAGATCTGTCAAATAAATGTCTAGTAATTGTTGTTTTGCAAAGGAATAACAAAACAGGGTATTCTTGATGTTAACATAAAGTTGTGAACAGTGGCACACAGAATTGTGCGAATAATAAAGAATCTTAATTAAAAGTAAACACAAATTTATTTTATTTGCAATCTACGAGCTCATATTTTAAACGCTTTTAAAAGGTAAAAAAACGTAACAATATATACACTTTTGACATTACAATTCGTACATTTCTATCGGAAGGTGCTGCTTTGCTTCGCACATGTGGCAATCCACTCGAAGCAACTCAGTATGTTCAGGACCGCATGAGTGATTGAACCTAGAGATTAAAAGCTTATAAACAAAAATGTGTCTAATATTTACTATGTTCAAATATGCACTTTTATTAAATCAATATTTGGTTTATTGAGAACAATATTTTTAGCGTTCAGACATATAATATACGAAAATTTATTTGACAGCTGGTAAACAAAACAGCTGATTGCTTCAACAACATTGCTTTTAATTTAATCGCGAAATTTAGTGCCAAAAATATTTTTTGAAAAAATGGAAAACAATTTAACATTTAAAAAGGTATTGCTACTGATTAACCGAAACGCCGAGCTGTTGCGGTTAAAAGGAACTACTTTTGACTCCAAAGTGGCTTTTCTCAGAAGGATGAGAATGAAAAATTTGATATGAAACTCAATATAAAATACAAACATTTCTGCTGACCTTCCATTTTTTGTTTGTCGTTGTTTACATTTGAGTTGTCAAATATTAATAGAAAGCGTTCGGAAAAATGTAATCTGCTCACTGAACGTACTTATGACAGTGTTGTATTTAAAGTTTTTTATCAATATTATAACAATTTATGAATTTATTGGCCAATAATTAATTGAAATTTTATATGAAATATTGTGATCAATAATGCCGTTTATTGCGATTTACGTAATAAAGGTGCATGTCTGAACCCATATGACTCCATATTTTTGCACCTCAAAAGTGTAGGTACTCCCAAGAAAAACTCTGAGTAAATTTAACATTCAAAGGCCCATACATTAAAATGTTATTCCGTATATTTAGGACAATATCCTTCAGGTCAAGCACTCTATTTAACCTATTTGGCGTTGAATGTACCAGTTTTTCCTTGTATTTTCTGTTGATATTTGCCAACATTCACTCATCAGCGAGTTTTCAGTTGACTTTTGAGGTTTTGCGACTGGGTAAATGTTCTACTAAATAATCTCTTAAATACTCTATTGTGGGGCCTTTGGTAGGAAGTAAAAGTAATTAATTTAAGGATATAAAGTGCAAATAAAATCTAATTACTACATTGTAAAACAAACTAAATGTGGGTGAAATTATATGGAATTAAATTAAAATTTTCTATAATTAATATTTTAAACCTTATACATATTTAAACTTAAATGAATTTAAATTAATTTAATTAATTATATAAAACAAAAGAAAGTGAACTAAATATTATAAGCTTATTCGTACCTTAAATTTATATCTACACAAAATAAATAAAAGGAGGAAATTAATCAAGCAAAATTATAATTACCTAAAATTATACTTACCAAAATTATGCGTACCTAAAATCATACTTACCTAAATTATGTGCCGAAAAGGAAATCTAGAATGAAATTATACTTACCAAAATTGTGCCCATATTGAAGTATCGATATCATATAAATATATTGTAAATCCATTTGAGAAAAAAACCAGAAAAGGATTTATTTCACAGCTGGAAAAAAGGTAAGAATCTCAGCTCTTTCTCTTAATTCTCTTAAGAAAATTGAAATAACTATATTTCTTTCTTTTCCCTTTTTTTCTCACCACACGCGTCCCAATAATTATAATTACTCGTACGATCCTCCTCCTCCTACTCCTGTAGATCTCTTCTCTTAAAAGAGATTTAAAAACAAATTTCATCCCCATTTTGTTTCACAGTGCTTTAGGACTAAAAAGAGTTAAACCTTGTTTTTTTGTTTCTAATACCTTAAATTTGTTGTAAAACTTATATTTAATGGCTTAAAGATTAATAAAATTTCTGTTTATGCTTGATAAACACCAGATATAAATAAATCGTGCATCCGTTAATTATATGTAGGGCAATTATTACAACTTGCCGCTAAAGTTGGGTTTAGTTAAAGGTAACTTTAGCTAAAGTGAACTTTAAAGTCACCTTTAACTTCTTTTCGTTATTACAACCTACAGATAATATATAGTAGAGTTAACTTCTTCAAGAAAGGTCGATAACACTACTCAATTAAACAAGTTTTTTTTAACGCAGTGGCAACAGCGGACTTCGTTTTTTTGTTGTATATGCTCATTTTGTTTAAATTTGAGTTGCCATATTGAAAATAATATATAATATGGCAAGTTCAAACATAAACTTAACTTTAAAAATTAAAGGTTGGATGATCTTCCCTTTATCTTAACGCTCACTTCTACCTTATTGTCCACTTATAAAAATGAAAAACAATTTATCTGCCCTTTAAAATCATCCCTTTAGTTAGCGGCGAGTTGTAATAATGGCCTTTAAAAATATTATGTATCTTGTATGTAGATAGGGTTGCGGGAATCCTCTCTTTTGGAAGTATGTGCGTATTTTATTACAATATGCTACGAGCCGTAGTCTAATAGGTAGTGTGTTGGCTTATTAGAAGTGAGGCCACGGTTCACCTTCTCCAACAAAACGAAATATTAAAAAATAATTCTTCGGGGGCTTCCTTTCAG
This sequence comes from Sarcophaga caerulescens, assembly GCA_927399465.1. Lineage (NCBI taxonomy): Eukaryota > Metazoa > Arthropoda > Insecta > Diptera > Sarcophagidae > Sarcophaga > Sarcophaga caerulescens. The sequence goes on along the minus strand of OV656872.1, from coordinate 72,940,472 downwards.
CAGATTTCTGTCAAAAAGTCTGAGGGTAAGTATAAATAACACGTGTCGCAAGAAGACTGTTGGCTAAAAGTAACATTCAAGGCCGTATAGCTAGAAGAACGTCAAACGTATCGAATTCAAATAATCAGCAAAGTTTGGAGCTTGCGAAAACCTATCACAATATGGATTCAGTTTTTTTTCAATCTCATAGTTGGGAATGATGAATTTAAGTTTAATTACTCCAGACACGACTGCAGGACCTTTGTACGATCACCAGTCAACACACATTTGTATCCAAAATATACAAAAAAAAAAAAATATACAAAAAAAATTCCGTCAGTAAGAGTGTGAGGATATTTTATGTAGCTCGAGGTTGGTCCATTAGTAGAATTGTAAGTGCAAAATGTGTGGGGAAATGTATAAAGACGTCGTAAAACTTATAAAGGACCATATAATGGTTATGTTGATGATTTGCTATTTACGTGGATATTCCAATATAAACATCCGAAGCGTAAACCATAAATCGAAAAGTCTTGGTTTGAAAAGCAATATATTAGGATCCCTAAATGATCTTGGGGGAATCGTAAATCATTCAGTTTCAGCCAAATAACCTAATAAAATGATGAAGAGATAATATTAGTAATTACAATCAGCGTTGCCGTTTTGGGCTTTTCCTATCAAATTTGGTAGGATTTTCTTAATTTGGTAGGATGGTAGGTAAAATTGATTTTTGGTAGGTTGGATCAAAAAGTATTTTTTTAGTTTAAAAATGTTATTAGAAATGAATTTTATAAATTATTTTTGTTATATTGTTTTGTTTTGTTGCTAAAATGGTAGGATTAAAATTTGTTCAGTGGCAACGCTGATTACAATTCCAAACAGATTCCGGGAAATAATCTCCCAAAGAGAGTATCGAACAAAACTACTTTTAATCTATGCAGTATTAATAAATTTGAGGCAAAATGGCAATTTGACGGATAATCTTTCTCATCGTTAATTACACTTAAACACGCTGGCATAAAAATAAAAAATTCCTAAATACGCTCTCTCTCTCTCGCTCTAATTCATATGGGATAGAAAATATTTTTCACAATCAGAAAATCTTACACATCCTACTCTAAACTACCATACTTTTACGGTTACACTCGTACTTGATCTTAAAAACTGTTTCGTATCACAAAGTGAACCTGATGTTGAGCAAATAAAAGAAAGAAAAAAGATGAATAAAAAAGAATGATTGAAAATGCATATGAAAATAAAGTGCATTTCCATTTCCCACGTGCCTTATACTCTGACTGTTGTTTAGTTTTCAGTCTCAGAAAACAACAACTGCACTGTATAAGAGTGTGAAACAAAATGTCAACTTGAAAATATTAGACACTCAAGGATGACATTTCACAGCCACTTTTTCGATTCACGCTGTTATTGTTGCTGTTGTTATCGTATTACTGTAGGCATTTAACAACAACAAAAAAATTGCGAGCAACACTTAATGGGTTTATGACCCACATTTGGCCTGAGACTTGAGTGTTTTAAAGTGGTCAACAATTTGTCTTTTGTTGTTCTCAATTGCCTCTTGAGAAACGTTTAAAGACATGCAAGGATATCAAGAAAATTTTAATTTAATTGAAATGAAAATCATTGTGACTACTGTTACTGTTATAGGTCTTGTATTGCAATCAAGCTCTAAGCAGACTGGTTATAGCAGATAATTGTGGGATACGGATATGGATTATAGTATGGAGGAGTATTTCAAAGATATTTTAATGAAATTTTTGCTTTTCTATCTTGAACAAAGTGAATTCAGTATAAATAATGGGCTACAGCGATTGCAATTAAAAAGGATGTGTCACAGTCGAAGATGATAATATTTTTTTTTATTCATATATAGTGCATTCCTTGAGTAGGACTCAAACTCTAAGTATTATTTTTTACAAAAAAGATCAGTTTTTTAAACTTCAGATATGCCACAAGATGATTATTTTATATATCCTTGTAAGGTAGTTTTTTGGAACATTTGGTTTATTTCTTAGGGTGGCATGGTGTAGTGGTTACAGGATACAACTGAAAACATATGTACATACATTTATTTTCATTGCTCTTCGATTAAAAAAAAAAATAAAAATAAAAGTCGTCGGACCACCAATACAGATAATATACAACCAACTTCGAACAGAATAGGATGGGTAGGCAGCATCACTTTATTAGGATATAGTTTCTGAACTCTTTTTTTTTTTTTGTTTTGAGACCAACACTTTGGATATGACCCATATTTATTCAGTGTATTGTGGTGAATTACAGGAAAGATAGGAGCAGGGAAGATGGGGTAGTGTGCGACATTTTTAAATCTTTTTTAATGACCAGTGTGGTATATGTATACGTCTTCGGTACTTTTTATTGAGAATTGCTTTTTAATAATAATTCTCGCTTTCTTTTTTTCTATTGTGAGTAATCACATATAACAGGCACGGCATGACCATCGAATTCTCGACCATTGGAGGTCCTCTGGGAACCTACAAGTTCATGATTAACAATGTGGTCACAGATTCCGTCAACCGCAGGTGGACAGTTTCGGAAACGGGCAGAAAGGCGCAGAAAATCTAGCATAGGCTGAATGGAGGGCGCACTGCGACGCTGCTTAAACTCCAAAGAAGCATGCTCAGTGCGATGACTGCACTGACGTGACGAGGCATTACATTATGGGTACGCACGCGAGGAGCATTGGTCTGGGGCTCCTCGCATATGATTCCTGTAGAAGCTGCAGAGATGAGAGGGAAGATGAGACTATTCTTCACCTACTGTAAACATGCGCGGCAGTATGTCAAGGGAGAAAGAGATATCTTGATGCCTATTGCATCCATGATCTTGCTAATCTGTCAAACATTGACATCGGCAGTTTGAGTCGCTTCATTGGAATCTCTAAGTAGTTCCAAGACTATGGGATAATTGATTGAAAATGGGCTCCTTGTAGCCTAAGTGGTTCCGTTTGAATGCCTTGGGCGGATGCCCACCTCTACAAACAATCTCGAACAACCAGATTATCTGGTGGGAATTGAATGCACGGCCTCGGCACTTGAAGCGCACTACCAACTAGGCCATCGTGGCACCCAGTATAACAACCCAATATATTTTGATCATGCGTGTTTTTAAAGGCAACTAACGATCGAGAAATCCTATCATCCCAATGTCTGCGACAATTACTTGCTTAGTTATAAAATTTTAATCATAAAACTGAAACCAGATGCAAATCTGAGCAAATAACCAGATGAAGATACTTTGTGAGAAAACTTAAAATAACTAAGCTGAGAACTCTGCCTCGAGACTAGTGCTGGAATAACATCTACAGAAGAAAACTTCATAAAATTATGATTCATAACAAACGACTGAAATTTCAGAAAATAATATATCAGGGAACGATATTTTGAAAAAAAGAAAAGAACCTCAAAAAACAACCAAAATTCTAGCAGTCCGCCTACTAACTATACACGATTCATTAATAGGCGCCTCACAAATTATTCAGAAAAAGATCTTTAAAACTCTACTTTCAAACCTTAAAATATAAAAGTACTTATCGGAGTACAAATGTACGTACACATTTACAAATTTAAAACATAATTCCATGTTAAATAAATTAAAGTTAATTAAAAAAAAAGAAAAAAAAAAGATGAAAAAGTTAAAAAAGCATAACCAAATAAACAGTATGCATCATTAATTTTCCCTTTCATTATCATTTTAGCAAAACAGCCAAGTAAAAAAAGAAAATACAACCAAATTCCAAATTAAACACATTTTCCATTACTGTTAATGAAGGAAAAAAAAGCAGGAAAAATCTTAGAAAAACTTACTTATAAATTCACTTTTAAATGTTTTTCTAGGATTCATTGTAAACGATGTTATAAATTCAGAAATATTTACATTTTCTCTACATTTTTTATACGATTGCTGTTCTTTGTGTTGCCGCTAAGGTAAGGTGTAGTATAAAGAAATCAATTTCAATGAAATTAAAGGGTTTTGATAACATATACTATGAACCACTATTCTGCTCCATAACTTCCTACCATTGATTAAGATAATTTAATGACACCGCTTCATTTAAACTAGTCGCAGGGAAATCTGAACCGTTTTTGGTTGATTGTTTCGTTCAGAGGACCGTAACATTGCGAAGAAGTATCGGGTCCACAATCTAACGTTTTTTTTTTTAACTAGTGCTTATTTCGTGAATGGTAACACTGAGCTCATGTCTGATTTGATAATTATTTTCATCCTTCCGCTGAACGAATATGGTTGTGTTTCCCGTTTTCGCTTCGCTAAGTGGGCCTGCGATCGACTTACAGAAGATGCCGATTTTGGCAAAAAAAATCATCTTTTCAGATGAAGCTCATTTTGATCTTGGCGGGTATGTAAACAAGCAAAATTGTCGCATTTGGGGCACAGAAAATACGCACGCATACATTGAAAAGCCGACGCACCCAAAACGAGTCACTGTTTGGTGCGGATTTTGGTTCAGAGGCATAATTGGGCCATTTTTCTTCGAAAATGAGCAAGGAGTGGCCGTTACAGTCAATGGCGATCGTTATCGGGCCATGTTGAACGAATTTTTGTTCACAAAAATTGAAAAGGAGGATATTGGCAACATTTGGTTTCAACAGAATGGCGCTACGTGCCACACAGCCGAAGCTACACTCGATGTTTTGCGCCCTGTTTTTGAAGATCGCATTATCAGCCGCAGAGCTGATGTCGTTTGGCCACATCGGAGCTGCGATTTGACACCGTTGGACTATTATTTGGGGGGTGCCGTCAAAGATAAGCGTTACGCCGACAAGCCAGAGATAATTGACGGTTTAAAGGACAATATTCGTGAAGCCATTGGTGAAATACAGCTGCACACCATCGATAATGTGCTTAAAAATTGGACCGATCGTGTAGGCTACTGCATGGCCAGCCGAGGTAGCCATTTGAATGAAATTATTTTCCATTATTAACCGGAAGGATTGTACTTTCAAATAAAAAAAGAAATTTGAGAAAATATTCAGTATTGAAAATTCCAAGAAAAAAAAGTTATTTGGCGGACCCTTTACAATATATTTTTGCAACGAGATTTTCATTAAGCGCTTCCTATCTTCCAAGTGTGTGAGATAAAATCGACATTTTATATTCGTTTGAAGGACCTTTTAATGCCATTTTTCGTTTAAATATCCGCCTCGGCGTATCCTTAGAAATGACTGAGGCCTCAACAGCTGTGCTGTACGCACCATATACATACGTCGCTTGTGGTGCATCACTGTGGTACGAGATGGTCTTGTCTGTTGTTGACCGACGTAAAGCTCTGACGTGTCAGAGGATGGTTCTCCTGGGTAGTGTGCCAGTTTGTTAAACAGCCTCAACGCTCTTCAGGTGTTGGTAGACGTAGCACCCGTAGACTTAGAAACAATACGTCGAGGTATTGTTTTCAAGGACAAGAAAGTACTATCACTTCTAGTGTATGATAAGTGGAAATCGCGTTGAACGAACAGCGACAAGGGCAGGGTGACGTATGAATTCATATCCGACGTGACATTAGTACTGAAACGTCCCGACTTTGACTTTAGCTTAAGTCTGGGATTCTTACTGACGAGACATGGTTCGCTCAATGCATTCTTGCATAAGAAGGGCCTTAGTGATACACAGGACTGTGGGTGTGGGTTGGTACCTGAAAACTGACGGCATGTACTGACTACATGTCCGCTCTACGATGACATTAGGGATTTAGAGGCAATTGGTATCATCAAGACGAGGGATATGTTGGACTTTAGTAGGGCCTTAGCTACGGATCGAACTTAGCAAATAATTGAGGAGTTTGCTCGTCTTGCCTTTAGTAGGAGAAGAATGAGGGTGGGTTGATGGTAGGTTACCCTTTCGGCGCCGTTCGTCGTGGGTCCTCTACAATAGTGGGTTGCCGAGCTAGGTACGTGGTCTGTGTTGTTCGTTTTCATTGTTGGCGCGTAGTGTCCTCTCATTGTGTTTGTTTGTGTGCGTCCTTTCTTGTTGGGTCACCAGTCCCGAACTGTTTGGGTTTCAACTGATGGCAGACTGGAACGCGAAGTCTGACCGGAGGTTTAATTCTGGTGCCACGGGTGTCGGGAGCCACAGAGATAATGGTGCGGTCTTCTTGTGGGATCAACGTGGTGGCTGTGGTTTATACACAAATCGCGAGGAGAACGCTAGGGAAATTAAGATAATCTGCGAGTGAAATTATGTCCAAATGCATGGCTTCGAGTGGGTAGTATGGTAGTCTTACCACGAGGTATCATTTCCACCCGTGCTTAGAGCATCGTGGGCCTTGATGGCGAACTCTAACACGAGGATTGGGTTCGATTCCCGCCAAAGACCGTGATCTGTTACACTACACCGAGCATTTGGTCAGAGTTACTCAACTTATAATAATATATTATAATTTACAGTTGTTTTGTAATTAGTAAATAAATAAATAAAAAGTAGAATAAAATACTGAGTCGAGCAATTGAAAACCGATTAAGAAAGTTTTTTTTGTTTTTTAAACAAATCTTATCATCTTACAACCTCGAATACTAATGCCACCCATTTATAAGTACAATTCATAGATTTCTATACACTACATCTTAGGCATACGGCTGCATTCGAAATCAAGAAGGAAACGGAAATACAATGAAATAAAATATGTTTCAATAAGAAAAGGCTTTTCTTCAACAAATTGAAAAATAATTAATAGGGGGTATCCAAGGAACCAATTTTTTTTGTTCTTCTTTAAATTTTAATTGTTTCTTTATTTTCTATTTATTTATTAAAGAGTATGGAAAACCTACTCTATTTTGAACGGGTTTATTCTTTTTATAAACGCAAAAAAGATATCGAAAAAAAGTTATTAAAACATTTAATAAAAAGACAACAGAATCAAACTCTCTTTTTCTTTTTTTTTTTGGTGAAATAGATTAAAAAAGGGACTACAAATAGAGGATGGAAGACCATTGAAAAAACATCAAAAAGGCCATCTGAATGGCAATTTATTTATTTTTCCTTTCATTAATCAACTCACTTAAAAATTGAGGTTCTTTTGTTTTTATTATTGTCAGTCTTTTTGCCCTCTTTCTATATTTTTTTTTTTGTATAGCACTTCACAGAAACAGCGAGTGGCAAATGTGAATGCGAATGTTAGAAAGTGTTAAAAATGTTTCATATTTGCCCTTTATACTGGCAGTGTAAACAAATCATAACATTTGTAACATCTTCTTATGATCACCTTGAATGAACACCTTATTTGCAAAATAAATTAAATACGGATTAAAAGAAGCATTGCTCCCGTAATATAAGATACAAAAGACTAGTATTTGTAAGTCTAGTTCCAGGAATTGTTTTTCGTTTGCGCTAATCATATAATTCTAATCTAAATCTAATCTAATAATCTAATTCATCTAAAATAACAGCAATTTATGCTCTAAAGTTCTTGACGGCTCTCAGCCTAGCGATAGCATCTAATATTTGTACTCACTGGGAAATGCAGAAGATTGCGAAACATTTCCTCACGCCTAACATGTACTTTCTAAAGTATTTCTGGCGGAATAGCGTCTGCCCTTAACTCTTTTTTTTATTCATCTACACTTGTAAGTCGAGAATCAGTTTACCCGTCTGTCTTCTGTAGTACTCTTGTACCCCGTAAGTCATTGAGAGACATTCTGTTGTAGCGTTGCTATTTTTTTTGCCTGAATCAGGTTTTGTCTAGCGTTTGGAAATCATTCGGCACACCAGTTCCAGTGCACTGCGCTTGCTGGCATCACATAAAGAATTGCCGTTCTTTGTGAAATTGCTAAAAAAATTATAATAAATGCAATAATTTCCACATCAGTTGTGAAAACTTAGGGTAACTGATCTCTAACGGACATTTTCGGAAACTTTATTTCAATATTAAGTTTAAACTAAGTCGATTCTAAAGTACTTGGATATACATTTTCTTTTTTTACAGTTTTTCTTTTAAACGTGATTAAGGTTTTAAAAAAAATCCCATTTTTGTCGTCATATGACTTCAGCATCATCAAAAAATGCGATTGAAAGGTCTTAATGATTTCGCATGGGTTTCCCCTAAAGTTAAGCTTAATTAGATAAAGTGGAACTGAAAATGTAAGAGTTTGTAACTGTTTTACTTGCATAAGAAGCAAGTAATGTCGGCATAGCCATGTCAATGAGTCCCCTATCCAACTGCATTTGGCGTTGAAAACTAGGACCGGCACAGATTCTGACCGATAGATTGGCAGTCAGTTCTTCACTTTACTGTCACTTGAGTGAAATCAGTGGGCTCTATAATGTGAGAAGTGCTTTAAGAGTGAATCGGAAATTCTGCAAAATACATTCATTCGAAGACTGGTAGTAGTACTGGAGATGGATTTTTCGGACTTGGAATGAAATATTTTAAACTCATGAGAAATCCATTGGTATTTTTATGCCATCGAAAGATGCGAACACCTGCAAAAGATGGGACATAGTAATCATATAAACGCAACGCAGCAACCACAACAAATTGCAGCCTAAAGTACGCTGCATGTGCATTAATTATAATGTAGACAGCAGCAACAAAGCATAAGCAAAACAAATAAAAATTAAAAAGTGTGTTAATTGTTTATCAATGTAGCTCCTTATATATTATACATCGCGTTTTTAAAACCTCTATTTCCTGCATGTTATTGTATTGACAGCACTAATCCTCAGATTTCCAGCACTGTAATCACTTATTCTCAAATTGCTGTGAATAAAAATAGAAATTAACCTTTAAGCAAATCAGCAGAATCCATATACATCCATTTAATCTATTTTTGAGAGATTACTGTGTTTGCTGCTTTGCATTTATTGTGTTTATAGCATGATACCCTCTAAAAGACACGCCTTAGAGCCTTCAGGTCCCATGTGATTAAACCGGAATTAGTGTAGAGCAGTAAATGGGGTTATACAGGCTTGATGTCATGTCAATGAACAGATAATTAAGCTTCGTATACTCGGACGAAGACATTTGCTTTACATACATAATTGGCCATTATAACCCTTCAGTCAGGATTACAGCCTAGTTTCTCACACCACTCATGTTGTGTGAATTAATTTAATACATGAGTGGCGGGACCTACAGTTTAAAGTCGACTCCGAACGACTGATTTTCGAGAAACTTTTCATGGCAATTTTATTTCCTCTCAGAGTTTTTGCCAGAAATCTGCTGAGAGGAAGTTGCCGAAGAAATGTTTTTCATATTTCGTTTTGATGTCTGACCTGGGGTTTGAACCTTGGCCTTACATCTAATAAGCCAACACACTACCTACTAGGCTACGGCGACTTCAGACATTTGCTTTATTTATACGAAATTGAGACAATCTCAACTTTTGTTATAATTTAAGTATTGCTTCTGGCTACAAAGAAATGGTTTGAAAATATCGACCACCCGTATGATCTGGTATTGTGGACCCAAACCACATATTTACGGAATAAGAATCATTTCGTCGTGGTCTAGTAGGCAGTGTGTTGGCTTATTTGACGTAAGGCCTCTGTTCTCTCAGCGGATTTCTGGCAAAAACTCAGAGAGCAAATAAAATTGCCATGGAAAGTTTCTCAAAAATCTGTCGTTCGGAGTCGACTTTAAACTGAAGATCGCACCACGTAAGTATAAAAATTAACGCACACAACATAAGGGGTGTGAGAAACTATATCGTAATCCTGACTAAAGGGTTGTAATGACCAATAATGTATGTATGTTTTCTAGCCCTATATATAGATTCTATAATAAATTTTCAGATACTTGTACCCTGTTTTCAGCTACTTGTAACAAAGTTATACTTTACCATTATAGAATACGATTGTGGAATAAAAAGTCTTCCTACAAGTCGACTTGACTTTCCAATTTAAATTTTATCTCACTTCCAAGAATATGTCGTACAAACAAAATACGATTTTCCTTTTCTTTTGTTTATTATTTGTATTATCTTTTGCTACAAAGAAAAAAAGAGAGAAAAAACAGAGAAGAAACATTATTTTAAAGAAATCAAGTAACGAACGGACAGACACATTCGTACAAAAGTACAAAAATAATACACAGTTTAACTTTTGATGGTTTAGAAAAGATGAAGAGGGTCGTAAAATAAATTAAAACAATCAATTGCCGAAGTAAAAAGGGTTCAAATTGTAATTATTCTTAAAAAATTGTTTCCTTCAAGTTTTTTTTTTTTATTTATCTTCCTCTTCCCTTCCCATCCATTTACATTTTAAATTAGCCGATCCCCCCACCCCCCTTTAAAAAAATTTGTTTTTTTAAATATTTGTACTTAAGTACAAACAAATAATTGTTGTTGTTGTTGTGAAAAAATTTAAGATTATTTGTCAATTTCGAGAATTGGTCTTAAATTAACTGTAAAAGAAAAAAAAAAGAATTTTAAAAAATTAAAATTTAAATCACTGGGCTTTAGTAGAGAAAATTAAGTACTCAATGCAGAGATTTATTGTTATTAGGACATCTGAAAAGTAATAAATAACACCAAAGACTTTGGCATATTGATGGACAACAATTTTAAGATAATGAAAACCTATTGGATATGAGGATTACTTGCTTGCAAATCCCTACAATTAATAAACTGTTTTGGCCAAACATGCCATTCTGGTACGCTGAATGCTTGCAGGGAAATCCTGGGAATGCAACCCGGGAATTATGCACTGGATGTGTATCATGATGGAGCAATTGCCTGGGCAGAGTTGGACAAGCTATAGAGACTAGAAATAACAGAGGCAATGAGAACATGACCTACAGCGGCGCTGGAAGCTCTGCACATGGTAGTAAAGCTTTTAATAAAAATGAATGGAGTAATCTGGAAGCTGCATATTCTTTTAAAATTGGGACTATTATGTTGTATACAGAAGGGTGATGAACAGAAGCAGGACTGTTTCGTCTCAGAGTAAGATATTGCAGAGTTGTACAAGATACAGAGACTAGAGTGTGTTGGCATAACATAGGCAATGAATACACGTCCAACAGCAGCGCTCGGTTTTATTTAAGCCCGCTGATCATGGTAGTCAAGACCAAAGCATTGGAGACCATGCTTAGGTTGATGGGAATAAAGCCCAATATGAAATTTATTATAGGATTTCGTGACCTAAAGAATTGATTGGATAACAGATTCCTCCTTAACTGTCCTCTATACAGAACCTGTACATTATCTGATTTTGAGAAGTGTTTTTCAAAGAGACTATTTAATAAAAACTAATATCAGGTTATCATTAAGCTGCATATTCTTTTAAAAGAGGGACTATTATGTCAGGAATGGTCCCAAAGCAAAATATTGCGGGTACTCTCCAAGTGGATGTCTATGCTATCGAAGAATGTGCTCAATTCAATTTCTATAGGATCCACAAAACACAGCACATAGTAATACCATCTGACAGTCAAGTCGCCATTCTAGGATCGATAACTTTATTATACATCTAATAAGGAACCATATCGTGAAAAGCTCTGAGTGTATTGAAAATAATTTAATTATGGCTCCATACTATGTTTGCAATGAATTTATCCAAAAAACACTTCTAAACGGATTTATACCACCTGAGGCTTTTGTATACCTCGATACGAATGATTATATTCAAAACCAGTTCGGCGTTCCTATACTTTATCATTTGTATAGACGGGCCAATATCAAAGCAATTCAATGCAATCAACTTACCGATACTAATAAAATATTTGACACTAGCGTTTATACCAAAGATAAAAGTATATTTCCAAACGTAAATATTAAAAAATTTTGGTGGCTTACACACTAAGTTGCACTTCCTCTTCTTTTTACCCTTAATAACTTTTATTTTTTATTTTTTTGCATATTTAAGTAAGGTTTTTTGCTTTTTTTTTTTTTTCTTTACATTAAATAACAGATATGTACATACAAAGTAAATATTGTATAAATAATTGAAATTTATGTAGAAATACAAATATAATAATAATTATTGTACTAGAGAGCTCCAATTTGGGACAGTGTATGAAAGTCTATTAAGTTATAAGTACTGTTGTTTATTTAAGTCTAAGTATAAATATATCTGTTAAATAAACCATAAAAAAAAATAAAATCAAGTCGCCATTCGAGCTCTTGGCTGTTATGAGGTTAAATCGGTCTGTATGTAGTATGAGACTGTCTGGTGGAAGTTGAATCAGCTAGGTAAAGAAAATAAGTATACCCTTTGCTGAGTCCCAGATCATGTGGCAATTCTCAGCAAAGACCAAGCAGATGAGCCCTTGATGGGGCCAGAACCTATGGAGTGGAGGACGATGTTTGAAAAGTATGCTTAATACAAGAGAAGATAAAGAAAGACAAAGACTTCTCTAATCATGTGGGTTTCCTAACGTTTGTTAGAAAATTAAAATGAGAGAAAACCTGACTCATGCATTAAACTTTTCAGAAATAATCTGAGGTTGTTACTGCTCTTTTGTTACGGCGGTATAGACTCAGACTACACTTATTCAGAATAGGAGATCCTTTTTAGCTCAAAATATCATCATCGGAATAGACTCTGGCCTCTATTTCCACTTAAAACGTTTTAATAAGAACTTAATTTTTAATTTTCGCACAAAATACTTGGCCTATACACTTTTTGCCCTCTTTTTTTTCGAGAGACATTATTGACAAAAGTCTTAAGTCGCCGTAGTCTAGTAGGTAGTGTGTTGGCTTATTAGACGAAAGGCCCGAGTTCAAATCCCAGGTCAGACATCAAATCGAAAATATGAAAATATTTCTTCGGCGACTTTATCTCAGCAGATTTCTGGCAAAAACTATGAGAGTAAAAATTGCCATGAAGAGCTTCTCAAAAATCTGTCGTTAGGAGTCGACTTTAAACTGTAGGTCCCGCCACTCAACACGAGTGGTGTGCGAAGCTAGGACGTTGTACAATGGGTCAATTCGACCTCCGGGTACAGTACTTGCCACAATTGACAAGTACACGTCTTATAACTTTAGACTAGTAACATATCTGTCCTTTTTTCATATATCGAACTATCGATTTTAACATTGGGTTGTCATAGGAGGCCAACTAGTTCATTTGTATATAGTTATATACTAGTTAAATAACCAGTGAACTAGTACACTAGTGTACTTAATAGTTTTTTACTAGTATTTTTCAAAGTAGTTTTAAACTAATCTAATCTTTACTATTGCAAAATTGGTACTAAAATTACTTTTTCATTACTAGGAATGCACATAAATTTGAAGTTAATTTCTAAAATTGAAAACTTTTCTACACCACATAAAGGATATACATCGGCAGAGCAAATTCCAATTGTCATGGAATCTATGGGTTCCTTAAAAAACCATTAATATTTGTTAACCCTTTGCCTAAGATAAATTTTGTTTTGATTATTGATAAAAAATCGTTCGAAGCTTTATTTTCTTCATAAAAAAGTGACATTAAAATAATAATTAATAAAAAAATCAAAAACAATGTTGTCAACTTTTCAATTTTTAAAAGCGTCTATATTTTTGAAAATCACTAAAAACAGTGATAAAAGTAATAAGCTGACAACATGTTTTCAAATCAGTTCAGTCGAAATTTTATTTGTCTTGTTTTTGTTCTATTTTGACTAGAACGTATCTATCACTTTGTCTACAGTCTTTTTACAACTAGTTATATGACTGTCCCAAAACGTAACTAGTTTAAAATTTAGCTGCAGGGTATATGTATATACATACATTGTATATTATACAAATAGGACAAATAACGGTATAAAATATTGTAATATATACTAACATTTACAGTTCTTTCTACATAAAACTCTAATAACAAATTTCTGATATAATAACCAAGTTCCAGACGATTTATTAGAACGTCTTATAATAAAACTTCCAAAAGAGGGGAATTTACATAATTGAACAGCTGCGGTAGTCAGCTTAGGTTTTATACTAAACTAAAATCTTGCAATCAACAGCTTGAGATCCTTTCGTGAATAGTCAGTTGAATTTGCTGACTTTAAGCGACTCAATGCGGTATGGGGAACACTAGTTAGCCAAGGAGTGCTTGTATAATTAGTTTCAAGGAGCCTTAAAACAACTTCTTTATGACTGCGTCGTAAAGTAAATGCTGCAGTTTGTCCAGGTTGAATCTTGGTTTCACTACCGCTTAATTACATATTCATGACATACTGATGAAGTCACCGTAGTCTAGTAGGCAGTGTGTTGGCTTATTAGACGTGAGGCCACGGTTCAAACCCCAAGTCAGACATCTCCAACAAACTAATTTATAAAAAAATATTTTTTCGGCTATTTCCTGTCAGTAGATTTCTGCCAAAAACTCTGAGAGTAAATAAAATTGCCATGAAAAGTTTGTCAAAAATCTGTCGTTCTAAGTCGTTATTAAACTGTAGGTCTCGCCACTTATGTATAAAACTAACACAAACAACATAAATGGTGTGAGAAACTAAGTCGTAATCCTGACTGAAGGCTTGTAACGACCAATTATGTGTGTATGTATGATAATGACGTTGACCTTCAGCCTCATCGTTGCTCTAGAACGTTGTCAAACATCTAAGCGAGTTTTGCATAAATTCTTCATGCTAAGAGCACTTCTACTTTTAAGAGGAGCTCATCATAATTGTCTTAAACTTATTATTATATTGGGAGTTTAATTTCTGAAGAGCGCGGACCCAAAAAGAAAAACGGAGAAGATTTTGCAACACTAACCGTAAAGAACTCTCAACAAATTGTGGGGATCACAAAGTATTGTAACACATATTTAGTTGCACAGCTGCAAGGCTTTGTTAAGCGATGTTAGACGTTATCTTATACTATATATTCTAAGTTAGAATATACTGACCAGCCACAAAATGAAACCAAGAGATATGGAATCAATGCTTAAATTTAACAAAGAATGCAAAAGCCTGTGTAGTTGCCTGAGTAGTAGCCGAACAAAATTTTCAAGCCTCCAGAACATCAGAAAGATTCAAATACATGGAGAACACTGACTGACGAGTTAATATCGTACGATGTATACTGGAATGTAATGAAATTGATTTCGCTTAATATAGTTCAATGTTTTCTAGTGGAATTGTTCAATACGAGTGCAATCAATTTGAATGTTTAGTACTTGATTTCCGCTAATGGTGATGTTTGAAAAGAAATTTAGAAAATAACATGGCAGTCTAAGAACATCAGCAACAAACAACAAAAACTGTAACTCTAATGCACCAGCGCTAAACTCATGGATTGTTTTATTCTGTTTACTTCCACATCAAGGCATTATTTTCATTACGGTTGCAACAATACAGTTGAAGCAACGCAAAGCAAAAAAAAAAAGATGTAAAATTCGAGTCATGTACCCGTAGAAAAAGAGAAAAAGACGAAAAAACTGAAACTGAGAGAAACATTTTTCGGGTTCTTCATTATTCATGACTGCGATAAGATGACTTTGTTTTTATAGCATCTGTTATAGCATCTGTATGTTTGTGTGTGTATGTGTGTTTCCATGAATATTTTCGTTTTTATTGTTACTTGCTGTACTTGCTAGTTATTGTTGCTAAACTTGTCGTAAATATAATAATAAAGTTTGTACGGTTGTGTGTAGTTGTGCATCTTTTTTTTTTTTTTTTGTTTTTTATAAACGTATTTATATGTCTGGGGGTGTATTTTAAAATGCAAATACATACTAAAAATTTACTCGTCCATTATATGTATTCTTCTTTTAAAACGTTGTTCGCTTAAGTCTGGTAAAACTTTTCATATTGAATTTAAGGAATATCATGTGGAGGAATTAATCGAAATTCGATATAAAAAAGGCAATCAATTTATTTCGTTTCAATTTCAACTCCAATACAAAAGAATTTTGTTGGCTAACCAATAATTTCTAATTGTAGGACAAAATTTATTTTTAGAAGCTATTAAAAACCTCAGCTGCAGGGTATGTTGCGATGAGGAGGAGTTAGAGACTATCGAACACCTCCTCTGTAACTGCCTAGCCCTTGGTAGGTTCAGGTTGAGGACCCTTGGCAGGGCATTCCTTTAGATCTTGTGATTCTGTGCCGAGAGCCGACATCAAGACTCTCCACAGATTCATTAGCAGCTTGGACTGGTTGAGAGGTGCTAGGGCTTCATAAGTGTAGTTGCGCTCTCCCCCTTTTTTGTTTGTGTCTGTTTCTTTCTGTGTGATTCCTCCGCTTCCCTTTCCCCACCTTACCTACATGCCCTCCTTTCATCCTATTCCCTCTATTTCCTTCCCTCTCTAAGGACGTTGTACAATGGGTCAATTTCGACCTCCGGGTACTGTACTTGTATTAACTGACAAACACACGTCCTCTAACCTAACCTAACCTAAAAACCTCAGCTACAATATTTTTTCAACATCTTTCTGGGAGAACAAGCGGCAATGTTAGCTTTCTACTTGCAACGGATAGCAAACTACGTTTCCCAGATTACACCACGAGTTTAAAGGCCGTCCATTGCTATCCAACTTTCCCTGCGTCAAACTCTACAATTGAATGAAGTGCGCATATGAATGAGGGGGAAAATAAAATTGCTATGAAAAGTTTCTCAAAAATCTGTCGTTGGGAATCAGCTGTAAGTGGTGTGAGAAGCTAGGTTGTAATCCTAACTGAATGGTTGAATTGACCAATTATGTATGTATGTAAACTGTCAGATAAACAGACTGAATGTAATTTGTATGAGATGTGGTATATGATAGATCATTACGAACCAGCAGAAAATGATAGAACCTTAAAACATATTTTCGTTCCAATTAATGTTTGTACTAAATTTCGAAATTGTATCCTTGAAGTCGCCGTGGTAGTGTGTCAACTTATTAGATAAAAGGCTGTGGTTCAACTGCTGGCTCAGACATCTGGAAAAGAAAATATGACGGTGACTTCTTCCCAGCGAACTCTAATAAAATAATGCCATGAAAAGTTTCTAAAAAAAGTTTCGCTATTAAACTAAAGGTACCGCGTTTCGTGAATAAAATAAGCACACATGAGTGGTGTGATGAGCTAGATCATAATCCTAGCTGAAGAGTTATAATAACCAATTAAGTATGTAACTATCCTACTAAGACTACCAATGCGAAGGCTCTGAGAAAGAATTTTCGATCTTATTCTTGGCCAAAGTTTATTATCAGTAATCGTGGCTTTGTTGCCCTCTTTTTGATTACTGCTGCTTCTCAACAGTACATGACAAAATCTTTAGTGCCAACCAAATGTAAGTGCACACTGGTTTTCATTTTTATATTGTATCGTATGCAGATATAAAATATTTTTAATTCATACAAAATATTTTGTTTTTATTTTTGCAAGTTTTTTTTACACTATAATGTGCATGTTTATGCATGAGCTTCTCGATTTTATAGTTTTTGGTCTTCTTTTAAAGTGTTTTAGTATTCATAAATGGATGTTAAAGTTATGCTTAAAATACTCCCATGATTTTACATTTCGAGTTTAAGGTTTTTCAATAATTCTCATCTTATGAATGTTGTTAAGATAAATTCCTTAGAAAATATTTTTTTTTTGTTTAATTTTCCTAATTACGTATAGGAAACGATATATTTAGTCTAATAAGAAAGTAACACTTTTAGGACAAAATATACAATTAATTGATGTAATTTAAAATGAAGATGTATAAAAAAGGTTTTGTCATCAAATTTGTTTAACCCTCCGTCACAGTCATGGGTCTGGCCAGACCTTTTCCAATTTATTTTGCATTTTAAACGTGTTTGCAATATGGCTAGAGATTTGAATTTTCAGGTACCCTTCTGAAATTTTCTTGGCTTTCTGGTGGTGAAAAAATGGGACGAATAAAGTAAAAAAAAAGGAGTTAGAAGGATATTTTGAAAAATATGTCATATTAGTACCACAGTGGGTCTGGCCAGACCTACTTTTTAAACGTTATAAATTTGTAATCGAAGCAGTCTTTAAATGTTTTGTTTTAGTTTGACGCGAACTTTCAAAGTGTTTATGAGAAATTTTTTCTAAAAAAGTGTTAAAATTGGAAATTTTTGGAAAATGAATGATGAATTAGAATTTATTTTCAATACGGATTTCTACACCAGAATTGCCGAAGCTTTGGCAAATGACTTGAGGCGTGAAAGAGCTAATGAGGAAGCCGGACAGCATGAAGAAAATGATCCATTTTTGGATGAAAATGATGAAGATTATTTGCTATACGAAGATGACGCATCGGACGTTGAAAATGATTTGGTAATCGAACCAAATGTAGAAGACGACAGTGATGAAGAGGAGGAAGACTGCGGTTCTGAAACAGGTGAAGAGAATAATAATTGTTTCATTGGAAAAGATGGTACTATATGGAAAAAAAACCAGCCGACCAGTGGTCTCGTCAACATGATGTGATGCGTTTTCGAGCTGGGCCTAAAGAGCAAATCTCTACTCCACTTGAAGTTTTAAAAAAAAATTTTTAAACCAAATATTTCAGACATATCGGTATGGAAGAGACGCAGTCAATAAATGGAATGCTGCAAATGTAAATAAAAAACTAAGAGTTTGGAAGGATCTCAAAGAAGATGAATTATACGCTTTCATCGGCATTCTTTTAGCAATGGGAGTTTCACATAATAACATGCAAAATCCACGGGTTTTGTGGCGTACTGACGATTTACCCATATTCAGGGCCGCAATGTCTCTTCATCGATTTATATCCCTGACCAGATACATTCGGTTTGACGACGGAAGAAGCCGGTTATTTTGATTACTCCAAGACAAAGCTGCGCCTATTCGAGATATATGGAATTTTCTAAACGAAAATCTTGCGAAGAATTATAGTCCGCATGAGAGTAAAACCATTGACGAGCAATTGTTTCCATACCGGGGAAAAACTAAATTTACACAATATATACCAACGAAACCTGCAAAATATGGCATAAAAAATTGGTGGGCCAGTGATTCAAAAACAAAGTCTCCGTTACAAGGAAAATTATACACACGTCGAAATAAATCAAGGTGAAAACGTTATGTTGCAGCTTGCAAAGCCGTACGCTAAAAGTGGACACACAATTGTCGCTGACAATTTTTTTACATCTTTAGAAGGAGCAAAACGTCTGGCTAATCTTGGTCTAGCATTCGTTGGCACCATTCGGTCTAATAAGAAATGCATTCCTATAGAAATGAGAAAAAGTCGTTCACGACCTGTTCATTCATCTGTTTTTGGCTTTCACAACAACTTGGTTACACTTTGCAGTTATGTTCAAAAAAGAATAGATGCGTCAATCTTCTGTCCACTGTACATTAAGCAGATAAATGTGAAGGTGAAGCCAGTAAACCAGAAGCAATTTTATTTTATAATAAAAATAAAGCTGGTGTCGATTGCATGGACCAAATGGTTTCGCGTTTTACAACAAAGAACAATGAAGAGGTGGATTTTTGCATTTTTCTACAATATGTTTGATATTATGGCACTGGCAGCATATTGTATTTGTAAAGAAGTCGATGACAATAAAAGAACTGACGCAAGACGCAATTTTTTGAATACGTTGTCTAAATCTTTAGTTTTCCCAAATATCGAAAACCTAATGAATAACACTTATGTTATTGGTCAATTTAGTATACCTGAATTTTTAGTTATAATTTGATGCAATTTAAACCGCTTTTAAAACTATCTACATAAAAAAATAATGTTAACTTATGCAAATACACTAACATTTATATTTGGTCTGGCCAGATCCAGTGTGGTACTAATGTGAAAAACTAAAAGTGTGTGTCACGGAGGGTTAATTTATTGAATTGAAATGGAAAAGTGAAAAATTAGTGACAACTTCCATTCAAACAGTATGAAAATCTGACAACCTGTTAAAAAAAATTCTAATAATTTATTTATCATCTGATTGCACTGGTTTCACTAAAGTAAGTCAAATCCAAATTTAGAAATTTTGAGTAGAAGACAAAAATAAATTTTCTTATTTTACTAGGTGTACTGGAATGAAGTGAACGTCAAGACATCAATGTCGCCATAGGGAACATTTATTGTAAACGAGCATTTATTTTTTTTTTTTTTTTTGATGTTGGCGAACAAAACTTTATTTATCGTGTTAACGATGTCAAATTGTGCACTAGAAAAGGATGATTTGCGGAAAGCATTAGTTTTTAGTAGGGAATGTGTTGGAGTATTAGAAGTGTGTTCACGGTTCAACCCCAGCACAGGCATTTCAAACAAAAATAAATCAAAAAAAAAAATTCATCGGCTACTTCCTGACTGAAGGATTATAACGACCAATTATGTATGTATGAGTGTAAGAAGTCGCCGTAGTCTAGTGGGTAGTGTGTTGGCTTATTAGACGTAAAGCTCGTAAAGGTTCGTATCCCAGGTCAGGCATCAAAACGAAATATGAAAAAAAAATATTTCTTCGGCGACTGCCTCTCAGCAGATTTTTGGCAAAAACTCTGAGAGTAAATAAAATTGCCATGAAGAGCTTCTCAAACATCTCTCATTCGGAGTCGTCTTTAAACTGTATGTCCCGCCGCCACTCATGTATAAAATTAACGCACACAACATAAGTGGTGTGAGAAGCTAGGTCGAAATCCAGACTGAAGGGTTGTAATGACCAATTATGTATGTATGTATGTATTAATTCTTAGTTTGCATTTGAACAGAGGTGCTCGAGATTTGCATCGAATGCTCGTCGAGGTATATGATGATCACGCTCTATCAGAAGCAATATGCAGCAGATGGTTTCGACGGGTCAGAGATAACAATTTTGATGTGAGAAATGAAGAATATAGAAGAGCACCAAGAAAATTTTTAAAGATGCCGAATTGCAAACAATATAGGATGAAGATAGCACTTTGAGCTGGAAACAAATCTCAGAAATGTTAAATGTTGCATAACAAATAATTTCAGATCGTTTAACTGCTGTGGGAAAGAGCCACAAGTGTGGAAAATGGGTGCCACATGAATTGAATGACAGACATACAGTATTCCCTCGATTTACATCGTAGAATGTTCCGGAAAAAGGCGACGTAAATCGAAACGACGTAAATCGGATTCCAAATAACTCATACTATCAGATGCATTTATTTATGTACATTTTCCAAAAAAAACTAAAATAATTCAATTTTTATTCTGTATAACTAAGTACATACATAAATATAGATGGATTTTTGATTTGTTATAAAAATTTATTTCATATGTTGTTCACAATAATCCATTAACACTTAAATACTATTTAAAAAAGGAACATATATTTTAGAAGTGTTTGCAATAGAAGAAGACGCAGTCGCTTTTGCACTTGCACGGATTTCTACTCCACTTTTTAGGATGTATCTTATTGTTGTAGGTGGAAGACCCATTATATTAGCTATAACAAACGCTTTTTCGCCACTGTCATGACGCCTTAAAATGTCCAATTTGGTTTTTAACGAAATTATATTTCGTTTTCTTTTTAGAATATCACATGTTTCATTTTTTGAACTCATATTTAGTGTACTTAAATATTTATTTTTTTCAAAATTCTCTATTTTGTTCAAATATTGAATTTTTTTAAAGAGGGAATTCCCCTGATTTTGTTTATAAACAACACAGGCGACGTAAATCGAATGACGACGCAAATCGAAGTTGGAGGGAACAAAATTTTTAACGACGTTAATCGAAACAACGTAAATCGAGACGACGTAAATCGAGGGAATACTGTATAGAAAACCGGAAAACCTCATGAGAAATTTTGCCTCAACGAAACGATAGAAAATCAGTGTTGTATCGAATTATTACTGGAAATGAGGAATAAGAATCTTAGACGGAAAACATCAAGAGGTAATTCAGGATTATCATCAAATTCGGTTGCAAAACAAAATCGATTCGGCAGGAAAACAATGCTGTGTGTCTTGTGGGACCAGAAAGCTATGGAGTAGCACAAACTACTAAAACCAGGTAAGAACATTAATACAGATAGCTAACGCAAAAAAATGATCAATTTGAACCATGTTTTGATCGAAAAACAACCAGAATATCAGCCCACAAAACATAGCAGGGTAATTTTTCACCATGACAATGCACCTTCACACAAAGCAAAACCGGTTCAGAACACTATGAAAGCATTAGGCTGGCAACTGCTACACCATCCACCTTATTCATTAAAAATTGTTGTACAAAAAAACACGTTGCTGGCAGTGCTATGGTATAAGGAGTGGGTTGTCTTGCTATTATTTACGGAAATATAGAAAAATTAGAATATTTAGAAATAAAATCTGTCTATCGATAGACTTCTTGTTCTCATGATATCAGTGAATTTTTCAGCAAGACTGGCTCTTATATTATACGCCCTACACATACATCGCTTCTATTCCTAAATCTTAACTTTATCGAGTATATTTGGTGTATTTTGAAAAAATTAATGCAAATGTATGGATGGCAAAACAAGTCGTGAATCTCTAAAAATTACAAACGATCATCCTTGAAAGAGGGTTGCGCCTAATATCATAGAGAATTTGGCGTTGTTAAAGCCCATTATACAATGTTCATATGTTCAACACAAAAATACGTACATAATTGATCATTACAATCCTTCAGTCAGGATACGACCCAGCTTCTCACAATTAATTGTGCTAATTTTATCCATGAATGGCGGTACTCGGTGTTGACGAGGAAGAATTCGCGTAAATTTTAAATAAAATTTCATGATAACAAAGTGAGCAGCATAAACATAACAAAATTATTGAAAGCCAAGATAGCATAATTCATACGTAACAAGATTATAGAGTGGGGAAAATAAAAGATTGAATTTAAAAATGCAACAAAACAAGCCCAAATTATTTTTTTTTGGTGAAACCAGCACTCAGGGGATGGCCCCTACTCATGCAGTGCATAGTGCAGGTTTTTATGAAAATGGGTTATAGGAAGGTGGAAGAGAGGGAGTAGTGTTTGTGGACATCTCAAGATGCGAACGGCAAGGAAACGAGTTGCTGCTAGGTGAATATAAAATGTCCAGTGCTATACCTTCACCATTAGACAGTCTACAGCAATCGTCCCCAAGGAGCCCGCAGCCTTCAGTCCTAGCTTCTCACACCACTCATGTTGTGTGTGTTAATTTTATACATGAGTGGCGGGACCTACAGTTTAAAGTCAACTCCGAACGACAAATTTTATTGGGAAGCTTTTCATGGCAATTTTATTTACTCTCACAGTTTTTGCCAGAAATCTGCTGAGAGGAAGTCGCCGAAGAAATATTTTCGTTTTGATGTCTGACCTGGGATTCTAACTCGGGCCTTCAGTCTAATAAGCCAACACACTACCTACTAGACCACGGCCTACTACCTACTAGACCACGGCGACTTTTGTTGTGAAGTACATTTGCTGCGGTTAGAAATGGAATAATATATGCTGTATCTCGGCAATGGCATCTTAAAATGTTCGCCTTCAAATGATCAATTATCTCTGGTTTGTCGGCATAACATTTTTCTTTAATGGCGCCCTACAGAAAATAGTCCAACAGTGTCAAATCGCAGCTCCTTGGCGGCCAATTGACATCACCTTTTTGGCTAATTGAATGGCCATCAAACGTTTGACGCAATAACTTGATTATGGCATTAGATGTGTGGCAAATTGCACCATCCTGTTGAAATTAAAAATCGTTGAAATCAATGCCATGAAGAGTGCGTGCAAAAAAATCGTTTATCATGATGCGATAAGTGTTTCCATTGACCGTAATGGTTGCGCCGTCCTCATTTTCAAAGAAAAATGGTCCAATGATGCCTTGCTCCACAAGTCGCACCAAACAGTTACTCGTAATGGGTGCATTGTCTTTTGTTAGACTACGTGTGGGTTTTCTCATCCCCATATACGGCAATTTTGCTTATTTACGTACCCAAATATGATGAAAATGAGCTGATCCGAAAAGATGAGGTTTTTTTGACAAATCCGACATAATCGTGCAATTTCTCGTTGGCCCGTAAATCGATTCATTACGTTCATTGGAGGTAATATACTAAATTTTGTGACAGAATAACCGATTGTTTTAACTTAAGCCAATAGATGGCCCACCCGATATTTTCCTTTAAGTTCCAGCTTAAGTTAAGGTATATTAAAGGTAACCTTAGATCAACTTATAAAATGTATTGCTGTGGGTCACGAATGGTCCAAATGTTCAAGTAAGTGTAAATTGTTGTGAATCATACATGGGCATACTGCATTATATTTTTAATGCAGTATTTATAGCAGTAAGCGGTAAAATTTTACTCGTTACTGAAAAAAATTGCAGTAAGCAGTAAAATTTTACTGATTACTGAAAAAATTTAAAGTAAGCAGTAAAATTTTACTGATTACTGAAAAAAATTGCAGTAACCAGTAAAATTTTACTCGTTACTGAAAAAATTGCAGTAACCAGTAAAATTTTACTCGTTACTGAAAAAATTGCAGTAATGATTAAAATTTTACTGGTTACTGCAATTTTTTCAGTAACGAGTAAAATTTTACTGGTTACTGCAATTTTTTTCAGTAATCAGTAAAATTTTACTGCTTACTTTAAATTTTTTCAGTAATCAGTAAAATTTTACTGCTTACTGCAATTTTTTTCAGTAACGAGTAAAATTTTACCGCTTACTGCTATAAATACTGCATTAAAAATATAATGCAGTATGCCCATGTATGATTCACAACAATTTACACTTACTTGAACATTTGGACCATATTTAAGAAACTAGTAAAAATCCACTTGCAAATGGAAACGATTTTGAAAATATTTCCAGCAATTTAAGTGAAAATTTTCGTAAACTAAAGCGATTGTTAGAGAGCGATACTGATTAAAAATTGACTTCTGATTTTTTTTTTGTTAATATTTTATTCAATAATCACTTTTCTATTGTTTTTTGTTTAAAAAAATAAGTGCATGAAGCAACACAAATTTAAATTACTTATTATTATTATATAAACAATCCTCTTTTTTTTATGGATACTCTATTTTTTTACGTGATTTCCTTTACGCCAGTTTTCGAGGAACGATCTATGGTGTAAAAACAGAATTAGGTGTATTGCATTAATCATTGAAATTTTAACATTTTTCCGTTACAACAAAATATATCCCATAATAAAAGAGAAGATTTTTTTTTACAACAACGCATTCCCAGTTGGCCATGTTGAATAGTCATTCAAACAGATGCGTTTACCAAGATTATTAATTATTGAAGACATAATAAAGATTATAAATTTTTCATACAATATCTTTCAAACTTGGTGTTTAAAATCACTTAAATAACATAGAGTATTTATTTAATTAGGATTTCGAATAATAGAAGAGTGAAAATTTAGTAAACATCTTAAAACTTCGGCCAACTGCAGTAATGATTAAAATTTTACTGGTTACTGCAATTTTTTTCAGTAATCAGTAAAATTTTACTGCTTACTTCTTTTTTTTCAGTAACGAGTAAAATTTTACTGCTTACTGCAATTTTTTTCAGTAAGCAGTAAATTTCAAATTTTTAATGCAGTATTTATTTAATGCAGTATGCCCATGTATATTGTGAATACAATTTCGGTTTAAAAGTAACAAAAAACGCTTGTACGTTTTTTTTCTCATAAATCTTATATTCTTAGTTGTTTTTGTCTTCATTTCTCTACTGAATTAATTATTTGTTTTGTAAACAAATCAAAACACTTTTTTTTAATTTCTTTACAAAAATTCAAAAATTATCAAAATAAGTGGGTGTGTATGCAGAGATTTTTTTCTTAACTTAGCCACAAGAACTAACTTTGTTTTTAATACTGAGTTAATTTGTATCGATGGCAGCATACAATGTTTCATTTAATGGATTCATAAACATTTTGCTAAACATCATAAATTAAAACCATTGCCATACAATATTAAATTCAAAAATTTAATTTTACTAATCAATCACTGCTGGCTGTCTGTCCTTAAGTGTGTTTCAGAGTGTTTATGAGTATCGCTTAAAATATAAATTTATTTCCAACTTGTCCATTTTATGACAGAATGATTTATTATCTGAAATAATTTTAACTGACAGTTCGGAAAATATTATTGACATGTTAATTTTATAAAACAGTTTATTAAACCTCTGCTCAACAGTTTTATTATAGTCTTTATAATATACATCCATTGATATATATACATACACACATATACATACATTTAATATATACTAAATATAAACATAAATTTTATGTGAATTTTATGAGAGCCCTTGAGAAAAACATTTAGGGGTGATTTTTAAGACATGATTTAATGTGTTTTTGTATTTTGTTTTGAACCGGAAGTGGGAATCTTATAAAGATATTTACTTATGTTTTAACATAAACATTTACGATTTAGCGTCGATGGTCTTACGTACTAAACCCACCACCTATCTCTTAGGCAATCAAACTCTGTCGTTTCAGAGTTCTTCCATAACTTCAGCCATACACTATCTGTACTCGTTCAATAAAGTTTCAGTATTCACTCCTTAAATATCGCACAGCAGAATAGAATAAGTTGACCATTTTCATCACCATCATTTGTCCAAATCATGTACAATTATATAGAACTCCAACTCATACTGTTCTCCCATCGTGACCGCCATTTGCACATCGAAATCTGCCAATTTTTCTTAGTCTTAGCCTCAGCTTGTTTTAAGTCCTCAAGACGACGGAAGTATATTCCCTTTATTTCATTGACCAATATGCCTATATTATGACGTTGCTGCTTGGTAAGATATTGTCCTAAAGCCATTTAACAGCCTTTTAGGCTATGGATCGAGAACCGTTTTTCCCCTTGTTGTCTTCACGGAGAGTGCTTCCGTCTAAATTAGGCAAGCATTCACATTATCGATGTTGTGACCCTCGATATTATTTTCCCCTTTGATGGATTTGGTCGCCCAATGTTTGACATTATCCTTGACAACTCCTCAGTCACAAGTGCCTTTTCGCTGATAAATTCTTCGAGGTCTTTTGAAGTTCAACCTGTCATTGATAATCACTCTCACTTATTTCATTATATTTTAGTCGCTACAGATATTTCCTCTATTTTACAGCTACTCCTCAGGATGGCTGATACGTTATGTGCAACTGGTACCAATCCAGACTTATGAAGCCATACTCCAACTATTTGAACTGAGTCGTCTGTTTTATTTCTCTGAGCGTCTTAATGAATGATACCTCAAAATTTTCCGGTTGATGCAGTCGAAATATTCAATAGTAGTGGCACAAGTACCCAGTCCTGTGAGAATCCTGCTTTTCATCGTCTGTTGAATATATTACTGTCCGCTCTCGAAAATAATAGTGCATAATTCCGATCAAGTATACAACTATACTGAAAAGAATTTTTCTTCTTAATATTTTGTCCATATAAGAGTATCCTGGAAGATGCCATGTTGTGAGAAATATAAAAAATCTTAACACACCCACAAGCATGTAACACAGCCGTTTAGACGTCGTGAAGATATATCGCCTATCATTGCGTCAGAGACTGCTCTTGACAATATTTTGTTGTTGAATTTTTAAGAAATCTTATGTTTTATCCTCCGATTTCCTTTTATATACTTTCCCTTACCGAATTTATTTGCTAAATAAATTTTTTTGACCTTTTTTATTATTTATCCTTCGTAATGATTATTTGCCTGCACCTACTTAACACGTTGACAACTACGAGATAACTCGTAGATTGCGTTCCCTTATAGGGTGCCAACTACGAGTTATCTCGTACTCACTAAACCTAAATTAAATCATATGGTTATTTTTGGCCAGTTTTCTGAAAATTGCCGTGGCAGTCAACGTGTTAATTGAAAAACGATTGTGTTGTTTTCTTAACACAGGATGTTATACTTTGGAAGTTACAATTAATGAGCAGTCAATTAGACAATTTCATTTCAAATTCAGATTTATGTAAAGGTGACTGTCTAAACCAATAGGACAGCCACACTCAGGCCAATTTTTGTCCGTTGTGATACCACACGGAGTTCATGATGGAAGCGCTTACTTTCTCGATGTACATCCTTGACAGATCATGGAAATTATTTGCATATTAGAAGTCCGGGTACTTCGTTCTTCCTCTACAATTCCCGCAGAAGTTATTGGTCATGATACCAAGGTCAATTCATCTCACATTAATACCCCGATGGAATGAATATCCAGAAAATGACTCAAACGACAAGACATAATGTGTTCCTTACGAGTTCGAACAGAATTTCTCTTGTACCCTTTATCTAAACTTGACCAGGTATTCAGAGATTATGAAGCAGCCTATGAGCCATTAGCTGAGTCAGCTCAGTGATTTTCCAATGTCCACAATTCACTCGAAAGTTTGATCTTTGTAGCTAATTCTTACGCTTGTGTCTCGCTAATACCATTGTGTCTCGCTAATCATATACCACATCGATAACTCGGAGTTGCCGAAAACCGTCCTAAAATTTATTTTGTGAGAATTCAGTCTCCTGTCAGCATCTAGGCTATTAGAAAGTATGTTAATATCTCCTCCACAGACATTGTTGTACTTAATAACCATCGCCACAGTTCACATGTAGTGCCCTAGTCTAGTAGCTAGTGTGTTGGCTTATTAGAAGTGAGACCACGGTTCAAACCCCAGGTTAGACATCTTCAACAAAGCGAAATATGAAAAAATATTTCTTTGGCTACTGCCTATCAGTAGATTTCTGGCAAAAACTCTGAGAATAAATAAAAGTGCCATGAAAAGGGTTATCAATAATCTATCGTTCGGAGTCTACATTAAACTGTAGGTCCCACTTGTATAAAATTGACACGCACAACATAAGTACTGTGAGAAGCTACATAGGTCGTAATCCTGACTGAAGGGTTGTAATGACCAATTATGTACATATGTGTGACAAATGACAAAAATGACAAATGACCGTCCTGCCAAAGAATTCCCATCATACCAGGTATCTGTAGGACAAGATCACTGCTCTTCCCACATTTTGTTTCAAGCAATACTGTTAAGTGTACTCCGTTTCCAGTAAAAAAAATTGTCCAAAATAAATTCCGGGAACTGGGTGATCACCGAATTCAACAACCACTCCATATGGCTTCAGTGGACTAAACTGTAGCGTTTTGTACTTCCGTTTTTATCAAAATATACTCCTGAGCTGGGACTAAAGGCACACTTTCTATCCAAAGTTGTAAGATCTATTATCAACCAAGTAGGCAATTAGCCCACAGCTGACGTACTCCAACGTCACAGGCAGTTCATACAATAGAATCTTGTTAGAGCACCATGACGTCTAATTCCACATTGTTAAAGGATTCCTTTATATCTAACATGGCATCTAAAGTAAATGGCTTTTCTACTGGAAACTTTTTCATCGTACACGTTAGGGTATGTATCACCTTACAGGGGCCTTATATACTACAGGTAGGTTATTTACTTTAGGTATGGTAATCTTTATATCTGGCAGTGAGTCTCTCCAAGCTCTTCAATAAGAAGGAAGAAAGGCTGATGGGCCTATAATATTTGGAATCGGTGCGAGTTTTACGTGTTGCCACCCTTATCCTGCGCTATTCCAATTTGATGTTATTCAACCGTAGATTGTTAAAAGACTGTGTCCTTAAAGGCCATTATTACAACTTGCCGTTAACTAAAGGGAGAATTTTAACGGACACATAAATTGTTTTTCATTATTATAAGTAGACAATATGGTAGAAGTGAGCGTTAAGCTAAAGCGAGGATCATCCTACCGGTACCTTTTAAAGTTAAGTTTATGTTTGAACTTGCCATATTATATATTATTTTCAATATGGCAACTTCAAATATAAAGGAAATGAGCAAATACAACAAAAAACAAAGCCCGTCGTTACCACTACGTTTAAAAAAACTTGTTTGATTGAGCAATGTTATCGACATTGCTCCGGCACTGCCATATTTTTTATTTTATCTGTAAGTTGTAACGAAAATAAGTTAAAGGTAACTTTACAGTTCCCTTTAGCTAAAGGGTTGGTAGCCGATTCAACAAAGTCTATTTTATTCCCCCTGATAATTATATCGGGCACAATAAATGCTCTCTTTGTTCTGGAGAGCAATAAACATTTAGATTTGGAGGGATTTATACAGAGCCCATTTGCCTTCGCCCAGTCGTCAACCTTTTGTAAATCGCAGTTGATCGATTCTATACAATGATTGACATTCTCCACACGAGTACTTCTATAAAGCTAAATGTCATCAGCGTACATGTGTACGCTACAATTATCCAAGACATCAGGTAGGTCGTTAATGTAAGTATATACAGAACAAAAGAGGCCCTAATATTGATCTCTTAGGAATACCTCTTCCAACGTTCAGTGAATTGGAGATGTTGCCGTTAAGGTAAACTCGTTGTGATCTGTTTATAAGATAAGAGCGTATAAGACTACAGGCTAAATTAGAAAAATGAAAGAGGGTTTGTAGCTTCCTCAATAATACTTTGTGTTCAACCGTATCAAAAGCCTTGGTGTGATCCAAAAGAACTAAAAATGCAATATAATTATCATCCAGTTTCAGCCTAAGGTCATCAACTACATTGACCAAGGCAGTAGTGCAGCTCCTAGCTTTCATAAATCCCGACTATTTATCGGATAAGAAATTATTACCCACGAGATAATCATTCATTTGTCTAGCCATCAGGTTTTCCATTAATTTAGACAGGAATGGAATTCGTTACTGGATTTCGGCATGGGAATGATTTTCGACTGTTTCCATCCCTCAGGGAAGGAGGACATAGTCAAAACTGTATTGATTAAATGAGTAAAGTAAGGCAAAAGTCTAGGTAACAAAACTTTAAAAAACAAAGGATCTAAGTCATCAGAACCAATCGCATTCGATTTCACCGAAGATAAGCATTCTAAAACTTCAAGTTGATCAACGCAACGAAAACTAAAGGGGTTTTCCAGCGGGACAAATATATTATATTTTTTATTAAGAATTTGGCAGAACTAGTCATTTATTTTTATTTTATTAGTTAAACTATTCGAATACCTTTAATTTAATGTATATACTTTGTAATATTTATGAAAAAAAAAAATAATTAAAAATATAAGGGTATATTGAAAAATTTAAGTGTCCCTATTATTTTATCCAGGCCTTTTTCAAATAAATTATATTTTTTTAAGAATTTGGCAGAACTAGTCATTTATTTTTATTTTATTAGTTAAACTATTTGAATACCTTTAATTTAATGTATGTACTTTGTAATATTTATGGAAAAATAATTAAAAATATAAGGGTATATTGAAAAATTTAAGTGTTCCTATTATTTTTTCCAGGCCTTTTTCAAATAAATTATATTTTTTTTAAGAATTTAGCAGAACTAGTCATTTATTTTTATTTTATTAGCTAAACTATTTGAATACCTTTAATTTAATGTATATACTTTGTAATATTTATGGAAAAATAATTAAAAATATAAGAATATATTGAAATATTTAAGTGTCCCTATTATTTTTTCCAGGCCTTTATTTTATATTTTTTTTAAGAATTTGGCAGAACATGTCATTTATTTTTATTTTATTAGTTAAACTATTTGAATACCTTTATTTTAATGTATATACTTTGTAATATTTATGGAAAAATAATTAAAAATATAAGAATATATTGAAAACTTTAAGTGTCCCTATTTTTTTATTTTTTCCAAGCCTTTTTCAAATAAATTATAATTTTTTAAAGAATTTGGCAGAACTAGTCATTTATTTTTATTTTATTAGTTTAACTATTTGAATACCTTTAATTTAATGTGTATACTTTGTAATATTTACATACATGCACACTCGTATACACGCATATGAGAATAAATTGCTTAGAGAAGAGAACAATATGTTCTCTGAGTATAATAAGTTCTCTGAGTACAATAAGTGGAAGTAGCCGTACTGCAATCGACAAATTTGGCACTGGCAGTACAATGCGCAACATCTTCATATATTTATAGCCTTTGCCCTAAGTCTAATAGTTTTAAATCAAAATGTTATAGAAGAGCTGGATATATGAAATATCCAGCTGATGATATCAGCTGATATCCTGATGAGTTGATCCTCTTCTTTGTTGATTAAGTACTAGCGTTCTAAATTCCTGTCTCGAAGAAAAATCTTCTCCTTTACAAAAATCTTCTTTCTCTGAGTCAGCACATTAGGCACAAAGTATGTTTGTTAGTTAATCAATAAGAAATTTTTATTGAATTTTGATTCACGTTTCATGATTTCATTTACATTCGTTTGAAAATATATACGCTCATGAAATTCAACAATAAGTTTTTAGACTTGCCGTCCACTGTTCAAGGGTCTGTAGTAGAGATGAGCGATGCAGTAATTTTTGAAGAACGTTGTTCTCAGTGAACCTGATTTGTTAATCACTGTTCTTTAAAACAGTGATTGTGATCACAGTATTCCAATAATGCAATAATGACAATAACGTATTTTATTAAGTCGTAAGAGAGAGACAACTAGATACATACTACGAAAAGACTACTAAACAAAATCAAAGTGGTGTCATCAATGTTATTATTTTTAATGTAATTTTTTTTTATACGAAGTTAGACAATTAAGATTCACAGGAAGTTCATGTATAAAAGACAAACGTAAATAATCAGCATCAACCAATAATAATTCTGCCTCGCTCAAAATAAAATGAAATAAATTTGAGTATGTAACAATTTTGAAAGAACGACATTATTAGTAACTGTTATTTGGCAATTTCAATCACTGTAGTTACCATTGAATTATCAATCACCGTGATTAAATCACAGTTTTGAAAATATCGCTCATCTCTAGTTTGTAGTGTTTATTTTACCTTTGGCCTATGTATAATCCTTTGTCTTTATTTTAAAAATATTTTTTTTATTATGATTCCAATTGGAATTGAACTTTTGCTTGAAACTAAGCATTGCAACAAATATTAACTTATTTAAGCTTATTTGTTATCGTTTGATATGGAAATTATTCGAAAATAATTTATTGACAATAAAGTTGTTGGTAATAATTTATAAACAAAATTTTTCAGTTTTTCTCACAATTTTATGAGTGCGGCTAAAATGCATAATATGCTATGCATGGGGATACATATGTGCATACTAGGGATGCCAATCGGGAAATCCCGAATCCCGAAATCCCGGGATTTTCGAGATTCACAATTCCCGAATCCCGGGATTTTTAAAAACTTGTCCCGGGATTTTTTGGGATTTTTGGGATTGTGAATTCATATGTATTTTGACCCTGCAAAAGGTGCTGAAAAAAAATTCTATATCACTCGACTTCGATAATAGCATCTCAGATGAGGAAAACCCTACTTCCATTGCTAAAAAGTTATTTGATGCCATCGAAGAATGCAAAAGCCCTATAAATCGAATTAATAGGGTAACTGACTTAGATACTCAACTCTCCAAAGAAATAGATTCATTTACATCAGGAGGTGGTAGAGGTGAATATTTACAAGCTGCATACAGCTATCTTCCTCTCAGCAGATTTCTGGCAAAAACTCTGAGAGTAAATAAAATTGCCATGAAAAGCTTCTCAAAAATCTGTCGTTCGGAGTCGACTTTAAACTGTAGGTCCCGCCACTCACGTATAAAATTAACGCACACAACATAAGTGGTGTGAGAAGCTAGGTCGTAATCCTGACTGAAGGGTTGTAATGACCAATTATGTACATATGTATGTATACAGGTATCTTGGAACTATTTTACCAACAAATGTTGATTGCGAGAAGTGTTTTTCAACGGCAGCGTATGTTGTCAACAAAATTCGTTCAAGCCTATCAGATCACATGTTAGATACTTTAATCTTTTTTTGGAATACAAATAATTTTCTTAAAACTAATCCATTTGCATATGTATGAATAATTTTTATTTTTGTTAATTTACGATTTTTTGTTTCTTTTTGTTTTGCTTTTTTTATATTATATTTTTAATGACATATAATTGGAATATAAATGATTTTGTTAACAAAATATATTTTTTTCATTTTTATTATTAAGAGAAAATAGCGATTTTTCCCGTGATTTTTCGGGATTTTTGGATCCCGAATTAACCCGAAATATTCCGGGATTTCGGGATCGGGATTACAAAATCCCGAATCCCGGGATTTTTAAAAATCAATCCCGTTTGGCAACCCTAGTGCATACGTATGTGCTCTTATGCGTATGTTTGTTTTAGTATTTGAGTCTTAGATTGCATGCATATACGAGTATATAGTATATACATACATACACACAGATATGAAAGTGTATTTAGAGAAAATGTGAATTTTGTTAAAAGTTCTGCTCCAAATACGTTTGCTAAGTAACGGATATTCTTTAAAATGCTTTTAAAATTAAACATGCAACGGAAGTTAACCATGATATAAAACTTACTTAAAACACATCTCTATATCTTACCAAATACATACATATGTACATATGTATGCATACATATCATACATACATACATACGTACTTATAACAACGAATGCTCAGCGACATACAAACGCATCACAGTGTAACGAATATTTTAGATGATATGAAATGGGCGTACCGATATCTATGCTTAAAGATGAATTAAAAAATAATGCTCTTGAGTAAGTAGCAATACAAGTAGAATTGATTTAAAATATTTGGAATATTTCTTAGGAAACTATGGTATAAACTAACTATGCACTTTGGTTTTTAATTAAATTATGAGCAGGTTAAGATTTAATCGATTTAGTCACCGCAGTCTAGTAGGTAGACGTAAGGCCTCGGTCCAAATTCCATGTCAGACATATTCAACAAAACGAAATACAAAAAAAATATTTCTTCGTTGACTTCTTCTCAGCATATTTCTGGGAAA
Organism: Sarcophaga caerulescens; assembly: GCA_927399465.1. Taxonomy (NCBI): domain Eukaryota; kingdom Metazoa; phylum Arthropoda; class Insecta; order Diptera; family Sarcophagidae; genus Sarcophaga; species Sarcophaga caerulescens. The sequence continues at coordinate 72,905,794 of OV656872.1, read as the reverse complement.
AAATCTGAGAGTAAATAAAATTGCAATGAAAAGTTTCTCAAAGATTTGCCGTTCGGAATCGACTTTAACTATAGGTCCCGCCATTCATGTATAAAATTAACACACACAACATACATAAGTGGTGAGAGAAGCTAGTTAGTAATCCTGGCCCTATTTTTTTAAATAATTCCACACTCGTAAAGATCATCTATAATATTGGCAAAAAACTGATGACGATATGTGTGATGGACTACAAATTCTAGATCTTGTCTAAAGTAGGGTCCAATTATTGGTAGTACAGTTTTACCATTGAGGTTCAGTTAATCGTATATAAATCCATTCCAACACCACAAAGTATAGATTACAACCTTGACATCCTTCTAACAATTCAGAATGAATTCTCCCTGTGGAATTAGGTGCGAGCTCAGTCGGGTGTGCCCAGTTTATTAAATATCTATATTTCTCAAGTTTTTCTTTTCAAATCATTTCAAACATCGAGGATGCAAAATGTTGCTGCAGAACTAATGGCACAGTGTTTACATTACTGTATGATTTTAAGGTTGCATTATTTATTCTTAAAATAGGACATAAACACAATAAATGCAGCGCAGCAAGTACAACAATTTTGCAATAGCAGCCTGAGGTAAGCTGCATGCGTATTAATTATAATAAAGGCAGCAGCAGTAAGGCAAAGCAAATAGAAAAATAAACACTTCATTAATCCTTTATCAATGGTGCCTCTAAAACGTTTTTTTTGCTTTATATTTCAAACAACACGTTTTTAAAATCTCAACTTTATGCATGTTATTGTATTGACAGCATTAATCCTCATGTTGTCAGCACAAGTCCTGTTACAGTGAGTACTAATTCTTTCATAAATGCGCATAAAAATAAATAGAAATTAGCCTAAAAACAAAGCTGCAGAATATTTGCGCTGCCTTTAAAATAATCGCTTTCATATACAACCATGTGTTCCAATTTTGAGAGATTGCTGCGTTTGCTGCGTTGCGTTTATTGTGTTTATAGCTTTCGACACATAAATATTGTCTTAAGTTTCTATCTTTATAAACTGTAAAATAAAAAAATTTTTTTATTTCAAACATAAGTTTGTAGCACTATTCTGAATTTATTTCTATTAATTATCAAATCAAAGTTTTATTTTTCCTCTGCATGTACGGGAGACGGACAAGATTTTTCGGTGAATTTAAACAAAAAAACTGTTTAGTTTTATTATTTATCAGTTGATGGTAAGTGATTGTAAAGAATGTGGGCTGGCCTTTTAATTTTGAAGAAATTCGATTGAAACATTGAGATACATATGTACATCGGTCTGTAGTAGGCTATGAATAACGAGTCTTGATATCAATTCTATTCAATATAGTAAGATACCATACAGTACGACAATATTCAGAATTTTCATACAGCGGTATATTAAAAGTGATGATAAGAAGTGATAGAAAATAACCTTAATACATAGAACATTTAACAATTAATTTTTGTTTTTTAATATTTGGTATCACTGTGCCAAATAACATATGCCCTTAAAATATCTGCATTATGAAACAAAAACGCAATACTAACATCAAAACTACAATCTTTCTAAACAACTTTTAACAACAGCAACAACAACATCAATATGAATTGCTAAAAATTATAAAGAAAAAATAAAATTCAGTCAAGACCGGCTATTTTGTACTGTACATTCCAAACAATAACAATAAAATTTAAGGTTATTGACGGTGACGACATAAGATCTCAAAATCAAGAGGATTTAATAACAAATGGAAGACAATTTTGATTTTAAAAAGTCTTAAAGGGTTCTGTCGGCTATTAGCAATTTAGGGGAGTACTTTCAAAACCTCTGGTCCGGCAAGGAATTCAGCTGTTAAATATTTTAAGTTTGAAATATGATTTATTTAGTGATACGATATTATTCTGATTTATTATTTACTCATAAATAATTGGTCATTACAACCCTTCAGTCAGGATTACGATCTAGCTTTCCTCATCACTTATGTTGTGCAGTTCAAAGTCGACTCCGGACGACAGATTTTTGAGAAACTTTTCATGACAATTTTTTATTTACTCTCAGAGTTTTTGCCAGATATCTGCTGGGAGGAAGTTGCCGAAGAAATATTTTTCCATATTTCATTATAATCTATCTGACCTGAATTCCGGCAAAAATCTGAGAGCAATTAAAATTACCACATAAGGTTAGGTTAGAGGACGTGTACTTGTCAATTAAGACAAGTACAGTAACCGGAGGTCGAATTGATCCATTGTACAACGGCCTTAAAGAGGGAAGGATAATAGAGGGAACAAGATAAAAGGAGAGTATGTAGGAAAGGGGAAAATGGGAAGCGGAGGAATCACACAGACCAGACACAACAAAAGTGGAGAGCGCGACTACACTGATGAAGCCCTAGCACCTCTTAACCAGCCCAAGCTACTAATGAATCTGTGGAGTGCCTTGATGTCGGCTCTCTGTCTGTTCCAGATCCCCGTCAGCGACCTAATCTTGCAGTGGCTAATGATAAAACCGACAACCAACCTTAAGCTGGCCATATCCAAGCCCAGCAGCCAACCAGTTCTCTTAAGGCGGGTTCACCCACAGGTTCCTGAAACATTTTTGGTTCGGAGAAATTGCTTGTTTACTGAGAGTTTTCTGCAAAATGGTTCACCCATTTCAGAAACTTTGTTTGTAAAAACAGTGCTGCCATATTTAATTGAAAATTACGTAAATACATATGTGCATAAATTTTTATCTGAAGGACAAAGAAAACGTAGAAATTATACAGTAAATTGCTTTAATATTACAACTTTCCTAATGTAATATTTTTCAATTTTAACTTTTTCTCCAATTTTTTTATTTTTGCCGCCAATACTTCTTTTTTTCTTATATGTTTTTTCTCATTTGCTTTTTGTTTACATTTTTTAGTTTACCATACTAAATTTTTAATACAAATGACAAACAATATGGCATGTCTCTTTTATAAATTTCATATGGTGTGGCAACCTTTTCTAAAATGGTTCGGACCAAATTTAAAATTAAATTAATGCACACTGAGAGTTGTTCGCACTAAATAATTTCTCTCGCTCTCTTAGAGAAACGTCAAACTACATATAAAAAAATTTTATGCGAACCAAAAATATTTCATAAACCTGTGGGTAAACCCGCCTTTACTGTCCACAGGACGCCATAGATATCTGATCCATCCATTGATGAGGCCGTAGAGGTGGCAGACAGGTGGATCAGGACCAACTAAATTACCATGTAAAGTTTCTCAAAAAATTTGTCGTTCGGAGTCGACTTTAAACTGTAGGTCCCGCCACTTATTTTTAAATTTAACACACACACCATAAGTGGTGTGAGAAGCTAGGTCGTAATCCTTCCTGACTCAAGGGTTGCAATGACCAATTATGCATGTACTTGTAAGCTATTGCCGCAACTAAACTGAGAAACTAAGATTAACTTACTCAACTCTATTCGCTTGAGTAGGGCATACCAATGGTGGAAGAAGACCCATCGAACGACAAGAAAAAAGAGAAAAGAAAAGGAATTCAAATAATGTAAAAAGGATTTTTTATGTTAAAATATACCATAAATTCACATACAGTGGAATTTTTGTAAGAAACCGTTTAAATAACCCAAAACAACACTTACCACATCCTTTCGCTTGCTTTTCTAATACGAATTTTGCTTTTAGCCGCAACATCCAGTTAAAACACATACACTTACACGAACTTCAGTCTATAACGGTATGTATGTATGTCTGTTCTTCATCTGCTCTATAAACTTAAGTGCAACATATACAACCATAGATAAACACAATGTGTATGGCTGTATGTATGTGTGTGAGATCATGATTGCAGTAGTAAACTCATGTAAAAGCACGCGAAAGGAAGGAAACTAAAAATAAAAGGAAAGAAAAAAAAATAATATTTTCCCAAATTCAAAAATGCTTTTCTTGTTAAATTTTAAGAAGAATCCTGCTGCTATTTGTTGTGTAAATGTTTTTAAATGCATGTAAGTACGAGGTATGTATGCATTGGACTAGAAAATAATTCTACAAAATTGTAACACTTTTTTTTTAATTAGTGACCTCACACGTTATTTTCACGTAAAAAAGTAGTGCGTATTCTGAATTTTCATATGAAAATATTATGGTAATATAGGGTGGGTGATTTAAAAGTTTAAATTTGAAAATGCAATAAAACAAAAACGATTCGAGATTTTATCAAATTTTTTATTGCGAAGTACAATTGCTGCGGTTAGAAATTGAATATTATTTCGGCGGCTATCGTCACAGTACCTCATTCGATCGCACCAATTTTCGTGCAACCATATAAGTGTATAGGGTCGTATCTCAGCAATGGCATCAATTGTGTCTAGTTTGTCGGCATTTAACGGCGCCCCACAGAAAATAGTCCAACGGTGTCAAATCGCAGCGTCTTGGCGGCCAATTGATATGACCATTTCGCCTATTACACGGCCATCAAACGTTTGACGCAATAAATCGATCGTAGCATGAGGTGTGTGGCAAGTTGCACCATCTTCTTGAAACCAAAATCTCATCAATATAATGAAGAGCGGTTACAAAGAAATCGGTTATCATAGTGCGATAGGTGTCTATACTGACTAAAGAAAGAAACAAATGTGGGCCGATGATATCTCCGCTCCACAAGCCGCACCAAACAGTCACTCGTAATGGGCGCATTGAATTCATCACTTGCATCACCCTGTTGAAATCAAATACAAAATACGGATATAAAAAATCGATTATCATGGTGCGATAGGTGTCTATATTGGCTAAAGAAAAAAACAAATGTGGGCCGATGATGCCTCCGCTCCATGGAGCCCCAAATACGGCAATTTTGCTTATTAAAGTACTCACCAAAATGAAAATGAAAAATCGATATTTTTGGCAAAATCGGCATTATCGTACATTTTCTCGCTGGCCCAATAAATCCCAACGTACCTCAAGCGTAAATCGATTCATTACGTTCGGTGGAGGTAATATATTGAATTTTGTGACAGAATAGAATGACATAATTATTGTCATATTATAGCCCACACTATACAGAGCTTAAGGGCCACATGAAGAAAACGTTTTCAAACTCTACAATCTTTAATGTAAACGCTAAAGTTAAAAGCGCCTGGAGATCAAATAAAATCATCAACGCCTTATACATATGTGTGCGTGTTGTCGTTCTACACGTACACGTTGTCGGCTTCGATTGTGATTGACAAGCATTTCTCATTATTATGCAATTTATTGAGAAATACCAGTGTTTACCAGTTTTATGGAAAATAAAACTAGAAGCTTATTACAATATTGCCTGATGTTAATAGCAATAAATCGTCATGCGAAGAAAATATTTTAGTACCTAAACACTACGAAATTAAAATTCAAATAATGATTGACACATTTATTTGTACGTCTCCTTTTAAACGTCAAGCACACCACACTCACACTTATGTATGTATTATTTGATTAATTTATTTGATCGTCCCCACGCGGCTTAAAAGCTGAAATTAAACTACTAAGACATAACAATACAATCGTATTCCAATTTTCATAAATTACAACTTTTCTCACTTTCAACATTCAAGTGATACGACTCTAGAGCACCAATATTCAACTTGAGTTGATAGGAATCTAAAGAACACATTCTCTCTTCTCCCCTCTTCACACTTTGAAAAGCATGAAATGTAGACAGTTGACCTTCTCGGTAATTAAGAAAGCAGTGTCCTGTGATGCACATTCTATCTCTCTCTAGTTCGTTGGCTAATTGATTTGTACTGTTACGTTACTTTTTCTTTTTACTGTAAACACTCTGTAGCAATAGTTTCCTTACTTTGATTACTGGTTATTCAAATGATTATGGTACAACGGTTTGTGAAATACAGTAATCCTTCGATTTACGTCGCCTCGATTAACGTTGTTTCGATTTACATCGTCAAATTTTTTGTTCCCTCTAACTTTAATTTGCGTCGTCATTTCGATTTACGTCGCCTTTTTTTGGTACCAACTGCGAGGGATTACTGTAGTTGTGTTAGTAACCGGCTTCTTCATTAGCTCATTATACTGCTAGCACTACACTACGAGAGGTGAAATAAATATCAAGCCATTTGATAGGGTACTACATTGAACGCTTTTGCATATAATCCTCATAAATAGTTGCGCGAACACAACCTATGTAAAGAAAAGCAAAGTATAATATGCTTTCTGTGTTTGGAAATGGTTTAAATATTCGGACATCAGTATCCCTTGATGTTGCTGGCAGAAAAAGTCAAGCACTTAAGCCTTTGCCACATTTAAACAGTGAAATGAATACTTGAAGTCGGCGTAATCTCATAGGCAGTGTATTGGCTTATTAGACGTGAGGCCGCCGTTTAAAATCCTTGCCAGACATCTGCAACAAAACGAAATATGAGAATTTATTACTTCGGCGTCGTCTTCTCAGCAGATTTCTGGCAAAAACTCTGAGAGTAAATAAAATTGCCATGAAAAGTTCTTAAAAATCTTTCGTTCGGAGTCGACTTTAAACTGCAGGTCCCGCCACTCATGTATAAAATTAACGCATAAGTGGTGTGAGAAGCTAAGTCGTAACCCTAACTGAAGGATTGTAATGACCAATTATGTTATGAGTACTTCACTTTATTTAACTTTCTTGCTATTTACTCATGTATGAACCCCTTTCGATTTGTTAAATTGCCAACCTAATATTAGAGCGTTTGGTTAGTAAAAATAACATCTTGATAAGTGTGAACTAATTTTTTTTCTTTTTCAAAATTATACAATATTTCAGCAATTCAAAGACTTACCCATTGATTATACACATTTCAGTGAACCCTCGTTTGACAACTTTTTCAATGTGCAGTAGTAGTCACAGCCCATAATAAAAAAAAAGGATCCGGTTACAAACCGAATAATGAATAAAAAAAAGAAGAATTGAATGATCATCATGTTTTAGAAATGCAATGAAAATATTTTCACATAAAATTTATTACCAACTCTTAGAAACCATAAAAGAGGAAATTGTATACAATATCCTCTACCACACATACAAGTACTTATGGAATATTATTTTCCATAAATCGTTTATTCCTTTTCCTATTCCCATTCCCTTTTTTGCATTTTTGCCTTTTCTTTCTTAATATTTTACAATAAATGCAATAATTGTTGCCTGATGTATGAATGCTCTGTGTACCATATGTATGCATGTGACCGTTTGCGTTTTTAGTGTAAATATGTATGTTTTAAAGTACATTATAATACCCTACACGGTTAATGTACCAATGTTCATATCGCAGGATACATTTCAAAAGCAGCAATAAGTGGTATAGTATAGATTCCAAAATAATTAAGCAGTATAAAGGACTTTAATGTAGACTTGTGTTGTAAACAGAACAGAGTAAACACTTGAAGTTTACATATCGATTGAATGGAATTTTATGAATACTTTTCGTCAATTACTTTTTGCTGAAATATAAAAGATTTAAGTGTCTCGATATTATCTCTACTTTAACGGAAAGTACTGGAGACAAAAAAGGAGTTTTTTCGAAAACTGTGCATTTTAAAGTAGTGAACGTAGAGCACATCGGTTCATGGTAAATTGTTCAGTAGAGAATTATAGAGAGGATTCGTTCTTTGGGGTGGCATACATACATATAAACAAGTTACTGATTGTGCTCAGTTTGGCGACCTCCAGAACGTTTCTTATCTTATTGTATTCAAGCTGACACGTAGTGTCCACGTGATTCCTCCTGGATAGCATACAAGTCACGCAACAGTCCAATCGCTTTGCCTTTAAATTCGAGTAGTTTGCAGAGCTTGAAAATCACCAGGTAAAAATGCTAATCAATGAAAACCGCAACATAAGACTCTATCCCCTCAAAAGTTAGCAAATATGGACAAAACATACGAATCCTTCACAGAGAATGCACTTCCGCTCAACTGGCGTATGCCCTCATGAATTGTACCTATAAATATATAAATATTATATTATTATTAAATATTAAATATATATTAAATATTATAAATATATAATATATTATAAATAGGACAAGAATGCAAAAGGCTAGGCTATGCAACATGCACTTGCCATGCCTAAGCCTATTTGGTTGCAGGTTTGGGGTCTGTAATAGAGTTCGTTCATTGCTGTGAATGAAAGAAAAGCAACAATCTGCATCAGGGCAAAATGTTACAAACAAATTAGTTTGTGATCTTGCCCCGTCTGAAGAAAAGGACTTTCCGACTAAAGATGCCTTCTACGCTAAGCTCATGGACATATACAGTAAGTACCCAGTCCATGATATCAAATCGATCTCGGAAATTTTATTGCGTACGTCAGGCGGTGGTCAGGTGGTGTGCACCATAAATTTTCGGCAACGTTTATCACATTGCATTGTGATTGACGGAAGGCACTTTTCGAATTACATAGTATTGGTAGAGGAAAATATGCCTAACGATTGGAACATCAGTATTGTTTGGTCTGTTCTGAAAAAGGGAGAGACCGCGATATGCTCCAACAACAGGAGGCCGAAGCCGCTCATCAGTACAATGATTAGACCTTATCAGTGTGGCTTCAGACTAGGTAAGTTCTTTGTCGACCAGACCATTACGTCAAAGCCTGGAAAAGAACCGTGAAAGACAGGTCGACACACACCATCTTTTTGTCGACTATAAGACAGCCTGTGACAGCCCGATAGGGAATCGTAGGTTTGCGCAATGTCCGAGCTCGGTATTCCTGCGAATTTTGATATCGTACTACGTTTCAGGTAGGGCGATCTCTTATCATGAGATTTCTTTTACTTCGTCATGGAGAGTATTTGCAGACGGCAGAAGTTCATCGCAATGGCACTAATTCCCACAAAAGTGTCATGTTACTAGCGAACGCTGACGACATTAACACCATTGGGCGTACCAAATGACAAAACGAAGTATATGAGTATATAAGATTGACTAAAGAATGAAGATGCGATGTATTGAACACCAGATTACGGTCGATAACTATACTTTCGATGTTGTTAATGAATTTGATTATCTTGGCTACGCCGTTACCAGCAAGTATGATGTTAGTCTGACAATCAAACGAAAAATCGCTCATGACAATAGAGTAGAAGAGACCTCTTCCATGTAATGAAACTAGTGCTCACAAATCACTCAACCTTCCCGCGCTCCTCTATAGAGCAGAATCATAGACGCTGTTACATACCTTTTCGATCCAGTGCGAGGTTATGATGATTTCTGCATTCGATTCTATAATAAGCTGTAGAAGCTCCTCAAGGACATGAACGTTGTGCAGCGCAGTAACATCCAGCAGCTTTGCTGGTTCGGCCATATCCTTCGGATAGAAGAGAATTTTCAATTGGACGGGTATTTGATGCGTGGATAAGTGGAAATAGGCGTATAGGACGAGCTTGTGTGTATTGGTAGGGCCATATCGAGTAGGCCCTGTCATCGATTGGTGTGACCAACTGGCAAAATCGCGAATAGAAGAGTTGCCTAAAATAATTTCTTAAGGCGGATTGAAATCCAATAAGTGAGTTGTTCACGTCAGTTAAGTAATTCGGTCTTTATACGTACTTTTAGTATGTGTAACTCTATTTCTGCCGAAGTGATTATAATTGTCCCCTCGAAAGAAGCAGTACACTTTTTAATTTTCGAAGAAACATTACAGCGATACTGAGTAATAAAAGTGAATGTAATAATTTGGAACCTGTGTCAAAATCGGTTCGTTTCACGGGTATTCCTATATACATAGGTTAAGGACATACCGTCTGATTGTTGTTGTAATAATACCTCTACACCATATTACCATACCAATCACCCTTAAGATATCTGTTCACAGGTATAAATATATATATATATATATTTGCTGTTATGTAAACATGTATGGCATATGCAAGTGCATAAGTAAATAGATAAGGAGCGGAATACCAATTCGATTCCTGACCCTTTTCATACAACAGGATATCATATTATTTTTTTTATTGTTGTTATTATTGTAGTAATATTGTATTCATTTTTACTGTACGATATTTCCAATATTTCCAATATCGTATGCTTGCAGGAGAACATACCCAGCAAAAAATATCATGACAAATATATTGTCGAATCTAGCTATGAGCCATTCGGTTTCATTTAATGGCCATAATACTGTAACAATTGAATCAAAAATATATACATACCATCATAGTATGTATGTATGTGAATGCATGTTATCTTATGCGAGAACTTAGAAATTAATTTTTATCACTTCAGAAAATGAGAAATTTACTCACATTAAGTTTCTTGTAATCGCTCAGAAGTTCTGAAATTGACAAACTCTTTGAAATATTTTCCAATTTTTTTCTTTTCATTTTCCTTTATTGTGTTAACAAGTATTGGAAAATTTTTATGAAATAAATTTAAAGATTTTCTTTCTTCTTTTTTTTTATTGTTGTCAGTTTTCTTTATTTGTTATTTTATGTTCTATATCCGGCGTGTTTGTGTATGAATGCATGAAACACTCCTTTTTATGCTCTTGAACAATCTAAATATTGTGTGTGTGTGTTTGGCTTCTTGCGTATACCATAAGTGGGCGAATGTGCATGTGTTTTTGGGTTCATGTCTCCGTTTTCGGTTTTGCTTGCATCTGACATTAACACAACAATGAAAAAAATAATGTTTAACTACATGTGGTAAACAATGACAGGACGAGAATTCTCTCTCATGTGCATACTCCTTTTCTTTTTGTCTTGGGTGTAAAAATAAATTCGGAGAGTCCGTTCTTTAAAATTTGTTATTCTTCTGAATGATTTCATATCTCACAATATAATCAAAGAAATTTCTTTAAAATTTATTTGAACATCTAATATTCGTACAAATATGTTAATGGTTAAACGTGTATCACATACACATACATACCTACATACACATGGTCTTCTTGTCGCAAATGTTAGTGTGTGTTACTGAGTGTGTTTTTGTTAAACATTATTTTCCTTTCATAACAACTGCTCATATTGTCTAAAAACAAAGGAAGGACAAAATTTCCATTTAAATTTATAATTTAAAAACAACAAATACACACACACACACACAGAACTGAAAATGACAAAATAAAATGGAAGCCACATTAATGGCCACAAGATTTACAAGATTTCGTTTTTACAATTCAATCAGGAGTTATTGGGTTCGTTATAGTTTTGCTGTCGGTTATAAATTCATGTAATTGAATGGAAAACTTATAACATATTTGTAGTCTAAGAATGATTAAAACGAAAACACCACTACCATGGCAAAATTGTTTTGATGCTTGTAAACTAAAAATCAGAATTTAAATGCAAACAATTTTCAGCATTTTCATCGATGGCTCACAAATGAAATATGGAAATGGATCTGGGGCCTATTTCGATAAGCCACTATACAGATAATACACTTTACCTAACAGGCCAGCGTATTTCAGGCGGAGATTTTTGCAATTGAACATGTAGCACGCATGATTGAAGTCAGGATGATCCCTCATTCGAACTTGATCATTAATCACAGAGCTAAGATCCCACCTCGTCAAATCAAAGGGCGTCAGAAGTTACGTTGACTGTCTACACCGTACTGGGTTCCGGGCCATTGTGGCAAAGAAGGCAACGAAAAGTCGGACGAACTCGCATGGAAGGGATCGATGATACCTGAGGAAGAGACGATGGAGGGGACATATGCGCTCTTACAAAAATACTGTTTGAAATTGGAAGCAGCAGCTTGGAATTAAGCAAAACGTATATGGTCCAGTTACCGAATTTCAAAACTTCTGTGTCTATAGTAGCGGTAGTTTAGTTTATTGGCTTACTAGATGTGAGGCAACGGTTGAAATTTCACGTCAGACATATCCACAAAACGAAATAAAAAAAATATTTCTTCGTTCGGAGTCTATTTTAAACTGCAGATCTCGCCCTCATGGATAAAATTAATACACATAAGTGGTGTGAGAATCTAGGTAGTTATCCTTACTGAAGGCTTGTAATGGGCAATTATGTATGTATTCAGCAGTGAACAGCTGGAAAATCAAGAAACTACTTGAGTTCGATAAGAGAATGGTTGGCACTCTAAGGGGAATTCGCATAAAAACTCGGTCTGCTGCATCAGGATTACTGCAGAAGTTGCCAGGATGTGAAAGAAACGGAATAGCTACAACTCCTTTTCAGTGAGTACCCTGCACTTCAAGACAAACGTCATCGGTTTTTGGCTGACAAAACATTTGAAAATCTGGACATGGTAGTGAACGTGCCACTAAGTGAACTCGCCGGTTTCATTCGAATCTCGGGGTTTGTTAAACGCATAACTAAAGGATCATGATGAGATGGCTTACCTTACACTGGGTAACACAATAGGCACCGAGTTAACTTACCAGTTAACGGCAAGCTACAACCCAACCGAAACTAACCTATACAGCATTTACTAAATTTTGAGCAAGTATGTACGTATTATTTAAGAATTGCTTTGATTTTCTTCATTTAAAAAATAGTTCGAATGCTAATTTATCAATCCATACAAAATTTATGTAACTTCTAAGACAATTTGACATTCCGGGTAACTTCAGAGCGGATGAACTGGCCAGATTGGCCCGACCATCAAACTTTCTGATGAATTCTCGACATTGGGGATTCCTTGTGGAATCTGCAAACTTATAAATGACAATGCATTCGTGAACTTTGTCAACAATAGGTTGGCGGCTCCGAACACGGGCAGAACTGCTCAGAAAATCTGGTCAAGGCTGGTTAGAAGGCGCACGGCAGCTCTGCTTAAACTTCAGAGAAGAAAGTTCAGCACTGTTGCCGACGTTAATACGGGGCATTGCATTGTGGCCACGCATGCGAGATGCATTGGTCTTGGACACGTCGAAAATGACTTGTCCGGCCCTTTTTTGGAAGAGACAGAGGCACATTGGTGCCTACTACATGCAAGATCTGGATGAACTGTCATAATATTGGCAGTCTGAGTCGCTTCATCGGGAGCTCCAAGTAGTTCCTGGACTAGGGGAAGAATGTCAAACTGTGGTATCACGATGGGAGCAGTATGTGGCATGTGTGCCTGCTCACACTTCCTACCTACCGAAGGCAATTTGAAATACTAAAAGCAGACCCTGATGTTTCCTACTACCTAACAATTGATATGCATGTGGGATATAATCTTTGGAATTCCGTTTCGTAGTTTATTTTGATGGGAATAGAATAGAATTCATTCTAGACATTATCGTACGCAAGCATGAATGATCAGTGAAACAATTGTTAAAAATATGCCTTAGCGATGCCATCTATCATATGTAGCTACTTAAAGGGTTGTTTTGTGTTTTAAACAATTTCTAATTTTATTTATACAACACACTCATACAATAATATCGCCGTAATGCTGCTAATCATATTGTTTGAAAATTTTTACTTATACAACATTCATACAATCATATTCGAATAAACATGGTCAACATATTTACAATTTATAAGCACGTCTCATAACCAAATCAAAGTAGGCATCATTATCAATGGAGGCACTTACTGTTGAGTAATAATTAATGAATTCCTCTTTTGTTACGGTGCCATCTTCTATGTTATTGTTGCCTCCATCCCTTTCAAAATTATTTAGAAATTCACATAAAATTTCTGATTCGGTTAAGTCGCCACTTAAGTATTTGGGATGATCGCGTACACAATAAATCTTCTTTAAATCTTTCAAGGCAATGACACCATCATCATCATGATCAATTTTCTCAAATGCTCTGTTAATTACATTCAGGCGAGAGCGATTCATAGCGGGCTGTAATACAAAAAAAAGAAAATTAAAAATTTAATTAAATTTTAATTGAAAAAAAATCTTTTTTTTTTTACTCTTAGTTTGTCTAAAAATTCCGTCATGCTTATGGCGCCATTCTTATTCACATCGATATTATCGAACATGGTCTTTGCTTCCTCTTCCCTGCAATCCAAACCAGATTTCCTTATGCCATCCATGAATTCATTAAAATTTAACATTCTATTGCCATTCTCATCCATTTCACGAAATATTCTGAAATGTTGAAATTTATAACGGAAATCATTTTATTGCTTTGTCTTGCTTGCATTGGCTTACCTGGCTAAACCCAATATGCCTGTGGCACCTTTAGTGAAACACATAAGACGTAATTTATGCATGGGCTCCTTCTCAATGCCATTGGCTAATTCACGTTTCGATTTATTAATAAGAGTTGCCTCTTTAGAGTAAAAATCCTCACGATGACTCATCTTTGTAACGATTTTAATTTGAAATTTTATTTGCAAAAATTATTTCTCAATAATAATAAAAAATAACAAATAATTTGTGAAAAAAGACAAAAAAAATATAAAAATTCTTTAAATATTGAATACAAAAAAAAGGAAAACTTTTTCACACTGTCAAATATGAATATTCATTTGAGAAATTTTATGTGACACTCGGAAGTTACCCAATTTTTTTTTATTATTATTATTATTGCAAAGCTATCTTAAATGCCAGTAAATATTTATTTTAAAATTCTAATAAAATTATTACGAGTTGAACATGTTAGACCTTATGCTCAGTGTAGGGTAATACATCAGATTCTGTGGTGGTAATCGAACTCACGACCCTCATGCTAATAAGTCTCGCACGCTAGATAACCAGGCACTAAATAAAATTGTGCCGGTAAATAAATAAAATTTTTAGTTTGAAAAAAAAGAAACATTTCATTTCACACAACAGAATACATATTTTATTGTTTTAATTATTTGCTGAGTCGTTAAAATTAATTTCAAAAATAATTTATGCGAATGCCCTGCACTTCAAGACAGATGTCATCGGTTTTTAGGTAACAGATCGTTTGAAGATCTGGGCATGATGGCGAACGGCCGGTTTCATCCAGAGCTCGGTTTGGTTCAAACCCACCGCTTACGTACCATGACAACTGGGCTTAGCTCACACTGAGCTAACACAATAGCTCATATAGGCCACCGAGTGAACTTGCCTGTAAACGACAAACTTCCCCCTAACCCAGACTAACCTAAAATTGATTGAAATAACATATCTTAAGTCTCGAAGATTAAAATGAAATCTAGGCATTTACTTATTTCGTGTAGAGCAAAGGGAAATGAACGAATATGACCTTAATCGTTATGGATATAATGGACTAGTTCACATTGGTGCACTACAGACCTTTCTGTTTACGTTCCTCAGTATTTTAAAACCTTTTTTTTTATGAAAATACCTAACATAGCAAGCAGCAACAATCCTTTTTTAAATTTTATTTAAATTTTATTTTCGTTTTGACGGTTTTGAAATGTGCTAAAGCAATGCCTCATAACTGAATTGCGTATGATGTTATTAAATGCCTATAACCCTAATCCTACTAAAATAGTTTAAAAAAAGGAGAATTTTGAAAGACTTTTAAAAGAAAATTAAGTGTCAAACGAAATGAATTTTCATCTTATTACGCTTAATTGTCCTGTTCTACAATTCCGATTTATTGAAAACTGATTGCAAATCAAACGTACATACATACATACATACATAATTGGTCATTACAACCCTTCAGTCAGGATTTCGACCTAGCTTCTCACACCACTTATGTTGTGGGCGTTAATTTTTATACATGAGTGGCGGGACCTACAGTTTAAAGTCGACTCCGAACGACAGATTTTTTTGAGAAGCTCTTCATGGCAATTTTATTTACTCTCAGAGTTTTTGCCAGAAATCTGCTGAGAGGCAGTCGCCGAAGAAATATTTTTTTTCATATTTTCGTTTTGATGCCTGACTTGGGATACGAACCCGGGCTTTACGTCTAATAAGCCAACACACTACCTACTAGACTACGGCGACTACATACAAATCAAACATAACAATATTGCAAATAAACATAAACAATAAAACAACAGTGGGCTCTCTTTTAATATCAAGGATTATGTAAGTGTTGTAATAAGTGCCGTTTTTGAATCTATTGATTTTGATTGAAATTTAACACTATTGCAGGGTTATGCCCTAAAATCATTTTAAACGAGAGATTTCTGAAGCGTCTTCAAGTAATTAGATTACTCTGAGTAGTTAACCAAAAGTCAAAAGAACGAAATAAAAAATATTTTATTATTCAAAATTTGGTGCCCCCGATGGTCTAGTTGATAGAGCTCAGAACGTCAAATGCCGAGGTCGTGGGTTGGATTCCCACCAGAGACTCTTGGTGTTTGTGATTGTCTGATTGTTTCTATGACATTTTATGGTTAACTACAATAGAAAAAAGAAAGTGAGAATTATTACAAAGTTATTCTCAAGAAAAAAGGTGACAAAGGTACATACACTAGTCATTCCAAAAAAAAAAAAAAATTGATAACGCCGCATACTATCTGTTTCATTTTTCTATTAACTATCATTCTTGTGTTTTAACACAATGCACAGCATGAATAGGAGTCATCTCCTTAGTGCTGGTCTCAAAACGAAAAAAAAGATGTAAGACTAGGTCAACTTAATGTAATTTGTTCATACTGAACGAAATTCCGAAAAATTAGGAATAATTTCCTCAATTAAGATCATACATACATACATAATTGGTCATTACAACCCTTCAGTCAGGATTACGACTAGCTTCTCACATCACTTATGTTGTGTACGTTAATTTTTATACCTGAATGGCGGGACATACAGTTTAAAGTCGACTCCGAACGACAAATTTTTGAGAAGCTCTTCATGGCAATTTTATTTACTCTCAGTGTTTTTGCCAGAAATCTGCTGAGAAGAAGTCGCCGAAGAAATATTTTTTTTTTTTTTCGTTTTGATGCCTGACCTGGGATATGAACCCGGGCTTTACGCCTAATAAACCAACACACTACCCACTAGACTACGGCGACTAAATAATATTTTTTCATATTTCGTTTCGTTCGAGATGTCCGACCTGGGGCTTGAACCGCGGCCTTTACGTCTAATAAGCCAATACACTACCTGCTAGACTACGGCGATTTCATTTAAATAAATTGCTTTAATTTCTAATGAAAGTATTATCTAAAGTACTGTGTATCTGCTTATCAAAGCACACTATCAAATAGAACTTCCTTCAAACAACAACTTTTTTGTTAGTTTTTTCCCCCCATTTTTCTTTAGAAACAATTTTCCCAAACGACAATCGTGTGGTTGCAGGCACCGACACATTCTTTTAATTAACAACCAATCACTTTTTCAAATACGTTGCCATGAACGATGATACCTTTTGTGTTCCTTTACAATCCGTTTTATCCGTTTTAAAATAATTGAAAATGCTTTTCGTTAGAAAATCAAAAGCGACTTGTTACACGTGTTAAATGTCTACTGATACTGTGCTATAAAAATGAATTTTTCTTTACGATATTCATGAAAAATCCCGCTTGCAAGCATTCAAGCATCGACAAAAAATATACACGTTGCTATACAATCGAATAAATATTCCTCATTGAACCCCAGCATGTAGTATAATATCTAAAAATCTATAAAAGGAATCAAAATGATAAAGAAACAAAAAAAAAAGTAAAAAATAAAATAAATCGAAGGCGGAAACTACTAAAAATGCAAATATTTCAACCAAAACCATGGGACTTTGATAAATTTTCCACAATCATAAATTTATTTGCCGTAATAAACGTTCTGTTTTTTTCATGCAGTATTGAACGTGAGCATGAAACTACATACTTACATACGTTTTAATAGTTGTTGAAACAATCTTAAATAAATCTTGTTAAGATAATATAAAATTTGGGTGAGGTTTGCTCAATTTGACAATACATTTAACACTATTGTACGCGGCGTACCTTCATACTTCATTAGATCTACTTCATTATTAATCCAGGCAGTTCAAAAGCGCTGCAAATATTATAAGCAAAAGGGTGCACCTAATGTAGGCAAATCTTACCAAATCACAAGGAAATAAAAAATTCCCCGATTGGCTACCTTAATGGAGTAACGCTTGCAAAATCAAGAACCGAACATTGCGGTATACTCGGTAATGAGAAGACGGATGTTCTCGCCCTCATTTTCTGAGAGCGACTTGATAGTTGGTCCTGATTCCCAAATCTGCCACTTTTACGGCCTCATCAATGGATGGGTCAGAGAGGAAAAGCAGAGGCGTTGGGGAGATTCTATGTGTTTAGGAGTCTATGGCCTATTATAGATAGTGGTAGAACAGGTCTGTTGCTGGGATTAGATAAGACCAGCCTGAGGTTATTACTGAGGTATTACTACAGGGCACTGTGCTATTAGATCGCTGACAAGGATCTGGAACAGATCCCAGGCGGAGGAGTTGGAAACTATCAAACACCTCCTCTGTAACTGTCCAGTCTTAAGTAGGTTGGGGTCCGCGGACAGGGGCTTCTTTGAATATTTGAAATTAGGGCTCACCATTGATCCATAAGTATATTGAGCTGGTTTAGAAGTGCTAAGGCATCAAGGTTATGGCTCCGCTCTCTTGTTTGTTTGTGGTTTTTCTTTTTTCCTCCGTTTCCTACATGCTACATTTTTTAGCTCTTCTCTCTTCTCTTTTCCCATTTCCCTATCTCCTTCACTATCTTCTCTCACACTCTTTTCTAGGACGCAGTTACGATGGCACATTATGATCTCTGGGAATTGTACTTGTCTCAATAACAAGTACACGTCATTAAACCTAACCTAACCTAAGAGCGACAAACTTGAACTGGCTTTACAATAATCAAACCAGTTCTGTTCTGCAAAGCAACGGATTAGTAGTGAGCCGTCCAAAAGATAAATCAGCAAGACAGGATTGAACATGTTATGAGAATGATAACAAAAATGATATGAAATGATGTTAGATTCCTTATAAGACATTGTTCACTGCACCATACACGTTACACCCTGATATGTTGCGGAAACAAGCAGCTGCCTTCCCCTTTTCCCCGTAAAGAGTGAACACCGTCAAAGCATTCATGTACAGAAATTAACGTCAATACAAAATCTTAGTTACACGATCGCTGAACCTGTCTTCGATCGTAGTTTTATAGCAAAAATGTTTAAAAGATCATTTTACTGCAATAGTCTTCGCCTTCCACAGATTATCATCCAATAATTCATTGCCGTCTTAAAATCATATGATAATTAATATTTTCGGATTATTTAATATTTATTTATTGAATACAATGCGATTGCAGTAGAATTGCGCAGGCTGAAACAAAGATAACCGTAGCACAAACATAGGTCAAGGGATATACCTATATTTATTGACAGCAAAGCCGTCCCTAGACAATGTCTCTCTGGAGGAGATGAGTAACCCAAAATCAATTTTAGCTTCAACTAAAAATTCCTTGGAAGGAATAAACATATTCTTTATTATTGCTCTGCGCTTAACAACTTGAAATAAAATTATTTTTGCCATCCAGAATTTCTCTACTGAACTTGCTTTTTTTTCGTTAACTCTCTAGGGAGCATATGGCTTCCACAAAGCATCTCCATCTGACACGATTCTCCGCTTATGTTTTTGCGCCTTCCCATATCAAATCATTAAGCCTTAGGTCTTGTAGGACAGTGCGCCTCCAGGTGTTTTTTGGTCTGTCAGAAATTGCTTAGAACTTGCTTAGCTAGAGATTATATGGAGAAAATCCACAGCATGATTGAGAAATTCCACATAGGCATTGCACACATAATAGCATTACAATAGGATTTGATAGCACCAAAGTGAAGAAGTCGCCGTATTCTATTAGCTAGTGCATTGGCTTATTAGACGTGAGGCCACGGTTCAAACCCCAGCAAAACTAAATACAAAAAAAAAAATATTTCTTCGGCGATTTTCTCTCAGCAGATTTCTGCCAAAAACACTGAAAGTAAATAAAATTGCTATGAAAAGTTTCTCAAATATCTGTCGTTCGGAGTCGACTTTAAACTGTAGGATGCGCAACTCATGTATAAAGTAACATAAGCGGCGTGAGAAGCTAGGCCGTAACTCCCTGACTGAATGATGGAGTAAAGTAAACTATACTTAAAGCAGCTGATACTTTAACCTTTGTCTTGATTTATTTCCAAAAAGTATTGTATCCTGAAGCAAGCCTCCTTAATAAAGAGTTGTGCCTCTACATAACGCATTAGATGTCTTGCAATATATCAGAGAGTAGTCACCATACTCTCATACTTTAAATTCTTTTTACTTGATTAAGGTATATCATTAAGAGCTTAATAGTGTTAAAATGTTTGAAAGAACGAATTTATGAAGTGTAACAATTTCATATTTGAGGTTAATTTAAAATAATTTCATTAATAAAATGGCTCCAATCAAGCGGAAACATCAAAGCAATTTGTTTTTATCTTGGCAACTTTACTTTGTTTTTATTTTCTTTTTTTTTTGCTCTAAATTTACCTTTTTCTGCTTAATTAAAACCAAATAAAGTTGTTCAACATTTTCTACACACCTACAAAAAAAAAAAAAAAAAAAAAATTCACGTTTACATACTCATTCATACCCGCCCGTATCATACGTAGATGGGTAAGAGAAGTGCTTAAGGCATAAACTACCAACAAGTATGGGTTACGAACAAGTATAAGAGTGTTAACAGAATTACTGATTGATATCTGGTCATAATTACTAGTTCACTGGGTAAACAAACCTCATATGGATGTCTCTTTAAGATCTCGGAATAACAACAAATTAGTTGTATAATAACGTAGTTGTATATACATACGTACGTATGTATGTACGTCGTTAGTATGTAAGTGTATGATGCTATGTGAGCTTCATATACCACTAATTATAAGAAAAACTAACGAGTATACCAACTATTAAGGACATGTGATGTGTTTTTTCTTTTTCTCCATTCCGTTAGTAGGAATAAAGCATAAGAAGGATAAGAGACACATAATCAGGACAGATAACTACTCTATTCGCATGAAAGTTCTTCTCTAAAGTACCTGACAACATTGTTATCATTTGCTTTGTTGTCATTGTTCAAATATCTAAAATGAAGAAGAAAATGTTACTCCATACTAAAGACACACAAACATTAATATTTTAACGTAAAAAAAAACAAAAAAATTAAAATAATGAATGAAAATGATGCTAAAAAATTATTATTACAACTTAATTAAAAGAAAGCATGACGCACATTAAGTTTTGCACATATTCACACAAATACTATGCGTCTATAGAATATCGTTAGTGAACACATGTGCATGCCCCATAAATATTGAACAGAGAATGTTTCTAACGATTAAAGTGTAACTCATAATTAGTCTTAATATTATAAAAATTACTAGGTTATGTTAAAGTCACTTTAGTTTAGTAGGCAATGTGTTAGCCATGGTTCAAACCCCAGCTTGGACATATGGAACAAAACGAAATATGAAAGAAGATGTTTCTTCGGCGACTTCCTTTCAGCAGTTTGCGGTAAAAACTCTGAGAGTAAAGAAAATTGTCTTGAAGAGTTTTTAAAAAAATATGTCGTTCGGAGTCGGCTTTAAACTGTAGGTCCTGCAACTTATGCGTAAAATTAACACATACAACATAAGTGGTATGAAAGAAATTATTTCATTATCAACCTACTCTCAGCAGATTTCTGGTAAAAGTTCTGAGAGTAAAGAAAATCGTTATGAAAAATATCTCAAAAAATTCGTCGTTAGGAGTCGACTATAAACTGTAGGTCCTGCAACTTATGGATAAAATTAACACATACAACATAAGTGGTGTAAGCAGCCTGCTATGATCCTGACTGAAGGGTTGTAATGACCAATTAAGTAAGTAAGGTTATGTTAGGTTAAATTAACTACCAGGCATCCTGGAAACTGTAGCTCGTTTAGATCTTCTAAGATACCAGTCATTGCACACTTTATTTTCATTCTTTTGTCGATAAATTCTGGGCGCTCAAGTTCGTCTCTGGTTCGTAGGTGTCGTACAGTAACAAAGAAGATGTTTTGTGGTCTCTTCATTTTCTTCGTAATTATAGCTCCCTTTAAGGTTAAGTTTAATGAAATCTGTTTCTGCAAAATTCCATATCGGGCCTAATTTGCATGATCTCCATAATTTGTATTGTTTAACAGTTTTATATGCGGCATACATTCTCTCAAGGTACACCATAGCCGCTTTACCCTTAGCAAATTTACGTACTAGCTATGCATATCAGTGCATACTTGGATGACGATCCAATTCTGAGAGTAAAGAAAATCGTTATGAAAAATATCTCAAAAAATTCGTCGTTAGGAGTCGACTATAAACGTCGTTAGGAGTCGACTGTAAACGTACGCAAATTTACGTACTAGCTATGCATATCAGTGCATACTTGGATGACGATCTCTGGAAATTTAAACCATTATCATAATTGGATCTTTCCGGTATTTTCGTTATAAAATAAGAACCGTGCGATTCAGTAACTGTTAACGATACGACAATCGCAAACGAATGTCGCGAATAAAAGTTACTGAATGGCAAAATCGAGAATGTTGTCGTTTACTATTGTTAACCATGCGTTTGTCGTTAAAAATATTTCCAGATCACCTATAAACTAAGATTTTTGGATGACCAAAGCTTCCATATTATCATGCTCTTGCGTCGCCTAGCCTTATGGCAGCATTCGCAGCCAATATTAGTTGTGCTAGCCTCTTTGGGGTCGGAGGGCATCCAGTAAGCAAATTCCTGAGGAATATAGGCGCCTTCTAATTTTAAAATCAAAATATGTTCGTTTTCTATCTTGACTCAACCTTGAATTTTTTGGGTTTGTAGTCAAGCACCTTTCAAGTAAACTTTGTTTAATAAATAGCCCGTACAATTTAAAGTCGACTCCAAACGACAGATTTTTGAGACAATTTTCATGGCAATTTTATTTAATTTTTTTCAGACATCTGCTTAGAGGAAGACACCGAAATATCTTTTCATATTTCGTTTTATTGGAGATGTCTAAGCTGAGGCTTGTGTCTAATATGTCAACACACTACCAATTAGACTACGGCGACTTATTTTGCTTTTGTTATAAAGAGCGAGAAGGTGATAATATGACTTTAAACATGCATTCCGGTTAATAAAAAATTAGCAAAATATCCGATTTTTCTTAGCTTCCTTGGTAAGAATTCTATATTGCATATTAAAAGGAAATTTTTGAGGTAAAATTCTGTATAATAAAGAGCTTAAAACGACTGTTTGACAATATCGGTGAATATCTTGAAACAAAACTATACTTTCACCTGTTGTAAACGATCATAAATTGTAAAGGTATTGGGGATTAGTAAAGAAACATTTGAAAGACACAATTCAGTTAAAAATATTAAAAAAAAAATTAATAGGAAGTAGAAGACTTCTACCAACAACAAAGTTCCCTAATAGAAGTGAATTCCAGTTAAAAATTAAAAATATTAAAGGCTTTGAATTTTCTTTACATTACATTACATTACAAGTTAAATAAAAATTTTTCCCTAATCCTATATAGTATATATATATATATCCGAACTATTCAAACTACGTCTACAGTGGAACGAAGTCAAACATCGTGCTAATTTTCGAGTTCATTGGAATCAACTTTTTGCGGTCCTATGCTCCTTAGGGGAGTAAGAGAAACATATATATATATATATAAGAGAATATATGTATATATAGATATGTATGTATATATAGATATGTATATATATATATATACATATATATATGTTTCTCTTACTCCCCTAAGGAGCATAGGACCGCTAAAGTTGATATATATATAAGAGAAACATATATATATATATATATATATATATATGTTTCTCTTACTCCCCTAAGGAGCATAGGACCGCAAAAAGTTGATGCCAATGAACTCGAAAATTAGCACGATGTTTGACTTCGTTCCACTGTAGACGTAGTTTGAATAGTTCGGTTGTGATATGGCGTTTCCAAGTGTGTGATGGTCGTCCGATGAAGCTTCCCTGGGGGTTCCAGTCTATGGCTTTCCTTGGGATGTCATCTGATGGCTTGCGAAGTCTGTGTCCGAGAAATTACCACCTGCGTCTCCTTATCAATTGGTTGCTGGTTTGTATCTGACCAAAGTTGGGCATTGGATATTATGGAAGGCCAGTAAACACGCAAGATCCTACGCAGACATTTGTTAACAAATACCTGAAGAGACTGGAAATCGCGCGGTGCCATATTCCACATTTCGCAACCGTACAGTAATGTGGATTTAACGTTGGAGTTGAAAATATTAATTTTGATGCGTCTCGATATATTTTCAAACAGGGTTAAGTTGGGCAAAAGCATTGCGTTCCTTATTAACACATTGACTGCCAAGCGGTTTTGACGAAAACCTTCCCAGGAGGCCAAACATTTTTTTTTTGTTAACTGAGTGTATTAGTGATAAAAACTGATTTCTGAGATATCCCTAGTCCACTCTGCACCTTGCTTTTTATTTTATATAGCCTTTTTTGTGTCGTACATTTCTGTACGACGTGGCACTGCACGACGGGTATGCATTTCTAAAAGTCGCTGGCGTACAAAAATGTACGACGCTTTTTTCTTGTTTTTTATTTATTATTGTTTCTTTTTATTTTTGTTTAGTTTCTTTTTTAGTTTGCAATCATTCCTCATTTGTAGAACTTGTAAATACCTAAAATGTTGAAACGAAAGTTAAGCGAAAAGGAAATATTGGAAGTGTTGACGGAGAGTGATTAAGATTTTTTTAAATGATGATGATTTTGATTGGATACCGGAGGTTTCGGATTCTGACTCTGAGCCTGACATAGATCCAGTGGAAATCGACGACATGTTGTTTGAAGATGGTATCAATACGGAAGACGAAGCTGAAGAAGATAGTTCAACAGCTTTTTTCATTTTTTCACTTTATAGAAGCTCAAAAAATCATCCTAGACCCATGAATGCTTTTGCAAAAATGTTCAGTAAAGGATTCTTTATTTTAAAATCACACTAAATTTCACTCTGTGTAGTATAAAAATGAACTACAGGCTCTAAGGAAAAGCAATCACTGTCATACGGAAACGTACGACATGGCACCCCACGACGGGATAGGAGTCGTACGGAAACGTACGACGTGGCACTCAATGTGTTAATGCGACTGGCAACATCTGCTGATGAACCACCGGTTTTGTCAATTATACTGCCTAGATAGCAGAAGGACTACACTTCATTAATTTCTTTGCCCTATACTAGGAATTTTCGTTCTGCGTTAGTATTTAACCTGAGTGTTTTGGTTTTGCGGATATTCATCTTCAGTCCACCTATCTTTGCGGTTTCGCTAATTAGATATAGCTGTGCATGTATCATTCGCATAGTCTAGGTCTTCCAATCTATCTTACAAACCCCATGTAATACCTCTCCTATGACTTGTTGGTGCTCTTGCATCAAAAAATTGCATGGAACAAATTGTTTAAGATTTAAACAGCCTATCCCAGTGTTGTTTATTGACACATAAGCGCAGCAATAATATTGCATCATCTAAATCTATGGGTGATGTAAATATTAGGGAGTCAGAAGCTCTTGACATTCTGAGCATGAAAATTCAGTGTAATGTTCGCTGGAACCAACACATTTTTTAGAGCCTTAGCTTCTTAAGACGGTGCAACAAATAATTCACTACATCTGATCTTCTTACTATTTATACCACTTATGTATATCCGACGGTAGGGTATCGAACTCTATTGATTTATTGGAGCATCGTTGCAATGTGGCTTGTGTTTCACTGTTCTATCGCTATTACAATGGATTTTGCTCGAGCGAATAAGGGGACTTATTCCCGAGAATCATGTATTGCTACTAGAGGTGTGCACAAGACATATAAAATTGCACAGTATTGCATTTTTCCCAAGACCGAATATTGACTGTAGCTGCAAATATAAATAAGTGTGAAGCAAAGATAGAGAACAAAAAAACAACTGCACTCGTAAACCATTGTACAACAGTATAAAAGATAGTTGTGTGAAGAGTGCAACAAAATTATTGTACTCTTCATAGTGTCACAACGTGCATTTGTTGTTGTTTGTTTTTGTTTTTTAACAACAATGAATAAGAAAGATCAGAATGTTTTGCTATCGGGAACCGAACATCTTCGTCGACGCCACCATTGCCAGTAACTTTTTTAAACTTTTTATTTCGGGGAAAAACCTTTTTTATGAGTTTATGGCGAAAGCAAATAATGTATAGAAACACTTATGTACACATATTTTTCAATATGGCAATACTGAAAATGTAGCTTCAGTAGTAAAATATGCTCTTACAACACAAAGCAAGGCACATCTAATAGGTAACCGCAAGTGTACAACAAGTACAACAATGCAAAAACAACAGGCATTTTGTTTTTGTTAAAGAGTACGCGGAATGTCAAAAAAATTAACCCTCAAACCTCCATAGCAAATTAAAAAAAACCATTAAAAAAACTAAATAAATTTTTATGATTTAATTTCTTTTGATTTTTATGTCATGCTTAATTACGCAATAGTGGGGCACCTATAAATTAAAAAAAAAAAAAATATGCCATGCAGTCGATAACATTTCCACTTTATGTAAAGAACATGTTTTTATATGGCCATCGAGAAAAATGGCAGCTGCAAACGTTATTTGTTATTGGTCATAGTTTATGCACCTAGTTGGAGATACCGAAATCTTGTTTGGGTAATTCATCACTCTCGTCTAAATAAATATAGTAAATCTAGGTTGTAGTTTAAAAGATATGTGTATTTAGTGTTAAAGACTTAAATATTATCTCATCATCATCATCTTGCAAAAATTTTAATAAAATTGGCTTTGAAATAGTAATCCTGAAGAATTTCTAGAGTGCGTATCGTTAAGGATACATCCAGTACATATGAGGGTTTATAAATACGAAAATGATTATCGAAACAAAACACACAAAAAAACAACAAAATTTTGACATTCAAATACTCGTCAGCTGTTGAGATAAGACTACCTATTGGATATGCCTTGACACAAAGCATAGTTCCGTTACTTCACAGACAAACGAGTGCTGTTGTATACATTGAATATATGAGAAATACACATTTCAGTGCACTCGTAAAATCAAGAGCAACAGAAAAAGAGTACAATACAGTATTGCATTCGGTGAAGGGTAAGCTAGCAGAATGTCTTGTGCACACCTTTAATTCCTACGTAACACTCGTCTTTCTTGGTGAGCACATCCGTATATGGTCGATTGGCCAGTGGATCGCACGATGCATTACAGACAAAATTCGTTCTTTAGTCGGACAATTCGTATGTGGAACTACCTTCGTGCAGAGCTTGTAATTTTTTCGCTTTTCAGGGATAAAAAAAGGCATAAGATACAGAAAAATCATCACAGGTGTTCGCAAATAACTTAATAACTTAGGGTCCGCCAAATAACTTTTTTTTTTTGAAAATGCTTTAAAAAAAATCTACTGAATATTTTCTCAAATTTCTTTTTTTATTTGAAAGTACAATCCTTCCGGTTAATAATGGAAAATAATTTCATTCAAATGGCTGCCTCGGCTGGCCATGCAGTAGCCTACACGATCGGTCTAATTTTTAAGCACATTATCGATTGTGTGCAGCTGTATTTCACCAATGGCTTCACGAATATTGTCCTTTAAAGCGTCAATTGTCTCTGGATTGTCGGCGTAACACTGATGAGGATGCCAGTTTCTTTCACTTTTTTCACAAGATAACGAACATACGGAGCTGACGATGCTTCTGTTCTTCCGAAATCCGTACGCAATTTTCGCACACATTCTGCAACATTACCATGATTTTCAAAGTAATGTCGCAATATTTCCCAGCGTTGTTTAAGCGTATACACAACCATATTCGTTCAGCGGAAGGATAAAACTAATTATCTGTCAAATCCGACATGAGCTAAGTGTTACCATTCACGAAATAAGCACTAGTTGAAAAAAAAACGTTAGATGGCGGACCCGATAGTTCACTCCTCGTTATTACAAACCTAAATTTCCAATAGTAACAATTGCAAAGCAAATACAAACCTTAAAGTGGCTATTAATGTACTAAAGTAAGTAATACGATGTAAATCTTTAATTTCCAAAAATCGTCAAATTAAGGGCAAAAATCGTCATATCGTCAATATTATATTTTTTAAGCTCAAAATGGTCAAAATAACGATAAGTCGTCAAATCTGGGAGCTATGATTACAAGTAAAATATAAAGTTTTTCCTAATCCTATATGCGTACAATTTCTTATATCGACCTTATTCGAATCGTTGAATTAAAGCTCTCAGCTGCAATGCTTTCAAATTCTTTCCCTCATTTACAATTTACGAAGCCTGAACATTCCTTTAGTCTTCTGTAAAAATACTAAAAAACTATGTCTGTATACTATGAGGACTAAGTATGTATAAAATATTCACTCATTACAATCGATTTTGTGATAAAAATTTATTCAACATTATTGTATTTGTGTACTGTGTGTGTGTGTGTGTGTAGTGTAAGTGTATGTGTGTTTAACATATAGTTCATGAAAATTCAATAAAACACCAAGAGTTCAATCGCTTGACACTATACTCGAAACTTTTTATCTTTTGGTCAACTGCTCATTTGCAAACTGAATGAAATAATGATGTTTACGTGTTAACTACTGCTGGTTGTCCTTTTCTGTGAGTGCGTGTGTCCAATACGATTATGTCTTTTTATGGCATGAATTTGGTTAGAAAAGTCAAAAGGCTAGTCACAGCAAATTCATGTGTATGTATACGTATACGTTTGTATGTAAGTTTCATGTTAAAAACTATGAATGTTTCATTGCATTAGAAAACTTTTTTTTTGTCCATCCGTCCATTTGCCAGTTTTGCGGATTAAAAAACAAGAAAACGAAACGAAATGAATGTATTCTGACCTTAATAATGCGGGTGTATTAAAATGATTTTCTGGTTGTGTTGTTTTTTTAAGTTTTTTTGAGTTGATCCTTTCATTTATTGTATCGTATATTGTAACAAGTGTTTCCATAACCGAATAAAACCATTTTGTGGCATTTTAGTATTTGGATCTGATATTTTTTTTTATGGAAATACTTGGGTTCTTATTAAATTTTCTATTGGTTGTATGGTTGATTGGTTGGTTAACATTGGAAAACAAAAACAATAATACAGGTTGACATAATTAATATTGTTTTGCGGTGGATTAAACTAATCATGGAGTGAGTTATGGCATAGTGTGGTAAAATAAAGTGTAAATAATACTATTTGTTCATTTTGTACAGGTTTTTTGATGCCATTTTATGCAAAATTGAGATAATCATTATCGGAAAATCTTTACCGATTAACTGATATGTAATGGTGAATGTAAAAATTTTTGTTTATTCTCTGCATTTTCAAGAGTCATATATAAACACACTTCTTAGACAAGTTCCTCAATCTACTACTAAAAAAAAATAATTTCTTCGGCAACGGCCTCTCAATTGATTTCTGGCAAAAATTCTGGGTTATAGCGACCAATTATGTATATATGTATGTATGTATTTCATTGCTACTGTAACAAATTATTGTAAGTTGTTTCCAATTAGCAACCACAATTTTCCATATAAATTATTTCCTTTATTCATCATGTTACATGATAATGTCACATGAATCCTTCCATAAGCCCTTTCTGCCGTATCATTAATATCCTTTAATTTACCAACTACTACGTATACCTACTCAAACAAATTTTATGCAATTCATCATTTTCCAATGCATCAGAATGTTTCTTCAAACAATCCGTTGAAATAGAATACTGCTTGGTCCAATATACATGTTATTGTGATATAAAATCCTCGATATTTTCATGGGATCAGGAACAATTTTAATTTTTTTTACAACCAAAACTGCAACCATAGCCTTTTCCAAATTATTCGCATTTGAGTATCATAAAAAGAAAACACTACTAATTGTGGTGATGGTTAGTATAAATGGATGCAGAATTTCTTAATTACCTGTATGGACGATTTATACAAGCTTTATATTTTTATGATACAAGCACACATATATAGGGTCCGCCAAATAACATTTTTTTTTTGAAAATGCTTTAAAAGAAATCTACTGAATATTTTCTCAAATTTCTTTTTTTTATTTGAAAGTACAATCCTTCCGGTTAATAATGGAAAATAATTTCATTCGGCTGGCCATGCAGTAGCCTACACGATCGGCCGAAGTTTTAAGCACATTATCGATTGTCAGTGCGGATATTGTCCTTTAAAGCGTCAATTGTCTCTGGCTTGTCGGCGTAACACTTATCTTTGACGGCACCCCACAAATAATAGTCCAACGGTGTCAAATCGCAACTCCGAGGTGGCCAACTGACATCAGCTCTGCGGCTGATAATGCGATCTTCAACAACAAGGCGCAAAACATCGAGTGTAGCTTCGGCTGTGTGGCACGTAGCGCCGTCCTGTTGAAACCAAATGTTGCCAATATCCTCCTCTTCAATTTTTGTGAACAAAATTCGATAACGATCGCCATTGACTGTAACGGCCACTCCTTGCTCATTTTCGAAGAAAAATTGCCCAATTATGCCTCTGGACCAAAATCCGCACCAAACAGTGACTCGTTTTGGGTGCGTCTGCTTTTCAAAGTATGCGTGCGGGTTTTCTGTGCCTCAAATGCGACAATTTTGCTTGTTTCCATACCTGCCAAGATCAAAATGAGCTTCATCTGCAAAGATGATTTTTTGCCAAAATCGGCATCTTCTGTAAGTCGATCGCAGGCCCACTTAGCGTTGTTGTTCAAGCGTATACACAACCATATTCGTTCAGCGGAAGAATAAAACTAATTATCTGTCAAATCAGACATGAGCTAAGTGCTACCATTCACGAAATAAGCACTTTTTGAAAAAAAAAACGTTAGATGGCGGACCCGATATATTGAATTCAATCAACTTATTTATATTTTCTTTATATTTTGAAAATATTACTTCAGGCATTTATCGTGCGTGGTAGAATGGTTCAGGAATTTAAAATAGAAAATTGGAAACTTATAGCCAATCGGATTGCATTTCTTTTAACTCATTAGTGGATGAAGTTCCCTGGCCACTCTCCTTCTATAATTTTAATCAATTATTAATAAAAATAATGTGAGTAATTCGTCTAAAAATCATTTTAATTAAAAAAATGTATAGTTTTGTAGTTATAAACCGTCCCTTATAAGGGACACTGCGCAGTAGGGACACTTGGCGTATGATAACTTATAAAGAATTCTTAAGGATGAAAGCCTTTTTCATATTTGTTGCAAATAAAATTTGTTTTATTTCCGGAATTTTACATCGTTTTCCAATTTAAGAATATTCAATAAGGTTGTTTTTACCATCATATCGTGTATATGTCATCAAGTTTTTTTATGCGCAAACCTCTTGTAGAAAGATGGTCGTGTGTCTCAGTCAGTGTTGCCAACGTAGTGCTTTTCGCACTATTTATGGTGCTTTATGAAACGCTTAAATTTTTTCTTATAGCGCCTTTTTACGGATAGTCACTATTATGGTGCTTTTCAAATTTCATTACAGTGCTTTTTGTTGATTTTTAATAGCTTTTATATTGAAACTACAAAGAAAAATGTCTCAATTTTTTCAAGTGTAAAATTTACAACGGGATATGGTAGCTTACTAAAAAAAACCTACGTCAAAATATTCAAACTCCTCAATGGTGATGCGGTGAATCCCATCAAGATTCCACAAGTATCTAATACTAGATGGCTATCAATTGCGGTTAAATGTATTTTGAATATGTGGCTGGAACTTAAAACACATTTTAATATTCTTAAGGACAATGAGTATGTTTTCTTTTTTACTTAAGGATATGTACAATAATATTAACAATTTTGTATATCTCACGTATTAAAGTTCCATTTTGGGGAGGTTCAATGGCTCAATTTAGCATTTGAAGCAAAAAATGCAGACCAAGTTAAGTTGTATAGATTGATTTGTATAGATTGCTACAAAATCTGACTAACAAATTGATAATAAATTGTGAAAATTTTAATTATATAGAAAGTGATATAGATATTAATTATAATGAATTTTGATACCTTGGTTATAGTTTTGAAAAGGCCTGCAATGAATACCAAATAACAGAAACCAAAAAAAATATTATTAAACAAAAATGTGTTCTTTTCACTAAACACTTTATGAAATTAGAGCTAGACTTCCTAGCAATTTACAAATTTAACAAAAAGTTTCCTTATTCAGTGTCGAAAATATATTAAATAACATAAATAATGATCAGTTAATAGAATTTATAAGCAACTTTATAAATGATGTAAATATATTATCAACAATAGAAACTTGTTTAGAAAATTTAAGGAATGCTAATTGGGAAAACAAAACTAGAACAGATCTTTTTTGGATAGAGGTTAGTGAATTTAAAGACTCGTTAGGAGAAAAGCCATTTTTAGTATTAGTACAGTTTGTTTTTCGAATATTAAGTTTTCCTTACTCTAACGCAGAGGTTGAGCGAGTTTTTAGCTCCATGTATTTATCAAAAAATAAAATTCGAAACCGACTATCTGTTAATTCGATTTCACACATAAAATATGGACTACGTAGACTCAATTTTTGCTGTAGTAATTATGCAATACCTTCCGAGGTCTGCAAAAATATTTCTTCAAACAAAACTTATATCAAGTCGAAGTATTTTTTAAAAACAGTATTGTGGCCAAACGTGGTTGAGGAGGAGGAAAATGCAGAGGATATCAGCGAAATATTTGTCAAAGATTTAAGTAACCTTATTTAAAACCATTTTAATAAGGAATTTTGTACAAGGGTCGTATACCCATATACTTAAAATTTTTTAAATTATAAATGTTAATTTTATATATAAACTATACTGAAATATTTATATGAATTGTTTTCTTTTGTTTTGTAACTATATTTTATTAGTTTAACCATAATATTTACTTATCAAATAAAGAATAGCGCAGTTCACAATCTTGGGCAAATGGCCTGGCATCGTGGCATTTGCAAATGTTGGGCATTTTTTTACCATACACTAACAAAACACACAGAAATACCTTTGCTACGGTTTGGCAAATATGCCACACTCAAAACCGTAGTTTATATTTGCCATACTTAAGCAAATGAATAGCTGATCATAAAAATAAAAACATTGAAAAATAAATTCACAAAAAAAAATGGAAATATACAACATAAAAAAACGAATTAAAAGAAAAAGCGGAAAAAAATGGACAGAGGACGAAATAAATAAAATTATAAATTATTCTAAAGATATTTGAATGTGTTTTATTTAAATATAAAATGACAACATTTAAGAAAACATTAATGAATATATGGCTTGTCTTTTCATTTGAGAAGTTTGCAATAAGTGGTGCAAAGTTAAACAAAAAAACACCGTTCACAATTAATGGCAAATATTTACAATGGTATAAATTTACTATCTAAATGCCCAAGATTGTGAACTGCGCTAATATTAAAAAAGTAAAAGTTTTATAAACGATTTTTCTTAAGCTCAAAAAATACGCGCTTTTACCCATTTTTTAATTTTTTGTGCGCGTTTTGATATACAATCGTTGGCAATACTGGTCTCAGTTGTATACCCATTAAGATTTTTCTGCTGTATGTTCCAATGAATTGTTACGGTTGTAATTTGTTTGTGTTTATTCGTTTCATGGACTTTCTTGCTTAAATGAAATCGAATTCTAGTACTGAATCCTTGGAATGAAGTGCCGTTTATAACTAAATCACTTAAAAAGCTTGAGCAGTTACGGCAAGAATTCGAACAACGGCGAGATCACACTTTTTTAAGCAGAAGTGCTTACCTCGTTCATTATATCTTAAATTTGTTCACTCTACAATATTTAAAAGTCTCTTTGTCACATGACAAATTAAAAATTTTCATATTCGCCTATTGTATGTTACTCGTGAAAATGGTGTTCATTTCCTTATCGAAGATAATTTATTTTTATTTTTTTCAACAATTTCCAGTCAGTTATCAGTGCGATAGGTTTTCCGTTTCTTCTTTTATTTGCTAAAAAAGAAAAGCTTATACATATGCCGCTGTAACAATGATAATCAATGCATTGTCATAAGCAACATCAAACAAATCATAAATTTTTATCAAAAAAAGTTTCAAACAAAATTAAAACGCTCTAGTAGGTACTGTATCGACTTCTTAGACACGAGATCACGGTTCAGACTCCAGGTCAGACATCTTCAACAAAACGAAATATGAAAAATAATTTCTTCGACAGCTACCTCTCAGCAGATTTCTGCCAAAAGCTCTGAGAGTAAATAAAATTGACATGAAAAAGATTCTCAAAAATCTGTCATTCGGAGTCGACTTTAAATTGTAGATACCGCCCGACTGAAGGCTTGCTTGTATGACCAATTTTGTATGTATTTTCTGCAGTTCATATTGAGATTCTTTTTGTGATTAATAAAACTTCTACATATTTTACTACAAATAAAATACTTGCATTCAAATAATATTAACAGAATATTGAAGCAACGGATGTTAATTTATCACCGATTATTTAGCTAACATCATATGCCATAAGATGTAACTGATCATTCACTTTAATAACGCTGTAACTTTTTTATTGATACAAGCACTTACTCTTATTCGACACCTGCTGAAAGGTACTGTTTCAGTGTCAAAGGTGATTTTATGCTTTGCAGGGGATTTACCGATTTCTGTTCTACAAATAACACTTTGTGGAACCAGCTAACATTTAAATTTTTATTTGGTATAAAAGGCATACCCTAACGTAAGAGGTTCATTAAAAAGTCAATTAATTTGTTCAGAAATAATAATGTTTTTCTGCTTCAAAAAAAAAAAACAATTTCAAATCAAAAGTAATCAACAGGAATGAGTATTCAATTCTAAATAGTTTATGGTCACATAAGAAAAGTTTTGTTGAAATGTCTTGGACACTCTTTCACAGAAATTTGATTATTTTTCTTAATCCTTATACACGAAGCAGAATGTGAGGAAAGCATATTAGATGGGCCATTTTGCTTTTTTCTTGTCGACTATCATCAAAACTTATGTTTTTATTTCAGAGTGTGAAATCATTGTTGATTCGGGTTGATTGTTTTACACACACATCCCATCACCATCACCAACATCTTGTAGTCGCAATAAAAATAATATACAACTCAATTCGATTCAATTAAATTCAATGGAATAAGAAAGGGAAAGAATAGAAATTCGAATTGAAACAGAAGCCATGGCTGTGGCAGTGGCAGTGGTGGTAGCGAAAACCGTATAACATCTTCAATTATTGAACAGTGAATTCCGGAGGAAGTTGTAAAATCGAATGTCTTCCTTAATGTGTAAAATTGAACTCGGAAATAATTTTGCACATTGTTATGGGCCCACAGACATGCATATATTTGCCACATTTTCTTATTCCATTTTTTCCTTTTCTTTTTCTTTTTCTCTTTTAATTTTCTTTTTCTTTTGTAGAGCAATACACAGTATGTTCTATTACCAAAAATAAATGCTGATAAAAAGAAGTACAATACAAAGATACATTAGTATCTGTATTTATGTTGCTGTACACAATTCAATAAAAAAAATTAAATTCGAAGAATTTTAACATCGTAACCATTAAACAAAAAAAAAAAAAAAAAAAACACAAGCCCTGCTGCTAAACGATAATATGTAGGAGAATGTATAGTGTGATGTAACATTTTTACGATCAGTTTCAATAACGAATGAACCATTAAATGTAATGCCAATGGCCAGAGTTCAATTCAAATTGAAGTTGAATTCAAATTTCAGCAGCTCCGTGTATAATTTCTGTTGGTAAAATGCAAAGCACGAATATTTTTACGCTCCCCTTGAAAACAGCCAAATCCAGTCAAATACTGGATGTATGTATGTAATGTGCTCATATAAACAACATGGTTTGAGTGTACTTTTGCATTTGATTGTAGCAGCTGTGGTGTTGTTAACAGGTGCAAGAAATTATACGATTGAGTTGTAAAATAAATTCGAGATTAATTTTCAATAATTTTTTACGTCTTAAATCGTAAGCTAAATGGATATGATTCTTCTTTGAAATTAATATAAAATATTAAGAAAGGTTACTAAAATCTTAATAGCTTAACTATTTATTTATTTTTTATTTAATTTTTTAAAACTATGTTGTAACATATTAGCAAATTTAAATTCTAAAATTAAATGTCAGTTTGCGCGTAATTCAATCTTATCAGCGGTTATAGAAAAACAGTGTTTGATGACTTGACTTCAAAGATATGTTAGGTAAGATTGGCTTGCCGTTCACGGGCAAGTTCACTTGGTGGCCCATTGTGTCACTCAGTGTGAGGTTAGCCCCCTTGTCATGATGCATTACTGGTGGATTTGAACCTCCCCGAGCTCTGAATGAAATCGGCCAGTTCTCTTAGTGGCACGTTGGCCATCATACCCAGATTTTCAAACGTTCTATCACCCATAAACCGAAGTGCAGTCTCAATGATAAATACTGGTAAAAATTACTTTTCAAATTCAGCCACGCAAGCATAAAGTTACGATTGAATTAAAAAAATAAAACATCCATTAGCTGAAAAGAAGTTTACGTTAAATAAAGTAATACACCCTAGTTATGAGAATTTTAGTTATCCGAATTTGAAATTTTTCATATCTATTATTATTATCTAGGTAAAGGAAGATTTTTTTGTTTTATGGGAACAAAGCAGTTGTTCCATGGACCATGCTGTCAAATAATATAAACGTGTAGACGATTACATTTCCAACTGTATTCAACAGTTGTTATTAAAAATGCAGATGTTACATTCAATATAATTTACTGGCTATTATATACCTACACATAATTGGCCATTACAACCCTTCAGTCAGGATTACGATCTAGCCTTTCATACCACTTATGTTGTGTGTGTTAATTTTAAACATGACTGGCAGCATCTACAGTTTAAAGTCCACTCGAACAAGAGATTCGTTGAGAAACTTTTTCATTGCAATTTTATATATTCTTAGAGTTATTGCCAGAGATCTGCTGAAAGGAAGTTTTTCATATTTCGTTTTGTTCGTGATGTCTGGGATGGGACTTGAACCGTGATCTCGCGTCTAATAAGCCATTTCCCTACTACACTACGGCGATTTATTGGCTATTGCAACCTTTTTCAGACCACCGATGTTGTGTGTTAATATCGTGTATAAGTGGCGGGATCTACAGTTTTACCTCAACTTCTAACGACTGCTTAGTGAAGCTCTTTCATGTTGATTATTTAATCTCAGAGCTTTCACCGAAAAATGTTTACTTCATATTTCCTTTTTTCCAGTTGTGAAAACATAACAAATTAGATCACGCTGACAAAAAAATAATAATAATGTACAGCGATAGAATAAATAATAAAGCAACTTCAATATTTCAACATTTTATTAAATTTGTATTTAATATTCCACAAATTCAAAAAAAAAACAACATAAATTCACGCTTAATTTTGAAAAATTTATACTTTTTTTCATGGTTTCAGTTTCTTTGAATGTGAAAACCTTTTTTCCTCAAACAATACGAAGAGAAGAAAGGTGCGTGCATCTTAAACGCGTTTTTAACGAAATCACTTCTTTCGACTGACGACTACCATTTAGCTTAAACTACTTGACCGATTTTGCAGAAATTTTGGGACAATACGACGACGAGTAGTTTTATACCGAACTAGACGTCTGATCTCATCATTTAGCCCTTGTGAGCGAAACTTCTTCAAATAAACTTTACGTCGTTGAGGCCGTACTTATTGTTTTTAGTAAATAAAACATAAAGTCCGTTGTCAACAATTGATAGAAAGTCATAT
Organism: Sarcophaga caerulescens; assembly: GCA_927399465.1. Classification (NCBI taxonomy): domain Eukaryota; kingdom Metazoa; phylum Arthropoda; class Insecta; order Diptera; family Sarcophagidae; genus Sarcophaga; species Sarcophaga caerulescens. Next base: position 72,868,144 of record OV656872.1, on the reverse strand, counting down.
TTCGACAATTCATAAACAAAGAACTGTTAACCGTATATTTAATTGTATGAGGTAATGAGTTATCCAAAGACTTATCAACAAATGAATGAACCATCTTAGCGGCCTTTCGTACTCGAAAAAGAAAATTACATTTTTCAGTAAAATTCAGACAATGGAATCAACATCATCAACGACCTGCCATCTTGCTATAGTTTTTATATTTTGTTTTATATAGTTTAGATCCATTCAAATTAATTTTCGGTCCGTCGGACGGACTATAGTACACTGTTCCAGTTATTAACAGACAGTGATAAAACGTTTTTTGTAGATTTCATTTTCGAATTCAGCGGCCCATTCGATCAGCGTCTTTAAGTCTTTTTCCTATTGTGCAACTTAAAACAGTAGTATTTGAAGTTATTTAATAAAAGTTGACCAAAAATCCTCCATACTTGCTTCCTCTGATTGGTACAGTTTCCATTGCTATTGTAGGACTTTCAGTAATTTTCCTAATGTTAGTTTACTTCTATTTAAGGTCCCGACAGTGTCGGCCATACGAGATGTGGTTTGATTATTAATTTTTACAATAACTCTACGAGCGAAATTCGAATACTTTCTGTTAGCCAGGATGCTGGTAGAGAAGTCAGTTCTAGTATGGCTATTGATGGTCGAGGGTGCCAGGGCGAAGTGGCAAGGCGATTCAAATTTCACACCATACATGGCCGTATGTGTTTTAAGTAGCACTAAAACTTATGACTAGTCGCCGTAGTCTAGTAGGTTGTGTATTATTGTAGCTTATCCCAGACCAGGTATCAAAACGAAATATAAAAAAAAATATTTCTTCGGCGACTGCCTCTCAGACAGAGTTGCCAATTTAGCGCCATTCGCGCTATATTTAGCGCGTTTAAACTACCAAAAAGTCGCATTTTTTCTCTTTAGCGCTTTTTTAAGAAAACGCGCTAGGTTGGCGCTTTCTATTTGAATTGTTTTAGTTCCACATTGATTGAATATAGTTATTTGGGATATACATAATTTTGAAAAGGCTTGTCGAGATAATAATATTGAAGGTTGTGAAAAAGAATTAATACAGACAAATTTAATTAAATTTACTAAAGCTTTAGCGCATGAAATAAGATCAAGATTACCAACTAATATTACAATTAAAAAAAAAAATTATTATTTAGTGTCGAAAATATTTTTTCAAATAAGACAAACGATATCATTGAATTTTTGAAAGAAGACGATGTTGACGAAATAGAAAATTGTCTTAGTAATTTAAAATGATGTCAGTGGAAAAATATAGATAATACAAAGCAGTTTTGGATTGAGGTGCACACTATAAAAAATTCACTAGATGAAAATACGGTTACAAAATTGACAACACTTGTAATTAATTTATTATGTTATCCTTTTTCGAATGCGGAAGTAGAAAGATCTTTTAGCGTTATGAATTACTTTAAAGCTAAGATGAGAAATAGAATGACTTAAACTGGAAAACTCATGCTGTAAAAATTATGTTATTCCAGATAAGGTTTGTTCAAAAATTAATCAAAATTGCACCTATGAGAATTCCAAATATTATATAAAAGCTATTTTTTGGTCAGAAGATTCTTCAAATGAAAGCATGATATTTTTAGAAGATGAGCCTTTTTAAATATTTTTTTAATTTTTTTTTTTTTTTTGTAACGTATGTATGTCAAACCTAGTGGCTCATTTTTAAGACTTACAATATATATTTATTTAAGGTAAAATATTAGAAAACTATAATTATTTTAATTAAATATAAAACTTATAAGTGCTGAAAAATGGGCTCCTACTATAAGCGTACCAATGAAAGTATCTATTTTTTTATATTATACATAAATATGAAAAAAAGAGTTTTAAGTCGTTGTTTTGTTTCAAATAGTTGTAAATTTTATTTTTTTTAACAAATATTTAATTTAAAATATTAAAAATTCTTTTAAAAATTGAGATGTATGTATATACATAATAAACATATTTTTTTAACAACTCCATTACATTTTTCTATTTCCTTTATTATTTAACCCTATTTTACAGCGCGTTTTGATTATAGTTATTTACTAAAATTATTACTTAGCGCTTTTTAGCTCCATTTGAGTGGTAGGACTGCGTGTTTTGACCATAAAAAATTGGCAACACTGCTCTCAGAAGATTTCTGGCAAAAACTCTGAGAGTAAATAAAATTGCCATGAAGAGTTTCTCAAAAATCTGTCGTTCGTAGTCGACTTTAAAAACTGTAGGTCCCGCCACTCATGTATAAAATTAATGCACACAACATAAATAGTGTGAGAAGCTAGGTCGACATCCTGATTGAAGGGTTGTAATGACCAATTAAAAAAAAAAATTATGCAATCTAGTTTTTTGATTCTAAATATACAGAAACTATTTCGATATTCGATTCCCAGCTTATAAACGCAAAAAAATTTGTCTTCATACTTAAAATTTCTTAAAAAATCGTTTAAGGCAACTTTCTTTCCAACATTGGTCGTCCTGTTCACTGGCTCCCTCATTCGCGCGATTAAATGTTTCTGAATTTCTTTTTATGCAGCTATGTTAAGTTATTGGGTTATGCTGGTAAAATAACAACTCTTGAACTCACTCACCATTAATATTAATATTTCCATAGAATGTTCGTAATAGTTTCATTCTCCTCGAAGTAGAGGCGGATACATCTTCTTCAGCAATTTCTTCATAGAGTTGCCGGAATGACACGGGCATCAACAAATTATAACTTTGTTCACCACTCATGTGACTATTTGCTCTCAGGTGCGGAATTTCGATATAATAATTCACCGATTATGCAAGTAAATTTGGTATAATTTCTTTCATTTAATTGCAATTCTCGAATCCACAATAGTTAAAATATTTATAAAATTTAAAAAGGTAATATTATTATTAATTTTTTCTTAAATTTTAACACAAATTATTATAATTGAACGAATTTTACAATTAGTCACAGCAATAAAAACTCATAAGAATGGGAATGTGATTTCCAGAATGATGTATCGCAAAAAGTTATGTTTGGCACGATTTTAATAAAAGCATGTGCCTTAACATTATACTTTTACGAGTATTGTAACCATATTTTAAATAGACAAACAAACAAACAGGATATAAATAAGTGCTGCTGTATGTCCTTAGAAGTGCCATTTAGTAGATTAAATCATACTTTTATTACCTTCTATCCGAGAAAACTCATATTTGTCTACCTTGAGAAATGAGTGTCAAATCGTTGCAGTCATATATACCATACACAGGTACTTTTGCCTTGTGTTGTAAGGAAATATTATTGATGTGTGCTTTGGTTAGTTCAGTAAAATAATAAATAAAAGAAACAAAAGTTTTTTGTTTTTTTTTTTGGTTTTACAACTGAAAAATAAATAAAAAAAATAAAAAAGAAAAATAAAATAAAATAATGAATTTTATAAATAAAAACAAAATATTGTATGTGTATTCCATAGAAATGTTTTGCTAAAATGTATAATTTGTCATTTGCCTTACAGATAGAGTTACACATACGCACTCATATGTATTGTATGTATGCATATATGTATACATAGATGTTTAATGAATACATATACACTCTCACAGATAGCCAGATTCATTATGTTTTATTAGCTTTTGGATTTTTATTTTCCCCTTTGGTAAGACAAGCCAACAATAACAGCAATAGCAAATATAAAAACAAATCCCGAATAAAATATAATGTCAAAATACCACAACAACAAAAAACAACAAGGAAAAAAAACATATTTTGCTTTTATTATGACATGCCAGGATTGCCAAATATGTGATAGATTCTCTAAATGAGGTAATGTTGCTTCAAGCCAAACCTAGGATCGTTAAAGAATCCCAGTGTTCATCTCTCCTCTTCTATAGCAAATTCTTCAATGTGTATGTTTCGTATGTCGAGAACCGGTCGGTTCTTATTTACAATTCCATAAGAATCCTGAAACGGTAAATATTTTGTATTACGTGGGAAGGTATTATTTATTTAAAGTGTTTGTCTTTATCCCCATGATTGTACCAGTTTTCAGGATTTTCTGCAACAATGTTGCCACTAGTTTGTTACTGCTTCTTCGTTTGTTGCATGTGGACGATGTAATCAATACGCTATGTCCTTAACGGCTGAACTGTCTTATCGATTGTGGTAAGAAGACCCTCTGACTTTTCTGTTTTAGCCTCAGTTATTATGCACTCTATATGACTACATACATACATAATTGGTCATTACAACCCTTCAGTCAGGATTATTGACCTAGTTTCTCACACCACTTATGTTGTGTGTGTTAATTTTATACATAAGTGGCGGGAGCTACAGTTTAAAGTCGACTCCGAATGACAGATTTTTTTGAGAAACTTTTCATGGCAATTTTATTTACTCTCAGAGTTTTTGCCAGAAATCTGCTGAGAGGAAATCGCCGACGAAAATACTTTTTGTATTTTGTTTTGATGTCTGGCCTGGGGCTCGAACTCTGGCTTTACGTCTAATAAGCCAACACACTACCTACTAGACTACTGCGACTTCTCTATATGACTACGTACAATTTTATTACCTCTCGACACAATCACACACACATAAAAGAGCCAATGTTTTCTTAGTACCAAAATTATCCTTTCGGTATACAATTGGGATTATTTCCTTCTTCATGTTTTCTGGAATTCCTATTAGTTCCTGATTTACTTTAGTCAGGATTACAACCTAGCTTTTCAAACCACTTATGTTGTGTTGGTGAATTTCATCCATGAATGGCGGGACCTAAAGATTAAAATCTACTTCGAATGCCGGATTTTTTTAGAAACTTTTAATGGATATGTTATTTACTCTCAGAGTTATTGCCAGAAGTCTACTGAGAGGAAGTCGCAGAAGAAATATTTTTATATTTTGCTTTTGAAATCTGAGCTGAGGTTTGAACCGCGGCCTTGCGTCTTATTAGGAAAAACTTTATCTACTAGATTACGGCGAGTTCCTGAAATAGAAATCTTCATTTGCTATGAGGGAGAATGCTAACTGAGCCTCTTATTTCCGATATTTAATCGTGTTAACGAACATCAATTTCTGCTGAAAATACTGTCTGGCCATTAAATACTATCTACATCTTTTCAAAGTTTCGCTGAGCACCAACACTTCAAGCTCATATGAATGACATTTTCTTTGTGCCTCGATGGTCTTGCGGCTCATATGTATACTCAACAGAATGGAGTTTTTGATCATTTGCGTTTTTCTGAAGCAAACCACCACCATAACTGTAAATACTCGCATCCGTATGTACTTCTGTAATAGCATTCGTGTTCTACAATTTTAGCGACGGTGAATTTATTAAACCTTCCTTCAGTTACCTAAAAGATACCATTTTTGAGGTTTCCTCATTCATAATTCCGCACTTTTCTTAAGGAAGCCCGAAAAATATTTCGCAATGGTAGCAAATCTACACTCAAAGCTTCTAAAATACGCAGTCAGACTCAAGAAACTTTGTAGCGACTTCTAACGGAACTGAAAATTTTGTTGTTCAGTTGATGTTTTCTCCACTGATATCGTAATTATCGTCGAATTTTCCGCTATTTACCCAAGACAATGAATCGTATTCACTATAATCCATAGATTATGTTTTTCAGTCACCTACAACCCTTTCCGTAATTTTCCAATTTCAATTAAATTGAAATTGAAAAAATACACCGACAAAATATTGCCACGGAATTATGATATTTTCTATAAAAAGTTTTATAAAAGTTTGAGGTTTTTGACCATTTATCAAAAATAGACATAAGTAAAGAACAAATATGCCATGTATGGTACACTTTCTTAAACAAAATGCAAAAAAAAAAATCATTTGGAAACACTTAAATAAACCAAAACACAATATAATTTCAAAGAAGGCGTTGTTTATTGACGTCGGTAAATATCAATTCATTCATTATACGAGTAGGATGGAAATATTTGATGGATGGAACTGAAATAAAACAAATGAATAATACGGAACGAGCCTCTGTTTCTCAAAGGAACGTAAAGCTATAAAAAAGGCTTTCAATGGTCAAAACGACTGAATTAAATGAAGGAGGCTTAATTGTAAGTTTCTAATGCATATACATACCATCTGTCCTTGCTAATGACATAGGATTTTGATCTTGAAAATTATTCACAATTTAGTCAATAGAGCTGATTGTTTTTAGGAAAAGAAATTAATGATTTTGTCGAATAGTCTTGATATTGTTGTTAGTAGACTTATACATATCAATTATAATTTCATATGATCCTTGCCGGATTTCAGTATCATTTTAACTTCTTTTTTTTGTGTAATTCTGAAGACATAAAATTACATAGAAAATAAGAAACGACATTTATTTATTTCAAAACCTCAATCTCATTTACACTGAACAATATAGTAGTTTTTGAATCTTCAAAACTTAAGCCTCAGCCTGATAACAGGTATACTAAGAACAGATGGTTAATCATTCGTTTTGTTGTAGATGGTTAGGTTAGGTGGCCGACGCCCTCGAAAGAAGAGGTCCCACTTAGGCCAGATTTAAGCTCATTCTGATACCACAATTAATTATACCCGGGGTCAAACATTCCCTAGAGAAAACCATACCGAAGCCAGTATAAATCTTGCTATTGCAGCAATCTTTGTATTAGAGAACTCGGTCAACGAAACGAACGCGGAAGGAAACTTCCGTATCTGCAAGACAGCCTCTTCCTCCTCCTCAGACAGTTCTTGCAGAAGTCATTAGTTAAAATGCCTAGTCATTCGGCATGCCTACCATACGGATAACGGCTCGTAAGGATTGCTATTGTGCGATGGATAGCCATACGATTTAAGGACAGAAGTGATTCAGTCCTCTTCTTGTCCATACGTGTCCAGCAGAGTTTAGCAATATTGCGAGATTGAAACTCCGCGTAAAACGAGTGGACAATATTCAAATTAACAGAAGCAATTGGAATACCTATGCCTTGTAACATGTTGGAGATTACTAGCTCATCAGTATTGCAATTGCCAACACGATATCCCGATTGTATATAGTTGGAGAGAAGATGGACATCAAGTGGTTAACAAATAATCCACCTTTTTCAGAATAATAATTGAACAAATCTTTTGAAATTTGATCGCAGGCCACAATAAAATAACAATGCCTCGCAAGTAGTACTACAATCTTTTAAATTTTCAGTTGATAAGGTATGTATTTTGTGATTCCCCAATGATTCTACATTGCTGTCTTGATAGAAATTGCAAGATCAGCAGTGTGTTTTAAATTTTATTATCCAATAATTATGCTTTGAATGTCATATCAACGTGGACAGACAGATCAATAGATAGACAGAATCAATTGATGCAATTATAATTAAAGACTTTAGTAAATTGTGTGTTGCCTTATTAGACGTGAGGCCACGGTTCAAACCTTAGGTCAGACATCTTCAACAAAACAAAATACGAACAAATATTTCTTCAGAGACTTCCCCTCAGCAGATTTTCTGGCAAAAACTCTGAGAGTAAATAAAATTGCCATGAAAACTTTTTTCAAAAATCTGTCGTTCGGAGGGGACTTTAAACTGTTTGTAGGTCCTGCTATTTATGGATGAAATAAACGCACACAACATATGTATTTGGTGTAAGAAACTAGGTCGTAATCCTGGCTAAAGTGTTGTAATGACCAATTATGTGTAGGTATAGAGAAATTCCCAAAAAAATTTCATTATATCCCATGTTTCCTAAAGTTAAGAAGGATCTGTTGTTATTTAGAAAAAAAAAGAAAAATCGACATTTAAAATTAGAGTAGGTATCACAGAGCATATCCGTATAATACAGTGGACATAACAGGAGTAGAACATTTACAATACAGTCAACATTTACTAGACTCTCTCAACAATTTCGATAACAAAACCTAATAAATATTCATGGCGAAAAGCTTAACAAATACAATATTTTACCAAATTAATGCAGTGCAGTACAGTTACAAGTACATGAGCAAAGAAAAATAGAAAAAATAGAAATTTACAAACGCAAACCGCAATCGTACAACTTGGCAACCTTAACACTAATTGTAGGAGTACGTGTGTATAGTATACAATAACAAGAGCAAGAGTAATAACAATAACAACAACAAAAATAACAAGAAGAATCTCTTTTCGTTAAAAATAACACAAATGAATGAATGTTCATTTCTTATAATGTTCATGTTAAAAAGTTACACATTTACATTCTTGATTTCATGTTTTTCTTCTTGCAAATAAACGTTTTTTTTTTTGGTTCTTCTTCTTCTACATCATCTGTAAACACACATACATACACACATTCATAACATACATGTACACTTCTATGCACTCAAATCCATAAACATATACAGATGTATGATAGTGAATGTGTTTTTGTATGTTTTATAAAAAAACAGAAAAACATTTTCGTTGTTGCAATATTTATATTGTGTGTGTATGTGTATGTGAATATGTATATGTATACGTTCCATTTTTTTTCTTCTTTTATTTTTATTTATACAATACCAAAATGTAATTTAAGATTTGAGAGAAGGGTAATCAAGAGCAAGGATAAGAGTGGAAGAGAAAATAAGTTTTTGTTTGATTACATGTTTATGTATGGGTAGTTATGTTTTATTTTTGTATACGTTTTCTTTTCATTCTTATTATTCCCTACATCACATACATATGCAATTGGGGTATATTTGATTTGTGCTTATGTTTGTAACGCATCAAATACGTTGAAGTACATATTTATACTTAAAATAAGTCTCTGAATTACGCCGCAATTAAAGATTTAGATTAGAAGTACATTTGCATGAAAAGGCGTGAACGACTAATATATCGAAATATTTTCCCTCATTTTAGGATCGATTAAAATTTAAACCTTTAGTTAGCCATGCACATCTGAAATTAGCGAAATGTTCTGGACAATAATATTCAAGGCAATGTTTGGAAAACATTCGAAATTATTCTCCACTATTTGTCTTCTTTTCATTTGGAATAGTAATTTTCAACGTTTGGCAATTTTGATATGCATGCGAGGCGTATTGGTCTTGAACACCTTGGAAATGATTTATGCAGAATCTGCAGGAAGAGAAGGAGATTGTCCTTCACTTGCTGGTTACATGCTCGGCTCTTTGTCAGACGAAAAAGAAGCACTTAGGTGTTTACTAAGGGGTGATTTTTTAAGAGCTATAGGAAAATTTTTCAAAAAAAAAACACATAAAATTCAGAAAAATGCATGAAATCTTTATTTGAATCGATAGTACGGTCCATATAATTTAATGTTTGTAGATTATTTCATGCAAATGTTGACCGCGACTTCTCCTCAAGTGGTCCATCCGCTTAGTCCAATTTTGGCATACTCTTTCCAACATTTCGGCCGGTATCTCACGAATAAATGCTTCAATGTTGTCTTCCAATGTGTCAATTGAAGCGGGCTTGTCTGTATAGACATGAGCTTTAACATAGCCCCACAAAAAATAGTCTAAAGGCGTTAAATCGCACGATCTAGGCGGCAAATTGACCGGTCCCGAACGTGAAATATAATGTTCACCGAACTCGCCTCTCAATAAGTCCATTGTTACGCGTGCTGTGTGGCATGCAAGTCAAGCTCTTGCATTTTGGGCAAAAAAAAGTTGGATATCATCTCACGGTAGCGCTCACCATTCACAGTTATGTTACGATTCGCAGCATCTTTGAAGAAGTACGGTCCAATGATGCCAAATTCAATGATTGCAAGCGTTGTTCGTTTGTAAGACGATTCATGGTTAAATTATAGACCAAACTGAAGAGGTTTGACAGTGAAACAAAACACGAGACGTGCGTGAGCTGTTTAAACCAGTGTTGCCAAAAAAATAATAGCTAAAAAATCACCCTTTATATGGATGATCTAGAGAGACTGGCAAAGAATGACATGTGCAGCTAAAATCGCTTCATCGGCAGCTCCAAGCGGTTTCGAGACTAGGAGATAGCGAAAAACTGTGCCAGCACAATGGGCCCAATGCGGCCTAAGTATGTTCATCCAATTGTCTTGGATGAACAGCAACCTCTACCTGCCTACCTACCTTCCGTTCTATTTCTTTCAATTCTGCGTTATGATTCTTACTCCGCTTTTCTACGTTTTCCTTCATAATGGAAATTATTTCGATAATTGTTTTCTAGGGGAAAAAAATGTTTTATAAATGATTTCCATAATTTTTTGATTAATTTTTTTTTTATTTTTATACATTCAAGTGAAGATTCATATATTGCAAGTCAAATAAAGCTTTGGTTGCATTTTTCCAAGAAAAAATTATAATTTTCAGACACTATAGACTGAGCCAACTCAACATTATGATGATGTGCTTCAATTTCTCCTTCAGAGTGGAAAAAGCCTTAAACTAACCACAACTGGGTTAAGCAATGGAGAGGGCGCTTAAGAATAAGACTGTAATTGTAATTGATTTGTAATTGGCAAGCCAGGCTTAAAAGCACTACTGCTATAAGCTTCCTCTCAATTTTTACTGTTCAAATCTTGGCTCACTAGACTTTAACACGTTGATCTCCTCTTTCAATAATTACGCGGCGGCTATCGACTCCATGCCTTCTTTTACTAATTTTTTCTTCTCTCTTTTCATATGTATGTTCACAACAAAAACGATTGTATTGAACATACATTTCTCTTCCTCTCTTTCCGTCTATTCGATTATACGATGGAACTTCAATTTTAAATCAGAATGCAAAGAAATAATCGAAACGCAGAATAGGCTTGGTCATTATTGTTATTGATCTTGGCTGGATTTTTTAAAGTGCTATTTAATATTCTGCGTTCATTCACTACACACACTATTCATTACACTTATACATACTCTAACCATGTAATATGCTGCCCGAATGCTAGCAATAGTGCCACGTCCAGCTTGAACAAATGTAGTTATTTCATCAATTTCTTAAGATCATGTTTAGCTAAAAGAAGGTCCTCAAGTCCATGCGATTATTGTTGCTGCACCAGGAGGATTAAACCACTTAATTCTACTAAAATTTTGAATATTCTCCGACCAAAAATTGGTCTCATTAATATAGGTCGGTTTCACCATTAACCATGAGGAACACAATTTTAGTTTTGTCTTGAAAAAACTGTTCCTTTTACACATTTAACGGGTAATATTTAATTGCGAGAAGTCACCGTAGTCTAGTAGGTAGTGTGTTGGCTTATTAGACGTGAGGCCTCGGTTCAAGCACCAAATAAGACATCTCCAACAAAACGAAATACGAAAAAATATTTCTTCGGCGATTTTCTCTCAGCAGATGTCTGACATAAACTGTGAGAGTAAATAAAATTGTCATGAAAAAGCTTCTCAAAAAACAGTCATTCATGTATAAAATTGACACAAACAACATATGTAAGTGGTGTGAAAAGCTAGGTCGTAATGCTGACTGAAGGGTTGTATTGAGCAATTACAGTGAGCGTCAAAAGAAACTGTACACTAATGAATGATAAAATTCTAACAATCATCAAACTCAACTTTTACCACTTAAGGAGAGAGTGCCCGAAACAATTTGACAATATTTTGAAATTTTTTTGTTTCAATTTTAAAAACTGCCAACGAAACAATTTTATAATAAAAATAACATTAACTTATTAAAGTATATTTTTTTTAATGTAAAGTTTCTTTAGACCATCACTGTATGTACTTATGCACATGTGTAAGATTTATCTTGTATGATTATAGAACAAAGAACATTTGTTTAGAATAGAAATCGCTTCAAGTTCAATGGAGATTCTGTGAACGAGGGAATCTTATACTTAGTACAGCGTACGTGTTCATCACGTGCTAGGCTGGGAGATATCTTTATTCACTACAGGTATTCCCCGACTTACGACCGAGATGGGTTCCTCTGTCATCGGTCGTAAGTCGATTAATTCGTAAGTCGAATTTCATAGTAAAAAAAAATTAAGAAAAAAATTACATACTGTACTACTAACTTTGAGGGTCAGGAGAAGTGAAACTATCCAAAATTCATATAATTCTAATTTTATTTACTAGTTCTAGCCATTTTTGGGAGGATATAAAATTATTCACTTAAAAAAATTCCGACTTAGCTAATGTAATGTATTATTTGTACTGAAATATGTATGTAAATCGAATTTTCTACTTTTTTTTTAATTTTTCTCATATATTTTAGGGATTCCCCGCAACTACATATTTGTCTTTAAATATTTTCTATGAAAAAAAATTGGAAAAAAATGGTCGTAAGTGCAAATAGTCGTAAGTCGAACGGTCGTAAGTCGGGGACTACCTGTATACTCAACGACATTCTGAGGTCCGTAAGGATGTTGGTGGAGAAATTATAGTAGAAGCCTAAGTAGATTAAAGGCAGCTAAGTAGATCGCCTACATCGCCTAGTCGCAGTATTTTATTACCTCTACCCAACGCTACAATAAAATACAATACCCTAGTATTTTGTAAAATCCTCCTTTTTATACAAACAGACATACATTACAAATACCTGTATTGTTCTGTATACATACATATATCAGGACATATTTAGAATACGTATTATAATCCATTGGTTTCAAGTTAACTTCTAAACTATTTATGGTTGAAATTGCATTAAATTACGAAAAACTACATCCAAATGGTAATTAAAGTGAAATTGGTTATGATTGCTATGGTACCGAATATGTTTAAAGCCTATTCACAGCTAAACATATCTTTCCGTAGAGCTGATGTATTTCTCGATCGATCTTCACTCGAAATTTATTGAAAACCAATAACTCTTCTTGCTTAGATCCTTGGATGTACTTTTTATTTATTGCTTGCAGTGGAAAGCACATCAAATAGTCTGACTATTTCGACTTTAATTTTCTTACTTGTTTTTATTGTTATCAAAATAGTTAAAAAAAAAAAATAAAAAAACAAACAAACAATAATAAAAGAAAAAGACAAATAAATGACTGTAAACATACTGAATTTGTAAGAGTGTGTGTTTTTGTAACATGTCGTAACGTCAACTTTATAAACACACACAAACATGCTCACTCATAACGTATACCGTATAGAGTTTGCCAAAAAAATGAAAAAAGGAACTGTAAGTGAAAAGGTCAGTAAGTAAACATCATCCCCTTAAAGGAATATTCACTTGCTGGCATATATTCATTCCCTTCTTCTTCACTCATTCATTCATTCAGTTTTTCATTTAACAATTTTATTATTTATATTTTCCTTTTTATATCGCCTTTTTTTCTCTTTTTTTTCTATTTTTTTGTATTTTCTTTTTAAAGAATAAATAATACATGGAATGCTTAAATGTAAGTAGAGAATGAATGATTGACTGAGTGGCTGACTGATGTACTAACGGACTGACAAACCCATGAATGAATGAGTAAAATAAAGTAGTTTATGACAAAGAAAATATTGCGTATGAAAACCCGTTAATAAAGAGATGGTTAATAAAAAAACACACTCATACGTACCGAACGAAAATGAAAAGGTCGTATAGCAAATGTTTCCTTTTCATACACTCGCACTGCCACAATCATTTGTATTCATAGTAGCGTTACGTTACGTTTGAGACCCTTTAATTTTGAAATGGGAGACAAAAACTGAAGACTGTTTCGAATAATAACAAAAAAAAAAAAAAATTCATGGGACTGCAACTTTTTATGGCTTTCATTATTTCATTTTTGTCGTATTTAGTTAAAACGGTCTATAAAATAAGACAGGAAATTTTTTTTTTTATTTATCAAAGCCAATAAATTTATAATTCTATAGATCGATCGCAATCCGATCATAAATTTTTCGTTAGTTTTTCGTGCCTTTTTATATAAAACCAACCCTTATGCAGAGCATTCTGCTAGAATTGGGAAAATAGTTTATGGGAAGGAGGATAGAGGGAGTAGTGTTTATGGTTATTAGATTTGAAGCTTTTCATATTATAAGAGGCAGGAAAGGCCACATACGGATAGTCCGGTTAAAGAACAAATTCTGTCTGTAATGGAGTGTGCGATCTGCTGGCCACTACAAACGGATGTACATACGCTGAGAGAAAGATGGGTTCTACGAAAGAATACACGATTTTCGGGAACAAGTCCCTCAACCTGTAGTAATTGCGATACAACAGTGAAACACAATCCATATCGTAACGATACTCCAACCAATCAATAGAGTTGGATGTCCTACCGTCATTAACATGCACCTTCACGTACTTCTGTAAGCTGAGAAGCCTCAAAATAGAATTTGAGACACCGGCCCATACATGAAAACTGTATTCCATTTACGCTCGGATATAAGTAGTGCAAATAGTTAGTCTTGCCCCGCCTTAAGAAACCCAGGCATTTGTATGCTTCTTCCGACACTTGAAAAATGTGCTGGTGCCAGCAAACTTCACACTGAACAGCGTCTGACTCATTAATACTTACACCAACCACAACTACAGATGAGGTTAAGATCAACCCTATTCATACGACCCCATTCGGAGATTGACGTGAGAGTATCATTTATTTAAGTCTCTTCGCCTCAATCTCCAAAGTGCTCGGCTTACCATTAAAAGAATATTGTTACGTTTTTACCTTTTAAAAATGTTTAAAATATGAGCTCGTAGATTGCAAATAAAATAAAAATAAATTTGTGCTTAGTTTTAATTAAAATTCTTTATTATTCGCACAATTCTGTGTGCCACTGTTCACAACTTGATGTACACAACAACAATTGCTTTTCTTTGTTATTCTTTTGTTTATATCCTTTGCATAAACTATAACAATTACTTGACAATTATTCGACAGATCTTTACAACGGAGATCTTCAAACAACGATTACTCTCTTCAAACGCACCGCGTCTTCACACAAGACTGACTGAACTTTTATTAACTCACTCGCCTGCTTTACCTTGCCTTTTACATATGTATATGGCAGGGTAAACAGTCTGATGAATGTTCCCGAATGTTCGTGACTTTGCCTTCTCGAAATCTCTATAAATATAAATATCGTTGTTTCATTATTGTTGTTTCTGTATTTTGCTTACATTTATTTTTGTAGTGTTTGTTGTTGTACTTTTGTTTACTTGTTTACCATATTTTATGCTGGTGTTTGTTGTTGTATTAAGCAGTGCGATAATTTGTAAGCAAGTTCATTGCTTTTTTTGTAGCTCTTGTTTATAATTTTAATGTTAAACGATGTAAAAGCAAAACACCAGTATCAAGATGTAACAATATGTATGTCATCTTATCAAATGAAACGTCAAAAATTTTGAAAATTTTTGATGGATGTTAATTGTTTATGGAAAAAATTGCCATTTCGTGTTTGAGCGTCAACTAGAAGTCTGGTAATGTTTGCTCAAAGCGAAATTATAATATTTTTGTAAAACGTAATCGACGTTTCTATTAAATAATATCTTTTGAATTTTGGTCATTATAAGTTCCTAGTAGTCTAGTAGGTAGTGTGTTGGCTTATTAGACGTAAGGCCCGGGTTCAAACCCCAGGTCAGACATCAAAACGAAAATATGAAAAAATATTCCTTCGGCGACTTCCTCTCAGTTGATTTCTCTCTCTGAGAGTGAATGAAACTCTGAGAGAGAATGACACTGCCATGAAAAGTTTCTCAAAAATCTGTCATTCGGAACCGACTTTAAACTGTAGGGCCCGCCGCTCATACAATATAAAATTAACACACACAACATATGTGGTGTGAGAAACTAGGTCGTAATCCTGATTGAAGGGTTGTAATAACCAATTATGTATGTATGGATAAGCTCATTTATATACCCGGGTGATTTTTGTTTTGGTGCATTACTGTAGGCTATAATAACTTCATATTTTCCTAAAAGTAATCGAACAAATTTCATGGATTTATTTAACGATCTTAGCACAACAATACTTGTTGCCATTTTATAAATTAAAACGCTGATAAGATGTATTTACATAATAAAATTCATTTTCTTGATATAAACAACGATAATAATAAAATTACTTCTTACATAAAATTAAGATGATAATAATAAAAACGGATTTAACAATAAAAATTAAAATAATATTTAAGAGAGTGATAATAATAAAATAATACAAACAATTAACATAATTTATAAATGAAATAAAAATTAAATAATTAAACAAAATAGGATTATAGATTAAGGACAGAATAATACATGATATTTCATAACAGTGTTACACGAAATAATTCAAAAGTTAATTCCAAAGCCAAGCCATATATATAAAAAGGTACTTTATATTTCCGTTGACTAAATATTTTCATCACAGCAATCTTCAAAAATTCTGCTAAAACTGCAAGTCAAACCTCAGTCAGATTACGGTGACTTCATATATTTATAATTTAAATAAATTTTCAATTCCAATTATTGTTTTTTGTATAGTCAGTTCTTTTTATTCGATTTTATTACAGTAATTCCTGGTTTTACTCCGCAATTGGTTCCACAAAATGGCGACCTAAATCGAAACAATGTAAGTCGAATTTCTATTTGCTCATACGTACTACAAAATAGTATCGTTTGTAATAAGGAGCTTAAAAATGTTACATAAATTCAGTCTTATCAAATAAAATTCGTATTTGGTAATAAAAAAAAGTTAAATATGTATTAAAAATTTTAATTTAATGTCTAATAAATATGTTCATACAGAAATGACAAAACTTATACACAGAATATAAAAGAAAAAAAGAAGCCAATACACGAAAATTATAAGTAAAGAAGGCTTCAAAACTTAATTAATTCACTCTTATCGATAACAAAAACTTTACTCTTCGTCCAAGTCTCGGTATGATAGACCACTGTTTACTACAAGTTTCAAACAACTTTGACAACTGAATCTACAAATTATCTCTGCAAGTCTCTATATTTCTTTATCTTTACGATGATAATTTGTTGTATTTCGATTATCGGCTTTAAAATTATAGACCCTCAAATTATGGCTTATGTTGTTAAAATTTATGACGTAGGCCGGAGCATTGTCTATCCTGTATAAGCAGTTTTTTTATTTGTGACAAATTATTTGTTTTATAAAAAATCGCGTTAAATAATTTGAAAGTATCCCCTTTTTTGTTAAACATTTAAATTTTTTTTTTGCTTCCGAAACGTATTTCAAATCCCTTGGTATTTAGGAGTTCAAGAGTAAAACGTGCAACATTTCCACCGTGCGAAAATGTAACCCTATTTCTTGAAAAATTATTTTTTCTCCGGAATAATACAGTGTAGTCGACATTAAAAACTCTCTATCTGGTATGTCCACCATCATATATTAATAATATAAATAATATATACTTTAATTTTTTGGGAAGCTTTTAGATCGTTTGCTGTCTGCATTTGCCAACTTTCTTGCATCAATTACTTTATAAAGTCGTGCTTTAATCTTCTAACCTCCCCTTACGATAACGTAAATCGAAGAGGAAACAAAATAATTCACCACGTTAATCAAAACGACGTAAATCGAGGGATTATTGACGAGGAATATATACATACATGCATACATAATTGGTCATTACAACCCTGCAGTCAGGATTTCGACCTAGCTTCTCACACCACTTATGTTGTATGCGTTAATTTTATACATGAGTGGCGAGACCTACAGTTTACTCGTAAAGTCGATTCCGAACGACAGATTTTTGAGAACTCTTCATGGCAATTTTATTTACTCTCAGAGTTTTTGCCAGAAATCTTTTTCTCTGCTGAGAGGCAGTCGCCGAAGAAATATTTTCTTCATATTTCGTTTTGATGCCTGACCTGGGATACGAACCCGGGCTTTTACGTCTAATAAGCCAACACACTACCTACTAGACTACGGCAACTACTACGAGGAATATATACTAATTGCAAATATATTTGATATTATGCTTATTATCAGTGTAGTCACTAAAACCTTAAGCTGAGTGTAGAGTAACAAACCTGAGCCTATTGTGGAAAAAGACGGGAAGGGGTCATCTGACCCTTCACATATCTGACTGCCGCTTTATATTTTATCAATTACTTTTCCCAATTTTTATTTCATCAAATAACTATTTAAGTTTTCTCTAGTATGCCGTAATGTAATTTCAGCCAACGGGTAAATTGCTTTTATTTATTTTGATCAGTTTGTCAAAAGGTTTCAATAGGACTAGATCTCTTCGGGACAAAGATATAGCAGCGTATTTGCAATCTTTATCAGAAGATCGATCAGGCGATGAAAGCTAAAATGAGTTATTAGCAAATGTAGAAGATAGTGAGTATTACGTTTCAGAAATAAGTTCTAGTGACCTAAGAGACCGATTCAAAGAAATAATGAATTATATTCGTTTTGACGTGCGAGAAGAAAGATTAACTAGACTAAAAACAGATAAGTTCGCCTTAATTTCGTATGTTTGGAGCCGTTTTATTGAAAATTGCAAATCTTGTTATAGACCAGGTGAAAACATCGCTGTGACGAACAACTCTTTCCTACAGAAGCAAGATGCAAATTTACACAATACATGTCGAATAAAACCGACAAATTTGGTATAAAATTTTGACTTTGCATAGATGTCAAATCGAAATATCTGCTCAACGGTTTCCCCTACTTGGGAAAAGATGACAATCATCCACAACATTACGCTTGGAGAGGACATTGTAATGCGTCTAATGGAACCTTTCGTAAACAAAGGGAGAAATGTGACGACTGACAACTTTTTTACCTCAGTGTCGGTGGCAGAGAGATTGCTCTCCAAACGTACAACTGTAGTTGGGACAGTTCATAAAGCAAGACGGGATGTTCCACCATATGTGAAAAAATTGAAATTAAATTTGCATGCCCATGAAGTTTCAAAATACCGAAAATAATAAGTGCCTTCTGACAGTTTACCAAGCAAAGAGACACAAAAATGTTTTATTGCTGAGTACTTTGCAATTTTAAAATACAAATGTAAATTTTTACTACTAAAACTTGAAGATACTCGTAGTCAAATGACCCCTACCCGTCTTTTAAGATATATTAATTCTCCCGTCTTTCTAGTGTTAATAAAATCATAATAAAATTATGTAGTAACAAGTAATGTTAACATATTTGGGATTAAACACTACTTTAATCCACTCTTCTTATATTTTACAGTCGCAGAGAACAATCAGTATAAGTTTTATCATATTGACGACTACAGTGCTGTTAAAGGAACAAATTGATGGAGTTAACAGAATCACGTTTTTGCTTCTGATTTTATTGCAAAATCTATACTATTTATAATGGGTCCATACTTCTTGCAACCATTCCTTGTGTTATACAATATGGACTATAAAATTTCTCCAAAAAGTTATAGCTGTCGTTCCGTTAGTTTTATAGTCCCTTTATAGCACCTTACATTGTTGTACTGTATATTCACAACAATAGTTTTATGTTTCGTCTTTGAATTTAAGGGATGAACAGAGGAAATTTAAATTTATAACTCCATGTGGTTTGATTGTTTTTGGTATTAAATCAAATGAGTTAAGAATACCGTTATAAATTTATAGCAAAAGTGGTTTTACTCTCCGCTTAGAAGGAGCAAAATCCTGCGTCTTTTCATAGCATATATGTATGTATGTATGTGGAAAATGCCGATGCTGACATATTTCGAGTACTTAGCAGCATTACTTACAAAATTAATTTATTTCCTAAATTAGTAGCAAATCTCGCAGGCCTATCCAATAAATAACTGTTATTATGTGTGTTATGTTGTGTGTGTTAACTTTATACATAAGTGGCGGGACTTACAGTTTAAAGTCTACTCCGAACGACAGATTTTTTGAGAAACTTTTTATGGCAATTTTATTTATTCTCAGAGTTTTTGTCAGAAATCTGCTGAGAGGAAGACATCCAAGAAATATTTTTTGTATTTTGTTTTGATGTCTGGCCTGGGGCTCGTACCCTGGCTTTTACGTCTAATAAGCCAACACATTACCTACTAGATTACGGCGAGTAAGTAATTTATACATCCTATAAAATGTAGTATAAAGTCCACTTTTATAACAACACCAAGGACAACAAAAAAATTTCCACAAAACAGGTAAATAACCTTGTATTAAATAAAAAATAAACTCTTCTACTACCTACATACATTACTACCCATTAGTCAGGATTACGAACTAGTTTATCACACCACTTATGTTGTGTGCGTTAATAACATGAGTGGCGGGACCTACCAGTTTAAAGTCGACTCCAGAGAACAGATTTATGAGAAAATTTTCATATCTCGTTGTGTTCAAGATATCTGGGTTGGGATATAAACCACGTACTCACATCTAATAAGCTAACATACTAACTACTATACTACGGCATCTTCAAACTCTCCTACAAGATACTGAATTTAAATAAAATTGTATAAAAAATTTGAAACTCAAGAAAATAAACATAATTCTTCTTAATTTATTGAATCATCGTCATCAATATTATATTGAGCTGATAATAATCCATGTTCAAATTTTCAATGTCTTGAGTTATACGGCAAAGTTGTCCATAGAATTGAACATAATAAATAATTAATTATTTAAATGAGAATGAGTCAGTGTATTAATAAAGGGAAGACGCTAAGAAACCGCAATCGCAAAGGGCAGCTGAGTCACTGAGTCGCTTAAATACTCGATAAGCTTCATCGACCGCCATCTAATTTCACTTCTTGCAAAACTTATGGAAAAATTTCTTTCTTTCAAACGGCTATCCTTACGAAACCAATAGTATGATGAAATGTATCGTAAATTGTAGTCCGCTGCTGCGTGATCCATTGTTGAGCCTTACAAATAGAGAAAAACGGAGGATAGGTGCAAGATGGTTGAAAACATTAACTTTATTATCAATTAATTCTATGATAAGTCGCCGTAGTCTAGTAGGTAGTGTGTTGGCTTTTTAGAGGTAAGGCCACGGTTCAAACCCCATGTTATTATGTTATTTCTTCGGTGACTTCCTCTCAGCAGATATCTGGCAAAAACTCTGAGAGTAAATAAAATTGCCATGAAAAGTTTCTCAAAAAATCTGTCATTCGGAGTCGACTTTAAACTGTAGGTCCCGCCACTCTCGTATATAATTAACACACACAACATAAGTGGTGTGCGAAACTAGGTCCATAAGGATTGTAATGACCAATTATGTATGTATGTGTGTGAATCCAGGGATTAAATAATAAAAAGAAAAATATTTTTTACTGAGAGTTGTCTGCACGACGATTCGCAAATTGTCCGAAAAACCAAAGCTGCCAGACGACACTTTTAAAGCTAATTTAAATATGCAAATACATATTGACAAATATTTTGTCTGAACAACATGGATGAATCCAGCGTAAGGCACCAATTTCAAAATTATTGTGCAGCATTTGACGCGTCTAATGTGTTTATAGCATTTGTAACGATTTTTGTTGTTGTTTTTATGTTGGTAGATACTTATATTGCGGAAAGATAAGATGTAATAGAAGAAGTAAAACTGCATTTTTGAAAATGTTAAGGCGAGTTCGTATTAATGTTTTAATGAAGCGTATTAAGGTGGTCACTATGTACTTTGATTTCAACCTGATATCTTTTGAATTTTAACAGCCTTCCTGTTACATCTTACCAGTATAAGATTTTTAATAACGATAAATGTTTATGGTACAATTTATAAAACTACAAGAATATTTACCGTAAAGCTACTAAACAGGGTTTTTATATTTATAGTTCCTTCTCTTTTATATTTATTATTGAGCCCTTCCAACATTACGGTCTACACCAATCACTTATTCTTCAGAAAAACTCGTCTAGTAACTACTAATTGTAACCTGGTAAAAACTACGAGTGGAATAAGCTGTTTCTTGATTTTCACTTCTTCAACCTTGAGGTAAGTAACGAGGCTTCAATCGACTCTAGGTCTTCTTACATAAAAATATGTATGTATATACATATGTATTTATAATAAAACGATATCATTTATTTCTATGTAATAATAATAAATTTGAAAAATACCACCTAAAGCGCAACGGTAGTCTTGACACTGAAATAGTTTTGACGCAAGTGCCACTAACATGGCTCTCCACGCTATTTGAACTTTACAGAAGTGTTTATTTGATTAAAACTAATACAATCTTTGTTTCATTTATTAAAACACGGCTTAATTTGCACTCAAATCAACTTGGTCTTAAAGTTTTTAAAAAACTTGAAGACGGAACTATAACACTATGCGACAAAATAAAAAAAATTAAATACACCCAACTAATAATATAGTGTAGGTTATGAATTTTGTTGAGTAGATCTCAAAAATATTTTTTTTTTATATTTCTTGAACCCTCCAAACTTGTTTTATTTGACAAAAACTGTTTTTTTTTACTTTACGCACAAATTTATTGATTACATAAACATTTCTAAACCAATGTCCAAAATTTAAACATTCTTAGAAAGGGGAGAGATGGGCTTTTAAAACGGTATACATATATTTATTATTCGATTTAATATTCTATAAGGTTTGATGAGGTAATCTTGGCAATTGCGAATTTTTTTCATATTCATTCATTTCAAGTTTGTCCATTCATAGTAGCAAACTTTAATTATAAAATATAAAACACTTGGTGACATTCTTAAAGTGCATCCTCTTGTGAAGAGATTGACACTTCGTTTGATAAAATCGAACAAAATTACCATAGTTATTATCTAAAGAGTAAAACAGTCGTGTTTAATTTTTTATATATGTCATCTTATCAAATGAACTTTCAGTTCAAAAATTTTCAAAATTTTTGATGGATCTTGATTGTTTATCGGAAAAGGTGTCAGTTTCAGCGACCACCAGAGGTTTTTGTCGAATAAAGCAAGTTTGGAGGGTAAGAGAAATATAAAAAAATATTTTTGAATTCTACTCAACAAAACTTACAACCTACACTATAGTACCGGGTTATCCATTTCGTGGTTTCAAAAGTAAACGTAAATAAAACGCATATAAAATATTTTTTTCATGATATCTCTTTTTTATTGTAAAGTTTGAACCTTGACATTATGTGTGAAACACTACATCATTTAAATGACCTCCACGCGAAGTGTTGCAAGCATTGATTCTTTTGAGGTAATTTTCGACCACTTTTTGACACATATTGGGCGGTATCTCAGCCATAACTTAATGAATGTTGGTTATTAAGTGCTCAAGAGTTGAAGGTTTATCTGCATAAACACCTTCTTCCGCGTAGCCCCACAAAAAAAGTCTAATGGTGTCAAATCGCATGATCTTGGTGGCCAGTTGACATCGCCAAGACGAGAAATTACGCGGCCAATTTGTCTCTTGCAATGAAGCCATATTCGCTCGAGTTGTGTGGCATGTGGCACCGTCTTGTTGAAACCACATATTCTCCAAGTCGTATTCTTCAATAGCAGGCAAAAAAAAAGTCGGTTATCATATGACCATAACGCTCCGAATTGACGGTGACTGTCGTTCCATCGGTGTTTTCGAAGAAGTAAAGTCCAATCACACCTTCGGACCAAACAGCGCACCAAACAGTGACTTTCTGGATGTAATGGCCTCTCTTCAATTACTTGAGGATTCTCAGAACCCCAAATATGACAATTTTGTTTATTAACATACCCACTGAGTGTGAAATGTGCTTCATCGCTGAAGAAAATTTTGTTCGAAAAATTGCCGATACGCACGATACGTTGCTGTGGCAGAATCACCATTTTTGTAGTAGGTTTTGATAATTTTTATGCGTTGTGTGATAGTTAAGCGATCCATTTTCGTCAATGTCAGACTTTCAACTGAAAAGAAAAAAATTGGTTTCACAACTTAGTTTGACAGATGTCGAATTCCAGTCCTATACTTTTAAACCACGAAATAGATAGCGCTTTATATCATTAGTTGGGTGTATTTTGACTACTGCATTGTAGATGCAATTGATATTATAATTATTATCACAATAACACATTAAGCTCAGTGTTGTACAACAGACCTGAGTATATTATGGAAATCGAACCTACAACCCTCCATTAGACTATCATAAGGCCCATGTTTTTTTTATAAAATCGTATTTTTTTATTTATTTCTTATATTTTTTAATAACATTTTTAAAATATAGCATTACTTTAATCCTCAATTATTATATTTTACAGTCTGCAGAGAACAATCGGTATAAGGTTTATCATGTTGGCGCATGCAGTACTGTTGAAAGAACAATTTGATGAAACTTACAGAATATTATGGGTTGTTAAGGCATTGCATTTTTGTTTTTGCTTCTGAGTTTATAGTGGAATATATGTACAATAATATTCTCTCCATATTTATAGCAACCATTCGTTCTCTTATACAATATTAGCCAAAAAACTCTCTCTCAGAAAGTTATGGCGATTATCCTGGCATTATTATAGTTTCTTTATAGCGTCTTATACTATTGGACTGTATATACTGTTATAAAGTACTGATAACACAATTACAGCCTCACAATGGTTTTATTTTTCACCTTTGAATGTAAGAGAAATTATAATTTTATAGCACCGAACGATTTTATTGGTTCTTGTTAATTCGGTGCCTTCATTTTGGTGTTAAACAAAATTAGTAAAGAGTTGTTCTATAAATTTATAGTAAAAAGTGGTTTTATTTTTAGCTTTTCACGAAGTAACAAAATCCAATGTCTTCTCATAGCGTATAATAATATGTACATATGTAGCTGATGCCGATGGCTATATATGTATTTCGAATAATTGACATCATCACTAGAAAAAAATTCACAATAATCAGTTTTACACTAAAAAATGTTTGTGACTCAAAACTAATCCATACAACTTACAGGATTTTTATATTTGTTGTCTCTTTTCTTATGTAAACCTTCTATATTCAAATATCCTAAGATGCTGTCGCCAAACAGGACCTTTTCCTTTAAAATAATAAGTGTTATAAGATTTTCATTAGAGTGTAGTGTTGTACCGAATATTCTGTTTTTTTTTTATTGTAATTAAAACGAAAAGAATGAAAGTTGCTGTTATAAATTTATAGCTTCAAACTTTCATTTATTCCGAATTAAATGCAGAGTTGAAGTTGAACTGCATTCAACAGTCACAAAGTTGTATTGTACTTGTGCACTACGATTTATAACGTCAATCTCCGACGACTGTTTATTAATAATGTTAATGTTGATATATTTTGAGTTTATTTGAAAAATTCATCGCATCACTCGCAAAACTCGCAATTTATCTTAAAAACGTTAACAGTGCATTACCTTGAATTCTTAGATTTAAACATCAATTAGTTTAAGCTACACGCATTCATACTTTAGTGATAATTTTTCTTCGCAATCTGCAACAATGATGTCCTATTCATTTCAAGCGGAATGATGTAAGTATTTACCATATTGTAACCTGCAGGAATAAGCTATAAATAATTTTGTTTTATATTACTCGAACCCTGGACTTTGGAATAGACTTGCAATACTGGTAAGTAATATTCTGGTCAACTCCTTATTATTTTCTGTATGTACTTTGTGTCGCCGTAGTTTAGTAGGTAATGTGTTGGTTTATTAGACGCGAAGTTACGGTTCAAACGTCCAGGTCTGCCAACTAGATCTCAACAAAACGAAATATGAAAAAATATTTCTTCGTCAATTTCCGCTCAACAGATATCTGGCAAAAAGTTGAAGGTAAATGGAAATTGCCATGAAAGTTTCTCAAAAAAATTATCGTTCGGAGTAAACTTAAAACTGTAGGTTCCGTTCCTCACGTATAAAATTAACACACACAGCATAAGTGGTGTGCGGAAGTATATCGTAATCCTAATTGAAGAGTT
This sequence comes from Sarcophaga caerulescens, assembly GCA_927399465.1. Taxonomy (NCBI): domain Eukaryota; kingdom Metazoa; phylum Arthropoda; class Insecta; order Diptera; family Sarcophagidae; genus Sarcophaga; species Sarcophaga caerulescens. Next base: position 72,842,491 of record OV656872.1, on the reverse strand, counting down.
GTAATTACCAATTATGTACGTATGGATGTATGTATGTACTTCGGGTCAAATTGTCGGCAATACTTTTGAGGTCTATACCTACGGCTCTAAAGAGTGGGCTAGGATAAATATAATAGACTTTCGTATAGACCGCCTGACGACAGCAGTGTGTTTTAGGCAGTAAATTTTGTGATTTACCTAGACATCCAAGATGCAATCAAGTTTCTTACAAAAATCATTTTATTCCCCCATCAATGAATGCCGGGGATTCCTTAAGGGAATTTTAAATTACTGAAATGTAGCCATTATCCTCAGAATATAAATCATTGCTCAGTCAAACTGAGTATCTTCCAATAGTTTAACAACAGAGTTCGATTAAATTTTCAACATTACGTCATGTGCTAGGTTCTGCATAAGAAGCGGACTAGTTGTCTTTATTTCTTGCATCGCACAATTGTAGTTTTTTCAAGTAACTGCACTGTTAGAAGCCGTGTCGATAGTTTGCGATTTTCTGCAAGACCTATAAACTTAGAGAGGAGGAGGACATTATTATTCACTTCAGGTAAAGATAAACACTGTAGGTCTTGATCTCTGGATTACTGTCATCTTTGTCTGTACACCGCAAAATAAAGATTAACCCTATAGCAAGATTTAGTTTGAGATAGGGTTGGTTTATTTATGCAGTCTGTTTGATACGCAGTTTGAATATTGCCTTTTACATCGGAAACAACTTAGCCACTGGCTTAAGTGGTTCTTACCTTACAAACACCACCTTATGTAATGAAATTTAAAAATTGAAGGAAATGTTTCGGTTTTAATTTCGTTTTCTGTTAAGCATTTTCTTTTTAATACACATTTCTATGGGCTTATGTCGAATAGCAATATAGCAAAAATCTTTTTTGTTCTACGAAAATACTATTCAATCAGGGCTTTAAAACATTATATACTTTTTCCATAATCGACCTTTGTCGTTCTGTAAGAAAAATGTTTACTGTAAATATAACATAAGATACTCTCTTGTAATATGCTTTTGAAGGAAAAGTATTTTTATTCATCAACATGACTATGAACTGTAATATTTAACAGTCTGTTCCTATATTATTAACATAAACTTTTAGAATTACAGTGTTATCGTTTCTAGTACTCTTATACTTTTTCTGCACAAGAAAACTGAAAGAAATGTTACTGCTTAATGTAATGAAAAATTCTGTTCTATTTTGCTGTAATTTTACATTTTGTTCACATACATTTTAGTCTCCTGCAACAAAATCTCTTATCCTAATAAGAGAACGTTAGAACCAAAACAATTATTTTGTTTTTCTTTTTTGACTAGTTTCTGCAAATTGGGGTGTAAACGTGATAAGTTTCCAAGCTGTCTGTAATTTTAAGAGAATCACACAATGACAGCAAGGATGCTGTGTTGTTATCCTTTAAAACAAAGTTATGGTACTCCAGAGACCAGATGATGAAAAATAAAACACATCAACTGTTTGCAGACATTTGGCGAAGAATTAAGTTGAAAGCAAAAAAAAAAACAAATTTTTGTTGAAGAAAATAGCACAAAATCAGGACATGAAACAGCGACTAGATTTATTTGAGAATTTAGTCAGTGCGTTAACTTACGGTCGAACACAACTCTTGTAATGGAAATTTAAGCAAATTTTTTTGTTTTTTGTTTTACAGAGTAAAGAAAAAACAAGCAATTTTTTCATCTCCAAAAAAAAAAAAAGAAGTTAAAAAGAAAGAGAAAAAAAAATAGAGACAATAAAAGAGAAGTGAGATATAAATCATAACGATAACTATAATAATAATAATGGAAAAAAAATTACCAAGAAAATCTAAATATTAAATGAAAAACAAGTCAATTTCAAATGTTTTTAAGAGAAAGAAAGATAGACTGAAGCTGAAAGAAAGAAAAAAATTAATTTCAATTCATTTGTAATTTAGCATCGTAAATTAGAAACGCTTTAAGCGAATGCTAACTGTTTGAAATGAACATCGAAATATAAAATAAAAATTCAATTCGTTTCTTTCTCTTGTTGCAACTTGTTAACGTGTTTCGTTTCGTTTCGTTTCGTTTTTTTTTTCTTCTTTCCTTTGCTAATAAATGCTCGTTTAAAGTTAAACTACGATTTACAGCAGCAATTCGTGCCGTATTGCATATAAAAAATATGGAGTGTTTTTAATAGTTCAAGTGCACGGATTTAATAAAAAAAAAAATATTCAAACATAAATCAACGCCGGATTGTTTTCTTAATTTTTTTTATATTTCTCTGGTGAAATTGTTTGGCAGCGTGTTTGTAAATTGTGTTCGGGAAAATTTTATTTTCTTCAAACTAAAATGAAATTAAAGGCAATAATTGTGCCAAAGGGTGTACCACTCAAAAAAGTCACAGCACAATAACGAAATAGCAGCTAACAACAACAGCAATAACAATAGCAATTACTACTTAAGAATTACTAAAACAACAAAATTATTTAAAGCTTAAGTAGAAAGGGGGTGTACCATTTCAATAAACGTTCCGAGATTGGAGTAAAAAAAAAGGAATAAATATGTATTCATGTGAGCCTTAAGATCTTTAAAGTACCATCATAAAGCAAATAACATCAACAATAATAATAAAATAAAAAAGAGAAATAACATGCCTAGAAATAAATATTTTGTTGAAATCATTCCAAGCTATTTATGCTAAATTTGAATAAATAGCGAACATAACGACATCAATTATACAAAAAATAAAAAAATTAAAAATTTTAATTAAATTTCAACAAAAATAATTGCCATCATTTATAAACACAATCAATACCGGCAGCCATTTAAAACAAAAAGAAATATTATGATCAGAAATAAAATTTATCGATAACATCTAAACGTATAAAATAAATTTCCAATTAATTCTAATGAATAAAAATTCTACAAAAATTTCATTAAAAAAAAATAATTTCAATACATAAGTCCATATTATGCGTTTGTGTATTATATTGAAAAACAAGTGATTGTAGAAATATTCTGAAAAAAAAAATAAAAATATAAAAATAGAATTTAAAATAAAATTGTTTTAAACTATCACTACCTCTAACATTAAAAATTAAATAATTTAACAGAAATTTGTTATAAAATCTAATAAAAATGGATTATTGGCTGTTTTTAATACTATCAACATTTATCATTGGTAAGTATGATGATAAAACTTATTAATTTTAATTTAATTTCAACATTTATTTAATGGCTCACGAAATTAAATAATCAGGCCATTAAACATTCTATAAACATGGCATAATAATAATACAACTTGGAGCATAGAGGCGAGTCTCATAGGATTGAAATAAAATTATTTTTATGAAAGTAAATTATTTATTGAATCTTCAAATAACAATAAATGAACAATAAGATAACAAATCTTAAAGAGCTAAGGTTGTATAGATTGATGCCTTATCAACATACGTACATACACATGTACATAACTGATCATTACAACCCTTCAATCAGGATTACAACCTAGCTCACACCACTTATGTTGTATGGGTTAATTTTATATGAGAGTGGCGGTTCCAACAGTTTAAAGTCGACTCCGAATGACAAAATTTATTTGAGGAACTTTTCATTTTTATTCATTATCTGCTTAGAGGAAATTGCTGAAGAAATATTTTCTTATATTTTATTATGTCGGAATTGTCTGATCTGGTGACCTCACGTCTGATAAGCCACCACACTACCTACTAGGCTTTCATCTTTACTTATGTTTGAAATAATATTTACGTAACTTGTGTGAACATGACAATTGCAATGTCCCTCTTTTCTAGACGTACATATGTATGTAATCGCGGTAGTCTAACATGTCACCAGCAGAGATCAGCAATGATGAATAGAATCGAATCATACTCATAATTTCTGATACTTATACGCAATCATGGAACCCCTACTTATATTCAAAGTTTGAAGTACTCATCGTACTCATACTTAACAATACGTATGTTGTTGTTGATTTCGACTCTCCATAACTCAACATTTACAAGAACCACAAAATAAATATGATTCGCGTATGAACACTACAATACTCACTAGAAGGTTGTGTATTTGCTTTGCATGCTGTCTTTGTCCTTTTCTTTCTTCTTCTGATGAAAATGCAACAATAACTAATGTGCTGTTTTTGTAACACTGGCTATATCACTTGCTTGTCTGTTTATATGGGAAACACAAACAAAATTGAGTGTTTTTGTTTGTGTTCTCCGTGCAAACAGGCAAGCAAGTGAAATAGCGTGTGTTACAAAAACATCACATAAGACTATAAATTTTGATGAATGATTCGAGTCATATTTAGCTTAATATTTATCAAATCTCTGTTTGAACATTGAATTCGAATTTTTGATGTACGGCACTGCTGTAATCATATGTAAGATCTTGTTTTGTCGTCTTTGAATTTTTTTATATGAGAAGCAGAAGTAGTTCTTCAAAATTGATTTTCGTAACACCATATGAGTTTTAGAAGTGAATTGGGAAATAGAAGCTAGCAATCTAACATTAGTTGTGAGTTTCTGCCAATAACCCAATAAATTTCATAAAGTTTTAACTTGATTGGAGTAAATTTTGCTTCTGCATGAAATTTACAAATCACTCGTCTATCAATATGAATGCCAAGATATTTTATGTGCAAGCATTGAGGTACAACTTAATTATTTATATGAATAGGAGCCAAAAGTTTCACGTTGTATAGTAAATGTAACGTGTGCACATTTTAGTTCATTCACTTTAATTCGACATATCTTTGACCATTTCACAAGTTTTAAAATTTGTCCCTGAAGGATGCTTCTCATGCGTACAAGGGTAAGCAGTGTTATCACTAAAAGTAGATGTGTGTGTATAACTACACAATGACATGTCCGACATATAAATTAAATAAATTATAAAATGGGTCCTAATATACTAAGCATCAATTTGCTGACAAACACTTTTGAAAACTTATTAATGACAAACTTGCCGCCGATAATATAGATTTCCAATAGCATGGCTATATTGAAACGGAAATATAGTTTCAACTTATCAGTCAGACCTTCATGGTCTAATGGCTTGCACTAATCTGTGAGTTTCTTCAACGGTGATGCGTCGTTTTGAATCAAAATTTATTGTGTGGAAAACATTTTTCTGCATCTAACATTGGCATTAGTTAAGATATCAACAATTTTTAAAATAATTTTGCCTTTATTCGTAATATGCTAATAGGGCTTTAAGACTCTGCTTTTGATTGATCTTTGGTAGGGTTAGGTATCGTTATAACTAAAGCATCCTTCCGTTCTATTCGTGATGTAAAAAAGAGGATACGCGGGGCATCTCTTGTTGGTAATATTAGCAGTAGTAGTCGTAGTAGTAATTTCGTATTTTCAATACAGACATATACTATTACAATTATTTTCTTATATATAAATATCAGTTTAAATACAGCAATATATAGTACATACAGTAAAATCTTTTTTACACGGTTTTTTTTACACGATTTTGAAATAACACGGTTCGTCAAGAAGAAAATTTTAATTTTTTTACACGCTTTTTTTGGTTTAACACGAATTCCAAAAAAAAAATTTAATACGTATTCACAAAAAAAAAATTATAATTTTTTCATGATTTTTTACAGTGTCTTACAGGCCTGTGTCATTATGGCAACTCTACTACACAGCATGTTTACTTTAAGGGAAATACCCCTTTTTTTAAGATATCAGTTTATTGATGACGCAATATATAATTCCAAAGTGCTTAAAGTTATTGTTTAAGTTTATATTTTTTATAAATTGGTGACAGCTTCAAATTATATAATCGGAATCGTTAATAACTTTTCAAAAGGTAACATAGTGTTAGGTTGTTTTTGCAAAAACCAATTTTATTTAATTTCGTTTTTACAGTGCCCTTATTAATAATAAATATTAATTGTTTTGTTTTATTAATGGAGTTTGCTATCACTTTTTTGCACGGTTTTTTAAGGAAATATTTGAATTTTTTTGGAACATATTTCCAAATTTACATATGAACCGTATATTTTTTTACACGATTTTGATTTACACGAATTTCTTAGGAACGTATCTACCGTGCAAAAAAAGATTTCACTGTATTATTCAATTATATTTTGCAGAGTTCAAGGAATTTTTCAGAATTCAAAATATGTGGAATGTATCAAAACTTACCAGCAGTTACTGCCGCTTCATTAAAAATTTGTATAGTCCGCCGTTGTCATGATGGAACACAACACCTTTTATGTTGATCGAATGTATGTATGTATATACACAAGCAAACACATAATTAGTCATAACAGTCCTTCAGTGGGACCTATAGTCTAAAGTCGACTTCGAACGATAAATTTTTTTTGTGTAATTTCTTCACTTTCTGTGTTTTGCCAGAATACTTTTGTAATGAAGTTGCCGAGCAAATATTTCTTCATATTTCGTTTTTCTGAAAATGTCTAACCGTGGCCTCATGTCTAATAAGTTAACACACTACCTAATAGACTACGATCGATCTACCTATAATCCAGCGATCGATTCAAGCCATTTAAAACTCATTTTTGACAGTAGAGATAAGAATCAATTGTTTGAATATGTTGCAAAAACTTTTAAAGATCAGTTCTCTTTCAATCTCACCAGACAGAGCGGCAATGCTACTCTTGTTCTTAATCTTCGCTAGTAATCATTTGCTTGAAGAATAATGGAATTTCTTTGCGTTTTACCCGTCGACTACAATTTGAAATTCGTTCCATTAAATTTATCAAAATTATTTAAGCAAATGGTTGATAACTGTATGGTTTGTAACGTCCAGTTAGTCAGATTTTGTGTAATTGCTGTGCCTTTATTAGAAACTTCTGCAACTATCATTGGGCATTTATTTATTAGTTACTGTGTGCTGACATAACCGTTTTACTTACTTACTTAACTACAACCTTTAGTCTGAATTATAGCCTAGTTTCTCACACCACCCATGTTGTGTGTGATAATTTTTATCCTTGCGTGGCAAAATGTTTCAAGTCTACTGAATTACAACCTAGTTTCTCACACCACCAATATTGTGTGTGATGATATTTATCCAAGCGTCGCGAAATCAACTGTTTCAAGCCGACTTCGAAAGACAGATTTTTTTTAAAAGCTTCTCATGGCATCTACACTGAAAGTTTTTGTCAGAAGACTGCTGAGAGGAAGTCACCGAAGAAATATTTTTCCAGATTCTGTTTTATTTGAGACATGGGGTTTGAAACGCTGCCTTCAACACTACGACGACTTCAAATGTCTTAAATGCTTTATGGTGTTCAAATCTGTGTTCTGGGTTGGTTAAGTATTGTTTCTTTAACATTGACTGCCAATCATCATCGTGTAGGAGTAAAAAATGATATTGCATGGCCAAATTCATAGAGCTATATTTAAAATTTTCTTTAAAAGGATTTAAATGATGCATTTTGCCCATTTTCTATTTCTGCGAACTTAAAATTTGAAACACTCACAGCAGCCGTTACAGCTCACGCCATCATTAAACCACATTCATATTGCACGGTTGCTTTTAAGTTAGGGCCTGTTCGTAAATGCATTACTGCGCTGCATATTATGCGCATCATGTTCATAAATGCAAACCTTGGCAGCACTGCAGCTGTCAAATGTTCGTAAATGCAACATTAAATAATATTATGCGCAAATAAACACAAAACACTAATCATAAAAATGGCTGATGCATTGAATGAGCGAGAGAGAGAGAATGAGAGTTTTAAAAGAAAGTTTCTTTTTTTCTTCCTTAAATGTCTTCTTTTTTGTGCATTTAACATTTTGTCATTTGTTTTATCGTCCAGTTCAAAAATCAAATTTATTAATAATTTTTCCATTTCTGCAGTGTTTGTTCGTTCGTAAATGCAAACAAATAAATCAGCAGAAAGAAGCATCAGCAACATGTGATTAGCAGTGTGAGCGCAAAATAATTATATTATGCAGCGCAGTAATGCATTTACGAACAGGCCCTTATTAACCTTCAACGCAGTGTCTTCGCTCCGCCATATGTTTAATTTATTTTTGCCTGTATATACAGTGGAAAGCAAAAGTCTCCAATATATTTTGGCAAAAAAAAGGTCCCCACAGGCTTAATACTCTTGTACAAAGTTCCGATATGATTTCAAGAGAGTATTTAGGAGATCATTGAAAGAACGGTTACGTAATCGCTAAGCCTCAAACGAAAGTCAACCGAAAAACTAGCTCATGGTGCCACCAGAAAACTTGTACATTTAATTCCAAATAGGTTAAATGGAGTGCTTTACCTTAAGCGATATTCTACTAAATACAAGGGATAACGTTTTCATATATTAGGCCTTTGAATTTTAAATTTACACAGGGTTCTCCTTGGGAGTACCTATGGAGTCATCTGAAACTTTGCCTTATTTTTCTCTTGTTTTATGAGGAACATTAAAAATTTTTGGTTTTATAATAAAATAGAAATAAATTAATAAAATAAATATAAAAACCTTAATTTTGTATGCAAACTTTTGGCTAAAATTCATGAAATTGCTAAAATATATTGCCGTACTAAGAGTTGTCCACTGTATAACCATTTATCAGAATATATATATATCGTGGTAAAATCGTGGTAAAATCTGAACATAGTTTTATATCCTTGTCGAATATATCGATATAATATGTCGAATATCATTGTCGAACATGCATTTGTGTTTTTAATTAAACGATTTCTTAAATTCGAATAATTTTTTCTATTTGCAAAGAATTCTTCTTTTTCAATTAAGCTCTTCTTTCGATTTTCCTCCCCAAAGATGCATCTTTAATTTTTGCTCGACCTCTTCCTGGAAAAATTAAAAGCGAAAGCATACGCTTGTGTTACCTTTCTATCACATTTTGCAATTTCACAATAAACTCTTTGACGCCAATACGTATTTCTTTTTTGATTTTTGTTATTTGCACTCACATTCATGTTAAATTTTTTATTCCATCAAACCGTATAACTATTAAAAAATGTAGAATTCTTAGATTGTGCGAAAATAACAAAAATTCGAAAAAAATTTTATGTTAGAGAGTTTCTGTCTAAGCCATACGGAGTTTATTTCTTGAGTTTGTCAGTTTTATATGTTTTTGTAGAAAATGTTTAAAATTTTTTTGTCTTAGTTATTTGCAGGTTTTTTAACACTTGAAAAAACTTTAGTTGACCCAAATCGATCTGGTATTTTCTGACATACAATGGAATAGCCAACAACTAAATAATAATGGAATAACCTACCAAAGTCCACACAAGCTTAATACACTTGCACAAAGTCTTGACATGACTCCAGAAGAGTATTTAAAAGATCATTTGAAGGAACGGTTACGTAGTCGCTAAACCGCAAACAAAAGTCAACTGAGTGAATGTACGGCTCATGAGTGAATGTTGGCAAATATAATTTTTTTTTTGTTTTTATTATAAAATAGAAATAAATGAATAAAATACATGCGAAAAACACCAATAATTTTCACATATTATTGCTTAAAAGTCATGAAATTGCTGCTGGTACAAAGACTTTTACTTACCACTGTATATAATATGTATGTAGCTATCACAGAATAATAGGATTTTCGTAATGTCTTCTAACAAAGTGAAGCCACATATGTTAGTTTTTAAACAATCTATAGTATTGTCGGAAGGAATTATTATTACCATGTTAGAGTCCTTTTTCAAATACAGAACTTTTTGGGAAACCCTATATTTAATTTTTAATAATTTATTCGCCATTTTTATTCCCCAGAAATTTTCTAGAAACTTACCGATTTACCAAGCTTCCTTCCTCTTTTTTCTTTTTCTATAAGATGAACGTCTGTTTGTATGAAAAAACACTCGTTTTTGTTTGCATTTTTCTATGCAAACAGTCGTTCGTCTGAAAACATTCGTCTCAAGATGTTTGTCTTACAGAAACAAGGTGTTAATATCATGCTAGATCTTAAACACCGTTTCTCAAATGTGTCTTTAAGCTTTTTGTCCGCACATAACGTTGGCAATTAATTCATTTAAAATCAAATCGGTGTTTATAAGAATATGTGTCATTGTATGTTGTCCATTTCATAAGATATTCAACACAATCGTATGCAGACTACATTTATGTGGTATTCAGTTTTTCGATAATAATTGACATCTTCTTACGTAAAGACCGCATAATAAATTTAACAGAAAAATACACAAAAATTTTTATTCAGGAATTCTGTTGAAAATGCTGTCTGTTGAGAATGTTGGAAAATATTTAACACACACATTTGTTTTCTTTTTTTAACGAAAAGGATCTAAATTTAAACAAATATTCAAAGAAATAAAATTTATTTCCAGTTGCGAAAGTTTCGATTTTTTTTTTATTATTTTTTCTTTACTTCTACCACTACGTACAACTGATATGTGTACACACCCCAGTGATGCGTCCAGGGTTTTCTTTTGATGTGGCCTATTAAATACGAATTTCATTTGTTTATCAGTTGGACCATCCATTGCCAATCTAAGTAGATATTAGTTTCAGATCCTTTGAGCCATGAAAATATAATATTTTTCGCAAATATTTGCAGTTCTTGTGTTGTTTGTAGAGAGTTGATCACAATTCACTCACGTTAATATTAATTGATTATACAAAATTTTGTTTCTTGTCACTTTTATTTAAAACACAAGCCGAGACTGTGGGTTCGATTCCTACAAGTAACCCTGGGTGTTGTGTGATTATCTGATTGTTGACATTAACTAAGTATATATGATAAACTGCAATAGAAAATGAAAGTGAGAATTAGAAAGCAATTCTCGAGAAAGAAGTATCGAAGGTTTTGTTCATTGAAAAAAAAAAAGAAAATACAATGTTTCGAAAATAAAATTTATCGCACACTACCTCTCTTTTCTTTCTTCGTAACTACCTTTCTGCTTTTCCAAACAATGTACTGCATGAGTAGGAGTCATCTCCTGAGTATCGGTCTTAAATTAATAATAAAAAAATTAACACACACGTTTGAAATTGTTTTGACTACAAAATAAAAAATAAATTATTTTACCGTGAAGTCACAATTTTTATGAATTTCTTGTAAGCAAAGAAAAACGGATATAAATAATAATTCGATGAGCAAAAATTGTTTTGAAAAAAGGCTATAATATAAAAAAGCTTTAAATAGGTTTGAGTCTTGAATATTTCAAGCAATTATTGTTCTAGTAGTTATATTTTTGTGGACTATTATACAAATTATTATTTGTTTTACATAATTGGTCTTTACAATCCTTTAGTCAGGATTACGACCTAGTTTGTCACACCACTTATGTTGTGTGCGTTAATTTTATACATGAGTCTCGGGACCTACAGTTTAAAGTCGACTCCGAACGACAGATTTTTGAGAAACTTTTCATGACAATTTTATTTACCCTCAAAGTTTTTGCCAGAAATGAGTGAGAACTATAACTCTAAAGTTAGCTTACACTCCTTTTAATTTCGAGGATAGAAAAAAGGATATACATAACTCTATTTTGCTTTTGGACTATACAAGAGAAATAAATATATCAAACCAAATGAGTTCGAGCTCTAATTCCAAACTTAGCTACACTTCTTCAGAAAATGGGTACATATAAGATTCTATAATTTAATAATTGCACAACGGGTTTTTAATATGGCCTAAACAGTATCTTTATACTATGTTCAGACATGCACTTATACTGAGTAAATCGCAATAAACGGCATTATTGATCTCAATATTTCATATAAAATGTTAAGTAATTATTGCTCAATATATTCATAAATTGTTATACATAATATTGGTTAAAACTTGTAATACAGCTCTGTCATAAGTACGTTCAGTGAGCATATTACAATTTTCCGAACACTTTTTATTGATATTTGACAACTTAAACATCAACAACGGCAAACAAAAAATAAAAAAAAAAAAAACAAAACAAAAAACAACGAACAAAACAAAAACAATGTTGTTGAAACAACCAGCTGTTTTGGTTACCAGCTGTCAAATGAATATAGAATAAGCAGCTGAACTGCGTATATTGTTATGTCTAAACACTTAAAATATTGTAATCAATAAACCGAATATTGACTCAATAAAAGTGCATGTCTGAACATAGTATTATACTGTTTATACCTTTTTATGTAAAAGAAAATTTTTTTTGGTTTTCAACCTACATATATTTGATTAATATGACTTTCATTTTGCAGATTGTGTTTTCAGCAGAGTATTAACTCTATGGTTCTCCTATTCGGATCTTACTTTCTTTTTTTATTGATTTCGTCCAATGTCCAATGCAGCTGAATTGCAATTCAATAAGATATTCTTGTTTTAAATAAATATTTAAGGCTTAAAATTTGTTTGGATGTTGTACCGTATACTAAGTATACGTAGTATAATAAGTGCTTATGTCGTAAACTTTGTTTTCAGAAACGGACAACTACAAAGTGTGTCATTATAAAACTGATAGTATTTTCCAAGGGCACTGATTGGTTCTTAAGGGAATCGAATGGAATATAGATGGAATTATGAAAGTGATACTTTTCAGGATATAAAAATTGGTCTTAGGGTCACCGAATGCAATCATAAGATAAATTTACGGGCAGCTTAACCTCTTCAACATAAACTTAAGGTAATTAAAAACTTTATGGACACGAATTGGCTAAATTTAAATAATAAATCAAAACAGATCAAATCAGAAGTTTACGCAGGCAGATTTGATGTTGAACAATCGATGTGGATACAAGATGTTAATGGATTTATAACTGTTCGATGTATACCTTTGTACACCATATACATATGTATATGGTTATACTCTGACACTCTTTACCTAATGTATGCATTATGGGATTTCTTGCGATTTTCTGAACTTCATCAAGTCTATTTGCTGCGAGACTACGGGTACTTGATTTGAATGCAATGAAGTCTGTAAATAGATTTGCACTAAATTTTCGTCTAGATTCTCATGTACCTTTAAATTTTTGACGTACAACGGTGCCAGTGTAATTGTCCGTAAAATTTACTTTGGCGTTTTTTATTTTTATATATGAGATGTAAGTAGGTAGGTAGAGGTGGCTGCCCATCCAAGAAAAATTTTGGATGGACTCACTTAGGCCGCATTGGGCCCATTGTGCTACGACAATTATCCGCTATCCCCTAGCCTCGAAACCAATCGGAGCTCCTGATGAAGCGATTCAGTCTGCCAATGTCAATCCCTGACAGTTCCTCCAGAGCATTGTAGTAAGTACCCAAGTACTTTCCTCTCCTTTGGCAAAGAGCCGGGCATGTACCCAGCAGGTGATATGAGATGTAAAACGAATAGAAAAATGTGTAACAGATCTATAATTGATCAGTAAAACACTGCCTAAGGAGTGAAGTGTAAAGTAGAAGTTTGGAATCTGACTTTCGGTGAGAATTTCTTACGATTAGACAATAAATTTCAAATTTTTTTCAATATTATTTGTGCTAAATTCCCGCTTGTATAAAATTAATTAGACGTAAAGCCACGGTTCAATCCCCAGTTTAGACATCTCGGACATATGAAAAAAAAAATATTTATTCGGCGACTACTGAGAGGAAGAGATATAAACAAAATTAACACACAGAAGTCGCCGTAGTCTAGTAGGTAGTGTGTTGGCTTATTAGACTGAAGGCCCGAGTTCGAATCCCAGGTCAGACATCAAAACGAAAATATGAAAATATTTCTTCGGCGACTTCCTCTCAGCAGATTTCTGGCAAAAACTCTGAGAGTAAATAAAAAATTGCCATGAAAAGCTTCTCAAAAAACTGTCGTTCGGAATCTACTTTAAACTGTAGGTCCCGCCACTAATGCATAAAATTAACGCACACAAAATAAGTGGTGTGAGAAGCTAGGTCGTAATCCTGACTGAAGGGTTGTAGTGACCAATTATGTATGCAACACACAGAACACAAGTGGTGTGAGGAGCTAAGGCGTAATCCTGACTGAAGGCTTGCAATGACCAATTATATATGCATGTATGTATACAATTTTCAAGCCAATACCAAGATACTATGAATATGAATGCCAAAAAATTTTATATGCATCTATTGAGCGAAACTGGAGTATTTATAAGAAAGTGTGGAGTTGTTTCCTACCATTACGTGAATGTTACATCAACATTCTTCTTAATTCGCAAGAGCTTTAACCATTTCTCAAATTGGAAAATGTGTTCCTATATGTTCCGATATGGCTGAAAGACGTACAATATTTAACATCCTTTTAAAGATATAAAAAATTGAAAATTTGTCAAATATGTGTGCTATTGTGGTGATCTCTTTAATAAGTTTTTACATTTGTTTACATAAAAGTTTGGTAGGAAAACATAACAATAAAAAGAAATGACAACAAATTAAAAATACATACAAAATTATCCTTAAATTAGGCAGTCAACTTCAAAGGACTCAACAACAAGTTTAAAAAACTAAAAAGTAAATATATTTTTGTCCCCTTTAAGTATTTATACATCACTCATTTTATATCCAAGATAAAAACACAATTTCTATACTATGATATACAACAGTTGCAGACTAGCGATTTATGTTGTTCATATACAGGTTATAAGATTTGTCAAATTTTCCAAGAGCAATATCGGCAATATATTTTCTTTTTCGAATCAGTTTAATCTCCACTGTCACTAAAACCATTATGGGCTGTACCAGCAACTGTGTAGCGTGTATAGGCAGGACGCTAGTTTCAAGCCTAACTTGAATTCAAGGTATCAAGGACAAGAAAATTTTTTTCCTCCTACTGAAAGGAAAAATTTTATTGTGGGAATAAAATATGAAAACTCTCATAAGGGGTGATCGTTTATAATCCTGTATCTGGCAAAGCACCAAACATATTTATGGGGGAATTGAGTATATAGTGGCTAATCTTATCAAAACTAATGTGCTATTTCTGTAAGACAAACGTTTTCACACGTTCGTCTGTTTGCATGGAATACAAAAACACCTAAATATTTATTAATTTGTGAATGAAAAATTTAATTGCAATTATTTCAAAAAAATAAATTTAAATTATGATACTCATTGGAGTTCAGCATAACGGGTAGCTTCCCTTCCTTTTGAGAGTGTCGTATACCTAACTCATTAATCTACGGATATGTAAATCTGCGATTTTAAACAACGACGTCCTGTAAAACCCACTTAGCGTTGGTGTCCAGATCATCCAAATTAGGCTATAGTTTTTGTCGTTGACAGTGAAGACTTGATTTCCAAAATCCACATTAAAGAGTGACTTTCTTGAGGCGTATTAAACGCTCTTGGATATCAAGTGGATTGGAATCGTTTCAAATTCGACAATTTTGTTTGTGCATCCATTCATTCACAAATCGTTTCATCGCTAAAGAGGATTTATGTTGAAAATTACTGTCAGTTACCAACTGCTCCAGAGCCTACACAT
Source organism: Sarcophaga caerulescens (assembly GCA_927399465.1). Classification (NCBI taxonomy): domain Eukaryota; kingdom Metazoa; phylum Arthropoda; class Insecta; order Diptera; family Sarcophagidae; genus Sarcophaga; species Sarcophaga caerulescens. The sequence continues at coordinate 72,827,124 of OV656872.1, read as the reverse complement.
GTCGTTGATAATGATAGTTTTTCTTCAGTACCTAGGTCAGTTGAATTTTGTACGGGTGTAGGTTCAAGTCATAACCCAAAAATCAGCAAGTAATGGTCTGCGAAAGGTCGACTTCTTGACAGCGGTAATGTTTACGGCAGATTTTTCTGATCGATCGCTTCCTAAATCAGTGGACTTGAATTTATCTATGTGCGCTTTTCGTTACTCAAACAGAACATCCATTTTGATAAAATTTTATTATTTGCACCTGTTATTGAATGCTATGTCCGTCCACGACGATTTATCAAAACAGACTGAATAAATGACAAGTAATTAGATAGATCTAGCTTCAATAGAATGGTCGTTATCAAAAGTTCGAAAGTGTCTTTTGAAAAATCTAATATAAATTCTTACGTTGTTGTTTACCTTTTTAAAAACGTTTAAAACATGAATTCGTTGATTGCAAGCAAAATAAAAATAAATTGGTGTTTAGTTTCAATTAAATTCTTTATTGTTCGCATAATTTGTGTGTGCCACTGTGTCCAACTAGATGTATACAACAATAATTTGCTTTTCGTTATTCCTCTTTGCTTGCGTAAACAACAACACTTGTTCGTTAGATCTGTATAGCGGAGATCTTCAAACCACGACTGTTCTCTTTACACGCAACACGTCTTCAAACAATGTTCGTGGCCTCGCCTTCGCGATAACTCCCGTGGTTTCATTGTTGTTTGTGTATTTAATTTATATTCTTTGTTGTTGCGTTCTCGCTTACTTGTCTATACCCTTTTCTTTAATACTCATGGTTCTTTGGTTTTGTAGCTTTTTTTTATCATTTTAATGTTAAACGATGTTACACCGTTTCCATTTTCGTAACAATATTATAATGATACCTGATACCAGTTATTCGACATATCTTGTTGCTTTCACATGCAGTTTCTGCATGCTTTTTGATTATATTAATTCTTTATAAACTCTTTGAAGTTATATGTAATACTTGGCGTATTACTCGTTATTTAGGAAGTTCTCGATTACCAAACTCTATACAGTGGACAGAAAAAGTCCAGGTACCCTCAAAATATTTTAGGAATTCCATGAATTTTAAACTGCAATTTGTAAAAATAATTGATATTTTTTATATTTATTTTATTTATTTGTTTCTCTTTTCTAATAAAACAAGAGAATTTGTTAATGTTTTACACAAACCAAAAGAAAAAAAAGAGCAGGGGCTCCATATTTTTGCACAGCAAAAGGGTAGATAGCCAAAAGAAGAACTCAAAGTAAATTTAAAATTCAAAGGACCAATATATTAAAATGTTATCCCTTGTATTTAATAGCATATCCCTTAAGGTCAAGCATTTCATTTAACCCATTTGACATTGAGTGTATCAGTTTTTTCTTGTGTTTATATGTTTTACATGCCGCCATTCACTCATGAGCAAGTTTTTCAGTTGACTTTTGCTTGAGGTTTAGCGACTTCGTAACCGATCTTCCAAATGATCTCATAAATACTATCCTGGATCATATCCGTACTTTGTGCAAGAGTATTAAGCCTGTAGGGACTTTGGCAGGCATATCACATCTTCACATTAGCAGCACTATGACTGAGATCATTGACTTGTTGGAAGTAATAACCATCACGAATTCTTAATTCTTCCAAATTTTTGGTAAATTTGTTCTTTAGTACGTTAAAATACTCTCTCTCTCTTAATCATTATTTCCTCAATACATTTCATACTACTCGTACCAAGGCTATGCCGGGTGATGGAGTTTACAATCGCCAGAAATAAGATGTAGAAAACGGTTTTGTTTGTCTCGTTTGGTCTTTTCTGAATTTTTGATGTTGGAATTATAGAAAATTGTTAAGAGTTATAACGTCTATCTGGAGGCAATGCATATAGTTACGGCAATTTTAATTTAAATGAGACATAGCATTAACGTGTGTACAATAGTACTATTTTTTTTTAGTTCAACACTCAGTATTGACTCCAATTCAAGCAGTGCATTGTGTTGAAATACGGTAAAGGTAGGAAATGAAGGCAATAGGCGACAAGACCACTGTATATAACTTGATCACTTTTTTTTGAAAATTATTTTTTAATAATAATTCTCAATTACTTTTTTCTCAATTAATTTTTCAAATTATATTTAATAAAATCCGAGTTTTGACTAACTTCGACCATATGCAGTGTAACAGATCAGAGTCTTTGGTGGGAATCGAAACCACGACCCACCACTACCAACCACGCTAATAGTCTAGCTCACTATCCACTGGACTACCAGGGCACTCTCTTTGTGAGTAGTTATATACGTGTGCGAAATTAAAATAGTCGCATTTAATATTTCGGTGTATTATTCAAATCAAAAGAACTTTATTTTTTTTTTTGCCAAATTAATAACATTTTTCAAACTTAATACATATATGTATATGTTTAAATTATAAAAACAACGACAAATTAAAATATAATAGGAAAACAAAGTAAAATTTATGCGAAATTTAAATTAGACGCAATTAAAACAATATAAAAATTATTAATTCCATTTAGAGTCAAAAATAAATGAATAACTGATTATTATTTAGTAATCCCTCCTCTATTTTGTATAACACCAAATATACGACTGGGCATTGATTCTACTAGATTTTTTAATATTCTAAGTTCAATATTTAGCCAGGACTGGAGAATTGCAGTTTTCAGCTCACTCACTGTGTTGTATTGCTTTCCGTTGCTATATACATCTCTTGACATGATTCCCCAAAGATTTTCTATCGGATTCAAGTCCGGACTTCTAGCAGGCCAGTCTAGAATTGGGATTGAAGCCGATGAAAAGAATGCTTTTGAGACTTTCGAGACGTGGATGCTTGCGTTATCTTGCTGAAAAGTCATGTCTTTATCCAAATTATCTTCTAGATAATTTACTAAAACATCTTCCAACATTTCCACGTAGGTTTCGGAGTTCATTTTAGTAGAAATGAAACACAACTGAAGCTTCCCATAGTAAATGAAACTGCCCCATGCCATTACAGACCTTCGCCAAAGTTTCTGCTCATTCTGGGTGCGTTCGGTTTTTGCAAATCATGCCAATAATGACTGTGTCCATCCGGGCCATCCAAATTGAATTTTTTTTCGAATTTGGCAAATTCCAACCTCCGCGATTTATGAGAGCATGATAACGGTGGGATTTTGGCTGATTTTTTTCATTTATTGTTACAGCCAGATGATAAAATTTGTTGAACTCGACGTTTTCCTACAGGTAAGCCTAATTTCAGGACAATTTGGGAAGAATAAAGCTTATTTTTAGTGGCCTCTTGTTTAAGTTGACCAATTTGGCGTTTGCTTAGTTTTGTGTTTCTCTCATTTCTTTTTGCTGATTTATTATTTTTTGTAGTTTTTTGCAAACACGTACGAACTAGATGCTCTGATCTTCCAATTCTTCTACCTATTTCCGTTTATGAAGATCGCTCCTCTTGTGTTACGTGTTTTCCTCTACCCATTGCGCCTAAGAATTCTCGATATGGACTGTTTGTATTTTGTTTGCATTTTGTAACTGTAAAAATTAAATAAAAGTACTTGTGCCTATTTAAATTTCGCTCTTTATTTGGTATTTTTTTGAGTAAAAGTCTCATTATTATTATATCGAGAGGAAATTCCAACAACAATGTACATATATAAAAATATTTCCTAGTTACCAAATACTGAATATTGGGAAATATTGGTAAATTGGAAACAAGGTGAACCAACTACATAAAAGTATTATTAAATCTGTTATTGCGACTATTAAAATTTCATCCACTATATAATATCAGACAAACAATCAGACAATCACAATCACCCAGAGTCTCTGGTGGGAATCGTACCCACGGCCTCAGCACTTAATGTTTAGTACACTAATTCATGGTAAGACCATTTCGATTCTCGTGCTATCCTGCGCTATACCTTAATATGATCAATCCTATCATAAGTTGTGAATAAAATAATAATTTTTTTTCTACGTATAATATTTACATTTAATTGCAAATATATTCCGCTGATGTCTCGTAAATACTTTGAGTAATAAAGAAAAAAAAAGAGGGAATATTTTTAAATCACAACAAATATTTTAAATATTTAATTTAATGTTTCGTACAGGATATTAAAAAAATATAATTCTTTAAAAAGACGTACGCAATTTAACTTTTTGTAATAATATGCATGTATGTATATGTATATATATATCGTAATGAATACATACAATGTATGTATATACAAATAATATACATACATATACATACATTACACACGATTAAAGTCTATGCATATTTATCTGTTAATTTATTTTTTTGTTTTTGTATTTTATTTTTTGTGTTTTTCATTATAGATTTCCAAAGTGTATGCTGTTTATTTGTGACTGATTTAAATGTCCCGGAAATTGTTGATTTTCGTGATAATGTCACATTATCATGTAGTTATGCCATGAGTGGGCACACATTGAATTCCGTCAAGTGGTATAAAGATAAAATGGAGTTTTTCAGGTAATTCACACAATAAATATATTTTTAAATACTTTTATTTTCAACACACAATGGCCATTAAATATTTATGCTCATAGTATGGCAGTCAGTTTAATGAATAAAATAAAATGCAAAAAACAACAACAACAACAGAACAAAAGAATAAAAAGTAAAATAAAATAATTAAATTTAAATAAAAATAAAACCAATATAAATGCATACCATACCATACCATACACATGTACATGAATATGCGTATATAAATAGCAATCCTTTTATGAGATAATAAAATTAATGTTGAAAAAATTTTTCAACTAACCATTAAAAATATTTTGTAGATATTCACCTATGATGCATCCGGTTTATATAAAATTTCCGGTGGTCGGTGTACATTTGCCGGATGGCAAATATTATTGCAACGAATCGTCATGCAGAGTGGAATTAAGTATGCTGAGTGCAAAGTCATCGGGTGTTTATAAATGTGAAGTGTCGGGCGATGCACCTCATTTCCAGCTGGCAGCTAAGGAGGACAACATGACCGTGGCCGGTGGGTTTTCAATCAATTTCTCTTTCTTTACATTCTTTACTTGTGTTAAACGATATCAAATTATAGCAGAATGATATTAATTTTACTTTCAATTTTAATTTTATTTATAGCTTTACCTCAAAGTGATCCATTAATAGAAAGCTTTAATTCCATGTATCGTATGGAAGACTATCTAAGTGCTATCTGTACCTCAGATTATTCCAGTTTGCCTACAAGACTAACCTGGTTCATCAATGGCGAACAGGTATCAATCGTTATAGCTTTTCCTTTTTTCTTTTTCCTTAAATTTCTTTCTTGTATACTTTATTTGATTTTACAGGCCTCTGTCGGAGAATTACAGCCCAATGTTGATACGAGCATTACAGCTCATGGCTATATTTTGAGGCGACAAAAACTTCAAGTTCATTTTTACTTAAGCGGTCCGCGTTTTTATCAAGCCAATAAAATTCTACACTTAAAGTGTATAGCAGAGATTGAAAACTTTCCAGAGTTATCACGTGAGACATCACTGCATGCGGCATTAATTCCCTACGACAATTTGAACAATCAAATGTTAATACATGCTGGCACAAATGGTGAGTCGAAATGCTTTCATTGATCAGTAGGGAATCATTACTGGAAAGATACATTTTTTGTTGAATTACAAATACGCTATCAAAGCACCGATTTCTTTTCAAAATTATTAATTTCTGCTATATATTAACATACATACATATATAATTGGTCATTACAACCCTTTAGTCAAGATAACGACCTAGCTTCTCACACCACTTATGTTGTGTGTTAATTTTAAACATAAGTGACGGAACCTACAGTTTAAAGTTGACTTCGAACGACAGATTTTTTTCAGAAACTTTTCATGACAATTTTATTTACTCCCACAATTTTGCCCAGTGCGAGAAGTAGTCGCTGAAGAAATAGAAATTTCATTTTGATCGTGATCTCTGATCTGGGGTTTGAACCGTTGCTTAAAATCTTATACCTACAGGACTATGTCGAATACATTCTACATGCTACTACATGGAAAACACTGCAATCAAGTTCACTTAAAGATTCTACATTTTTATTGTGGAGGGTCGCAGATGTTTTATACGATTGACAGATTTGATCACCAGCAAGATCACTCGGTGGCCCAGCTGTTTGAATAATAATTTGAAAAAGAGCCTGACTCAAGTATGAATATGATATATTTTTTTTTTTTTTGAGACAAACTCAGGAGAGGACTCTATTCATGCAGTGCATAGTGTTGGAAAGGAAAAACCAGTACAGTGTACATATATACCTTCGTCATATTTTTTTTCGAGAATTGTTTATTTTTTATATTGTGAATAATCATATATAATGTCATACAAACAATCAGACCATTACCATAGGAGCAGACTGTATGGAATTTTAAAATGTATCGAAAAACTTGTATAGTGTTGCTGATATAATAAAAAATTCCTTTTAAATGCAAGAATATTGGATTACCGCGAAGTTATGTTAAAAGTTAAATTAAATTAGACAAAAGTGTGATAAATATTGATAATGCCGATGAAACCGTAAACCTCAGCTGGAAAACAATGTAGAATGACCTGATTGAAGCAGAGAATACACTACTGTATTGCAATACAGCAACTAATCGTGAAAAGTATAATAATACAAGAAAAAAGGGAGACGTTGAAGAAATTGATTGGCATGCAGATTGCCTTGGTTAAAATCTATGCTAAATAAGTGTAAAGCAAGTGCATAGCTTAAATTCCGTCGAATATATGACGCCAAATGCAAGCTATTCAATGTGGTGAACAACTAGATAGGGTTGAGAGAATTGGGACGCTTCACGGGAACTGAGCAAGGGCTGACACTGAAACAGGATATGTTTTTAGTAACAATCTGAAAATTATGTGTATGCCAAAGGTACCGAATAACATACATACATAGTTCAAGTACTATAAGTTATATTTGATATTCGCGTAATCGAAAAACCATTACTGGATTTAATTTTAGGCCTCAGTGTATATAAATTTCGTCATATGCTGTTAGAATTACCCAATCCAGCAAAAGATTCTGAATATTATTTTCAATGCTCTATTATGTTGGATTGGAAAGATTTGTAGTAATAATAAATCTTAAGTAAAATCTTACGCGTCTATAAGTTTATTTTTTAATTTGTCGAACCCATTTAAGAAAACACTTACAAACCTTTGTAATGTGAAGTGAATTCTAATCCGCATTACTAACCTGAATTTAGTGGAAAAAACAGTATAATGCAAACAAATTTTTGAACATGATCAGATGAGTGCTCTAGAAAAAAAAAATAAAAGTATTGCTCTGCTCTTTTTAATTATATTTTTCAGACTTATGATAAAGTACAGAACATTTATTCGCGATTATTATCAGAGGAGGTAATTACACAACAGCTGATGGAAGAAGAATTTTTTTATTTTGGGTATTATTATATAAAATTTATATATATATATAATATATAATATACTATAGCGTGATAGCCGTCTGCCGAAAAAATCCTTCACAGTACACGACATGGAGAAAAAAGATTTTATTTCAACACAATCATTGGAAAAATCAGTTTCAATAAGAAAAGTAAATACAGAGCAAAACAAAGTGAATTGGCTGAAAATTCAATGGATACGATTTTACCATGATGTTCCTTATAAAATGTTTTATAAACTAATTTTAGATGAAGAAGATGAATTTCTAACTTTGGATTTGTCACCAAAAAGAGGAAGACCTAGGCGTTATTCACAAATAGAGATGGATCCGTTATACGTTGAACCTCGTCCTGTTTCTTCAGCAAAATACAAAGACATGATGGACTTGATTAATTATATACTCTCAATATATCACAGTTATTTTAAAAATTTAAAACAAAACACAATTTCCGAGGACTTAATCACTCTTATTGATGACGAAAATTAAATTTAACTGATGTATTTGATGTAATTTTTTTGTCTTTTAAGATATTTTAAATAAAAAATACTTAAATCAAACCTTTATATTAAATATGTTGATAGTAAGAATTATTATTATTATACACGTGTGTAATAATATATTATACTAGCTGACCCAGCGAACTTCGTCCCGTCCAAAATTGATTTTTTTATTGCCCAAAAGAGGTCACATTATATATTTGTTGTAATACGCTGCATAAAACAGTTACAGTGCACTCGCGATAATATGAACTAATTAAAACGAAGCCTGTTCATATTTTCGAAATTGTTCATATTTACGAATGGCTTAAATTGTTGGAAAAAGAAAATGTTTTCTTGCAAGGTAAACACTTTTCCTGCTTAAATAAAAGTTTTTTTTCATTAAATAATTTTATTTTTTGTTTTATTTAAAAAAGGTACTTCCTTCACTAAATTTGTAAACGTGTTCAAATACTTATACAACACAAAGCTTAAACTAATCTTTAAAGAAGTCGGTTATCTTTTTTTCCTGTTTTTTTTTTTTTTTTGAACGAGAACCTTTAAAACAGCCTTCTCCTGTAACTGCCTCAATACATTTAAGTCTCGTTGTTCAACCATTTTACTTTCTGCCCACTCCAATGCATTATTAAAAATTACAACAATTAGACCTTGACTGTGCATATACATATTTATGAATGTACGTGTGATTTTTTTAAGATTTGGTAATAAAATAAACATAAATAACTCGGGATTTCCCCAATTTCTAATCCTTTGTAACTGAAATTTGTATGCCTTAAAAATAAAAAACTGTTCAAATTTTAAAGCCTTTGTACAAAGTTCATATTTTGGAGTAGTCAATGGTTAAGAAAAAGTGTTCATAGTTTGGGGTGTTCATATATTAGAGTGTTCATATTATCGCGAGTGCACTGTATATAAAAATAACTAACTTACTATAAGTGTGGGGATCGAATTAGCCGACTTATAGGTATCTCTTAAAGGGGGAGGGTTGCCACGCCTATTTTTGGTGAGATTGTCGATATCGACTCTACGAACTTACCTACCAAATTGCATTCGTCTACGATCACTATGTCCCTAAATTAAATTTTAAAGGTTTGCAACGCCTACTTTTTTTTAACCATCTCAACCTGATAAGCTTTCGAACAAAAAAAGAATGGTTAAAATCGGTTCAGTAGTTTAAGAGTTATAGGCAGTGTTGCCATATATATTTCAACGAAAACCCTCAAATTGAATAAAAAAAATTTTTTTTTTAGAAAAAAATCTTCACTTTACAAAAACTACAATTTATCAAATTTAATACATGTTTATTATGATTAAAACATAACATAAAAATGTATACAGAACATTAATTTTTAAATAACGTTTAGAAAAGGAACAAAAATAACGTAAATAATATATTTTTCATAAAATTATATTACAAAAAAGTATAATTAGTAAAAGTACAATTTATGTATTTGTTACAGTTACTTTGTACATTTCTTTATTAAACTTTTTATTCATCTCTGTATATTGTTCAAAATTTGTACAATTGCGTTAATTTTTTTTTTTTAGATAGTCTTTTGTTCTTAAAATGCCACATAATGTAGGTGTTTCTAGTTTATTTCTAATTTTATTTTTATTAATATTAATTTGAAAAAAAATTCGTTCAACATTAGCTATTGCAATAGGAATAGAAATACGACTTAAATAAATTTTTTTAGGTGAGGGAAAACTTCAGATCCATCGAAATGTTTTGTTTTCAAAATGATTTCCCAAAATATTTCAATGTTTTTTTTTTTCTGTTAGATTGTGTTCTTTAAAATTAAAGTGACACAATTCTCGCCATTCATCATCTGGTTTTTGAGAATTTTCAGAAGTTATAATATTTGGGAAAAAACGAATTAATTGAGAAATAGTTTTGACTTTACCTTTGATAACATTATCAGGAGCTAAAATCTCAACATATTTTAGGAAATCATTCTCAAAATCAAATTTTTTTAACCAGCTGTTGCATAAATCAATATAAAATTTTAAGCAATTATTTCTAAAATCCATTTCAGCTTCTACGGATAATTTATTGGTGGTTCTTAGAGCTATAGATACTTGGGTTCCCAAATAAATATCCATAGGATCTTTGTTTATGTCTGATAGTCCAAACTTCCCATCCTTGGCGACATAAACAGGATTGTTTAAACGATGGTAAATTGGCAACAGAGGGCGCTGACGTGTAGCATTAAGCTTTTTTATATTTTAACATTAGAGTTGTTTTTGGATTTAAATCTTTTTCTTGTTTTTTAATAACTTTTTTTATTCGTTGTTTGATCATCTGGAGTGATTACAGCTCCGAAAATTTGGATTATAGTATTATTTTGAGGCATTCGGCTATTATTTTTTTGTGATAAATAATTAACGTAATTACATTAAAGACAAATTAAAATTGTTAATTTAAAAGTGTAACAAATGAATGCAGTGAAATAAATACAGTGTGCATCAGAAATATAAACAAAAGGAAAGTGTTTCTTGTTTTTATCCTTTATGTCGAAGAATTTATTTGTTGATAATTTTCCATTTGTTTGCCAGAAATCTGGGCCCAATTTTGGTTCCAAGGAGTCGCCACAACCCCCCACACCTTTATATACAGTCCACAAAAAGAACAATCTTTAATATACAAAGAGTTGTTTAAGTCAATCTTGTTAAAGTTTTCAATAGAAATAAACTCGTCTTTAATGAAGTATTCAAATATTTTACGATATAATCGTAGAATTTCACTGTGCAGTAGATGTATTTGAGGACTTTCGCTCTGAAGTAGTCGATTCAATTTATTGATGTCATTTAAAACAAAACTTAAAAATTTTAAATATAGCTTAAATTCGCTCTTTTGTAAATTACTTAAAATTCTTTCCGTTGAATCGAACTTTTCCAAGTCTCCATGCAAAAAGTATAATTCTAATACGTCTATTCGACTCAATAGTTGATTAACAGTAGCCTCTAATGATAGCCAACGTGTTTGGGATGGGTGCAACATTTTTCGAGGTTTGAAATCTAGCAATATTTGCAAATCTGCAAACAAATCTAGCCGTTTTGGGCTATTTTGAATAAAATTATAAATGTCTGGTACACTACCTTCAACATAATTAGTTAAAAACTTACAGGCGTTATTTGCACACATTAAATCAAATGAAAAATCTTCAAATTTATAAAAATCTTATTTTTAATATAAAAATCTTTTAATCTTCACATCACCTCAAAAAACTTCAAAAATAAGATAAATCGTCATATATGGCAAAACTGGTTGAAGGGGCAGGTTTGTCACGCCCATTTTTGGTGAGATTGTCGATATCGACTCTACGAACTTACCCACCAAATTTTGTTCGTCTACGATCAATATGTACTTTAATATTCAATTTTAACGATTTGCCGCGCCCTCTTAACATTCAGGGATATGAAAAATAGATGTTGTCCGATTCTCAGACCTACCGGATATGCACACAAAATTTCATGAAAATCGGTCGATCCATTTCGGAGAAGTTTAACCACTAACACCGTGACACGAGAATTTTATATATTAGAATTAGCAATTTTAGTAAATCACTGCCCTTTCGAAACATCACTTCAGTAAAATACGTCGGATTTAATTGATAAGTGTCAGTAATTTTTCTAAACTATTTATTTTGAAAGTGGCTTAAGTCACTTTACGTTAATGAAAAGTGGTGATTTTTTAATTTTTATACGAAATTATTTATACTAAGAAAAATATCAGTATCATGAGATAACAAATATAAAAAATCTTACCGAAAGTTAGCGTCCATATTTTTAAATGTTTTAAAACGCAAACCCTTAAATATCTCGACTTAAAAACAAAGTGACTTATGCCATTTTCAAAATAAACGGCTCAAATATTAATGCCTTTAATACGCCAACGGACAATGACATACCTATGTATGTATATCCACAATTGCTGACAATAGTGTTTTTATAGTAATAAACATGAATTAAAAACAATGTACAAGAAATATTTACCACTAATATTATACACTAAGGATGCAACAAATAAAGTGAATGAAAACATCAGAAACCAAGTCAACATACTTGCAAAAGAGATATTTCCTTTAAGTGACTTGATAGTTTGATTCCAAATAATAAAAGAGAATCCTGTATAAAGGGAGATTTTATCAGCAAAAAGAACTTGGAAATTAACATAACTTTTGTCAAGAAGATGCTCAATAACAATAAATATCTCAAAATAAGACAGTCAAAGGACAGGAAAAATCTCAAGACTTAAGATGTCCTATTAATATTATTAGACAGCAAGAAGATATAAAGAACAGGAATACCAGGAATTTCGCTAGTAAGTTCGCAAATACTGATTTTTAGTTTGACACAGTAATAGAAGTGCGGGCAATTAAATTTAGTAGGCAACTTTCCATTTCATTCTTTGGTGCTGACTTTTGTATTGGCTTTTTCTCCACTTGACTTATGTTAACATTTTTTAAATATTGTGAAGATAGATAAAAACATGTTTTTTGCACAATTTTTAAGATCTAAAAAAATAAGTTTAATTATATTATATTTTATTATATATATTGGAAGCAAAGAAAGAAGAAATTATTGAAGGTTCACAAGCTCAATTAAAACTAAAATGCTATTAATCGATAAATTAAGGCTATAAATCGATTGTGGCACGAGATGTGCGACAAGTTACATCATCCTGTTAAAAGCAAACATCGTTCACATCAATACAATGAAGAGCGGGTACAAAAAGATTGGTTATCATGGTGCGATAAGTGTCTCTATTAACCGTAATGGTTGCGCCGTCGTCATTATCGAAGAAATATGTGCCAATGATGCCTCCGCTCCACAAGCCGCACCAAACTGTCGCTTGTATTGGGTGCGTTGGCTTCTGTAAGACCGCGTGTTGGTTTTCTGAGCCTCAAATTTTGCTTATTACCGTACCCACCAAGACCGAAATGAGCTTCACGCGAGAAAGGTTTATTTATTTTTTTTTTTTTGGAAAAATCGACATCTTCGTTCAGTTTTTCGTTGGCTCATCTTGCTAACCGAAAACAAAGTGTAAATCGATTCATTACGTTCAGCGGAAATAATATACTGAATTTTGTGACAGAATATTTTCTTAAAACTATAAAATTGTATTATATGTATATGATATGTATATGTATCTTGAAATCGCCGTGGTCTAGTAGGTAGTGTGTTGGCTTATTAGACGAAAGGCCCGAGTTCAAATCCCAGGTCAGATATCAAAACGAAAATATGAAAATATTTCTTCGGCGACTTCCTCTCAGCAGATTTCTGGCAAAAACTCTGAGAGTAAAAATTGCCATGAAAAGCTTCTCAAAAAATCTGTCGTTCGGAGTCGACTTTAAACTGTAGGTCCCGCCACTCATTTATAAAATTAACGCACACAACACGAGTGGTGTGAGAAGCTAGGACGTTGTACAATGAGTCAATTCGACCTCCGGGTACTGTACTTGTCACAGTTGACAAGTACACGTCCTCTAACCTAACCTAACTTAACTTATGATATATAGAGATTTTCCTTAGCTGTACAAATGTTGAAATCGTTAAAAGTTTATGAAAATTTAAAATAATTTTTTTTAATGGAGTGTCGAAAGATGTTTCTTTAGTTTTTTTTTATATAAAAAAAATCATGCATTTAGTGTATTTAATTTATTTAATAAATATTGAAATTAAATCTTCTTCTTTTCTTTTATTTCCCTTTTTCATTTCAGAAGCAAGTTCGTCGAGTAAATTCTCAACAACTCCGTGGCACACAATCATCTTTAACGTTTTAATGGCGATATTTTCAACAAATTTCGGCTTAAACGCTTTATGATCCACACGAAAAATGATGTCATTTGTAATTTAAATACGAAATTATTTTCGAAAATAAAATGACAAATTCTGTAGTTGTACTTTAGGATATAAAGAAAAGGAGAAAGAGAGAAAGGAAGAAAAAGCAAATGCTAACAAATAGGACTAGTAAGTAAGAAGGGGTCGTAGTTAATAATGGAATGGGGTGGTGTTAGAAAAGAAATAACTGTTACCCGAGGCGGAAACGGAAACAGGCTGAGGTTGAGTATAAGATATTAAAAGAAAGAATAATGAATAGTGAGGGCGAACAAAAAACATACACATACAAATATAAGGAAGAAGTTACTATATCATATTAGTTAGTCTATAAATACAAAAAAAAAAAGAACAAAAAAAAAAAAAAGGAAAGGGGAAGGGGAAGACAAACAAATAGTATGGAAAAGAGAAAAAACAACGTAAAATTAAAGATAAAACATACAAGTGAAATAAGTTGAAGATATCATAAATATTATGAACTTTAGCATTTAACTTAAAGGCAAACGAAAAAGAAAAAAAAATATTGAAACGTATAAAAAAATATCGATAACAAAATAAAGAAAAATATCGAGTTTTTTTTTTTCTTTAAAATATTTATTTTTTATGTAAATAACATATACATACACACTATCCGTTTTATTTTATGGGCTTATTTCATTTCATTTTTACCAAGTAGATATTAACGGGACGGAAATGTGAAATAAATATATTTAAAATAAAATAAAATAAAAACTGTAGTTGTAATAATTAAATCGATATATTTAGGCGTATACATACATACCTACATATTAATACGATATTAATTTGTAATTTATAGCCACATTTACATAAGACTTTTAAAACATTTAAGTTCATAAGTAACAAAGGCAACACACAATTTAAATAAGAATTTAATTCTTATTTTAGCCATTAAAATAGTAAATAGTTAAAGACATTAGCAAATATATACATTGTATAGTTTTTATTAATTAATATATTGTAGTTAAACATAACGAATATTGTGTTTTAAACACCTGACTTAGTAATTATTATTTAAAAATTGTAACGAATTTTATTAATACCGCTCCTTAAAACAAACAAATTATTTCAATTCGATTAATATTGAACTTTGTTTTGTTTAGAAAAATTTTTATTTGTGAAATATTGAGTTAAGTTATGTATGGATACTCTGAATGGTTGTCATAACAAATCTATTATTTTATGCTCCTTTAAGTTAATTTTTCCAAAGTATAATTTAATTATTGAATTCAATATACAACCTGAACATACAGTAAACCAAACAACAACGATTGTTTGAAATAGTATATTTTTAAATTTAAATGAAATTTAACTGACTTTTCACAAAAATTTTTAAAGAATAATTTGTATACTTTTTATTATTAACCATTATTGGCTACTGCAATCCGCTTATTAATGTTAAGGCCTATCTTTTCGCTGTTAACTCTTACTAGTTGGTTAAATTAATTGTTATGTACATATGTATGTATTCAATAATATCAAATCAAACTATTTCTCTCCTTACTTTTCTTTTTTTTTCCATTACAATCACAAAGTCTGATCAGCTATTATATAATGTTGCCTATCGAGAATGATTTTTTAAAATATTTTAGCAGCCTATAATACACCTGATTGCCTCTAATCGGTAGGACTCAAATGGATGCTGGTATGTTGTAAGACTTTTATTGCTAAAATGACCAGTATATCGAATGGCCGTTGCTAGTTTAAGGCCAAGATATATCTATACAGGTAGTGTTATCAACACAGCTGAGTGTTTCTTTTTTATTGTTGTATTGCCACTGAATTTTCAAAAATAAGACGTAAAGTTTATTTATGTTTACAGTTTATCTACATATGTATGTTTGTTGTTACTTTTACTAACGATTTATAATTTTTAGCATGCGAAATAGGCAAGGCGAACAAGATTTGACAGATTGGATTTGCTAAAAAAAAAAACTACAAATACAGGTTGTTTTTGGCAAAATTCAAAACGAAATGAGTTGTTTTAATGGTGCCACTACCTGTATAAATATATCTTGTTTAAGGCTCAGTCAAATAGAATCCGTCCTATGTTGTGCTTCGACATTTTCAACTGATTGCAAAGCAACAGCTGATCTGGATGACACAATCAGTACTTTGACGTGTATTGAATTTAGCTGTACACAACCAAAAAAAAAAATCTAAAGATAAAAAACGAAACAAATCAGCTGATAGCTGTCAAAGTACTCAATTGACGTCAAGTTAATAATAAAGTTGCGTTAACGCAAAAGTACCGAATGAAACAAAGCACATAAGAAAACATGTTTTTCATCGTTGCTGTCAGTTGAAAAGGTCAAAGTTTAAGGTGCCTGGATGCGATCAAATAAAATCATCAACGCCTTATACAAATATGTGTGCGTGTTGTCGTTCCACACGTACACGTTGTCGGCTTTGATTGATGAAAATCAAAAAAATTTTAATTTTTTCATTTGATGACTTTTCTTTTGATCGTCTCCATTTGTGATTGACAAGCATATTTCTCATTTGTTCTGATATTACACTAATGAACACATACGCGGATAAAAATTAATAATTTTGTTGTCGTCATGTAGAAATGTGCAATTAAAAAAAAAAAAAATATTTTGCAATCTATTGAGAAATATCAGTGTTTACCAGTTTTATGGAATGTATTACAATATTACACGATCTTAATAGCAATAAATCGTCAAGCGAAGAAAATATTTTAGCACCCAAACACTACCAAATTAAAATTCGAACATTGATTGACGCATTTATTTGTACGTCTCCTTTTAAGCGTCAAGCACACTAGACTCACACTTACATATGTATGTATTATTTGATGAATTTATTTAGTCGTCTCCAGGCGCCTTAACGGACTCTACATGACTCGGCCTTTACACGATAAATGTTTACATACGACAAGTCAAATATGAAAGTTACATTACCTCTTCGTTCTTTGAAAATGTTCATAAACGTTTACACTCCATTCGATACAATTATTTTTTTGCAATCGTCTTAGCTTTTTGCAATCGTGTAAAAGCAGAAGAATTTGTCATTAAATTATTATTCTCATTTTAAAAATATGTACAGGTAAAAATCTGTAATATCTACTAATTTTATGAGTTTACGTACGTAAGTCCACGGTTCAAAACCCAGGTCAGATTCCTCGAACAAAACGAAATATGAAAATGCATTTCTTCGGCGATTTCTGGCAAAAGACTCTGACAGTAAATAAAATTTCAATGAAAAAGTTATTCGGAGTCAATTTTAAACAGTAGATCCTGCCACTCATGTATAAAATTAACACACACAACATAACTGGTGTGAGCAGGTAGGTCGTAATCCAGAACAATTATGTATGTTATGTACATGTACATATACGTACATAAACACAAATCGTATAAACTGAGCGTTAGGAAATATTTAACAGAGTGTAAGCTTCATAGCTGATGACAATTTTTTTCTATAAACATGTTAGAACAAATTTGGGACAAATGCAAAACGAAAACAAAATGGCGAAAAAAATCACCTCTTGAATCGAAATTTTTTGTTATTTTCTTATTTGAAATTGCTATGGTTTTACACATAAAATAAATTTTAGAAAATTATTAAAGATTAGTGAAGATTAGCGTTAAAGTTTTTTTGTCAAACTTAATTATTTTTTTGATTTTTAATGTGATAAATACCTGTTCAGGTGAACAACAGCCAAAAGATATGGACATCTTATATTTCTTATATTTTCCATTACCATTTCGTCTATTTTTATAACAAGTTTTACCATACGAACATGCTTTTTTCAACTCAAAACTATCAAACACAAAAATGTTCAAAAAACAAGTTAAATTCAATGAAATACAAAAAAAAAAAGAAAAATTTTAAAATCTAAACTTTTAATGTAAATGGTCTAAATGATGACTATACACTCAGTACACAATAAATTTGATGAAATTTAATATTTAAGTGTCCGAACAAAGTTAATTTCAAACTGCCTTAATGCTGCAACATTTAAACGAAAATTTTTCGTGTTTGTTTTTCCTTTATTTTCTGGAGTTTTCAGTTAAGACCGAAAAACAGAGTTGGATAAAGTGGAAAACAAAATTGTTTGAAAAATGATCACAAGGTAAATTGTACAAGACGATCAGCTTACAACATAAAAGCTACACTTTTAAGTTTAGAGCTTGAACTACTTTAGTCGACAAGCAAGTAAATGATACTGATTACTTTTTGAAAGTTACTACGGCAACTTGAGGAACTTAACTGGAGTTTAGATGAGAAATTTTATTTAATTTTCTTTAAAGTCAAACATCGATTTTGGATTTCGTTACACATTGACCAGTAGGTTTTACATGCCAAATTATTTTGAAAATATTTAAAATGTTATCAACTTTAAATGTTTGTGCATTTAGGCAGTTTGAAACGTATATTTGGTGATTCGAAATACAAACAAATTAAATAATTTGCACAATCTTTTTTGTTAACTGCACAAAAAAAAAAAAATAAAAAAAAAATTAGAAAAAAAAAAAAAATCAAGTAACAAAAACTAATTAAATCATATACTTCGTGTTTTTTCAATTGTAAAATAAATTATTTTTATGTGTTTATAAAAATGTTTATTATTTTTAAAAAATTCTACATGAATACTTAGTACATATCGCACACCCAGTACAAAAGTGACTCAACTCAAAATTTTCATTTTTCGAGTTTATATGCTTAAACTATGTAGAATACATTTGTTTATCTATAAAAAAAATATCAGCGTATTTTGTTGTTGTTAACAGTTACTAAAAATGGTCCAAAGATTTTGTTTTTAACTATTTTTAATTAAAACAAAAATAGTTTCTAATCGATTTCTGAAAAATGAAAATTTTGAGTTGTGTCACTTTTGTACTGGGTGTGCGATACATTTGTTGTAAAATATATTTTTTTTCCACAATTTTTTTAAATTTATAATTAAATAATACATATATAATTAATAAAACTAATAATAATAATAATAAAAATAAAATATACTTTACTAAAACACTTTAAGCACACATTTTTATAAAAATTGTTTCAACAAAAACTACAAAAAAAAATGAGGAATAAATAAAAACGCACTTAAAATGGGGATTTAAAAAAAATACAAAAATTAAAAAAAAGAAAATAAAAAATAATTGTAATATAACTAAATGAAATGCTTATTTAAGTAATAAAAAAATAAATTTAATTTACAAATATAGTATTAAGCTCTCAAAATATGTGAAAAAATTTAAAATTAAATACGAATAAAAAAAAATTAAAAAAGAACTGTTGAAATAAGGTGGCATAATATTATTCGAAAGTAAAAGTCCTTCATTATAAATCATTCCAACAACTTTAACTTCTTGTGTATAACAGTACTACTGTAGAAACAGATACCAACATTATCAAACAATTTAACTGCACTTTAAAACGGAAAGTTCCTCAAAAAAAAAAATGGCAGAAAAAAATGAGTTCTTTAAAATATTTTCAACACTAATGGTATATAATGGAGGGTTGTTGTATGATTAGAAATATGATTTAGTTTCTTATATGAAAAAAAAAAAAAACAAATTAAAGTAATGATTGCTTTTCCAATGATGAAATGTCTAATATCTCCAATGGTACTAAACTACAATTACCAGTCTGTTCTGGCAATGAAAGTTTAGAAATAATGTTAAAAGTAGGCTAATAGGCTGCTATAAAGTCACTTCGGATACTGCATCATATTGGACGAAAAGTTCGCAAGGTCTGTATCGTTTATAGTTTGGCTAATAACGTGAAAATGTATTATATTGTCTTTTCTACTCGTAAAGATCAGCCTTCGACTTTTATTCTGCCTTCTAAGTACAAAACATCAAAAATTCTATTTAATATTGAAAGTTATTTGCTGATATTGTTCTTTGAATAACTTCAGTTTCTAGCAGACTCAAGTCTACAAAAATGTATACGTGGTGCAACCGCTTGACTTCCTCAATATCTAGGATATCCTTGTCAATTTTCGTTTTACTGTTTAACAGTTCATAGTTCCGTTGTTATAGCGTTCAGCTAAAATATATGACAGATTATGCGCAAGCACTTCTTAATAAAAATTAATGAATACATCAATAATTTGTCTACTTCCACAAAAATGTTGTAAAGGATGTGATATCCGGTGTTTGACAAGTTGATGCCTGACCCTATTTTGCAGTTTTTCAGATTAAGTTTTAAGTAAATATAAAACTTCATTTGGTCACTGGCGCGACTACACACATAGATAATTGGTCATTACAGCCCTTCAGTCAGGATTTTGACCTAGCTTCTCACACCACTTACGGTGTATCAGTTTATTTATTATGAGTTTATGAGAGGCGGGACCTACAGTTTAAAGTCGAATCCGAACGACAGATTTTTGAGAAACTTTTCATGGCAAATTTTATCCACTTCAGCGTTTTTGCTAGAAATTTGCTGAGAAAAAGTTGCCGAAGAAATATTTTTTCAGATTTCGTTTTGTTGAACTCTGGCCTTACGGCTTATAAGCCAGCACACTACCTACTATGTAGACACTGGCGCGAGTAGCTGGAAGTAAATTAAATGTTGGTTGGCAAGTGTTTATGATATTGAAAGAGAAGATAACTCCAACAACGGGTGGGGTGCTATAAATATTGCACCACGAGAACCTTTTGACGATCGTAGAATGAGAATTCGATGTATACTGGAGGCAGCATATTTTTCATGTGTCGAAAGAAGCTTTCAAGTGCCTCGGTATCTTAAGACGACGGAAGAAATTATTCATTCTATCTTATATGCTTAGCACACTATCTAATCTGCATCACTTATGGAGTAGAACTCACATGTAGGAGACGATGCCTTGAAGTCTATTTTGACTAAGATCTAACGCAATTAACGGAGATAAAATTCCACTGATCCACACTGCTGTCTTGTGGCTTGTGTTGCTATATTCTGCAGTTCATACAAAAGTTTTTAAATTATTTACTGCACAGGAAGAAGGTCCATAAGCACTGCTCCTTATTTCTTTCTTTCAAATTAGAATGAATAGTTGCGAAATGAGTTTACTATCACCAACTGTGGAATATAACATGTATTTAAGAGCTATAGAGAAAGAGGAAATTTAAGTGACTTCATTAGTTATTGCAGAAGTCTTTGCTAATTTCAAATTGGTCATAGAGAGAGAAAGAAAGAGTATCACTATAGCGGGCGACTTGTCCCAAATCTGTTACTATCTCAGATTTTCTAAAAGTTTTAAATTAAAATTAAATTAAATTTAAAATAGGAACCCATAATCGCCGCTAAAAATATGATTTAATGAACTTGGCAACTTTTACAGAAGATGAATACTTTTTTATTAAAATTTCACATTAAAAATGTTCGATTTATTTCAGAAGTATTCCAAGATAATTTGTGGAGAATATACACTGAAGGCAATGAATGAACAAAGAGACATATTCCAACTGATCCAAAATAAAATTCTAAGTACAACAGTGAAAGGTTTTGAATTTATTCCTTTGGGCTTCCTTTGATGCCCAATATTATTTTCTTTTCAAGGTTTGCAGTTAATTTTATTTTTTTCCATTACCTCTCTTCGGAGTATATGGCTTCCAAAAAGCATTTTCATTTTATCCGGTTGACTGCTCTTATTTTTTCGTCTTCCCATGTAAGATTTGCACTATTCTAGACCTTGGAGTATCGAACGTCTGCAGGTGTTCCTAAGCAAAACACGGCTTTTAAAGCCTTGAGGATTGCACTCAAGTGCCAATCTTGTTATACTATCTGTATTCTTTATGAGAGAATGGCCAACCCATACCTATTTCCTACGATTTATTTGCGTAATTATGTGTTCCTCATTGGTAAGGTTGCAGAGATCCATGTTGCCACTTTTGGTGAATACCTGTAGTTTTGTGTGATGATGTTCGATACTAACCAAGTTCCACTTTCATACAGCAAGGTCGATTTTACACATGTGTTGAATATTATAAGCTTGGTTCGTCCGGATATTGTTAGCTTTTCCATATTGGCTGTAGTCGTCTGAATACCGCCCTCTCTTGTTTTAACGTTACAAAAATTATTAAAAACCAAATAATATTAATTGTTTAGCAGTGAATATACAGTAGAAAGTGTTTTATTTCATATTTACAGTGACTGGAATTAAAAGAAAGAAGAAGGAACTCTGTCTGTCTGTCGGTCTATTCTTCTTAAAATATGTGTGGAACTAAACGAAATGTGATAAATATTTGCTCTAAAACCCAAAATGTTATGTTCGCACTTATGTTCATTATAACAACCCTCGTATTTGCCACTAACTACAGCAACAAAAAACAGAAAAAAGAAGAAACAAAAATATGTATACAATAGTTTGAGAAGGCCTAGAAAACATAAAAAATACATTCATACGATAAATGAAGTAAGAATCCAATACTGCAAATATATAGTATATACAGATCACTCTCTATCTGTTAACAGTCTTACTATAAAATACCAATACTATGCATTTACACTAATATACATACATTATGTACTTACATGCCTACAACACAACACATAAACATGAGCAATATTTTCTTTATCACCTGTATAAGTGTAGCAACAGAACAAAAAAAAAAAAAAAAGAAAAAGAGAAGAAAATACTGAATAAATACACAAAGAAAGAAAATCAATTGTAAAATAATAAAAAATAAAAACGTAAAGTACTGTAATCGTATCGTATAAAATAAGTTTAAATAGAAGAGTAAAATAGCAATCATCCTCCAAGAAGAAGAAAAAACAAAACAATTAAATAAAAATCCCCCCACAAAGGTAAAGAAATTCAAGATGAAAATTACGATATAAATGTTAAAGAAATTTTTGTTACTATAAATAAAGAAATAAAATGAAAAAAAAGAAAAGAAAATAAATATTTAAAAACAATGCAATTAAAAAAAAAATAAATAAATAAAAAATTATTGAATTAAGGAATAAATAAAAGGTTGAATTTGTTTTATTTATACATTGAGGACTCATAGCAGTTACTTGAGTTGGAGATGTTTTTAAAATCTATCGAAAATGAATGATAACTAATATTAGTCTTTCAATAAATATCGATAACTTATAATTTTCTATGGAAAATAATCGATAACAAAAAGACTATAGCTAAAGATATATTCATATCGATTATGAAATGGTCAATAGTTAATATTTTTCTTTAAGAACTTATCGATAAATAATATTTTTTTTTTCAATAAATTTGCAATATCTTATACATAATTTTCTATAAGAAATAATCGATTAACTATTAAATTTTTATAAGGATACTAACAGATTGTACCCGGCGTTGCGCGGGTTATGTAGTTTTGATTAGTTTAAAAAATGAAAAATGTTTTTAAATTAAAAAAAAAACAGTGATTATTTGAAACCGGTTTCTTAAAAAATGCAATTTTTCAAATTATTCGAAAACCGGTTTAACAAACAACCCAGTTTTTTGAATACTATAAATCCTAAATATAAATACACTCAATTCGCCCGTTTTTGGCCCCTTTCCCCCCTTTTTGGACCCCTTTTGGCTCAACTTTAGAAACGGAACACTTCCAATAGCTATTTGGGAAACTTAACCAAGCTAAATCGTAAAAAATTACCTATAAAACAGATAAAATACAGCATTTATGCATAAAAGTACTAATTTTTGCCCATTTTTTCTCCCTTTGTTCCATTTTTTCCCCTTTGGGTCAAAATTTGAAAAGATTTATTGCCTTTAACCTG
The DNA here is from genome assembly GCA_927399465.1 of Sarcophaga caerulescens. Classification (NCBI taxonomy): domain Eukaryota; kingdom Metazoa; phylum Arthropoda; class Insecta; order Diptera; family Sarcophagidae; genus Sarcophaga; species Sarcophaga caerulescens. Next base: position 72,803,615 of record OV656872.1, on the reverse strand, counting down.
CACCGACAAAAGCTCGATCAATATCCCAAATTTCAAGAAAATCGGTCTATGTGTTCAGGTGTGATTGGCTATGCACTCAATTTGCCCGTTTTTGGCCTCTTTCCCCCTTTTTGGACCCCTTTTGGTTCAACTTTAGAAACGGAACACCTCCAATAGCTATTTGGTAAACTTAACCAAGCTAAAACGTAAAAAATTACATATAAAACAGATAAAATACAGCATTTATGCATAAAAGTACTAATTTTTGCCCATTTTTTCTCCCTTTGTTCCATTTTTTCTCCCCTTTTGGTCAAAATTTTGAAAAGATTTATAGCCTATAACCTGCA